>CM042027.1:91069506-93469506 GCA_023525975.1 Smallanthus sonchifolius
GCTTCGTTTTCATTCCTAGATTGAAAGCCCTATGTCAATTAGGGCTTACAGCATCACATTAAACATGAACCATATTCTAGGGTTTATACGATTTGGGTTTAATCGAACCCTAACCTAAACACTATCTTAATTCAATTAAATAGTATGATTAGTTTCGCAAACTGATGATCTATAAAAGCCCTATGTTAATTTTATCAAACAACATCGATATGTTCATGATCTAGAAACCTAGGGTTTGTTCATAAACGATTTAGGGTTTTTGATCTTAGACGGAATCTCAATGCAATTAAACTACAGGGCTAGAATCGAAATCATTCACTTATTAAAAGCCCTATGAATCTAATTATTTTTATTATCAAAATTAACATAATTGATTCCATGTTCTAAATCTAGGGTTTCAGTTTTCAAACAGAAAATAAACGCTTCAAACCCAATGTCTTTGCAATTAAATTCACCCACACATTCGCATAACACTTATGGATGAAACCCCTACACTTTCTGGTTCGATCGTGGTCGAAATCGATTTATTTGGGATGGCTCTTGGAATCGATCGCGTAAGTGGGAGAACTCACAGGAACTGAATGTTAAAATCATTTAAAACCGGTTCTTGTTACGAAACCCTAGCGAGCGGGACTGGTTAGTATGTTTGACTGTGGTGGGAGGGACCCGGGTTTGAGTCTCTCCACCCACATTTATTTTAAATCATGTTTTTAAAGGTTATTTTTAAACAAAAACAAACCCAATATTATTATTATAATATAGTAACGCGTTTTTGAGCCCGGAAAACTCCCGTAGTGTCGGGATTGCTATTATTATACATTTTCGAGCATTTTGGTTATATTAAAAAAATAAATAATATATTAATTATATTATTTCTCTAACTTTATATTTGATTTATGAAAATACGCAAACAATGGTTTTATACTCGGGAATGATTTTATAAACTCGTATTAATTATTATCCTCACATTTTAAAATAATATAATTATTTATATTATTAATTAAAGTTATTATTTAACTCAAACACACAAACGAAACAATAATATATATTATATTATTAACTTGCATTTTGGTGACGTATTATACGTGTTGTATTCACATTAAATGATAAACTAAAAATCCTTGATTCCGATAACACGTTTGTCTAACCGTTGTTCCTAAGTATAAATTAGGACATCCGATCTTCTCGTGTCGTCACAAATCCCATGTGTCCCTAATTATTATGATTATAATTCTAGGGCATCCGTAGACCGTTCACAGGCAAACTCTTGTGTTTTCTGTTGCATCATTGTGTGGTGCTATCTACCAAACATTTGCATGAACTCAGGTGAGTTTTCACGGCCCCTTTTACTGTTTTAAACTGGGGGAGAAAACATGGCGCAAACACTTTTGATTTTTGTAATTCATATATGATATCACTTGTATGACTATGCGTACACATTATCCTTAAAGTCCTCACATCGGACCGTTAATATGAAAATAGCGAGGTAATTTGAGTAGGTACTACTGGGTTTGACAAACCTCACCCGCGTTAGTCGCACTAACTCGATTGGAGGTCGAACGGGTACAATATTGACCTAATCATGCACCATGATGGTGGGAGGCATATAATCAGTCAGCTTTCAGTTGCGAGCGCATTAGTAAACATGTATATGGGTATATTAATCTGTTAAAAGCTTCTGTAAACTGAAACCTGTGAACTCACCAACCTTGTGTTGACACTTTTCTTACATGTTTTCTCAGGATGTTAAGTTAAGGCACATGTGCACGATTAGGACATACATGGAGTCCTAATTTAGTCTCATTTGATATCAAGACATTTAAACTATTTATTTATGTTATTTTGAATTAGACTTTGGGAGCGTTATTTTGCGCATTTACTTTTATTTATCGCTTCCGCAATGATTCTGAACTTTTATATTATTACATTTTAAGTCCCATATAGTGTCATTTGAAGTAACTAATGTCTAAGATCCTGGTTTGTCACTTCCCAAACAGTAAAACTCCGTTAGTGGAATTTAGGATGTGACAAATATAATCCATAAAACCCTAAATATATTACAACTAACACGTCTCATTACTATTCAAGGTCGTCCTCACAACGATCCATTCAGTAGCACATACAATCCGGTATAGAGAAATTATCCAAATTTCAGCAGGAACAACCCCAACAACTCAAATCCGTTAGGATTTCCTCAAAAGCTGCAATTTCAACAGTATGAAGCTGGGAATAGCTCTCATAAAGAGACAAAGTCCAAATTAGAAGAAACAATAGAATGATACATGGCTCTTAATGAAATACGCCTCTATATGGTGTTGGTTTGTAGACTCGTTAAAAGTTTGAGTTGATTTGGCTTAAGCTCGTTGAACTATAAATACATAAACACTTGTTAATATAAAAACTCGAGCTAACTTGGTGTGTTGAATGCAAGCTTAATTTATGGTAAGTTAAAAAAAAGAGTAAATAATTAATTTATAGATCGAGTTTGAAAAAGGTTAGTAAGAGGCTCAGATTTTCATAAAAAAAATAATTATTAAGTAAATAATTTCTAAAACTAAATCTATAAATAACAGTCTTTAACATTTTCAGAACATTTCTCATACTCACTCTATAAAAATATCTTCGCACTCTATAATCTTTAACAAAAAAATGGATTTTTCATCCGGTTCATTGGAGGAAGATGGGGTTATTGGTGAGGCGATACGTTTGGGGTACAAACTACTTGACGAAGCGGAAAGTTCACAATGGGTTACACGACGAAGCGGAGAGTTCATAACGGATATTAATGTTTTGGGACAATCGCATGTCTTCGACGACATCATAGACGGAGATACACATGCGTCTTCATTTTATGTCAATGATGTAGAGTGCGATTACGGGTATTATCTTACCGATGATATATATCCATAGTACACCACCTTTGTCAAAGCATATACAAGCCCAGTGGGGGATAAAAGGGTAACATTAAAAAAACACAAGAATCGACACAGAAGAATATTAAGCGGACATTTGGAGTTCCTGAAGAAAAGTGGGCTATGATTAACAGTCCGACACAAATTTGGTTAACAAAAAGAAATGTTATGTATACTTTCGTGATGCTACATAATATTATATTGGAGAACAAGTGGAAAGCAGTTTTCCAAAACTATGATGATAGCCCTTAACTGTCGCCTCCACAACTAACCTACGAAGAGAAAAAAGCAATTTGTCGCGTGATACGCGACATGAAAACTTATCTAAGCCTTTGCAGTGATTTGACGGATCATGTTTGGAGGAATCATCCAAGTGAGGTATGATTATTTGTACTTTATTGCCTTTATTTTAAATAAATTTGTGTTTTATTTTCTTTATTTTAAATAAATATTAGTATTTTATTGAAAAATAGTAAATGATTAGTTAACTAGATTAGAATCTCATGTATTACACGGGTTGAATAAATATAATATTATATATTTAGTAATAAAAAGTGTAAGTTTATAAAAGTCCTATAATACACAGGTTGAATAAACCCGTGTATTACACGAGTTGAATAAAATATAATGTAATCTATTAACACATACACTCGTCAAAATGGAACAATATGAATATGTAAATATATGATTAAATTTTATTTTTTTTTAATCTTAGCTGTCTATAAAATGGTTTTCAGTTTGTAAAATTAATAAAAATATGTTTGAACAAATTAATTGATGATAAACACAATTTTAAATTAAAAAATGTGTAGATAAAATTGAAACAAATAATTAATTTAGTTGACTAAAATTGTGGAGTTGATTATTAATAGAAGAAAGAGAGATGCGGGAAAATGAAAATGAGGAGCCCTAGAAAGTTGATAAGTGTCCTCTTATTTTTACTTCTTTATTATATAGTATAGATATAGATATAGATGATAAAAGCTTTGATATAGACAAATAGTCCTTAGTGATTCTGTTTATTGATTGCCCCTTCCAGACGTAAGTCACTAACGCCCTTAGAAAATTTTGAAAGTGCTTGTCAAATTTTGAGTTAGTTGCATAAATGCCCATTGTGGTTTGATCCAGTTACACGTTTGACCCTCTGGTTTTAAAAATTACAAACTTATTCCAACCTTTTGTGATCTAGTTGCGCATTTAGTCTCTGATGTTAATACCAATTAGTTTTTAACAAAAAAAATAGCTCATGTGTCATCCACGAGACTTACGATTGTATACTTAACCCTAAAATGAGTTAAAATCAGTAAAATTCTGTAAAAAATTATGTAAAAATCAAAAAAAATATTAGTGGTTTTTACTAACTTTTATAAGTTTTTACTTATGTTCACTCTTTTTTAGGGTTAAGTTTGTAACCGTAAGTCACGTAGATGACACATGGGTTTATTTTTCATTAAAACTAACTGGTATTAATATTAGGGACTAAAGACGCAACAATTACAAAATTTTAGACTAAGTTAAATTTTTAAAAGATAAGGACCAAACATTCAATTTAATCAAACCCCATTTTTTTTTTTTGAAATGCGAACATTGAATGTGTGACGTCGCACCCCCGTCGCATAGGAGAGCCTCGTTCAACTCCGACCAATATGTTATCTTAACCGGCCCACTTGACGTCAGAGTTGGAGAGCTTTCAAGGCGAATATTCATTTTAATCAAACCCCATTTAAGTCTCAAATTTAGGTTTTCAAAGTCATAAATTTGGCCGTTTACTCATTTTGATCTTTCACGAAAATAAATAACTATGATTTGAACCTTCAAGACTTCTGATGCACTATCCTTGCATACGATTCAACATCAAGATTTTCGATCGAAATGCCGCACTGGACTCACTCGATCTCACTCACAAGTAACAACTTCTCTCGATTCCTCACAAGAACATCAGCACGCCCACAAGGTTTTCGATCAAATGCCGCACTGGAATCACTAACCAAAGCTCAACAACAACGCACACAAAACATTGTCCTCTACAATTACCCTTCCTTTTCCGGAGCCTTCTCGGCCCTATTCGCTCACCTCTTTCACCGCCACCTCAATCTCCCATGCCTCATCTTGCCCTTCTCATCCGTCGCCCCTTTCAGGTAACCCAACATTCCAAACTTTCAGTTGCAATTGAACCAAAGTTACATGTTTGATTTTCATATGTTAAACAGGGTTGAAGATTTGTGTATTGATGGGCTTGAAAAATGTTATTTTGTTGATTTTCTTGGGTCCAAAGGGTTTGCAGCTGAGCTTTCAAGAAGGACATCATGCCAGTATGCAATTAAGTTTCTTGATTAGGGTTTGTTTATGTGCATTGCTTCTCGTTGGGTTTCGGTTAATTCTGTTATTGATTTGTGTAACATTTAGGGTGATAGGATTCGATCACCGGAAAACCGCATTGTCTGATATCCATCTGTATGAGGGTTGTAACAGTAATCTCTTATTTAAAGTCAATTTGGAGAAGAACAGTTCATCTGCTGTGTATGAGTATTTCTGTGACAAGCTATCAGAAATTAAGTGCAATAATGTAAGTAAATCAGGATCCCCAAAAGTGGATGCGAGCATCCCTGTCAGATCATACGGGGTCGTATGATGGGGCGAAAAATGGTCATACGGGTCGTATGACTTTGTCAGTGGTCACATCAGTGATTTCAATGTCAGTCAAGCACATTATACGGGCCGTATGACCATTTCCGCCCTATCATACGGTTGTATGAAGTATGAACACTCGTGTCTGTATATTATGTGTGTGGTGTTTCTTTAGCTTTGACCTTGTTATTTCATGATTCTTTTACAAGTTCTGTTTGCAATTTTATATATTTTTTGTACCAGGGGCCTGCGCGTCTGTTGAACACTGAAGACCAAGAACGAGTGGAAACGGTCCTTAAGTACATTGAGGATGGGGACCTTCGGCTGTGGACCTTGCCGGATATCAAAGAATTCAATATCGGCTTATCTAATTGGCGATCAAAGTTGAATTGCATCACAAATCCACATTTGTTTGAACAGGTCGCATGCTCTCTGTAAATTAACACCTTTGATAAATATCATTTGTTTATTATGTTTATGAGCATTTATTAATTATAGGGAAAACTTCACACAATGGTAACCAAGTTTCCCAAGTGTTCTGCTAAAGTCATTTTATGTTTTTTTGTTCCTATAAAGTTACTTAACTTTCATTATGTATTCCAATCTTTTGAAACTTTTTTTTAAATGTTAAAAAACTATTAAAATAAGTGACCTAAATGGAACATATATGAATCCTAGTTACTATTTAGTGATTATTTTTCTTCGAATTGGACTTAAATTTAAAATTATAAAACTTGGTTATTATTTAGTGAATTTTTTTCTTCATTATTACCTCTTACTTCAAGTTAATTTAAAAAAAAAGATATTCACTAAATAGTAATTAGGATTTATAGATGTTCCATTTAGGTTACTTAGTTTAAAAAAATAAATAACATTTATAAAAAAAATCACAAGAATAAGTTGAGTGACTTTAGCGGAACACTAGGAAACCTTGGTTACTATTGTGTAAAGTTACCTCTTTATCGTATGATTGTAATCTTAACTTAGCTCAAGTCGTATTTGTAAACAGTTGATGAAGATTAGTGCCACGAACTTGGTTGCACATGGAAGTGCTTACATGGCTAGCCAACACAGTTTAGCAACTAAATTTCTTGAAAAGGTGATTAAAGTAAAGCTGGGTAGAGGATTATACGGGGAGTGTCTGGTATGCTATTATACATTCTTAATTAATCCAATTATTCCTGATGGTTTATGTTAATTCTGCAAATGTTAGTAATTATGTTGGTGTTTAGATGGATGATCTGATTTTATATTTCAGGGGGTTAGGATAGATGGAAATTCAAATTTAAGTGATATAATTGGCAAGGAACTCAGCAAAAAGAGTGAAGCAGCCGGTTTGAGGTATTTCAAGTTTCTATTCAAGTCGCAAACATACAGTATGCAGTGGCGGAACTTGAACAATTAAATTTTGTGGGCCCGAAAATATTACACATAAAAAAATCAATTTTTTTCACCAAACAAAGTCCATAAATCCCAAAAAAAAACCAGTTCTTCTGAGCATCAAACTAATATTTGGGCTTTTGATCTGGATTAGGAGGGGCCCAAACACGATAACTAATACGAAAAAAACCTAGTGGGCCGAAATCAATACTTCTAAGCAAAAAAATGAGGGGGGGGGGGGGTCTGGTCCTTTAAATGTTCCGCCCCTGAGTCGGTATGTGTTTTATATGTTAATTTCCATGTTTTTTAAACTTAAATACTTGTCCTGATTATGATTTTTTTATAAAATCTGGTGCTGACATGGCAAATGTGATTATATACAACCTCAGGCCTATTGGAGCAGTTATTTACATGCAAGGGAAAAATCTCAAAATGTGCTTAAGGAGTACAGATAGTTGTACTGATACATCTGTAATTGCAAAGGTATGCATGAAATGTGAATATTTAACTGCTTTCTTTCCATCTCCAATATCTCAATGAATATCATATTTTTAATAATTATATTTGTTTAACTTTCTAAAATACATTAATTATATTTGTTTAGAGATGAGCAGAAACACCGAATAACTGAACTAAAATGGAGAAAACGAAATAACCAAAGAAAATAGAAAACCGATGGTTGGGTTTTAATATTTTTGATGGCCGGGTCTGTTCGGTTTTGATAACTCGATATAGGTTGATAACCAAAACTGAAAAGTAAACCAATTGAGCAGTTTTACTTTTAAATAACCGATCCTTTTAGTTATAAGTTAAAACCGAACCAAACCGTGCATAACAATTTGTTTGACTTTTTCAAATGGATAGGTATATGGTGGAGGAGGCTCCCCTTCTTCAAGCTCATTTATAATTAGAATGGATGAGTATAACCAGTGGATTTCAGGTACATTTTCTCAGAATAAGTAAAGGTCAGTTTGTATGACAATTCTTCTGTATTCACTGTTATTGTTAATTAAATCAATTTTATCCAAATTAGCAATTTATAGTGTTGTTGTATACCAGAAACTCTTCATATATAAAAAAAAATTATATTATATTTTTAATTTCACATATTAATTATATATAGACAAAATTATTTCATTTTCATTTACCACCACATTTAAACACCATGATATACCGTCTTTATTTCTCTCTGATGCTACATGTGATTATCTTTCATGCTCTATGTATAAGTGTTTAAGTGTTTCTTCGTCGTATATAACAGTAAAGGGATGAGATGTCTTTCGTTAAAGAATATTGAATTGTTTAAAATTTGCTAAGACAAGTATTGGTTATTATTAGACCTCGCAATCTTGACCCAAAGTAGGAGAAATGAGTTGATTTGAATAAAAAAATTTGTATTTTGGGTTGAATTGTGTAACACCATAACACAAAACAAGTTGAAATGTGTAACACCTTAAAACAATGTGGGTCAAGATAAGTCGTCTAAAAACTATGTGAATTTAGAATAGGTTCAAACGGGTATCAAGTTTTGGTACTTTTTTTTCTAAGACATCTTATTTCTACCCGAGCCACTTTTTAGTTATAACTCATTCTGATCCGAAGCAAATTGATACTTTTTTTAAAAAAACGACTCGTTTTGACCCGAACTCATTTTGGTCATAATCCATCTTGACCCAAACTCATTCTGACCCGTTACCCAACCCAACACATCCGTTTTGCGAGGCTTAGTTATTATTGAGTAATTTTTTTTTCTTACAGAAAGATGTGCATTTTTGGGCAATAAATAAAATTTCTTTTTTTAATGAACTTCACCCGATAGTCATCTGTTTACGAACTACCACCCACCATATTCCTTATATAAGGGCGTAAATGAAGGAAATTTTGACGTTTACAAGAAACCTGACAATAAATATTGTTTAAAGGGGGTGTATATATAATTCTGCCTTTCAAAAAAAAAAGGGGGTGTTTGGATGTGTCACGTTATCTTGTTATTGGGTATTAAAATCATAAATGTCAGTGTATAGTTGTTAAATAAAATGATTCCACTAACCTCCAAAGGTTTGCAGAGTTGGTATATCAATAAACGTTGTTATCTGAATGAAACCTTATATGAGATTACACATCCTAAATTGCTTGCTCTCACTCGATACGTTTAACTTCTCTCATTTACATCTAGAGTCAATACACTAATGCTTGATGGTATGTAGGCTATTAGGTATGGTTCCACCAATGTTTTCAGAACTGCACCGATCATTTACCGGTTTACTGGTCAGATTGGTCGTTATCGTGTCGTGTTCGTGTGAAGCACAATATGTCATCGTGTCTTATCGTGTCGTGTCTGGCATGTTATGTCAGCCCTACCCCCACCCACCAAAAACCTAACCCCCCCCCCCACCCCATCCTCAAAACCTAACCCCCCCCCCCCCACCCCACCCCCAAAACCTAACCCCACCCCCAAAAACCTAAACCCCTCACCCTAAAAAAACCTAAACCATAAAATCTAAACCCTAGAAGTTAAACCCTAATGTTAAACCATAAGGCTAAAATCCTAAAAATTAAACGTAAAATCTAAACCTTAAAAATTAAACCCTAAAAGCTAAGATGGTAGAATTCGACGAGACGATTCCAACGCCGCTGAAATGAGCTCAATAGGAGGTCATTTGATATCGTTTCTTAGCGTTTTTGTCATTTTTTAGCGAAAAACTACTTATTTTCAACACGTTTTCATCTGCAAAGCGGTCTGATCGTGGTCCCCATCCACTGGTTCGACCGTTGGACCGCACAAACGGCCGGTTCTTAGCAATCAACGTAATACATATGACCGGACCGCTGGTGGTCACGGTTCCCGGTCTAGTTTAAAAAAGCATTGGGTTCCACATTCCACACATCTTCACACTGCCATATCAGCGTCACATCAGTTTTCATTTATTTTCTACATATCTCCACATTTGAGGAGAGTGGTTCCATATTTTCATATTGTTTTCACTATCACGACATATTTATATTTAATTATATTTAATATTTTTTTTTATTTTAACAATTCATAAAATAAAATAATAGATGTAACTTAAATAAACGATTTTCAATTATAAAAAACATTACATAATAATAATTAAAAACAATACTAAAATATTAAATAACGACTACTAAAAATAAGATTAAAAAACTACAACCCGAGCTGTTTAAAAAACGCAAACTTGAATATTTCCTTCCACAACCGTGGAGAACTCCACGGAAATCTCACATCCATGGACCACACCATTAGGGTGTGGTGTTTCACAATTTTCATATTGCCATGTCATCTCCACACGCCCATATCAGATAGCCTTAAGATCTGACAATTTTTCATGACCCAAAAACGTTTTTACAGACGAGATGATGTAGAGTTGTAAATTATGTCACACACAATGTGATTATGGACAAGATGATGTAGAGTTCTAAATTATGTCACACACAATGTGAAGGTCCCATGAGGACCACATCAATTTTATCATGCTAACATAGTGACTGGATTAATAATAACCCACCAAAAGTAAAGTTGATACCCATGTATAAAAAATAACATAATTTTAATTCAAATTCAGGTTAAATTCAAATTTCTTATTAATCGAAACAAAACTAATTATTTATAAGGAGATCTAAAGATACATATTCAACCATTTTTTTTACCATATTTATAAAGTTAAGAAATAAAAAGATAGTTGTTATACACTGAACATATGCTAAATAGGATTGTGTAAAACAGAATTGATTGATTACTTAGAAAATGTTGGGTTATGTTCAAACAGTATTCGATTGATAAAAAAAAAAGTAACACAATTTGTTTTTCCTATCAAAGTTCATATTATAGTACAAGGTTACCTAGACGTCATTCAACTTTTTTTAGATCAAAGGCTTAATTTGCTTAAGTCTTCTTGAATTATCTGACTTATTGGAAAAGGCCCCATTTTATACTTTGCTTGGGCCCCAAAATGGTCGTGGTGGGACGGCTAGAATAAAAGATATCATAGTGGATAGGTATTTTAGTTGAGTTATGTCTACTTATGCGGGCTCGTGGATAGTGTGAAATGAGTGGAGCCACTCCTAAGATACTCGAGGTTGAATCATTAAAAGCTTGAATTAAGTTGAGTTTAAACGAGCTTGAGCTTTAATTATAGCTTGTAGTACATACATGGATCATTATAATAAATGCACCATTGTTTAATGATGCTAAAAATGATAAATGTAACTGAAATACAACTTATAATAAATAATCATATATTCACATTCTATATTTTCAATGTCGTAAGCATAAAGTCGCACTAAAATATCGAAAGGATAAAGAAATAGCGAACATAAGCAGCATAGTTAATGTCATGGTCGGACCATAGATTGACATCAAACTAGAAGATCACATTAATAGAAGTATCACATTCAAGCATCCTGGTGGAACAGAAAGCTTATTTAAGTTTCTTTTATGTGGTTTGTTAATTGCTTTGGACCATGCTATTATCACAAATTATACTTGGGATCGTAAATTGTTATTTTAAAGAAGTTGTAGTTTATTGTAAATAGTAAATGTTTTTTTTAGAAGCCTATCACAACAAGTAATGTTTTTTTTGAAGAAATATAGTGTTGTTTTTGGGAAATGTATAATGAATGTCAATGTTACACACAATCTTTGTCTTCATGCAAATAAACCCTTAATTAAATGGCCAACAAGAAAACATGAAAAATCAACATTTTAGAAATGACTAAAATGTCCTAATAAAATAAAAACTAAAGATAAAAATGAACCTGAGAAACTAACCATTGATAGATTTAAAAAAAAGACATTTCACTAAGCCTTCGAGAAAAAAATGAAAGGAGAAAGAGGACGAGAATGAGGGAGGCCAAGGGACGAGATGTGGCGGTGGCAAAAGTGAGTTAAGAGGGACGCATGTGACATTCAATGACTGAGAAAGATTATCAGCATCTGACTATGAAGGAAATCAACGTTGGTTTGGTGATGAAACCGTGATGGCGGTAGTTGGTTAACAAATATATATATATATATATATATATATATATATATATATATATATATATATATTAAATAACTCATTTTTAAACATTAACAAGAAAGCAATTATCTAATTCCATTAAAGAGCAACGTTTGTGAATAGTTCAACATCTACGTGTAAGTTAATAATTGGTTTTTTTATTATGATATTAAGAATTATAAAAAAATAGGAATTACCTTCTATTATTGATAAGTTCATAATTTTAAAAGATTTTAAATTTTTTTTTAATAAAAACCCACATCATGACAAGGACATAGGCTATAAAGTATTAGAAATGACAAAAAAAAACATCATTTTTTATCGGGTAAAAGTTTATTACTTTAAAGAAAATAGGAATTACCTTCTATTATTGATACTTTAATAAATTTTAAGTAAATTGTCGAATTCTTTTTTATTTACACAGATAATTAGATCTGGATGGTGGGATTGTGATTAATTTTTTTTTATTTTGTAAATGGGTCCCACTAATAAAATGATTTTATTTATTTATTTTTAATATAAAAACATTTTAGTCATTTTTTAAAAGTTTAACAAAAAAATTTAAGGGTCATCCACTTTATGAATCATCAGACTTAAATTGTTAATATGAAATTACCACATAACCATGTAATTAACTCTTTATCCAATTACATAGAGTTTAGATTGATTAAGAGATCTTATAAACTAATCCATAATTAGAAACATAATAAAAATCTCATCTCGATCAAAAATTCAAATTGGCTGACTAACTATAATCCGAATATGGATGTCGTACCTTCACGGAACCTGCTCCAACTCTATTTGACTTCCATTTTCAACGGTTGTAGCATGCAAATGTTCATCTGTTTCATCGTTGGCACACAACACCAATAATTTCAAGATTCAATAGATAGATAGATAGATAGAACTCGCCGGCGTTAATCAGGTACCGTTTCTTCGCCGGTTTTCTTCAATCCCTATTTTCTTTCCTTATTTCGGTTCAATTTGGATAGGGTTTAATAATCTGTTTTCCCCCCAATTGATGCAATCTGTTGATCTAAAATGAAAGCTGGGTGTTTAAATTGATTAGATATGGGTAACAGAGAGCCAAGCATGGATCTTGAAGGAGATGAATTGGAGGGTGAATCATCTTCTTCACGTGTTCATAATCATAACATTGAGGTGACCCCTTTTCGAACTCGTTATTCCGGTTTAGTTAGGTTAAAAGCCTATATATTTGATGGGTTTGGGGATTACTACAATAAAGAATGGGATTTGTTAGAGGGTAAGGGCAAAGAATTCTGTTGGTATCATGTCGAAATCCCGAAAGGAAATCAAAAACTTTCACAATCTGCACAATACCTAATTGATGTTCTTTGTCCACCTTTGAAACTTCAAGATATACTTTCATTGATCAGCAATGGCCCGTATTGCGGGTATGTTGATGGGGCACTTGTATTTAGGGTTAATTCGCCTGGACCGCCGTCTAGCAAGTTTACATTTAGGTTAGCTGCTAGGGTTACTGAGAATTCGGTGATTACTGTGTCGTTGGGTCTACACCCTAAATTTAGACCCTAAATTGGTAAGCTTTTTCAATCTGAATCTACACCCTAAATTTAGATCAATATTTCTTTGTCTTCCTTGCCTTAATGATCTTAAAGAAATTTAGACTTCAATATATCTTTCTAATTTTAGAAATCTGAAATTTAGATCGATCACTTTTTCTGAATCTATTTGCTCTTTATGCTAATTTCTTTTGATCTGATATTAAGGTCAGTAACAGGTTTCTGAAACCTAAACTATGGGAAGAGGGAAGATAGTAATTCGAAGGATCGATAACGCAACTAGCCGGCAAGTTACTTTCTCCAAAAGAAGGAATGGATTGTTGAAGAAAGCTAAGGAATTGGCTATCTTATGTGATGCAGAAGTTGGACTCATAATCTTCTCTAGCACTGGGAAACTCCATGAATTTGCTAGCTCAAGGTTAAGTCAACTCTCATATTTCCCCTATTTATATTTTAGTCATGCTACAATCGAAAATAATAGGGCATATATAAGTTATTTGACCAACAATTATCCAATAAAATATGTTATTTGATTATATATTGGAAAGATTGTTAATAATGGTTGCAGTTTGCTGCTTCTATGCTGGATCTTGTGTTTCATAAACTAATGATTTTTCAAACAAAGTTATAACATCAATCTCTTTGAGAAGACACTGTACTTTAAAATCAAGAGTATATAAGAACATAAATATATGATACACAAAAAAGTTAATTTCTTCCTTGGAGCATATGACTTTATGACTATTGCTGTTAGCTTACTTATAAGTAACCTTGGTTATGTGGTTGAGATACTATCCCTACCCTTACGCATATATATAGGTTTTCAAGAATATTTTGGCACAATAAGAATAAGAAAAGAACACATTGACATGTTTTACGTACTGAAATAGCTAGTGTTCTTATCTTATTCTTATTGTGCCAAAATATTCTTGAAAACCTATATATATGCATAAGGGATAGTATCTCAACCACATAACCAAGGTTACTTATAAGTAAGCTAACAGCAATAGTCATAAAGTCATATGCTCCAAGGAAGAAATTAACTTTTTTGTGTATCATATATTTATGTTCTTATATACTCTTGATTTTAAAGTACAGTGTCTTCTCAAAGAGATTGATGTCACTAAGTTGTAGGGCACAAGGAGCTAGGGTAAACAGTTATTGAGGAATACATATATTAAGCAGAGAAGAAGTTGATAAAGTAGAAATAATTCAAATATACTTATAAACACATTGACAGGTTTTACGTACTGTTATTAATGCATGTAGAAAATACTAGCTAGTTTTAGAGATGTTAAATTTTCGTACATAAAATTTTGATATTTATAGTCGCACATTAATATGCATATCTTAGGAGCGGGGAAAACATGATGATCTATCATTAACATTGCAGCGAGTAGTTTCTTAAATATGGAACAATAAGATGAAATACCATGAACCAACATCAAATATAATAAGAACCAAACAATAACGTGAAAGTTTCGCTAATATATTGACCATAATATCATAAAATATAACAGCATTCTAACTAATTACTAGGGTTAATCGATCTAAAACACTCTAAACTTTTAACTGTTGATTGGGCTGGTTCCATAGCCTTTTTTAAACCAAAACCGTGATCCAACTTTCAAATTTCAAAACAACAAACAACACTACTATGTAAATGAAACTAAGGTGATACATGGAAAAGTGACTCACATTTAGTGGCAAGAAAGGGGAATATTAAGTCTTACGCTATGTGTTATACATATCCCACATACAGCGGGGTGATGAGTTGGCTCGCATGGGTGTGAGGCAACAACGCCCTTCTTCCGACGACACCACACTTATGCAAATGTGCGGGGAATTTCCACCAACTCGACCGACCATTAACCGCAGCTCTCTCTCTCTCTTATATTAAAGAATTTAAAAACTTTTAGGCATCTATGAATGATGTCATGTGTGACCGAGAAGAAACTTTAAGGCTATTCGCGGGCTCTTGTTACATTAGGCACATAAACGTATAAAGTAACTAACAAACAAACATCATATATTGATGTGTCTTTGAAGTTGGTGTTCTAAGAGCAAAACTGCTCTTAGAAGTGAAACTATTTATTAGTTTCGCTCATAGCCTAGTTTCGCTTTTGTAGTTAGTTTCGCTAGTTTGTTAGAGCGAAATTAGATTTTTAGTTTCGTTTTGTCTTCTTCTTCACTTGTATATATACTTGCTTTGTGTGTTTGTTTCAATTTGATTGCTAATCGAATCTTTTCAATCAACATGGTATCAAGAGCTTTGCTCTTCAGTCCAGATTCTCGTTCACTCGATTACAATCAATTTTTTGTAATCGTTTGATCATTTCTCAGTCGTCTTGCGATTCATTGACCATTCCCGTTCTTGTAATTGAATTTCACGTTCATCGATCTTTTGATTGATTTCATTCTGATTTTGTTTAGAATCTCTTCGATTTCGCTTTGAAATCGAATTCATCCTTCTCGTTTTCATTTTCGGTTTTTTCAATCGGTTTTGCAATCGATTTCGTTGTTGTTTTTTAATCCAGATTTGTTCCTTCACTTTCATAATCTATATGTTTTTCATTTTCGTATTCATGTTCGTTTCGATTCAACCCCTTTCATCAGTTCATCAATCTGTTTTTCCAAAAAAAAACAATTCAGTTGATCAATTTTATTGTGCATATTCATCTCGTTCACATTATGTTCACATAATTTTTCTCCTCAATTTCATTTTTCATTCGGATGTTTAAAGTCTCACGTCTCACTTCCTTGTTCAATTTTCTGTTTCGATCACTGTTTTTTTCTAGTTCAGACGAAACTGCTCTTGATTCAATCACTGTTTTTTTTTCTTTCATCAGTTTCGCTCATGCTTAGTTTTTCCCTTCTATTAGATTCGCTTTTTCTACTTCTTTCGTTTTTAACGTTCACATTCAATCGAATCTTTTCAAGTTGAAGTTATGGATTCCAGTTCAAGTTATGGATTCCAAATCAAGTTCAAGTTATGGATTTCAAATCAAGTTCAAGTTATGGATTCAAGATCAAGATCCACAATTTTCAAGTTCTTCGTGTTCAGATTTCAGCTTGGTTTCTCAAGGTGGAGCTGAATCACCACCTCTAACTTACGAGAGATGTTAGTGTTCTGAAGGCGAAACTGCTCTCAGAAGACAAACTAATAATTAGTTTCTCTCATAGCCTAGTTTTGCTAAGTTAGTTTTGCTAATTTGTTAGAGCGAAATTAGATGGTTATTTTCGCTTTGTCTTCTTCTTCACTTGTATATATATTTGCTTTGTATGTTTTATTCAATTTGAATGAGAATCGAATCTTTTCATTCAACAGTATGTGTGTTTATTTGAAGTTACATTACTCTGCCCAAGTTCCTCTTCAAACTACTAAATACATTAAGTCGTCAGCCAAATATTATGGTCTATATCTAAGAGTTAAGAAGATTGATCCTACGACTTACAGATTAGACTTACCATCCAAAGCTAAAATCTACCCCACTTTTCACGTTTCTTTATTGAAGAAAGCTCAAGGGCCACCGACTCATGTAATTATGGTTCCTATTGCTCCAAGATTTACTTTACAACCAGTCTTTATCTTATCAATGAGATTGATTAAGAGAGGAAATAAGGTTGCGGTTCAACTTCTAATTCAATGGCAAGATATTGTTGGTAATTAAGAGTGCAAATTGGATGAAGAACACAAAGATTTTGATAACTTGCTACTGAATTTCAGCTAGAATTTTGTTCATACATAGTTACAATAATCGATCTCCATGTGGTTGTGAGAGGGGGGTTAAATAACCCTAATTTCCAGACCGGCGCATCCCATCCTCTTTAATAGTTTATAACTTTTAGTTATTTACATACTAGCCTTTGTACTTCCTACAAATACAAGCGATTCTTCCCATCAGGTACATTCTCTGATTGATGTGTATGTAAGATGTCAGTTTGCATTATCTTCAGTTGAGCCTACTACATATCAAGAAGCAATTGAAATAAGTGAATGGAAACAAGCTATGGATGAAGAATTAGCAGCTTTAGAATAGTATTACACATGGTCACTGATAGAACTTTTGTCTAATAAGATTTTTGTAGGTTTAAATTCGATATTTGACAGAAGCCTAGCTTAGTTGCCAAAGGGTATTCCCAAAAGTGTTGAATTAACTACAAAGAGACGTTCACCCCAGAAGCCAGATTTAAGATAGTCATAATTGTATTGTCTTTAGTTTCTTAAAAGGGTTGGATGGCATACCAATTTTGATGTAAAATCAGCTATTTGAATGGAGTAATTCATAAGTAAATGTATGTCATGTAGCATTCAAGTTAATATGGCTTGAAACAAGCTTCATGTGTGTGGTATGGTAGAATTGATTGTTACCTTTGTATGTTATAAGGGGTTGTGGTAAAAAAAATATTTATCATCATGTGTATATGTTGATGATATACTCTATACTAGTTCATAAAAAAACTTCTAAGAGAATTTAACCAAAAACTGATTACTGAGTTTGAAATGTCTAGTATGGGAGAACTCAACTTTTTTGTTCGATTATAAATAAACCAGAGATGAGATGGAACATTCTTGTCCATGCAAGGTTGTGTCTACACCCATGAACAGAAATAACAAGTTTAAAATAGAAGAGGATGGAATGCCAGCTCATGTATACACATTTAGAAACATGGTGGGAAGCCTAATTTATCTTACTTATACTCGTCCTAACATGGATTTTGAAGTTGGTGTCATATCAAGTTCATGCACAAACCATCTACTTCATCTTGGAGCAGCCCTATAACTACATAGCTAGTACAATCGAATTTGGATTATGGTATGTCAAGGTGGATCAAGTTGTATTTACAGGTTACTCAAATATCAATTGAGCAAACTCAGTAGAAGACATGAACAACACTTTAGCAAATGTGTTCTTAATCGAGTCTTGAGTTGTGTCATGGAGTTCTAAGAAGCAGGAAATGGTAGCTTTATCCACAAGTGAGGCGGGGTATATCGCAGCTAGTGCAACAGTGTGTAAAGCATCATGGTTAAGAAAGATATGTTGGTAAATCAGAAGCAACCACACACACTCACAAATGCTGAACAAAAACTAGAAAACATGATTTGACAAACTATAATTTGATTATAACTTTGAATTCTTGATACATACAGAACCGACACATTGAGTTCTATTCGACACCCTATTTAATCGATATGAAGCGGGATCTTGAAGGGACATAATATTTCATACAAAAACAACGGTAATAATTGTTCTTGACCTAGCACTAATGACCATTTTACCCGAAAATTAAATACATAGTAAGACTAATGTTATACATAATACTTATGCTAACTTTTAATATTAAATCTTAAAAAAACCCTTGTTCATAAATACTTAGATTCTTATTCATTCTCCGATCTTTAATGCTTCATTCTTGAAATGTCTTGATCTTCATTTTCTTCTTAGGAGACTTGACAAGCATGTCATTTCTTCTTTTCCTCTTCAACAACTTGAATCTTCCTTCTTTTCATTATCACATAGCATAGCACCATTCCAAAGTTTTCAAATACTGAATCTTATTCAAATTCATTGACATATCAAAGTCGAATCCACGGTATATCAATAGCTACTTTGTCCCAACTGTTATCAATGATGGTATTTTCATAACAAAAATGTCTACTTCTTTGACATTGCTTAGTATAGGAGGTATTGGTCTAACAAAGAAAGATTCTAAATAGTTATTTTGAAACCAATCAACTAACTCTTGATACTCATCCCTAAAATTATCCTTATACTTTTCAATTAGGGTGTGAATTTGTAACATGTCAAAAGATGACATGCAATCATTCAATGATGATATTTAGGAGGTTAAAAAGCTTCCTTCTTTATTGCATCTTGGTTAACCTTTAAGTTTAAGGCCTTAAAATAATTTTTCAAGTATTTTCCCTCTTCTTTTGACCCGTATGGTTATGCTTTTTGGTTATTGCTTCCTTTTTGGCTCCATCATTGCTTCTTTTTTTGGTTAGCCCCTTTTCATATTTTTTTAATGTGGAACTTGTCTCCATCTAATGTAACTTCATACCCTTGCTTAATAATCTATTCCATGCTAAGAACTTTTTTGTTTAAATATACCATCCATATTAACTTCAACTTGTCCAAAACCTTTGAAAAGCAGCATCCTTTTGTCCCCAGTCCTAGTCTCAACCCCAAATGTCTCTTCAGAAATTGTGATATGTATGGAATGTGTTAAGGTACTACACTTTGTCCCATGTCGAAAAATCAGTGCCACTGACCAAAAATTCTTTGGTTTGATTCAATTTAAAACTGGTTTTGGTATAGGATTGTTTTTTTGGACACTCAAATGCAAAGTGATCCAAATTACTACACCTATAACATGTTATATGAGACTGATCTTCAATGTTAATTACGATTTCCTGGTCTTCAATTGGCTTCATAGTTCCTGCATTATTGTAGTAATAACATGACTTTTGGTCATTCAATTCTTGTGTCTTCTTTGCCACCGTATTTGTTTTTTTCTTCTCCTTCTTAACCTTCTCTAGATCATTATTGATTGCTAAGTCATCAATCCGTTCTGTGATTTCTTCCCAGGCATGTACACTACCAAGATCATTACCATTTTCATCTTCATTAATTTCAACTTAGGGGATGATTATTGAATATTTTAGTGTAATTGGATTAACGTGTTTGATCAATACATATCATTATAAATATCAAATAAGTTATGAGGTACAGAGTGCACACTTATTTGAAAGCCGGGTCCAAGGGGCGGCAGCCCCTGGCTGGGATCGAGCTTATTACTTTATAAAAAATGTATTAGAAATTAATTTTCTAATAAGTTGCTTTGTAAAATTCGTGTAAATAATTGGGCGGATTTTATATATAAAATTCGAATTTCGAATTTAAAATAAATAAAGATAACTCTGATTTCCCAGATTTTCTCTTGATTGATTATACGTTTTTTCACTTCTGGTTCAATATCATCACAAATACTCTCCATATTTGGTTTCTAAATTCTCTGATTTGTATCCGATCAAACATTTGTGTGAATCACCAAATTGTTTTGATCTGAAAGTGTTTCACACCTTTAGAGAGTCCAAGTTTCAATTCTGTTTTCTGTAATTATTACAACATCAATTTCCTAGTTTGGGCCACCGGGGAGGCTTCTGTTGTCAACAGTGGGGCATAGTTGTGTCCATGCTCATTCGGCCTAAATCCGTTCTGACCTCTTCTTCCTCCATTATCTTCTTGAACTAGTTATGCAATTCTTTCTGGTTACTTGATTATGAACACATCTAATTTGAAGTGGGGTTAGCGCTATCAAACTCATATTTCTCAGTAACTTCTTTTGGGCTATTTGACTCTAGTTGAGCGAATTCGAAATTGCTTCTTGAACGATCGATTGAACCTTGGGCTCTGATACCACTATTAGTGAATCAGAAGCAATCACACACACCCACAAATACTAAACAAAAATTAGAGAACAAGATTTGACAAACTATAGTTCGATTATATATAACTTACAATTCTTGATACATATAGAACCGACACATTGACTTCTGTTCGACACCCTATTTAATCGATATGAAGCGGCGTCATGAAGAGACACCGTTTCATCCAAACAATGGGAATAACCGTTCTTGACCTAACAATAATGACCATTTTAACACCCCCTCCCCCTGAATTAAATACATAATAAGACTAATTTTATACATAATACTTATGCTAACTTTTAGTATTAACTACTATCCTAAGTATTTATGATTAAATCTCAATCAGGGGCGAATTTACCTTTACTTCAGTGGGTGGCGAGGCACTCGCTGAGATTCATCTGCGTAGTGGAAAATTTTCGATCTCTTTTAGTAGGCGCCTTCCTAAATATGCTAAGAGGCACCCGTCATCCGATTTTCAACAAACCAAAAGAGAAAGAAACCAAAGAGGTTGATGATAATTTTAATTAAACATGGTAATTTTCTATAAAAAAGTCATAAAAACTTAAAACTTTAACGAAGAAAAAAGATGAGAGAGGGACAGAGAAGAAGAAGATGAAGAAGTGGCATAGGAAAGTGGGAAGGAAGGAACTCAAAGTGTTTGATGATAACTATAACAATAAATACAAATTTCATATTAACCCCTGTCAATTAAATTTACATATTAAATCTTTTACTTTCATTTGATTTTTAAAATTTCTTATATTAAACATCTAATCTAAACAATAGACATTAATAATAACAAATTAAATTTTGTAGATAAATAATATGTTTTATTATTGATTATTTAATTAATTTATAAGTTTTTATTTATTTATTACTTTTGGTTTATAAGTAATTTTTTTTTCTTATTTATGGTTTACAAGTGTTTTTTTTATTTGTGCGTATTCTTGTATTTAATCAATTATCTATACACGTTTAAGTATTAAGTATGAATAGTTTTACAATATCTTTAAGTAAATAGGTATAAATATTTTTATTATATCGTTATGTAAATAAGTATTTGTTTTTATCCGGCCCATTTTAAACGATTTGTTTTGACCAAACTCGCTTTGACCGGTAGTTCGGCCCATTTTAAACGATTTGTTTTGACCAAACTCGCTTTGACCGGTAGTTTGTGCACTCGTTCACAAAAACTTCTGGATCCGTCATTGATCTCAATAAGATACTCATAGAATTATGTCATGTACAGCAAGAATCAACAACATTTTTTTGTGATAATGTGTCTTAGTTTTTTTCCAAGTAAGAATCAAGGGTATCATGAAAGAAGCAAACATATTGACATTAAATTTCACATTATTAGAAATCTGGTTGAAGGCAAGCAAATTGAACTAAAACCATGCTAGAGACATGAGCAAGTTGCAAACATATTCACGAACGCTCTAGGGGCGTTCAACAGTTTTTCTATCTTCGAGGTGTGGATTGGGTGTCACTGCTCTTTGAATTATGAGGGGTGTTGAGAATAATTCAAAGAGTAATTTATCAGTTAGAAGTAGGGATTTTGTTCAGATTAGTTCAAAGTTAGTGATCATTGGAAGAAATCAGTTACAAGAGTCTGGGTCATGAGTGGTGATCATTAGTTTTCAGTTACTAGAATAAATGTAGGATTTTTATGTTTGGTGCATTTACTTTTTGTTATAGAAAAGTTTCAAGTTTCTATTGTATCGTCTATTTAAACGCTTTGGAAGGTGATGAATAAGATAACGAGTTCTGGTATTTTTGGTATCATATATAATCCAACACTTATCTAGTGCTCGCCTTAATTTTCCAGCATGAAAAATGTGATTGAACGATACAACAAAGTGAAGGAGGAAAATCATCTACTATTGAATCCTGCATCACAAGCCAAGGTATTGTTTTAGTTGCTTTGTAATTCATGTGCATGCCTACATCAAGTTCATATATGTCACAAATAAAATACTATCATCATGATTCTACTTGTTTGTAACACAGCAAAAATAAAGAATTAATTTCCTGAGCATAACAACCATAAAACTAACATCATGTAGCTAGCTCTATGTAAAAACAAAAGATTACGTTGAAACCAGCTCCTTCATCTCATAGATCGATATTTTATGAAGTTTCTTAGCAGTGACAAAACTATAGGATCCCTGGGAGATCTTGATTCAACCCAAAATTAAGAATAAACAAGAACAAAAGAATGGGATGAAACCCTAAAGATGAATTCGTATTGAATGGATCACTGCTTAATGTTTACATCGATGCGTATATATAACCTAGAGTGAAACGACGTGTTTGATCCTAATCATTGTATCCCTAGAGTTTTTACCTATTAACCCTTCTCTAAACATAAATACACAATACTACATAAACTATATTATTGACTAATTACATAAGTGACCTACTAATCTTTATGGTCAAACTTGGTTTACGATTAAGGCTAACAATCACCCTCTAGTTATTAATCCTAGTTTGATTCCTCATCTCCAATGCTTTCACTGTTCTTGCTTCGTGCTACCTTTGTAGATTTCTTTCTTTTCCCGAATCCAATCACAAATTTTGAAAATCCAACCATGATCCCTTCATGAGCAATATTCCACCGATCCCTTCTTATCCAATATTGCTTTCAATATGGCCAAACTGACCCCTTTTGGATCTGCCATAGAACCTTGGAACACGTATTGTGCCTTCTCCTGGACATGCACCTGAATTCCTTCTTTTTGATTAAGTTTTCTGACCCGTGAACATAAACAATAAATCACGTACCCTTTTTATATAACAAACAACAGCAGCCCCTATGGCTTTGTCTTTTTACGCCTTCAACAAAACAACCAACAATTAACAAACAACCCTACTTGTTTGTCTCTGATCGGCGAACCAAACAATCGTATTATTTATTAATCTAGTTACGACGGGAAACGTCGTGTTATTTATTTTTCGACGAAAAGGCTTCATTTATTGACGATTTGAGTTTTTATCCTTAAACTAAATCATACATGACTTCTTCATATAAAAAAGAGAGTTATATAGTTACTACATTTGTGACATTGAATGTATACGAAACATCGACGATGTTAATACAGTTATTACATCGTTAACCGATATAAAACTTGAAAAATAAGTCTTTAACGTGCCTACATCCATCACCAATGTCTTGTGTATGAAGGCACGATGATGTCTGAAGACGTAGTGCTAAGCAGTTTGACAAACGTGGTCAAGAAAAAAAAACCAAGGAGATACAACTTCAGGATATTCCCATCGTTTGGGATTTCCCAGAAGTGTTTTCAAAAGAACTACATGGACTACCCCTTGTACGACAAGTAGACTTTCAAATCGACTTAATCCCAAGAGCAACACCAATTTCAAATTCTCCTTATCAATTAGCACCATTAGAGATACAAGAATTAGCTAGCCAGTTATCAGAACTGCTAAACAAGGAATTTATCACACCAAGCTTCTCGCCAAGGAAAGAGCCAGTGTTATTTGAGAAGAATAAGAATTGATTGTTCAGGATGTGTATCAATTATGGGAGTCAACTAAGCTGACAATTAAGAACCGGTATCCACTTTCGAATATTGATGAACAATTCAACCCGACACGATTGACACCCATAAATGATGCTAACCACACTTAATATTTCTTGCTGCAGGAACAAATCTTAACCGATGAAATAAAAGAATTACACCACGAGGTACAAGAGCAACGCAGGTCGTTTAAATTATGCATGAAACAGGTTCTGAATATTATTGTTGCAGGGAAGTCTCATTGCTGAAGAAAATAAAGAACTGCACAAGAAAGTAAACCTTCTGTTACAAGAAAATGCACAACTGCAGAAGAAGGTTTTTATCAAGACAATCTTTAAATTTTCAAAGAAACATGATTGCATTCTGATCACCAATGAACATAAATGATTATCACCTCAGGTTTATGGATCTACACACACCCATCACTATAATAACGAGCCGTATCCACCCATAATTCTCCAGCTAAGCCAACCACAACCACTGAAAAACTATTTACCAACAGAATCCATGAAACTGGGGTAAGCACGAGACTATGACCTTAATTTGATTGGTTATGCAAAAAGGCATGTGAATAAATATGTTATAAAGATATTGTGTATGCCAGGTTACAGTTGAACTCAAAAGCAAGTTGAAAACAAGCATGAATCAGGGAATCCTTGTATCGGCTAACTGCCATAAAGATATTATATCGCGCTTTGGTCAAAATTATATGGTGATTATGTATTGATTGAATTGAAGATGTAAAGTTCTAATAATCAGAAGTATAGGAAGATGTGTGATTCTAGACGTACAAACTTTCATACATTTCTTTGAGTGATTAGATATGAGTTGTGATGTTTATCAGCAATGTAAAGATTTAAACTAGGAGATGATCGAAAAGCATAAGTGAATGTTTAACCGAAGGTTGACCAGTCTAGTCAGCCACACACATATGTATTCGAACTAAAAGCTTTAAAACAAGAAACTAAAAACAAATTGGGACCGACCAAAGATTGGATTATGGGTGCTTTGCAAATTAAATGAACAATGTAAACTGTTTCTACTAATTTTAAGAATAATAATCAAAACATGAACGAGCAAAGTTCAAGATCAAGTCCCGAATCGGTAAAACACACGTTAATTTGGCTAACTCTCAAACACGTTTATTGATATCAAGAAATCTCTCTCTAAAAGTTGATTACACGTAGCAAACCCTGACTCGGTTTAGACTACTTGATTGATTACAATTCATGATACCCTACGCGGTATATATATAGCTAACTTATCACGTTAGACTATAAATAGGATTCCTATTAATTAATTACATAATAGTCATTTAACAAACTTTTTTATTATAATTCATATAGGATACTTAGATAATTATCCACTAATTAATATCATTGCTTGTCTTGCACTCCAAGCAATCTTAGCCACCCAACTCAAACACCTCCATGTGAATGGGTCGGCCCAACTCCTAGCCGGCTTGCTAGAGTCGGGAATTAAGCCCAACACAAGAAACTAATAGAGAGATGAAACGAAAGAAGCCTCAATTGTATGATCGAAGAGTTTAATTGAAATATGTGGGATGGGAGAGATATGAGGCGCCGCTATGTTACATGTCATTGGTATTAAATGTAGATAATAGTCAAGTAGTAGTAGTTGAAGGGGTCATTGTGTAAATAAGTGGTTAGTTGCTTAACTAATCTCTTGAAAGTTAGTTAGGTCATTTAATCTATGTGTTTAAGGATCCAAACCATAAGTAAGAAGCTATCTGGTTTGAGATCTATTTTCCTATATGCGTTCACTCTTCTAAATTGCTCCTAACAGTACTATCATCACATGATCGTCGACTCCATTGTATTTTTCTGTCTTGGCTCGCGTAAGATGTGGAAGAAGTATTTATTTAAAGTATGTTCTAGTTAAAATGTCTTTATTCCGGTCTTGCGGTAGTTAGCGTGTCTCGTCATTCTAGCTTTCCAAAAGATTGAGGGTTGCGGTAACCCTAGCTGAGAGCCCTTCCATTTTATTACTAAAGAATGTAAATCAGTCAGTTTTGCTCTTCATAGAAGTGGCTTCTACGGGCGTTGTTCATTCCAACTTTCCGATGAGTCATACAACTGTGGTAACCTGACTAAGAGCCAAAGTCAAGTGGGTAGTCCGAATGATAACCAGAGGATGAGTGAAGGGGCGTGAGTCTGATAGCCATCATCCCGATTATTCAGAATAGTAACCCGACTTACGGGTGTGCAAAGTCGGTTATGGATCGGTTTTGGCATCTGCCATAACCATAACCGCTTGGTCGGTTATGCCATCTTCCATAACCATAACCATAACCAGGTGGTTGATTATGGGTCGGTTTTGGTTATTTTTTATTAATTAACTACTTTCGTCCTGTAATCGCTAATCACATTTAATAAATATATCATGCAAAAAAACTATATATAGTGAATAAAGACACCCAAAGTCTATTTTTATCATAAAACCTCCTAACTATTTTAGTAAAACACATGTGATTATGTTAGTAATATTATTTTTTTCTAGTCATAAATTCATTATTTATGCATTAATTTTACTTATTTATATGTTTCTAGTTTTACTTGTTTATTTGTGCATGTATTTTATAGATAGGGTTATATTGGTTCGGTTAACGTTCGGTTATGGGACATCCTTAACCCCAACTATAACCGATGATCGGTTAACCAAAGAACCTTAACCATAACGGTCGGTTAATTTCGGTTATCGGTTAATTCGGTTCGGTGACTGTTTGGTTATCGGTTAATTTCGGTTAACATTTGCTCACCCCTGTCCCGACCAAGGAGTTGTTCAACCCCTTTTACTGGTTGCATTACTGATCTAATCCTATAATATTGATTTACTACTAAGTGGATTCTAGCCCAATTGATATGCATTTGATCTGATTATCTCTCAAACCTCCTGACTCGTTTTGTTGTCTCGCTTGTTTTTACTTTTAAAAACCATTATCCTTATTATTAGACTAAACAATAACAACGACTGAGTAGCGAGAGCCACTATGTCCATTGGTTCGATAATTGGTTCTTACCAAAACTATATTAAGTTGCGATATGTGCACTTGCATATTTTGTGAAGTTAGTTAACGTATTAATCATTTTATAAATATTAAAACTTGAAAAATTGTGGTTAAAATATTGTGACAATCCGGACTTTTAGAGTTAACTCCGTTAGCTTAATTTCATTATCTCTTAACCTTGTTACTCTGTTAGAAACAACAAGGACTAATTCTATCAATATTTAAACAAAAACTGTAGGGACTGGTTGTGTAATTAACCTAAATCCAATTTTGTTGACTTTAAAAGTCAAATTTGAATGAATTAGTTCATGTTGACCTTTAGAAGTCAAACCATTCGTGTTCTTGATCCTAATCCGAATTCATAATCGAAAATTTGTCCAAACTCGTAACGATAATGTGTAGTAATGACTAAACCGTTCACCATTATAGCATTATGGTGCGTAATTGCGCGAATTAATTCCAATTATGAGTAATTAACCCGTAACCGTCGAGTTCATCGCTAATTCTCACTGATTCACACAAATTTGTGAATCATCTACCCTGCACACCTCAAGCGAGTCCCTGAGAACCGGTTGCACACACAAATTCAATCGAAAGCAAAGCCAGAATCACAAGAGATCAAACGCGTCGAGCCGGGACTCCATTTACTCGATCATCATCAATTCGTGCATTATTTTGGTAATTATTTACATCCCCAGCTTCGTTTTCATTCCTAGATTGAAAGCCCTATGTCAATTAGGGCTTACAGCATCACATTAAACATGAACCATATTTTAGGGTTCATACGATTTGGGTTTAATCGAACCCTAACCTAAACACTATCTTAATTCAATTAAATAGTATGATTAGTTTCGCAAACTGATGATCTATAAAAGCCCTATGTTAATTTTATCAAACAACATCGATATGTTCATGATCTAGAAACCTAGGGTTTGTTCATAAACGATTTGGGGTTTTTGATCTTAGACGGAATCTCAATGCAATTAAACTACAGGGCTAGAATCGAAATCATTCACTTATTAAAAGCCCTATGAATCTAATTATTTTTATTATCAAAATTAACATAATTGATTCCATGTTCTAAATCTAGGGTTTCAGTTTTCAAACAGAAAATAAACGCTTCAAACCCAATGTCTTTGCAATTAAATTCACCCACACATTCGCATAACACTGATGGATGAAACCCCTACACTTTCTGGTTCGATCGTGGTCGAAATCGATTTATTTGGGATGGCTCTTGGAATCGATCGCGTAAGTGGGAGAACTCACAGGAACTGAATGTTAAAATCATTTAAAACCGGTTCTTGTTACGAAACCCTAGCGAGCGGGACTGGTTAGTATGTTTGACTGTGGTGGGAGGGACCCGGGTTTGAGTCTCTCCACCCACATTTATTTTAAATCATGTTTTTAAAGGTTATTTTTAAACAAAAACAAACCCAATATTATTATTATAATATAGTAACGCGTTTTTGAGCCCGGAAAACTCCCGTAGTGTCGGGATTGCTATTATTATACATTTTCGAGCATTTTGGTTATATTAAAAAAATAAATAATATATTAATTATATTATTTCTCTAACTTTATATTTGATTTATGAAAATACGCAAACAATGGTTTTATACTCGGGAATGATTTTATAAACTCGTATTAATTATTATCCTCACATTTTAAAATAATATAATTATTTATATTATTAATTAAAGTTATTATTTAACTCAAACACACAAACGAAACAATAATATATATTATATTATTAACTTGCATTTTGGTGACGTATTATACGTGTTGTATTCACATTAAATGATAAACTAAAAATCCTTGATTCCGATAACACGTTTGTCTAACCGTTGTTCCTAAGTATAAATTAGGACATCCGATCTTCTCGTGTCGTCACAAATCCCATGTGTCCCTAATTATTATGATTATAATTCTAGGGCATCCGTAGACCGTTCACAGGCAAACTCTTGTGTTTTCTGTTGCATCATTGTGTGGTGCTATCTACCAAACATTTGCATGAACTCAGGTGAGTTTTCACGGCCCCTTTTACTGTTTTAAACTGGGGGAGAAAACATGGCGCAAACACTTTTGATTTTTGTAATTCATATATGATATCACTTGTATGACTATGCGTACACATTATCCTTAAAGTCCTCACATCGGACCGTTAATATGAAAATAGCGAGGTAATTTGAGTAGGTACTACTGGGTTTGACAAACCTCACCCGCGTTAGTCGCACTAACTCGATTGGAGGTCGAACGGGTACAATATTGACCTAATCATGCACCATGATGGTGGGAGGCATATAATCAGTCAGCTTTCAGTTGCGAGCGCATTAGTAAACATGTATATGGGTATATTAATCTGTTAAAAGCTTCTGTAAACTGAAACCTGTGAACTCACCAACCTTGTGTTGACACTTTTCTTACATGTTTTCTCAGGATGTTAAGTTAAGGCACATGTGCACGATTAGGACATACATGGAGTCCTAATTTAGTCTCATTTGATATCAAGACATTTAAACTATTTATTTATGTTATTTTGAATTAGACTTTGGGAGCGTTATTTTGCGCATTTACTTTTATTTATCGCTTCCGCAATGATTCTGAACTTTTATATTATTACATTTTAAGTCCCATATAGTGTCATTTGAAGTAACTAATGTCTAAGATCCTGGTTTGTCACTTCCCAAACAGTAAAACTCCGTTAGTGGAATTTAGGATGTGACAAATATAATCCATAAAACCCTAAATATATTACAACTAACACGTCTCATTACTATTCAAGGTCGTCCTCACAACGATCCATTCAGTAGCACATACAATCCGGTATAGAGAAATTATCCAAATTTCAGCAGGAACAACCCCAACAACTCAAATCCGTTAGGATTTCCTCAAAAGCTGCAATTTCAACAGTATGAAGCTGGGAATAGCTCTCATAAAGAGACAAAGTCCAAATTAGAAGAAACAATAGAATGATACATGGCTCTTAATGAAATACGCCTCTATATGGTGTTGGTTTGTAGACTCGTTAAAAGTTTGAGTTGATTTGGCTTAAGCTCGTTGAACTATAAATACATAAACACTTGTTAATATAAAAACTCGAGCTAACTTGGTGTGTTGAATGCAAGCTTAATTTATGGTAAGTTAAAAAAAAGAGTAAATAATTAATTTATAGATCGAGTTTGAAAAAGGTTAGTAAGAGGCTCAGATTTTCATAAAAAAAATAATTATTAAGTAAATAATTTCTAAAACTAAATCTATAAATAACAGTCTTTAACATTTTCAGAACATTTCTCATACTCACTCTATAAAAATATCTTCGCACTCTATAATCTTTAACAAAAAAATGGATTTTTCATCCGGTTCATTGGAGGAAGATGGGGTTATTGGTGAGGCGATACGTTTGGGGTACAAACTACTTGACGAAGCGGAAAGTTCACAATGGGTTACACGACGAAGCGGAGAGTTCATAACGGATATTAATGTTTTGGGACAATCGCATGTCTTCGACGACATCATAGACGGAGATACACATGCGTCTTCATTTTATGTCAATGATGTAGAGTGCGATTACGGGTATTATCTTACCGATGATATATATCCATAGTACACCACCTTTGTCAAAGCATATACAAGCCCAGTGGGGGATAAAAGGGTAACATTAAAAAAACACAAGAATCGACACAGAAGAATATTAAGCGGACATTTGGAGTTCCTGAAGAAAAGTGGGCTATGATTAACAGTCCGACACAAATTTGGTTAACAAAAAGAAATGTTATGTATACTTTCGTGATGCTACATAATATTATATTGGAGAACAAGTGGAAAGCAGTTTTCCAAAACTATGATGATAGCCCTTAACTGTCGCCTCCACAACTAACCTACGAAGAGAAAAAAGCAATTTGTCGCGTGATACGCGACATGAAAACTTATCTAAGCCTTTGCAGTGATTTGACGGATCATGTTTGGTTTTCAAGGCGAATATTCATTTTAATCAAACCCCATTTAAGTCTCAAATTTAGGTTTTCAAAGTCATAAATTTGGCCGTTTACTCATTTTGATCTTTCACGAAAATAAATAACTATGATTTGAACCTTCAAGACTTCTGATGCACTATCCTTGCATACGATTCAACATCAAGATTTTCGATCGAAATGCCGCACTGGACTCACTCGATCTCGCTCACAAGTAACAACTTCTCTCGATTCCTCACAAGAACATCAGCACGCCCACAAGGTTTTCGATCAAATGCCGCACTGGAATCACTAACCAAAGCTCAACAACAACGCACACAAAACATTGTCCTCTACAATTACCCTTCCTTTTCCGGAGCCTTCTCGGCCCTATTCGCTCACCTCTTTCACCGCCACCTCAATCTCCCATGCCTCATCTTGCCCTTCTCATCCGTCGCCCCTTTCAGGTAACCCAACATTCCAAACTTTCAGTTGCAATTGAACCAAAGTTACATGTTTGATTTTCATATGTTAAACAGGGTTGAAGATTTGTGTATTGATGGGCTTGAAAAATGTTATTTTGTTGATTTTCTTGGGTCCAAAGGGTTTGCAGCTGAGCTTTCAAGAAGGACATCATGCCAGTATGCAATTAAGTTTCTTGATTAGGGTTTGTTTATGTGCATTGCTTCTCGTTGGGTTTCGGTTAATTCTGTTATTGATTTGTGTAACATTTAGGGTGATAGGATTCGATCACCGGAAAACCGCATTGTCTGATATCCATCTGTATGAGGGTTGTAACAGTAATCTCTTATTTAAAGTCAATTTGGAGAAGAACAGTTCATCTGCTGTGTATGAGTATTTCTGTGACAAGCTATCAGAAATTAAGTGCAATAATGTAAGTAAATCAGGATCCCCAAAAGTGGATGCGAGCATCCCTGTCAGATCATACGGGGTCGTATGATGGGGCGAAAAATGGTCATACGGGTCGTATGACTTTGTCAGTGGTCACATCAGTGATTTCAATGTCAGTCAAGCACATTATACGGGCCGTATGACCATTTCCGCCCTATCATACGGTTGTATGAAGTATGAACACTCGTGTCTGTATATTATGTGTGTGGTGTTTCTTTAGCTTTGACCTTGTTATTTCATGATTCTTTTACAAGTTCTGTTTGCAATTTTATATATTTTTTGTACCAGGGGCCTGCGCGTCTGTTGAACACTGAAGACCAAGAACGAGTGGAAACGGTCCTTAAGTACATTGAGGATGGGGACCTTCGGCTGTGGACCTTGCTGGATATCAAAGAATTCAATATCGGCTTATCTAATTGGCGATCAAAGTTGAATTGCATCACAAATCCACATTTGTTTGAACAGGTCGCATGCTCTCTGTAAATTAACACCTTTGATAAATATCATTTGTTTATTATGTTTATGAGCATTTATTAATTATAGGGAAAACTTCACACAATGGTAACCAAGTTTCCCAAGTATTCTGCTAAAGTCATTTTATGTTTTTTTGTTCCTATAAAGTTACTTAACTTTCATTATGTATTCCAATCTTTTGAAACTTTTTTTTAAATGTTAAAAAACTATTAAAATAAGTGACCTAAATGGAACATATATGAATCCTAGTTACTATTTAGTGATTATTTTTCTTCGAATTGGACTTAAATTTAAAATTATAAAACTTGGTTATTATTTAGTGAATTTTTTTCTTCATTATTACCTCTTACTTCAAGTTAATTTAAAAAAAAAGATATTCACTAAATAGTAATTAGGATTTATAGATGTTCCATTTAGGTTACTTAGTTTAAAAAAATAAATAACATTTATAAAAAAAATCACAAGAATAAGTTGAGTGACTTTAGCGGAACACTAGGAAACCTTGGTTACTATTGTGTAAAGTTACCTCTTTATCGTATGATTGTAATCTTAACTTAGCTCAAGTCGTATTTGTAAACAGTTGATGAAGATTAGTGCCACGAACTTGGTTGCACATGGAAGTGCTTACATGGCTAGCCAACACAGTTTAGCAACTAAATTTCTTGAAAAGGTGATTAAAGTAAAGCTGGGTAGAGGATTATACGGGGAGTGTCTGGTATGCTATTATACATTCTTAATTAATCCAATTATTCCTGATGGTTTATGTTAATTCTGCAAATGTTAGTAATTATGTTGGTGTTTAGATGGATGATCTGATTTTATATTTCAGGGGGTTAGGATAGATGGAAATTCAAATTTAAGTGATATAATTGGCAAGGAACTCAGCAAAAAGAGTGAAGCAGCCGGTTTGAGGTATTTCAAGTTTCTATTCAAGTCGCAAACATACAGTATGCAGTGGCGGAACTTGAACAATTAAATTTTGTGGGCCCGAAAATATTACACATAAAAAAATCAATTTTTTTCACCAAACAAAGTCCATAAATCCCAAAAAAAAACCAGTTCTTCTGAGCATCAAACTAATATTTGGGCTTTTGATCTGGATTAGGAGGGGCCCAAACACGATAACTAATACGAAAAAAACCTAGTGGGCCGAAATCAATACTTCTAAGCAAAAAAATGAGGGGGGGGGGGGGGGGTCTGGTCCTTTAAATGTTCCGCCCCTGAGTCGGTATGTGTTTTATATGTTAATTTCCATGTTTTTTAAACTTAAATACTTGTCCTGATTATGATTTTTTTATAAAATCTGGTGCTGACATGGCAAATGTGATTATATACAACCTCAGGCCTATTGGAGCAGTTATTTACATGCAAGGGAAAAATCTCAAAATGTGCTTAAGGAGTACAGATAGTTGTACTGATACATCTGTAATTGCAAAGGTATGCATGAAATGTGAATATTTAACTGCTTTCTTTCCATCTCCAATATCTCAATGAATATCATATTTTTAATAATTATATTTGTTTAACTTTCTAAAATACATTAATTATATTTGTTTAGAGATGAGCAGAAACACCGAATAACTGAACTAAAATGGAGAAAACGAAATAACCAAAGAAAATAGAAAACCGATGGTTGGGTTTTAATATTTTTGATGGCCGGGTCTGTTCGGTTTTGATAACTCGATATAGGTTGATAACCAAAACTGAAAAGTAAACCAATTGAGCAGTTTTACTTTTAAATAACCGATCCTTTTAGTTATAAGTTAAAACCGAACCAAACCGTGCATAACAATTTGTTTGACTTTTTCAAATGGATAGGTATATGGTGGAGGAGGCTCCCCTTCTTCAAGCTCATTTATAATTAGAATGGATGAGTATAACCAGTGGATTTCAGGTACATTTTCTCAGAATAAGTAAAGGTCAGTTTGTATGACAATTCTTCTGTATTCACTGTTATTGTTAATTAAATCAATTTTATCCAAATTAGCAATTTATAGTGTTGTTGTATACCAGAAACTCTTCATATATAAAAAAAAATTATATTATATTTTTAATTTCACATATTAATTATATATAGACAAAATTATTTCATTTTCATTTACCACCACATTTAAACACCATGATATACCGTCTTTATTTCTCTCTGATGCTACATGTGATTATCTTTCATGCTCTATGTATAAGTGTTTAAGTGTTTCTTCGTCGTATATAACAGTAAAGGGATGAGATGTCTTTCGTTAAAGAATATTGAATTGTTTAAAATTTGCTAAGACAAGTATTGGTTATTATTAGACCTCGCAATCTTGACCCAAAGTAGGAGAAATGAGTTGATTTGAATAAAAAAATTTGTATTTTGGGTTGAATTGTGTAACACCATAACACAAAACAAGTTGAAATGTGTAACACCTTAAAACAATGTGGGTCAAGATAAGTCGTCTAAAAACTATGTGAATTTAGAATAGGTTCAAACGGGTATCAAGTTTTGGTACTTTTTTTTCTAAGACATCTTATTTCTACCCGAGCCACTTTTTAGTTATAACTCATTCTGATCCGAAGCAAATTGATACTTTTTTTAAAAAAACGACTCGTTTTGACCCGAACTCATTTTGGTCATAATCCATCTTGACCCAAACTCATTCTGACCCGTTACCCAACCCAACACATCCGTTTTGCGAGGCTTAGTTATTATTGAGTAATTTTTTTTTCTTACAGAAAGATGTGCATTTTTGGGCAATAAATAAAATTTCTTTTTTTAATGAACTTCACCCGATAGTCATCTGTTTACGAACTACCACCCACCATATTCCTTATATAAGGGCGTAAATGAAGGAAATTTTGACGTTTACAAGAAACCTGACAATAAATATTGTTTAAAGGGGGTGTATATATAATTCTGCCTTTCAAAAAAAAAAGGGGGTGTTTGGATGTGTCACGTTATCTTGTTATTGGGTATTAAAATCATAAATGTCAGTGTATAGTTAAATAAAATGATTCCACTAACCTCCAAAGGTTTGCAGAGTTGGTATATCAATAAACGTTGTTATCTGAATGAAACCTTATATGAGATTACACATCCTAAATTGCTTGCTCTCACTCGATACGTTTAACTTCTCTCATTTACATCTAGAGTCAATACACTAATGCTTGATGGTATGTAGGCTATTAGGTATGGTTCCACCAATGTTTTCAGAACTGCACCGATCATTTACCGGTTTACTGGTCAGATTGGTCGTTATCGTGTCGTGTTCGTGTGAAGCACAATATGTCATCGTGTCTTATCGTGTCGTGTCTGGCATGTTATGTCAGCCCTACCCCCACCCACCAAAAACCTAACCCCCCCCCACCCCACCCTCAAAACCTAACCCCCCCACCCCACCCCCAAAACCTAACCCCACCCCCAAAAACCTAAACCCCCCACCCTAAAAAAACCTAAACCATAAAATCTAAACCCTAGAAGTTAAACCCTAATATTAAACCATAAGGCTAAAATCCTAAAAATTAAACGTAAAATCTAAACCTTAAAAATTAAACCCTAAAAGCTAAGATGGTAGAATTCGACGAGACGATTCCAACGCCGCTGAAATGAGCTCAATAGGAGGTCATTTGATATCGTTTCTTAGCGTTTTTGTCATTTTTTAGCGAAAAACTACTTATTTTCAACACGTTTTCATCTGCAAAGCGGTCTGATCGTGGTCCCCATCCACTGGTTCGACCGTTGGACCGCACAAACGGCCGGTTCTTAGCAATCAACGTAATACATATGACCGGACCGCTGGTGGTCACGGTTCCCGGTCTAGTTTAAAAAAGCATTGGGTTCCACATTCCACACATCTTCACACTGCCATATCAGCGTCACATCAGTTTTCATTTATTTTCTACATATCTCCACATTTGAGGAGAGTGGTTCCATATTTTCATATTGTTTTCACTATCACGACATATTTATATTTAATTATATTTAATATTTTTTTTTATTTTAACAATTCATAAAATAAAATAATAGATGTAACTTAAATAAACGATTTTCAATTATAAAAAACATTACATAATAATAATTAAAAACAATACTAAAATATTAAATAACGACTACTAAAAATAAGATTAAAAAACTACAACCCGAGCTGTTTAAAAAACGCAAACTTGAATATTTCCTTCCACAACCGTGGAGAACTCCACGGAAATCTCACATCCATGGACCACACCATTAGGGTGTGGTGTTTCACAATTTTCATATTGCCATGTCATCTCCACACGCCCATATCAGATAGCCTTAAGATCTGACAATTTTTCATGACCCAAAAACGTTTTTACAGACGAGATGATGTAGAGTTGTAAATTATGTCACACACAATGTGATTATGGACAAGATGATGTAGAGTTCTAAATTATGTCACACACAATGTGAAGGTCCCATGAGGACCACATCAATTTTATCATGCTAACATAGTGACTGGATTAATAATAACCCACCAAAAGTAAAGTTGATACCCATGTATAAAAAATAACATAATTTTAATTCAAATTCAGGTTAAATTCAAATTTCTTATTAATCGAAACAAAACTAATTATTTATAAGGAGATCTAAAGATACATATTCAACCATTTTTTTTACCATATTTATAAAGTTAAGAAATAAAAAGATAGTTGTTATACACTGAACATATGCTAAATAGGATTGTGTAAAACAGAATTGATTGATTACTTAGAAAATGTTGGGTTATGTTCAAACAGTATTCGATTGATAAAAAAAAAAGTAACACAATTTGTTTTTCCTATCAAAGTTCATATTATAGTACAAGGTTACCTAGACGTCATTCAACTTTTTTTAGATCAAAGGCTTAATTTGCTTAAGTCTTCTTGAATTATCTGACTTATTGGAAAAGGCCCCATTTTATACTTTGCTTGGGCCCCAAAATGGTCGTGGTGGGACGGCTAGAATAAAAGATATCATAGTGGATAGGTATTTTAGTTGAGTTATGTCTACTTATGCGGGCTCGTGGATAGTGTGAAATGAGTGGAGCCACTCCTAAGATACTCGAGGTTGAATCATTAAAAGCTTGAATTAAGTTGAGTTTAAACGAGCTTGAGCTTTAATTATAGCTTGTAGTACATACATGGATCATTATAATAAATGCACCATTGTTTAATGATGCTAAAAATGATAAATGTAACTGAAATACAACTTATAATAAATAATCATATATTCACATTCTATATTTTCAATGTCGTAAGCATAAAGTCGCACTAAAATATCGAAAGGATAAAGAAATAGCGAACATAAGCAGCATAGTTAATGTCATGGTCGGACCATAGATTGACATCAAACTAGAAGATCACATTAATAGAAGTATCACATTCAAGCATCCTGGTGGAACAGAAAGCTTATTTAAGTTTCTTTTATGTGGTTTGTTAATTGCTTTGGACCATGCTATTATCACAAATTATACTTGGGATCGTAAATTGTTATTTTAAAGAAGTTGTAGTTTATTGTAAATAGTAAATGTTTTTTTTAGAAGCCTATCACAACAAGTAATGTTTTTTTTGAAGAAATATAGTGTTGTTTTTGGGAAATGTATAATGAATGTCAATGTTACACACAATCTTTGTCTTCATGCAAATAAACCCTTAATTAAATGGCCAACAAGAAAACATGAAAAATCAACATTTTAGAAATGACTAAAATGTCCTAATAAAATAAAAACTAAAGATAAAAATGAACCTGAGAAACTAACCATTGATAGATTTAAAAAAAAGACATTTCACTAAGCCTTCGAGAAAAAAATGAAAGGAGAAAGAGGACGAGAATGAGGGAGGCCAAGGGACGAGATGTGGCGGTGGCAAAAGTGAGTTAAGAGGGACGCATGTGACATTCAATGACTGAGAAAGATTATCAGCATCTGACTATGAAGGAAATCAACGTTGGTTTGGTGATGAAACCGTGATGGCGGTAGTTGGTTAACAAATATATATATATATATATATATATATATATATATATATATATATTAAATAACTCATTTTTAAACATTAACAAGAAAGCAATTATCTAATTCCATTAAAGAGCAACGTTTATGAATAGTTCAACATCTACGTGTAAGTTAATAATTGGTTTTTTTATTATGATATTAAGAATTATAAAAAAATAGGAATTACCTTCTATTATTGATAAGTTCATAATTTTAAAAGATTTTAAATTTTTTTTTAATAAAAACCCACATCATGACAAGGACATAGGCTATAAAGTATTAGAAATGACAAAAAAAAACATCATTTTTTATCGGGTAAAAGTTTATTACTTTAAAGAAAATAGGAATTACCTTCTATTATTGATACTTTAATAAATTTTAAGTAAATTGTCGAATTCTTTTTTATTTACACAGATAATTAGATCTGGATGGTGGGATTGTGATTAATTTTTTTTTATTTTGTAAATGGGTCCCACTAATAAAATGATTTTATTTATTTATTTTTAATATAAAAACATTTTAGTCATTTTTTAAAAGTTTAACAAAAAAATTTAAGGGTCATCCACTTTATGAATCATCAGACTTAAATTGTTAATATGAAATTACCACATAACCATGTAATTAACTCTTTATCCAATTACATAGAGTTTAGATTGATTAAGAGATCTTATAAACTAATCCATAATTAGAAACATAATAAAAATCTCATCTCGATCAAAAATTCAAATTGGCTGACTAACTATAATCCGAATATGGATGTCGTACCTTCACGGAACCTGCTCCAACTCTATTTGACTTCCATTTTCAACGGTTGTAGCATGCAAATGTTCATCTGTTTCATCGTTGGCACACAACACCAATAATTTCAAGATTCAATAGATAGATAGATAGATAGAACTCGCCGGCGTTAATCAGGTACCGTTTCTTCGCCGGTTTTCTTCAATCCCTATTTTCTTTCCTTATTTCGGTTCAATTTGGATAGGGTTTAATAATCTGTTTTCCCCCCAATTGATGCAATCTGTTGATCTAAAATGAAAGCTGGGTGTTTAAATTGATTAGATATGGGTAACAGAGAGCCAAGCATGGATCTTGAAGGAGATGAATTGGAGGGTGAATCATCTTCTTCACGTGTTCATAATCATAACATTGAGGTGACCCCTTTTCGAACTCGTTATTCCGGTTTAGTTAGGTTAAAAGCCTATATATTTGATGGGTTTGGGGATTACTACAATAAAGAATGGGATTTGTTAGAGGGTAAGGGCAAAGAATTCTGTTGGTATCATGTCGAAATCCCGAAAGGAAATCAAAAACTTTCACAATCTGCACAATACCTAATTGATGTTCTTTGTCCACCTTTGAAACTTCAAGATATACTTTCATTGATCAGCAATGGCCCGTATTGCGGGTATGTTGATGGGGCACTTGTATTTAGGGTTAATTCGCCTGGACCGCCGTCTAGCAAGTTTACATTTAGGTTAGCTGCTAGGGTTACTGAGAATTCGGTGATTACTGTGTCGTTGGGTCGGGTGCCTAGGTTAGGGTTCTCGCCCATGGGGCAGTCTCTTTTGTCGGAGATCCCGAGTGTGGAGAGCCCCAGTGCGAAACAAAGTGGGGCCCGGGAGAGCGATGGGTTTGTGATTAAGGAACATGTTCTTGATTTCTTGTTGACGATGAATCATTCTGAGGAGGCGGATAATCCTGTGCCTAAATCGGTTTCTAATTTGGTTGTTCATATTGTGGATACGCATGTGGATCATCTCGAGGATGTTGTTACTAAGCTTGAGATCGAGCTTGACTCTGTAGAAGTCGATTTGGATAAAGGTAATGTTTTTATGTTACTATTGAGAATGATTATTGGTTGAAGCAAAGATTATGCTTATTTCATGAGTTTCAATGTTTTTAGGTGGTTTTTCTTTGAAGAAACAAATGCTTGATGATAGAAGATTCCCTAAAATGCATCTAGACTTGCAACGGCTTTTGCAGGTGATCTTTCACTTTCTTACTTTAAACAAACAAACAGACAAACGTAGCCGGTAATATCTCACTCATAGAGAAGGGTCTGGGGAGGGTGAGATGAGGGCAGACCTTACCTCTGTCCCAAGAGTTAGAGAGTTGCTCCCAAATGAGACCTCCGGCTCAAAATATAGTCTTTTTTTAAAAAATTGTGAACGCACGAAAAGTTCCCAATGTGATTGGACTCATATTTTGGATTGAAACTTGTAGGTGATTACACATGGAGAACAAGTGTTTCCAAGAGTGAAGGAAAAGTGTTCCACGAAGGATTGGTTTGCAAGTGAAGATGTAAATTCCCTCGAAGAGTTGATCCGAAGGTTGAGAAGATTAAAGGATAATGTCGGTTTTATCTCTAATCGGGTCACTGCTGTTCAGGCTGGTCTTGACAGCTGGCAGGCGGAGCAAATCAACCGAAAGCTCTACTACCTATCGTTTCTCTCCATCATATTTCTTCCTCTTTCCATCATCACGGGAGGTTAGATTCTACCACTTTGACTTTTTAGGCCAAATAAACTCGTTTTAAACTTTGATTTTAATGAGTTTTATATCGAGTTTTAAGAAATGTTTGATGTCCCCATTAAACTTTCACTATTCATACATTTAAATGCAAAAAAATTATCGTAAAAACTTGACGAGATATATGTAGATCTTGGATTAAGCAGGAATACGTTTGACCTCCAAAGTCAACCCATTGTAAACTCCTTTGTTTAGCAAATGGCTCTGGGTTATTGTGTATCCTTAACGGGTCAAATCAAAAATATAGCTAAAAGGGCAACGGGTCAACCAGGTTTAACGGGTTGAAAGTTGCCCAACTATGTTTGCGGGTCAAACCAACCCAACATGTGCTAAAACAACGGTTTTGACCAACCATTTTACCACCTCTAACATAATTTTTTGAGGTTTTCCACTATGTTCTAGTTTTTTTCATCTTTCTTATGTTGAATCTTGATTTGACTTTTGAACGATAAATAATGTGACAGTTTTTGGGATGAACGTGGGAGGTGTTCCTTGGACGGGACAACGAGATCCAGCACTAGTAGACGGTTTCAGAAACGTGATGTTGGTTTGTGTAGCAACGTTAGGTCTTGTGCTTTTATGTTTCCTGTTCCCGTTTCTTTATAGCCGAATAACTGCTTGGAGAAGACAAAGAGCTTCAAAACGAAGTTGGTCTCTTAACCGAAGATCTTTCCTTAAAAGAACCGTGGCTGAAGAACGAGGCGGGTACCTTCGGCTTTGACTCTAAATCAAGACTTTGAACTGTTTCATGATTGTTATTTCTGTTTTTTCTTGGTGTAATTTTGTTCATAATTACTACATAAAATTTGATTTGGTGCAAGAATCCTTCAAAATGTATTCTTGATCCTGTATGAGGGTGCTTGCTGGTTACAAATATTTTGTAAAGTGATACTAACCATAACGTGCTCGGTGTGTTCAACCATGGTCAGACCTGTTTAGACCCGAGTGCTCGGTTTGTTCTACTATGATCAGACCGGTTTAGACCCGAGTGCAGTGTGGCAAGCAGGTAATTTGTTGAATATATTTATTTTTTATTTTTTTTATCTGTTGAAGTCATTTGAGTACAAATCCGCTATTATATTCATTCGAGTTTGTGAATATTTATAAAAAAATTGTAGCGGACTAGACTCAGGTTTGGCCATGTGTGAGACGAGTAATCTCTCACATGTAGGGCTGTAAACGAAACGAACCGAACGGAACGAAGCCTTGTTCGTGTTCGTTCGTTAAGCATTTAACTTGTTCATAAACGGTTCACGAACACGAACCGAACGAAATTTCATGTTCGTGTTCGTTCATTAAGGAATTGGACTTGTTCACGAACGGTTCATGAACGAAGCCTTGTTTTGGACTTTTGATGTCAACCTTAATGTCTTCCAAAATGAACATTTAATAATATCATTTTAATATCAAGTCTTATGTACATCTATCGAACTTACTTTACTTAGTTAATTGTTAGGGTAAAAAATAAAATAAAATTTAAAGAATATAAAAGGTTTAGATAAAATAAAAATACACCAATATATTTAATGAACAACATAAACAAACGAACACGAACGTAAACGAACATAAACGAACGAACGTTCACGAACATGTTACCGAACGTTCACGAACATGTTTCCAAACGTTCACGAACACAACTGAACGAACGAGACATCTGTTTATGTTCGTTCATTTAGTTAGTTGAACGGAATTCTTTGTTCATGTTCGTTCATTTATTAAACGAACGAACATAAACAAACTTTCCGCTGAACGGTTCACGAACTGTTCCCTGAACGTCCGGTCTGTTTACAGCCCTACTCACATGGCCTGTTTCTGTTAGGGGGCGGAAGAGTTAACGTCTTCCCATACGTCTTATATATGTTTTCGAGTCAAAACGACCCATATGGATCAACAAGGATCTAGACATTTTATAAATAAATAATCAAGTAAAAGTATTTCACTTTTTAATGTCAAACTAGTATTGAGCCGCACGCGATGAAACATGTTAAAATCTAAAATAACAAAATTTAGATTGAAACGTAAAACACTATCATAGGAAAGAATAATCAAGTCGTAACGGTAAAAAAACCATGTAGAAAAGGAAATCAAAAAATAAATTTAATGACTTGTTCGTTTATGCTTAGGTGACTTGTAGAACATCACACACAACTTCGTTTTGAACGAATTTTACATTGAAACATAGATAAAAATAAACACATCGTAACAGTATATTTACAAGTTTAAAAAACCTTAAATTTAAAAAGTTATAAGAGAAAAAAAAGATAAGTATATATGTCCACTTGAGGGAGCCAAAAACTAATTTTTTAAGCTTTAAAATGAAACTTTATCAAGATACGTTTATCTTGCATTTAATGGTTGTACTTTGTTCTTGATAACTTAAAAAAAGTGAATGGTAAATGATGTAAGAGCGTAGACATTACTAAATAAGACCATTCATAGTGGTTTCACATCATGTAATGTTACTGTCACATTAACACATGGACAATCTATTGATAGAATCACTAGGCTACGTAATGTTTTCACGCCCTCACGTCAGCTATTTTAATAATTAATTAATCTATCGGAGAGTTGGAGAGTGACCCTTGCCCATGAACCTGCTCACTCCTAAGCCCCACGTCTTGAATCACGTCCTAGTAAAATGGGACAGTGTTTCACGCCGGTAGTTAAGCCAGGTGGCTCCGCCGTATTGTTAGATAATACTATCATTTGTAACAATCAAATAATCAAATAGTTATAATAAAATAAAATAATTATATAACTTTTTTTAAAACGACAACTAAATAACTTTTTTATTTTAATTTTTTTATTTTCCCTTCCAATTTCATTGTTTTTTTTTTTTTTTTTTTTTTTGGCGTCTAGGAGCATCTAGAAACTTCATAAAACCTAACACTTTACTACTTCAGAATTGTCAATAACCCCTCCTCCAAGCAGCCCCAAACCAATTTATTCTCCCCCTTTTTGCAAAAACCCTAAACCCTAACCGGAACACCAGATTCAGTCTCCTCATCCTTCATTAATCCATGGCGACCTCCTCCTTGCTCAGATCTCTTCGCCGACGAGATATATCATCTGCTTCTCTATCCGCCTTCAAATCTGTAAGCTTTTTTATTTCTATTTTGTGTTCATCTGGATCTTCGTTTCCGAGATTTATATATTATGCTTGATTAGTGAACTAATTGATCCGTCACATAGTTTGTTCACATGTTCTACTATTGGCGCTACACATCTGGACTTCAATTTCTGTTTTTAGACTGTTTCTGTTATGATTATTTGAAGTTCATAAATTACATGTCTTCTGGATTCAATATGATTAATATTATTCCGATTTAGTGATATTATTATTGTCAAGTTTGATGCTTGCTTTGTAGGTCGATTTGTTTTTTAATACTGTATTCTGATTTGGATGGTGATGTATATTTTTATAAGATTCCAGTTATTTAATTGTTGGATCAGTTGTTTTTTTTAGATATTCAATGGTTTTGAGCTTCACAAGATGTAACAGTTCATTTTCTGGTTACTATTTTTTGAATTTCAATGGTTTTTATTATTCTAGTTTTTTTTAACACTTAAAACATATAAACCTATTATACATCTAAAGAAAACTGGCATAAATCTAATCTATTATACCTGTTATGAAAAATGGCATGATGACTTTTTAATTTTCAGTTGTGTAGAGCGCAACATGCATATATGTTTTCAAAACTTTACTTGCTGTCTTATGTTGTATAATTACAATGATATGGGGTTTGTGTTGAGCAGGGTCATATTTGGGGAATAGTTTTCAATAGTTTATCACTTATAGTTGCCCTGTTTTTAGTACTTCAATTAACTTCTAAAAACTAGTAGTGAATGTAACATTATGAATCTCCATGCAGTTAAGCGGATCTAAAACATCATTTACCGGGTCACATTTGAGTCATAAATTAGGCGTAATTGCCAGACCCTTCAGGTATAATGCTTCTACTATTATTCACATATATGTTTTTACCTCTTTCAAGTTTCAATCTAGCTAATAAGTTGCCTCTGATACAGTACAAGACCTCTTGGAAATGAAGTTATTGGGATTGATTTGGGTACCACAAATTCATGTGTTTCAGTCATGGAGGGCAAGGTAAGATCTGTATTGATAAGCTGTTTAAAGGACCTACATGTTTGCTTTTGAATATTTATTAAAATACAACTGTTGATGTACTTATGCTCAGACTGCGAAAGTTATTGAGAATGCTGAAGGAGCACGAACAACTCCATCAGTTGTGGCCTTTAACCAAAAAGGAGAATTAATTGTGGGCACTCCCGCCAAACGTCAAGCAGTAACTAACCCAACAAACACTGTATTTGGGACAAAACGTTTGATCGGAAGACGATTTGATGATCCCCAAACACAGAAAGAAATGGGTATGGTTCCATATAAAATTGTTAAGGCTCCAAATGGAGATGCTTGGGTTGAGGCCAATGGACAGAAGTATTCACCAAGCCAGATTGGTGCTTTCGTTCTTACTAAAATGAAAGAAACTGCTGAAGCTTATCTTGGGAAAACAATCAATAAAGCTGTCATTACCGTACCTGCTTATTTCAATGACGCACAAAGACAAGCTACTAAAGATGCCGGGCGAATTGCTGGTTTAGATGTGCAGAGGATCATAAATGAGCCAACAGCTGCTGCACTTTCTTACGGGTTAAATAACAAAGAGGGTCTCATTGCTGTTTTTGATCTTGGTGGTGGAACTTTTGATGTTTCCATCTTGGAGATATCAAATGGTGTTTTTGAGGTATTTAATTTCTATGGTCAAGATTTGTCCTTCTTTAAGTGGATGTATGATATCTACACACACGCACACACTAATTTTGTTTGCTTATACAGGTGAAAGCGACAAATGGTGACACGTTTCTTGGAGGAGAAGATTTTGATAATGCCATGCTGGAATTCTTGGTTGGTGAGTTCAAGAGAACAGAAGGAATAGACTTGACAAAAGACAGACTTGCCCTCCAGAGACTTAGGGAAGCTGCTGAAAAAGCTAAAATTGAGCTGTCATCAACAACACAAACTGATATTAACTTGCCATTTATCACAGCTGATGCATCGGGTGCTAAGCATTTGAACATCACTCTTACAAGATCCAAGTTTGAGGCTCTGGTAAGTAGCCTGATTGAGAGGACCAAGATCCCATGCAAAAATTGTGTGAAAGATGCAGGTGTCACAACCAAGGAGGTTGATGAAGTTCTCCTTGTTGGTGGGATGACACGTGTTCCCAAAGTTCAGGAGATTGTTACAGAAATATTTGGGAAAACCCCAAGCAAAGGGGTGAATCCTGATGAAGCAGTTGCTATGGGAGCAGCTATTCAAGGTGGCATTCTTCGTGGTGATGTTAAAGAACTGCTTTTACTTGATGTCACTCCTTTGTCACTCGGTATTGAGACACTTGGTGGCATTTTCACCAAGCTCATTGGTCGGAACACCACAATTCCAACCAAGAAAAGTCAGGTGAGTCATCACTAATGACATATATACACATGTACGTATATGCATATATATGCTAACATTTGTTCTTGTTTATTTTTAGACATTTTCGACAGCAGCTGATAACCAAACTCAAGTGGGTATTAAAGTGTTGCAAGGAGAGCGCGAAATGGCGTCTGACAACAAGTTGTTAGGTGAATTTGACCTCATGGGTATTCCTCCTGCTCCAAGAGGCATGCCTCAAATCGAGGTAACATTTGACATTGACGCAAACGGCATGGTTACCGTGTCAGCCAAAGATAAGGCCACTAGCAAAGAACAGCAAATCACAATCAGGTCCTCAGGAGGCCTGTCAGATGATGAGATTGAGAAGATGGTTAAGGATGCTGAGCTTCATGCCCAAAAGGACACTGAAAGGAAGGCACTTATTGATGCTAAAAACAATGCCGACACCACTGTTTACAGTGTCGAGAAGAATCTGAACGAGTATAGAGATAAGCTTCCTAGTGACGTGGTGTCTGAGATCGAGGGTGCTGTGGCTGATTTGAGGAAAGCTGCTGGTAGCGAGGATGTTGCAGAGATTCAGGCTAAGATCGATGCTGCAAACAAGGCGCAGTCGAAGATTGGACAGCATATGCAAGGTGGCGGTTCAGGAGGTGGTTCAGAGTCAGGATCACAAGGTGGTGAACAGGCCCCGGAGGCGGAATACGAGGAGGTAAAGAAGTAGAAACGTTGATTGATTGGCTCTCTTCTTCCATGATTACAACGGTTTATGTATCTAAAACTACCATGAGAAGTAGAAATAATTAACAATTTGTTTTGCTGTCATATGGCTGTTATTTGCCAAGATACATTTTTGAACGAAAGATCTGAATGAGATTTTGTTAGTGCTTATTCGGCTGGATTTATTTCCGCCTTTTTTTTGTCATGGGTTAAATTATTCCTTTATTTACCGTCATGTTTGGAACAATCCGGTTCAAACTAGGTGTAAGTTGATGAGTTGATGGTTGATGATGTACCCCCTTTATGAGCCCAACCCGGGCTCATGTGGCTCGTGGGCTTTCCCCAAGTAGAACTTTTTTCTTTTGAGGTCGTAATACATTTGATGTATGAAATGGATATCCATTTCAACATGTTTAGTCCTCTTGAACAATGTTTTTCGAGAGATAAACTGCAGGCACATTATCACAATAGACAAATAGTAGCTTTTTTTTATTGGAACATAGTAGCAGATTCCGTATCCAGCTAGCCTCGGCTACTGCATTTGCAGTTTTGCACCCCTTATATTCGGCCTCGACACTGGATCGTAAATTTGTATTATACTGTTAAGACGTTTAGAGGACAACGAGACAAGGTTATCCCTAGGAAACACAGTAACCTAAGGTGGAGCGTCGAGAGTCCGGATATCCAACCCAATCGGTGTATGAATAGGCTGTGAGAGTGTGAGCTGGTGAAGCTAAGAGCCTTGGGCTATAATCCAATGTGCCTTGAATATACCGTAGTATATGTTTCATAAAGGCAAAATGGGTGTCTCGTGGTGCGTGCATGAAAAGTCAAACGTGTTGCACAAAATAGGTGATATCATGCCGGATGAATGTGAGATACTAATGCCGGATGAATGAGGTCCCCAAGCATAATGTGATTGGTTTAGAAAGAGACCATGATTGTCCCGGACATCCGTTATACCCGCCAGAACCTAGATATAGTTTATCTCGTCCGGTTCTCGGTTTTGATAAACTAGGTTATCTGGTTATGGGTCAGTTCCGGTCCAAACCCCGTGAAATCCGTGTGTTAAAATATACCAACTCAATTTATGTTTATATGTAACTTCTTGTGCATTGTATATTAACTAGTTATTTACCCGGCACGTTGCAGCCGTCACGCACTGTGACACGTTAAACTACATATGGTAAACGGCTTCGAACTTTATAAAAAAAAGAGGAAAGCTAAACCATTAAATAAATCAAAGTCTTCGAATAGGAAAAAAAAACGGACACCAAATTGTGTTGTTGCGTGTTAACTCGTATGTAGCGGCACGTTAAAATACACAATACATAAAATAGCAAAACATTTAATCGAGCGTTGATAATATTAAAGATATTATATATAAATACGAAACCGCAACAAAAGTTATCGTGTATGATATAAATACACGTACTGGAAACTTTATATATAAAAAAAAGAAAACATTTATGCAAACCCACGCATTGCAACGTGCCAACGAAATAGTCAGTAACATTCCAAAAAGTTTATGTAAAAAAATGGAACGATAACAAAGTTGTTAAAAAAGTAACCATAAAAAAATTAAAAAAACAAAAGCAAAACAGTTTAAAAAAATAAAAAGTTAAAAAAAGTTTATTAACGACGTTGTACGTAAGTGTTTAGAGAACTTGAAGACTATCAACCTCGTTTTGAACGAAAGTTACAACGAAATATAGATAAAAATAACCATGTCACAACGGTATATTCGCAATTTCATAAAACATCAGATTTTTAAAGTTATAAACGAAAATAAAGAACCTATGAGTATGACATATGTGAAGCTCTTGTTGGTAAAAAAGAAATTTAATATTTTTATTTTACTACTAATATGAAAACAAATTAATTACTTTTATAAGATGAAAAAAAAGTCAAATCGCAAGAAAAAGTAAAAGATAAATAAAATTAAACCCAAATTCAAAATTCTGAAATTTTATTAAGCCCGTCTCTAAACAAACGTTATCAGTTTCAACATTATTTAACTCAACCTAAAAAAATCAAAAATACAATAACCAAAAAATTAGAATTTTTTGTAACTCAAGAATGTAAAGTGGGTGGGTGAATTTGGTTTATTGATGTTATTATTTTTGGATGTGTTCTCGATAAAGTCGGTGGGTGAAAGTAGTTTTTTAACAAATCATTTTTTATTTTTGGATGGATTTTGAAGTATGAAGTGAGAGAGAGTGAAACTAAAGAAAAAGACAAAATAAGAAACTGTAGTTGTTGCTTGTATCCTATGCATTGCTTTTTTTTTAACGGCGAACATTGAATGTTGTGACATCACACCTTCCGTCATATGGGAGAGCTTTGTCTAACTCCGACCAATATGTTATTTTAACCGGGCCCACTTGACGTCAGAGTTGGAGAGCACCCAAGAAAAAATCCCACCCAATACGGCCCCTTCCGGGCTTGAGGGAGAGCCGAGGCTCGAACCCTGGATCGGCGTGGGTAAAACCCTGATGCATCAGCCTAAGAACTAGGCCTCATTTGCATGCCTCAGAAATTAATGGTGGTGGCAGGGATTGAACCCGGGTCCCTTAGGACTTCAAACCTCACCTCAACCACTGTACCACGACCTCTTTGGCTATCCTATGCATTGCTTCTTTCTCATTTTGAGAATCGTAAGTAATTAAATTGTTAAAATAACATTGTAGGTTTGTTCGTAGCGTTGATGTTTTTATTCTTGGAGGGTTGTTCGTGAAATATTGAAAGCTAAAGGAGTGGATGTGCTTAATGGAAAGCTAAAGGGGTTGTTCTAGACAATTGGGTTCTATTAGCATATAAAAGGCTCATTGTTCTCTCAATTTAGGGATTCTCTAGGATTACATCTCGAAGATCGAATAGTTCATATCAACTTATTAGTTTAGTTCTTGTTTGTTATTCTATGTGTGTGTAAGAACTCTCATCGTGTTGTTGAGATTTTATTTTAGATCGAGAGATAGTTTTTTGAGGGTTTCTATTTCTTTTTTGTATTCTAGATTTTTATCTATTTTTACATTTGAGTTTATAGAAAATTTGGAGTATTTTGAAAACGTGTTACCCGACAAAACCTGATTAAAATTAAAAACCGAGAAATGTAATGTTTCTTTAAAGATTTTAAACCTGATTTTTTATTTCTTCATAATTCGTTACATGTTATTAGGTCACAAATTCATCTTCCAAACAAATACAAAAGTTCTCTGTCGTAATATTAAGACTTATGTATTAGTTTTTTTTCTTTTCACGAAGCGATTTGACATTAAATTCAATGAACTTCAATGAAGAATGGTCCAAACTAGTTATCAAAAACACCAACTTAATCTTCCGTTGACTTTGGTGATGTTTTTAATTATGTACGATTGGAAGAAAGTTGCACTTAATAAATGAACTTTTGCTTAACGGTAAACTGGTGAAGCCCGACTCATCTAACTCGTTAAACCCAGGACCGACCCACTGTTATCCTCCTGGTTTTCGGTTCTCATATTTGCACTTTATGGTTCTGGTTTTGGATAGAATTCACACATAGACCTTTGTGGATGTCGTGTTTTACCTGACGTTTGTGACATTTAGGCCATCGGTAGTAGTTTCACGCCCCACCATAACCATATCACTGCCACATCAGCACAGGGGCAATCACTGTCCAGAATTGCTAATGTGCGTAGCGGTTTTATACCACACATTTAATTTTTAATCATTTAACTAAAATACAAATATTTATTTAAAATTAAGATAACAAAATACAAATTTACTTAATTAAAAAAACAAACATATTAAAATACAAAAAAAATCAATCATCACTTGGACGAATACTCCAACTATGCTCCGTCAAATCACAACGTAGGCTTAGATGTGTTTTCCTGTCGCATATTGCGCTACGACTTGTGTGTTTCTCTTCGGAGCTTAATTGTGCCGGCGACGTTTGGGTTATCATCATGGTTTTGACAAATGGCTAGACATTTGTCTTCCAATATCATGTTATGTAATATTACGAAAATATACATAATTTCTTATTTTAATTGAAAATAATAAACAAATTAGTGTAGTGTCTGCGATTGTACTTGCACATGCTAACATAACTTCAATATGATTATTTTTCCTAAAGGCCTCATATCAACTAATTATATCATTGTACATTGTGCATTTGTAATTGTACCTCTTCCACCGACAAAGACAACGAATTAGTTATTTTAGCACTGGTAATTATAATCTTTCAATTCTCAAGTATTGAAACCGTTATAAATTATTTCGTCTGTAACACTCGTAAAAAGATCTTGATCTGAGTTGTTTTTGTAAAGTACATTTTAATGTGATGACAAATGTTTTTTAGTTATATATTATTTTTAAAAAGAGTTGGTTGCACAAATGGCCCATGTGGTTTATCAAATTACATTTTTGTCTCCCAGGATTGAAAAATTACAAATTTAGCTCAAATATTTGTGAGTTGGTTGCATATTTAGCCGCTGAAGTTAATACCAGTTAGTTTTTAATGGAGAATTACCCCAAGTGCCATCCACGTAAGGGTTATTTAAACATTTCAAATGTTAAACCCTAATAAATAAAAATGCATAAAAAATTAGCACGCAACAACCCAAAAAATGTTCTTTTTATGTAGTTTTTTTTTTGGTTATTTTTATGCATTTTTTTAAAGTAGGGGTATTTTTATGTTGTTTCGTGATTATTTTTTATGCATTTTTGTTTATTAGGGTTTAACATTTATAAAGTCTAAATTACCCTCAAATGGATAGCATATGAGGTGATTTTTCGATAAACTAACGTTAGGGGCTAAATGTGCAACCAACTCACAAATGTTTAGGCTAAGTTTGCAATTTTTCAATCATGAGGGAGGCCGAACATGCAATTTGATCAAACCGCAGGGGCCTTTGTGCAATTAAATCTTCTAAAAATGATAGAAATTTTATATAAACTAATAAACCAAGAATAAAAGATGATAAATAAAATAAGTAATATATAATAATTTAAGCATATAATTGAAACACTATAAAAAATAAAAATTCATATACAAATTTCTTTTTCAATTAACAAAATAAATAAGTTAAAAACTTAACAAATGAATGTTTTTTTAAAAGAAAATATTTTATAAAAAATAAAATATTTGTAATTAATAAATTTATACCATGTAATAGTTCATTTCATTTTTATGTGACATCAAACATGTTTTGTTTTATTCCAACATAATGACTCATTTTATTTCACTATCTATTTAGACATACCAAACACAATCTTAGAGTCTAGTGTGTAGACATCAACTTTAATTCTTTTCAAGTCATTATTCTCACTTAAATCTTCTTTGTTGTTCTTTTACACTCTCTGGGAGCTCGACACCGTCGGAAAAAAAACCTTCCGCAATGTTATTTTCCCTCTTCCCTTCACACTTCAGGAGCAACGATTTAGAGGGTCACACTTTAGAATTAATTGTTGAATACTTCTGCCGATGGAACTCATTTATGCTCGAGCTAAGCTCGTTTAACTTCATGGTTGTACCACTTGTAATACACGTAGTATCTTACTCTTCACCAAGTTACTAACGATATGATCTAATAATTGTGAAAATATATTTAATATAAAAAAATTATATAAATAATAGTATTATTTAAATTAATCTAGGTTCACAGACATAGTTAAGCTTAATATATAATATACTAGGTTAAAGCCCATTTGTTACATGGGTTGAATAAATACAACTTGTTATAAAACAGTATTTTCTATGAAAATTTGTATGTTTAGTGTTATTAGTCATCTGTGAAATAAGAAATAATTGAAATTTTCTTATGATTTAGTAATTTTTAATAAAATATTAGAATATATGTTAAATATTTAATTATTTAACATCATCATTATTTAATAGGAGAGAAAGACGAAAAACAAAAATCTATATCTCATCAGAAGTCGACACGTAGCAAGTATAGTTATTCATTTATTATAATATAGGTTAAAAACCCTGCATGTAATATAGAGTGAATAAATGCAGTGTTATATATACTTAGTAATAAAGATCTAATATTACATATTTTTGACATATTACATAATTTTTAATACAAATTTTAGAAACGTTATACATTTAATTTTTAAAAATGTTTATAAAAAAATGAAAGAAATGTTCAAACTATAAAAATGTTTTATGAACAAAACTATTTTTTTTATAAAAATAATTATAAAAATCATTACTATTTAATAAAAAAAGGCGGGAAACAAAAATTATAATTTTTTTTATAGAAACTTGTATCATTAAATAGGAGAAAGATGCGAGAAAAAATGTTAAGGATGAACATAAGAATGATATGTTGCACCCCAAAACCTTTATTTATTAGTATGTATAGATAGATAAAGCTCAATCTGATCATTTATTAAATGAGCTCCAATGTAAAGTCAGTTTTATTCGAGTTCTAGCGAGGAGCGACCCGATTCATTTTTTTTTGAACGGCTGGGAAATTTTATAAAAAAAGGCCAAACACTAGCAAGGAGCTAGAGAGGCAAGGACAAAGTACAATAAAAAAGATTATACTTTGAAAGAGCACCAATACGACCACTATATGTTAATTTTTTCGATCTATTCTTGACCCAAAGGAAACTCGTAGCCTTGATATCCTCCAATATTTCGAGTATATGCATCATTTTGTTGTTGAAAACCATCTTGTTTCGTGCTCGCCAAATTGCCCAAATAGCGACTCGATTCATTTACACCACTCTTGTTGTTAAAACACCTTTAATGATTATACTTTACGCAATAAAACTTGTACATTGTTAATTTAAGTTTATCCACATTTTTTTTGCTAAGCTAGTGACTAGTATTGACTAACTTAGTCACGTTATCTTGCATCTGTTACTAAATAAATCTCAATAAATAAAGTCAATATTAGGTGTACCCGTCGCCTGAATCATCAATCCAATGACGATTTCCAACTTCCAATAGCAAAACGACGTCGCACGTAGAGCCGTAATTAAATATACAAAAAACATCATTTTTTTTCCACATTGAATCCTACACAATCGAAGCATTTTCGGCTTCGTCAATGCCAATTTCCATCATATCATCACCTGCATAAGAACCCAACTTCACTTCCCTCTGATTTCTCGCTGTCATCTCGTCAATTGTAAGTTTTTCATGTTCTATTTTAGAAAATTAAAATCTAACTGTATGATGCGTATATGATGTTTGATGAAATGTCTGTGTGAAGATGGGGAAGAAAAGAGTTATGTTACCGGTTACTGACGTTGATTTGACCACAATCAAGTATGATCCCGGAGAATTTGAAGGTATTTATTTAATTTTATAGACTTTCTGATTTTTTTGATATTTTTATTTTTTGTGATTAATTGTGAAATTAAGTTTTTTTTTGTGATGTTATAATTGTTGGGTTTGTTGCAGCTCCTCATACAACTGGGTTATTGCTGAAGCTTTTTGTGATGTTAGTTGAAATGCCTTTAATTGGTTCTTTAATCCTTGGTCACTTGAAGAAACAGAACAAAATGAATGAGGTGTGTTCTGATTCTTATATATATCTGTGTGTATATACACACACATATGTGTTCTAAATTAGTATAATCTCAATATAATTAGAAAGGAAATGTGTGATTATTATTTTTATTTACATTTGTACATTGGATATTAAACAGATGTTAAGAGATACTGTGATACCAGAACCACCAATGTTCAGACCTGAGTTCCTTCCTCAAGGTTTGAACACCTTTGCGTTTAATTTTCTTAAAGCGATAGAACTCGTTAACATGGATGTGATCCAGTTGGTTAAACACACACTAATCACATAATCTATCCATTTTTTTTTACTGATGTTAGAACCAGAACCTGGGGTGGTTTTCCTCGATGAAGATGGAAAATCTGAAGACCGAGTTGACTCAGCCATGAGATGTCTTTCTCAATATGATCCAGATAGCAATCACAGTTCTGAGTCGAGTCCGTTTCGATACTGGAAAATTCGTGATTTTGCTTATTCTTACAGACAGAGGCTTACAACCCCATCAAGTGTAGGTCAACTACAAGTCAACCCATATTTTGGTCCATTTTATTCTAATAAAAGGTGATTTTCTTTTTCATTTAATAGGTGGCAGAACATGTCATCTGTGCAATTGAAGAGTTCAGCCATAAGAAACCCCCAACACCTCTATTGATTTCCTTTGATCCTGAAGATGTAAGAAAACAAGCAGCAGCTTCCACACAACGGTTTGAGGAAGGTACATACTACATATCCTTCCATATTGAAATTAGCTAACTAGCATACCTAGTAAAATCTCACCCATAGCGTAGCTATTGGTAGGGTCTAGGGAGAGTGAGTCAGTGAGATGAGGGAAAACCTTACCTCTATCATAGTTTGATAGAGAGACTACCCCAGAGGGACCCTGGCCCGAAACAACTAAAAGCCAAGATAAAAAGGTATAACAACATATAAGCAGATAACATAAAGTTGTAGATTTCTTGATGGCCTAACAGTCGGTTCCGTATAACATAGCTAGCCTAACTGCAATCCTATAGAATTTCCCTTTTAATCTTGTCGGAAATCTCTTGTCACACAAAACTCTTGTGGCTGCTCTCCACTTGCGCCAGCCCGCTTGAATGCGGTGAGCTACATCACTGTCATTGTCCCCATCACTCTGAACAAGTGACCCTAGATACTTGAACTTGGTTGTTTGTGGAATAGGTTGTCCTTCAATCATGATTTGTGTCCTCGTCCTCGTTGACCCCACTGAAGTTACAATGTAAGTATTCTGTTTTGGAACGATTAATCCGTAGGCCATATTGAAATTTGCATTTCACCTATTTTTATTGTAGCTTTTTATTAAACTGTTACACATTTGACCCATTTGAGATAAAAATAACACAAAACAACCCATTTGTCTTTTGATTGGTCAAAACTGGCACCCTTGATTTTCATATTCATATTTGGGTCATGCAGGAAGGCCGTTGTCAATATTAGATGGTATCTTTGTGGCAATCAAGGATGATATAGATTGTTATCCCCATCCATCTAACGGTATATTTTTTATGCATCCAACTTGTAACTTAAGTAAATATTCAATATTTGTCAAATTATGTTGAAATTTCCAATAAACAGGTGCAACAACATGGCTACATGAGGTAAGAAAGGTTAAGAAAGATGCAGTTTCTGTATCAAAGTTAAGAAGCTGTGGGGCAATATTGGTTGGAAAAGCCAATATGCATGAATTGGGCATGGGAACTACTGGAGTTAATCCAAACTATGGGCAAGTTTTATATGGCATATTTAACAAATATATCGTGACCTTATTGAAAAACAGATGGAGAATAATATAAATATTTTCATGACAGAACTGCTAGAAATCCACATGATCTGGAAAGGTACACAGGTGGATCTTCATCGGGGCCCGCAGCTATTGTCGCTTCAGGAATATGTTCAGCTGCATTGGGAACAGACGGTGGAGGTTGTATACATGTCACAATAGGGTTTTAATATTAATCAACAAAGAGTTTTTAATACTTGATTACTAATAAAAGTTAATGTTAAATTCCAGGTTCAATTCGTATCCCTTCTTCTCTTTGCGGTGTTGTGGGTTTGAAAACAACATATGGTCGTACAGACATAAGAGGGTAATTCAATTTGATCGACTTTTTTTGTGGTCAATGGTCAAATGATCATCTTAACAAGTTGTTTAACTTGTTTGTTCATATTCTGCAGTGCTATATGTGATGCAGGGACTGTAGAAATTGTAGGCCCAATTGCATCCAGTGTTGAAGATATCATACTGGTGTATGTAACATATATGTTCAGTTTTTAACATTGGATATACATATGATATTTATTCTTTAATATTGAATATTGTTTATTACTACCTACAGCTATGCAGCAATCTTAGGATCATCTCCTTCTGACAAAATCAGCCTGCGTCCGGTAATCTAAATATGTTTTTCTTGATCCACTCACAGTTTTCATTCATGTTACAGTTAAAATAGTTAAATTATTCTATATTCTCTAATGATTTGTGTAATAATAATAAATATTTTTTTTTCAGTCTGTCCCTTGTTTGCCTGATCTATCATCACATGAAAATTCTAGTATTTTGGGATCATTGCGGTTCGGAAAGTACACTGAGGTGGTCACTCTATAATTTTGGGTTTTCTTTTATGAGTATAGTGGACATATATTATATATATTCACTTTGTAAAATGTTCTGCAGTGGTTTAATGATGTCTTCTCACCTGATATCTCAAATAAATGTGAAGACGTGCTTAATATGTTTTCAGAAACTCATGGTTGCAAAGTAAGTATCTAACATATGGGTTGCATTATTTTTGTTTTTATCACCATGTAATTCTATAATGTTTTTAATTTAATTATTTATATATTTGTGGTTGAAGGTATTAGAGATAGTGATACCTGAGCTTGACGAGATGCGAACAGCACACATTGTATCAATTGGTTCTGAAGCAGCAACCTCGTTAAGTCCTGATCTTCAGGATGGGTATGTCTATTTTATTCGGAATTTTAAGGATTATATTATACAAACAAAATTCCAGGGGTTTATTCATATTTTCACTAATCTTATGTAGAAAGGGTGGGAGACTCACTTTGGACTCGCACATTAATTTTGCACTTTTCAACTCATTCTCGGCTTCAGACTATGTTGCTGCCCAACGTCTCAGGTGAGGCTAAGAATTCAACACTAAGAAGATGTTATTTTGATAAATTCTAATGTATTAAAGAAGGGATAATTTATTTTTATTAATATTAAATGTGTTTATATGATTGCAGGCGAAGGTTTATGTACTATCACATGGAAATTTTCAAGAACGTTGATGTGATAGTTACTCCAACCACCGGGTATGACCGACTAGTTATTTCCAAACCATTGTGTACTTTCCTAAATCTATATATTTATAAATATCTTTAGAACAGATCACTTATATGTTATCATGAGGTTTAATAATTTGAGATTTTAAACTTTTTAGCATGACAGCTCCTGTAATTCCCAAAAGTGCACTTAATTTGGGCGAGTCAAATATGAAAGTTACGGGTGAGTTGACTAGCAAAAACTCATTTTTTTACTGTCTTTCATGCAATCTGATGCCTTCTTGTTATGAATTTCAGGCAATCTGATGCGTTTTATATTAGCAGCAAATCTTCTTGGGTTCCCGGCTATTTCTGTTCCTGTATGTATCGTTTCATTTGTATAACTAATAGCCAGAAATGCATTTCATCTTATTTCTAGTAACAAATTGTTCAAAATCTTGAATAAATTATGGTACCTGCATTTATTAACATGTAGGTTGGTTATGATAAGCAAGGGCTTCCAATAGGTTTGCAGATTATAGGCCGCCCCTGGGGTGAAGCTACAATATTGCGTTTGGCTGCTGCATTCGAGGTATATATGGAAAATCTTTTTTATTTCTTTAAATTTAATTTACGATTTTCCTCGAGAATTTAAATACGTCTGTTAATTTTCAGGGACTGCGTGTGGAGACGAAGCAGCCTGCATCGTATTTTGACATTTTAAAAAGGAACTGAGATGCAGCCTGCAGGTTCACTTATTGTTGATGCTCATAGATTCTTGTTGGAAACCTTGTCTGGGCTGCAAAGATTATTTGAACAAAATTATTCTTCTTGGCTACTTAGAAAAACTAAGACATGACTCATCATTGTTCCTATGGTTTAAGATTTGGTTGTCATGTTATCTTGTTGATATGATACAATAAATCAATCAAACTTAAATCTCTAAAGCTATTGTAATGTGACGATATTGAAGATGAAGTGTAGGTTTTGTATTTCGTGACGCTTTGATATCTCCTTGAAATGTGTTAGACGCTTTGATATCTCCTTAAACGTGTTAGACGCTTTTAGATTGAATTATTCCGTCAGTACACATGAGATTTGAATTAGATAAGACAGTGAAATTGTCAAGAACGAATATGAATTTTTTGTTAAGAAAAACTAGTACATAATTAGGGGACAAGAAGTCACAATGAATCGTTGCAACTCTTCACGAAAAGGGGTGACAGTTGACGGTTATAATTAATCGTAACCGCATCAATACGAACATCAATAGTAACTAAATACCAACCACCAGTAGTAACAAAGTTACTACCGATTACTCAGTTCCTACTTAGGTACCAAGCTGCTACCAACCTACATAACTTTCTACCGTCCTACATAGTTGCTACAAATGAAATTATAATAAAATATTATGTCCAATAATTGAAATGTTTATTAATATGGAGGTGATTTGGGCATAACCAAATTAGTCTATACATTATATATCATCATATATATAATAATCAACAATTTATGATACAATTTTATAAAATATGAATTTTGTTAGGAAAGGAAAGAGGAAATTTCCATATATAAGACAAACTGAAATTTCCCACTAAATGTGGAGTATGATTAAGGTAGGTGGGGGACATTCTAGATGGGATACTTACCATACAGCCTGTCAATTATCAACCACCATTAATTTTAATAATCTCTATGCAAACGTGCAGGTGGGGGTTTAGATGTAATGTGGATACTAGGGTGTTGGTAACCCCTATAAAAACCACTTTCAAGATCATAAACATCTGATCTTTTTATGAAATTATTAACTTGCACACAAGGTGTTTGATAAATTGTCTAAGAGAGTGGGTTTGGTGCATTATAGAGACTCCAGAATTCAAAACCTTATCACAGTTTTCTGCAATGGAAGATTCATGTTTTGGTTTCCAGTGGCCGGTCAATTCGGTTGATGATCACCTCAGTTCAATGCACTTGCACCAGTTTCAGGCTCAAGCGCCTTTGTTTGAATGGTATGAACATGTTATGGAACCATCTCCAAGGCCCACTAAACAGCTCAAAGCTAGTGATCATTCTTTGATGAATCAGAATCTAATGCATGGAGGTGGTTGCGCGAGTCAAGGTTCCCTTGTGAAGCCTAAAGACGAAGCATTTAGCGAAAACTGTTATGTTTTTAGCAAAGATTTGCAAGGTGGTAGTGGTGGTGCAAATATGACATCAACTAAAAACAGCTCTAGAAGTGATAGAGTTGCTCCATATCAAGATCATTTATTGGCTGAGAGAAAGAGGAGAGAAAAACTCAGCCAGAGGTTCATTGCCCTCTCTGCTCTACTCCCTAACCTCAAAAAGGTAAATAAAAATGATATTTTTTCTTTTCTTGCTTATATACCAGTTTTTAAATTCTGATAGTATTATCTCTAATGCCAATATGCGATAATAATTACTATAATTTCTATTTAAGAAGTTACAATATAAATTAACATTCAAGGGTTGGTGCAATGGTAAGCATCTGACTCCCCTCTAGCCGAGGTCTGGGTTCAAATCTTGCTTCCACCGGTTTCCTGTCATAGCCTCTTGAAGGCCACCTGAGCGCAAGCTACGATTTACCTGATCCCGTTTGTTAGCAGGGTATTGGTGGGTCCCGTGAGTTTTCTGATAACAGGTTCTCATGGTTACAAAAAAAACATAAATTGACCAATTCTGTAAATTATTAATTGAAAGTTTGTTGCAAGATATATGATATTGCTTTTGGTTTCCATCACAAATGAAGGGTATATAAGACATTTGATTTTTAGTCATACCCATCTAGCTTTTCTTGGATGGATGCAGTATTTCTCATAATTTGTATGTTATGAATAACAGATGGATAAGGCTTCTGTTCTTGGAGATGCAATCGAGTACATGAAAACGCTAAAAGAGAAAGTGAAAATACTTGAGGAGCAGACCACGAAAAGAGCAAACTTAGAGTCTATAAGATTTGAGACTGTAGCCACAGATGGTGGTGCAATAGCTTCATCGCGTGAGAATATGTCATGTTTTTCAGAACAATTCCCTGAAATCAAAGCGCGGTTTATAGGCAAGGAGGTGCTAATAAGAATCCATTGTGATAAAAAACCAGGTGTTTTAGAAAAAACATTAGCTGAAATAGAGAAGCTCCACCTATCTGTGATCAACAGCACTGCTGTGATCTTTGCCAGTTCCATGCTTCTTATCACAGTTATTGCTCAGGTAAAGATTTGACTTTTTGTGCAAAATGGTCTTTGACTTTTTGATTTTATGTCTCAAGTTTGTGTTTTGGGGTGAATTAATTGACACCCATAACATATTTTTCACAGATTGATAAAGATTTAACCATGACAATGAAGGATTTTGTAAGGAATCTACACTTCAGCCTCAAGCAATTCATGTGAAGATTAAAAAGCGCGGTTCTTTTCTCTCTGCAGTTAATCATTCTTGCTAGAATGAACTAAAACCTTGTCTGCCATGGCTATGGGTTCATTTTACAGGAGGGTTTTTGTTTCAAACTTTTTAATGGTTGACTTTGTTAACAAACCTTCATGTTGTAAAGAAGAAACATTATAGCTAGATGTACTTAAGTGGCCATTCCTGTTCAACTTCTTTTTCTTTATTATCTCAGAGGGTTTTTATATGGTTTATGGATGAACACACAAAGCATTGTATTAGTCAATCATTTGGTAAAATAGTGTTTTAAAGGCCCTTGGGATATCTTGTGTGACGTGTGCATTTATGGAGTGTTAACATATGAATCTTTGTGGTGTTAGATGTTTTGGGTAAGATGTATTATTGAACTCATGTAGTAATGTTTATAGAGTACAAAGAAACATAAAAATCCTAAACCCTAAAAATACATATCTATACTATATAATAAAGGAAAACCATTGGGGACACGTGGCACTCTCTGGTTACTCCTCACCTTTATTTTTCCGCCTCTCTCTCTACCTTATTAAATATTAATTTTTCTGTTTCTCTCTCTTATTAAATAGTAATCTTAAATAATAATCTTTATATTAATAACAAAAAATTTATGGACACGTGTTACTTTCTGATTCATTTGTATCATTTTTTTCCCGTCTCTCTATCATATTGAATAATGATAGTAAAAGAATTTATTTTTAGATTTTTAATACAAATCTAATTACGGATACTTATTATTTGATTATAAATAGTTATTATATCATCAATCAAATAAACTTAATATGAACTAACATTTATCAGTTAAATTAAAAAATTAATACTCAGTTGAAAAAAATATTTTAGAAACTAACTTAACATACCTTATAACTGTCACACCAAATTACATTTTTTAAAGACATATTTTGATGAGTGTGTTTGTTAACAAACTACATGATATTTTATTCAACCGATGTAATATACCGGTTTATTAAACCCGTGTATTACACGGGTTTTTAAAAATATAAAAATTTTATTACTAAGTATATAACATTTTATTTATTCAACCCGTGTAATATACGTGATTTTAACCTAGTAATAAAATAAACCTAACTAATGAAGGTCTTTTATCTAACATGTCCCCTTAGTCAAAATGGGATGTTATGAAGGCTCGGACTAGAGCAAAAACCCAATGAAAACTGTGAGGTAGTCTGTTTGTTAAAAAACATGATCGGGAGGCGAAAATAGGGCCAATATCTTACCAAAAGACAAGGTTGAGGTCGAGAGACCAGAGCAAAAACATGGCATGGGTTGACGGACAAGGCTAAAAACGTGGTTGATATCGGGCCAAAAAGGAGAGGTCTAGCCGAATGGGGCCAAGAATAGGGTTGGAACATAGCCATATTTGCTAGGGAGTGGCACTCGTGGCGACACAAATAATATCACGGTTAACAATGGTAGGAGCTACAATAAATAGGAAATGTATAATACGATTGATTGGTAGCAACAACATACTAACAGAAGACACGTTGACAACAAAACTTTGCGGCGGTAGTAGATGATGGTCACAATTCTCCGCTTTTCATGTGTCTATTTACATGGTTAGGTCACTAATTTTTGCTTATCAAGTCACCGAAATATTTTAAGATTTTGAGTGTAGATTTATCGAAACTAATTGGGTCACCGAAATATACAGATCAAAAGCGATTATACAAAAATTTTCACATCAAAAGCTTTCACTATAACCCATTTAGGTTTATTTATAAAAAAAAAGACTTTGTTGGCTTAAATAGAAAAGAAATTAAAAAAAGAAAAGAAGTATAGGGTTCTAACCTAGTCTATTTCAGTGAAAGAGCAAATGGTTAATCCAACCATATGTGCTCATTTGTTTCCATCACATAAATTATTTATACGAGTTATTGTCTAAAAACCTAAGTGTCAATCGACTTTTGATATTATATGTTGTATAATAAAACTCCGGGGTCACTCGGTCCCAGTGTGCCCTGTTGGAATATGACCCGGCACGGACCCGGACATATCCTAAAGCCCAAGTCCGGATAACCATTCACAGAAATAAAATGGCCAGCAACCGGGCCAAAGAGCCCAAAAGCCAGACCTTAGCTGAAGCCTGGTGGACGGAACAAGGCTTGGACGCATTAAGGGAAAAAGACAAACGAGCAACGGTAAAGACCCCACAGAACCAATACGACATAATACGAACCAATAGACAAGTAATGCCTGATAATGCGCTAGCGATTACTAACAACCTTAAAAATGACCTATGCATTATCTACCCAACCAATTGGCAAAGAACAAGCCCAGACTAAAGACAAAATACTCTAAAGTATAAAAACCCAGGAAATCCCAAGGTAATGTTTATGCTCTCATTCACTCACTCTCACTCTCCATACTTGTCTTCCCTACAAACCCGTACTTACTCTCACGCCAGAGGCTGGTCACAACGACACCCCCGAGGTCCTCATTGCAACGGTGACGAGGCTAACGGTGTTTCTGTTTTGCTAGGTTCACCTCATTGCAACCTTTCTGGAGACTCCTCAATCGCCTGATCCGATCCGAAGATCCTGGAGTTTACATGCCCCTTGCAGAAGGTTGTGATGGCTAGACCTAAGAAAGTAAAAATGTGTACACAATCATGAATGTTGATTTCAATGAAAGAAAATGCTCCATACCATGTGATAATAGAAAGCTACAACATTGACTAGCAACTTGCTTCTTTGGTATCTCTGGTCATAACAAAATACAAGAAATAGCGACGTAATGCAAGAAATTTGGTTTCAAAGAAAGGTAATATTCAAAAAGTGGCACGTTACAACGACTGGATCAACGATGTATGTTGATGAGCACTTTGTGTGTGTGTAAGAGATAGAAGCATATGATCGGACTTTTTGGAGCAATGTTCACTGGTCGCAATAAAAAGGCGATTTGGTGCTCTAAAAAACAGGAGCGGAAACAACTAGAAAGAGAGACAACTACTATGTAATTAAAATTAAGAGTCTAACTCTGATATCATGTTATAGGATGTTAATTATTCAAATTAGACTCGAAAAAACCAAAACTCGAATCAAACTGAAATTCTGAATATGGTTTTTGAATCGACTTCGAATTTATGATTTTGAACCGATTCGATTTGACCTGAATATTCGAATTTAAATTATATATCTATTATTGTGTGTATATCTATTATTATTCGTTTATTTTTCTTCTTGTAATCCGATTTATTCTAACTCACATAAATTCCAAGTTTTCAATTTCTAATTCAAATTTGGTTCGTATTCAATTTCGCTTCCAAGATGTACTCTAAAGTGTCTATTGAAAAGTTCGTGTCATGTCACTCTACATGTGACTAGTCTAGATTTTGATCAAGTATATTGATCTAGATTCATCAAGTCCTTAATTATCCGTTTATAATTACCAATAAAAATTATTAAATAGTTAAAAAAATCAATAAATGAACATTCAAATAACTAAGCTATCGAACTAATTAACATCCTATATTATTTTTTTCCCGCGGCGGGAGATCGAAACATAGATAAAACAGTTATATAATAGAACCGATGTTTTTTAGTCGGTGTCGGTCTCATTCTTCACAGTAACAGAACGTTACAGTAAGTCGATATAACCCACGACAAATAAAAAATATCCTACAATGAATACGATGTCGTTCATAACAAAATTTTTACCGTGACAAGAAGAAAAAAAAATTAACGGACAAAAGTTAATGAGAAAAAATCAAATTATATATAATATAAAGGGTAAACGTGAAGTTTAGAGACTTTAGGTGGTAAAATTAACAATTTACAAAGCTTGGGATGAGTTTTGTCATTTTACCAAAGAGTGGGAGGGGGGAGTGGTGTCACATTAAAATTTTAGAAAGTTGTGGATGAGTTTTGCAATTTAACCAAAGTTGAGGAGGGGGGAGAAGTGCTCTTTGATGGGAATCGAAGTTGCAACCTCGAGTTTTAACAATAAGTTCTAATCAAGTGACCAAGGTCAACCTTTGTTAACAATTCAGAGCATGATTTATTAATCATAGAATGTAAGTGTTGGTGACCTCCTCCGATTAGAAAAATCGACACTTTCTTTTAAGGGTAAGTAAATGTGAAATACTACATCACATCACTATATATACTAAAATATAATCTATACTACATAATAAATAAAAGTTTTTTAATGCCACGTGTTGACTTCATATTCATTATCAACATTTTTTCCCCGTATCTATCTCTTATTAAATACACCTCATTATCTTATTAAATATAACTCTATTTTAATAATAATAATAATTTTTTAAAAAAAATACTAACTTTTGTATTAATAAATCTCCTGACATATTTTGACAAGTGTATGTGTTAACAAATTATATTGTATTTCACGGGTTTATTCAACCCGTATAAAACACGAGTTTAAAAAAAATATATTACGTAATATATAATATTATATTTATTCAATCCGTGTAATATACGGGATTTTAACCTAGTATAATATATATAGAGAGACAGGAAGACCATAAAAAGTCTAAGAAGACATCAAGTAGTAAAAAGAAGAAAGGTATATGCGTATAAAAAAAGAAGGGAGCATGCACATGCAACTTCCTCATTTTTTATACGTTATTATTTTTTTTAATTAGACTACAAAATCGAGTGTTTTTTTAATATGAGCATGGTCTTGCTATATATTAAAAAAAAATTCCTTTTTAAAAGCCTTGAGCTAGGCATTTATACATGATGTTTTACAATTTTTGTAAATGGCGACCATGTTGAAAGTTGACGCCCATATTGAAAAGGTAAAACACTATGTTGAAATTGTCGCCCAAATGTAAAATACCATGACCAAAAAGCTAAAACGTCATGTTAAAAATTGTCATCTAGGTGTAAACCACCATGACTATAAAAGCAAAACGGCCATGTTAAAATTTGACGTCCAGCGTGAAAACACCATGATCAAAAAAACAAAAACATCATAGATCTAAAATACTTTGTTGAAAAACTATAACACCCTTAATTGGAAAACCAATTAACAAAACATTTAAACGCACACGGAAGCTTTTATCCCAGATTTTTTTTTACTTTCTCGCGTACCGCAAAGAACCTGGACACCTCCCCTTGCGTACCGCGAGAGAGTCCAGAATTTCCTGACCGAAAGCCAGGTCTCTCGCGTACCGCGAGAGAACCCTCCCTGGCTCTCGCGTACCGCGGGGGAAGCCTGTAAACAGAAAATTGAGTTTTTTCTGCCCAGTTCCACACTTAGTCAAAATTTTCATATTTTCACCAATTCAACATGACCCAAAATTATCCCAACACTTGGGTTTTTGACCAAACATTCAACATTATTTACACATCATGTTTTAACACCAAAATAGAAAATCATATACCAATTTACACAACTTTTTAAGGATTTTCCTTCAAACCCCAAAATCACCAAAAACACATACGATTTGGACTTGACCTTGACTTACATCGAAGCTTTTCCTATATAACCACATGAACATATCACCATTAGTAATAAAGATAAACATATCAAACAAGTAATTACTACTTGTTTTCACTCATTCACCCATTAGATCAATTTGCACCCAATTAGTCAAATGAGCTTCTTAACACTTACATTTCCCCTACAAGTTTCATTTTTTTCATTTAACATTCATAATACAACTTTCCATATCCATTATGGCACTTAGGCCATAACCTCATATCCATTATGTTACTTAGATCATAACCTCATATCCATTATGGTATTTTAACCAAAACCTCATATCCATTATGATTCATAGATCATAACCTCATATCCATTATAATTCCTATATCATAACCTCATATCCATTATGATACTTAGATCATAACCTCATTTACACATATCCATTATAGTATTACACTATAACTACATTCATTCATTGCACATATCCATTATAGCATTCAACTATAACTACATTCATTCTTTTGCACATAACCATTATGGTATTACCACTATAACCACATTCTTTCATTTACACATATCCATTATAGTTTTATTACTATAACTACATTCATACATTTTCACATTAGTTCATACATAATCATACACATTCATTTCAACACATAATATGCATCATAACACATATACCACTCATTTATCAACATTACTAAGTAAGTGCATAGGCACTTACCTTTTGGGTTGGAAGATCCCGCATCTCCTTCTCGGTTCACAATTTGATTACCTAAACATATACACCTAGTTTAGTAATCTAATATACATATAACATCACATTACAATTGAGTTCATAACCGAATTCCCTATTCCAACCCAAACTGACCCGTTTGGGTTATTCCCATAACCAAACACCCTCTTTCAATCCAAACTCACCTACTTGGGTTTTCTTTCCAATACATTGACACTAATTTTTCATTCAATGTCTTTCATTAGGTTAATTTGGTGTTCATTCAAGTGTCTAATACCACATAAACACTTAATCATCACTAATTTAACATTCTAGCATCATGATCCAAACACCCTCAATTTTCTCCATATAAACCCTAACTTCTCATAATCAAAATCAAAGGGTTCTATGATGTTAGTCACCACTCTTTACCTTTAGTTTAGCTAGATTATCCACAATCTAACACCAATTAACCACATGCATTCATAATTTTTGGATTTCTATAAAACCCACCAACTATCACATTCAAAAGTGAAATCAAAGGAAGATAATCACTTACTTGATGTTAGGAAGGTGTTGTGTGAGCCAAAACCTTCACAAAACAAGCTTCAATTGCACGATTTAGCTCCAAAATCCGATTTCTCCTTTTTCTCCTTGCTATGAACAACCTCTTCCACAAATGAAGTCTAATTTTGACTTCCACTTAGTCAAAATGGCAGATTTTTTTCATTTTACACCTTTAGCCCCTGAACTTTCATTCTCCCATTTCATTCTATAATTAGTTAAAAACTAACATAACCCCATTACTAACTTGAAACCCATTTGTTTCAACTTATTTCTAATATATTATTTTTACCATAATATTTATTAGAATATTCATTTATTTATAACGAAACTCGGATTTTGGTTCGTTACAAAAACATATAGTTCAAGGTTCTTTTTTATAAATATATAACAGTATCATACTCATATTAAAGATAAAAGACGCTCAGTTTATAGTGTAATTTTTTAAAAATCCAACAGCGTACAAAAAAAGCTATAGACGTTTAAAAAAATAGGGGAAATAACATGCGTCTTGCATTTGTAAATTTTTTTTTGGTATTTATTCATATTCTACCATTACTCTCTTTTAAATACCACCCATGTTGGGGTGTTCATCAGTTCGGTTAACGATTTGTTCGGTTTATTTGGTTTTGAGATTTTTTTTGTTCTATAAACCTAATCTAACCCAATTCAATCCGATTCGGTTTCGGTTTATTCGATTCGGTTTATTCGGTTTCATGTTTATCTTCCGGAAAACAACACATACTTTTAACATATCCTAAAACCAAGTGTTTATAACCATAAAAAAAGTATCGAACTGGAAAATAGTTTTAAACGTAAATGCAAAGTTCAAAGTTCAAACATAAATAAAGAAATTTGAGTTTTTTTCAATTATTTTTAATGACACAACAACTAAACTTGAGTTTTTTCAACTCGTCTTTCACTCGATCGGTGTCTTTCTCATCTTATAAGAAATAAGAACAAATAATAAAACAATGATATATTAGGCTTGAGAGTTGAGGTAAAAGTACTGGGCGAAAAGTATAAATTTACATTTAGTTGTTTATATTTATTCGGTTAATCGAACAAACCGAATAAATTGAATTAAAAAAATCTGTCTAACCATTAACCTAACCTCAAACCGAGGTTAGGAACCTAACCGAAAACCGTATTGTGAATTCAGTTTGGTTTTTTCGGATAAGGATACGATTCGGTTTTCAACTTTTTTCGATTTTCGGTTTTTTTGCACACCCATACATGTGACATGACATGATCTAGGGGTGTCATTGAGGTTGGTAAATCGGTAATCGGGTTATTTGGTTTGAGTTTCTCGGTTTTTGGACATTGAAAATCTAACCACATACCGAACCATATAAGAATGTGTAATAAGGTTTCAGGTTATTTGATTCAGATGTAATCGGGTTAGTTTAATCGGTATTCAGGTTTGTTAATCAAATTACAATAAGTATATTTTTTTTAAAATATATATTTTGACTAGTGTATACGTTAACAGATTATATTATATTTTATTTAACATGTGTATTACACAAGTTTTTAATGATATAAACTTTTTTTATTAATATATATATAACAATATATTTATTTAACCAGTACCGATTCGCAATTTTGATATTTTTTTTTGAACGGCCAACAAACATAAAATTGTTTAGGTACTCCGTACGGGGTGACCCATTGGCAAAAGGCCACCGCCAGCTGGCCCAACCCAGCCATACGGAGCCCCTAAGCGCCCCAAGTTATCTCCAGTTTCGGGGAAAACCCACTGGTGGTAAAACCCGGACGCCCTCGGGATCGAACCGGAGATCACAAAGATCCAGGTCTTCCTTCATTGAGCCATCATGCCCCTTCCCAAAGTGATGCTAGTGGGGATAGAACCTGGGTCATTTTTAGAAAATCCAGTCTTCCTACCACTACACCACATTAAAAGTTGCGCAATTTTGATATAATTCACCATCTTGCCACGGAAGACCAACAGCCAAACAGCAAAATCTTTTTTCCAACCAACCCATATTCCACGTGTACCAATAAAATCACCTCATCTCAGACCTCCACGTCATATTCTCTCCATCCACCGTCTGTTTTCCCCCTCTCTAGAATCATCTTCCCAACCCAATTACCTCCATATTATCAACACGCCGATTAAAACTAAATCAAATCGCCAATTTTTGCATCATCGACCTCCCTGTGATCTACCAATCGGAAATTAGATCATCAATGGCTGCTAGGGTTTCAAATTTTACAACTTATGTTTGTTTTTTCGCTCTAATACTTCAATTTCTCGGTTCAAAGGCGTTGATCTCCACGACTGACATGAATCAACGGCATCCGAAAGCCGTCGCGGTAAGTAATTGCTGCAAACTCAATCGGTTTTTAAATTTGAGTAATTTTTGGATCAGATATTCGTATAGATGGTTAATATCAACCATGTTTGTATCTCGGAATATAAATTGAATAAATATGTTGTTTATTTTTATTATTATGTTCTAAATACATAATCACTGTGAATTTTACTTCGGATCCGATGAATCAGTAGTCCGTTGATCGGTTATCATTGTGATTTTGGATGTTAGGGCAAAACTGATTATTATTATTATTATTATTATTATTATTATTATTATTGTGATAATGATGATGGTATTCTATTATATTAGGTCAAATAGTCAAATTAGGAGAATCATGAAAGAAATTTTTGTAAGAAATTTAGATGATTATCTGAGTATTATTTTACAGTGATTATTCAAGTGGAAGTAATCACTTTGAACTCGGACATCGAAACTTAGCATTTATGTTGGTAGATTTTTTTCTATTTACTCGGATTGTGATGAAGATTGAGTATACTCAGATTAGGTTTCTAATGCTTTTGGTTTGGTTGTGTGTTTTAGGATTTGAAGGAAGCTATTGTCAAAGGATTAGGGCTTCAATCAGATGAGCTTAAGATATCTGGTTTTGATTCAAGAGACGCCTTAGTGGGGCGATCGGTGGCTTATGAGTTTGATGTAGAAATTGATGATAAAGTTCTTCCATTTAAGCTTTTGGAAGATGTGCATAGATGGGAATATGTGGATTTGCCTATTTTCCGAGTGGAGGATCAGGCAAGAAGCACCGGTGATGAGAATGGACTGGTGGAGAAGAAGGCCACAGGAGAAAGGTCGCCTGTTTTGGCCCCGTTTCAGCTTGCGGGTCCAATGGAGCTCTGGATTCAGGATGCCAAAGACATGAGACTTTCTTTACCTGTAAGTTCTTATCTTTCTATTGTATTTGTTCCCTTTTTTTTTATGTATTTTCATAAATTCCAATTCACGTTTAACATAACAAACACATCCAGTAAAATCCCACTCATAGCAGGGCTATTGGTAGAGTCTTGGGTGGGTGTGGGTGGGGGTGGGGTTGGGTAGAAAGACTATTCCTAGTGAGACCCCGGCTCAATACGCGTTTACCATGAAAAAGGCAAATACTTTATGATTGATAGGGTTCTATAGCAGTATCATGGCGACTTTTGATAACCGCATTAACTTGTTATATGTTATTTATAGTTGCTATTTAGGAAGGTGTATATTAATGGTAGATAGAGATTTAACCATGAGCGTGTTATATCTTGATCGGTTTTTACTTCTCTTTAGATTTGCTTTAATTATTAAATTCTGTTGTTAATTATATACAGCATGATGTTGATGCTGGTGAGTTAAGGAAAGTAATCCTATCAGATGGTGCGGTCGTGACGGTCAAGGGTGCCAGATCAGTCAGCTTACGCCACCCGGTTGAGCTTCCGCTTCCTTTAAACAAGAGCCAAAACGGCTTTGCTTCCGGTCTCCTGACCCTAGCCGAACGTCTCCGACACGCTTCCAGCAGCCAAACCCAACTTCTTTCCCTCCGTATCGTGGGCCCCACATCTCTCACATCCCCGACTCCATCGTCACCGTACTCTAAAAACAAGCTCAAGCTGAAACGCCTTGCTCCAGGCTTTGTCCAGCTATCCTCGGTTTCAAAAACCGCACTCTCAACGATTGATCTTCAAGGGGAAGCCCCGACCCTCCTCACCCCTGACCACTTCACCACATTCTGGCCGGTCACATCTGTCAACGGGTCACACTCAAACTTACTTGGTTTAGAGAAGCTACTTGGTTCTGTTTTGGGTTCAAAAGCCAGTAAAGAGGGTTCTTTCAAGTTACTGAAAGCAGATGTGTCAGCTCATACGTTTGTTAAGATGGGATTTAGGGTTGAGAGGATGCTGACCGGAGATCTCTCTGAATTGGGTCAGCTGCCCGAGTGGCAAACAAAGCCTGAAACCGTTAAAATGCACTTTGAGGTGTTGGCTAAGGTTGATGGTGACAAGTTTGTACCTGAGAGGGTGATGCAGGTTAATCCTGTTCCTGTGGAACATACCATAGCACCTAGTGTTGCTACTGGAAATACAACCATGTCAAAGGTACCTGTTATTTATACCCCTTTTAGTCCATTTGCATTGTAAAGTTTCTATATGGGATGAATCAAATATTAAATGAATCCTTTTATTTATCATTTTCAGTTTTCAAAAATCATATAAATACAAATACCTTGTGATCAGATCTGATCTTCTGAATTCGAGTTTTTTTACATTGTACAAACAAATGCATGGGGGTCTATCAAACAGCCCCTAAGTATAGTGGTTTAACTAAAAACTAAAAAAGTTCATGCCATGTAGGGTGTGGGGCTTTAATTAACTAAATTCTCAAAAGTGTGTAGTGGTTTAACTAATACACAATTTTTTTAATTTTTTTAATATGAAAATAAAAGTTAATGGTTTGATTGGTCAGCAGCCCCACACCCCAACCCTTGACGCCCATTAACAGGCAAACACCCCTTGCTTTAGCGTCCCGCATTGCGCCCATGTAATGGTGTATAACGTCTTATGAGGGTGAGGTGTACAAGGGCATTTGTCCAGTACACTTAACGACGAAGCTTGTGGTTGTGAAATCGAGGAAGTGTTTAGCAAACACAACAAAGTACGACTTTGATAAAAATATTACAAAGATAAAATAAGAAGAAAGATTTAGATAACATTGTTATAAATCTTGTCAATACATCTATCAAAGATAAAATTATGGATTTACATCAAAATTAGGAATTCAAAAAAATCAAGACTTTCAAGTTCACTCCAAGCTTTCAAGAAAATAAAACAAAAGAGATTTCAAAACTTGTAATCAGTTCATTTTAGCTTGTTAGTGTAGATACAAAATATGTTTATAACTGTTTATTTCATAAACCAGACTTGTAATTTTTAAAGTTTATCAATAAAACTTGTAACTATTAAAATCTTTGTGTTGGAAAAGAGAGTATTCGTCCAATCGATGTAAATTTTTTTAGAAAGACAAATCTAAACCTTTTATTTAGGATTGGGATAAACCTGACCCAACTCACCCAGTCTAGACCGAAACTTTACCCTGATTTACTTTTTTATATAGAATGGCTTTCTCCCACTCTCTCTTTCTTTGATCAAATGAATGGAGGAATCACTCTTACCCGCCCTATTCACTGAGATTAAAGAGTAAAAACCAAACATTAAACAAAACAAAACAAAAATTTAACTACATTGAATCAAACTTGAATATGATAACCCTATTTCGAAACAAATTAATAACAAAAAGATGTTAATAATATTCAAGAAAAATGACCTAGTGAAATCAACCTTTTCATCTGATTTAACAACATTAGCTTTAAAACCATTGACACCTCCTTTGTAACTTATCACAGGCTCTCCTTCTAAGGTTACAACATAAACCTCTGATTTCCTGATTACAAAAGTATAACAAATGTTTATTTTTGTAATTTTTCAGATTTTCCAACAGTCCCATCTGATGATTCTGGAACATTACATAACTTTAGAATCAAATTTGGGATCTCATCCAAGACCCACAACTCAGGTGAAATGAATGCTTTTAAGAATGATGGTATCCACCACTAAGCTTAAATGCAACTATTCAAAAGTCATTAGCACCACACAAAAACCCCAACGATTAAACATAAGTCATTACCATGATACATGATCAATTACATTAAAACAAAATTGATTGTTGGTGTGTCACCTCAAAGATTATTCCTGTGTTATTTATATCATTGGTATCCTATGAAAGAATTCTCTTTCTCGGCGTGTCCTCTTTCTGTCTTTCTTCTTTGAAAAAAGCAGAACGTGCAAGATTCGTGCATTTGCAATGTAAAGTTTCTCCGACTAAACATTAAACAACAACCAAATGGGCTTTGTCTTGGCGGTACCCCGTGACTTCTAAATGGGAGGTCGCCGGTTCGAATTCGGGCCAAAGCTAAAAAAATTGTGTGTGGCCAGGTCAGGGGGTTTATCCTGTTGGTGGTTCCTTCTGGGGTGGGATGTCTGGATATTCTAGGTGTTGACTCGGAAAAACCCAATTATCCTAGAATATCTATGTGTTGCCATTCAAAAAAAAAACATTAAACAACATCATCTAGAAAATTAGTTAACTCATCACATGTGCGTTCAAGAAAATATGAAATCGATAGAACGACTTACCAAACTATAAAAGTCCAAAACAAAATCATTAAATTGATTCTTTATTTAGATTCATCATGAATCATTAGACATTGATTATTAGAACTTAAAAGTATCTGTACAATTTGTTCCGAGAAAATATCACCTAACAAATATTGTTTTGTCTCTGCCTTTTGTGTTGTTTTGAAAATAAATTCTCCAACTTTGTTGAGTGAATAAATAATTAAAAGAAGTTTGGAAACGGTATACGGTTCGCTACAAATTGTGCCGGATCGGGTCTTGATGTCAAGGTATTTTCATCCCCGTGGTTTGGCAATTTAAGCCATTTTCATCCAATTTTTTTTTAGTTTTTTCGTCCTGGATTTTTCAAAATCTAGCCGTTTTCATTCAACTGACTAACTTCGTCTATATTTTAACGTTAAATCAAGGGCATTATTGGTTAAATTAGGGGTAACTTGATTAGATTTTAACCTATGAATTTCAAACCGACCCTTGATTTAACGTTAAAATGTTGACGGATTTAGTCATTTGGATCAAATTGGCTATATTTTGAAAAGTCAAAGACGAAAAAGCTAAAAAAAGTTTTTGAATGAAAGTAACTAAAATGGTCAAACCACATGAACGAAAATATCAATTCTAGAAGGTGCTTAAATGTAAAGGAACTCGTTAGAACGCGATTTAAAACTGGATTCTACAATGATTAAATCAGTATTCTTTGCCGCCCTTGTATAAACTCGCACCACATATAATATATGTATGTGTGCAAAATATACTAGAGTTTAGAGAAATAGGAGATAGATTATGGCGGAATTAACGACGGGGCCCTTATTTAGAGTTTAGAGAAATAGGAGATAGATTATGACGGCTTAACCGGAAATAGAAGACGCATAGCGAAAGCACAAAGATAAATCAGAAAATAACTCAAAGAATTTTTATTAGAATACTGAATGAATTGCTTATTACATAAGAGGCCCTTATTTAGAGGAATTCTAAATATGGCAGTTTCGCCAAAATTTCGAAATTACATAGCAAGCAGTTAAAACTGAAATTGAAACAAAAAATAAACGTGTAGATTAAATCAATCACGGATTCACGCGTTTTAGACTAAAAAATAAAGTGTTGAAAATTAAAAATTTGGGGGAAATTATTGATTGACATAATCGGATCCATTAATGATGGAATTCGTGTCAGACAGTTGAGTGTCAGACAGTTGAGTGTCAGACAGTTAAGCCAAACTACGTGATCCGGCTCGTCGAGGCCTTATGTCCACCGGTTATGGGCCCCGTAACTCCAAATGTAGCCCAAGTTATGTTTGTTTTGAGTTTTAGCCCTTTCTGCCATGTTTTACGCTAGCTTGTCCATGTAGGAGTTAGCTAACTCTTGGATCAACTCCTCTTCAGCAGTCGATCCTCCAGTCTTTAATCCTCTTGTCTTTAAAAATCAACCGGATTTGCTATGTGAAGAAGTTGTGTATTTTAGGAAAACATGAGTAAAACCCTTCGAACGGTTGGGAAGAAAGGCTGGTTTTTTTTATATATAATAACATAATATTTTAGATAAGACATGAACTTTTACCCTATGTGTTAGAAGTTCCATTTTCTGAGACTGCTAGACGGCAAACACAAGTATTTTTTTTAAGAAAAACATACGTTTTTTACAATATGTAAAAATATTTATATGCTAAAACTTCAAACTGAGAGTTTATAGTTTCGTCGCTCCAGAAAACAGAAAGATAGATAATTATGCCACGAGAGAGGAGAAAATTATCGCCTTTCGAGCAGTCATCATGATTCATAAATGACATCTAACAAGGTTCGAGCTCAAATATTAAGTCTAATTCAAAACTAAAAAACGTACGTCTATAATATAATATTAATATTACCCGAGTTAAAAACATTATCATTTTCATATCCCTGAATTGTATAATTGTCGAAATCAATTATTTGGATTTGATTCCAATTATTTTAATTGTATAATTATCGTCAAACTATATTTATATTATAAGATTAACTAAAAAGATACCAAATATGAAATTAAATTGTTAAAAATTGATTGATAAAGATATGCCAATAAGAAAACTACATAATACTACTTTTCTTTGAAAAAAAAACAAAGCATGACCTAACAACATGTTTTGTTTTTTCTTCAATTTGTTTTCATATTTTATTTTGTTATATTTATTTATTTTTTATTGTGTTGATTATGAAGTTCGGGGAAAGTATTTAAAATAGAGAAAGAAAAAGAAAGGAGAAGGCTCCGTGAAGGTTGTGTTGCATGGATCCAATTTTTAGAGCCTAAATTTCGTTATTGGCGTAGGTAAAACCAGACCGCCCACGTGCTAGGTTTTCTACTACCTCCGTCAACATTGGACGGCCAACCGTCCGACCATTTTTCATTAATAAAAACAAAATCATCAAAATGTAAAACTCAAAATCTAACACGTAACAACAATCCAATCAATTCTAATACAGATAGAAATAACTCGTAACTTGAACCTCTTTTGAAAAAAATTATAATGAAATCAACTCGGTTTGTAAATGAGTCGAGGTGAGCTCACTCGAATAATTATCAATACTTTAAATTAGAAGTGTTTTTTTTGTTGACGTCCCGGTGTAAATTTTGTAAAAAATAGAGTCGTATTTAAAATATAGTATTTTTTAGGTATCGTGGGTTATATCGATTGATAACCGATAACAATGAGACCGACTGAAAACACATCGGTATCGTTATCTAACTGTATTTTATCTGTGTTTCGACCTCAACAACCGAGTCGCCGTAATTTCACATGTTTCTTTTTGTGCTTAGTCACATTAATATCACCGCCTCAACTGTTTAAAGTACGCCTCACATCGCGTAGCGCGAAGCAAAATTTATTTAACTAGGTTTTTTTTTTGTTTGGTCACGTTAATGTCACTGTTTTAACCATTTCATGTCCGGTACCCGCTGCGAAGCACGTGGTACAATTTCTAATTTTATTTTAATTTTAATTCATTAATATAATAACCCACGTTAGTTAGCCCACCTAATACCGTAGTTTTCACATGATCTATCATTCTTGCTCACACTCGTTTCTCTTTCTCCCTCATAGTCGATTTCCATGGTTCTTCATAACCCTAATTTTTATAGTCGTCTTTCGTTTCTCTCCATGGCAACGACCTCACCACCGCCACTCACCTCTACCACCGCTCCTTTTCTGCTTAACCCTGTCGCTCGCCGGCGCAAACTAGATTTGTTCTTCTTAAGGAATTTTTTTTGTTATATGTTCACTATGTATAAATACATCTAAATTTAATCAACTCTTATATGAAAATATATTAGGGGTGGCTATTAACTTTTGTTGGACAAGTTAGATATGACACTTCATCTATAATCTATACATACTAATAAATAAAGGTTTTGGAGTGCCACATGTCACTCCCTCATGCCTCCTTATATTGGTTTTTCCGCCTCTCTCTCCTAATAAATGCACCACTATCTTATTAAATAATAATGATATTATAAATATATTATTAAAGAAGAATAATAATTATATTAAATAAGAATATATAATAAGAATTCAAAATCTATACATACTAATAAATAAAGGTTTTTTAGTGCCACGTGTCATCTCCACATTCAATCTCATTATTTTTTTCCCGTCTCTCTCTCTTATTTAATGCAATTCTATATTTAAATAATAATATATATTTAAAGAAAGTATTAATTGGACTAATACAACATATTTATTTTAAATTATCCGTTATTATAAGAAAACTTTAAAATTTAATTATGTAACTTTTATTTCAATCAAATAGTAGTTGAAAGTGAAATTACATTAAATAGTAATTAACGTATTTTCGAAACCTAATTATATATTAATTTTTACATATTTTGAGTTTGTTTATATCCGTAGTATATGTAATATATTTTTACACCTATGAAATATATATACATAAAGATTTAAAAAATTTTAATATTAGTATTTTTCACCCCGTGTGTAGACACGGGACCTAAACTAGTATATAATAAATAAAGGTTTTTCTATGACACGTGTCGTCTCCACATTCATTCTCATTAATTTTTTCTCGCTTCTCTCTTATTAAATACACCTCCTATTTTTAACAACAATATTTATTTAAAGAAAATATTAATTATACTAATAAAACATAATTATTTTAAATTATCACTTATGAAACTTTGAAAATCTAATTATTTAACTTTTATTTTCAATCCAACAATAAATGAAAAACAAATTACATTAAATAGTATTTAATTTATTTTCAAAACCCAATTATATTTTAGTTTTTGCATATTTTGAGTTTTTGTTTCCTATCCTTAGTATATGATACATTTTTACACGTGTAAAATATACATATAAAGATTTAAAAATTTTATTGATATTTTCACCCGTATATATACACGGGTTCTAAACTAGTAACATAATAAATAAGAGATTCACTATCAATTAAAATCAAATTTCAGTCACGCGATTTGTTGGATAAGTTAGATACGACACCTCTTAGATATATACTAGATACGATATATTAATTATGATTAGATAAAATGTATATGTTAGGATTTGTTAGTTGATAGGATTTACTCTAATTATCTTTATCATAATTATATGTTATGATTACATTAGGTTTCTTTTATAATTATCCTTACTTTACTTTTATAAATAGTTATCAATAGTATACAGTATCGATTATTGATTTATTATTCATAAAGAACTAGATATAGAAAACCAATAATTTAGCTACCTGCTAGCTAACAGACTAACAATGCAGTTATGCATAAATCGGTTTCAAACCCTAAACTGGTTCGTGTTTTGTCAACAAAAGTCATAACCAGATTTTGGTCAATCTGGTTGAAACCGGTTCTTGAAGTGGGTTTGACTGGGTTTGATCGGATTCAAACCATTCTTGAGAGGTTTTGACCAGTTTCAGCATATATGGTTACAAACCGGTTCTGTTTTCGGTTCGAATCAATTTTCTAAACTGGTTGCTTTGTTCATGTAAACTCCAAGACCTCCGGATCAGGATCAGGCGATTGAGGAGTTTCTAGGAAGGTTGCATTGAGCTTGACCTAGCAAAACAGAAACAACGTTAGTCTCGTCACAGTAAGGACCCCGGGGTCGCCGTGCCTCCGACGTGAGACTAATTATTGGTTCTTGGGGGTGATAAGTATGGAGAGTGAGGATGAGTGAATAATAGCATACCTTTACCTTTAGGATTTCTTGAGTATTTATATCTTAGAGTCTTTTGTCTTTAATCTGGAGTTGTTCCTTTCCTATTGGCTGGATCAGATAATGCTTAGGCCATTTTTAAGGTTGTTAGTAATGGCTCTCGCCTTATCAAGCATTTCTTGTCTATTGGTTCGTATTCTGGCGTATTGATTTTGTGAGGTCTTTACCGTTGCTCGTTTGTCTTTTTCCCTTAATGCATCCGGACCTTATCTCATTCGTTGGGCTTTGGCTAAGGTCCGGCTTTTAGGCTTGTTGGCTCGGTTGCTAGCCATTTTATTTCTATGAATGATTATCCGGACTTAGGCTATGGGATATGTCCGGGCTCGTGCCGGTGCCGGATCATATCCCAAGAGTCCATCTCTACGTGCATAAACTAATGTTCATTTCCTTACACACCTCGTTTTTGTGTACAAGATCACAAATGTGACCCTCTTTTTATCTCCTCTTCGTAATTTTCATTTACTAAATTATAAATGATATATATTAATAATAGATGTGAAAAACAAATGCTTTTCATTTTTCAACGAAGATGATTAGGATGACAAGTATATTTCCTCACGTATATATATAAAAACGTTAGATTTCCAACAACTCAACTTCCATACTCCCACCCGCATGTTAACTTTGACCCAAAATCAAACCCACCGACTTCAATCACACCCTTTCCCACCCGCCGGAATCATGTCACCGGCACCAATCTCCGGTCATTACACCCTCCTCCTCTCCCTCATTCTCCTAACCATCACCCCACCCACCTCCCAATCCGACCCACGTCAAACCCTCCTCAAATTCAAAACTAATTTATCATCCTCAAACACACAAATCTTCACAACATGGACCGAAAAAAACCCGGTCTGCAACTTCACCGGAATCATCTGCGACGGCAACAACTCCGTCACAGAAATCAACCTCCCACAACTCCAACTCGCCGGAACTGTTGATTTTGACTCAGTATGTTCTCTCAACTCACTCCAAAAACTCTCACTCGGATCAAATCTCTTGCACGGTACCATCAGCCCAAACTTATCACACTGCACAAACTTACAGTACCTTGATCTCCAAGCCAACTCCTTCTCCGGCGAGTTTCCATGGAACTCGCTTCGTAAACTCATCAACCTCAGTTACCTATGCTTAGGAGATAACCCGTTTAACAAATCCCCATTTCCGTTGGAGATTTTAAACCTTCAGAAACTACAAACTCTTTATCTAACAAACTCTAGCATTGAGGGGACCATTCCAGAGAAAATCGGAGTGCTCAGTTTGTTACAACGGCTTGAGCTGTCAGATAACTACCTGGTCGGGGAAATCCCGACAAGTATAACAAACTTAACAAACCTTGAAGTGCTTGAGCTTTACGATAACCGCCTCACCGGAGGCTTTCCGTTAGGGTTTGGGAATCTTGTTAAGCTTTCCAAGCTTGATGTTTCTAATAACAGCCTTCAAGGTGACGTTTCTGAGTTAAGACGGTTGACTCGGTTGGAATCGTTACAGTTGTTCGAGAATAACTTCTCCGGGAAGATTCCGGTAGAGTTTGGAGAGTTTAAGTTGTTGAGAGAGTTTTCGATTTATAGTAACGGTTTCACCGGAGAGTTGCCGGAGAAGATAGGGTCGTGGACGGATTTTGAATTTATTGATGTATCGGAGAATTTGTTGACGGGGTTGATTCCGCCGGATATGTGTAAGAAGGGGAAGGTTTATGATGTTTTGATGCTTCAGAATAATTTCACCGGTGGCTTGCCGGAGAGTTACGCGAACTGTTTGTCGTTGGTGAGATTAAGGGTGAGTAATAACTCGCTTTCCGGGAGAGTTCCCGATGGGATTTGGAGTTTGCCGCGTTTGGAATTGATTGATCTTGCTATGAATCGGTTTGAGGGTGAAGTGGGGGGTAATATTGGTGAAGCTAAGTCATTAGCACAGGTTTTTATATCTAATAATAGGTTTTCCGGTGAGTTGCCGGAGGAGTTATCGGAAGTTTCGTCTTTGGTGGAAATTGAGTTGATGTATAATCAGTTCTCCGGTGGGATTCCGGTGAGGATTGGTGACTTGAAGAATCTTAATAGTCTTCAATTTGAAGGTAATTTCTTTTATGGTAGTATCCCGGAGTCACTTGGATCATGTGTTTCTCTTAATGATATAAACCTCGCCGGAAATTCTCTATCTGGGGAAATTCCAGCGAGTCTGGGTTCTTTACGGGGTTTGAACTCGTTAAACTTATCCGGGAACAAACTATCCGGTGTAATTCCGACAAGTTTGTCATCTTTGAAGCTAAGCCTTATTGATTTGTCATACAATATGTTGATTGGGTGGGTGCCGGAATCTTTATTGGCGGAGGCATATAACGGTAGTTTTGCGGGGAATCCGGGGTTATGTGCCGATATGAGTAAAAATCTCCCACAATGTTCACCGGTTTCTCGTCACTCTGGCGGGTTAGGAGTTGCTAAGTATTGCTTTATGGCGGGTGCACTCGTGCTAGTGTTGTCGGTAGCATGTTTTCTCCTCGTGAAGTCGAGGGCAAAAGATTGCCACAATCTAATGAATCAAGGGGTCTCATGGGACATGAAACAATTTCATGCCATTAGTTTTGATGAAGTTGAAATACTAGGATCTCTGAAACCCGACAATTTGATTGGAAAAGGTGGTTCGGGTAACGTTTATAAAGTCGAATTAGGAAGTGGAAACAAGTTAGCGGTGAAACATATGTGGAGGTCCGATATGGACTCCAGTGACCGTAGAAGTTACTCGAGTACTGCAACAATATTACCGAAACAGAAAAGCCGATGGCCAGAGTACGATGCCGAGGTGGCTACTTTAAGCTCGATACGACATGTAAATGTAGTGAAGTTGTACTGTAGCATCACCAATAACGACTCAAATCTACTTGTTTATGAGTACATGTCTAATGGTAGTTTATACGATCAACTACATACATATCAAAAGAATGGAATGGATTGGAATGTCAGATACAAGATCGCGATGGGGGCTGCAAAGGGATTAGAGTACCTACATCACGGGTGTGATAGACCTGTGATACACCGAGATTTGAAATCGAGCAATATTTTGTTAGATGGGGAAATGAAACCGAAGATAGCTGATTTCGGGCTTGCAAAGGTTATGCGAGCAAATAAGGTCACGAATTCATCACACATTATTGCAGGAACATATGGTTACATCGCTCCCGGTAAATCTCTACCCTCTAACATTATTACTTGCTTGAGAGTATTTTATTTTAATTAAAAGAATCTGCATCTTTTTAACTTGTAGAGTATGGATACACTTTCAATGTGACCGAGAAAAGTGACATATATAGTTTTGGAGTTGTTCTGATGGAGCTGGTAACCGGGAGAAAGCCAGTGGAACCCGAGTTTGGGGATAATAAAGATATTGTACGTTGGGTTCAAGATGAAATGAGAAACAAGGACAATGTGACTGGTTTGGTTGACCCTAATATTTCAAACGAGTCAAAGAGAGATGCGGTTAAGGTGTTAACTATTGCACTACGTTGCACAATGCGATTCCCTACACAAAGACCGTCGATGAGGATAGTCGTGCAGATGTTGGAACACATCGAGCCTCATTCTCCTATCGGTGTAGTCATCACCGATATTGTCAAGGACTAAAATTTTGTATATACCGCAACAATAGGTTTGTAAATGGAACAGTTTAAGAGTGTGTAGCATAGTTGGAGGATCTTTCACTCAACAATAAGAAAAGATAATTAGAACTCATCAACTATCGACATGTTTTAAACTCGATATACGATCGTTATCAATTGTTATAGAAGATTGATTATGTTATTCTTTAGAGTAATATATTTAATGGTCTTATTCAAACATTTTGAAGATATTTATTTAAGAAGTGAGTAAAAATAGTTAGTACTATTTTTAAATATGTGACTTTCAATCTGACAAAGTAGTAACGTAATTCTTTGACTATTGTGGAGTACACTCGTAATTATTATTCTGAAAATTGGACCTGATCGTCGGAATATTAGAAAGAGAATTCTAACCACTCACGGAATATAGCTAAGTGGACATGCCGCCACCCTATACGCCATCATATAGGGTAATACAACACTACAAGGAAATGACCCTGTGCCGACGTCGCCTATACCGACGACATTTGTCGTCGGCATAGGTCAACCTGTACCGACGACATGTCGTCGGTATAGGTCAAAACCAAAATTTTGTCAGGTACACCCTATACCGACGACAGGGTTGAGCCAGATGGAGGGAAAAATGGCGCCCAATGAATTATTGGGAAAAACCCTATACCGACGACATGTCGTCGGTATAGGGTTATTTTGAATTTTTTTTTTGAATTTTTAATATATTAAACATTTCGTCGGTCAAAAAAAATTTTAAATAAAAATAAAAAAAAATTCTAAAATGACCTATACCGACGACATGTCGTCGGTATAGGCTTTTTTACTTTATTGACCAGTCAAAACCCTACGAAGCCTATACCGACGACATGTCGTCGGTATAGGGCACCTATTGCGCCGACTTTTTAGCCTATACCAACGACATGTCGTCGGTATAGGGCTCAGCGCGATTAAACACAGACAACAACTTTCTGCTTCCCATTTCCACGAAAAAAACCCCAAAACTCTCTCATCTTCTCTCTTTGGCGATTTCCCGTTTTTGGTGTGTTTTGTGGAGCAATCTTCACTAATCTCTCGGTTTTTAAGGTTAGTTAACTTATATGTTTCAATTTTGACCATAAAATCAAAATTTTTGGGTTTTTTGGTTAATTTCTTTGTTTGTTGTTAGGTGTTTGAAGCTTTGACAATTGTTTGAGGATTTCAAGCTATTCGAAGATATTTGCAAACTTGGTTAGTAATTTTTTTATAAATTATGTTTAGATTATGTTTGTATGTATATTGTTGTGTTTATTTTGTATGTATGTATATATGATTTAGATGTATGATTTTATAAATATTTATGAAATTTTATTATGAAATTAGGTTTAGATGAAATTTGGGAATTTGGATGTATGTTTGTATGTATATTGTTTAGATGAAAATTTGGGATTAAATTAGGTTTAGATGAAAATTTGGGAAATTTGGGCATTTATTATTTGAAAATTGTTTGAGGATTTCAAGCTATTTAGAGCTAATTGTTTGACAATTGTTTGTGTATGTGTATGTATGTTTATTTATCGAATTGTGTATGTAATTTGGGAATTTGGGCATTTATATATGTATGTTTGTATATATGTTTGTATGTATGTTTATGTATGGAATTGTGTATGTAATTTGGGCATTTATATGTGTATGTGTGTTTGTATGTATTTGTATTATTTTTATGTATGGAATTGTGTTTGTGTATGTAATTTGGGAATTTAGGCATTTATATATGTATGTTTGTATATAATATGTAGGTATATATTTGTGTATGTGTGTTTGTATGAATTTTGATTATGTTTATGTATGGAATTGTGTTTGTGTATGTAATTTAGGAATTTGGGCATTTATGTATGTTTGTATATAATATGTATGTATATATGTGTATGTGTGTTTGTATGTATTTTTATGTATGAAATTGTGTTTATGTATGTAATTTGAGAATTTAGGCATTTATTTATGTATGTATATAATATGTATGTATATACGTGTATGTATTTTTATGTATGGAATTGTGTTTATGTATGTAATTTGAGAATTTGGGCATTTATTTATGTATGTTTGTATATAATATATATGTATATGTGTATGTATGTTTGTATGTATTTGTATGTATGTTTATTTAATTGTATGATTTGTGGATGTATGTATATATGTTTGTATGTATATGCAACTTTATTTAATTTTGTTGCAAGTTCGGAACTCATTGCGGTTGACGAGGTGTGAATAACATCATATTTGTGTTTCATTGAATTTATTTAAGGTACGTATTCCGACTTTTATGCCTTTGTGTAGTTAATTTTTTATTTCATTTAGGGTGTAAAATGGCAGCAATGGCGCAATCACACGGTGGAGACGGTGGAGACGAGGGTCCGTATCACTTCGACTCGGGTTGTGCGACTGGATCTAGTGGTAAGTTACTTGTTATTGTTTAAAAGATGTCTTTATAATTGCCTAACTTTTGAATGTCATGTGTCAATATATGTAGTTCCTCAAAAAAAAAACGATCTAAAGGCAAAAACCTAAAAATGTATAAGAAATTTGAGGAAAATGGGAGGAAGCCTCTTCCCATTGATGTAGAACTTCATGCCGGGGGGTACAAGTTTGTGGGTCCCAACGCTTCGGATTTTATCCGTTCTATCTCGTTGGAGGTTGAAAAGGTTGTTCCGCCACATTATCCAAATTGGGCTAAGGTTCCAATTGAGAAGAAACGGGACATATATCCCACTCTTATAGTAAGTATAGATGTTTTATAATTACTTACAATTTCATAACTATTACATTTATAATTACTTTCCATTTGTAGGATTATTTTGATCTGGAGTCCTGGAGAAACACTGATAAGTGGCGAGGCGTTGAACTCAGAATCACCGCCGAGTGTCAGAGGTCGTATAAAGATCACAAGAATGTGTTGAAAGGTCACTTCCTGGAGAATGGGGGATACGATGATGTGGAGGCGGCGATGAATAATCCACCAGAAGATCTTGATCAAGAATCTTGGCAGACTTTGATTAATGAGCTGTTTTTAGATGCGAGCTATAAAAACCGCGCGACGAAGAACAAACAAAACCGATCAAAACAACGTTACCCAAGTTACCATGGCAGTAAATCATACGCCCAGCGCCGACACATGGAGGTATGAAAATACAATTGTTAGTATTATATAAACATGCTTATTAATTCTTAGTGATATTATTTTTGTTTTTCACAGGGTACCGGCCCAATTGATGTGTTCAAATCGACCCATTATAAAGAAGGGACCGGTTGGGCCAACACGAATGCATCATCAAATTATGTAAGTCAAATGATTTTGTTGTTAGACTTACTAGACTTAGAACATTCAACTGCAACTTAAAACGGGTCAAAATGATTCAAACACACTTTAATAGACTTAGAACATCCAACTTGAGCCCAATTGTTGATTATTTTTGCTAGTATTATTAGTATTTGTTGTTATTAGCGTTGGTTGATTGGAATTTGTGAATTTGGGTCGTTTATAACTTATAGTTTAACAGGTTGGTTATCCATTTTACATCAGTTATGCTGTCGAATTTTATTAAAATAGTCAAGTGATTGTTTATTACATTGTTTAATGCAGGACCGAATCCAAGAGGAGTATGCAAGATCCTCTGCTGAGTCTGGTGGTGACTCGTCTGCTGTCGATGAGTTTGCATGCATGGAGCGTGCATTGGGTCAACGGCGTGGCCATATCAGGGGTGTCGGTCGTGTGGTGAGTAATCCCACACCGGATTTGTTCAGTACCCCCACTCCACAACCACATTGGCAAGAAGTGGATGAGCGTGTAACTCAACTTCAACAACAACTCCAAGATCAACAACACCGCGAAGCCCAACGAGATGAAGATCAACAACAACGCGAATCCCAACGAGATGAAGAACGTCGTGTGCATAATCAACAAATGCTTGAAATGCAACGACAAATGGATGAAATGCGTCGAATGTGGGAACGCAGAACTAGCAGCGACGATAATTAGCTTGAAGTTGCTGCGCCTTTGCCTTGGTTGTCGGTGTTATTGTTGAATTTTTGAACAATTTTTATGTTTGTGTGTCAGACAACTTAATGTTTAAATATTTGATTTGTGTGTCGAACAGGTTTCTGTATCGAACAATATGTTTCGGAATTCAATTTTTGAATGGTTTGAATTATCTGATTTGCAGGTTTTGGTAATTAGAAATTAAATATTTCTGGAAAATTTTGAAAATTTAATAAAAATTAAAAAAATACAGAAAATCCTATACCGACGACATGTCGTCGGTATAGGTATTTTTCAAATTTAATTAAAAATAATTGGAAATAGTCTATACCGACGACATGTAGTCGGTATAGGTTGGGTCTATCCCGACGATTTGTCGTCCGGATAAGTCCAGAAGCTATACTGACGACATGTCGTCGGTATAGAATTTCTTTTTGAATTATTTAATTAAACCCTATGCCGACGACATAGGTCGACCTATACCGACGACATCTTTGACCTATTGGGACGAAGCAATACCGACGACATCTATACCGACGACATGTCGTCGGTATAGCTTAAAAAAAAATCGTCGGGATAGGGTGATATTGTTGTAGTGCAAGAGCGTATAAGGTTCAGTCACAGATAATAGAATGCCACGTGTCATTCTCTGCTTGCGGCTGGTCCAATACGTGACATATTGACCTATACGTAGCGTATGAGTCACGAGTTATATTTTTGCTTCAAAAGTTGAAAGATTTGAGAATTTATGAATCCTATACGTGGCGTATTACCCTATACGCCACGTATAGATATTTTTTATTTAATTATTTTTTTAATTTAATTTATATTTTGTTTATTTTTATTTAATTATCTTTTTTATTTTAATTTATATAATTTTGTTAATATAAGTTTGTTATCTATTTATAAATTTTATATATTTTATATATTTTTAAACATTTATTATATTTTTACATTACAACCAAACAAAATATTAAACATTACAACCAAACAAATAAACTAAACATTAAATATATACATCAAAATATTTTACATACATAACAACGAAAGAAACTAAATACAAATAAAACAACTAAACCTGACCGGCTCCGCCCTCATCCTGACTCCTCCCGCCCTCATCCTGAACGGGATCGTCCGGATAATGAAGTGGCGGTGGTAGTGGGCGTGGCTCGATGCCGGCGGCTCGTGAAAGATCCACGACCTGTCCAACCACCCACATCATCAGGTCTTCCATGCAATCGAATTGACGACCCTGTCGCCGTGAGTTGGCAACAAATCCATCAAACAATGTCTGGGTAGCCCTCTCCAGCCTAACACCCCGACGTACGTGTCGAGGATGCTATGGCGGATGGTCGTGGATGGGCTCGACGTGCAGCGGCGCGTCCTCCATCGCCACACCCTGTAGCGGATCAGGCATAGGCGGGTCCCCCTGTCCTGGACGGCCCCTACGAACCGAAGGCCCTTCGGGAATCGATGTGTGATGCGCATGCCACTCACCGTGCGACGGTCTAATCGGACAGGGGGAACGACCGGTAACATCTGAGGATCATGCACATGAAATGGTGTAACCGCACACATGATATGAGTGATGAACGCGCCGCCATACAAAAGCCCACGATTTTGTCGCATATAGGCAGACGCAAAATAAACAGCGAGGCATGTGAATAGGGCGCACCGCTTTCCTGTAAGGAGGCAGTACAAAAAAAGAGGTCTCGATCAATGCACCACTCACGGCTTTTCAAACGCGATGCGATTGACGTCGAAATAAGCCGGTGGAGATATCTATACAAATGGTCTCTAATCCCCAAGACCCTCCCCTTGGTACCTGTAGAACCAAAGACTGATTGCTACCAAATTATTCTAAGTACAAATGCTGCTGATAGGCTTATCAGCACCATTCAACACAAGTTGCTGCTGATAGGCTTATCAGCAGCATTCTGCACAAGTTGCTGCTGATAGGCTTATCAGCAGCGGTCATCCATGTTTGCTGCTGATAGGCTTACCAGCAGCAACCTTCACTCTTTGCAGCTGATAGCCTTATTCACTGAAGACCAAACGTTGCAGCTGACTATCCAGGCCAAGCGTCTCTGACACCTTTCTGCAAAAGCAACTGACAGACTCAAAGCAGAAGGAACCGCTATGGTCAACTAATGACGGACAACAATACACTTCTCCAAGCATGCAAACAATCATGAATAAAGAAAACGTTTCAGTAAAGTTAACTAGATTAGCCTTTACGTGTAATGTAAATTAATAAACAAGATCAACGGCTTGTGTTCGATCTGATCCTTAGAATCAAGGGTCTGTCTTGATTCTAAGTTACTATAAATACTGAGTTACCACTTCATTGTAAGTGTGTCTTGATAGTGCTTGTAGTGCTTGTCATACTTATTCATTGAGTTTCTCACTTGTAATCTTTGCATTCACAAAAGCTTAATACAACAGTGTTTATCAGTATTCTTTGTGTTTACTTGATTATAAATTGTGTAGTTGATTTTGTTTCCGCCAACCTCAACTAAGAACAGAACCATCTTGTATTCTCACGATCCTACAAGTGGTATCAGAGCTTTGGCTCAGATTAAACAAACTAACATTTGTTTAATCATCTCTGGTTCTATTCTAAACTCTCTCTTTGAACAAGTCACCCAAAATCAAAACAAAAATGGCACAGAGCAATGGCTTTGAAGATATTGGCAGCATCAACCGACCACCAAGGTTGGTATCTAGAGAAGACTATGACATGTGGAAAAATCGCATGGAAAGCTTCTTCTGTTACCAAGAATACGGAATGTGGAGATCCATCAAGGAGGGTCCATATATTCCCATGGTGGCCTCTAATGATGGTGGAGGGATACAAGTCCCGAAGGAAACCTCCAAGTACTCTGAAGAGGACATCAAGAAAATGGAGGTGGACTTCAAGGCACTGGGAGCCATCCAAATGTGCCTTCCGAATGAAGTTTTTCACAACTTCAGAAGCTACAAAACTGCCAAGGAGCTCTGGGAGGCGCTGGAGAAGATGTTTGCTGGCTCTGAAGAAGTCAAAGAGAACAGAAGGGACATACTGAAGCAGCAGTATGAGAACTTCGTTTGGAGGGAAGGTGAGTCCTTAACTATTTTATATAACAGATTTACCTATCTTGTAGGTGAACTGCAGTGCTCCAAGGTAAAGCTGGAGAATGAAGACATTCTCAAGAAGTTCATAAGATCTCTTCCTAGTTGTTGGACATTATACACTGTGTCCATCAGAAGAACAGAGAATCTGAAGACTCTTCAGATGATTGAGCTCTTTGGCATGCTCAAAACCTATGAATTAGAAATGATTCAAGCTAAAGAAAGGAGCTCCAGTTATCAATCAGCTACCACTTCCTCCACTACCTCCTCAGCGCTTCACTCTGATCATTCCGGTCCTAGTGCAAGCAGCTACTATCCTCCCATTGTTACTCACCCTCAGACCCCAACCGCTTCACAATCTAACTCATCACCATTTCTTCTTGAGGCACCTCCTCAACAGCCAACCTCTACTGCTTTTGTCTCTGACAACTCAAGCAGTATGTATTTCATAAAAGAGGATCTGGAATGCTTTCATCCAGATGATCTTGAAGAAATGGATATTCAGCACTCATATGCCATGCTCTCCCTCAGAGCAAAAAGGTTCTATTCTAGAACCGGAAGATCATTTCCAAGCAACAACTCAAACAGCAGAGTTGGGCTTGATAAAAGCAAGATCCGTTGTTACAACTGTAACCAAATGGGTCACTTTGCTAGGGAGTGCAAGGCACCTAAAGCCAATCAGGGTGCAGGCCATCAAAGACAAGCCTACCAAAGTCAGCCCAGACAACAGCAGCAGCAACAAACTCCCCCAGCACAAACTGCAGCCTGTGCAAATGTTGGAACTGCAGAATTCGACTGGAGTTTTCAATATGAAGATGTTCCTGTCTCCAACCAAGCACTTATGGCAGACACTGCAGAGATACCACCTCAGGTATTTGAACATCTATGCTCTCAAGCTTGCATTGATAAAGTTTTAGGTTATAGAAAACATAACCAAAACCTTATAGATCAAAATGAAGAGTTTCTTCAAATGAAATCTGAGTTCAAAAGGGTTGAAATCACTTACAAAGAAAAAATTGAATGCCTTAAGAAAGAGATTTCATCTCTAAAACATGAACAAACCAATCTTGAAACTCAGATTGATGATCTATTAGTAAAACTTAAATCAACCAGAGCTGATCTGGCAGAACAGAAAGTTCATGTTGAAAAATATGAATTTTCTTCTAAAAAGCTACAGAGACTTCTAGACATTCAAGTCCATGAAAAGGTAAAGCTTGGAGGACTTGGATATGGCAAGGAACAGTACAATACTGTTCCTCATCCAGCTGACTATGTTGCCATCTATGAACCAAGCTTCGATGTCGCAAAACTCGACACTGCAAACAGAAATCTTGATCCTTCAATGGATGAACCCCTTGTTAAAGACTGCACTACCTCATCAGAATCTGAGTTAACCCTCTCAGACCATGATGAAACCAGTACAGCCTCATCTGAAGCTGTTCTGAATAGAGTCCCAGTCCCTACTGATCTCCCAGCTGTTCCAGCCCCTGTACCATTCAAACAGATAAGGATCAGCTATCCTCCAGGTGGAAGAAAGCTAAACACTGAAAAGGGACAAACATCAGGACCCACAAACTCCAAGTCTCAGTTCATGCCAAATCAGAAGAATCAGCAACAGGTTAGAAGAGTTACGACCAAGAAAACTCAGTTCAGAAACTCTTCTTCTCCACCAAGGAAGCAGCAGCCCAAAGTTCAGCAGTCATGCATCATATGTGGGGAATCAAACCACTTTGCTGCAAAATGTCAGTTTAACCCCTTCAACCAGATCCTTCTTCAATCAGCGCATAAACAAAAGAAGGATCAGCATACTTCAGTTGATAGGCCATCTGCAGCCAGTAGAAAAGTTGAAACTGCAGAAAAACACAAGCAGCAGCAAAAGGCAAAGCCTTCAGCAGCCACCAAATCTGCTGCTGCTCAAACAAAGCAGTCAGCAGCAAAAACTAAATCTGCTGCTGCTCCAAATAAGCTTTCAGCAGCAAAAGCAAAATCTGCTGCTGAAAGGCCAAGGTCATCAGCAGCAACATCTGCAGCTAATAAGCTGAAGCCATCAGCAGCAAAACCTGCCCCTGCTGACAGGCCAAAACCTCAAGCAGGAAAATCAGCTGCTGATAGAGCAAATTCATCAGCTGCCAAAGCCAAATCCGCAGCCGATAAAGAAAAGAGAACTGGAAAACCACTTCTTAAGCAATGGAAAGCCAAAATCTCTGCTCCTGTCAGCAAAATCATCATCGGTGCTGTTGAATGCACGCATGATGAATCAGAATGTCCAAGAACTCTTTTCTTCAAAAAGGAGAGCTCTTGGACCACTCCCACTAACTAAATCTCTTTCATGTGCAGGGACAGCCAGGTAACAAGAATAATACCTGGGTGGTAGATAGCGGCTGTTCCAGGCACATGACAGGCAACAGATCCATCCTCTCCAACTTCAGACATTTCAATGGAGGATATGTTGCCTTTGGGAGTGACTCAAAAGGTGGATCTATCACTGGACAAGGCACTGTGTCCAATGAAAGGATGAGTATTGAAAGAGTCAACTATGTTAAAGAACTTGACTTCAATCTCATGAGTGTTTCTCAAGTATGTGATCAAAAGCATTGGATGCTCTTCACTGACAAAGAATGTTTCGTGTTAGCTCCTGGCCTATCTAAACCCCCCAGAGAAGATTCTCCTAACTGCTAATAGAAAGGACAACTTATATGTGCTTGACATGAATGAAGTCACTCCATCTGGTAGTGTTTCATGTTTTCTGTCAAAGGCATCAGTTGATGAATCTGCTCTCTGGCACAGGAGGTTAAGCCATGTTAACATCAAAACAATCAATAAATTAGTGAAGGACAATCTTGTCAGAGGGCTTCCTGACAAAGAATTCCAGCTAGACGATCATTGCATTGCCTGCTTGAAGGGAAAACAACACAAAAGTTCCCATAAGCCCAAGACATTGAACACAAATGACACTCCTCTCCAGCTACTGCATATGGATCTCTTTGGTCCTACAAATTTCATGTCAATGGGCAAAAAGTCCTACTGTCTGGTGATCACTGATGACTTCTCCAGATTCTCTTGGGTATTCTTCCTAAGAACAAAAGATGAAACTGCTGAGATTCTCAAATCCTATATTCTCAGGGTAGAGAATCAAAGTAATCTGAAGGTAAAGATCATAAGGTGTGATCAGGGAACAGAGTTCAAAAATCACACTTTGAACAGTTTCTGTGAGAGCAAGGGCATTGAAAGGCAGTACAGTGCTCCAAGAACTCCTCAACAAAATGGGGTTGCTGAAAGAAGAAACAGGACTCTGATTGAATCAGCAAGATCTATGCTGGCTGACTCAAAGCTGCCCCTTACTTTCTGGACAGAAGCAGTAAGCACAGCTTGTTATGTGCAGAATAGAGTCCTTATTGTTAAGCCTCTCTAGAAAACTCCCTATGAACTCTGGCTCAAAAGAGTTCCCTACATTGGCTTCCTGAAGCCCTTTGGATGTCCATGTACCATCCTCATCACACATGGAGTTCTTCCTAAATTCGGTGCAAAGTCTGATGAAGGTTACTTTGTGGGTTACTCCTCTCAATCGAAGGCCTACCGAGTGTTCAATTCTAGGACTCGGATTGTGGAAGAATCTGCTAATGTGGAATGCAGGGAACACGTTGTCTATGAACAAGGCAAAGGTCCCAACTGGCTTTTTGATATAGACTCCTTCACCCAGATATTTGAGCCCCTCATATTCTCAAATATGGAGCCTCCTTCTTCAAACTCAACACCTTCTACCTCAACCTCTTCTTCTGACTACAGACTGGAGTTTCCCAATCCCTACATCAGGATGAAAAGGCCATCCATTGATCCTCCATCAGTGGCAGAAGCTATTGAAGCCAGTTCAGGTGAAGCCGGTACATCCAAGACCACAAGCAGCAATCTCTCTGACAATGAAATCCTAAATGAAGCCTCCTCAATTCATGATAAAGAGGCCTCTGATGCTAATGCTGCTGACTATGTGGAACACAATGATCAGATCCTCCAAGCTCCTCTCCACACATCTGAAGACAATACTGATCTAAACCACAGTAATCTTGAAGAGGGAATACGGCTGGATGTGATACCTGCTCAGAGAATAAACAAAGAGCATCCTCTGGAAAACATCATTGGCCAAGTCCACACAGGCATCCAGACAAGAAGTAAGTCTCATGAAGCCAACATTTGTTTGTTCTCTTGCTTTTTATCACAGGTGGAACCCAAAAGGATTGATGAAGCTCTCAAGCACAACAGCTGGATTGAAGCAATGCAGGAAGAATTGCTGCAATTCAAAAGACAAGATGTTTGGAAGCTTGTTGATCTTCCACCTGGTCAAACAGCCATTGGAACAAGATGGGTTTTCAGAAACAAGCAAGATGAGAGGGGCATCGTAGTCAAGAACAAAGCCAGACTGGTAGCTCAAGGTTACACTCAAGAAGAAGGCATTGACTATGATGAAGTTTTTGCTCCCGTTGCCCGTCTGGAAGCCATTAGAATTTTTCTGGCTTATGCAGCATCCAAAAACTTTATGGTCTATCAAATGGATGTGAAGAGTGCCTTTCTGTATGGCACGATTGATGAAGAGGTCTATGTCAAACAGCCTCCAGGCTTTGTAGATCCTGCACATCCAAATAAGGTCTTAAAACTGGACAAAGCTCTCTATGGCTTACACCAAGCCCCAAGAGCCTGGTATGAAACTTTATCTGGATATCTACTTAGTAACAACTTCAGAAGGGGGGCCATTGATCAGACACTTTTCATCAAAGATGAAGGGGGAGAAATTTTGTTGGTCCAGATTTATGTTGATGACATTATCTTTGGATCTACAAGAAAGAACTTGGGCTATGGTATCCAAAGAATGAAAATGTCAATCTCTATGCTTACACTGACAGTGACTATGGGGGTTGTAGCTTGGACAAAAAGTCCACATCTGGGGGATGTCAATTTCTTGGAGGAAGGCTCATCTCATGGCAATGCAAAAAGCAAACATGTGTTTCTACTTCAACAGCTGAAGCAGAATACATTGCAGCTTCAAGCTGCTGTGCTCAGGTCATCTGGATCCAAAATCAAATGCTTGACTATGGAATGACCTTCATGCAGACTCCAATTCACATTGACAACATGAGTGATATCTCTATCACAAACAATCCGGTGCAGCACTCAAAGACAAAGCACATCGACATCAGGTACCATTTCATAAGAGATCAAGCTGAGAAAAAGAGAATTATTTTAACCAAAGTTCATACAAATGAGCAATATGCTGATCTGTTTACAAAACCTTTTGATGAAGCTAGATTCAGATATTTAGTTGAATCAATTGGTATGATGAACTTTGATTAAAATTCATCTCAAGTTTCTCCTTAAAATGTGTCTTTTTGTCCCTTGTTGTAAATAAAAGTTATGGGTCAGCAGCATTTTTGCCCTTCAGCTACTGACAGGTAAAAGCATCAGCAGCAAAAGTTTTGCCACTGATAGCTTTAAGTTATCAGCAGGTACATGTTTCCTGCGGATAGCTTTAAGGCTTTCAGCAGCAATTCCTTTGCTGCGGATCTTTAAACCTTTCAGCAGCAAAATCTGCTGCTGACAGACTTATCTTTCCGCAGCAACCAAGTTTGCAGCGGATAGGCTTATCCATCGGCTGTAACCAATTTTGCTGCGGATACTCTTATCTTTCAGCAGCAACCAAGTTTGCTGCTGATGGGTGAACATAAGTCTAAATTAACATTTACCCGCTGTAAAAGTAAATATCGTCAGTCTTCACCATGACCGCTCGACTGTTTTACAGCTGTAACAATGAAAAGTGAAACAGGTTGTACTGTACAAGTAGAGTTGCTTTTTCTTCGTCTGCCGTTATATCACCAACTCAAATCATCCCTCTACCTCTTCATATTCAATTTCAAACCTAGCTCCCATCACTTTCTTTCCCGCCCCACAGCATTCAAAGCCCTCCATAATCAACCACCATTCAAACACCCTTCTCTTTTCCCTCCAAATCTATCACAATGGCATGCGCAGACATAAACAACCCAAACGACAAGTTTGCTCCATACCACAACCTAACTGCATACCTAATCAAGGGCAAGAAATCCGAAGGTTTCGACGGTATGATCGACTTCCTCTGTCGGTCCAAAATTTACCATGCCCTAACCGTCAACCCAACCATATATACTTCACACATGGAAGATTTTTGGAGCTCAGCCGTGTATTCTACTGAACAGGGCACTCCTCAAATAAGAGGCACAGTTGACGGTAAGGAAATGATCATCACTGAAGCAAAACTCCGCCAACACCTCAAGCTTCAGGATGAAGGGGACGCCCTCTCTTACCCAAAAGACGTATACATGAGGACCTTTGTATCCATAGGGTACACTGGGAATCAAACAGAGTATACGATAGAGAAGGCACTCATGGGTCCCAAATGGAAGTATCTCTGCCACACTCTTCTCCAATGTATATCTCAAAAGAGGAGTGGCTGGAACCAACTCAGCTCCGGACTTGCGTCGGCAGTTCACGGTATGATAACAGGAGCAGGTTTCATTTTTTCCCACCTCATTCTTGAAGGTTTGAGATACAACCTTCAAGAAGGGGTGAAATCACAGTTCTTCATGTACCCAAGATTCTTGCAGGAAGTGTTCAATTTTGAGCACCAAGATCTTTCAAAAACTGCAAGAATCTACTCCATACTGGGACATAAGAACAACATTTTTCAGAGCATGAGAACAGTTTCATCAAAGTTCTCAGGGGCCGATGTTCCATTGTTATCTACAATGTTGAACACACATAGTGCCCAGGGTGACAGTTCAGCAAACCCAGCTGATACTGATCCCACACCCTCCACCTCACTGCCACAAACTCAACCTACTGTTTCCCTTGATCGAACCCCTGTGCATTCCACTGAGGATGCACAGGCACATACATTACTCACCCCCCAGTTTGATTGCTCAACCGGAACACAGGGCCCCGGTTGCAGCCAAGTATACAAGGAAGAGGGGCAAGAGAACTCCTTCTTCTCTTGCCTCCAAGGCCCAAACCCAAGCCAACATCCCTTACTCAGAATCACAACATTCTAGTGAGAATATCATAAGGGAAAGCCACATTGCTAGGGAGACTCCTTCGGAAGTCTCTCTATTAGGATTAGGATCACTTCCCGGATCCATAGAACAGCCCTTCGAGCCATTCCTCTCTTCTTTGAACTTAAGTGTAGAGGAACCTGACCAAAGTGATGTACCTTCTCCAACTACCACTATCAAGGAGGTACTGATTGGTCTTGCTTTCGAAACACCCAGCCCAAGTTCTTCACCCTTGAAGGTCCACTCTGGGAGTATTGAAAGAGTGGATGTGGACGAGGCTGTCACTACTGCTGGTCCATCAACTGACCAGGAGGACAGTGACAACATCTTTAAGACCTCAACCACGGCAACTCACGGTGAGGGTGTTTCCTTGGAAACTCCCTTCACTGAGAGGAATCCCAGGCGCCAAGAAACCACGGGTGATGGGGATGCTGAGGCTAGGCCTACGGCCCCATCTGGGTCCAAGGATTCCACAACTGTGGATGAGGACAGACTGAAACTTCATAACATGGAATTGATGGCCAGGGTGGCTATGCTAGAGGCTGAAATATCCAAACTAAGACACCAAGTCGCTATGCATGAAGCCCATCAATGCCCATCTCTAGCCTCTCCCTCTCTTGTATCAATAGGCACTCAAACTGATGCTTACCTGTCTGCTGATGCAACCAAAAGGGGGAGATGGTTTCTATGGAAGATGATACAGACAGTCTTGACGACTGGATACAGGAGCAGGCTGCCTTCCAAAGCTCACTTTACAGGCCAGCTTTTGTACAGGTCTACGACTTGCCAGTAACAGAAGATGAAGAAGAAGAGATCTCTGAAGACTGGAAGTTGGTTGTCAGGGCTGTGGATGAAATGCTGACTGATGTTGAAGGCAAAGATCAAACATCTACATTGGTCAGCATCATCCCTGAAGCAGCAGCCATCATAGGTCAATCCACTACCCCCCAAATCTTCAAATCTTCAAAGAAGCTAGAGTTTGACTCTATTCTAGCTTGGGGGTATGATGGATCAGCTGAGAGGTTTTGGATTGGATGGGAGTTCAGCGGAGTAGAAGAACTGAACTGGAACTCTCTCAATGCCCTCCAAGTCCTAGAACTGCATCTAACTGACTGTATCAACACTTCAGCAGATCTCTCAGCTGAACTTGCCATTGGCAGGTTCCATGACCTGATGGAGGATAATCTACCCAGGTTCCAAAGATTCCTACAAGCAGCACATCGGGTAGCTTATCCTGAATCCTCGGCGGCCGCAGAAAGAAGACTAACTCCTAGCAATCTTGAAATAACAAGGAGCAGTCTTCTCACTGAAGAAGAAGTTCTGGGCCTTCGAAGGTTCCTGTATGCCTTCCTGGTCAAGGACTTGGATGTGCTAGGTTGGGTGAGCACTAAGTCTCTTGACCACACTTTTCTGCTTAGCAACGGCTCCTCTCTCATCATCAACACCAGAAACATCCTTCATCTGCCCTCAGACTTTCTCTTCAAGATCTATCAGCTCAGAACCAACATCTGCAATGTCAACTCACTTGAAAGCCAGGCAATGATAGATACTGTCAGAGCCAATCTTGAACAAGTAGGAAGAATTACTGAGGCAGTATATGTGTCAAACTTTGACACTGACACTGACTCAGCTTCCCCTCGAGTTAACATCTGCACTGCAGCTTATGAGTCAAGATCAACTATCAAAGAAAAACTGAGAGAAATAGAAGGTCCTGAGTATCAACTTGATGAAGACGATGACCTTCCCTTCTTCACATCTCAAATTGCCAATGAAGCCGAGGCAGAGATCCCAACAGCACAACAATCAGCTGTTTCTGTGATCAGTGAAGCCAGAGCAGAGGCATCCAATGTTAATAAAGGGAAGGGCATCATGATAAAAGAGGATGAAGAGAGGTTGCAAAAGGAAAAGAAAGAGAAAGAAGAGAGAAGAAGGAAAAGAGAAGAAGAAGAGTTGGCTGAAGAGATGGCTCAAAAACAAAGGCATGAAGATAGAAAGGCAGCCATACTTCTCAGACAACAAACAATCCAGCTGTATGCCAAACAGCTGGATGAAATGAAGGTAAAAGTCCTTGCAGGGTCTCAAGTTGAGGAAGATGAACAACTTGCTAGACAGCTGCAGGAACAGTTTGCAAAAGAAGAAGAAGAAGAAGAAGCTAAAGAGAAAAGGAAGGAAGATGCTAAGTTTAGAATCACTGATTCTAAATTAGCAAAAGAATTAAGGGAGGAGTGGACTGAAGCTCTGATCTCTCAAGGTGAGGATGAAGACTACCTTGAAAAACTTTCAAACAAAGAGATCTACAGAGCCTTCATGGGTCAGCAAGGTCAGTTGGCAAAGAAGAAAAAGGCTGAAGAAGAAGAAAAAGCCAAACAACAGTCCAAAAAGACCATTGCCTTCAATAAAAGGACCCATGAAGAAAGGAAGGTCATGATTGACTTCCTTAAGGCCAGAGGAGATAGTGGAAAGAGGCTAGGTCCTATGAATTTCATGAACCTGCAAGCCCTCTACTTTAAAGTTAAAAAGGATGAGGAAGAAAGACTAGGGAAGAAGGGCTCCAAGAAAAGGGTACTTATCAAAGAAGATGAAGAACCAAAGACAAAGAAACCCAAGCCTTCTCACTCACCTACCTCTTCCTCAGTCCATCATCCTTCCACTCTCCTCCCCAAACCTTCCACTCCTCCACCCAAAAAGTCCAAGTCATCCCACCCAGCTCCCACTCATCAACAGCCTCCCTTGAAGATACCCAAACCCTCTCCTAAACCAGAAGACTCAAGAAATATAGTTAACTGGTTCCACAATTCACAAGATCAAGTGTTTGAGATCTTCAGGGGGAGAACTGAGAGAAGAAGATCCACTTACAGGTCTGTTGATGAGGTTCTGCAACTACCTGATTCTGACCTTCAAAGAATTTTAGAGCTGGGTGAAGCTCATGAGCCTGCAAATGAGAGTGGGAAACGTCTTGTGCTAGCAATCAAACACTACTTCAACCCTAGCAAAGATGTGATCATAAACATCAAACCACTCAAGTCCCACTCTCCATTTGTATCCTGGACCTACAATGCTGATTTGGATGAGTTCACACTGACTGATGTAAAGAAGCAGCAGATGAGATGTTCAAGCAAAGCAATCTACAAAATGCAACACAAAGACATCAAGACTCTGTCTGAACTTCCACTGAACAATCCCAGCAAGGATCCAAGAGGCTATGAGGTTGAAAGGATAGTCAGCCACATGCAAAAGCTTCAGCAGCAAAGTGATTAGAAGAATTTTTGGTTGCATCAGTCTAGGGGGAGTTTGTAGAACCAAAAACTGATTGCTACCAAATTATTCTAAGTACAAATGCTGCTGATAGGCTTATCAGCAGCATTCAACACAAGTTGCTGCTGATAGGCTTATCAGCAGCATTCTGCATAAGTTGCTGCTGATAGGCTTATCAGCAGCGGTCATCCATGTTTGCTGCTGATAGGCTTACCAGCAGCAACCTTCACTCTTTGCAGCTGATAGCCTTATTCACTGAAGACCAAACGTTGCAGCTGACTATCCAGGCCAAGCGTCTCTGACACCTTTCTGCAAAAGCAACTGACAGACTCAAAGCAGAAGGAACCGCTATGGTCAACCAATGACGGACAACAATACACTTCTCCAAGCATGCAAACAATCATGAATAAAGACAATGTTTCAGTAAAGTTAACTAGATTAGCCTTTACGTGTAATGTAAATTAATAAACAAGATCAACGGCTTGTGTTCGATCTGATCCTTAGAATCAAGGGTCTGTCTTGATTCTAAGTTACTATAAATACTGAGTTACCACTTCATTGTAAGTGTGTCTTGATAGTGCTTGTAGTGCTTGTCATACTTATTCATTGAGTTTCTCACTTGTAATCTTTGCATTCACAAAAGCTTAATACAACAGTGTTTATCAGTATTCTTTGTGTTTACTTGATTATAAATTGTGTAGTTGATTTTGTTTCCGCCAACCTCAACTAAGAACAGAACCATCTTGTATTCTCACGATCCTACAGTACCCAACCAAGGACTATCATAAATTAATCCCCAAAAAACAAGGAGTTCCTCCTTGTCTGTCTCCATCACCGCCTCGTTATAAAGCGGCGTGACCGTCTCGGGCTCGAGGTACAAGCCCGTCGCGATGGCCCACTGACGGAGGGTCATACGGTAAAGGTGGCCAAAAACACGGAAAGCCTCCTGATCCGGGTCATCTCCTACTGCCTCCCCGGGAAGAGGCTCCATACCCTCCGGCCTGTAGATGAACGTGGACAGGAACTCGACGACCACCTCTCGGTAAGTCTCGGCGAATGATAAAGCAAAAAAGACGATCACAGGGAGTGTCCTGGCCTATGATGGCCCTCGCCCGCTCCACCTCCTAGACCTCCTCGAGAAGCTGCCAATCCACCGCCGTCCCTGGGCCCAACCTCACCTCCCGAATCTTCTGGCACCGGCTAAAAAACTCTGAATCGGACGAAAAATCTAGAAATGGGTAGTGCGCAAGTTCATCTATCTGCTGCATATCAATATCATCCTCATAATCCGCCATATATGAAAATAATAAATAATAATAATAAATTGTTTTTGTTTTAAAAATAATAAAATATTGTTTAAAAAAAATAATAAATAATAATAATAAATTGTTTTTACTTTAAATAATAATAATAAATTGTAATAATAATAATAAATTGTTTTTATTTTTTTATTTTTTTTATTTTAAAAATAATAAAAATAAAAAGAATTTTTTTTAAATACCTATACGCCACGTATAGCCTTATACGTGCGTATAGGATGTTACCGAGTAATCAAGCCATACGCAAGCCAATCTGACCATACGCAGGTCAGTTACCGAGCAACCAAACCATACGCAGGTCAGTTGCCGAGCAACCAAGCCATACGCAGCGTATGGAGCTATACGTAGCGTATCGATTCATCTTCTTCCACATACGAACTATATGCTACGTATGGAGCTATACGTAGCGTATAACTCTTAAGTTTCAGTCCTTTATCGCACCAATCTACCCAGTTTTACCCGCTAATAATCTATATAAACCTAATATTATTAATCGGGAGTTTGAGATACGTACCTTTACAAAGTTTTTATGAGACGACAATCGCAATCAATAATCAATTTGGCCGGCTCGCGTATGTGTTTGTTTGTGTGAGTTTGGGTTCGTTTAGGCCAATACGTGGGATGGGTTGGGTATATCAGAAGGCTATACGCCACGTATAGACCAATACGTGGTGTATAACTATAAAATATCTGAAAATTTGAAAATCCCTCCATTTGTATATATTTAATAGTTATACGCTCGTATAGCCCAATACGTAGCGTATAGAATATCAAAGGTTGGAGGCTACACGCCATGTATTGGCCTATACGTGGCGTATAGTATGTTTTAGTTAATATAAATTAACTATAATTAATTAAAAATAGTTATAATTAATTAAAAATAGTTATAATTAATTAAAATTAATTATAATTAAGTTAAAATTAATTTAAAATAATCAAAATGACCATAAAACAAGTCCAAAAATAATTAAAATTAATCAAATAAAATACAATTTTAAACAAACATCATCCGTGATTCGTGACGTATTGTGGAAATCTAGATCTATTAGTAGCCATTATTTTCTTAAATCGTTCAATACGATCACTGTATATATTTTCCCATTTTGCTGCATCATCATTTCGGTGCAAATTCCAAAATGCATTCGGCGTGGGAATCGAAAAATCTCCGTCTAACTTGACGTGGATGAAATGAGCATTTTTTACGTGAACTAACGATACGATTTGATGTTGAGCGTGAACGTTAGGACCAAACCATAATGGAAAAAATGTTTGATTACCGGCGATGCTTAAAAGATGAACAATCACCCCAAATCTTTGAGCAATTGTGTATGGCATCGACATCTAACGACTAACTGGTGCGGCTTTCACATCCTGCCAATCTATCATGTGACGTAGCCTATCATACTCTTGAAAGGCGACTCTGTCAAAAACAGTTCTCCACCATTCCTCTTTATTGTCCATCCACTGTAGAAGTTGTTGTCGGATAAAAAGCCACCGGTTTTCATTTAACCCTAAGCCCAAAGCTACGAATCGAAAACCACAGTTACCGTCGGGATTTACATCCTGTATATGTGAAATGTACGGATAAAATAAAGACGGTATCGAATCTTTAAAACAATTTATATTGTTAACCGCATCTTTCCCCATAATCAATGGAAACCCAAGATGGGCGTTATCATCTTGTGGTTGCTTTCCTTTACCCTTCGTTGAACGACGGTGTTGAATGACCAAACTCGCTTGTATAGAGTCTTGTGACGCAATGTACGAGCTGTGTCTCGCAGGGTCACATTTGCTTTGTTGGGATCCTGTGAATGAGTTGTTTCTCGCCACATCCTGTTTCCTTTATTATTGCTTTTTCAAAGTTGGACGACTACCACAGGCGCTTTCTTGTTACTTTTGCTCGGAAAGACCACTCCTGCGATTCTTGACATCATACTTCTTTTGACCTGATCGGGTTGTGACATAATTTTGTTTTCTCACTTGACCAAGTACTTTATCCACGTCTACATTTTCATCATCGACAAACGACGGTTTTAAATCAAGTTTCCTCCAGAAGACGTCCAACGCATCTAGCGGGATTCTGTCACCTGTATTAAAACGAAATTGTCAGAACAGTTTGAAAATAAAAAAAAAACAAGATAAATTATTGGGTATAGAAATGAGACTGATGCTGTCAATAGAAACTACAGTATCGAAACTAGTAGTTTCGGTTAAACATTTGTTCAATCGAAACTACCTAGTTTCGATGCCTGTTTTTCAGGCCTATTTGGCGGTGGCTTGGAAAAGCACACGGCAACCCACAACTACTGAAAAGTCAAAACAGTTTATCTGTAGCTTCGATATTTGCCAAACGACAAGCACACGGTAACCCACAACTACTGAAAAGTTGGCAATCACACGTTGCATTTTGTTTTCGTATATGTGATAACTTGTACCACTCGTTTTCTAACAAATTTAGAGCTTTATGTGAAACTTTACCTTGCAGGTTATCAAACAATTCAATAGCTATGTGGTTGTCCATTTTCCTTATGAGGCTTGTTCCAAACCCAAACTGTAATTGATAATATTGATCTGATACAATTTCATCAACAAACCCAACAAGTCTATATAGCGAGTTGTTAGCATTTCTAAGATAGCTCTTTAAGAGAGAATGCTGGCTCTCGACTCAGTTCGTTGTATGTTGACCAAAATTGAGGTTTTTGTTGGACCAGGCGGATACAAACTTTTCTTTATACGGGTCCAACCAATTTTTAGTCACATAATCTATAACTCGTGGAAAAATATTAAATATTGAATAAATATTTAAATATTTAATAAATATTGAATACTGAAAATATTAAATATTCAAAACTTATTTCCTTGTTTGGCTGCATACAGTCGTTCGTAAAGCCGGTTGAAGTTGTACTGGTATATATCTGGTGTGGGAGACTCACATAATACCGACCATGAATACTTGAAATTTGCCCAGTCTTCGTCTGTAAATGATGCCTTGCAATGTTTTGCGATATTCTCGTGTATGTGCCACTGGCATAGGTTCTTGGAACAATCCGGAAATATTTTATCACACACGTTCATAAGAGCTTTGTCCCTGTCTGTTACTATCACACGCGACGTCATACACTTTTGCAACATTGCTTTTATTTGCAGTAGCACCCAGACGAAGTTTTCCTCCCGTTATTTTGATATAAATGCATGAGCGACGCAAAACGACTGGTGTGTGGAGGTCACACCGACCACTTGGACAAATGGAAGTCTATACATGTTTGTTTTGTACGTCGCGTCGATCATCAACACGTGCGGGAACGCACGCCACATCTCGTACGATTTCGGATGAACAAAGAATATCTCCTCCACAATATTTGTGGCAGGATCTTCCCGAGTATAGTAGACGTATTTTTTAGAAGAAAGCAGGTTTTCCAGAATCTGTATTGGAGTTTCACCGACTCTCGTTTTGTTTTTTTTTATCTTTTTTCGCATTATAAATGTCCTTTTTAATGCAACTACTCTCTGAGTTTTGTTCCCGTATAGTTTCCAAAATGTTTCGTGGCAGCATGTTTTGCGAATACAACTTCGCCACCAAAAGTTGTTCCGAATGAGACAGTCTCCTCGCAAACGAGTGCGCCTCAAGATGTTGACTAGGATCGTGGTTATGACTGTTATCCTTCACCGTTAATTTCCAATCACCAGTATTTTCTTGGTACTCTCCTTCCAATTTAAAAGGACAACCTATTTTCTTGCTACCGGCACGTCTAACCATGGCAGTAGACGCACGTTCGCCATGACGTTCACACACAAGCCACACCTTGATAAACGGTTTCGTCGGATCGTCGACTTTTCTCCTCTATCGTCAGGTGACAAGGATGTAATCATTCTCACGTCCTCTCCGGACAGCCCAGTCCACCAACTGTTCACGAGACTGAAAATTCTGGTCAGTTTTATACGACACGTTTTGATGGTTTTGTTCCTCGTCTTCGGAGTCGTCGGTTTGTTGTGTCGGGTAAGAGACTTCACCGCACACGAAGTCGTTTGTTTGTTGTGTCGGGTAAGAGAATTCACCGTATACGTTGTCGTTCGTGGGTTGTGTAAGGTAAGACGGTTCACCGTATACGAACTCGGGATTGCTCAGTGGCTCGTTCAAATCTAGAAGCCTTACCCGTTGATGAGAATAAACGTCGGACAAGACCTCCTCCCAGTTCACCTCTTGAAAGCCAGAACTTTGCGGGTTGTTTTCCACCGACTCGTTAGAATATTCCTGAAAACCGTAGTTACCATCCTACCACCAAGACATGTTTATAATTTTTGGGAGATTGTTTGAATATATTTTTTTTGAAAGGATACATTCGAATGAGAATTCTGCATGGTTAAATCCACAAAATTTGGGCCATATACGCATCGTATAGGCCAATACGGTGCGTATAGGATTTTGGTCAAATCTCGTATACGCATCGTATAGGACAATACAATGCGTATAGGGTACAAGGTACTTTCTGCAACTAGTCATCCATCACATCGTTATACGCCACGTATAGACCTATACGGGGCGTATAGCGAGGTGATGGATGACTAGTAGCAGAAGGTAACTCGTACCCTAAACTACATCGTATTACTCTATACGATGCGTATAGGGTTGTAATGACAAGGTTGTAGGAAGATGTTGGGCATGGGAAATTGTGAAGGGCTATACGTATCGTATTGCCCTATACGATGCGTATGTGACCAAGTCCAAATAGTAATTCCCATGTACCGTTAGTAGTCCCCTTTAGAAAACAATATTTCTTTCTAATAATAGGATGACACATATGCTTTCTAATTCTACACCCCCTAGATCCATTTAAATACTCACAATAAAATTTGACCCTGACTACTTGATCAAACATAACTAGAAATGTTAACCCCGCACTCCGTGACGAAAGACGGACTTTAAACGGTTAAAACTGTGACATTTACATGGCTAAGCAAAAAAAATGTGGTTAAATAAATTTTGCCCTGCGCTGTACGGTGGGAGGCGGACCTTAAACGGTTGAGGCGGTGATATTAATGTGGCTAAGTACAAAATGAAACGTGGTCAAATACATAAAATAAACGTACGAAGTTACGACGACTCGGTTGTGGAGATCTAAACATAGATAAAAGACAGTTATGTAACGGTGCCGATGTTTTTAAGTCGGTATCAGTCTCATTCTTCACGGTACAAACACGTTACTGTCAGTCGACATAACTCACAATACAAAAAAATACACTATTTTGAATACGACTCCGTTTTTTAACAAAAATTATACCGGGACGTTAAAAAATTAAACAAACAAACGAAAATAATTAAGGAAAAATCAAATTATATATATACTAAAGGGGTAAACTTGAAACTTTAAAATTTAAGAGGATGAAAGTGACTTTTTATAAAGCTTAGAGAGCTTTTTGCCGAAGCATCAAAATTAAAGGGTTGAAATTGTCGTTGGCACGACACCTCAATTTAATTAATAGTAGAATTTCACGAGTGTCATTGGCCTCTTAAGGCTCTAAAAAGGTTCAACTAGTTGGTATTTTACTTACTTAAAATTTAAATGATTCATTTTTTTTATTTGTATAGTAACAAATGTATTATTAATTTTAAACAAGATCGTTAGAATCGTTTTCTTCTAGAGGGATCATCTATAAAGCAAGTCGTTTTGAATTGAATATATGCAAACAAAAAGTTGACATAGATGTTAGGGGCATTTACATATATCCCCTTCCTACGTTTCTTTATTACATATTTACCCAACCCTAAAATTTAATTACATATTTCCCCTTCCTAAAACCTATATATTACATATTTATCCAATTCAATTAAAATAATTTATTTTATTACTATTTTACCCTTAATGAACCAATTAAAGTACTATTTACATATATACCCTTCTTAAATATTTGTGATGGACAATTGGGTAATTTTAAGTTAATTAGGGAAATATGTAATTAAAGTTAGAGGTTGGAGATATATGTAATTTAGAAGTTTAATAGGGAGAAATATGTAAAAAAAAACCTAGATGTTATATGTATCTTTTTTTTTTGTAAGATGGGTATTTTTTTTTGTAAGTTGGTTCACATCTTAAATCTAGCAATTTATCCATTTTCCACAAAGGAGCCGGATGAAACCAAAGTTTCATGTTCGGCTTAGAATTAAAGACGTTAAAAATGATGAATCGACGTCAACTATAACCCTAATTTTTTAAACTAATTTAAAATATTTTATTTTAAATTAATTATAATGTCATTACAGTAAACATTAAATTGGTCAAAACAACTGGTTGGATGAGTACATGGCGAGGATGGTTGGTTAAAATGGATTATTGGATTGTAAATGATATTTTTTTTAAATGTAATTGATAAAAATATTTATTAAATATGTGTAGTTGGAAACTTATTTTTCAAAATACGTGTTTTTTTTCTTATTTTTAATTAATCTAATAACCATTAAAACCTAAAACATTTGGATGGTAATGTAAGGTGAGGTACTTAAGACTTCGTTAAAATAAGGAGATTATGAGTTCAAATCCCACTTGTGATAAAAAAAGAGTTCCAGTTTAAGCCAGAGTATTTTTTCATCTTTAGTGGGTTTCCTCCTGAGGGTGGTGGAGATGACCAGGTGTTAAAAAAATGGATGGTAATGAGGTCGTGTCTAATATTAGTTTAAAAAATTTTCACGGGCATAGTATTGGAAGAGACCCGGTTTGATTATCTAAACCATACCCATAAACATTTTCCTTTTATTTTTATTTTCTTCTCTTTATGCAATATAGTGATCTAATAATACACTGTCCTTTTAGTTTTTATATTTTTAATTTTTTTAGTGGTGGTCTAATGGTAGAGACAAAAACTCTTAAACGCTTAAAAGACCTAAAGATTATGAGTTCAAATCCCACTAAATAAAGAAACTTATCGTTAAAACAGGTAATAAAATTATTAAAAAATAAAAGTAGTAAATATTGTGCTTGGGAAATACAAAAATATTTTTAAGAAACTAACATATTTACCGACACTTGACGAACAATAAATAATTAAGTATACAACGGGTATGAAATATAATTTACCAAAACTCATCCTTAAATTCATCTCATTAACATCTAACAAAGCAAAAAATCAAAATAAAATGTTTTTTACAATTTTATAACAAAAAAAAAAAATACTTGCTCTTTCCAAGTAATCATGGAACGTTAATAAAGACAATGGGTAGAATCTAAAAATAAATAACTAAACTTGTAAAACTTTCATGGAAAACCAAACCTAATAATTGGGCATTTGATCGGTGTGCCCATCTATTTTACAATTTACACAGATCAGATCACAGATGAATTTAGGGCTTCTTCAAAACCAAAAGCCTCTTTTCCCTCACTTCACTGCCACACCACTTTCTATCCCCTCTCAATTCTTCACATTTCACCGCTACAAGACTCCCAATTTCACAGGTATCCCATCTTTAAAGATTCCATACTTTCTCTGTTTGATCCCAAGAAAAATTTGATTTTAAAGATTTCCCTTTAATTCTATTACTTTCTTGGAAGAAACCCATATGGGTTCATGTTAATTTGTTAGCAATTTTTTTTTCAAGATTTGAGGTTGCAAGATCAAAACCCTTGTTTGGATGCATCGGTGATTAAAGAAAATTTGTTGGGTTTTTACAGGAGGGAAGAGTTTTGTGTTGAGGGTTAATAAGAGTGAGCTAATTAGAGACTCAATGGATTTAAAGAAGGAGGTTTATGAGTTGAATAAGAATCTTTATGAAGAGATAGAGCCATATGCTACTGGGTTTTTGAAAGTTTCTGATGTTCATACAATCTACTGGGAGCAATCTGGGAATCCTTCTGGTCATGTGAGTGATCAATACTCTGTTTTTTAATTGATTTCATATTTGTAAGTTTGCTCTTTGTGTTATGGGTTGCTTATTTGCTTGGTTTTGGATTGCTTTATCAAGTGTTTTGATGCAGGATTAGCTCGCAATTTGAATTTCAAAAGTTTATTTTCTGTTTTATCTTTTATTTATTTGTGTTTATCTCTAGAGTTGTTAGGGTCAAGTATAAATATTCAAATTACTAGCTAATCCTGCATCATACTCCTCATCTTTGAAAAAAACTCGTCCTCGAGTTTTGCCTTTGAATCCAAGCCACCCGGGTAAAGGGAACATCGGGTCGTTTCTTGTTTATTTTCGATTTGACCCGCTCAAATAGTTTAGCTCCCGATTGTTCTCCAAAGCCTATGCCACAATTGACGTTTTCTAAAAGTTGTGGACTAAGAGAATTTAGCCCGTTAATATCATTCTTTAGCTCATTCCTTTGCGATGACACAATAGGCCCCAATTCTCCCCCGTCTTTATAAAATGTATCAACATTTGGATATATCTTATTTAATTTAGCCTCAGGTGTTAATAATTCCTCATGGATACGTGTACTTTGGAGATTGATTTTGCCTTCCATTTGAACTCCATTAACTCCACCTTTATCCTCAGTTAATTTATGTATTTTATTAACTAATTCACCATCCTTATCACCTTCTAAACGTATTGGTTCAAAATTCAAAGTTTCCTCCAATATCGGTTTTTTTGTTTGACTTTCAAAACCCACGTGATCTTCACCAAGGAGTTTCCGATCACCTATGGCAACCAGAACACCTTCCGTAACCATCGTAGATTAATCGTTAACACCCGAACAGATAGTGGTGGACGTCCTCGCATATTCCGACATCTCCGGTTTCAAAGACTTTTCGTTTAGACCAGTAGTTCCCTCCGTTGCACCACGATCGGATCCGGACAAAAAATGAATCCCCTGTAACGATTCGCTTCCTTGAGTGGCAAACCCGTTCAAGGCTTTTATAACCCATAAATTATCTTCTTTGCTCACATCTTCGTCTCCATAATCATCGAAACAAGGAGGTGATGGATAGATACCGCTACAACCTCCAGGATACTCCTCCTTCCCATGATTCTCACCCCCGATGAAAACTTCTGGGTTGGTTTCCTGAAACTTGTATCCTTGTGAATTGAACAAGACTCGATCGCTGCCTCTATCGGCGGTTCGGTGATGGAGATGATGATTCACTCCACAAACAACCATTTGAATCAACCAAAGCTCTGATACCAACTGATGCAGTTTCGGAAGCAATCAAATGGCTAGAAACTTAAAGATTAACCAAACGCTTCAAGAAACCTCAAAGGTTCTCGATTTAACTAAAAAAGTTCTCAATTAATAATAATCAAAACTAAAACTAACTTTATCGTTCACCAAGAAACAATATTTATACTTGACCCTAACAACTCTAGAGATATTTATTTGTGTCAAATACATCATTGAACCATTCATGGTTGGAAAAATCGCTAGGCGCTAGTCGGGCGGTGGGGTGGGGCCTAGGCCTAGGCGGGATTAATCGGATTGGAATTTTTACAACACTGGAACCATTGAACCCAAACACAACTCATATTTATTCATGTCAAATACATCAACCCCAACCCGGGCACTCTTAAATTCGTGTAATCTAAACACGACCCGTTTAACCCATTTATCTAAACAAGTCAAATGGGTTGACGGGTTGTGATCAAGTTGTAAGCCTGCTAAACAAGTTGGAGGGTGTAATAAATGGGTTAAACGGGTTAAATAGGTAAACCCAGAACCCGATTATTTCCATGTCGTGTTTCGGGTCTTGTCAGGAATTGCCACCCCTAAAATTACTATAAGTTACCTTGCCTATTGAAAACAACATATTCCCCCAAATAGATGAGCATAATCACTTTTCTCCAAACATTCCAGTAACCAAAATAGATAAGTTGTTTAAATAAGCAATTCCAAACACCCTGTCACCGTATAATTACCCAATTATGCCTAGCTTTAAGCACTATTTATCTGATTAGCAGTAATAATAAATAAATAATATACTTTTTTGGTTTGATATGATCAGGTTCTGATTTCTGACTCAGAGTTTTGGAAATTTGGTGTGATTTAAATGCCATTTTCTAAGTTTTGATGATTTAATTTCCTTGTTGCAAACTTGCAATATAATTCGTGTCATGCAAGTTTGTTTATAATATTTTCACTGCTTGCAGCCTGTTGTATTTCTCCATGGGGGTCCAGGAGGTGGAACTTCACCAAGCAATAGAAGATTTTTTGATCCTGAATTTTATCAGATTATTCTCTTTGATCAGGTTCATTATTAAACCATCTGCTAAATAGTAATGATTTTGAAGTTATTTCACCATGATATTATTGTTGTTCCAGAGAGGTGCTGGTAAGAGTACACCCCATGCTTGTTTGGAGGAGAATACAACATGGGATCTCGTTAAAGATATTGAAAAACTAAGAGAACACCTTCAAATTCCTGAATGGCAGGTTCGGTTTTGGTTTATTTTGGATAATTTGGTTAGGGGTATAAACGAGCCGCTCATGAGCTAATTGATATCGGTTCGCTAAAAACTTGAATCAAGCCAAACTTTAATAAACGAACCACCCGAGTTTCGTATACCGAGCTTGACTAGGCTGAGCCTAAACGACCCTATTATTTGTATAAAAATAATAATTTTTATTTAATATAATAAATATATTACATAATAAATATTATTATGTATATAATTATGATAAAAATAACCAAACAATATATATTATGTATAAGTAACTATATACGTATGTAACTAAAATAATTAATATCAATAAACGAGCCGAGCTTGAAAAATTACTCATGAGCCAAGCTTGAGCTTTAGATATAGAGCTTGAAACGAGCTGAGCTTGATCTCTCTTAAGTTACACAAGGCGAGCTCGGGCTCGGCCCATTTCACCCCTAAGTTTGGTGAATTTTTGTCATGTATGTCCCTCGCCTTCTTGGCTCTTTAGGTGTTTGGTGGCTCATGGGGAAGCACGCTTGCTCTGGCATACAGTCAGTCCCATCCTGATAAGGTCACTGGGATTGTCCTAAGAGGGATCTTCTTATTGAGGAAGAAAGAGATTGATTGGTTTTATGAAGGCGGTGCTGCTGCAATATTCCCTGATGGTATGCTTCTCTTATCATCTTCGCCTTTGATGAACTAAAACCAATCTTTCTTTTTAGTCGCTAATTGTTTTTGCAATTTGTATCTTATAAATGCAACAGCTTGGGAGCCATTTAGAGATCTTATACCAGAAAATGAAAGAGATTGCTTTATGAAGGCCTATCACAAGAGATTGAATTCTGATGACTTGAACACACAAGTAAGATTTTTTTTAAAAGAACTAAAAATAAAGATGACTTGAACACACAAGTAAGATTTTTTTTAAAAGAACTAAAAATAAAATCTTTATGCCTATAAAATTGGAAAACTTCAAAATTCGTTCACACAATAGTAATCTAGTTCCCAAGTGTTTCAGTAAAGTCACTCAACTTTCATTAGGTATTCTAGTTTTGTGAAACTTGCTTATAAATGTTAAAAGCTTTTTAAAATTAAGTGAACTAAATGGGAACATATATGAATCCTAGTTACTGTTTAGTGATTGTTATTTTTTTAAATTAACTTGAAGTAGGAGGTAATAGTGAAGAAAAAAATTCACTAAATAACAACCAAGTTTTCTAATTGTTCGGTTTAATTCTATTGAAAAAAATAATCACTAAATAGCAACCAAGATTTGTATATATTCCATTTAGGTCACGTATTTGTAAAAATTTGAACATTTATAACAAAAATTCACAAGATTGTAACACCTAATGAAAGTTGGGTGGCTTTAGTGGAACACTTAGGAAACTTGGTTACTATTGCATGAAGTTGCCTCTGTAAAGTTATCTTTACTTTTGTTGATTTTTTATTGGTGTTTATTGACGCGAATCATAATGTACATTAAGTTCTCATAACTATCGTATTTTGTTGTTAGTATGAGGCTGCTAGGGCGTGGACCAAATGGGAAATGATGACTGCTCATTTGCAACCAAATGAAGAGACTATTAAGAGAGGGGATAATGATGATTTCTCACTGGTAGTAGTTTACTTTCATGATTATATATGTATGCATGTGTGTATTTTTTTGGTTAGATGCTGGGTTTTTTAGTTCTTGTGTGCATAATAAATGTGATCCAGTTTCTATTTAGTCTTTGAATTGCAAAAAGGAAAAATAAAAACCGTCTAAAAGCTATACACTTTTTTTTCATTTTGGTACTTAACACATATGTCTACCTATTTTTGAAGAAAAACATTATTGTATATACGCGTATTGGAGTAAAATACACGTCGATTCAATTTGTTGTTCCAAAATATTGCTTTGGATTAAAAGGGTTGTTATAATATATGCAGGCTTTTGCAAGGATTGAGAACCATTACTTTGTAAATAAGGGATTCTTTTCTACAGATTCGTATCTCTTGGATAATATCGAGAAAATCAAGCATATAAATGCTGTAATTGTACAGGTACTGTCAATGGCCAAATGCCAAAAGTACATCATCCGTCAACTACGTAACGTTTGTTTATGTTTTTCTCATGTTGGATATTACAGGGAAGATATGATTGTTGTTGCCCCATGATGTCAGCATGGGATCTGCATAAAGCTTGGCCCGAGGCAGATTTTAAGGTATGTACTTCCTTCATCCAAGCCACATGAAGCAGTTTCAACCCATTTACTTATGAATAGTCAATTTGTGTTTTATTTGTTTGTAATAATGTGTAAAATCGTAAAAAATGCTTAAAAAGAAATGGGTCAAATGTATTGATTGGGGGGAGGGGTTGTTGAAGGTTTGCCTAAAGTTTTTAATGCTCATAACAATCATTTTATTAAAAATAAATTATATTAGTTCATATTTTGCACACTAGTTATAAAAAAGAACTCATTTTTTTTTGCACTAGTGTTTTGAGTCAACTCACCACCTTAAACTCGTATTTAACCCTATAAAAATTAACTGTTTTGACCCCAACCCGCCTCTTTGTTTAGTTTTGCATGTGGCTTAATGTAAAGTACCCTTTATAAATAACCATTGGCCAACCATCAAATTCTTAGAGGGTGTTTGGGATTGCTTATTTAACTCTAAAAGTGCTTTTTGTTAAAAGTGCTTATTAGCTTATGACTTTTTGAAAAACAGTTTTTAATAAAGTGTTTGGACTAGCTTTTGTGGTGGGAAAAGTCAATAAGTCAATAAATTGTTTTTTAAAAGTGTTTGGCTTAGGTTATTCACGTAAAATGACCAAAAAAGACATTTTTATATTTTATATATTTACTTGTTAGAAATTGTTAGGGGTAGATTGGTAATATTTTATTGCAAAAGCCAAAAGCCATTTGAAAAGCCAGGAATTTATGGCTTCTTAAAAAACAACTTTTTAGCTTTATCAAAAAGTTAAAACAAAAAGTGTTTTTATGTTTGCCAAACACTTTTTTTAGCTTATTAGCTTTTGAAAAAGCCAATAAGTTAATAAGCAGTTTTCCAACGCAATCCCAAACACCCTCTTAATGATATACAAATGTGAGTGGTTGAAATTATAACATAACATTCAAAGTATAAATAGTTGGAAGTTTTCACTCGAATATTATTGCTTTGAAAACAGGTGGTTCCAGATGCAGGGCATTCTGCTAATGAACCAGGCATAGCAGCAGAACTTGTAGCAGCAAATGAGAAGCTGAAGAACATTATTAGGACCAAGTGACTTTAGTAATGAACCAGACACAAAGGTTTTAGGATAAGATTGAAACCACATGAGCTTTCTGTTGCCATAATAATCCATGGGTGTGATTCTGGTTTTTAAACTGCTTTTTATTTCTAGCAATTTATCAATTTAGTTCTCATTGGTAAACAATAGGATGCATCAACAATTTTCATAATTTCTATACTAGAGTCACTCAGATAATTGAATAAACAGCTACAAAACTTTTGTAGCAACACAATCGAATAAATGGCTACACAAAGAATCGCTCTAATCAAACATGGTGATGGAAGCGAACTTCAATGAATGATTGACAGAACAGAACTTACATAAAACATAGACCACCATGACCTTAAGCAATTTTCTTTGAGCAAGTCCTTGGCAAATGTTAGGTGTGAAAGTTTGGTTCTTTAGCAACTGTCACAGGCCGTTTTCCCCTTGATGTGGATCTTGCAGCAGGAACTGCTCTCGTTAATTTAGAAGATTTCTCTTCTATTACACTGAGTTGCTGACCTGGCATCCATGCACCGCACATACAATGCAGCAATTAAAACTAATTATTGCTTTATTGTTCTTGTTGTTCCAAAAAACTATATTTGAGACCATTAGCAAGTGGTTACCTTTGAGACCTTACCCTTGAGCTGGTCATGGATCTTTGTTTTGTTGCTTCAGGGCGTCTAAGTGCGGTATTGAGGACTGGTTTTGATCCCACTGCACCTGATACTTTCCCACAATTATCACTAGCAGACAACTTTTCATTTTTCTGGAAACATAAATGATAACATATGAATAAAACCTGTATAGCATATAAGATTGTTAGTGTTTTTTCCTCAATGATGTGTGATAACAACCATAAACTGGAACGTGATATGTCCTCTTTATCGCACATGTATCTTTTGTAACCTCTTTTTCAGGAGCAGTAAAATGAAGCTTCCTTTCCAGAATAGCTTCTTTAAGAATCCCTCTCTCCTAAAAGAAACCATAAACTTATCATAGATGTTTATGAAAAACAACCAGTTAGAACTGCAAAAACAATTGCTTACATCAGTTCTTAGCCTGAAAGGTTTGATGTTTGTAGGCTTTGGTTTTTTGCATTTCATAACAGCAGGACTAGCAGTTTGATTCTTTTTATGCATCTCCTTGCTGAGAATCTTATCATCCAATGGTTGGTTGTTAGATCTGTGTGCATAGATGTTTAAATAATCAAGAAAGTAAAAAGCACATGACATGTGTTATCAAATTTTAAGATCAACTAACATCATACCTGTTATTATCTTGAGGATTCAAGGCATTTTCTTTGCTGTCAACATTTGAATGATCTTCATGACTTCCTATATTCTCTTTATCTTCTAGATTCGACGAGTCGTTCATTTCAGCTCTCAAAGCATGTGAATTTGAAGTGTCAGAAGTTTCTTGTGGTTGCAAATTCTCTTCTTTTACATCAACCACTTGCTCATGCAAAGACTTTGAAGGTGCCAAATCCTTTTTCTCATTCTTGCAAATCTTTAATTTTTTTGAGGAATCTTCAGGTTCTGGTTTCTTACCTTTAATGTCTTCTTTTGGCTTGCTATCTCAAGCCTCTTCATTCCTTCACAAATCTTTGTTAAAGGTGTATGCAAATGCAATTCAACAGACTTTTTAAGAAGTATGGCCTTCTTTGTAGAGTTAAGAACTAGAGCCTTCGCTACCGTTCGACTTTTAGCCACTTCAACAGTGGTTGGCTTTGAATTCTGAACACTTAGAAACGAGTTGTGATTGGGTCGACTCATTTTGTTCGTTGGTGTTGTCATGTATTTTGAAGCAACTTGCCTCGTTTTTAGGCCTGTAAATGAACCGAACGTTCATGAACTGTTCGGCGAGAAGTTCGTTTATGTTCGTTCATTTAATAAATGAACGAACACGAACAATTTTTTTTTGTTCGTTTAACTAAACGAACGAACATGAACACATGTCGTGTTCGTTCGTTTATGTTCGTTCATATATGTTCGTTTATGTTCGTTTATTAACGTTCGTGTATGTTCATTTATTTGTGTTCATTTGTTTTTGGATGAATCATGTACATTTAAACCACTAATTTACAAGTGTTTTTTGATGAATTATTAAGTATTAGACTTGTTCATGTGTGTTAATTAATATTCATTTATGTTCGTTTGTGTTTTTTTATGTTTGTTCGTTTGTGTTTGTTCATTTGTGTTCGTTTACGTTCGTTTAGCTTTTTAACGAACGAACACGAACACTTCCATTTTCTTAATGAACGAACATGAACAAAAAAATGTGTTCGATTATGTGTTCGTGTTCGTGTTCGTATTCGGTTAAAATTAAATAAACGAACACGAACACGCTGATGTTCGTGTTCGTTTACAGGCCTACTCGTTTTGGCCACTGGGGTCGTCGAACCACCTTTTGAACAGGCTCCCATTTTGCTTTGCGGGTCATCATTCTTATTAGAAACTAAAGAAGCAACCATAGGTAACCGCGCTTGGATGGTTTTGCAGGAGCTGAAAATGGACATTTTATGCAACTGGAGTGTTCCTTATTTAGTGCTTTCCTAAGCTTGATGTTGGGACTTCTTGCTGCTAGGACCTATTTGAAATTTAAGAGCACTTAAATATGATCATATTGTAATGACAATTGAATGAAATACACATATCCTACGTACACTAACTTTAATTATAATGATGAAACTAAACATGTTTGATACTTGTATAAAGATAATAGTATTTATATTTATATAATATAATATATAATTGGATAATGAATATGATTAGATTTATAAATATGATTAAAAGAACTAAATCTATACTAATAAATAAAGGTTTAAGATGGACACTTGTCATTTCCTCATGCCTTCTCACATTGGTTTTCACGCCCCTCTCCCCTAATAAATGCGATTATATCTTATTAAATAATAATGATATTATAAATATATTATTAAAGAAGAATAGTAATTATACTAAATAAGAATATATAATAGGAAATCAAAATAAAACTAATTAAAGAAAAATAATAATTTGTTATATACATACACATTTCCACTTGATATACATCGAGACGATCATAATAGTCTGACAAGTTATGACGTATTAACAAATTTATAAATTTTATCTTTTTTAATATACAATCTCGTGTAATACATGATATTCTAACCTAATATATATATATATATATATATATAGGGGAAGGTTCCACTAAGAAGTGATTTTTCGCTAAAAAACGCTAAGAAGTGGGTCAAACGAACTCCAATTGAGTTCATTCCAGCGGCGTTGGAACCATCTCATCGAACTCTAATCCGGACCCAAAAACCTAAACCCCCCTCCACCTGCACCCCCAAAAACCTAAACCCCCCTCGAACCCCACCCCAATAAAGCCTAAAACCCCCACCCCCACCCCCCAAAAACCTAAACCCACCCCCACCCAACCCCAAAAACCTAAACCCACCCCCACCCCCACCCAACCCCAAAAACCTAAACCCCCCACCCCGACCCCCCAAAAAAACGTAAACCATAAAATCTAAATCCTAAAAGTTAAACCCTATGGCTAAACCATAAGGCTAAAACCCTAAAATTCAACGTATAATCTAAACCTTAAAAGCTAAACCCTAAAAGCTAAGATGGTAGAGTTCGACGAGACGGTTCCAATGCCATTGAAATGAGCTCAATCGGAGTTCGTTTGATATTGTTTGTAAGCGTTTTGGTCATTTCTTAGCGAAAATCTACTTCTTATTTGATCCTTCCCTATATATATATATAATTACATATATTAAAAAAACAATTAAATAGTAAATAAACAATAAACGAGTTAAACCCGATGCAACTTGCAAGCTTGAGCTTGTAAATTACTTTGAGCCGAGGTCGACCTTTAGACGTAAGACTTGAGAAGAACACATGCGCTCAGACTCTCTTAAACTAAATGAGTCAAGTTTTAGTTTAGCCAGTCAGGCTCCTCGCCTACACCTGTACCCAATATCACATGTTACTAAATGTTCAACATGAAATTTCATCATCAATCCCCTATAAAACTTATTGAAAAAAAATTTGTTTAAGATTCATTTTTACACCTGTGCACCAATATCCCAAGTAGGATTAAAGATGGTATGTTCAAAGCTCATTTGTTTAAGATTCATTTTTACACCTGTTCAAAGCTCATTAAAGATGGTATGTTCAAAGCTCATTAAAGATGGTACCAAAAATACCAAGGCATAGTTTTTAATGATTAAAGTAGAATAGATGTTTTGGTTCAATTTATTGATTAATAAAGACTAGAACCTAATGCCTTTTATGATGGAATTGAGGCAAATGATAAAATTAAATAGAGATTAAAATGTGTTGATTAAAATGCATGAAATGATAAAAGGCATACTTATTGGCGTTGATACTAGTTAAAACATGTTGACACATAGTATTTTAAAGTTAATAAAAAATTAATGTATTAAATATGATCAAAGATGATACTTTTAATATTTTAATAATTAAAATTCTTATATAAATATTAAAATTTAGAAGTTTGTTTTGCGAAACAAACAAATAATTGAAAATAAAAAAAACGAAATCGTAAGCTATCATTGTAAATACTCATTTGTATAGGTTGTACAAGTGTTCACTATCATCAGAAAGATAAATTGATGATTACTATCAAGATTAGTGGAAATAAAAGGTGATTACTACCTTATTAATGAAATCATGTGCAAGTAATCTCTACCGACTGACAAAGACATTGTTAGTAGAGAAATTATTGATTGAAAACCGAGGATTAGTTGTAAGATTGATTTGTTAATATCCAATCGAACCAATCAATATATATGTGTGTGTGTTTAACTATGTGTTATTATATACAATGATGTGCAATTATATATAAAAATATGCATTACTATAAGGCTATTATAATGGTTTCACTAAAAATTGAAAAACACATCGCCACGTTAACATGAAGACAATCACTAAAAACAATCACCAAGGTGTGTAATGGATTAAAGCACACACAAATACTTCCCACACCCGTGATTTGAATTTCACAAAACCCCCGCCCCCACAACAAACACCACTTGATTTTTTATTTACTTATTTACTAGGTTAAAATCTCGTGTATTACACGATTTGAATAAATATAATATTAAATATTAACTAATAAAAATTTTATTTTTTAAAAACTTGTGTTTTATACGGGTAAAATAAATCCGTGTAATACAATATAATCTGTTAATATACTGGTCAAAATATGTTAGAAGATTTATTAATATAAAAATTAACATTTTTTTAAAATATATTATTATTAAAAGATAAAAATTTATCGGACAACTTGAAGTGAAAAATTTGTATTTTATATAGTATAGATTTTAAGAGACCAAAATCAAATGGATCTGTCTCTTGGTAAGAAAAAGCAGGTCGCTGTTCGTATGCCACATGCTTTAAGCCCCCCCGCCCCCCAATTAAAGCCAAGCTGGTTAAAAGCTATACATGCCCGGCCCCCAACGCAAAACGTACCACACGCAAAAGAATCTTCTAGAGAGAGAGAACAAGCTCACGGACGCCTGCCACTCCTTCATGGAGCTTGAATCACCGACGGTGACTCATCAGAACTATCATTTTCTTCCTTCCGCCGTTGCGCTGTTATTAGGTTTCGTTTTGTTGTACATTTTGAGGTCGAATCTGAAAACGCGTCGTAAATCGAAGGAGACTGCTCGGAAATGTATTAACAACTCCGGCGCTGATGGATTGCAGCTGACGGAGAGTGACGGAAGTGCTGATGTCATCACTGTTGGAGCCGGTGTTGCCGGTGCTGCTCTTGCTTGTACTCTTGCAAAGGTGCGGAATCCTAATCTTCATCTCTCTAAACGAAAGTACGAAACACCTTTGCTTCTACGGTTCTGGTAGAGTAATAGTTAACTTTAGATTGAATTATACGATTCAAACGTAACGATGTGTATGAAATTTTGAATATCTCTTTGATTATAGTTCAGATCTAAGTATTTGGTACATTTTCGCTCCAATTCAGCTTTAAAATTGATTGTTCTTCCTCTCAATGTTCAGTTTTAGATAAGAAGTTATGATATATACATATTATAATCCACGTCGGACGATAATTGTTGTCACCGATCTGTCCTGAAGCTAGATATGCCAAAAGAAGAATAATGTGACACAGCTAAGCGAATTTAGGAAATATAAGTTTTTCTACAAAATTATTGCATTTGAGTGGTCTAAATTTGAAGTAATTCAACCTGATTTGTGTAAATTATTAGTAAAGTAAAATGTCATAATATCAGTTGGAAGAAGCCCTGTTTATGAGGTGTGATAAATCATCATCTAATAATTGGTCAACTGTTACCGTTATATGAGAATAAGACAAAGGCTGTTAAAAGATTCAAATCCGGTTTAATATGTATGATATTCAAACTTGTAAAAAAGACTGGAATAATATTAGATCTCAAAGCTGTAACTATTACTAATTAATAAACCCTAATAGATAAAATACAGAATAATATAATTAACAAAACCAATTGATCTTATTACAAATTTTTGTTTTGATTAATTTCAATATCAAATAGGATGGACGGCGAGTGCATGTGATTGAAAGGGACTTGACTGAACCAGATCGAATCGTGGGTGAACTTCTACAGCCAGGAGGCTATCTAAAACTGATCGAGTTGGGTCTTGAGGGTAAGGTTCCTCTTAATTTCACTAAACCTTATGAGACTTATGCAATCTTTAATTTGAAATGTCTTGTGTAAAGTCTAAACATGATATCAAAACTCAAATTTTTGGAAGTTATATCATATCAGTGACAGTTTTTCTGTACTTTTGAGTTGTTGCAGATTGTGTGGATGGAATTGAGGCTCAACAAGTTTTTGGTTATGCCATTTACATGGATGATAGAAACACCAAACTCTCTTATCCTTTGGAAAACTTTGAATCTGATATATCTGGAAGAAGCTTTCACAATGGGCGTTTTATTCAACGGATGAGGGAGAAAGCTGCATCTCTTCCAAAGTATAGTTTCATATCAAAGGGAAAATATTGTATTGAATTGTTATTTCTGTATTGAGTGCTTACAATGAAAAGAAACACATTAATTTATACAGGAAAGATAAATTAGGAAATAAGCTATAAAAGGTTGATGATCCTTGAATGGAGGAAACCGTATATCTTGTCCAAAAAGAGAATTAATCTCACTGATCCTCATATCTTCTTTTATTTTTGACACGCCCCCTCAAGTTGAATGGTGGGATTTCCAAAATTCAACTTGCCTAGACACTTGTGTAGAATTCTTTCGTTAACAGCTTTCGTCAAGACATCTGCGAGTTGGTCTTCTGATCGAACAAACGGTAGACTAACTTCTCCTTAATGAAGTGTCGATCAACTTCAATATGCTTAGTTCGGTCGTGTTGGACTGGATTCTCTGAGATTTGGATGGCGGCTTTATTATCACTTATGATTTCACTAGTTTCTTGTGGAGGATACCCTATCTCTGTTAAGAGCTTTCGTATCCAAAGAACTTCAGTTAATCCTCTTGCTATACCCCTGAATTCAGCTTCAGCACTTGAGAGAGCCACCACCTTTTGTTTTTTGCTCCTCCATGTAACAATATTTCCTCCAACTAACGTAAAGTACCCTGACGTCGACCTTCGATTGCCTTTGTCTCCTGCCCAGTCTGCATCAGTGTATAATTGGGTTTCTAGATGCCCATTATGTTTGAATAAGACTCCATGACCCACAGTTCCTTTAAGATACCTTAAAATTCGTAAGACTGACTCCATATGAGCACTTTGGGGTTGATGCATAAACTGGCTGACTACTCCCACAGCATAAGCTATATCAGGGCGAGTGTGTGAAAGATAGATTAGCTTTCCAACCATTCGCTGGTACCTTTCTTTATCAGCTAGCTGTGCTTTTTCCTCCATGTATAATTTCTGATTAACAATCATAGGAGTATCTGCTGGTTTGCAATTAATCATACCAACCTCAGCCAGTAAGTCAAGAATATACTTCTTTTGACACATAAAGATTCCTTGCTTCGATCTTAAAACTTCAATCCCAAGGAAATATTTAAGTCTTCCCAAATCCTTCATTTCAAACTCTTCAAACAAGTTTTTCTTCAGTTTGGCTATTTCTTCATGGTCATTTCCTGTAATAATCATGTCGTCAACGTAGATTATTAAACAGGTTATAAGGTTGTTTCTTTGTTTGAGGAATAGAGTATGGTCAGAGTTACTTTGCTTGAATCCGTAATTCTTCATAACTAAAGTGAACCTGCCGAACCATGCCCTGGGGGATTGCTTCAAGCCATAGAGGGATTTCTTTAGGAGGCATACTTCCCGTTCTCCAAACTCACTCGAAAAACCATGTGGAGCCTCCATGTAGACTTCTTCCTTGAGCTCTCCATGTAAGAAAGCATTCTTCACATCAAACTGATGAAGTGGCCACTCTTTATTTGCCGCTACGGAGAAGAGAACTCTAATTGTGTTAATCTTTGCTACTGGAGAAAAAATTTCCTAGTAATCAATTCCATAGGTTTTAGTATACCCCTTAGCTACCAGCCTAGCTTTATATCTTTCGATTGAACCGTTGGGTTTGTATTTGATCGTAAAGACCCAACGACACCCAACTGTTTTCTTTCCTGTTGGCAAGGTGCATTTCTCCCACGTGTTGTTTTTCTTCAATGCTTTCATTTCATCCTCCATTGCATTTCTCCAATGCTTCGTTTTTAAGGCTTGTTCCGCACTGGTAGGAAGTTCCTCAGCATACAAGGATGAAGAGAATGCCTCAGCCTCTTTGGACAAATTTCCAATGGTTAGGTTTGCCATGGGATATTTACATCCATGAGACTCTCTTTCCGGAGAATACCTTTTAGGTGGGACCCCCCTGTTTGCTCTTGGTGGTAGTACATACCTCCCTGGAGTTTCTTCTTGGGTGGAAGAATTTTCCTGTTCCTGAAAATTGTTATCCTGTTCCATTGTTTCATTAGTGATATTCTCAGGGACTTCAAGAGTAGGATCAGATTGAGTATTACTTACCTCAGACATCAGGTTGGGAGCGAATTCTTGAGGGGCACTGATATCTTGTTCTTCTCTTTGTGTGGGGAGAGGAGACTCATTTTGGGGACTGTGGTCTTTTTGCACACCAGTTACATCTCCCAACCAGCTTAGATTATCAAGGCATTCTTCATGAGCAGTATTTTGGGAAACGTAATAATACTCGGTTTCAAGAAAATCACAGTTCATAGTGGTGAACATGTGACGGGTTTTTGGATTGAAACATCGGTATCCCTTTTGATTTACCCCATACCCAACAAAGACACACTTCTCAGCACACGCATCAAGTTTGTCTCTGTGTGGTTTAGGTATGTGAACATAGACAGTGCATCCAAACACCCGAGGTTCAAGTGTAAGGAAGGGAGGGGGTTTAGTGGTTTCTGACAGAACTTGTAGAGGGGCTTTCGTTTTTAGAATGTGAGTTGGAAGACGGTTAATCAGATAGGCAGCAGTGGAAAGGGCTTCTGGCCAGTAAAATTTTGGGGTATGAGATTCGATTAGGAGAGCCCGAGTGATTTCTAATAATATACGGTTTTTTCGTTCCGCAACTCCATTTTGTTCTGGAGTATGAGGACAAGTTGTTTGATGGATGATGCCTTTGGATTGAAAAAACTGTTTCATGTTGGAGTTAACAAATTCTCCTCCATTATCAGATCGGAAAATTTGAATGTCTTTATGGAATTGGTTTTGAACCATGGTGAAAAAAGTTATGAATTTGTCAAAGACTTCAGATTTATTTTTCAATAGATACAACCAGGTCATCCGTGTGCAATCATCAACAAATATCACAAAGAAACGAAAGTTTTGTCCCCCAATGATTGGGGCTGGACCCCATACATCCGAGTGAATCAATGAAAAGGGTGAATCAACCCTCGTGTTATTTGGTTTAAAAGTTTTCCGATGGCTTTTAGCTAACACACAAGTCTCACAATGTGTCTTACAATTGGAAGGAAATAAATTTGGAAATAACATATGCAAATAACCCGTGGATGGATGTCCCAATCTCCTATGCCATAGCCATGCTTCACGTTCTGTTGTTCCGTGAGAGAGCATGGCGGTACCACTTTGAGTCACCTCATCCACGTAATACAGTCCTTGTCTTTCAGTGCCACACCCAATTATTGCCCCCGTCCTGATATCCTGTAAAATACAAAAGGTAGGTTGCATGAGAACTGAGCAGTTTAATTCCTTTGTTACATGACTAATGGATAGGAGTTTGTGTGATAATGAAGGAACATAAAGATAATTAGAAAGTCTAAGAGTCGGAGAAATTTCAATTATTCCTCCATTTTCACACCCATTTTTTCACCATTCACCGTTTGTATAAACGATTTGGTAGGCTCGGTGGTCATAGAAAAATCTGACAACTCATTGCTCATAGTGTCGGTGGCCCCACAATCAAATATCCACGGTGGTCCCTGTTTTCTATCATAGTTCTGGGCCATTAACGCGATACCATTAAGTTCATGGGGTTTTTTGCACCTTATAAAACCTTTTTTAATAAAGAAATTAAATTGAGTGCAATATAATGTTTCTGAATCTTCAAAAGCCTTATTGTAATTAGGAGGAAGATAAGTTTGGGGTTTCGAGATTCTTCTCTCAACCCCACTACCTGTCACATTGAACTCTTCTTCATCTCCCCCTGGTATCGCCGCCGCCACACCACCGAAGCCGGTGGGGTTTTGCTTGCTCTCGCCAGTGTCGGTAGCTTCACTGTTGCCCACCGCCGCAGAGGCTTTCCCTATGTCCGGCCCTGTATTTTTTATGCCCTTTTTGTGGCCATCCCCCCACCAATCTGGATAACCTACGAGCCAGAAGCATTGTTCTTTGAGATGCTTCGTCATACCACAATGTGTGCATTTGAGGTGAGATTTATCTTCTTTTCCGGACGATCCATTCTTCTTTGGTTCGAATCGCCGATATCCCTTAGTTGCGAGCCCTAGACCTCCTGGTTCATTGGCCATTAATCCGGCTCCTATGCCCTGTACATTAGCTGAGGTTGCTCCCAAAATATTTTGGTGAGCGGCCTCTTTACGGATGATCGCGTAGGCTGCCTTGGCCGTCGGGAGGGGTTCAGATCGGAGAACTTCCCTTTTAATAGGGTCGTATTTCCGATCGAGTGCATTCAAGAATTGAAAAAGCTTTTGTTCTGACCTGATTTTGTGGTATGTCTGGATATCTTCCGGGCACTTCATAGGGTTTGGATCGATACGGTCAATCTCACCCCACACTCCTTGCAGTTTTATCCAGAAATCTTCTAGAGAACTATCATCTTGTTTGATGTCGTTTGCCTTGACATGAAGGTTGAATGTTTGTAGCTTATCTTTGCCACTGCTGTATGTAACCACCAAGGCATCCCATAGCGATTTTGCTGTGGGAAACTCGGTTAGGTTGCCGGCAATCACTGGTTCAATATTCTGTATTAGCCACGAGAAAACGACCAAGTCGTCTTGTTCCCATTGGTCGTATTCTTCATCTGTTTGATCTGGGGGATTTGAACTCAAATGTTTTAGCAAAATTTTTGACCTTCCTCCTATGGCAACCCGAATCATTCGGGTCCATAGAGCATAATTTTGGCTATTGAGTTTGAGGTTAATTAGTAAACTGTCGGAAAGTTTAGGGCCTTTTTGTTGGGAGTTTAACCCTTGTTTGAGCAGGTTGGCTAGTTGTAAGGAAAGCTCATTCTGGCTTTTGTTTTCGGACATGGTGGCTGGTTGCAGGTTAGGTAGATGATGAGCAGATTAGGTTTCGAAAAAACCATGCTCTGATACCATCATATCAAAGGGAAAATATTGTATTGAATTGTTATTTCTGTATTGAGTGCTTACAATGAAAAGAAACACATTAATTTATACAGGAAAGATAAATTAGGAAATAAGCTATAAAAGGTTGATGATCCTTGAATGGAGGAAACCGTATATCTTGTCCAAAAAGAGAATTAATCTCACTGATCCTCATATCTTCTTTTATTTTTGACATAGTTTCTTTCCCTCCTTTCATATAATCATATCAAATATACCGATGAATGACCCCGTTTATTCTTAACTTACTAGTGTGAAACTGGAACAAGGGACTGTAACTTCATTGCTTGAGGAAGACGGAACAGTTAAAGGGGTGTGTTACAAAACAAAAGATGGACATGTGATGGCTGCATACGCGCCCCTCACCATTGTTTGTGATGGTTGTTTTTCTAATCTACGTCGCGCACTCTGCAAGCCTAAGGTAGTTATAAATTTATACAGATCATTTCAAAACAAAATTATTTTTTTCTTAAATATATTTAAATTTATTTATATAATAACAGGTAGAAGTACCTTCTTGCTTTGTGGGTCTGGTTTTGGAGAATATTGATCTTCCATATGCAAACCATGGACACGTCATACTCGCGGATCCTTCCCCTATATTGTTTTATCCGATTAGTAACACAGAGGTTCGTTGTTTGGTCGATGTCCCTGGCCAAAAGGTACCTTCTATTGTTAATGGGGAAATGGCTAATTATCTCAAAACTGTTGTTGCTCCACAGGTATTCAATTCACTAATTACCACCCCATTTTCTTCTTTTTTTTATTATTTGCTAATAATATATATATATATATATATATATATATATATATATATATATATTTGAAAGGCTAACTTCATAAAAACCGAACCACTCTCCCAAACCGGGAGAGCAACACACAAACAGAACAACAAAACAAAATTACATAATTACAAATTTACACCAATTCTCCCACGTCACTTTCGGCCCCTTGAACCTGTTGTTGAATCTAATCATTCTATGCTAACATTTTCAGATTCCGCCTGAGTTATATGATGCCTTTGTGGCAGCAGTAGATAAAGGAAACATAAGAACAATGCCAAACAGAAGCATGCCGGCTGATCCTCAATCTACGCCGGGTGCACTTTTAATGGGAGACGCGTTTAACATGCGACACCCGTTAACTGGCGGAGGAATGACAGTCGCGTTATCAGATATCGTCTTACTTCGTGACCTTCTTAGACCATTAAGTAATCTTAATGATGCAGCTACACTTTGCAATTATCTTGAGTGCTTCTATACTCTTAGAAAGGCAAGTCCCAAGTAGATTTAAATATTTAATTAATAACCTAATATTATAACACCCTACGCAAATCCCATGTCGGCTAAGGTTCTGGCCTCATAAGAAATGTTCAGACCTCAAATACCACCAGCGCGTTTTGGGCGCATTGTCCATAGTTAAGTGTGCTTGGGTGGGAATACTAGGATGGGTGACCTAAAAAAACAGGTTTTGTGTTTTTTCTTTTTCTTTTCGCAGCCGGTGTCATCTACAATAAACACATTGGCGGGTGCTCTATACAAGGTATTTTGTGCATCACCAGATCCAGCGAGAAAAGAAATGCGCAAAGCATGCTTCGATTATCTGAGTCTGGGAGGCATTTGCTCACAAGGACCAATATCTTTACTTTCGGGTCTCAACCCACGCCCTCTTGTCCTGTTTCTTCATTTCTTTGCTGTGGCTATCTACGGTGTTGGTCGTTTGCTTATCCCGTTCCCCTCACCAAAACGGTTATGGCTCGGGGCTCGACTCATCTCGGTTAGCTTTTAACTTGTTTCACCAAATCATTATCTATTGGCATATGTTTTAACATTTGATTTAATCTGTTGGGTGCATCTGCAATCATCTTTCCAATCATCAAATCCGAAGGTATTAGGCAAATGTTCTTCCCTGCAACAGTTCCAGCATACTACAAATCTCCTCGAGTCGCATAACGGGTTAGATCATCATCATCATTAATTCATCATCATTATTGATCTTATAAATAATCAAATTGTTCATTGAAATGTAATTTTTGTCAGTGCAATGCATATTAAAAACAAACTTGTATATTAAATGTTTGAATAGTTAATTTTTGTAATTATTATTCTTTTAATATATTAGACTCTTGGAAAACCAACATTCACATGTTTTTGATTCTCCAAGATATTACTTTCACCAATTAAAAGCGATATAATTAGGCTTCCAACCTGTTATATAAATATTAAAAATATAAATATTAAAGAAATTTGCCTTTCAAAAAAAAATATAAATATTAAATGTGCAATTGCAACTGATAACTGCACCTGACTTTACCTTTTATAATTCTTTTTTATTTGAACAACAATACCCCGTTTTGCCCCCTAAACTACTCCTAATAATTTACATCAATCCGTCATAAATGTGGCTCGAACCCTTGACCTCAAGGGGAGCTTCACCACCCTAACTCCAAATGGCTTTGCCATTGGACCTAAGACCCAACCACCCACCCACCCTAACTACCTCTTATAATTGAATGCTAACTTTGCTTCTGTTGGCCAAGAATATAAATCAAATTGGATGAGTCGAAATAGGTTGAAGTGTACATATCAGGCCCGGCCCTTGTGCGGTGGGTTTGAGAGGGGCCCAAAATTAAAATTGCTATTCAATCGCTATAATCGGTGGGTGGCTATATGTGTTCGGCCCCTGCTCCTATTCAATCGCCAATCAAAAGTCGCTCTGTGTGTTTGATCCTGCCAAAATCAAAATCGCCAATCAATATTGCAGGTCCAATAGCATATTAGAAGATTCGATATTGCTAAAATCGCAGATTCGCAGGTCCTTGATTCTGCTTATATTCAATTCGCTGATGAATTCAATAGCAGGAGCAAATTTTGGGTTCAATAACTTCAATGATAGATTCAGAATTTCAAATTTCATGTTAACCGGTTTTTGACTTTTTATTGGGTTTTCAAAATCGAACCAGTAGCTTTTTAATAGCTTAATGGCCCACGGGTTTTTGACCTTTTAACGGTTTTTCAAAATTGATTTAACGGGTTTTTAATGGAATAATGGGTTTTCAATATTGATTAATGGGTTTTTGACCTTTTAACGGTTTTTCAAAATTGATTTAACGGGTTTTTAATGGAATAATGGGTTTTCAATATTGATTAATGGGTTTTTGACCTTTTTATTAGGAAAAATTTATAAAATAGCAACCAAGTTTTAACTTTGTTCTAATTTTGTCTTAATTAGATCACTTCAACTTTAAGCGAGTGTTTCAATCCTATGTGTTTTTATTTGTTTAGCAGGTTAACATGCCTATGTGATATTTTTTTTAATAAATAATGACATGAAATTTAAATATAACTAGTGTTTTCACCCCGCGCTTCGCGGCGGAGTACGGTCGTTTTTTCTCCGCATCGTGTGTGGCGGGAGTCTGGTCGTCAGGGATCAGTTCAACTCGTAAAAAACCATAAAAGTGAACACCAATACAGGATATGATGTGTGACATCCGGCATTTTCAGGTTAACTCCGTTAACTCAAACCTCGTTAGTTCAAACATTTTTCGTTACAAACTCAGTTATCTTAGTTCGTCACACATACATTGCATTTAATTAGGATTAATTAAATGTGTCAGTTAGTTCACACACATCGGAGCACACACGAGTCGAACCCGGAACGTTGGTGATAAACAATAAATAATAATTCAAGCAATAAATAATTTATAATGAATATAAATTATGTGCTTTTACGTGCTACGTGAATTATCTGTGAATTACGTAAATTTTCGTTAAATCGCGTAGATTTACCGGACTGCTTATTATTCTGCTATTTTATAAAGATTGTATTTTTATAAAATAGATTAGTTAAAGGGTTTTAATTATTAATTAGTTAAAGTTAAATTAAAAGCCCGTAATTACCCAAACCCGTTAGTAAAAGCCCGTACAAGATTTATAAAAAGATTTTTATAAAAGTTTCTAACCTAAATCACTCTCTCTCTCAATCTCGCCGTCTCTCTCTCTCTCACCCTCTCTCACGAAATTGAACCTGCAACCAAGCAAGGATCGCTCATTCAAGCTTCAATCTTGGAACTAAACGCGTATTCGGAATCCTCTTTGCGTTTCTAACATCCACACGTAAGTTGTTTCGACCGATTTGAATACTTTTTGATTCTTACAGTTAGATCAGACCTTAGATCCATCCAAACATGATGATTTTCATAATAAAGTTGCAAGCTTGATTGGTATTTGATGATAATTGTTGATTTATGATGTTTTGCTAAACCCTAGTGTTATTTGATTGATTAATTGTTGAATAATGAAACTAGTAATGTTATAATGGTGTAGAACATGATAAAAGTCAAGAACTTTACTGATGAAATCGTTGTATTGCATGAGAAACGGCTAAACCCTAATGTTTAAAACAATTTGCTGAATTTTAACCCTCTAGCGTACCGCGAGGGCCTTCGGAACATTCTCTCGCGCACCGCGAGAGACAAAATAGTCGGGACTGGTTTTTGGTTCTCTCGCGTACCGCGAGGCACCAAGGTCACATCTCTCGCGTACCGCGGGAGACAAGCTAACCTGGGCGAGTTCCTAATCTTCTCGCGTACCGCGAGGGAGAACCCTCTCATCTATCGCGTACCGCGAGGGATCGTTGTTAACAGAAAGATAATTTAGTTTTTCAGTTTTTCAATCTTTCACTTGTTTTGAATTCTATTGCTTCTTGATGATGGTTTTGTACTTGACATGACATGATAATGTGTGTAAACTTGATTGATGATTATATAACGCGCATGCTCATCATAGGTTGCTAAAAATAGAAACTTTATCGGAACCAAGTCAAACATGCTAAGTAGAATAGAATTGTTGTAGGATATGATGATTGCTATGTGCTACTTGAATTGAAACCTGCAAGCATATGATAACAATGATGTGAAACCCGAACATGGTTACTATTTATAGAAACTTACTAATTATGGAAACCTGCCATTAATGGAAACATGCTATCTTTCTAGAACAAATAGGATTTGTTGCTACGTGCCATCGTATGATCAATTGTGTGCTATGTGTTAGTATGCAACTCAAACATTAAAACACAAACGTGTCACCAACGGGTCGTCGTGTCAAACTTGAGTCGCACTTGCAAACTATTTTCTAAAACCTTTAACAACAACATTGTTTGGATATATGGGTCTATATCGAACATCACGAACACGCACTTATAGACTACGGTTATAGGTGGCAGTTAGAAGTCCAGCAGTTGCTTCTTAGCTTTCATACTTGCATACGCACTCAGGTGAGTTTCATAACCCCTATTTTACTTGTTTTTCCTTTTTGGGGGAGAAAACATGCTTTCAAACATTTCAAATATTATGGGATTCTGTATTACTGTTTTACCGCTTGCGTACTGAAAGTGCACAAACATACCAAACAAGTCCTTACATTTCGAACCGTTAGTATTGGGGAATAGCGAGGGGATTTTGAGTAGTACTACTGGGTTTTGACAAAGCCCCACCCGAGTTAGTCGCTCTAACTATGATTGGAGGTCAACGGGTGTAAAATTTGCCTAAACATTAGCCAGTGTTCGGTAGACATGGCTGGAGGCATTCAAACATACAAATAGTCAGCTTCGGTTGCGAACACTTAAAGTAGCAATGCATTAGACTAGCTATCTATCGGTAAACAATAATTACTTTATCTGACAAACATTGAGCATGGGATGCTTGCGTTAAACAATTGGATTTACTTACATTACTTTATGAACTCACCAACCATTGTGTTGACACTTTCTAGCATGTCTTTCTCAGGTCACTAAGGTATCCAAGCACGAGCATAGGGCATGCATGGAGTCTTATCACTATCGAACATTGAATTTCCGTTATTTACTTAAACTGCATGGTTTTGGGCGCTTTGTTTTGCGCAACTTACTTTTACTTACATTGGTTTATGTTTACGCTTCCGCAACGTTTTCAAACTTGAACTTTTGTTGTCTCGTGACTATGAGCAGCATTAGTGGTTTATTTAAATTCATATAGAGTCGTTCCGTGTAACTAATGACTGAGATCCTGATGTGTCACCTTCCAAAACGGTAAAACTCCGTTAGTGGGATTTGGGGGTGTGACAGATTGGTATCAGAGACATTGGTTTTAGTGAACTAGGAATTGCATTGCATTCTAGACTTTAACCACGCACTTGCATTAGTTACACAACACTTACACTCATACAGTACACTGACTCATCACACTACAGGAAATGTCTCATTCACCCAAGTCACCAGATTCCCCGATCGAGCAGGAACCCGAGGTTCCAACAGTACCTTCACCCGAGCCAAAGAGGCGAAGGATGACGCCCATTGATGATACTAGAGTGTATGGCGAGCCATTCCATGTGCGTATTAGAGACGACACGGAGCATTGGGATTGGTATCCCGACATGATTAGGAGTTGGATCCGCGAGGAGCAGGTTCCACCTCCACTTGCTGCTGACATTCCTACTTCTTCCTCTTCTACTTCGCGAACTTTGCCACCGTTGAGATATCCACCTGAGCAGGTTCTAGCTGCATTTGTAGCTAAGATGGACCGAGAGATCAGAAACATGCGCGAGGCTGCTGGTGAGATCACCGGGCTACTACAGCGTGGATACAAGACTGACCAGAGAGTGGAGAAGCTGCTTAACAACCAGGGAAGGTTGAACACTGTGCAAGACCAACTAGCAGCAGCATACTATGAGTTACGAGATCAAGTGAACGTCCAGCGCCTTAACCTCGAGGCAGCAGAGGCTAGGATTGAGCAGCTGGAGGAGCAGCTTGAGGCTGCCAATGCTGCAGAGGTTGAGCAGGAGGAGGAGCAGGGTGAGGATGAAGAGCAGGGTGATGATGAGGAACAGGATGAGGATGAGGATACTGTTTCTGGTGTGACTTCAGTTGACAGTGATGATGACTGATAGACTATCTTTTGAGTTATTTTGCTTTTATTTAAACCTAGATGGGCAGGGTTGTTCCCATCCAACAGATATTTCTGGATTTTGATGTTTGATTGAAAGTACTTTGTAGCCTTTACAATTTATTTTATCAAGTATTATTATTGAAATGTTAGAGGTTGTGGTTTAATTTTCTGTTATTTACTTATACTTGTATGACAATGATATGCGATGTATTTTTGCTCATGATTTTGTATTTGTGAATGTGAAGAACATGTCTGGACGAAGAGGTGGACGTAACGCCGGGCGTGGTAGCATCAATCTGACCCCAGCAGAGCTTACTGCTATGATTAACGAGCGTGTGGCTGAGGCTTTGGCAGCCAACCCGAATGGAGGTAAATCTATCATCTGTCGACTTTAACGAGTCAACATTCATTCTGAACTCACTTCCGAATCTTATTTGTCCCTGAACGCATTCTTTATATTTAATCCAGGTCAGAACAACCACCAACAGGCCTGCACTTATAAGACATTTATGGACTGTAAGCCCCACACTTTTAGTGGAGCCGAAGGAGCTGTAGGTCTACTCCGCTGGATGGAGAAGACAGAGTCTGTCTTTGCTATGTGCAGCTGCCCACAAGCCAACCAGGTGAAGTTTGCATCTGGCACACTGGAGGGTCCAGCCCTCACCTGGTGGAACGCCCAGGTACAAATGCTGACTCTAGAAATGGCAAATGCTTTGCCATGGAATGAGTTCAAGACTATGTTAACAGAGGAGTACTGCCCTCGCGATGAGGTGCAGAAGCTTGAGGTCGAGTTCTGGAACCTCAAGATGGAAGGGTCAGAGATCGAAGCCTACACTACCCGCTCTCATGAACTAGCTACTTTGTGCCCACAGATGGTGACTCCAGTGTACAAGCGCATTGAGAGGTTTATCGAGGGTCTAGTCCCTCAAATTCAGAGTATGGTGACATCATCCAACCCCACCACTATCCAGCAAACCATCCGTTTGGCTCACAGGTTGACCGATCAGGCGGTCGCACAGGGTACACTTCCTCCCAGGAGAGCACTTTCTAAGCTGGCAGATAATAAGCGTAAGTTTGAAAGTCCACATTTCAAGTCTTCTCAGTCCAATCCGCCTCAACAGCAGCATCATCAGCAACGAAAGTTCGAGCCTGCTAAGAGCCATTCACAGTCTAACTCGGCTCAGCAGAATCAGGGATCTTATGCTGGTAAGTACCCTAAGTGTAATAAATGCAACTTTCATCATACTGGGGCGTGCGACAGGTACCGTTGCCAGAGGTGCGGGAAGATGGGCCATTCGGCCAAGGATTGTAGAGGGGATCTACAAGCTAAACAGGCACCGACTGGTGAGGCGCCTAAAGGGTGTTTTGAGTGTGGCAAGGAAGGGCACTACAAGCGGGATTGCCCTCAACTGAAGAAAGCTGGTAATGGGAACGGAAACGGCAACCATCAGGGTGGTAATGGTAATGGCAACGGTAATGGTGCGAAGGGTCGGGCCTTCGTAATTGGTTCAAGTGAAGCTCGTAAAGATCAAAATGTTGTCACTGGTATGTTTCCTTTAAACGATCATTTTGCTTCTGTTCTCTTTGATACTGGTGCCGATAGGAGCTTTATTTCCGAAAACTTTAGTAAACACTTAGAGCTGACCAAAACCCCGTTAGAGCACAAATATTCCATAGAAATAGCTGACGGTAAACTAATCGAGGCAACTCATATCCTCGAGGGGTGTAAGTTGGGACTATCTGGTCACAAACTCGACATCGATCTCATGCCAGTTACACTTGGCAGTTTCGACATAATAGTTGGCATGGATTGGTTGTCCAAAAACCAAGCCGAAATCATCTGTAGGGACAAAATCGTTCGTATCCCTCTACCTAGTGGAGAGATTCTTTCTGTGAAAGGCGAGAAGAGTGGTGCCGTCGTGGGCATCATATCTTACATGAAAGCGCAGAAATGCCTACGCAAGGGTCATACTGCGATACTAGCCCTTGTCGTTGACAAACCTTCCGAGGAGAAGAAAATTGCAGATATCCCTATTGTTCGCGACTTCTCAGAAGTCTTTCCTGATGACTTACCCGGTCTTCCACCCCATCGACAGGTCGAATTTCAGATTGACCTAACCCCCGGAGCAGCACCTATTGCCAGAGCACCTTATAGACTTGCACCAAGTGAGCTGCAGGAGTTGTCCACACAGTTGCAAGAACTGTTGGATAAGGGTTTCATCCGACCCAGTTCATCACCATGGGGAGCCCCAGTCCTATTTGTCAAAAAGAAAGATGGGACTTTCCGTATGTGTATTGACTACCGAGAGTTGAACAAGGTAACCATCAAGAACCGCTACCCACTTCCCCGCATTGACGATCTATTCGACCAACTTCAAGGGTCGAGTGTTTACTCAAAAATCGATCTAAGATCTGGATATCATCAGCTACGAGTTCGTGATGAGGATATATCCAAAACCGCTTTCAGAACCCGGTACGGCCATTACGAGTTTTTGGTCATGCCATTTGGATTAACCAACGCACCCGCGGTGTTCATGGACCTCATGAACCGTGTGTGTAAGCCCTACCTCGATCAATTCGTCATTGTATTCATTGACGATATCCTTATCTATTCTAAGAGTAAGGAAGAACACGAAGAACATTTGCGCTTAATCCTTGAACTGCTTAGGCAGGAGCAGCTATACGCGAAGTTTTCCAAATGCGATTTTTGGATTCGCGAGGTTCAATTCCTTGGACATGTAGTCAACGAGAAGGGAATACATGTCGACCCATCCAAAGTAGAGGCCATTAAGAATTGGGCAGCACCAACGACTCCGACTGAGGTGCGACAATTTTTGGGATTGGCTGGCTACTACCGCCGGTTTATCGAGGGATTTTCTAAGCTCGCTCAACCCCTCACCGCCTTAACTCAAAAAGGTAAACCTTATACCTGGAGCGAAACCCAAGAATCAGCATTCCAACTTTTGAAACAGAAACTTTGCAGCGCACCCATCCTATCCCTACCTGAAGGAACCGATGATTTCATAGTGTATTGCGATGCATCGATCCAAGGTCTCGGTTGTGTGCTTATGCAACGTGAGAAAGTTATCGCATACGCTTCCCGACAATTGAAAATCCACGAGAAGAACTACACGACTCACGACTTGGAGTTGGGAGCCGTGGTGTTCGCACTGAAAATCTGGAGACACTACTTGTACGGTACCAAGTGCACCATTTACACCGATCACAAGAGTCTTCAGCACATATTCGAGCAGAAAGAGTTGAACATGCGACAGCGTCGCTGGATCGAACTTCTAAATGATTATGATTGTGCAATCAAATACCATCCGGGCAAAGCTAACGTGGTAGCCGATGCCCTAAGCCGAAAGGAAACTAAACCCCGACGAGTTCGAGCGTTGCAACTCACTATTCATACAGGATTACCCGAACAAATCCGCAATGCTCAACTTGAAGCACTAAAGGAAGAGAACTTAACTCTGGAAGCCACCCGTGGTATGGAGAAACAACTAGAGGTTAAATCCGATGGTATTCGCTACTTCGCAGAGCGAATATGGATTCCAGTGTACGGAAACCTGAGAGAGCTCGTTATGGATGAAGCTCACAAATCCCGATACTCTGTTCACCCGGGATCTGACAAAATGTACCACGATCTGAAAGTGTTGTATTGGTGGCCAAACATGAAAGCCGACATAGCCACCTATGTGAGCAAGTGTCTTACTTGTTCAAAAGTTAAGGTGGAGTATCAAAAACCATCCGGATTGCTTCAACAACCGGAGATTCCAATGTGGAAATGGGAACAAATTTCCATGGACTTTATTACCAAATTACCCCGAACTCCAACCGGTTGTGACACAATTTGGGTAATAGTGGATCGTCTGACCAAGTCCGCACACTTCCTTGCTATCAAAGAAACAGACAGAATGGAGAAGTTAACTCGCATTTACCTGAAGGAAGTAGTCTCTCGGCACGGAGTGCCAGTTTCAATCATCTCCGATAGAGACGCTCGTTTTACTTCGCGCTTCTGGCAATCACTGCAGAAAGCTCTAGGCACGCGCCTGGATATGAGCACAGCGTACCATCCTCAAACAGATGGCCAGAGTGAGCGTACCATTCAAACCCTAGAAGATATGCTACGAGCTTGTGTGATCGATTTTAGTAACAGTTGGGAGACTCACTTGCCTTTAGTGGAGTTCTCTTATAATAACAGCTATCATACTAGCATCAAAGCCGCACCGTTTGAGGCTTTGTATGGACGAAAGTGTAGATCACCACTTTGTTGGGCTGAAGTTGGAGATAGTCAACTTACTGGTCCTGAACTTGTGCACGAAACCTCAGAGAAAATCGTGCAAATCCGAAACCGTATGGCGGCAGCGCGTGACCGTCAAAAGAGTTATGCAGACAAGCGTAGAAAACCGCTAGAATTCCAAGTGGGAGACAAAGTTTTATTAAAAGTTTCACCTTGGAAAGGTGTGATTCGCTTTGGGAAACGAGGAAAGTTAAACCCCCGTTATGTTGGACCATTCGAGATAGTGAAAAGGATTGGTCCAGTAGCATATCAGTTGAACCTGCCAGATACACTCAATGGGGTGCATAATGTCTTTCATGTCTCAAACCTAAAGAAGTGCCTATCAGATGAGACTCTTGTAGTTCCACTCGAGGAGTTGGAAATTGATGAACAGCTACGTTTTGTTGAGGAACCAGTTGAGATCATGGACCGAGAGGTCAAAACCCTCAAGCGCAGTAAGATACCTATTGTCAGAGTTCGCTGGAACTCGAAGCGTGGACCTGAGTTCACGTGGGAACGCGAGGATCAGATGATGAAAAAGTATCCTCACCTGTTCAAACATTCAACGGCAAACACGAAAGGTACTAACTAAATTTCGAGACGAAATTTCTTTCAACAAGGGGATGATGTGACAACCCAAACTTTTGTTTCAGAAATTTAACGACTTCGCTTAATTTTCGGGACGAAAATTCTTTCAACAAGGGGATGATGTGACATCCGGCATTTTCAGGTTAACTCCGTTAACTCAAACCTCGTTAGTTCAAACATTTTTCGTTACAAACTCAGTTATCTTAGTTCGTCACACATACATTGCATTTAATTAGGATTAATTAAATGTGTCAGTTAGTTCACACACATCGGAGCACACACGAGTCGAACCCGGAACGTTGGTGATAAACAATAAATAATAATTCAAGCAATAAATAATTTATAATGAATATAAATTATGTGCTTTTACGTGCTACGTGAATTATCTGTGAATTACGTAAATTTTCGTTAAATCGCGTAGATTTACCGGACTGCTTATTATTCTGCTATTTTATAAAGATTGTATTTTTATAAAATAGATTAGTTAAAGGGTTTTAATTATTAATTAGTTAAAGTTAAATTAAAAGCCCGTAATTACCCAAACCCGTTAGTAAAAGCCCGTACAAGATTTATAAAAAGATTTTTATAAAAGTTTCTAACCTAAATCACTCTCTCTCTCAATCTCGCCGTCTCTCTCTCTCTCTCACCCTCTCTCACGAAATTGAACCTGCAACCAAGCAAGGATCGCTCATTCAAGCTTCAATCTTGGAACTAAACGCGTATTCGGAATCCTCTTTGCGTTTCTAACATCCACACGTAAGTTGTTTCGACCGATTTGAATACTTTTTGATTCTTACAGTTAGATCAGACCTTAGATCCATCCAAACATGATGATTTTCATAATAAAGTTGCAAGCTTGATTGGTATTTGATGATAATTGTTGATTTATGATGTTTTGCTAAACCCTAGTGTTATTTGATTGATTAATTGTTGAATAATGAAACTAGTAATGTTATAATGGTGTAGAACATGATAAAAGTCAAGAACTTTACTGATGAAATCGTTGTATTGCATGAGAAACGGCTAAACCCTAATGTTTAAAACAATTTGCTGAATTTTAACCCTCTAGCGTACCGCGAGGGCCTTCGGAACATTCTCTCGCGCACCGCGAGAGACAAAATAGTCGGGACTGGTTTTTGGTTCTCTCGCGTACCGCGAGGCACCAAGGTCACATCTCTCGCGTACCGCGGGAGACAAGCTAACCTGGGCGAGTTCCTAATCTTCTCGCGTACCGCGAGGGAGAACCCTCTCATCTATCGCGTACCGCGAGGGATCGTTGTTAACAGAAAGATAATTTAGTTTTTCAGTTTTTCAATCTTTCACTTGTTTTGAATTCTATTGCTTCTTGATGATGGTTTTGTACTTGACATGACATGATAATGTGTGTAAACTTGATTGATGATTATATAACGCGCATGCTCATCATAGGTTGCTAAAAATAGAAACTTTATCGGAACCAAGTCAAACATGCTAAGTAGAATAGAATTGTTGTAGGATATGATGATTGCTATGTGCTACTTGAATTGAAACCTGCAAGCATATGATAACAATGATGTGAAACCCGAACATGGTTACTATTTATAGAAACTTACTAATTATGGAAACCTGCCATTAATGGAAACATGCTATCTTTCTAGAACAAATAGGATTTGTTGCTACGTGCCATCGTATGATCAATTGTGTGCTATGTGTTAGTATGCAACTCAAACATTAAAACACAAACGTGTCACCAACGGGTCGTCGTGTCAAACTTGAGTCGCACTTGCAAACTATTTTCTAAAACCTTTAACAACAACATTGTTTGGATATATGGGTCTATATCGAACATCACGAACACGCACTTATAGACTACGGTTATAGGTGGCAGTTAGAAGTCCAGCAGTTGCTTCTTAGCTTTCATACTTGCATACGCACTCAGGTGAGTTTCATAACCCCTATTTTACTTGTTTTTCCTTTTTGGGGGAGAAAACATGCTTTCAAACATTTCAAATATTATGGGATTCTGTATTACTGTTTTACCGCTTGCGTACTGAAAGTGCACAAACATACCAAACAAGTCCTTACATTTCGAACCGTTAGTATTGGGGAATAGCGAGGGGATTTTGAGTAGTACTACTGGGTTTTGACAAAGCCCCACCCGAGTTAGTCGCTCTAACTATGATTGGAGGTCAACGGGTGTAAAATTTGCCTAAACATTAGCCAGTGTTCGGTAGACATGGCTGGAGGCATTCAAACATACAAATAGTCAGCTTCGGTTGCGAACACTTAAAGTAGCAATGCATTAGACTAGCTATCTATCGGTAAACAATAATTACTTTATCTGACAAACATTGAGCATGGGATGCTTGCGTTAAACAATTGGATTTACTTACATTACTTTATGAACTCACCAACCATTGTGTTGACACTTTCTAGCATGTCTTTCTCAGGTCACTAAGGTATCCAAGCACGAGCATAGGGCATGCATGGAGTCTTATCACTATCGAACATTGAATTTCCGTTATTTACTTAAACTGCATGGTTTTGGGCGCTTTGTTTTGCGCAACTTACTTTTACTTACATTGGTTTATGTTTACGCTTCCGCAACGTTTTCAAACTTGAACTTTTGTTGTCTCGTGACTATGAGCAGCATTAGTGGTTTATTTAAATTCATATAGAGTCGTTCCGTGTAACTAATGACTGAGATCCTGATGTGTCACCTTCCAAAACGGTAAAACTCCGTTAGTGGGATTTGGGGGTGTGACATGATGAAACACAGCACCGCTAACGATGTTATTCGTTTATAAATGGGCGGGTTTATTACGGCACCAACACGTTTAGGTCGCTCGATATAGCTTACAAGACAAATAAAATACACTCGACTTTTAATAAAAACACGTTTAAAAAAATTATTACGAAATGTTGACGAAAAAAAATCCAAAAACAGACACGCATTCCAAATTTTTTTTAAAAGGTAACGAACAAAAGTTATCACATAAAAATAAAAATATTAAAAAATAGAGCGTCTTAAAAATGTAAACAGCATTGATAATATTAAAGACCTTATAAAAAAAGTCGCTTAAAAAGTTATCATACGTGTTACAGAACCAAAAAAAAAACTAAACCTAAAAACTCTTACAAAAAAAAAAGAAAAATAAAAGCTAAACAAAAAAAAACTTAGACATCAAAAAGAAAAAGCTAAAAAAGTAATAGTAGAAAAGAGGGGAAGCAGCTTCGAACTTGGGTCAAATGGTTCACAAAAGTAGTTGTTTACCACTGGGATAAAGAATGTTGATTGTATTAATTGCCATCATCTATATATTTGAAGTAAAAGGAAGGTCGGGTGGCAGAATTTGATTGGCCACCGACCTTCCATTTTAAGGTCTTTTAGAATAAGTTAGGATTTATCCTTCTTCCCGATCATATTAGGAATTTAAATATAATAAGAATCGATTGTATTTATATGTAATAAATAAGTTAGGACCTGCGATTAAAAACCTAAGTCGAAACACAGACTCGCTATATGACCTTTTCGCTATATAATCTTTTGGTAGTTATCGGTTCGGCTCGTTCACACGGATAAAACCTAAGTCGAAATACAGACTCGCTATATGACCTGTAAAATTGTCAAGGAGTTCGACACAATATCAGGGCTTACATGAACGAGAAAAGAGACCCCACAATTAAAGGAGGTAAGGCAAAAAAGTAGACATAAAAAATTTGATTAACAAGTGTGACCCACTATTGGAATAATTAATAGTTATTTGGAATTTTGTTTTGTAATTTTGTGTAATCGGTGGTAACTTATTTGGAATTCTGTTTGAATTTTCAGTTTTGTTAGAATTTTGGTATGGATTTTTGAAATCGCAGGACAATGAAATTTTGTTGCTTATTATTTTTTTTTGTTGCTTTAAAATTTGTTTGGAATATTGCTTTAAATTGTTGCTGATCATTTAATATATTTGTTTAATCGCAGGTCCTCACTTATCTATACTACTTAATAAACAAGTAAATTAGGAGGATACTTGTCACATTTCTAGACATTCTCATTCTTATTTTCCCGCATCTCTCTCTTCTATTAATAATCAACTCCACTATTTTAGACAACTAAATTAATTATTTGTTTCAATTTTTATCTATAGATTTTTAATTTAAAACTATGTTTATCATCAATTAAATTGTTCAATCATATTTATATTAATTTACAAACTGAAACATATTTATAGCCATGTAGGATCAGAATAAAACATTTAAGCATATATTTACATATTTACATTGTTCCATTTTGATTCAACCTATGTAATACACAAATTTTTTAACACATAAAGTTTCTATTAGTAAGTATATAATATTACATTTATTTAACCTATTTAATACACGAGATTTTAAGCTAGTATTATTATATTTAAATACGATTGATTCTTATTAAATTAACTCGTTTAGTTAATTAATCAAACGGAGTTTGTTTGTTCGTGTTCGTTCATTTATTAAAACAAAATAAACAATTGAACATAAATTACGAACCCTTCGTTGAATGTTCATCTCGTTTACAACCCTAGGATCTAGTTTAGCAAGAGCCGGTTAGGGTTGAACCCGAACCGAAACCGAACCAAACCGATCACACCTCTCTCCAAAACCGGTTCCCCATCCGAATTTGTTCCACCAAGAACCGGTTTTGACTTTCGTTGACCCAAACTAAAACCGGAAACGAACTTGGAAAAAAAAAACAGTTTGTACATCTCTTAGGTCAAATGATCTTGGTGATAAAAAAGTCAATATTTTAAATGTATGTTTTGGGAAAAATTTAGAATTGATAGTTGACCTTCAAAATACATTTAAACTAGATCGGATAAATATCGAATAGTGAACCACCATTTTTAAAGCATACCATAATTTTTTGGGAATGTTTGAAGGTGTTTTAATGTTAGATTTCACCTCAAAAGAATTAAATTAATCTCCTAGTGTTCACAAACTCTACATGTGCCCTTTTTCACCTTGATTCTTGGTATTGGTTGGGCAACTCCTTGAACTTATTTTCAGTCAGTTATATCAAAAAGTTACTTGCTAGGAAAGTTGGAATAAAGATTGTTTTAAGTTGGACTGGTGTAAATGGATCCCAACTAAATATAGTATTTTGGTTTGGCGTGCTGAAATGGATCGTATTCCAACTTTGGTGGCGCTTAACAAGTGGAATATTCCGATGGAGTCCTCCCGATGTCCGCTTTGCCGTGATGGGTCGGAATCGGTTAATCACTTGTTTACGTCTTGTTATATTGCTTCAATTTTTTGGCAAAATATTAGCTCTTGGTGTAAGATCCCGACCATAATCACATTTTCGTTTCAGGATTTGTTGGTTATTTCTAAAGCGGTCCCGGGTTCGGAGGTTCTAAAGTTGGTTTTGCATGGGTTAATCCTAATTGTTATTTGATGCATTTGAAAAACAAGAAATGATTTCATCTTCTCAAACATCCCGGTCAAAGTCGAGAAGATAATTAAAGATGTTAAAGCCCTGTGGTTTTTGTGGGTAAAAAATATGCCAAAGTTTAAAGATATATCGTGGCTAGATTGGGTTCGTTTTAATTTTGTGTAATTATGTAATCTGTTTTTATTGTTTGTTTGGTTCGGTGGTTGCCCCTGTTTCTATGGAGGTGGTTGGTTTTTAACAAAGTTTGCCCTAAAAAAATATAAAACGGAATATATATATATACTAGTGTGTTAGCCCACGCAAAGTGTATACGTAAGCCTCATCTTTCTCTACGTATAGATACTTAAATACATTTTTGACAACTAAAAGAAAAAACAATTTGTAAATTATGTTATTGGTTTGATATGTTTTCTTTAGTTTTTGTATAACTATGTGGTTTTCTTTTGAACCTCCTATATATATATGACGTAAAAAAATAGGTATTGATGCATAAAGTTTTTGAACAATAGGAAACTTATGATAAAAAAGAAACTTATCTTAAAAAACATAAGAAAGAAAGTGAGTTGATTCATAAACTTTTTAAACGGTTGTGCATTATTTTTTAAATAGATGGTTATCAAAATTTATGCACCCTCATTTTACATACTAAATAAATCAAAATTGTAAATGGTAGTATCAATGCATCAATGTATAAAAGCATAAGACATTTTTATATCATTAATGCACCACTTTTATAGCACCAAAAATAATAAATAAAACTTTTCTTATAACTTTCTTTTACCAAAAACATTTTTACCAATCTTGACATCGATGAGGATTTGCATTCAACTTGTGATGAGGATTTGAGGACAACCATTACTTGTGATGAGGATTTGCATTCAACTAGTACAACCATTACTTGTGATGAGGATTTGCATTCAACCTTTTGTTGAAATCGATGTCATGTAATAAATCTTTTAGTGACCTATAACACAATTTCATCAATTTTGACCGCTTAAATATAGATTTATATCATCTTACATAATAAAAAAAATCACATTAGTATATTTGGATGCTTGAAACATCACTTAATCAAATCTTAACCCGTTTAAAAAGATTCTCAAACACGTGTGTTTTAGCCTTTTTAGCATATTCTAGAAATTTAATATACAAAAATTGATTCAACATGTTTTTTCATATAAATTAACTAAATATAGTAGTTTTTATGTACACAAACTATAAAAAGTATAAAACATCACTTCAATTTTCTATTTTGTACTTGTTTATTATTTAAAATTTTTTTAGAAAATGTCCTTTTAAAAAAAATGTACGAGTTATGATTATGTCAAAAGATATGTGGTCCAAAAACCCACAATTATGAGATTTACAAAACACAAATGAACTCAACCCTTAGGATATATTTTGTTATGATTTTGTCAATGTGGTCCCAAACTAATCATATTAACTAATTAAACTTAACTTGCATATTGTTGTGTACTCGTTAAAACTTGTTACGGTCGATCTCGATGACTCATACATTTTCGAACTAAATTTATACTAAAACGTAAACGTCCGTAAAAATAAGTAAACATGCGCTAAAAAAGAACTTCACAACGACGTTGTAAAAACTATCGGTAAGAAATACGAAAGCGAATATAGAAAGAAAAAAGTATAAATATATCATTTTTTACCTGGTTCGATTTTAATAAAGTTCACGTCGAAACGTTGACCGTTTTTTGAATAAAAATTATATAAATAATACTCTTTTAGGCTTGCGAGCTAGCTCGAGCTTGACAAGTAAAACTCAGACTCATTTATTAAACACGCTTATTTGTAGGCTCGAGTTCGTTTTAGCTCGATTAGGTTCATGCTTTTAACAAGCTCATCTCAAGTATCTAATGAACGGCTCGACTCGTTTACATCTAATTTATCATTTTCCTTTTTATACTAAAATTCTTATACATATTAACACAGAATAATCATATATCTCGATTGATGCACCGCAAATACTATATAAACAAGCTAAGAATTTAGATCATTATACACAAATTTTCATCCAGGAGATTTGTTATGGACTTTGTGGATCTTCTGAGTCTCTCGATTTTGTTCTATTTTATTTTAAAGTTCCTACATTTGAATGTAGTCGAATTAGGGTTTTTGAATCGGTTTACAAATTGGTGTTCTTCAAGAATTTGTTACGATGGGAACTCTGATTCAAACCCGCCAATGATTGAGAAACGCAAGGTTGTTAAAGAAACTGTAAATTGTAAAGGAATTGATGAAGGTGGTGATGCAGATAACCAAGAACATTGTGATGAAGATGAAGTGTTCGACGTAATGTCTCTGAGAAAACTTGTGAAGATAGAAAGGCAGCGAGCAGCTGATGCTTACGTGGAGCTCGAGAAAGAGCAAATGGCGGCTACCAGTGCGGCCGAGGAGGCGATGGCGATGATCTTGCGGCTTCAGAATGAGAAGAGTGTGGTGGAAATGGAAGCCCAACAGCACCGGAGATTGAGCCATGAGAAGCAAGTGCATGATCAAGAGGTTATTCAGTCGTTGAGGTGGATCGTGATGAAGCACGAGTCAGAAAGGAGCTTGTTGGAAGATCGGTTGAGATTGTGTAAGCAAAGGTTGATGCTTTACATGAATGGTGATGGTGATGATGAAGGGTGTGAATTGTCTTTGAGTTATCTTGATGAGCGGCTCGTTAGCTCTCTTGATTTGGGTTTATCACCGTGGTAAGGTGGTTGTTGTTGTGTGACCTAGCGATCATGAGTTCGAGTTGTGGAAACAGCCTCTTCAAATGTAGGGTAAGGATGCGGATATCAAGCCTAAAGTTGGTCTGACACCCTCGGGCCCCACACTTGCGGGAAAATCATGCACTGGGTTTGCCCTTTGCCTTACCGTGGTAGTTTTAGATCTCTAACTTTGATTACATATTATGTGTTTATGGTCTTTGGATATAGGTCATGTGTTGCATTCTCATCGATCGAAAGTGATTTTGGTCATTTTCAACCTTGCTCGTATATCTTTTAGTTGTTGTCTTGATTAGGCTCGGGCCCAAATGCACAAAACCTTATTTTTCACTACTACACAAACAAGTGTTAGGGATGGAAAAAATGTGTCGCAAATATAACAGTGTTATTTTTTATCATTGAATCTGCCACTTCCTTAAATCTGTTGTAAAAAGTTGTTGTAACTACTATTCATGAAGAGGTTTTTTTGTCTTGAACAACAAACCACCGCAAAATTGCATGTTTGCTACGGTTTTAAGACAATTTTGATCGTCGCAAATGACTAGTGTCTAGAAACTTTTACAACAAGATGCATAAGGAAGTTAATGTAGTAACCTTATATAATGTCTTCAACCAAAGGTAATTAGTGTGCGTTTAATATGTTAAGATGGTTTTTGTAAGTGTAAGTATACATTGTTAGGTTTAAGTTTTATATTTTCAAAGATGATATATTCATAAGAGATTAAATGCACTTTCACTATAAATAATTTGTATTTATATTTCTTTCAAGCATCTAAAAGACAAATACATCTTAGCATGTGTTTAAAAGCATAAGTTAGATCAAACTTAAAGAATATTTGAGAGAAATCACATGAAAATGGTAAATATCATCCCCATTATTAGTTGATATAAATAGTTAAAACAACCTGAAAACTGGGGCGGGAGGTGATCGACGAACAACTATCCTAGATCTATACGTAAGCCATAAGCAGTACATGCTTACATCATCTCAGTTTGACACATCATTGTAATCATTGTCATATCATATTTTTATCTTTTTTAACCATTTGAAAATTCATCAAAAAGGTAAAATTTAAAATTAATTACATACAATGACAACCGGGGTAATGTTTATCATATTTTCATCTACCCAAATTTTTAATGTTTTATTTAGCGTCATGGTCCTATATAAAACAGACAAAAAAATCTACTAAACCGAGAAGGATACATACAAAGATAGTAGACAATGGTACGAACTTGAACAAGATACAAACTAATCACACCTCACAATAAAGACACAATCAAATAATAATAACGGGAGACCTAAAATTCAAACGTATGTGGTTATTTCATATATCAAACTATCGGAAAAAAAACATGGTCCAGCACATACAATTTTTTTTAATGGCTTATTTCTTTAACATACACCAATCTATCCAACTAATATACTTACGCTTTAGTCTATTGGAGTATCAGAGAAAACCGAGAGATTTAATATTGTGAATAATATCCTCAATGCTGCCGGCCTTATCGTTGAACCTTTTTTCGTTCCTCGCTATCCACAAGCACCAACACGTCACCAAAATAATCCCATGAAACGCTTCCTTCGCCTGAACCCCAAACCCACAAAAACTGTGAAGCTCAAGGATGTCTCTAACCGAGAATGCAAAGATAGGAGGAACCTGAAACCATCTACTAATTAGATTCCAAACCACCGACGCCACAAAACACGAAGTAAAGAAGTGTTCCGACGATTCTACATCCATCTCGCATAAACTACATTTGAGATCCCAACCAATACGTTTTTTTGAATGAACCAACATGTACATTATATAGCAAATAATTTCCAAAGTTTGAATTTTACAAATAAATGGATGTGCTTTACCAACAAATTAAATAAATTGAATCGTTACCTTTTTTTTAAAAGGCAGAATATATTGAAAAGCTAGCAATGGCTAGCAAATACAAAGAGAAGCGAAACATACAAGAAACAAGAACAAGAATGATTAAAAATTAAAACCACACCATTTCTCTCCATCATCTACCCCAATTTTCTTCCGATTCTTAGCCCATAAAAAACTTGAGGATTTGAGATCTTCGAACAACCAAGCAAGTGACGCCTTTTTGCCCCTGAAAACAACTCCGTTTCTTAATTTTCAAAGACTCCATAGTATAGTTAAAATAACAACTTGTATGACTTTTCTGTGGTGTGATAAGTGTTACTTAAACCACAAATAAATAGATGTCTTGGGAATGTTTGATTGTCAACCTCAAAAGAAGTGATGTGATCTCCTTGCTTTTACAAAACATCCTCAATTCCATGCCCAAGTGCGTTTCACAACTATGTATATAGACACTCACACGTTTATTTAAAACCATTAAATATTAAGAAATTAAAGAAACCAACTTTTAGCATTTCTATCATGAAAATAGAAAAAAAGGTCATAATTATGAATTATAGAGTAGATGACACATAAGGGTGGAGCGAGTGGTATTCATGAAACCCTCTCATTTTATCCAATTAAAATTTTCCATGTCATTTTTACCCTTTGGAACCACAGTAGCCACCATCACCTTCCATCTCATGGAGCCACTGCCGGGTAACTTAAGGCCATTGATGGCAAAAATTCCGCCCACCCTTAAAATTCCGTCCACCACCATAGCAACCACCATCACCTTCCATCGCTGTTATTATTCCCCGTCAACCGCCTGCAACACCCGTAACACCATCTCCACACCCACTGGAATCCTCCTCTTGAAACCATCTTCAGCTCCACGTGAACACCCTCCGACACACAATCATTTTCAGCTCCACCGTGAACACCCTTCATACAAACACTTCATAGTTGCTGATTCACTCTTCGATGAACAAAACTAGAAGAAAAAAATGATGGCGGCTGTATTTTAGCTCCACCGTGAACACACACACACACCAACAGCTACAAAAATATTAACGGCTAGAGTTTTTGAACGGGCTTTACTACCCGTATGGAGAAGCCCTCGCCAAGCCCTCGATGGTTGCGGCGGTGTTATCCATGGAACCCGCCCTACCAGTGAGCAACCCACCATGCCATTCCGTCCACCCTAAGATGAAGATTTTAATCATTTATTAAAATACGACTCGATTCTTAAACATGTTTAATTTTATTTCTAATTATTATTAAATAATATTTAAGAAGAATGAGATGAACAGTTCTTTCTGTCATTGGGCCGCTATGTCATGTGGTGCTTGGGCATAGTTATTTAACTGGAAATATAATTAAGTTTTTTTTTACTTTAAGCTTCTTTTTTTGTAATGTTTGAACGTTGTTTTTTCATTCGGTCAATAATATTTGACTGGTTGTCTAAACTAAACATTACAAATTTTAACCTTTCTGTCACAACATGCGAGTTAATAAACCTAGTTTAATGTATGAACGAGGTGTTAGGACACATTTTTAATTATTTAATATAAGAACGAGGTCTTAGGGCAAACATACAATTATTTAATATATGAACGGGGTGTTAGGGCACACATAATTATTTTCACATATCTGAAAAATACACGTCTCTTCACATGGGCACACGTCTTATGTGTGAAAACGTTAAAAAAATATAACATGTTCACATGTGCACTCTATAGTTCTTCTATTGCACATTAAATAAATTTTGCCTCACATTTTAAGGCGAAAGGCGGACCTTAAACGGTTGAAGGATGACATTAATATGACTAAACACAAAAGAAACGTGGTTAAATACATAAAAGAAACTTATGAAGTTACGGCGACTCGGTTGTGGAGTTCGAAACATAGATAAAAGACAGTTATATAACGCTATCGATGTTTTTCAATCAGTGTCGGTCTCATTCTTCGTGGTACCAACGCGTCTCCGTCAGTTGATATAAAACACGATATCTAAAAAATACTCTATTTTAAATATGACTCGTTTTAAAAAAAATGTTATACTTGGACGTTAAGAAAAAAAATAAATAAACAAATGAAAAATATTTAAAAAAAATTATATGCTACAGTGAGTAACTTAAAATTTTAAAAAACTTAATAAGGTAAAATTAATTTTTACCAAATTAATTGATATTTTTGTCATATAACAGTGGAGAGGTAGTGTTAATCTATATTTTGGTTTTCTTGGTATTAATATTTTTTACTAGTTATATGTATTTATTATCAAACTAGTTATATGTATTTATTATCAAAGTTGTGCTTTTTACTAGACCGACTTATTGCCATTTATTCTTGAAATTTTATTTCTATAATCTATACAATTCATCATTTATTTATAAAAAGTTTTACTTACACGCACACCCTCACCTGTTATATGTATATATCATCGTGTCGTATAAGGGTCATATTATACCATACGACCCGTATGCTCTCAAAATAGTTGAATAATACTCAGTTATATGTATCTATATTTATACTATTATATAATAGAGATTGAAAGGATGAGAATATAATTTTAAAAAAAAATTAAGATACCCTCTATATTTTTTATTATACAATGGTTTACACCTTCGTAACTGACTAGGCCAATAAAACCTTCAAAACCCTAATATCATTTACATCGTTCTCACGTTTCCCCTTCTCGCTCTCTCCCCCCACCCTCTTCAAACGACTGCTTCACCACAGCCACCCAAGACGGTGGTTATCAGAGGCTAGGGTTCTGCCATGAATAGCAGCGGCTAGGGTTCTGGCATGAACATCGGCAGTGGCGGGTTTTGGTGGTCGAGACCAATGTTAGCGGACCCGGGGAAAAGAGAAGCCATCATCTTCCGTTTCCACTCTTTGTATTTTCTAGGGTTTCTAAATCAGACTTCCTTTCACTTCGTTCTATAGTGGTACTGGTTATCTTGTTAATTTGTAGTTTTTTTTAATTGGATTATGGTTTTAATTTTGTTCTGTCACTCAGTGTAAACACTAAAATATGATGCAATTGGTTGTTTGTGAAGGTGGATTAACTATTAACTGATTTTTACGACTATTTGTGATCTTTCACCTGGTTTGCACAAGGTATGATCAAATTAGAGAGTTTCATTGTAGTTTTTTTACTTGAATCTTGATGAATTAGTGATGGGTTTACTACATAAGTGGGCTAATTGGAGTAATTAGTTGTATCTGGGGTCTTTGATTTGTAACCTTCTAAATTGTTTTTTTTTTTTTAATTTCAAGAATTAGATTGTCATTGTACTAATATTGTTTTTGTTATTATATGTTTTGAATAAGTGGAGCTATAGGTTTAACAATTTCCACCACATTGTGGATTTGATTTTGTAAGTCTTTAAAGAAATTTTGGTTTTAAATGTGTTCTTGGTTTTAAATTGCGCGCATAATGCGTTTTGCGCCGTAGCGCTGGAGTTGGCGCATCGCTGCACCTGATGCTTAGCGATTACATGATGCGTGGATATTGCGCCGTTGCTCGCATTATGCGGTGTTCGCATGTAGCGCTCTGATGCGTGCAACTATGATTTTTTGGGTTTTTCTTCAGATTTTTTGGGTTTTTGAAATTCTATCTTCTTATTGTAGGTTCTTCCTTGGCTTATTCAACATTTTCTTTCTTGGAAATACTTTAGTATGCTTTTTTGTGCTTTTGGAAGTATTTTAGCATGCCTCATTTAGTCATTTGGACAAAAAAAAAATGAAATTCTATCTTCTTATTGTATGACTTCTTTTTTGTTTAAGTATGTTTTTACAACTTGTTATGTATAAATAATATTTTAGTACTTTTTAATAAAGAGCGCATCTCATACGTGATGCGCTCGCATCGCGCATCGGATTTTGGGACCAAACGCCTCGCGCAATTTAAAACCAAGAACGTGTTACATTTTTAAGAGGTTTAATTTTATTTAAATGGGGAGAACCTGATCATTGATATGTTGTCTGGGCATCAAACAGAAAAACTGGTACCAGACTACCTTATTCCGGGTTACATGGATTTGAAACGAAATAAGCGTCTAACCTGAACCCTTTATACTACTACATTTAAGAGCTTTGAATCATCAGCTTTGGTTCCTCAGTATGCAGGTATGGTTCCTCAACATGTCTAATGTGGAATGATTTTATTTTGAGTGGGATGGCACAAGTGTGAATTTGAAATATTTGGTTGCAAGTACAATCATATTTCAAGTATCACTGAAGCTTCACTTTTGACCCTACAATTGGATTCATGTTGCAAGCTTTCACATGTTTTTGTTTATATTATGCATGTGGGTCTGTTTCTATACAACTACTTTCTTCTAATTTTTATTGGTTCAATATATTGTGCCCTTAGCCATACGGTTTCTCTATTAATCTTTTTGTATCTTGACAATTTCTTATATATGCATATACCATGTACTGGAATTCTTTATAGATGTATTAGCCTATTAAAACCCAGTTTCTTTTTTAAAGTTGTGGGGTTACCCACTAGTTTATTATCAAAGTTGTGTTTTTTACTAGACCAACTTATTGCCATTTATTCTTGAAATTCTATTTCTATAATCTATACAATTCATCATTTATTTATAAAAGGTTTTAGTTACACGTACACCCTCACCTGCTATATGTATATATCATTGTGTTTTATAAGGGTCATATTCATATTATACCATACGACCCGTATGTTCTTAAAATAGTCGAATCATATTCGGTTACTGGTAGTATGGTACAACACGACTGAATGCATATGAGCCGTATGGTGTAATACGACTTATATGTATTAGATCTTTTTTTTTAAGTTTTATTGTGATCTTAATAAAACTAGATAGACAGATAAATGAAAAAATTACAAATTAGCAATTAACAATAGATATAACCAAAAATATGTAGTCATGCCTTCATATTAAACTAAAATAAAAATTCACATAAAAGGACACCAAATTTTACATCTTTCAACAAATCAGATCCAGATAATTTACCACTTGCTCTTACTGAGATTAATAATGTCAATTTCATCAGACTTCATTGGATTTTTTTATGATGTATCAGGTCTTGTAATTTTATTAATGTCTGCTTTATACCATGCTAATCCATTTTTTTTATGATGTTATGATGTATCAAACTCTTGCATTTCATTATTTATCATAAACTTCCTTCAAAAGATGAGAGACAATGTAAAGTTAAGAATGAAAAATGAAGGAATTATTGAAGAATCATTGTAAAGTTGAGAATGAAAACGAAGATAAGTAAACAAACAACAAACAAAAAAAACTATGAAAGAAATCGAATGAATTTCACTAGAGCTATCTCTTGCCGATTCAAAACAAACTGTTAGACTCGTTATTTTGATTTTTTTTGTTTCGTGGCTTCAAACAATTAAAAAAACCATCAATTACTCAACAACAATACAGGTCATAGGGTACAATATGCTACATTGTCAAACGGATTGTATTGCATCATACTACCCATATAACATCGGACCGTATTGTATTATACAACCCGTATCTGGACATAAATTAATGATGTCAGGTACGGCAACTTTTGCCGTTTGACTAAGGGGAATACGGACTGTATTAGTTTTATGGAAATAACAATTTCGTATGTTTTTTTTAACGGCAATTTGGATTACTGACGGGAAATTGGCCCACCCGATCATCTCCAACCCTACAAAAGAAACCCATCATAGATGAGAAAACTTTTAACATGACTTGGACTTTTTTTTTATCGTAAGTAGAATGTGAAACAAAAACCTCTACGTACCAGCATCCGATTAAAACATGTTTAATGTTACAATTGAAAATAAATATAAATAAAATTAAAAATAACATCCGCCTCAATTCGTCTTTATTCCTCACCGATCAAGGTCTTCGTCGTCCGGTGCGAGTGGCATCAATCTCAGCAGTTTTCGAACAAAACCCTAGAAATCTTCCCCCAATTTCATGGATTAGTAGGTTGATTATGCAGTGAATCACACAAGATTATGTAGGTAGTATATCCAGGAGGTATGATTTCTTCGTGTGAGCTCAAGTTACTGGTGTGAATCTAATTATTATTTTTCCGTTTGATTTATGGAATTTCATGATTCGTGTACATACACATTGCGGTATTCTTTCTTCGTGTGATTCATTTCTTTATAAACGATTATAGCTGTGTGAATCACGATTTTAGGGTTTAGACGCGTTATATGCATTTTTGTGAGGAATTGGTTTAGTATGTGTTTCATGTTCTTACATGCTTGTGGATTATTAACTCAAAGAGGTTACAAAAATGTCACTGTGATACGGAACTGGCAGTAGAACATTACAGTACACGGCTCTAGTCATATAATGAATCTAGGGCGATTTTATGATTCCAGAATTGATTTGATTAACATGTGATTACAGGCTTCGTGTAACGAAAGAGGGCTGTTGGAACCCTAATCTGGCAATCATTTCCACGGATCAGCGACTTTCGAGGTGAGTTTCGATCTCTCTATGCATCTATATTGTTCACTTTTGTGCAACTGGAAAGCCATAGTGGATTATTAATTAGCTATAAATTCAGGAGAGCATTATTTTTATGTGTGTTTTATGAGGATATCTGTGGATGGATGGATTTATATGATAGAACACTGGCTGTTTGCCTGTTTGTGATTTAGTTGCTTATTTCTTACCTAAATGGTTAAAATGAGGGTGGGTAATCGTTGTTCTGACAGTGCTGCAGAGCTGCACAGAGTCAAGTAAATGCTTGTGCCTGTCCTTTTCTAACGTCACATGTAATGCATAGGAAATTTTCATGTTATGTGAAAACTTAGTAGATAAGAGGAGTGAGACATAAGATGAGAGAGTTAGTTGTAGGAAATTTAAACTACAAAGCAATGTGACGCTTCAATGTGCTTGAGAAGAGGGGACATTACTATGAAGATAAATCTCATTGTGGAACTACTTAAGTTTCTTTTGGTTTTGAGTATAGTATATCACACGCTCGATGTATAATTATTATAGTATTCCCTCTACTCCGCCCGCCAAGACTACCACTTCCTCAAGAAAGCTCAAATTTATTAGCATGGAGAATAAATTGACACGTATGAGATTGCCATAGATCATATAATTATACTAGATTATGAATGACTCCAATATGCGTTATAGAAACACTTATATTGTACAGTTGTATATGTAAGCAGTGTTGTAAAAATCAGGCCTAGGCGGCCATTTAACTTGTAATTTTGAGCTAGGCGGACCATTAATCGGAGTCGGTCCTAGGCGGGTCTAGGCGGCCAGATTCCGACGAAAATACCGGCAAAAACCTGAAATTTTCGGCCAAATTCCTGTGAAAACCTTGGATTTTCCAACCAAACCCTTCAAATTCCAGCCAAATATGTTTATAAATATTTAAAAATGAACATTTTAATAAAAATTACATATAATTATGTGTGTTTATATATAAAAAACTGAAAATTACATATAAAAATTCCAATCCGATTAATCCCGCCCAGGCCCCGATTAATCCCGCCTAGTCCTAGGCCCCACCCAACCGCCCGCCTAGCGCCTAGCGATTTTTCCAACCATGTATGTAAGCTATAGTAAATTGAGAAGATAAATATCTCATGCAAGCAAGTAAGGCGTTCTTTGTAAGCGAATTTAGAATGGGTCTGATCATGGTACTCACAACATGACAGACTTGCGCATCACTAAAACACATAGGATGGTTTGGCTATGGCCCATAACTTTGTGGGATAGGGATTTTTTCAATCAACCCTCTCCAATTAGGAATCATCCGTTCTGACGTATTTTTTATACAGATTGCTAGTAAACATCCACATCTGTGGTGCTTGGTACTCCGGACAATCTTATACAGATTGCTAGTAAACTTTAGAACATAGAAGTTAATAAAGTTACAAACGATGACAATCAAAAGGAAGTAACAAAAATTGATTAGACATTGCAGGTTTGTAGTCCTGGCCGATGTTTGCCTTTTGCCTTTTGATAAGACAATTGGCTATTTTTTGAAGCTTGATCTTCTTAGATTAAGACATCTTTGACACAACTCTCATGTCAGAAAACTTTATCTTTTATTTTGGCAGGTTTTGTAGTTTGATAATTCCCAAACCCAAAATAACTTGCAAACTGCAAAATCAGGTAAAATCCATGAAACTGCAAGGAAGGTTTTTTGTTTTTGTAAATGAATTTCTAAAATATAAAATATGTATCTGTATGTTACATTCCCACCTGGGCTTCTTTTATATTTATCATCTTCTTTTGTTTTATGCATCTTGGTAAATCAAACCAAAATCATAGTTAAGATGCATTGCCTTCATAACAGCGTGAAATTCCACCAAGTTATCAAGCACCTTGACAACACCCTTTTGTAGGGATATAAAGCTCTTGCAGCGATTCGATAACTTCCATCTTTGTTGATTGTTCATGCAGGTATCTGCTTGGTGATGGATGATTATGTAGTTGTTTCAGATATTCCACAGATGCTTCCACCGCCACCTGGCAGTTTCCCCGATCGTGAAGAACTTATCCAACATGTTGGGGAGTTTGGCATCTCTCAGGGATATGTCGTAACTATTAAACAATCAAAAAAGGAAAAAGTTGTAGTTCTTGGATGCCAAAGAGGAGGTGTTTATAGGAACAGGCGTAAAACAATTGATGATGGCACGAGTGAACTTGTTCGCAAAAGAAAATCTGGTTCACGGCTTACAAATTGTCCATTCGAATTAGTGGGTAAAAAGGATGACGGTTTTTGGGTACTTTCAGTTAAGAACGGGTCCCACAATCATGAACCTTTGAGTGATATCACACAGCATCCATCTGCTAGACGGTTTACTGAGAATGAGGTTTTGCTTATTAAAGAGATGACAGAAGCTGGTTTAAAACCACGTCAAATTCTAAAGAGATTAAGACAACACAATCCAGAGCTTTTATCAACTCCAAAGCATGTGTACAATATTAAGACCAAGCTTCGACAAGGAAATCTTACAGGTGGGTCCCTTCAATCCAGAAGATTAATGTTCACCTTTTTAAACTAGTAGAGTTTATTACACCCAAAATGTAACTTACTTTTCACCTTTTTGTCATTGTATGTAACATACTTTCGAATTTTAGTTTTTTGCAATTGTATGTAAGTAACCTTTTTATAGCAGGTGAAGTGGTTACATGGCACACCGATGTGCCAAAAAAAGACGTAACATTACTGTTTTACCTGCTATAGAAAGGTACTTGCAGTTGTAAAAATTTGCAAAGTATGTTATATGCAATATATAATATGAATTAATAAGTTCTCATGCAACAACTTATGCTGTGCCAGATGCTTATTTTGTCTTCTAAGTAATGTCTTGTTGCAATCATTTCTTGCACATTATGCCCATAATTCTTGTTACTGTTGTAGCAATAGTTTGTCAAGCAATATTCTTGAGTATTCCCTCCTTCCAACATGAAAGCTAAACTTGACTATAAACGATTCTAAGAAAATTTCCAATTATTTGAAGCAGGATTATAAGTAATATTCTTTGATTCAAGTAGTTTTATACTAGTATCTCATTCCCTTTTAGTGATGATCATTTTCCATTAACATGTACATTTGGTGCTTCAAGTAGTATAGACGCACACATTACATTTTTGTAAGATAATAAATTGGTGGTACACTTACATTTGACTTCAATTAGCGTCAATAACATTCAAATAAATTAGGATATTTATCAATTTCTGTCTTTCCTTTACTCTAGACATTTAACAAGGCTTAAATTTGTAATATTCTTATTTCTCTCTGCTGATTATTATGATTTCATCCTCAGTTAAGAGATATAAAACATTGAGACCTCAGACTTCAGCTCAAGGAAACTCTAATTCATCAACAACTTCAGAGCCATCATGGAGACAGCGATATCCTCCTGTAAGAATGCATGATTGATACAAACTTATTCTAGAAAGATTTCACGAGTACCAGTAACTGTAAACTTTCAGTTTGTAAATTATTTTGTTGAGATGGTGTTTGATATAATCAGACATTCATAATGTTTCGTGGGAGGAGAAGACTGTTGAAATAAATTAAAAATATAATTACATGAGTCGTTTGTTTATTTCTCAGAGGGTACCAAATTTCATTGGTGGTATGTTTATAGACTCGCAATCAAGAACATCCATTGATGTTATAAACCCTGTAAGTTTACTAGATCTTAGTTTTTTTCTTACCTTTAATTTCCCAAGATCTTGAATCGGTGAATACTTTATTTATCAATCAATATAGGCAACCCAACAAGTGGTATCCCAAGTTCCTCTAACCACAGGTGAAGAGTTTAGGGCAGCAGTATTTGCAGCTAAATGTTCTCTTCCATCATGGCGAAATACACCTGTCATGGCACGTCAGCGTATCATGTTCAGGTTTCAGGAACTTATTCGTAGAGACATTGTATGTGTTTAAATTTCATTTACATCACTATGTATATGTCATCAATTTTCTTATTAAATCTTAATAGAAGTCTTCATTTTTTTGGTAGGATAAGATTGCACAAAATATAACTTCAGAGCAGGGAAAGACACTGAAGGATGCACGTAATGAAATGCTCCGTGGACTTGGTGTGAATCTTTCATCCCCCAATTTCAATTATGTTTATGAAGTTTATTGAAATTAAAACTTATGATAACTAGTATTAACTTGTAGAGGTAGTTGAACATGCTTGTGGGATGACATCTCTCCAAATGGGGGAATTTGTTTCAAACATCAGAAGTGGAGTCGATAGCTACAGCCTGAGAGAACCACTTGGTGTTTGTGCTGGAATATGTCCTTCTAACTTTCCAGCATTAGTTCCTTTGTTGGTAAGCCTGTTTTAACTTGTATTGATTTATTAGATACTTACACGGTTTCTTCTGATGCTTACTGAACTTTGTTATTTATCACTCTAATTTTGTATGATATAATGCAGATGTTTCCGATTGCAGTGGCATGCGGTAATACGTTTATTCTCAAGCCATCTGAGAAAGATCCAGGTAGTTATGTTTTCATCCTGTTGCTGTAACAAATTCCTTAAAGATCTTTTTTAAACTCTAGTTCTTCTAGCACAATGTTTAAAGATCAGTGCAGCTTTGTCCTGATGTTTCTTTGAAGGTGTATTTATGAACTTATCTTCTGTAATTAAAAAGAAGGTTATTAACCCCCCCCCCCCCCTCCCCAATCATCATATAGGAGCATGCATGATACTTGCAGAATTAGCAATGGAGGCTGGCTTGCCCAACGGTGTACTAAATATAGTTCATGGAACCAATGTGAGTATGCTTCTAAACACACTCACATGTCTTATTAGTTCTAGATTTAGAATTGATTTATTAAATTGTTTTGTGCATGATCGATCAGGATATCGTGAATGCCATATGCGATGATGATGATGATATCAAAGCTATAACGTTTGTAGGTCCAGATTCTGTAAGTTTCATTTACTCTATTAAAGTCTTCAATTGTTTATGGATATTGTATTTTTTTAGTCAGGCCTTAAATGTATGCCTAGTGCCAATGATGTAAAGGCTTTCTAGAATCAAAACTTACACATAATATGTTTTCCAAATTTTGTAAATGCATTGAAAAAAGCCTGATTAATATTTTATGCGTTCTGTGTGCACGACTGTCTGCTTTAGGTTTGCCATAAGTTTATGTATCTAACTATGTACGGGCTGGAACTTATGCTGTACTTGTGGTGTCATGTGACAACGTAATTTTGTCTAGTTTGTAAAATATATTAGGTACTTTTTAAAATAGATTGTAATATAGCATACAGTACGAGTCGCCGAATTGATGTAGTGTAGCTTGGATGGTAAATCTGTTGGGCTAATTGGTGTGGAGGCCCGATCAAGGGAGGGTGGCCGGCCCTAGCCTTGGGTTGGCCCACACGTCTTTATTTAGCCGGCCCTAGTTATCTCTATGTGGGCTTGGGCCTAACTTGGGGATTAAGTTACCTAACCCTAGATTAGTCTCTATATATTGATATCATTGTACTTGTAATTTTGTGAGCACCTGAATAATAAAGAAACCCTAGTTGCAGCACAGTGGACGTAGGTCAGCTGACCGAACCACTTTAAATTTTCGTGTCGTTTATTGCTTTCGTGTGTGTGTGTTCAGTTTAGTGTGTGTGTTCAATCCTAACGATCCTAACAATTGGTATCAGAGCTTTGGCTCTAGATCGGGATCACACGAGAACACCAGAACCGACACCTTCAGTTCTTTAGTCGTCAGTCACCCAGTCAACCACCGCGTGAACAGTACCGCCGCGTGAACAGTGTTTACGGTGAACAGTACCGTCGCCGTGAACAGTGTTTCCCGGTGAACAGTACCGTCACTGTGAACAGTGTTTTCCGGTGAACAGTCAACCGCCGCCGCCACCCAGCGCTGCTAGGGTTCCGCCGTCGCCGCCGTTAGGGTTTTCGCAGTCGTCACAGAAGAAGGTTTTAGGTTCCGTTTTTTTTTTTAAAGCTTTAACAACCAGTCCCGTATCAGCCGAAATCAGAGATCTATTCTGCAGAAGAACAGTTTGGTTGAATCAAAGAGATCGACTTCAGAAACCTAGAACCAGAGTCAACCGCGTTTGTCAGGTTTTATTGTTTCAGTTAAAGTTTCGGTTTTGATTATCAAGTTCGTTATTTCACTGCGTATTAAATAGATTGATTTGCTGCGTTTTGTCTCTATTTATCCATAACCAGTGTTTCGTTTAGTCACTGCCATGGCTACAGACGGAAAGGTTACAATAGAGAAGTTTGATGGGAATAAGTTTGGTTGGTGGAAGATGCAGATTGAGGCACTACTTTGTCAGAAAGACTTAGATGCAGTGCTTGAGGGTGAGAAGCCAGAAGGTATGTCACAAGCAGATTGGGTGAAGATGGATAAGAAAGCCAGAGCAGTGATAACGCTTTCTCTGTCAGAGAATGTTGCCTATAACATCCAGAAGGAGACCTCAGCTAAAGGTATGATGGAAGCATTATCTAACATGTATGAGAAGCCACCTGCAGCAAATAAGGTTTATCTTATTCGAAAGCTTGTGAATACTAGGATGAAGGAGGGTGACTCGGTAGCAAATCACATCAATAACCTAAATTCGATATTGACTCGCTTAGTGTCTGTCGATATTAAGTTTGATGATGAGGTCCAAGCCTTACTGTTATTATCCTCATTGCCTGATAGTTGGTCCGGAACCGTAACCGCTGTTACTAGCACTTCAAAATCGAGTAAGTTTACGTTTGAGAAGATGCGGGATCTTATTCTGGGAGAGGATGCTCGACGTCGTGGTTCAGGTGAGTCTTCTAGTTCTTTGTTGAGTACAGAGGCCAGGGGAAGAAAGAATCAGCGGGAAAGTCGTCAGAGCAAGAGAAGGAGTGTGTCTAAGGCTCGGAAGGATGTGGTATGTTGGAATTGTAATGAAGTAGGACACTTTAGGAATCAGTGTTCGAAACAGAAGAAAGAAATAAACTCTGCAGGAGACTACAATGATGATGATGCGTTAGTCTGTAGTGTGCAAAGCAGTGTGGATTCCTGGGTCATGGATTCTGGTGCTTCATTTCACGCTACCCACAGCAGTGAAGCACTGCAGAATTTGAAAGAGGGTGACTTTGGAAAGGTAAAACTGGCGAATGATGAGGTACTTGATGTTACGGGCATGTGTGACATTGTTTTGAAGACTTCAGTCGGTTCGTGGACTTTAAGAGATGTCAGGGTTATTCCAGGTCTGAAAAGGTTGTTGATTTCAGTTGGCCAGTTAGATGATCAGGGACATGAAGTTAAGTTCGGGAATGGACAGTGGAAGGTTGTCAAAGGGAATATGGTCATGGCTCGTGGAAAGAAAAGAGGCTCATTATACATGGCCAGTATACGATCAGAAGGAAGTGACGTTCCAGTTCCGAAGAAAAACAAAGTCGAGTTCACAGAATCTCAGGGACAGAAGAGGGTTTCCTTTGCAAGAGAGAAACCTAGAGTCACAGGTTCGGGATGAACGAGTTTGGAAGGTCAAACCAGTAGGGGGACATCGTGACAGTGGGAGCGCAAGGTGTGTTTCAGTTACAGTTTCAGAACGACAGTGGGTTAAAAAGACCAGAATTCCAGATGGAAAAGTCTCTCCAGAGAATGTCTTGCTAGTTATGGAGAGTGTGTGTTCTCAGGATTTCTTAGGATTCGGCAGTTCGTTTAAGTGGGAGTCGGCAAGGACAGAGAACGAGTCACAGGTTATGACTGATGAGTTGAGGCTCAGTGGGAGCTTCAACGTGCCTTCAGGTTAATTGTCGAGAAGGCTGCTGCAACTAGGTGAAAAAGAAAGATTACAAGATGTACAGATGTTGAAGACTATTGGGCGTTGTTCGAGCCTCCAAGTGGGAGATTGTTGGGCTAATTGGTGTGGAGGCCCGATCAAGGGAGGGTGGCCGGCCCTAGCCTTGGGTTGGCCCACACGTCTTTATTTAGCCGGCCCTAGTTATCTCTATGTGGGCTTGGGCCTAACTTGGGGATTAAGTTACCTAACCCTAGATTAGTCTCTATATATTGATATCATTATACTTGTAATTTTGTGAGCACCTGAATAATAAAGAAACCCTAGTTGCAGCACAGTGGACGTAGGTCAGCTGACCGAACCACTTTAAATCTTCGTGTCGTTTATTGCTTTCGTGTGTGTGTGTTCAGTTTAGTGTGTGTTCAATCCTAACGATCCTAACAAAATCCATTGTTTGCAAACCTTGAGTTACAGTGATTGAACTCTTAAAGGTTTCCCATCATTGCATATTTTATGCTTCTTTTTCTTGCTTTTTTCTGTTTCCCATTCTCTGTATTTTCCTTTTACTCTTTTCTTTTTACACCTTTTTTCACATTTTATTACCACTCATTCCCTTTTGAAGTTTTTATATCTATTTCAGGATGCCAAAATCATTATTTTTCCTGTTTTTTCTTGAACATCCACTAAACTATTAAAATAACCTATATGATCAATTTAGTATAGTAATTTTTTTTCTTAAGATAAGAGCAATTTAGTATGCCTATGGAAGCACTCTTTTAAGTTCGTAACTTTGGGTAATAAACTGGAACCAGTGAATAACAGTTGAAACTAAGTTGATTTTGATTAAGTCCTGATATTCTCAAAGGATAGCATTTCACTTTTTATTTGATTTATTTATTGGCAAAGTTGGCAAATTGACACGATTTCTTCTGAGATATCTGGTAGGGTGTAAGTTGATAGCTATTGAATTTTAAAATACTTTCAAAGATTCCTGCTTAAATAGTTGAATGTTATTGATGGTTGTTTTAAATAATGCACTGATCCAGTTTCAGTCTGTATTGTTAACTCATGGAAGGACATCGTTATCCTTTAGGATTGCATATCCCACATCTAAAATTATTATTTTTGCTCAATTATAATTTCTTCATTTTTCTGCAGTCTGGCTCACACATTCATGCAAGAGCATCTTCTAATGGCAAACGTGTTCAGGTATCATGCTCATCGTCTCATTTTCATAATATTGGTTCAGTTTTTGCTATCTATAAAATGCAGCGTTTTCCTGTGATATAAAATCATTTCTGTTTTTGATTTGGCTCTTTTATCAGTCAAATATTGGTGCAAAAAACCATGCAATTGTGTTGCCTGATGCAAATATGGTTGCCACATTGGATGCTCTTGCTGCTGCTGGATTTGGTGGTGCAGGACAAAGGTGTACAACACTGAATACAGTTGTATTTGTTGGGGGTTCAAAAACATGGTATTCTTTTCTAGTTAGTTATGTTCCAGTTGTATTTGGAGTACTAAATTCTTTCTTTTATCTATTTTTAAAATAATTCTTGTTTTCGTTACCCGCAGGGAAGAAAAACTAATCGAGCGTGCCAAAGAACTTAAAGTAAATGTTGGAACTGACCTTGATACAGACATTGGCCCTGTGATCAATAAAACGGTGCATACATTAATACTTTTTGACATTTCTGGTTTATGTTTTTGCCTTTTATAGATGGGAAAAATATGCACGAGATCTTGTAACTTTTTCTCTTTAACTTTTTATGCTTCAAATATTTTAATTGTTAGTCAGTTTGTACATGTCATTTGTCCTTCTCTGATATTTTTTATACAGGCAAAGGAAAAAGTAAATAGATTAGTCCAATTGGGTATTGATGCTGGTGCTAGATTAGTTCTGGACGGAAGACATATTGAGGTGCATCTTTATATTTCCTTCTTAAATACAATCTATAACTTAAACGTATGAAAGTATCAGTTTTAACATCTGATCTGATATGACATTTACGACATGTTAGCGTTCAAAAATGAACTGAACTGTTTGTTACTTAGCATGGAAGTTTTCATCAGCATATTCATTCTTATTCATGCTTTGAAAAATTCCATTCTTGTATTCTAATGAAAAGTTTGTGTGTCACCATAGGTTCCAAAATATGAAATGGGTAATTTTGTCGGCCCAACCATCTTATCTGATGTTACAGATCTCATGGAATGTTACAAGGTATCTTATATTATTTGTCTCAAATCTTATTACAATAAACGATAAGTGAATCCTAACATATTTATGACTTTTTCTGCTCAGGAGGAGATTACTGGCCCAGTCCTTCTCTGTATGCAGGTTTGCTCACTATCATCATTACAATATGCACAAGATTGATTGTTACATAGTTTTAGAACCATTTGACATTTCAAAACTAATGTATGGGAATGTTTTCAGGCAGGAAGCTTAGAGGAAGCCATAGCTATTGTCAACAGAAACAGGTGATTTACGCAAACTTTATAGAATCTATCATCTAAAGCTTAACGCCTTCTAACTTGTTTTATGCCTTAAGTTTGCTTCTGGATTCATCAGGTATGGCTTCGGGGCTTCAATATTCACAAAAAACGGTGCATCAGCAAGGAAGTTCCAAACTGAGATAGAAGCCGGGCAGGTACTTACCCTTCTTTTTTTTCTTCTAAAAGTCGAGAATAATTGTATTTTGAAGTTATATTAAGTTTCCATGACACAGGTTGGTGTAAATGTCCCGGTCCCGGCCCCACTACCCTTCTTTGCATTTACCGGAACAGAGGCATCTTTCTCTGGAGACCTAAACTTCCATGGTGAATTTACCTGTCATTGGTTTTAGTTTTCTTCTCAAAAGGGATTTCCAATGCATAAAACCTCTTAAGTAATTTTATTCAAAATATCATATTATTACTGAAATTGATAATACAGTTTTGGCAATCACTTATACAAAATATAATTGCTTTTAAAAAGCTTGACAAATTATTTCAGGTCAACCCAGACCGTTTGTGACCCTTAACTTGCTTGGCCTGCAAAACATGGGTTGACTTTTGCAAAATGTTTCTGTTGCAGGTAAAACAGGGGTTGAATTTTACACACAGATCAAGACGGTGAACCAACAATGGAAAGATTTCAGGAGCAACGACGAAATACCCCTGGAAATCCCTCTTTCCAATTTCCAGAGCAGCGACGGAACGTCTTTATTATTGCCAACTCACAATTTCCCTAATACTGATGATGACAGAGGACACCTGGCATCCCCATCAGATAACCTTGAATGTGACAATGGACCATCATTTACCATACCACATAAAGATTTCCAAACAGGTGAAGCCGTGTCTCTTGGCTTGCAGCTCAGAGACTTCCAAAATAGCGATGGAGTATCTCCTGCATTGCTCATGTCTGATGGATCACAGGACCCCAAGTTCTTGACCCATTTTCTTAACTGGTAATTCTTTCTTTCGGGCATTGGCAATTGCGATGGGTATGTGATGGTTATTGATAATTGCAGTGCCATACCCGATTATATAACCCACCAGGCACGTGAGTTTATGATATGTGGTTGCAATGGGTTATGTGATGGTTATTGGTAATTGCAGTGCCTATTACCCGAACTTTGATCTTAAATTCACCTTTACAATTTATTGAACTTTTTAATTCACATAAATATTAATAATCTCAAGTAAACAGGTTTGGGTCATCATACGGATATCACCTAATCTCATATCGGTCTGAAAAATTCTAAAACTAATCTGTTACTTGGTCCAACAGTTTTCTATCTTTTCTTTTTCTGTATATTGTTTTAAGTTAACTTTTTTGCTTTCAGGAGCCGAAACGCGCAATAGGTTTTCATTAACTGGTAAAAATAGCAGGCTTCTGGCTTTAGAAAAACAGCTTGTGCGGGTCGTCCTAAAAAATGTGGATTACATCTTGTACTGTAAAAATATTCACAACTTAGTTAAGCTTGGTGTAGTTATGTCATGAAGTAAGACAGGTTTTAAATGTGATTAATGATTTATTGCTGTTAAATGAATGGATGAAAAAGGGTCGCTGCAAACGATTAGTACCAAACAAAATTTAATTTTAGAGCAAATACTTTGTCTTAAGAAACATTAAACAAGGTTCATAATCAAATTAAATTGTTTTTGCAAAGCCTAACAAGAAGCTAAAAATCAAACTTCTTATATGCCTGTAAACGCTTTCTTCCCACCACCAGAAGACCCAGCTGGAATTACCTTCAACACGTTGAACCTCACAGTCTTGGATAATGGTCTGAACAAACAAAACCGATTCAAAATCAAACCAAGTACCCACAACGAAAGAAAACACATTCGGGTAACTAAACAGACCTGCATTGTCCAATTGTGACATGGTCGCCTTCTTTCACACGGAAACAGGGAGAAATGTGTGCTGGGATGTTCGAATGGCGCTTCTCATAACTGTATTACAAACATTACATTTTATAAAAGATTAAAACGCTAAACTTTAGTTGGTTAGAGATGATATATTGGTAAATCACCACAAAGGGTTCATATCTTACCGTTGATACTTCTTCACATAGTGGAGGTAGTCCCGACGAACAATAATAGTCCTAACCATTTTAGCACTGTTGCACGTACCAGCAATAATACGGCCTCTAATGGAGACATCACCGGTGAAAGGGCATTTCTTATCGATGTAAGTTCCTAAAATTATCCAAGTATCGAATTAAGATCAGTAAGTTAAACTAAAACCCTTGGTTTTAAAAAGCGAGAGGCGCACAAAAGCGACGGGGTCTAAAACCGAGGCGCAAAGCGCAAAAGCGGTGAGCTTTTCGTACGCGAGGCACAAAACGATTATATACTTTTTTATATATATCATAGGTTTTTAGCATCCCCTACACAAAAATTTACCTTTAATAAGCTTTATTTATGTTTTAACATATAAATTACCAACATGTACAACATAAAAAGCACTTTGTACAACATTCTGCTGCAAAAAAAGAAGCCCATGTACGTAAGGCGCGCGCCTCACCTGCGCCTCAGGCCAAAATTTTGCCAAAAAAGCACGCAGGTGCGCCTTAAGTCATCAAAAGCGCAACCATTGGCGCCTGAGGTCGCCTCGCGCCTAGGCGCGCTTTTTTAAAACCAAGCTAACACCCATTAGCTTGGTGGTGTGACGGGGGAGACGAGATTCAAATCACGGGCATGTGGCAAGTGTTTGTGTGTTATGCATATGTGTGTGTGTATATATATATACTAAGTTAAAATCTCATGTATTCCACGGGTTGTACAAATATAATATTATATATTAAGTAAAAAAAAAATTGTTTTTACCTTTTTAAAAACTCATGTTTTATACGAGTTGAATAAACTCATGAAATATAAATACATCGGAAGATTTATTAACAAAGATTAGTATTTTCTTTAAAAAAAAATATTATTAAAATATAGAGGTGTATTTAACAAGAGAGGTGGAAAAAAAATGATTGAGAATGAATATGGAGAAATGAAACCATTACACATCAGTGATTGTGTTTGATTGCACTCATGTTGAAGGGGCATTACATATAGCCTAACGATTTTGTCAAAACCATAATAACTGATAGTTGCAATTAACTAAAAATACTGTGTTTGATGAATATTACCTTCAATGGCTTCTCTTGGTGTCTTGAAGCCAAGACCAATACTCTTCCAAAATCTGTTTCCACCCTTCCCAGGCCTCTTCCCTTTACCACTTTTCTTTGAACTATAAATCAACAATCAAATTAGTAACAAAATAGAAGAAATTTTGAACTGAAATAATGGTGGTTTCTCACCATAAAAACACCTTGGGTTGCTTCAAAAACGCCTTCTCCGTCTAGTATCAAGAAGAAAGATAGTGTCAACATGTGTAGTAGGTATGGGAGTATGCATACAAGTTTGAAAATTAAGAAATTGTGTCACCTGTTCAGCCATTGTTGAAAGTATTCGAGCTCTTCAGTGGCGGAGGCACAAAGATTGGAAGTAAACCCTAGCGACCACATTTCGTTTCTCTATTTCAGGATGTTTAATATGGGCCTAATGGGCTTTTATTGGATTCAATGGCTCTCATCGCCTGGCCAGTTGTTTAATACCTTTTTAGTCATGTGGTTTACCGATTACCTAGGACGACAATTTCTGACATAACCCGAAGTTATACGGGTTTGGATTTGAGTTGAATGGATATGGGTCATAAACGGTTCGATACATTTATAGCATGATTAAAATCATGTCTTAACAGGTTTAACCTGTGTAACCATCTTATGACACGATTAGACCGTTTAACTAATCGCGTTAAATGGTTAAGATGTTATAACAACCCGTTTATAACCTAGGGGAAGGATCATAAAAAAACTCAATGTTCATGAGAAAACAAAAAACTACTTATTTAACGTAAAAAAAAACTCAAACTCAAAAAATAAATCAAAAATAAAAAAACTGATTCGGATACCTTGTTTACCACGTCGTTCTCGTTCAAAAAAAAACTCGAAAAGTAGTGGGTTTAGCTTTTGGGTTTAGTTTAGCTTTTAGGTTAGGTTTTTGGAGGGGTGGGGTGGGGGGTTTAGGTTTTTGGGGTAGGTGGGGTGGGATTAGGTTTTTGGGTGGGGGTGGGGTAGGGGGTTTAGGTTTTTGGGGTAGGTGGGGTGGGATTAGATTTTTGGGTGGGGGTGGGGTAGGGGGTTTAGGTTTTTAGGGGTGGGTACACACTTGGTTTTAAAAAGCTCGCCTAAGGCACACATAGGCGAAAGGGGTGGTGCTTTTAAGTAGGCAAGGCGAGCGGTGTACAAAAAGGCGCACTCGAGGCACGCTTTTTAGGGAAGAAACGCATAAGGCTCAGGTCTGAGGCTTGCGTTTTAGACATGGGTTAGATTTATGCTTTAGAAAGTTGTACAATAAATTTTTTAGATTGTACATATAGGTTAATTAGATATTAAACCATATGTATAGCTTACTTATGTCTAAATTTTAAATAAATAATGCTAGAAACTTCTAAAAAGTATATTAAAAATTTGTATAAAAAATTAAACTTTGCATACGATAAACGGTACACTTTTGATCTTGGGGCCTAGACTTAGACCCTATTGCTTTTGTGCGCTTCCCGCTTTTTAAAAAGCAAGCCTATACATCATAATATATTTTTAATCCATGACAATAATATACTTGTTGGAATGGTATAAGACTAAGCAGACATGTTTAGAAATGGCAATCACTCGAGTATGTAGAGACAGTCGCGCAATGGTGTGATTGACAAGGCGGTTGTCACGGTTTTGGTGCCTGTGCCGGTTCCAGTTCCAGAACCGGGTTGGACTTGACCAGGTACACATTGGAACCGGGCAGAGGTTGGTTTTTTTTTTGTTTGAGCGGTTTTTAGCCAAATTTTTACTTGTTCGGGTCCGATTCCGGTGTAAAACTGAGTAATAGGAACTAGGGGTTCAAACGAGTTGGAACCGAGTCTACTGCAAAACGGGTAGAAACCGAGTCTACTACAAAATAGGTAGGAACCGGTTCCGGGTCGGATCCGGTTCCAAAACCGGGTACACAATGGAACCAGGTAGAGGTTAGGTTTTTTCCAGTTTGAGCAGTTTTTGGCCCGCTTTTTTACCTGTTCAAGTCCGGTTCCAGTTCGGGTGTAAAATCAAGTAATAATAACCTGCTACGAACTTCGAGGTAGGAACCGGTTCTGGGTCGGGTTCCAGAACCGGGGTGTTTTGCACCTCTAATGGGCTGCGTCCACCAATGACAAAAGAAAGGGCATAAGATGGGTGCCGGATACATTAGAACGGTGTGATACAAACAAGTGATTACAAATATACGATATATGGAACCTGATATAACATTACACAAAGCAACAGGCATACGCGTGAAAACATATAGTTTCGCAGGCAAGTCATAAAATCCATGGTTTATCCAAAAAAACAGAACATGATCAAACATCCATGTCATTATTGGTCACAAAAGTATTGTAATTCCAACTAACAACCAACATTCACATTATCAATGAATTAAGAGTTTCAGCAACAACACTTCACTTAAGCAGCAAGACCTGACCCCTTCCTGCACTCAGACAGCATATCCATGTAGAACTGGCACTTGCCGATGTCACTTCCGGAGCTGTTAATGCACTGCATGTAAAACAAACATCAGACATGTTACCATAATCTAAATGGGGATGTTAAACGATTAAATAGAACCAAAAAATATACAATTCTATACATACTAATAAATAAAGGTTTTGGGATGCCACATGTCATTCCCATGTTTATCCTCAATATTTTTTTCCAGCCTCTCTCTCCTATTTAATGATATAAGTTTCTATAAAAAATTATAATTTTTGTTTCTCGCCTCTCTCCCCTTTTAAATAATACTGATTTTTATAAAACATTTTTTAATTAAAAAATAGATTTGTTCATAAAACATTTTTAGAATTTGAACATTTTTTTTCATTATTTTTATAAAACATTTTTAAAAAATAATTATATAACGTTTCTAAAATTTGTATTAAAAAATTATATAATGTGTCAAAAATATGTAATATTAGATTTTTATTACTAAGTATATATAACACTGCATTTATTCACCATGTATAATATACAGGGTTTCCAACCTATATATACTTGCTACGTGTCGACTTCTGATTAAATCTAGCTTCTTGTTTTTCGCCTTTCTCTCCTATTAAATAATGATGATGTTAAATAATTAAATATCTAACATGTATTGTAATATTTTATTAAACTTTATTAAATCATAAGAAATTTTCAATTATTTCTTATTTCACAGATGACTAATAACATCAAACATACAAATTTTCATAGAAAATATTGTTTTATAACAAGTTGTATTTATTCAACCCATGTAAAACATGGGCTTTAACCTAGTATGAAATATCTCAAGGTTGTCTACCGGGATTATATACTATCAGTACATCCTTTTTACCACACCCGTATGATGTTTTTACTTATAGAAATGATGTTTTATAAAGTTACATGTGACATAAGGATGATAGCAAAGAGATAAGAGACATACGTCTTGGAATGCTTTGTAGTGCATGCCACAGGCATCAGAATAAGGGCTGCTTGTGGCGGCAGCTTCTGGAACAGCAGCAGCAACAGTTTCATGCTGGATTGTACGAGGACCCATCACAGCATCCACAGCCCTGTGAGCAACAGCACTCCCGGTGCCAAACGCCATGCCTACCAAGAACAAAAATATAATTATGTAAGACGAAAAGAACATGCACGTGTGGACTGATATGGTTACAACAAGTGCATATATTTGCAGATATGTCAATCTACCTTGGGCTATGGTTGAACCAATGCCACTAAGCATTGATCCACCACTGCCACTCTGAACAGGGGCAGGAGGAGGTGCACGGTTGACTGCAGAAGCAAAAATTTAACATGTTAGATAAAACAGAAGTAGTGTCTCAAAAACAAAACATATACAAACAAATCTCAAATTTGCACATTAATCATAAATAACATAAACAAGCAGTGAAATGCATTACCTGGTGCTGGCGGGCTGCGTGCTGGAGCACGAGCAGGTGCACGAGCTGACCTACCTGCAAATTATGGTGTTAGTACTGGACATCCACACAACACATACAGAATTCAAATATAACAGCTTAACAGCCACACTATAGGTGTGCATGGCCCAGTTTTGTTTTATTCTTAAAAGACACTTAATCAATTTGATGAACTAAACTACCATTTACAAACTGTATAAGTCAGTTATGAAGGCACAATCAAAACTCAAAAACCTAACAAGACAACAAACAAGAACATAAAAGACCTATGGCCAAATCAATACAATAACTTAATCTACAGCTAGGTTTGTTTTAAAGCTTAAAAATTTGCTACGCTAATCTAACAAACACATCAAATTAATATTATATGCTGCTGAAATGAATCCGGTACAAAACCACACGAACTTCCCTAATTCCTACAAAAGCAAGATCCCAATCCCTAACACCTAAAATCCCCAATTTCAATACATTTCCAGTGTAAGTAGACGATAACGATTCAAAAGCAATCACACAGCATAGAATTGCAATTAATTTCAAACAAATCTTTCATTTACAAAGACCTAACGAAAACGAAACGAATACTCGATGAAAACCCTAGAAATGAAATGGTAACGTGATGTAGATCGGTATTAAACAGATCAAAAACAATCAGATTCAAACATTTAACGGAGGATGAATTAGTAACCGTTGAGGAAACTTACCACCGGAGCTTCTGCGAGGCATGATGATTTCTAGAGAGAGAGGCGGCGAAAATTAGAGAGAGAAAAAAGATTGGAGAGGAAGAAATGAAACCCTGATTTTTACAAGGAAAGGTGTGGTTATTGATAGTTGTACGTTACGCTGTTAAGTTGTACATTGTGGTGTTAACCGGCAAATACGATCGGGGTTTGTTGTTCTAGAAGCGTCTAGTTTTTTTTCTTCATGTATTGTTGGTGATTCAACCAATCAGAAAGCAGGTGCACCTTATATGGAATGGAAGTTAGTGTAGTTGATCATTCCCACTTATCCGCATCGAACAATTATGCTATCTATGTACTTTAATTTGAGAACCAAAAATGAAAATAATTGTGAAATACGTGGCACAAAACCTTCCCCAAAAATCTGATTTTTGTTTGAGCTAAAGTACGTGAATACTTATGTTTAAATTTTGGATCTATTTTCAAAGTTTAAAAAATTATATTTTCAGTCTATAAATTATGAATAAACGTAACATTTTTGTCCTTGTAATAAATGACTGTTAGTTTTTTGTTAAATATTTTAAAAAAATAACTAAAATACCCCTAAACTGAAAAACAAAAAAAATTTAAAAAAAGTCGTGGTGCCACCTGAGATGTTACAATATTTGTCCTTGAATATGTCGCTTAAGTTGTATGCAAGCGTTGCTTCATGATCTCACAATAATTGTGTGAGCTTCCCTGGTACTTGTGTATCAGGGGTTTTAGGTGGCCATTAAGGTTCTGCCTTGATGGTCAGGGGGGTTTTCCCAAAAGGTTAACATATGTGGAGGTCATGTGTTCGAATCTTGCAAGGTGCACTTCATAAAAACTAGGAACACCCTCTGCAGATTTCGAATTCCTTGGGGGATGTTCGGGTAGACTGATGTACGAGCCTCCCCTGATGAGACGTGCCAGTTGAGCCCACACCGTTAAAAAAAAGGTGGTCTGAACATGTTTGAGCCCTTATCTGCGACTAGCACCTCACTTAGAGTCCTGATGAGAGATGTGAAGTTAGGTGATACTCTACTTGATAGATTTGATTAGTGCGAAGATTTTTAGCATTTAATACGTGGCAGGTTACCGTTACTTCAACTTGCATTTTAGAAAGCCCTGACTATGTGAAGTCTGTTTGTGCCCATCCAAGCTTCTGTTACGCATGCAAAACTCATTCATGGCCAGACTGATTAGTTGAGGCCCTTAGTCATGATGATGTGTGTTAAGTGTAAAGATTATCACCTTAGGACTAACCACACACAGTGCAACTATTGCATAGGTAGTATAGTTTTAGGCAAGAACCGGATATTAATCCGTGAACATCGTGTCTCCCATACTAAACCTTCATCACTATATAACCAATCAAATACGAAGTTGTTGTGATTGTTTAAACTAATCTCGATTGACTAACAGTTTTAACCAAACAATGAGAGAATGCAAAGATGAAGATAACAATCAAGGAAAGATATCACTCGGACTTCGAATCCACTTAGCAAGGCAATGACAAAAAGTACAAACTCAAGGTGAAATCATTCATAAACATGAAACATCGATGTAGATTAGACTCCCGTCACAGCTACCTAATCATATCACTAGTCGGAAAGATAAAATGATAAACACACAATAATGTCAAAATTTAAGATGAACAAGAGTCTCGTCACGGTTATCAAATTCAACAAATCTTTGGACAGTTAACACAATAAACACATGATAACCACCTCAAAATGTGTAACGTGGATAAAGTTATGACCAATCTTCAACTCATAAACGTCATACCACGATTAAAAAACCTATAAGTTGATGCTAATAAACCAATGACATGAATAATTCACAACATACACCACGGTTTTCTGAAACACAAACATAAGGATGCACATTTGTCTATTCTTACTAGAGAATCAACCTTCATCCACCATTCCTAGTCAATTGCCACAAAAATGCATACACGATATGCAAATATGTGAATAAATGCTATAAAACATATAGTTATAACACCCACAAGGTTAACTTAATCATCAAACTAGAGCATTTACACACATTTATTGAAGAATAATCAAGCTTTATCATGAAACTGACATAATTAACACCAAGAGTTGTGTACAAGTTGTTAAAGCATGCTAAATTTCATCTAATCTAAGTGATAATATGAGTTTAGCCCATGGGGCTTTCAAAAACCACAACCAAACTCAAGAACATGGATGAAAACGTGATAGATCTACTAATCAAATCAAGAGAAATGAGAAGAGGTGGGTTGTAGAAGGTTAAATATTGCCTGAATGTGTTGGATCTTCAATCTCCAAGGATCTACTCAAAGTCACCAAAAAGGAGTTGAGTGAACTAGGGTTTTTGATAAAAAGTGGAATCATTGACAAATGAGGGGTAATTAGGTATAAAACCCGCTTTTGGGCCTGAACTCGACCGTGTTGGTAAGTAACACGGTCGTGTTGGTCACCCAATGTGCTCTCAGGGTGAACACGGATATTTTTAAACTTTTTTTCTTCAACATTTCCAATTCTGGAGTTTTTTCATCAAAAATCACTAGGTTCCCACCAAAAACTGCAATATTCAAATAAAACACAAATGAGTGTCAAAATCGATAAGTTTGCAACCAAAAATACTAAAAATGAGGAAAAATATGCATTATTTACATGCATAATTATTAACATATCACATGTTTTGGCTTTTTATGAGAAGGTGAGTGCTACTTTTGAGGCTCTACTAACTATTCATATATATGGTCGTGCTTTCAGTGATTTCATCGTCAATTGCATATTTCCATTACATATTTTCCCACTCTTTGAGGCCTAGCCATGCTGGGTATTTCTTGGCTCATGGGGGTTATCACATCAATTACTATTACATGAAGTTGGTCGTTGTGAGGACCTGACTGACGATGACAACCGAATTGCCATACAAAATGCAACTGGCCCTAGATCAACATTATTTGCGGCTAAAGTTGGTCTTACATTGTATACTTATATGGATAATTTTTTTTAATTAATATATTGTTACGAGTTAGCTCGAGTTGAATGCAAGCTCTATTTTCAGCTCGGACTAAAGATAAGTTACACAAGCTCGACTTGTATTGTAGGAGCTAGAGCCCGAGATGACGTTGACGAGCTTATCTTACTCGTTGAATAGCTCTACATTAGAGACCTTTTCTCACCTTCATACCCGATATGTGCTACATGCTCTTCAAGAAGCTTTTCAGGTTAAGTTTTGCCATTTTTCTCATATATAGTGTTAACTTAGTGTAGTTCATCAAATTTAATTACCACAAAATTTTAGATAAAAATATTAGATTTTCTATGAGAAGTTATTAACTTTTTTTGGTTATAGACATTGGATGAACTACCACCAAAAGCAGAAAATGTGAAGGGTTACAACTTGATGAATAATGATACAACAGAATAACAGATCTCCCAAGGATTCACGGGCTTCCCACATCATCGTTAAATTCCTCAAGCAACATGTTAGGTGACTCTTACAACATGGGAAGATATAACCGTGAGAACCCATCACCAGAAAACTTATAAGACCCATCAATACCCTGCTAACCAATATCACGAGTTAAAACACAATATACATGCAACATATCTTACACTGAAGATGCGCCCTTGCTTAAAGACAAAAACAGTGAAAAGCTAGATTTAAACCCGAGACCATCATACACCTTAAAGGTTTGATGTGAATATTTTGTTTAACCACATACAGAATGAGGAAGTGAAGAAACCTAACAATTCCGAAAGTAAATTCTAACGGTCTTATATGGTGTGATGATGATAATCATAATAATAATAATGAAACCTCGAGACATGAACCAATATATCTACAATCTTTGTAACTACTGAGTTTATGAAAGCAGCATCTTCTCTTATTTTCACACCTTTTCTTGAACATCTGAATTGCTGCAACAAGATTACAAGTCCCGCATCACCGACCTACTTTTCAGGTGCAACACCTGAACTGTCTACTCCATTAGAGACCATTAATATAGCATTCACATTTACAGCACCTGTGTCATTTGCGTCCACGTCACTCTGAAAACAAAACCCATCTGGCATCAAGATTCATATAACCAAGGAGGTTATGCTTAATATAAATTTTAAAAAGGAGTGTGTGTGTGTGTACCTGTACTATAGCCTTTCCGGTAGGGTCGAAAGCTCCAGATGCTGAAACCTTGTTAAGGTCTCGTAGAACTCCCTGCACAAGTCAATCACCATTCATAAAGATGTCTGTTTTATTACAGCTGATTATCTGATTACTGAATATCAAGCAATCGCTTTCAAAACACACATCCAAGCACCCCTAGAACCGGTGTTCAAACGGGTATTAGGAGAATAAAGGATAAGATGTGACACAACGTTATGAAGTCCATAAGTTTTAACTCTTCAAAAACAGATGGGATGTGTCCAAGGCAATGCATGTCTGTGATAATTTCATGCATGAGTGATCTTGATACAAACCTTGTTGGCCCATTTGAGTCCGCATGCATTGCACAATGTTCTTGGGCCAGAAGGCCCACGTCGCATCATTGGAGTAGACTTTGAGCTGATTCCACAGTGTCTACACCTGCAAATAAGTAAACACAAGCAATTTGAGTAGAAGATTGGCTAAAAAAGTGGCAACTGAAATGATATGATTCAAATGATAAGAACCAAAAACAGTAATGGAAATAAGGCTACTGACATTGTTTCTTCTTCCTGGGCAGAACCACCATTCCAATCTGAAGTAGCTGTACCTGATTCATCAGAGATTGCCTTGGATGATGTAAACTGACCTTTCTTCCGCTGCATTCTGGTAGTATAAATAGCAATCAGATATCCAAGTAAACAAGGTCAGCAATGCACAATTTTTCCTTTTTAGAACTTGGCCCGTTCATGAAGGTTAAATTTCAATGCAACTACACAGTAACTTTTCAATAAAGATAAAACTTTGGCATTAAATTTTCAATAAAGATAAAACCTTGGCACTAAATTTTCAATAAAGATAAAACTTTGGCACTAAATTTTCAATAAAGATAAAACTTTGGTACTAAATGTTCGATAAAGACAACTGATTTCCAAAATGCTACTTACAAAAGAGCATGGTTGCTATACCCCCCTTGAGACTAGCACCATTAAGCATAAACACCATGCTCAAATATAACAAACATGTGTGGCTGATGCCCTTACAAACTGAACAGTAGTATATAATGAAAACTAATACGGAACAAACACACGGGCTCACATAATATACAGAAACGTACACATGCTTATAGCATGAATCCAAATAAAACATATTGACATGTAATATGTGGTAATCTGGCAAGTCAAAGAACAGGAAGGCTTTACAGGCAAAACAATAGTTGATATATGATGTCTGCAAAAAAACCTTTGTGGACAATGGTTTCAATTTACAATAGCTTATTAAAAACTGGCCCAGAACAGTTTAGGTACAATTTATGAACAACTATGTCAGATATGATTTGGAAGAATACACATTTACAACTTTTGAGTTACCAATTACATGGACTACAGAAACGGAAACTCAATAAAGCAGAAATTTTGGCACAATGCCCAATATTTAATATATCATGAGCTAAAGATTGAATCTACTATTGTATATCTCACAAGTTACAAGAATCAAAGAGTGAATCAACTATCAAGCCTTTTGTAACTAACTAAAATTCTCGCCAGTAGCAAATTAACTGATTCACTAATGGAATATCATTTAAAAAAGTTTCAAAGAGATAACAGAACGGAAACAAATCACATGATGGGCATTTTAACGATTCACATTGACATTTGACAATTATTACAACCAAAGAAGCAACGAAAATCAAGATGAAAATATCATAAAAGATGCAAAACACAACAAACAAGTAAATAGTACCTAAGAGCAACTTCTTTCCGTACACTATAACGGATTTTCTTATCAAAGCATCTTTCTTTTCTCTTTTCTCTGAACCGGCTCAATGAAGCAGCCCGTTGTGGTAGACTTGACCTTCCGGGAAATTCGGTCAAACCCTAGACATTCATATAATAAACTAAATAAACACGAATATCAAAGCCAAAGCGTGCATCAATAATTTGCAGTACTCATACCCTCTGATTTTGAGGAGGGAGCCCCATAGTAGGTGCACCAGTTGGTACTTCATACCCACCCAAGAGCAATAACACAGCTTGTACCTATATAATCCCCATAAAGAATCAATAATTAAATCAATCATAAATATTCATATCAAGAATTAGACAATAAAACCCTAATTAGGTCAACAATTAATGCATAATCAAAATAAACTCTACCAATATGAACAAACAAAACCCTAACAACCTTTTCAGGTGAAACAGCATCAAACACATAAACCTCTCCTTGAAACGACAGCGTTAGCTGATCAGCACCACCACCTCCACCTGCACCTCCGGCAGTCACCGGATGAATGTAAGCCTCCGGTACATACAAAGCATGCGGCGGAACACTCATCTCTTCCATTCCACCTTCCAGACCACCGCTTGCCTGCAAAGCATGATGTTGATGATCATGAGCGTTGTGGTGGTCGTACCGGATCTGGCTATGGCTAGGATTATCTATAGACTCTTCTTCGCCGCAGGCAACATCGTCGTCTTCCTGAACAACCACATCTTCAACCATGTGATGTTGATTATGATGCAAATTTGCACGCTATAAATTATCGTAAATCGATGAATGACTCTGGTGTTGATTGCTAGTATTAGCCTCCGACATTCTCCAAAAGCATGAAGCAAAATTCAAAAAAAAAATAAAAATTACAGGAAATTGAAGGAAGATAGATGTGAGATTTGACGAATTGAATCGGGAAATTAAGACAGCTAGGTTTATTGAAAGAAATCTAGGAGGAAGGGGAAAAGCAAGCTGTTTTGAGCCCTAATTGTATGAGGAAATGGGATTAGGAGAATACGGATGAGGATTTCACAATTTGGCGCGTTCATACAATGGAGGATTGAAAGTGTGATGCAGCCGATCAATACGCTTCATGAATGGTACCTTGTGCATCCATGCTTGTAACAATGTTTATTTATAGGAGGGGTCTTTGTTTCCAAAGAATTGAGATCTTGAAAGAATTTTAAATTTTGATTGTTAAATATATTATTTATTGTATTGTTTTTATATTTTGATTTTATATTATAAAGGTACGGCGTATACTTAGGGCTGACAATTTCTGACACGACCCGTTTAAACGTCACGACACGAAGTTAAGCAAGTTTGGGTTTGAGTTAAACGAATACGAGTCATAAACGGGTCGACACGATTAAAATCATGTCTAAACGGGTTGAACCCGTCTAACCCGTTTATGACATGATTAGACCTGTTTTACTAATCGTGTTAAATGGTTAACATAACCTTTTTATCATAACTATATAATTATATATTTTTAAATGATTAAATATATAAAACTATATTATAATATTAGATAATATAGCCTTTCATTTTCCACTTTCCATAGCTAACTTTTCAGTTTTCAATTTCGAACATTAACTTTTAAGTTTCCAATAGGGCTGGCAATGTTTTTTACATACATGACACGAAGTTAAATGAGTTTGGGTTTGAGTTAAAGGAATATGGGTCGGAAACGGGTCGACACGATTATGACATGATTAAAATTGTGTCTAACGCCACCCCCTCCATGGTGTGAGAGGGGGCGTTGGTTGGCTCACGACACAACTAGCCATTTGTGACCGTTTTTAACGATAAAATCAAATAATCTTTTTAAATTAATTTCTTACCACTATATATACACACAGACATTTTAAGAGTAAACTACAGTTTTCATCTCTGAGGTTTACCTCAAAAATCACTTTACGTACATCCTACTTTAAAATTGTTATTTGCGTCATCGTAGTTTCAATTTTCAGCACTTTTCGTCGTTCCAGCAAACGTCCATTAATGAAACGTTAGAATTGTGAGTAAGTTACATTATTACCCCTAGGACGAAAACTGTAATACATTTACCCTATTAAAGGAAACGATCGATTACCCCAAATCGCCGGTGCCTTCATCTTCAATGTCGACGACATCAGCTACTTCAATTCGAACTTCAAATAGGCAAGGCATGGAAGTCATTTGTTCTTGTGGTTCCACGACCTTGATTCGAACTTCAAGGTTTGAAAGAAATCCAATTCTACGATTTCATTTGTTGTGTAAGTAATCCATACTACCCATTCAACTTGTAATGTGATTCATGAACATAAATCTTGAATTTCATTAACATCCTCTCAACTTTCAGGTCGCAAGCTGTGATTTTGTTAGTTGGTTTTATCTCCCAATCTGTTCTGTTCTAGGGCAACACAAGTAATCCGTGGTTATGTTAAGATCTAAGAACAAGAATGAGGAATTAGCTAGGACTAGAGCAAATCAAGTGAGACATGGAAAATTGTTGCTATAATTAGTTGGTTTTTGTTTCCGTGTTATGTAATTTGGCAATAACTCGTTAAGATGTAATTGGAATGCATGTTTTTGTTCTATGTAATTTGGCATCCAACGGCTTTATTCTATGTATTAAGCTTCCAATGGTTTTGTCCATACTTCTAACGACTTTATTCTATGTATAATGCTTACATGTATAAATACATTACACTTTCATCTATGGTTGCACACATGAATTATCATTCATCCTTATCAAATGGAAAACCATCTTGAGGAAAAACCTGCAAACTGTGAGGATGTGAAAGATCAATAGGCAAAGCCTGAAGATGACGATAAACCTGCAAACTGTGAGGATGTGAAAGAACCAGAGCCATCCGATTATGAACTTGATGAGCTATACAACTATTCACATAATGAATAATTCGATTACGACCCTCATGTTTTGAAAATGCTTGGAATTATGATAATCCAAAACTGCTTAGAGAGAGTTCCATAATCCATATGAAGACGAGCAAGAGTCTAACTGGCCAAATGATGATTATCAATGGATGTAAAACACAAAGTTGATATCTTGTTATGTCTATGTGGTTTATTTGTAATCTAAACTAGTTCAAGTTTGTATTCCAGAGCAACTAGACAAACAAAAACAACCATAAGTTCATTTCCATTAAAATAATCAAACATAAATATTGTTCTAAACTAGACATTGTTCAAATTACCATAAGCAATAATCTTGTTCAAAATAACGCAACCATAAGTAAAACACCATTGTCCTAAATATCTAGAGATGGCATTGGGGCTCTTTAAGTAGCAGCTTGGGATACATGCTGAGAAGTAGCTTATGACTCAGCCTTTGAAGAAGTAGCTTGTGATGCACCATGAGTTGACCCTTGCAGCTTCTTGTTGTGGACCTTATTCTTGCATTTACAACAAATTGATATGGATCCTTTATGGTCATCTTACCTTTAGAGGAGATTCCTTCTTAAATGTAACATTTGGCAAATTTCAAAGTCCTAAATATTACAAATTTTAACTAGAATGACTAAATTAGTAACTAAACAGAACTTGAGTGGCTAAAAGTGAAAAATGGTGAAAACCCATTGGTAGCAGACCGCTACCGTTTTCTATAACGGTCCGCTACGTAGTCTCTAAGGCAATCATCGGTGATGACAGGTGGTTGATGAGACTGTCTAGGGTTTTTGTCGCGTGTCAGGGTAGCGGACCGCTACCCAATCTCTTAGCGGTCCGCTATGCCACAAAAGGAGGTGGTGCCCAGTTAACTCGCTAGGGTTGAGGCGGTAGCGGACCGCTACCCATATACCTAGTGGCTCGCTACGGGTGCAACATCAGCCTATAACTTGAATTCATGATCCGTTCATTCCTAAAACATTCCAAACTCAAAACCCATTTTCTTGTATACGAACCCATTTCCAAATTATTATACCACACTCGTATTTAAGCAAGTTTTGCTTGGAAGAAACACATTGAACCTCTACCAAAGTAACTCGAGGATAGAAACAAGTGTCAAGGTGCTGCCCAATTAAGAAGAGGACTTTAGTAAGTCTCAAAGCTTTTCATAAGTTGAGATACTATCAGGGGCGGATTTAGGTAGTGGGTTGGGGGTTCATCGGAATCCCCCGAGTTTCGAAATTTTAATAGAAAACTATATAAGAAAACTTGAGTGAACCCCTAGATATAATATAGAGTGAACCCCTTGTCTCTTTCGAAGATGAATTGAAAGAGAATAGAAATTTTTTGGTTAGCATCTTCTACTAGTTTTTGACCTGAAAAACGAAGAAGATGATGTACGGTTTATGAGGGAGCAATAATTTGTATTATATTTAAAGAATTACATCAATAGTCTTGGTAATTAGAATTTTTTTATTACTTTTTTATTTTTTGATGAGACAAGTGTCTTGGTAACTATTACACCGATAGTTGTGTAATTGTTCTTTCCAGTATTTTATTAATGGTTTTATGTATTTATTGTTATTACCAATGTTTTGAAACCCGGACCAGACCGGCAGGTCGGACCGGGAACCGGTGGTCTGACCGGTCCGGTTACATGTGTTGAACCGTTTCTGCAGCGAACCGGTGGTCGGACCGGTTGAACCGGCGGTCGGACCGGAAACCGGGTGGTCGGACCGGTTGAACCGCTTGACTATTTTTTTTTTTTAATCTTTTTTAAGTCTCTTGGCTTCTTATTTCGTAGGTAATTGTTAGTTTAAAATTATTGGAATTGACTTGTTGGTGGTTTTTGAAAGGATTAAAAGCTATTTAGACTGATATATTTTTATATTATTTATGACGTCGTCCGGTTCTTAAATCCGGTCCGACCAGTGGACCGGTAAGGAGACCGGTTCGACGTCCGGTCCGGTTCTGAAAACATTGGTTATTACTTTAGTTTTAAAGATTTACTTATCTATTTATTGACTGTATTTATTTATTATTTTTTTAATGTTTATTTGTGTCCCAATAACTATTTTATGTCTTGAATTGTATTCTAGTTTTTATTAAACAGTTTTTTAAACGGTATATGAATGAATTATAAACTCTTTTAAAAGGTAACGGCTTAGCAAGAATAGCTATTTTGTTTTTTTAAGAAATTAGATTATGTTTAAATATTAAAAATCAACAAAATAACACGAAAATTGTTTTGGAGCAGTGGTAAGCTTAATTTTTTTTGACCTTATTTACCTTTTTCTTTTGATTTTTTTTACTCTACTTTCTACCTTTTTTTACTCTACTTTCTATTTTGTTTTACCTGAACCGAACCATCGAATCGACCCGAAAATTTTTATGTCCAGGCTTATGAAATTGGAACATCTAAAAATAGTGAACCCCTTGGAAAAAAATCTTAGATCCGCCACTGGATACTATCAAGGTGAATACATTAAATATCTTTCACCAATATAAATGTTTTACATTTGCAAAAACTATTGAACCAATGTATACAACATGTTTTCCTTCGGGTACTCTGTAAAGACGTAAAATGGGGACGTAACTCCGTAGTTAATATACTAGAGACAGGTAACCAACGTATATGCATTTGTTGTACTATCTAGTGAATACAAGTTTTCAATACTTTATAATGCTTTTAAAGCCATGAACTAATTTTGTTTTATGGTATAACTAAAATGAACTACTAAAACCATTTGATTACATAAGGTAGTTTATGTGATAACATTCATGCTATAAGTTCGCGTATGATTGGATCCAAGTTATACACATGTTACAGATGAAACACTGTAATGGTGCTAATAACAGGCTCGGTTGTTGGCACACGTAAAACATCATATCATCCGAGTAAAATACTAGTGTAATCAGTGGTTATACCTTTGGGTTGAAACAGACCCACTAAATGTGTAAACTAACCATCCAAATATAAGCAAATTGTTTTATTTCTTCAGTTAATCAGTATCAAAGACATATGTGTTCACTTTTGCTGATATGTTTTCAAAATATTTTCAGGTAACCAAGGATACGTTGTCTTAATAAAATTATGCCAGAAGGACTACAACTCCATGGCAAATGATAAAAAGACATGACGTCGGAGGGATACAACTCCCTAGACATCCACTGTAGGCTCTATAATTCATTGGTTAAACAATGTTTTGAAATATTCATGGTGGAATTCCCCGTTTATAATGAAAAATAAATCTTTTTGAGTTATTGAAACTCTTACACACTCTTCGTTGCGTACTTCAAACTCTGAGATTTATGAAAACAAGAAAATAGGTATCAATTGATGGTCGCACGCCCGGTGTCCTAAAATACCGGGGTGTGACATGTTTGTATCTGAGCCACATGTTTCAGCAAATTAAATACTGAAATTAATATCTAAGCTTTAACCTTAATGATATCACTGGTTTTAGCTAGTAAGATACTTGGTTAGTATCTAAGCTTTGACCAAAATGAAATACTATATGAAAATAAATAGATACTTATATATAAATAATTGTATCACATATGAAGCTGGACCTAGTAGAACATATAAAATATGAAACATAAAGTTCACAAACATTGAATTTACCTAAAATAAAATAGTCAACTTATAACATGTTATTATTTATGGTATATATATTTCTATTTTGTGAAAGATGTACAAAAACAGGAGCATATAAATTGGGAGATATGTGCATATGATCAGATCCCCTGAAAACCCAACAAACTTTCAAGAACACCATGAACGTCGACGAAGAAATTGAGCATCTCAAAGAAGAAATCAAACGACTCGGTCACAAACAAACCGATGGATCTTACAAGGTAATGTTGCACCCCCCGATTTCTCTCACACACGCGTATACATACACATTTCTTTTTATAAATATTCAGGTTTCCCCGATAGATTGTTATCGTTGGCCTAATTCGGATGTAGATAAGAGTTTGATTGATTCAGCGCAATGATGTTTGCACTCGCATATCTGGTTCATAAGATTGAAAAATTATTCAGAAGATTGGTTTTATCATTTTATAAAATTTTATAAAAGTTCCAAGGTTCTGATTGATCGATACTAATTTGAAAATGATGATGAAGGTGACATTCGGCGTGCTGTTCAACGACGACAGGTGCGCAAACATCTTTGAAGCACTAGTCGGGACATTAAGGGCAGCGAAGAAACGCAAGGTCTTGGCATATGAAGGCGAATTACTGCTACAAGGTGTGCATGATAACGTCGAAATTGTACTCAAATCACCTGCGTGATTGATCATAACTTGCTTCACAAGTTATCATAAATTTGTTGAATCCCAAAGGTTAATAATCTACATGCTTTTGATACGGTATGTTCTAAATCATCAACAAGAATGGGATAAAGCCAAGATACACATATATGCATACATGCATATGATACACACACATTCCATTTTCTAACAAAATAAATATATGCAAAAACAAAGATGGTTCATTTAGTTTAGAATAAAAACAAACATATGCATTAAAAATGAGATAATTAGAAACTAAATGTTCTTAAAATTATATAATTTTTTTATGATTAAAATATCACCCTCAGATCTGCAATAAAGCTCGTGGATTGTATCGTTAAAGGGAGTTTAACTTTAGTAATTCAATTGAGATTAACACAAGATACAATAAGACACTCATATAACCATGAGATGCGTAAATCTTTGGTTGTGTATCTACTTTTGCTCGCCTAAATCCTAAATATTTTCATTCTATAAGTCAATAGTACATACGCAAATCTATACAGGATATGGTGTCACGTGTCATAGTACTTTAACTCATAATTGGCGGGAGTCTGATACACGAGTAAAAGTAGATACACGACTGTAACTTGTGGTAGAGATTCAATTTTAAAGAACTACATCTCTCTTTAGAATGTGCTAAGGGTTTTGTCACACATCTCTGATCTCTCTATTGTTTGCCACCCTAGATACACTCTTGATAACAAACTCCTTTAATTTAGAGTCAAGTCGTCGAGCTCGAGTTGTAATTGAGCCGAGTTCAAGCTCAAGCTTTCAACTTGGTAGAAGATTTTCAATCGAGCTGAGTTGGCTAGAGATGTTCATGGTTAACCCTAACTCCCTTATTCAACCATACCCCATTGTTAAACATAACCCACACCTTTACCCTTCGTACAAACACAAGCAGTGTTTTATTAAAGATTTAAAGGTCCGTCTAATCCGAAACAAAAAGCCAGTTCCTATACCGAATACCGACAGCCAAAGTCCACAATCTAGCGACAATGGCAACAAGGATAGTTTTGGTGCGACAACGATGATAGTTATGGTAAAAATAATAGCCATATTGTTTTCTAAAGATTTTGGTTCAAGTTTAAAATCTATTTATTTTAAAACCCTACCAGGCTACCCCTATTGTCTTAAAAGAGTCATCTCCGATTGCTCCAAATAAAAACAATTATTTCCAGCACAAATTAAAATATTATTACATCAATATTTTTTTTACATAACCTCAGAAACTATGCACAAGGAATGAAGCTTTTTATAGAATCCACACTTTAAACCACTAGAGTACGAGCATAAAGATCGGGCATAAAGCATGAATAAAAGTATTTCCGAACTTTTACAAATGATTTTTAGGTAACAAGGGATCAGAAATTACCTGGGGCTCGAAATCATGCTTAACGTATCGGGAAAGCATGTCGGCATATAACTCGTATCTAGCCGTCATGCGGAATCCCCATTTGTCCTTTAGTTGTCTGCAGAGGTTAAGGTCCATGTCTGATATCAGCAACCCATCTTTGTTCCTTGAAAGTGATGGTGTACATGAAGCATCTGGTGCTGAAACATGGCTTGAACCATAGAAATGACCAAAGTCTGCATGTTGCGGCTTTCCATCGCCTGATGTGAACGGGTTTGGGAACACCTCGGTCCCGACCCGGTTGATGGATCCCACAAAGTAACTATTTGCTATCGCAGCATTTCGTGCCTAAAAAGAAAAAACGCACACACAGTGTAGTTCAGATTAAAGAAAGGATTAACAGCTTCAATTTTACATTGGCACGGGATGGTGAAATGGGTAGGATGGGTTGGGTAACGGGTCAAAACAAACAATTTTCTTAATATTAATATAGACGTGACGGGTCGGGACTACCCACAAACATTTTTCTGACTTATTTGGGAAATTTATAAAGTAATTAATGTGTTAAATATGATTACAAACCCGTATTGTTATAATCTGTTTCTTTTATAATAAAGCAAATTAGAAGGTTTCATGCATTTGAATACATTTCTAATAACTTTCAACTTGTTTGCCCATTTTCTTTTTAGTTAAATCTTTTAGCTTAACTGTTAAGAGACAAACATGACCCAAACCAACCCATTTTGGACAAAATGAGTAAAAATTGCAACTGGCAAAAATGGCGAAAGGAATAACGTAATTTCAAAGATGAAACATTTTCGACAAGTAGTTGAAATAAAAAGACAGCAAATTTTTGCCCAAACACTCGTTTCTGTATGCAAAATGTGTGATATTATTTCAAGTGCAAGGAAAAGGCAATTGCTCCTAACAAAAGGGAATATAGAGAAGCATATGCAGGTACCTCGACGGGCCACATTGGCTCACTGAGTTCACCAACAGTGGCAGATGGATTGAAGACAATTTCCGCACCATTTAACCCAAAGGCTAACCAGTTTAAAGGATGGTGCCTTCCATAGCATATATTTACACCGATTTTTCCATAGGCAGTCTCAAACACAGGATGCCCCGTGTTACCCTCCATATAATATGTACTCTCATTAAAATCTCCAACTCGAGGTATATGATTCTGCCATATAAATTGCAACAACTTTTCAGCCTTGCCAGAAGAGGAACAAATAAAATATTTTTCAACAATCAAACTTGGCTTTTATGGCAAACACAATCAAATTTGGACAAGATAACATGGTCTTTGTATTTCCAATTTCATTTTTACATTATGGTTAATTTCTCACAAAAAACAATATACAATATATGAGAAAGTAAATTACATGATAAGAAATGGAACTAAATTAAGAACTTACCTTCCTGTGCTTGCCAATTATGTTACCATTATTCCCAATTATAATTGCGGTATTCCAGATAGTCTCCCCATGTTTCAAATCTCTCTCGAGTATTGGGTTTACTATGACCATGTTATATTTCCTTGCAAAACCTTGAAGAAACTGTGTTGATTCACCATCTGCAGGCTCGGCAAATTCACACCATCTTTTCTCACGGGTGCAAAAGGCAAAAGGCATCATCCATGCCTCCTGTATTTCAGTTGTATATTGTTTATTTAATCCAAAGATGAATGGAAATCGAGTTATTAACAAGAGTTAGTCATATATTGGCTTACTTGTAGACATAATATATTGACCCCTGAAGCACCTGCTGCATCGATTATGGGCTTTAGTTTCTGAAAGATGGCTTTTTTCTGGTCAAGAAAGGGTGCAGTTGTTGGTAGAGCAATAGAGTTTTGAATTAGTCCAACTCGCACTATACGGGATTCTCTCAGTAATTCCTTGTCAGCATTAAATCTGAATGCCTGCAACATGAATTGACACCATGTGTAATTTGTATGTTAAATATTTCTTGTTTATTTTACAGGCATACCCATGGGTGCACAAGTAGACACCGGTTATTTTAGCCATGTTGTAATTTGTTATTTCAATTACATTTGAAAACATAACTGTGGATAATAGCTAACAGAAAGTATTTGATGCGAGTGGCTATGTGCAAGGGAGAATAAAAATTCTATGCACATGGAAATATATTTTCTGGCTTAGCCATTGGTTACATGATAAATTAATGATTTATAATTCAAGATGGAAAATTGCCATTGGAGATAGCTGTCTACCTGGATATCGAAATCATGTTGCGAGGACAACCCTTTGGCGGTTTCTACTACTGTCAAGGGCTCAAGTGCTTTTCCACAATTCAGTCCAATAAGCAAGCGGCTGACTTCCTGCAAAAAGAGTTGCAATTCACATCATCATAAAAAAAGAAAGAAAAAAACCCACCTCAATTCAAAAATCAACAATGCAAAATTGCACTTAAATATCCCTTTGTCCTTATCTTAAGATTATGTGTTACAAAAAAGGATTGTTTATAAGTTCATCCTCACAAATTGTGCAAATACAAAGGAATAGATTGTTTGGCTATTAATCAAACACCTAGCGTAAACGAATGAGAATCTTATGGAGTAAAGCCATGCTATTCGTAGTTAGTAATGGTTATTGATGAAATGATGACAAAGAAGCAGTTTTGATTGGAGTTTTGTCAAAAAGTGAAATGTTTCATTTAGTATGGCTCATCTCAACAAGGAGATTCGTTTGATTATATTAGAATCAAGAGAGTATAACCAAATTAAGAAATTGAATTCTTAGGACAAGCTAAACATAAAGCAGACCAAGACCAATTATCCTGTTTTTTTAAAGCCAATTGACCTAAAAATGCCTAAATTTCAAGCCCAATACCACAATCAATACTTTCAGAACAAATGAAATCTAATTAGTTAACAATTAAAATAACATCCCAACCACCATGTATGATTGATAGCAATTTAAAAGAATAAGGGATTTGATTTTTATTTCGTAGGTTTAGTAAACTCGATATACGTATAGCGTATTGCACCTCTTCAAGATCATCCGGGTGACTTTTGGCCAATATTAGTTTCCAAATGTTCCCACAATAAGATATTTGTTTCTTTATAGGTGAAATTAATCATCTCTCATGCTAATTAAACTCTCATTCTTGGCTAAAGTGATCTAATTTGAACTTTTATTCTGTGTTAAAAGCAATTCAATTGGACTTAAAAAGTCAACGTGCAGCATATTTTAAAGGAGAGATAGAAGATTACTACATGTAGAGCTAATTAGTTTAAAAAACAATAATTATAGATCTATATCAAAATAAAAAAAAACGAATAGAGTGCTTAACATTAACTACTAATCTGAATATGCGATCGTAATCATGTTTAACCTAATTTTAACCTAAATTATCCGCTGAAAAGAGGGAAAACACTGATACACCAAAATTATACTATAACAAGCAACAATCCATCCAATCGAACATCTAACGAAGAATCGATTTCAAATCAATTAACAAACCACAAATTATATACTTTTGCAACACTAAACACACACACTTAATAGCTACCTTGAAAAGTTGAGGAGAGAGGTTTGATTCAAGGAGGCGATGAAGAGATTCAAATCCACAAATTGAACCATCTGTTATGGTTAGTGATGCTTCGTTTTCATTTACAACTTCTTCCTTCGTCTCCATTTTTTCTGCACAGATTTCGTCTTGCACTCTACCAGGTATATTTTAATCCAAGTTACAATAATGATCCCTAAATTGTTCCCAAGACAACTGTTTGGTCCTTCGATATCTGTTTATTTATAACTCGATAAAGGGAAAAATACGAAAATGGACATTTGACCAAAAAAAATACTTAAAAATAGACATCTATATTTAGCCTACTGTTTCATGGACATTGGTTATGACAGACGGCTAAAGACGGCTAAGCTAATCGGCTTAAATTTCCGTGCCAACATTTCATTTGTCAGAGTACGAGCCAATAAGCATGTGACTGTTTGGTCCTCCAGCTCCTTGTAATACCTCCGACTAATATGGGGAAGATTGAGGTTTTTTTATTAAGTTTTTTGCTATTGTTATATTTTTAATTATTGTTTAAGTAAATTATAAACTAGTCCCTGTAATATATATTCTTTTTATTTTTTAATAGTCAAGCGTTAAAAAGTCATTTTACACAAAATTAAAATAAAATTTAATGGAATATAGTTTTAGTACCCAAACCTGTTATAAAATTGAAACCACAGCCCCTAAACTTGTAACTCTTTAAACTTAGGACCCATACATGTTATTTTACCTAAACATCAGGCCCTAAACATGTAACTTTTTAAAATTAGGACTCATACATGATATTTTACCCAAACCATATGACGTATTTGTGTAATTAACTCTTTATTTATTTATTAGTTAATCTTACCAAATATTCCAATCTACTCCTCATCCACCAAAGTTGTATCTTAAATGAATTAGTTTATTATGATGGTATACCAATCACTAATAAAACCAAAGCAACCATATGAATATTTTAATTTTTAATCAAGGGTTGTACACCTCATACACTGTGTTAGAGTATGTGTATAGATATATAGTTCTCTATTACTACTACTATAAGCGAACGAAGAAGAGCTCGAGCTCGACTCATCTAATTTAAGAGAGTTTTAGTTTGAATTCGGCTCATTTCAAGATCTACTTACGGGTAAAAATGATTTGACATGACATGACGTGTTTTTATTTGCTAATCCTTAGGGTTGAAGGGGTTCCACCCCCTCCACCCTTATGGTTGTTAAGGGTTGTAAAACAGTTAAACATAGATATCAAAGGGTGCAACTCGGAGAGGGGTTAACTTTTTCTTTAACAACACCACCAAGATTATCTATAATAAAATGAGCAACACCTGAATCATCCAGGATAAATCTGTCATCCCCAAGACTCGAATCCAAACAATCTTTAGTTAGGGTGAGATTACCACTCTAACCATACCTATTTACCACTAAACCTAACCCTACCCGAGAAGGGGGTTAACTTAATTGTTACTACAATTGGTTCTCTTTCTTTTTATGTAATCTTTAGGTTAATCAATGGAACCCGAGTTCTAAACTGTCACACCCCGACCGATGGCGGAATCATCGGGGCGGGACATGTAGACTGTTCATGAGCACAAGGTTGACTAAATTGAAATATATTAATCGTCAAATTTTCATTTCAAATATCCAAACATAACCAAATCCAAGAAAGAAACATAATTGCAATACATAATCTTCTTTATTTAAATTAGCTAAGTCCAAAGCCTATGTGTAGCACATCTTGATCAAACTCACACATTAGTACCTGAAACATGAATAAAATAAGGTCAACTAAAAAGTTGGTGAGCATACACAGGTTTGTATATAGATAGCATATAGTTTGTAAATAAACAAATCCTTACATATCATGATTAAAATAAGGCATTTATAGGGAGCAGCTATTGTGTAACCAAGTACAATCAAACCTTTGTAACTAGCATGCAAAAATTGTGTTGTCGGTAACAATCACCCTACCTGGGTGGGTTTGTCAGACTCAATAGATTAATCATTGTTTACCGTCGGCTTGAATAGTTAATTATTGCACATAATCGCATACAAAAGTTAGCACAACTAGCACTAGGGCATAAAGCTTAAATTCCACACATGAATGTAAAGAGGATTTGTACTTGTGTAGTTTGTGTAAGTGTAAGTAATAGTGTTGTATAGTGTTCATGTTCCACCCAAAAAAGTGTAAAAGAGTAAAAAGGGGCTATGTAATACTCACCTGAATCAAATGTGTAGCTAACACGAGACTCTAGGTAGCAAAGTGATCCTTGTAATGCACAACGTTAACCTAGAGTGTATTGCGTATGAAGATGAATTAATAAAATATCTAAATCGAAGTCTAGGGCTTCAATGGATGTGAGTATAGGAAATTGTGTAATGAGTCCGTGTCGAATTATGTAAAAGGATTGTGTAAATGTTTGCGTTTTGTTCTTGAATAATTGTTTTATAATTATTAAAGTCGGGGTATAGTGTCTTTACAATAATGATTTAGAGTTTAGGGTGAATTAACTAAATAATTTAGGTTTATTTATTTAAAACGTAGTATGAAATTATATTGTTTTAAATATAAACAAAATAATTAAGTCTATACTTATTTAGTTATTTAGTCATGAAAATGCGTCGAATTTGGGTAAATATATATTAGTTTATAAAAACTAGTGTTACATACAATTTAACACTAAGTGAGTTGAAATTGCAATTTATATGAATAATAAATATATTTATTTTTATTAGGGGATATAAACGTGGGTAACTAGTATAAATAATTATATTACTTATAAACGTTACACGAAGTTTATAAACGAGGTGAAGATAATATCTAAATATATATTATTTTTAATTGGAGTCATGGTTGAAAATAATATAAATATTTTATTTATTCAAAGTCGGGGTTTGAAAATAATATAACTATATTATTTTAAAAGTTGGTATTTTTAAATGAAAAAGGGTTACAAACCAAACCCGAGCCTACGGGTGATTTTACGAGGCTAGAACCCATTAATATATTAATATAATAATACAGGGTATTGTTTTTATATTAAAATAATACAACAAAAATATTTTTAAAAATAAATGGGTGTGGAGAGACTCGAACCCGGGTCTCTCCCACACAAGCACACTCACTTAACCAACTCCGCCCGCTAGGGTATCGCACACAAGCCCGGGTAGAAATGGTTTTAACATAGAAGCCTAGTGAGTTCTTCCCCTTTACACGAGTTCGATCGACCCAGTCCCAATTCCACCAAATCTGGTAGCGACAGTCTATAAGATCATAGGGGTTTTGTTCGTTAACACCAAACGAGTCTAGGGTGGGTTTTAATTGTAAAAACAATAGGTTTAGGATCGTTTAATTACGGATTCAAAAGGCCGAAACCCTAGGTTTGAACTCAAAATTGTTTTGAATGATCCTGATAATGGAATGTGATGGAAACATGGGCCTTTTACTAATTAGGGTCTTGCGAATCTGTCAGTATGGTTTAATTGAATTATGATTAAGTCTAGGATCGAAACCCCCAAATCGTTTTATGAACGAACCCTAGTTACTGGGTCTTGATTAAATCGATGATATGAGACTGAATTGGCATAGGGCTATCAATTAAAAAGGGATTTCGAATCTACTGGTATGAATTAATTGGATTTAAACAGAGTCGGGGGTAGGGTTCGATTAAATCCGAAGATGTTAAAAACGAAGCTATTGATAGGTTTAATTACCAGAATGATGTTCGAATTGACTGCGATCGACTAAACGGATGCCGACTGTGACAGGATCGGTTTTCCGGCGACTCTGCGTCCTTCTTCAATGCAATTGGATGGTGTAACAGGTTCAAGGGGATTCGTTTGAGATTGGCAGGTGATCAATTTCAGTGTAAACGATCGATATTTTGCGAATTGGTGAGTAATAAGAGTGAGGTCGACGGTTACGGTTGATTAGTCATAAATGGAATTAAATCGTAAAATGATGAAGCTGTTAACTGATCTATAAAGGTCGCTAATGACTCTAACGTGCATAACGGTTACGGATTGCAACGAAATTCGGGTGTGGGGTTCGGATTTGAGTCAAGGACAACAGTTTGACTTTCTGAAGTCAACCCAAATCAAGAACGGGTTAATTACAGATTTGATCCCTGCAGTTTCATGTTTAAAAGTTTTGAACTTGGCGGAACTGGTCCCTAGGGTTTGAGTTGAGTTAAATTGGTTAAGGACTTGTTAGCTTGACTTATTAAAAGTCAACAGGAATATAATTCTTCAATTTTTTTGACTTTCAAAGTTAATCATAATTAGATTTGACTAATTACACAACTAGTCCTTGTAGGGTTTAATGTCGTATTGTTATTTTATTAATTAAAATAAATTAAAATAGGGTCGGTAAATCAGGAATGTTACATAAACTTCTACCAAAATTATCAATCAAATTGCTTTTCTTTATTCATGATTCATTCGTTTATAAATTTCTCCTGCCATTTCAGTAAGAATTATAGGAAGAACTTATCATGAATGCAAACCCAATGAAAATGATCATTTCAGTTTTTTTTCAAATAACAAGATTTAACGAGACGGATTAGGCGTGACATATAGGCGTTGGTCGTCTTCCAAAGTTTGGAAACATGGTTGGAAAATGCAGCAAATGTATGGGAGCCTACTCGTACGTCGATATGAATAAATTACATATCACATTTAATAAACTAGAAGTCACATTTATAAATGAACTCGAGCCTAAACTTCAAATATTGAGCTGGTCTAGACTTACGAGTTTAGACGAGCTTAAACGAGACTACTATTTATATAATTTATTAAATACATACACACATAATAATTATTATTATTACATAAATTTATGATAACAATAATTTAAAATATATATATATACACACATTATGTTATATAGAAATTTTATAATAATAAATAAAAAACGAGTTAAGCTCGAGCCGAGCCGATCTGAATTGAGCTCGATGTCACGACTTGCCCAAAATACTTAAAATTCTACCCTAAAATCATGTCATATATAACGGGTTTCCGAAAAGTTCCAAAGCTGTTGTGTTCTAGACATTTCTAGGTTGATCTAGGTTGATCAAGAGTCCAGAAAATGGCTAGGAACATCATCATAAATCTATATCAAAGGTTAAAGAAATGTTTAGAAAACTTCTTCAAAAGATCAAGCTTGGAAGGATCTAGAATCATCAAGTAAATGTTGTAAATATAAAGAAATTTGTATAGTTTATATTTAGAGATTTCTAGATCATGAATGATCTAGATCAGGTTGCTAACTCTATAAATAGGAGGAGTTGGCTCATTTGCAAGACACATCCAAAAATTCAGCATACTACTGACCTTGTAAAGGCTTCAAAACCTCCTTTTTCCTCTTATAATCAAGACAAGTGTAGTTGATTACAGTCTTGTTTGTTTGCATCTTATCGGTTCTGAATCGTTGCAACATTGGGACAAAGGCTGAACTTAGATTGGAATCTAAGTGCCACACACGAGTCAAGAGTTTACTCCATGACAAGTAGTATCAGAGACAATTCGTTTCGTTGGGATGTCGACTAATCTGAGCAAGATTGATGCAACTGTTGAGAATGTCGCACTCGGGGGAAGAGAAACGTGGTCGAAAAGGAATTGACAAGGAGTGGGGAAAAAGGCAGAAGCGTGTCCAAGGATAAGGCATTGGAAAAAATCTCGGAGACATAGGGAAAGCCATGACGAAGTTGGTTTACACTCAATGACACTCGAATAGTTGGATAAGTTAGGTAACGACTTCTTGACCCTAAAACAAGATGTCAAGGATGTTATCCAAATCTTTCACAATGAATCAAACGTTGATAGCTCTCAAAATAGGTGGAGTTGGCTCATTTGCAAAGACACCTTCAAAATCCAGCATACCCGCCTTGTAAAGGAGTCAAAGCTCCCTTTGTACTTTATTTATACACACACACACACTAACATCTATTAAAAAATAAAATATTATATATCAACACTATACTAGGATTAAAGATAAAAAAATTGTTCTATTTAATGGTGTAATTTTTATAAAAAAAAATAACTTTGTAAATAAAAGTTATTAATTAATGTTCAAATAAGGAGAGGAACTATTTTCAAAAAATGGGGGAAAATTTGAACAACTGCAATTACGTTTATAATACATCTATGTAACTGGTCGTTACATATATGTAATATCATGCCTTCAAAAATATTTGCGAGACTATAATCATATTAAAGATAGAAAACGTCCAACTGACGTGACCCCTAGTTTTCACATATTTTTTTTTGAAAAAAGGGCAAAGCCCTTGGTAAACTTTTATTCAAGAATAGAAATAATATTACATTCTAAGGCATTTTAGTTTTTCTGGACAAACCCCAATAGGATAGTAGAACCCAAATAAAAAAAATAACAAGATTCAACTAACCAAAAACTAACGATACAAAAAAAACTTAACAAAGAAGCTAACAGGGCCACAAAATCGGTCAAGAAAATAAATACAAAACAAAGAGAACTGCATGATGGGCCCAACACAAGCCATTTTTTGGCCCCCATTTAATTCGCCAAAATACAAATTGTCCTACTTCCATACGTGTCCAATTCTCATTTGTTGTAGTTTTCTCATTTGACACACACACTTTCCCGCCAAGTATCAACGGCCACTGGCCACCGCACGCCGAGTAGGGGGGACTCTTCCTCAACGTCAAATGCGAAGTATTTGTATTGTCTTGAATCAAAGCAGAAGATCCAAAAGTACGTGTTTACTTTAAATTAAGCAAAAACCAACAGAAAAAGCAAGTAAATTAAAAAAAAAATCTCATTTCTTCTACATGTATACGTAGTCTTATGAATACTAAAATGATAAAAAAACAAAGGTGGAGTTTGCTAATTAGGTATGATCCTAAGCATCCCACATGATCTAGCACTAGAGTAATCTTCATTAACATTTGGGCAAAGGACTTCCACACTCCTGTTACAAGATTGAATCTGATAATAACATACCTTTTAAGGCTCGGTTCATTTTCTGGCGGAAGTATCCTCATTGTGAGGGTAACCAGATCATCCACCACAAACAATTTTTGTTCCTCATAAAACATAAGTCCATTTGGAATCAGTTGTTCCGGCGAACTCAGTCGGGCCTTAAGCAGAAGAGGGTGACACGGGTGATTCTTTGAGCCTCAAACAACACATTCACCATCTCTTCCAATGCCTTCATATAGTCTTGGTTACAATGGCATAACACCGGTGCGAATCTGAATACATATTCAAGTTGTGGCTCTATGACTGGAAAGTCTCCCCAAAATTCCAATGCTATCGTATAGCCTTGGTTAAATTAGCCATCATAATTTCGGAAACAAAACTAGGCAGTTACCGATAGTTTGAATATTACAGTTGGTACAATAATTGCACATCATATAAAAACTTACATATTAGATAAACCGGTTGTGGTTATCTAGTGAAATTACCTGTAATATTCAGTATCATAACTTAGAGATGGATTTTGCGGAGAGTTTCTGGTTGTAGAGCCACAACCTAGAGATGAATTCAGATACGCAATGGTTCTATTCCATGGTAACCAAGGCTATACGATGGCATTGGAAGAGAAGGTGAATGTGTTGTCTGAGGGTAAAGAATCACCTGGGTCACCCTTTTCTGCTCAAGGCCTGACTAGAATGGCAAACACCGGGTCATGTCCAAGTTGCCTGAACACTTGATTCCAAATGGACCTATGTTTTACGTGGAACATAAATTGTCTGTGGCGGATGATCTAGTTACCCTCACAATGAGGATATTTCCACTAGAAGATGAACTGAGCCTTAGAAGGTATGTTGTTATCAGATTGAATTCTGTAACAGGAGTGTGGGGATCCTTCTTTGGACATAGGACAGTTAATGCATATTACGCTAATGCTACATATTGTGAGATGCTTAGGATTATACCTAATTAGCAAACTCCACCTTTGATTTTTTTTTTGACATTTTAATGTTAATAAGACTACGTATACATGTAGAAGAAATGATAATTTTTGAATTTATTTGTTTTTTCTCTTGGTTTTTGCTCAAGTCAGATGTGTATTTGACTATTTTCTTAAAAGCACCCAAATATTCAGGATATCAGATTCTGGTGGTAGTGGCAGGTGGGTGGGGAGTTTGTTTTATTAGTTGATATTTATAACATTAAGGTGGTGAAATTGAAAAAGAACACTCCACACTCTTTATTTCTATAGCTAATTTCAGAAGAAAAAAAATGAGGTTTGGTTTATTAGGTTCAATTTTTTATTCTAACACTTTTCTTGAAGTCAAACCTTGGTCAACAACAAGAACAGTCCATACCCAATTCAGATGAGTTCTTCATCTCTCAGTTCTTTGAATAAATGGTATAAATTCTTCAAAAATCATTCCTCTTGGAAAGTATAAACGATCACGTGTTCGGAAAATGTATGCTTGCGTCTCGTATTTGGAGCCTTATCGCTGCATGGCTTGGTCTTCCCTTACCGATTTCTAGAAATCCAGGTGATTTGATGGAGTGGTTGGAAGTATTGAAAGTTTAAAAAATAAAGAAAGTCTTGATCTGGACAATTATTTTTGTCGCTTGGTGGGTTATATGGAGATACAGGAATGACTTGATATTGAAGAATAATCGAGTAAAAAAATGATATCATTCATTTTTCGTTGCTTTGAAATATTTGTAGGAACCGGAAATGTAAAATTTTCTCGGATCGAGTGGTTTAAAAACCCATTATTGTATATGTAAGTACTTTCTTTCGCTAGCTTCTTGCTAGTGTTTTTAATAAATATCCGTCGTTTTCTAAAAATGTATACAATCTTTCTTCATCTGTTTGTTCATGGGAAGTTGTATTTTGTGATTCTAAACAACAAGACATCAATGGTCTTGTTGCTCCTGATTAGGGTATTAACACCATTGGCAAACTCAAAAAGTTTTAATTTCTTGATCTAAACAGTAAACAAATCACTGATTTTTCATCTCATATTTGGAGCTTAATTTCACTCAAAAGTAATAATCTTTCAAACAACAAGTTCTCTGTTGATTTCCCAACCAAAAATCTTTATCTGTCAACAATTTCACTAGAAGTCTCCCTGATTCCTTTAGCTCCCTTGTTGGTTTACAAGTTCTTATTCTCAACCGAAATCGGTTCAATTCAGTTATTCCATTTGGGATCACAAACTGTCACTCTTTGACTTCCGTTGACCTTTCCATGGGAGTCTTCAAAAGGTTTTGACACTGCATTATTCTAAGCTAAAAAGTTTGAATCTTGCTGCAAATTTAATCAATGGAAGGGGTTCTGATTTAAAAAAAAATGGGTTCTTTAAATTACTTGAATATCTCCAAGAATCTTTAAATCTTTTCAAGGGTTCAGTTGTTGAAATCTTTCAGGGGCCATTGGAGGTAATTGATTCTAGTAGTAATCATTTTGAAGGTCATATTTATGAGGTAAATTTCAATCCATCCTTTGATTGGTCAGTTATAGAAGAATTATGGCATAATCGTTCAACCCGACCCGTTAGGAAATCTCCTTCATCTTGAGGACAAAGTGAACTTGAAAGAAGGGAGCAATGTTGTGAACCAACCTAAGCCCAACTTACCCAACCAAGTAGCCCATTCAAGCTGCCCAATCAAATGATCCAACAAGTTGGACAGAACCTGTGGGAGCGGTGAACCCTCGATGCGCCACATAAGCCGGTTAGACGATATTAAAGGAGAGGAGATAATTGATATGTATGTGTTTGTTCTTCCCTCATCTGATCTGCTGTATTCCCATCCCCTTCTAGGTTTTTCAATTTGAGGTCACTTCAATGCCACAACTGTTTAGATGCGGATGTAGCAGCCAAAAGCGAGTAAAGCTGTGTTAAAGTCTAGGGGCTGTTTCTGTAATTCCAAGTTGTATAGGGTCTGTTTTGTAATTACCGGATAGTATAAATCTGGTTGTTTTGTTTGTTAGTGTATTCATTCCATTTCTGTTAATAAAAGTTTCATCTTCTTCTCTACGTACTTGTTGATCTTTGATGTTATCTTGGTACCTTGGTTCTCAATTGGTATCAGAGCTTCGTTTAGTAGCTCGATTATCATCTTTGTATTCATAAGTATTTGAATCACGACCCGAAGGACTGGATCCCGATTTCAATTCCGAATCCGAAGTTGATCCCAAATTTGGAACACCATATCGACGAAGGAAGAAGGACGATATGACAACACCAACGATGAACAATCAGATGATCACAATCAAGGAAAATTACACGATTCCCCTTAAATGTCCGGTATTAACAAATACCAATTATACCATATGGGCACTGAAATTGAAGGCCATCTTCAATGTGCATGGTTTATGGGAAGCGGTTGAACCTCCGATAGGTGCAAATATCGACGCGAAAAAGAACAATTCTGCAATTGCCTATTTGTATCAGGCATTGCCTAAAGACCTCATTCTCCAGGTTGCAAAGTTCAATTCAGCAAAAGACATATGGGAGTCAATCAAGACTAGATTCGTAGGCGTCGATAGGGTCAAGAAGGCCAGACTCCAGACCCTTCAGAACGAATTTGAACGACTAGAGATGAGGGAGGAAGAGACTCTTGATGAATTTGTTGGCAAAATGAGCTAAATCACTTCCAAGACCAGTGACCTAGGTGAACCATATGAAGAATCGGCTATTGTTAAAAAATTCCTTGGTGCAGTTCCTGAAAGATTCATACAAATTGTGGTCTCTATAGAGCAATTTGTGGATCTTGACGACCTGTTCTTACAAGAAGCCATTTGACGTATGAAGGCTTATGAAGAACGAACAGGTATGAGGTTCAAGTAAAATAGCACTAAGACAGATCAGTTATTACTTACCTATTCGGAATGGCAGAGTCGCCAAAAGGATTCTGACCATTCAAGTACGTATAAAGGAAAAACTGAAAGGGGTAAAGCCAATTGGGGAAGGGGTCGTGGGAAAATGAATGGTAGAGGAAAAGATAATGAATTTGATCATAATAGAGCCCAAAGGCAAGGTGACCGCCCAGGCAAGGACAAATCAAAGATAAAATGCTTTAAGTGTGATGTCTATGGACATTATGCTAGTGACTGCCCAACAAAAGGCAAAGAATCTGAAGCAAATTTGACCCAGACAGTAGATGATGAACCTGCTCTCCTAATGACTATTAGTGAAGAGGACCAAAAGGAATGGGTGTTTCTTAATGAACACAAAGTTCTGCCTGCAAAATACAGATCTGAAAGTGACACAGAATGTATATGGTATTTGGACAATGGAGCCTCTAATCATATGATAGGGAATGAAACTGCATTCTCTAGTTTGGACATAAATGTGGGAGGCAAGGTTAAATTTGGTGATGGCTCTTGTGTGGTAATAGAAGGAAGAGGTTCAGTTGTTTTGGATTGCAAGAATGGTGATCAAAGGCTGCTAACAGAAGTGTATTTTATACCACAATTAAAGAGCAACATCTTGAGTCTTGGTCAAGCTACTGAAGGATGATGTGAAATAAGAATGAAGGAGGAATTTCTTTGGATGTCTGGGAAAGATGGTAAACTGTTGATGAAGGTTGCCAGATCCCCAAACAGGTTATACAAAGTGAACCTAAAAATAGGCTCACCAATGTGTTTTCAGTCAAAGATTGATAGCATTCCATGGTTGTGGCATGGCAGATTAGGTCATGTAAACTTTGAGGCACTTAAAGAAATGACAAGTAAAGAAATGTTGTCTGGAGTCCCACATATTAGTCTTCCAACTCAGATATGTGAAGCCTACTTGGCTGGTAAGCAAGCTAGGCAACCATTTCCCGCTGAAACAGTTTATAGAGATTCAAAGCCACTTGAGTTGGTTTCTATGGATCTGTGTGGTCCAATATCTCCTTCAACACCAGCAGGTAACAAGTACTTTATGTTACTTGTTGATGATTGCACTAGATTCATGTGGGTATACATACTTAAAATAAAAGGATCAGGCCTTTGATACTTTCAAGATTTTTAAGTCAAGAGTTGAAAAGGAATATAGATTATTGGTTAAGTCTTTGAGGTTTGATAGGGGGGGGGGGAATTTACATCACAAGAGTCCAATAGTTATTGTGAACAGGAATGTATTAATAGGCTACTAACAGCCCTCTACTCCCCTCAACAGAATGGCACAGTTGAAAGAAGGAATAAAACCATTCTAAACATGACCAGGAGTATCTTAAAAGTAATGAGCATGCCACAAGACTTCTGGGCAGCGACAGTAAGACATTCTGTCTACATACTAAACAGAATTCAGACTAAGGCTATCAAAGATAAAACTCCATATGAAGTGTTAAAGGGCAGAAAACCAAATCTTGCACATTTGAAAGTATTTGGGTATATTGGGTATGTTAAGGTGAATCAACCAAACTTGAAGAAGTTAGAGGATAGAAGTGCATACATGATATACCTAGGAGTGGAACAGGGTACAAAAGCTCATAGGATGTTTGATCCAGCTAGTAAGAAAATTGTAATCAGTAGAGATGTAAAATTCCAAGAGGATAAGTGTCACAACTGGGATACTTATGTTTAAGCAATGAAAAATGAAAGTTCTAGTTGGGTTAACTTCACCATACGGGGTAAGAGGGAAAGTTTGGTTGAAGGTGCACATGAAGATGGAGAAAATGACCTGCAGACTGATAGTTCAAATCCTCAAAGTAGTACAAATGATGAAAGTAATACAGAAGGAATAAATGAAGTTGTAGATGGTACAACAAATCAATCAGTAAGAAGGTCAAGTAGGACTTCATGTTTACCTACAAGACTAAATGATTATGTAGTGGAAGGAAATGTCCATTATGGGTCAAGTAGACAACAGGAGTTAGAAGATGTTGAGTTATTACTTGTGCAAGAGGGAGAGCCCTCTAGTTTTCAAGAAGCTGTACAAGATAAAGTGTGGCAGCAGGCCATGAATGAAGAGATACAAGCAATTGCAAGGAATAAAACTTGGATCTTAACAGATGCCTCACTGAAATGTAAACTAATTGGACTGAAATGGGTGTACAAACTAAAGAGAGATGCTGCAGGGGTTGTTACAAAGCACAAAGCCAGACTTGTTGCTAAGGGTTATGTACAACAACAGGGAATTGATTATGAAGATGTCTTTGCACCTGTAGCAAGGATAGAAACAATCAGGTTAATCTTGTAAATTTCAGCAAAGATGGCATAGAAAGTATATCACTTGGATGTGAAGGCAGCCTTCTTGCATGGTGAATTGAAGGAAAATGTGTTTGTACAACAACCTGAAGGGTATGTGAAGAAAGAATGTGAATCTAAAGTGTACAAATTGTCTAAGGCACTGTATAGCTTAAGGCAAGCACCTAGAGCTTGGAACACAAAACTGGATGAGGTGTTAAAGTAGATGGGTTTCAAGAAATGTCAACATGAACCAACAGTTTATGTTAAAAGGAAAGCTGAATCACTTCTGATTATAGGGTTGTATGTTGATGACTTGTTGGTGACAGGTAGTAATGAACAAGAAGTGAAAGACTTTAAGCTGTAAATGAGTTCAAGCTTTGAGATGACTGATTTGGGCTTACTCTGTTATTACTTGGGTATTGAAGTAGCTCAAGGGAAGGAAGGTATTTGTATCAAGCAGTCAGCCTATGCTAAGAAAATAGTTCAAATGGCAGGGTTGGTTGAATGTAATGAAACAAAATTTCCCATGGAACCTGGACTGAAGCTATACAAGGATGAAGGGGGAGCAGAGGTGGATCCAACTGAGTATAGAAATTTGTTTGGTTCTTTGAGATATTTGACTCAAACAAGGCCAGATGTAAGCTTTGCTGTGGGTTATATCAGCAGGTTTATGCAGAGTCCAAAGGAAGCTCATTTGAAGGCAGTTAAACACTTGATCAGATATATAAAAGGAACAATGCAGTATGGGATTAAGTATAGCAAGACAGAAGGAGGTGGACTTGTGGGTTATAGTGACAGTAATCATTTGACTGATAGAGATGATGGCAGGAGCACATCAGGAAATGTATTCTATTTCAATGGTTCATTAGTTTCTTGGTGCTCACAGAAGCAGTCAGTTGTTGCTTTATCTTCATGTGAAACAGAATTTATAGCTGCTGTCAAGCTATTTGGCTACAAGGTTTGCTAGAAGAAATGTTGGGAAAGAAACTAGATATGGTAGTTATGTATGTGGATAACAAATCAGCAATTCAGTTAATGAAAAATCCTGTTTTTCATGGTAGAAGCAAGCATATTAACACTCGGTATCATTTCATTCGTGAGTGTATTGAACGAAATCAAATTCGAGTTGATTTTGTAAGTGGAGATATGCAAAGGGCTGATGTGTTAACAAAAGCATTAGCAATAATAAAGTTTAGAGAATTGAGATTTTTGCTTGGTGTAGAAAGTTTGGAAGGTGTTACTTGGAATTAAGGGGGAGTTTGTTAAAGTCTAGGGGCTGTTTCTGCAATTCCAAGTTATGTAGGGTCTGTTTTGTAATTACCAGATAGTATAAATCTGGTTGTTTTGTTTGTTAGTGTATTCATTCCATTTCTGTTAATAAAAGTTTCATCTTCTGCGTACTTGTTGATCTTTGATGTTATCTTGGTACCTTGGTTCTCAAGCTGATGCGGTTTAGGAAGCATGCGGTGGAGTAGCTGAGCTGTCAAGGTCTGAATAGACAAACCAGAGTATAAGAAGACAATTGCAACAAGATGGTCAATAACAAGTTGGGTAATAGATAAAAGGTTTTTGGTTAAAACATGAACAACAAGAACGTCTTTAAGAGTGCAAGGATGACGTGGAATAAAAAATACATAAGTACCAATATGAGATATGTCAAGAGACATACCTTTGCCAATAACCACTTTCTTCGAGCCGGAAAATGATAGGCCTTAATTGAGAGCAGGGTCGACTCAACATATTTTGTGGCTTGAAGCAAACGTTGAAATTGAGGCATTCTGTGAAAGTTTTATAAAAATATATAAAAAAATGTAATGTAATGTTGCGTCAAAACGTATAATGTTCACATAAAAGTTGTGAAATTATTATTTCTCCCTGAAAACACAAAAGTTGAGAATACAAATTAAAATAGTTTTTCAATTTTTGGGGCCTTCAAATTTGGGTGTCTAAAGCAGTTGCTTTAGTTGCTTATACTGTATTCGGATGAAAATTTTATAGTTCCGGCCCTCCTGATAGGAAAAAAAAACTGCCCCCTACGTTTTTCTTTAAGCTCCGCCATTGACTATATATAATATACGTTTTAACCCGTTTCATTTTCTAATGATTTCGTTTTTCTGTAATAACTTTTGCTTATTAACTTTTTTTAAAACGAATTGTGCGGCTGTCTTTAGTTTTTTTGTCAACGTTCCGATATAACTTTTTTTTAAAACGAAGTTGTATTTAAAATAGAGTTTTTATTTTGTATCGTAGGCTATAGCGTACGCTGTTACCATTGAGGTACCGTGAGGAATCGAGCAGATTATGAGCGAATAACATCGTTGCCCGGATTGGTATTATCGGAGCCGGTATTGGCAGTGGCGGATACAGAAATTTTTTGTAGGAGGGGTAGAATACGGGTGGGTAAAAAGGGAATAGAGGAAAAAAATGAAATGACAATAAAATAATATAGTTCATCAAATATTTAAACACAATATAAAAATACCTCGATTACAATTGTCCTCTACGTGTTTTCATCTTTCGAAAACGCTCGATTACATCTTCATTAGTAACATTGAGACGTTCATTGACCTATTAAAACCCGCTATTATTTTGTACCGGACGGTGGGCATTGGCCCACCCTTTTTTCTACTTGCATCCGTCTCTGGGTATTGGTATTCGCTTTTATGCTTTCAACAAGCTGAAAATAACATCATTGCTGATATTGGTATTATAGGAGAGTATCAGTATGCGCTTCTACAGTTTTTGACGATCTGCATACGCGAGTAAAAAACGACCAAACTCCCGCCTGGAAGCACGAGGTGAAAAACTAGTTATTTTTAATTTCTAAGAATGAAAACAAAAGGAGGTGGCTCCATGAGGTGTTGCATGGATCCAATTTCGTTATTGGCGTTTGCCGTCAAATTACCTTATTGACATAAACCAAAAGGGAACCAAACGTTTTCGTTTACCTCCTTCAACATTGAACGCTGCCGTCTAAGGATTTTCCATTAATAGAAACAAAAAACTATCGCAATTTGAAACTGAAAATCTAATATAACCAAGTATCATCAGTAGTTTTCCATTAATGGAAACAAAAAAGTCTCTTAATATAAAAATATCAACAGTTTTTCGTTAATAGAAACAAAAAAGACTATAAAAAAGTAAAACTAAAAATCTAACACGTTACGGTATTATCAGCAGCCTTCGATTAATAGAAACATGATGTATCGTATAATCAACAAAATCACACGTGGTTTATTATAATTGTGAAAAACCTATTATTTAGTTTATTTAATTGATTAGACCTACTAGACACTAGTTTAGTTCCAACACGGTTACGTAATATATTAGTTTTAAATTACTATATGGATACACATACGAATGAAAAATAAAATGAGAACTATTAATATTACAATAGCTCGTAAGAAATAATGTAAAGTTATTATTTATTATAACTCTACAAATGTAAATATTAAATTATTTATCTATTTAATTAATTTATTCATATTGAGGCACCAAGGGAAGAGAACGTAAAGAAAGAAACAACAATTGATCAGCTAGACCATCGACTAGACAACACCTATGGTGTAAAAACCAGATCTAGTCAGATGTGGATACCCAAATGTGGTGAGCTTAGGGCTAATTTTTTTGATGAAGCCCATAAGTCTCACTATTCCATCCATTCGGGAACCACATAGATGTATCATGATTTGAAGAAGTAATATTGATGGCCGGGTATGAAGTACGACGTAACCCAATATATGAACAAGTGCTTGACTTGGCTTTATGTTAAAGTCGAACCATGTTAAAGTCGAACCATATGGAGTAATGTTGAAAGTATCTCCATGGAAATGAATCATTAGATTTCACAAAAGATGAAAACTAAGTCCAAGATTTATTGGACCTTTCAAGATACTAGTATAGGTAGGTGAAGTGGCTTATAGATTGGATTTGCCATAAGAATTAAGTGGGATCCATCCAACTTTTCATATATCACATTTACGTAATTTTTTGGCAGATGAAGCAGCACACGTGTCACTTATCGACATCGAGGTGGATGATAAATTGAACTATGTCGAGGAACTTGGTAATCCTTGATAGGAAAGAAAAACACCTACGCAATAAGGCCATCCTGCAAGTGAAAGTATAATGGAAGCTTAAAAAAGGATAAGACCACATGAGAGTCTGAAAATGAAATGAAAGAATTTTATCTGCATTTGTTTACTATATAACTGGTTTCGAGGACGAAACCTAATGTAAGGAGGGTAGACTTATGACATTCCGAATTTCCAATTCCATGCAGTGTTAATGTATCAATTTAGGAGTTTTTAATGAAACACTTGAAATTAAGGGACTAAAAAGGGTAATATTTTTGCTTTTATGTTAAACCCTAAATGAGGAAAAGATCCCCCATATAGGCTGCCACCCATCTCATTCCCTTCCTCACTTGCAACTTGTAGTGAGAAAGTCTTGAGACATAACTTGTTACTCTGTTAATTCTAGTTATAATTCTATTTGTAGATATAACTTGGTATTTGTAAAATACAGGATGGCTGAAATGGGAGATCTGCCGCGGAGTGCACCGGTTAAATTTTTTCACTTGTTGGATTTCATCGAGCTGTTGGCAGTAAAAGGGACTTGTGAGCTTTACCCAAGATTAGTTTCGCATCCACGCTTTCTAGCAAGATACAATTGGCGCCTTATGGAATTACACCTATGTTTTTCAAACAAGGTCTCGGACTCCACACCTGGTCATTGCGGTTAGGGAACGAGATGTCAAGGCGGTCATTTACACCCTAAATGACTTGGGAGGCCAACATGTGATGGAGTTGGTGGACGTTAACGTATTCTTCTATGAAGGACACGGGTTCTTGTTATACAACATGTGGACAGGGAACAACATCATTATTTCAAGTCCTTATCATGACGAAATGGTCAACGAAAAAATCCAATTAACAACCAGAATGGTTTTAAACCCACAAGACGACCGGAGGTTTGTAATTTCGTGTGTCAACACTAATCGACAGAGGAATCTGCTTCTCCGGTTTTTTAGCAACGGTCAGCCGCTGACTCGGAGGGTTAACCACCTTACTGTCGCTGCTATCCAGCATCCTATGTGGAGGATCATTCCGCTGCATAGGGAAGGTGAACTTGCAGTCGTGTCATGGGAGAAAGATAACATGGTGCATTACACACGGAGAAATCAACTCATCTTTGGTCAGGTGTTTGAGGCTGAATATGAAAACATACCTCCACCTTTAAGAGACACTCGATATAGAAAGGTATTTGTTTATTGTTTAGATGGCTATTTGGTGGTAGTCGAAATGCGTCTGCCTTTATTCTCTGGGCTTTCAAGTATAATTAAGGTAAAGCTATTTAGCATAGCACCGGACTTGGCCGGTGGCTATCAACATGTTTCGACCCTTCCAGAACATCTTAACCTAATGGAACTTCTTAATTTTCAACATCATCGTTTGAAAGTGGTCGAAGGATACATCAATTTGACGATGAAAGTTGCACCTCCAAGGGGCCAAGAAAGCCTTAAGCTATTTATCTTACTTAGGTACTCTCTTGTACAGAGATGTGGACTGTATGGGGAGATGCAAGGAATGTTAGAGGAGGCAGGTTTTCTGGTGCTACTTATTGTGCCTTGATGCGGATCATGCCTGATCCTTAGGTGGGTAGGTTACTTACTGCGTCTTGTGTTTGATTGAATGGGCCAATTTTTGGTATGTGTTTATTGATGGACCCAAATTTCATTGACTTTGATCGGCTTTTGTTAGGCTAACTTTAACTTGGTAGTTGGAAGGAACAACTGTATTTATGTAATCTCATTGACTTCGGCTTTTGGTATGTAATGTAATGCTTTATTGTAGTATAATTCACAAGCCGCATATGTCACCTGCATCCAAGTGCACGCGTCTTGTAACCCATCCCATCACAGCCTGTTGTTCTTCCCAATAATTCACATACGGCTTGTGAATTATACTAAAATAAAGCATTACATTACATACCAAAAGCCGAAGTCAATGGGATTACATAAATAAAGTTGTTCCTTCCAACTACCAAGTTATTGTCAGACAATTCCCGGAGGCACCCGGACGTGTCAAGTTCCTGATTGTCGCGGTGGATTATTTCACCAAATGGGTGGAGGCCAAGGCGGTGGCAACAATCACAGCTACTCAAGTAAAAAAGTTTGTATGGGATCACATTATATGTTGTTTCGGCCTCCCTTTGTACCTAGTCAGCGATAATGGGACACAATTTGAATCATTGGCCGGATGGTGCGAAGAAATGGGAATACGACAGAGCTTTACATCCTATGCTCACCCACATGGAAACAGCCAAGTTGAACGAATCAATCAAAGCATGTTGAAGGGTATAAAAACCAGACACTCCACCAAAGAAAATTCATGGGTGGATGAGATACCTAGCATGTTATGGGCCCATCGCACCATTGCTAAAACAAGCAATGGGGAGACGCCTTTCAGCTTAACTTATGGACATGAAGCAGTGATCCCGGTAGAGTTGGGAATGCCAACAATGCGCATCGTCGCGGCAAATGATAGGGATAATGACCATGAGTTAAAGATGAACTTAGATCTTTTAGAGGAAAGGCGAGAAAGGGCGACAATCCAAGAAGCCAAATACAAACAAATTTTGGCCAAATACTATAACAAAAATGTCATGCCTCGCCAATTCTGCCCTGACGAATATGTTTTTAGAAGCAATGAAGCCAATAGAGCTGAACCCGGAGGGAAGCTAGGACCAAACTAGGAAGGACCCTACTAAATCAAGGAATCCCCGGTAAAAGGAGCATACACCTTGATCAGACTGGATGGAACAGATGTTCCCAGAACTTGGAATGGAACACAGCTCAGGAAATGCTACATATAGTTTCCGTTGCCCTATTTTCTGTTTAGAAATGAAAGCGGATTCGCTAAGATATGAATGAAGAATGAAGCCCTAGTTGGATATTAAAATCAAGTTTTCAAACATTGTTAAAAGACCGGATCATTGCATCCGGCACAATAAAAGACCGGACCACGCGTCCGGCTTCATAAAAAGATTGGATTTTAATCCAACACTTTTAAAAGACCGGATCAATGCATCCGGCACAATAAAAGACCGGACCACGTGTCTGGCGTCATAAAAAGATTGGATTTTAATCCAACACTTTTAAAAGACCGGATCAATGCATCCGGCACAATAAAAGACCGGACCACGTGTCCGACATCATAAAAAGATTGGATTTTAATCCAACACTTTTAAAAGACCGGATCAATGCATCCGACACAATAAAAGGCCGGACCACGTGTCCGTCATCATAAAAAGATTGGATTCTAATCCAACACTTTTAAAAAGATCGGATCAATGCATCCGGCACAATAAAAGACCGGACCACGTGTCCGGCATCATAAAAAGATTGGATTCTAATCCAACACTTTTAAAAGACCGGATCAATGCATCCGGCACAATAAAAGACCGGATCAATGCATCCGTCAAAATAAAAGACCGGACCATGTGTCCGACATCATAAAAAAATTGGATTTTAATCCAACACTTTTAAAAGACCGGATCAATGCATCCGGCACAATAAAAGACCGGACCATGTGTCCGACATCATAAAAAGATTGGATTTTAATCAAACACTTTTAAAAGATCGGATCAATGCATCCGGCACAATAAAAGACCGGACCACATGTCCAACACCATAAAAAGATTGGATTTTAATCCAACACTTCTAAAAGACCGGATCAATGCATCTGGCACAATAAAAGACCGGACCACGTGTCAGGCATCATAAAAAGATTGGATTCTAATCAAACACTTTTAAAAAGACCGGATAAATGCATCCGACACAATAAAGGACCGAACCATCTGTCCGGCATCATAAAAAGATTGGATTTTAATTCAACACTTTTAAAAGACCGGATCAATGCATCAGTCGGTTATCTGGATAATTCAGGAGATAAAAATTTCAATACTAACATATTATAAAGTTACAGATATCTGAAAAACATCATAAAAAACAACAAGATGATGCAAGGGGTGGAGCAGACATAAACATAACCAATCATGATGAAATACACAAAGGCACAAATTGAGAGCTGACAAAGGAATACGTTCATATTATATAAAAAGCAAATTTTGATACAAAGACCTACAAATTACATCAAAAGAAAAGGCACGCAGGCCTAGATACTAAGCCTACTAATCCTCAAGGGATAGAACATCTCTTATCTCTTTTAAACATGTTTGATCAGCTAAAGAGGCGAGAGTTTGGATGACGGGGAGCTCCATGGTATCGAAGGTATCTTGCCTCCGTGTGAGAACAGTTCTGGCTTCAGGACTCCAGCTAGGGAGGCTCTCCGGGGAGAGGCCATCCTTCCCGGCTTGGAACCCATGCAAAAGACCGTCATGATACCCAGCAGCCTCCGCAGCCCCATTCAAACCAACAACTTCATCAATAAACTCATCACTACCTCGCACTGTCTCCACTGCCCTTGAAAGACCCTCAGCCATCAACCACCTCCTATCATCTTTCACCACCAACAACTCCTCTACAATCCCAGCTTTCTCCAACTCTAAATCCTTCTTCACTTTCTGCAAAGCCACAACCTGACCCTCTAAAGTCTCCACCCGCTGTCTCATTCCCCTCAAATCATCCTCCTTAGCCACAGCCTAGAGAGCTAGCTCATCAGCCCGGGCCTTTGTATCCGAGAACAGGCTTCAGTAAATTCTGCATAGGCTTTGGCATGACTGGCATATTTATCCTTTATTTGGCAATCCAAAATTTTCACCTCCTGGGTAAGGGTAATCACCCTATTAGCATCTTCGGTGCGTTGAGACAAGGATTTCTTCAATTTCTATATCTCTTTCCGGCCGTCATCCCACTGCCGGTAAATTTCTGGCATAATAGCCATGCCCTCAACCCAACACAAGGCCGCCCGGTCAGATAAAGCCGAGGGAGAGCGAGAAGAATGCCGCAGTCTCTCGACAGGAGGAAAGGCCTGCAGTAGAAACGTCCGGCAGAGATTAGGGTCAGTCAAGCAATCCCCCTGCAGAATGTTCCAATTAGGAATATGATTGGAATGGGAGTCAGCCGGGGTCTACGGCTCAGATTGCATCGGCATCCGGAAATCCGACTGACCGGTAAAGGCAGTAGATGACTTGGAAGAGTGGACATCCCCGGTGACCTCGACCACTTTCTTTGGTTTCTTCCCCTTGTCTTTTCCAACAGTTTGTGCTTCAGTATGAATGACCGGGGGATCAGGAATAGCAGTGGTGCCACTTTTGGTTGTCGGGGAAGGAGTAGGCTCTACAGGAACCTCAGACAATAAGTCAGTCGTAGCAGCGGCCTTTTCCGGGGAAACCCGTGTCTTTGTAGCATGAGAGCGAGGATGGGGACCTTCGCTAGATTTTGGTCCCAACGACAATAAAAAGAAAGGGGGATTTAATCAAAGAAAAGGGAATCAAGAACGTATCACTTACAAGAATTCATCAGAAAATCAGCATATACCTTCACGACTGACCCCCGGAACTTTCTTAACTATGGCATACGCCTCAGTAAGCTTTCGCCTTTTCTTTCGGGGGAGATCACGTCTCCTCCAGCCCCACTGCCGGAAGCTCCAGTTTTGATAGGAGGAGTATCAGTAGGAATGTCCTCCTGGGCCCCGGACGCACCATGGCCTTCTGAAAAATTAAATAAATAAATACATAAGTCTGGAAGGAAAGAAACAAGAAAGGAGTAATCTAGCACATTACATACCAACGTCCAAATCCACAGTCTCTCGCAAACTGGACCGGGGGAAGTAGAAACGCTCATGAAATATTTCACGAACGTTCCTCTTACCTGTCCCAACATTCAGATAGGTCCGCGTGTCTCCGGAAAGAGCACATCATAATAGCTGGCGACTGCAAAAATGAAAAACAAACATAAGGATCATACGATGAAACAACAAAACATCCGGAAACAGGAATGCAAAGTTAACATACACTTACGTTCTTCTCCGATAGAATAAATAGGGATCCGGTCAAGTCTCCCTCAATTCCGGCTCATCCCAACACCCACCAGGGCATGTTCCGGGATTTCTTGAATAGCAGAAGGCCGGGAAGTTAAGAGAGAAAACTGAGGAATCTTCTTGAAGGTCTCGAGATTGGGAGGCACATCCACCACAGTGAGACGAATGGATCTAATAACCATATCAGCGGGGATCATCCGGGCACTTATATAGAAGAATCTCGCTTTCCATCCTCGGATGCCCTGAGGAGTATCTTTAGCATGAGAAGCAATGCCGAGACGCTTGACAAAAGAAAACCAAATATCCTTCAAGTAAAATTTATAAAAATGATGAAAAATGTCCACTAAAGGCTCCTGCTTCTGAGCAATGCAACAAAACTCAAAATGCCTAATCCGGCACATGCCTAGCGGATGAATTTGAGACAAATGGACCTTATAGAATCGGAGTAGATCAAAAACAAAGGTAGTAACAGGGACCCGGAAATTTGCTTCTAAAAAGAAGTCTGCATACAGAGTAATTTTGCCTGAAGGAGGTTTTACAACTGTGCTTCCTCGTGAAGGAAATTTAGGGGCTAGGTCATTTGGAATACCGTATGTGGCTTTTAATTTCTCGAAACGTTCCACAGTCCAGTTAATGGGTATTAGGGTAACGTCGGCGTTATCACCCATGAGGAAGTAAAAGGAAGAAAGAAGATGGTTATGAGAAAAGGGCGGCTATTGCTTCAGTCGGGTATGAACTTGGAACCAAGGGGGAAGCCCCCGAACAGGTTAATTCGAAAACACATTGGTGATGGGGTTAACTCTTCTTTCTGGAATTTAGCTCGGTTTGGAACAATTACATTTAAAAGATTATTCCCTAGGTTGTTTGATATAGAGCGGTCCAAAAAGTGCAGAATTACGGATAGAATTATTCGTATGGGTGATGGATCGGTGAGATTCCAATGGGACTGGAAAGTGGCGCTGATTCTCTAATTCAGACTGAAGAAATAAGTGACCTTGAAAATATGATACAAGATTATCGTTTCACGAACGGGCCGGATAACTTTGACTCTCATTGTTGTCGTTAAAAAAAATGTAATCTTCATTTAATGAGGCTTATTGATTTCTTTAATTACAATATTTTATTTAATTGTTAGACAAATAGTTTGGCCGGGAAAAATGTGGAGGCCTGTAACAGTGACACGTGGCAACTATAATTACTCTTCTTTTTTAGGTTGTATAGAGTATAGATTAGTGAGACCAAGAAACACCAAAAATAGTTTAATTAAGGGGAAATTATGACAACTTTGACTGTATAAGGATCAAAACTAATGATCAAGCATAATTCGAGGGCTAATACTGTAAAATTACCAAGAGTAACTAACCAACGCGGATCCGTTATCGCCGTTCACCAAAAAAACCAATTCCTGATTCGATAACCGGCCGTTTTGGAGTTCCGATCGCCGGAGCAGTTTGCCGGAAAATATGAACGAAGTAGAGACCTCACAACCGGTAGATAACACTGCCATCACCAGCTCATCAAACACAAGAGTCAGGGCCAAACCTGACCCGGTGCTCGCTACCTGTCGGTGTTTCAGCTTCGTAACTGTGGCAGCTTCAATCCTCTGCATTATCGTAAATGTCATCTCCGCTGTCCGATCTTTCACAGATGGATTAGATGTACGCTGTTGATCTATTTCCCGTTTTCTACAATCTACACACTGATAGTGATGCATTTGTTGCTAAAATCGTTGTGATGTTCGTGTTTTTTGTAGATATTTGATGGTATATTTCGATGTTACGCGGTGGCGATTGCGGTGTTTGTGATTGTTGCCGAGGCAGAGTGGTCGTTCATCATCAAGTTCTGGAAGGTTTTCTATCTTGCTTTACATTCTAAACCCTAATCATACAGTTTTGTCGGTACATTAGCCTCATCTTATTAGCACACAAGCACCAATACATGCCGTTTTACCTTTTCCGCCTACAATACGGGTCGTACGTGTGTGTTTTGCACTCATAGGGGCCATATTATAGATACAATACGGGCTGTATGGGGGTGTTTTTCAATCATACGGGTTGTATGATAGATACAATATTAATCGTATTATCATTTTTGACTGGCACAAAAGTGACTGATATGACGCGTACACCACTGACAGATTAATACGGGTTGTATTACTTTTTCTGACTGACACGGAAGCGACAAATGTGACGTGTGCACCACTGACAGACGCAATTCGGGCCGTATTACTTTTTACGCCTATAATACGGGCCGTATGTGGTGTGTTTTTCACTCATACGGGTTGTATGATATATACGGGCCGTATTACCATTCCGACTAACACACAAGCAACTGATGTGACGCGTACACCACTAACAGATATAATACGAGCAGTGCGCCTACGATAATTACCTTTTCTGACTGACTGATGTGCCGCGTACACCACTCTATTACCTTTTTTGCCTACAATGCGAGCTGTATGATGACGTCATCTGGTGTAATAGGACCCTTTTAAACTAAACGGAGAATTAGAATCTGATCAAGTAAGGATAGAATCTGAACAAGAATCTAATGAAATGTCCTATTGATTTGTTTTTCAGGTACTGGAGTATTGGGCTGGCAGAGGCATGCTGCAAATTTTGTAAGTCCAGTTTTACATCTACTTTGATACATTCCACCAAAATTTATGTGGTTTTTTTTTCATTTCAGTGTTGCTGTTACTACAAGAGCTTATCCTTATATATATCGCGAACCCCATGAGATTCTTCTTCTCCGAGACATAGCCAGTTACACACTCCTTGCGTGCGGCCTGATTTATGTTGTTTCAGTAAGCCGAATCAACAATATCAAATACAATTCTAAATTATGTCCATTTTTTGCTACTTAGGATGCTAGAACTCATCTGGGAATAACTAAATTTCTAGGGAGTGTTGTGCCTTGGTTTCCTCAAGCGTGCTCGCCAACAAAAAGAAGTTTCAGCACAGCAAGCACTTAAAGATTTGCAGGTAAGGGTTCATGTTAATTACAAACAATAGATAATTAGTAGGTTTGTCTTGAACATTAGTATAAGTAGTCAACTCATCGGCTTGTCGTTACTCTAATGTTGATGAAATGGCAGTTTTGACCCGTTCACTTACAAATAAGTTGCTTTGGTTTTTTGTTTTTATCTTTAATGGGTCAAATAGGTTAAGCTAAAAGGAATACAGGTCAAGCGGGTTAAAAGTTAAACGACATTTGAAGAGTATTCGATTGTGTAAAAGCCTCCTTAGTTGGTTTATTAATAAAGATTAGATTTTTTTGTAATAACATAGTTTTTGTAATCATATTGACCCGTACTAAATAACTACATCTTTTGACCGCTTACCCAATCCACCCATACCACCTCTACTCTGTCTGAACATTGATATAGAACGCGATTTTCTGTTCTGAACATTTTAGGAACTTGAGTGCCGCCGAGCAGAACTTGAAGCCCTGCTGATACTTGATACCCCATGATGCAAATGTCAACCGGCACAGTGATATTCTTACAACTACAATGAAGCAAAGTGAGTGAAACTTTCTTGTTTTCTTGATGATAATTGCTAGGAAGATGCTAATTCTTTGGTTTCATTTGTATAAAAGCTGGATTTGGTCTGTTGGTTTTCATTTTCTGATATTTACACCGGATGTAATTAATTAACATTTTTTTATGTTAGAATTTTTTTTTCTGATAATTTAGTTTACCTTTATCATATTTTTTTATGAGTAAAGTAAATTAATCTAATAGTAATTCAAAATTGATGTCATGTTGGGGGTGTTGTGACGTGCTATTGAAAAGAGATGATTGGATTAGGGATTAAAACCCAAAACATTTAGAAGGGATATTTAGGTATGGGACTTTGTTATAAAAATATTCATAGGTTTGGGACAAGTATGGTATTAGGTGTTACCCGCCCGATTACCCGGACATGTTTTCCTGCATCGAGACTGGATATATTAATGTATTATATAACCAAAAAAGTATAATAAAAGGTATGTGTTATAAACTTGAAAATTTTAAATATGTATAATTCTTAGCAGTCTAGTTAAATATTTTATATTTCAAGTTGGTTTATTTAACGAGTTTAAGATTGCGTTTTAGATAATGGACATCTCAATGAACAACTCGATCATGGGTGTACCTTATAACGGGTATGGGATATGGTTTTTAATCAATACCATACCCGGCCCACTAACATTTCTAGCAGGGCCGGCCCATTGGGCCTGCGGGCAACACGGCCGTAGTGGGCCCAACATTTCGAGGTGCCCAAAAAAAATATATATATAAATTTTTCTAGGGTTTAAAAAAATTGGGCATTTTTTTTAAAAAATTGGGTCTTTTCCTCACATGTGACTTGGGCTTAAAAAAAAAAGAAAAAAATTTTGTTGGGCCTTTTACAATTGGGTCAGGCCAATAGAAGAAGCTGCGATTTGATCACAATCGGGTGCTGTCCACACCCACGCCACAACCAGAAGACCAGAACAGAATCGGGTGCACCTGCTCCACCACCACCACCACCGCCGGACGCTGCTGCTGCCTCCACCACTGCCGCCAATCTCCACCGTACGCCACCTGCCGTCGTCGGCCGCCCCTTATAGGCTCAAACCTCCTTTTCCTTTCTTTAGTTAGGTAATTTTGTTGAATATTGTGCCTAATTTTTCTCGTTGATCAAGCTATTGCTAGATTTAATTTAGGGAAAATTATCAAAATGGTCATTTGACCGGTTGACTTACCAAAATGTTTAAAGCTTTTTAGCCGTCTAAAACATGGTCATGAAGACCAATAGCCGGGCTAGCCGGCTAAAAATTTCGTGGTTGAAAGGAATCTGCCAGACGCAACACTAATCAGAAACTGACACGTGGTTCCAATGGTTTATTAATTTTGAATTTTTAAACTAATCATAATAAAAAGTTAATTCTAAAATTACCTATAATTACTATATATATTTATTTTTAACTAAGTTTCCTTCGGTATATTATTTTTCATATATCCAGCAGATTCTTATTTTCATATAAATTTTTATATTTTTTTTGAAAGGAAGGAAAAACAATTATATTAGTTTACTGTTTATAATAATATGCTCCAAACATATTTTGTTTTCCTTTATAACTTTTAAAATAAAATGTCTTCCTACGTTTTGAATATACCGTTCTGGCGTGTTTAATTTTATCTATGTTTTATTATTATTTTTAGTCAAAACCGAGCCGTGTCAAAATCCACGTTAAAAAAAAGCTTATTCACAAGTTGCAATATGGATTTTGTGTTTAAAACCGAACCGTATTTTGTGTTTTTTTTACAAACTACAAATTTACATGTTTTATGAAAATATATCATTGTGAGGTTCTTATTTTTTTGTATGTTGCGATACATATTTGGCAGGGCCGGAGCTAAGGATTTAGGGGCCTGGGGCGAGTTAGAAAAATGGGCCCCAAACGATAAAAATTTTAAATAAAAAAAACTTTATTAAAACGATTAAAATTATAGCAATAAACATAACAAAATTATAGTTTTAAAATGACATACTGTAATAGTTTAAAAAATATATATATACAATATATATATATATATATATATATATAAATTTAGAAATTTTGGGCCCTCCAGGAGAGCGGGCCCTGGGCGGTCGCCCCTCTCTCCCATGGTCATCTCCAGCCCTGATATTTGGTTTAAACAGTGTCATGTTTAATTTATTTACTATTTTGCCACAACGGTTTTTTGAGGGTTTTTTTAACTCTTTTTAAATTTCCTTTTTAAATTTTAATTCTTTTATTCAACTAAATAATGTTTGAAATGCTAAATTTTATATTTTATATAATTACAGCACTCTTGAAATGTTAAACAAGTTCAATTTAATTTATGTTTTTTTTATATAATTCTATTATTATTTAATATTTTAATTATTATAGATGTACTATCGGCCGGCCTGTTACTGATATTCGTTTTTATTGTTTTCGATCGATGTAAAACACGTATCGCCACCCTTTTGAGCATATCACAACTTTATTTTTTGAGGTTTCTCTCTCGGTTGATATACCGATTGCCGGTATCGTATTCATATCGTAATCAACCGGATTAATACCAAGCGAACTCCCGCCGCAACCTGCGGGGGAGTTTTACCAGTTAATCTAAATACGCATACGTTTTTTTTTTGTTTTTGTATCCATGTTTGATATTAACATCATTTAAACTAAGTTATATGTAGTATGATAGTTAATATAAATCTAAATAAATTAACAATTATTTGCATTTCATAACCATGAGCTTAATTGGGTGAACTAAGATAAGAGACTCTTTTTCTAAGGGTCTGTTATAAATCCATTAGGTGACGTCATCATACAAGTTGTATAGATGTTGAAAAGATTACACGATATGTATAAGATCTGTCAGTGATGCACGCATCACATTAGTCACATTTGTATTAGTTAGAAAAGCTACAACCCGTATAACTTTCAATCATGCGACTCGTATATGAAAAAATTCACAACTTATACCGCCAGTGGTGTACATGTCATTATCCGTCATATTAGTCGCATTTGTGTTGGTTAGAAAAACTATACAACCCATATAGAAAAACAAATCACAACTTATACAACAAGTATAACATCAAATGCAATGACAGAACATAACTTCTTAGTGGGAGGGTTAACATAATGTTATCTTCTCTACCGACTATAACTAACTATGTTTTGTTTAAAAAAATAAAGCACAAGTTTTAAATATAAAAATTAGACAAATTCTAATGATCATGTGAGGTGGGTGGGGGTTGGCAATGGACCCTCTCGCCCCTCTTTTAGATTCTAGTGAATAATTTTCTTTTGAACCAACTTTTTTTTGATTGTGTTTAGACTCCGGGAATAAATAGTATGGGCCGGTCTTTTGCCACCCCTATTTTTCTAACTCTCTTGAAAGAACTGAACGACGCCGTATTATCTGAACTGAACTGAGGATACAAAGGCGGGTAAAAAAATTCAAAATCATATAACTGAAAAAGCAAAAATGGCAGCCGCTTTGTAGCTTCGGTTCGAACATCGCATCTGATTTCTGCCTGATTCAAAATTCGTTCGATCGAGTTTCTCGTTCGAGTAAGGTAAGATTTCGTTGTTACATTTAGTGATTTTATAATGCAAGTTCGTTTCGATACCTGATTTGTTTCTAGGGTTTCTTTTGTATAATTTTGTTCAGATTCGTTGAATTAGTTTGATTGGTTCCTTGATTATCTGATCTGTGGTTGATTGTTACTCTCGAAGTAAGATTTGTACCATTTCTGAGTTGAATTTCACTTTTAATCATTCAGGTCCAGAAAGAAAGATGTAATGTTTGATATTGATGTTAAATTGACACGTTTTCGTCTTCAGATTTGATATTAGTTGTCAGATAAATGAATAATAACTGCATTAACTTTTGCATACACTTGAATTGGAATATATGGATGTTAAGACGTATATACTTTGCTTGTAATGTGATAGAAACTAAGTAGTAGGCTTGATTGAAACTGAAATTACAGATAGACAACCCTTTCGAGTAGGGAAGAACTCCAAAACAAAGATATTAATAGATAAAATACTCGACAGAAACTTCTAAGGCCTAAACTCCTATTTAATACTATTAAACATTTAGAAAACTGACTCCTAAAAACTGTCGCCCACTACTCCTAAAACTGCTGGACTTGGCCCCCTTTTTTAATGTGCAATTCCCGCCATGTAACTGCCCCATGTCCAGCTCCCTTTTCTGATCAGCTAACCTAACCCGGGTTCATATCAATACATCTGGCCCGGAGAATCGACTTGCCCTCAAGTCGGGTAACAGAAAATGGAGCCCCTGGTCCCGTAGTGTGTGTCACGACTGGCTCAATAGTTAGCTGTTGGAAGGTAGCTGCTTGTTGGTCATTCGGTGGCAGCCCTTGTAGTGTGTGCTCCTTGCCATCAATGGTGAATGTGAAAGTCATATGCTGCCAATTTGCCTGAACTGTATTTAGGGTAGCCAACCATTTAATACCAAGTACCACATCAGCCCCTCCCAAACCAAACGGATAGAAATCTTGACTCACGTGTAGATCACCTAGCTGAAGTTTAACATTTTTACAAACCCGATTGCAACGAATAACATCCCCATTCCCGATTTGGACACCAAACGGAGTGATAAACTGTGCAGTGAGTATTAAATTGTTTACCAACCTATCCGATATGAAATTGTGTGTCGATCCACTGTCAATTAGGACGAGAACCTCAGCCAATTCGAGAATTCCTTTGAGCTTCATGGTCGCTGCTGTTGATTGACCAAAAAGAGCATGAAGGCTGATTTCAGCCAAGTTTTCTGGGTTCTGCTGCTCAGTAACGGTTGCAGCCTCGTGGTTCATCCCTTCATCAGTGATCTCCAGTAGCTTAAAGGTACCTGTTTTACACTTGTGACCTGGTCCGTACTTCTCGCCACACCTAAAACATTCTCCCTTTAAATAACGCGCTTGTTTCTCAGTTTCTGAAAGGCGAAAGGGGGTTGCTGTTGGTGAACTAGCGGCTGCTGTGCTGGATGGAGACATTGCAGGGTTAGCCGGTTTTGGGTCTTGCTTCTTCTCAATTCTTGTTTGGCTGATTTTAGATTCAAACTCCAATGCCAAACTGACAGCCTTATACACAGATCTAGGTTTGTGTATGCGAACATCAGCCTTTAATTCCTCTTTCAGCCCATTAAGAAATACCCCAAGTAAGCAGTGATCAGGCCAGTTCGAGACTCGGGCTGACCGACGTGCAAATTCCTGCCTATACTCTTGAACAGAACCAGTTTGCTTCAAACTGCACAAATACTCGTCTGGGTTTTGAAACTCAGGTGGCCCAAAATGCTTTTGCAGAACCCCTGTCAGTTCCTCCCAGTAAGCAATTTCTTGCTCCCCCGAAACCCAGGAATAAAGATCGAGAGCATCTCCCTCCAAGTTCATCGCAGCAATGTCCACCTTCTCTTCATCACGTGTGTGATAGAACTTGAAGTATTTCTCGGCCTTTAAAATCCAACCCCTTGGGTCACCATCGCTGAATGTAGGGAATTCGAGCTTGTTGTACGGCCTGAAATTCTGTCGTCCCCTCCAGAGACCTTCCCCATTGTCATAACGGTTTCCCTGTTGGCGGTTGCCTTCTTTCAGGGCTGCGAGATCTTCTTTCATGGCCTCAAACATCTCCATTTTTTCTGCTATAGCAGCCAATTGAGCGGCTACTGTATCAGAACTTGAGCCGCTGCCATCACTACTCCGGGTTTGCACCATTTTTTTTGAGAGATTTCCCGGCAATGGAACCAAATGATAGAAACTAAGTAGTAGGCTTGATTGATTGAAACTGAAATTACAGATAGACAACCCTTTCGAGTAGGGAAGAACTCCAAAACAAAGATATTAATAGATAAAATACTCGACAGAAACTTCTAAGGCCTAAACTCCTATTTAATACTATTAAACATTTAGAAAACTGACTCCTAAAAACTGTCGCCCACTACTCCTAAAACTGCTGGACTTGGCCCCCTTTTTTAATGTGCAATTCCCCCCATGTAACTGCCCCATGTCCAGCTCCCTTTTTTGATCAGCTAACCTAACCCGGGTTCTTATCATAATGTTTGGGAATCATTTTGTAATTTCATAATCTTGTTTGATCATAAATAATGTTAGTTTCTTAATAACAACTCCTGTATCGTCCGGCCATAGAGATATTGAGTCATAAACGCACCAAATACCGCGATGAGAGAAGAGGTCCATAGTTAACCGCGCTTGAGTGTGAGAAAGTTCAGGACGGGTGACCTTTTTGTAAGTCTCTACACAGGCAACAAAAAACAAAGTCGTGAGTTGTTATTGGGCAGAGCGGACAATATTGGTTGGTGTGAGCGGGCGGATGATACAATTAGCGTGAAAGATTAGGACTTTTGTAGAAATTTAAGGATAGTCAAACTAAATAAAGTTGGTTTTAATGGTGGATGAACATAATTCAATGAGGTCATGATAGGTGTAGAGTTGTCCTATTTGTTTTGATCTTTTGACATTTTTATTTGTGTAAGAAATACCATAGATGTGAATTATGGGTCTGGTTACTTGATGTGAACAAATGAAATTGAGCCCTACAAAATATCTAAAGATCAATAATCAATTACAAAAAATATCTAAACATCATATTTTACTTTCTAAATTTTCATGGATGCTTTCAATTTTTTTAATTGACTAACAGATGGTGCTCACTTCTGTTGTAATCAAACAGGAAACCTTGAGATTATCCGCACACAATGATAGATGCTAAAGGAATGGATGTTCATGAAGCACTAGAAGAAGTTAAGGCACAAAAGGAAAAACTTGAGGAAGAAGTTCGTATCAAGACGGATTTATGCAATAACTTGAATAGAGCTCAAGATGAACTGTTAGCTAAAGTTCAAGAAGCAAAATTGCAATCTGAAAAACAAGCCCAAGAACTGAGTGCCAAATCTGAGGAGTTATCTACACTGAGTCAACTCCATAAAGACCTCAAATCAAGTTTCCAAGAAAAAGAATCGGCTTTTAAACACCTTAGTTCTGCAATTGAAAAGCTTCGGTATGAATATGGAGAAAAACTTCAAAGGTTTGAGGGCGAAAACAAAGAACTTGTCTTGGCGTTGGAAGAAGCGAAAACAACATCAGAATCTTTGAAGTCAAAGGTTGATTCTAGCAACATGGAGATTGAAGATCTCAAGAGAGTTTTATTACTTAAAGATAAAAAACTTGTAGAAATTTCTGACAAATCACAGACAACAAAAGATCTAGTTCAGAGAGATGAGGTGATAAGTAAACTGGAGGAAAAGCATAGAGATGTACAAGACCAGTTGAAGTGGAAGAATGAACAGTTTCAACATCTTGAAGAAGCCCATAAAAAGCTTCAAGATCATTTTAAATCCAGTAAATCAGAATGGGAAAACGAAAAATCATTGTTGCTACACGAGATTTGCACACTTCAAACAAATCTTGATTCTCAAACAAGAATATCTGAAAACCTTCAGACCCAACTGAGGATATGCAACCAAGCGTTAGCACATGAAGAAAGCAATAAAAAGCTGTTGGAAGTTGAGATTTCAGAATACAAATCACGTTTTGATGATATTTTCTCCGAGTGTCATGAAGCAAAGATGACAATTGAAAATTTGTCTCATAAAAGGGACGAAGAGGTTGCAGAATTAAGAGACTGTTTGGCTGCAAAAGACTCGGTGTCCAAAGAAATGAGATATAAATTGGAGCGTTTGGAACAAGAGAATAAGGATCTAACTGCATCTCTTAAAGAATTCCAAAAATCTCAAATTAGTAACTGTGGAAGTACAGGTTTTTTGTTGAAGAAACTTCAAAAGAAATATAATAGTTTGGAACAAGTACACAAGAAGTGTAGTGAGAAACTGAAAGAAGAAGTCGAGTTGACATCTGAATTAGAAAAGATAAGAAAAGAGAGGGATGATTACTCAACAAAACTGAATGATCAAAGTGAACAAGTTATGCAACTAAAAAGGGAGTTGAAATCTTGTAATTGCTTTCCTGAAGCTCAAAATGAAGAAATGTCTTCAGTGGTTCTTGTGTTGAAGACACAATTTTCCGAAATTTACACGAAAGTGGAGCAAAAAAACAAAGAACATGAAGATATGATCCTAAATCTAAAAGAGGAATTGGAGGTCAAGAACAATGCTATTTGTGAAATAAGTTTAAATCTTTCTAAAAGATGTGAGGAAGTGGCATCATTGATGAAGAAAGTTGAGTTACTTGATGATATGAAACAGCATCAACTTGACATGGAAAAATTGCTTCCTGAATCATCTAGAAAGCAAGTTTTGTTGGAAGAACAGATTCGCGTATTGGAAAGTTCTAAAAATCATGATGATAAAAATCATTCAGATGTTTTATCACAGAAATTAGTCGAATTGGAGAAAGAGAAACGGTTTGTTGAAAGCCAGAATATGCAACTTAAAACCGAGAATCAAAGCCTGCTACATGAAGTAAATGAGCAAAATGAAAAAAATGTTGATTTGCAGCAACAACTTGTTTTACTAGAAACTTTGATTTCAGAAAGAACAGAAGCACAAAGACAGGAAAAAGAAAAGAATTTAGAAATTATTGAAGAAAAAGAAAGCAGCATAAAGAGCCTTTTAAAGGTTATAGAAGAGAAAAAACAGAGGATAAAAGAACTTGTGAAAGAGATGACAAATGCTTTAATGATCTCTGAAGAAAAACAGAAACTGGAGGATGAATTTTCTGGTTTATGTGAGAAAGTCAAAGTCAAAGATGAGTCCTTGTTGAAGTCAGCTCAAGTGGCAAAAGAACTAGAAGACTTGCTGCGGACCAACAAAGTAGAAACCAAAAATCTGATAGATGAGAAAACGCATTTGGGGGATCGGTTGAATAATCTTGAGGTTCAAAACCAAGTTTATTATGAAGAAAAACAGAAACTGGAGGATGGATTTTCTGGTTTATGTGAGAAAGTCAAAGTCAAAGAGGAGTCCTTGTTGAAGTCAACTCAACGAGCAGAAGAACTAGAAGACTTGCTGCGGATGAACAAATTAGAAACCGAAAATCTAGTGGACGAGAAAATGCATTTGATGGATCAAGTGAATAATCTTAAGGCTCAAAATCAAGTTTTATATGAAGAAAAACAGAAACTGGAGGATGGATTTGCTGGTTTATGTGAGAAAGTCAAAGTCAAAGATGAGTCCTTGTTGAAGTCAGCTCAAGTGGCAAAAGAACTAGAAGACTTGCTGCGGACCAGCAAATCAGAGACGCAAAATCTGATGGATGAAGAAAAGCGTTTGGTGGATCGAGTGAATAATCTTGAGGCTCAAAACCAAGTTTTATATGAAGAAAAGCAGAAATTAGAGGATGGATTTTCTGGTTTATGTGAGAAAGTCAAAGTCAAAGAGGAGTCCTTGTTGAAGTCAACTCAACGAGCAGAAGAACTAGAAGACTTGCTGCGGATGAACAAATTAGAAACCGAAAATCTAGTGGACGAGAAAATGCATTTGATGGATCAAGTGAATAATCTTAAGGCTCAAAATCAAGTTTTATATGAAGAAAAACAGAAACTGGAGGATGGATTTGCTGGTTTATGTGAGAAAGTCAAAGTCAAAGATGAGTCCTTGTTGAAGTCAACTCAACGGGCTGAAGAACTAGAAGACTTGCTGCGTATCAGCAAATCAGAGACGCAAAATCTGATGGATGAAGAAAAGCGTTTGGTGGATCGAGTGAATAATCTTGAGGCTCAAAACCAAGTTTTATATGAAGAAAAGCAGAAATTAGAGGATGGATTTTCTGGTTTATGTGAGAAAGTCAAAGTCAAAGAGGAGTCCTTGTTGAAGTCAACTCAACGGGCAGAAGAACTAGAAGACTTGCTGCGGATGAACAAATTAGAAACCGAAAATCTAATGGACGAGAAAATGCATTTGATGGATCAAGTGAATAATCTTAAGGCTCAAAATCAAGTTTTATATGAAGAAAAACAGAAACTGGAGGATGGATTTGCTGGTTTATGTGAGAAAGTCAAAGTCAAAGATGAGTCCTTGTTGAAGTCAACTCAACGGGCAGAAGAACTAGAAGACTTGCTGCGTATCAGCAAATCAGAGACGCAAAATCTGATGGATGAAGAAAAGCGTTTGGTGGATCGAGTGAATAATCTTGAGGCTCAAAACCAAGTTTTATATGAAGAAAAGCAGAAACTGGAGTATGAATTTTCTGGTTTATGTGACAAGGTCAAAGTCAAAGACGAGTCCTTGTTGAAGTCAACTCAACAAGCAGAAGACTTGCTGCGAAACAACAAATTAAAAACCAAAAACCTGATGGATGAGAAAACGCATTTGGAGAACCAAGTGACTAATCTTGAGGTTCAAAACAAAGCTTTACGTGAAGATATTGAAAAGATATTATTACAAAAGGATAATTTTCTAGTTCAAATGAAAACAACATCCAAACAGATGGAAGAATATTGTAATGATGTTGACTTAAATGGAATGCTGGAAAAGATGTTGCAGAAGTGTTAAAACATATGTAATGGTAGTGATTGTTGGTTGAATTGTATCATGCGTTGGTTATTATCTCGTCACATCAAAAGTTACGCATTTTTAGTTGGATTTATTTAGTCCACTTGTCTTATCTGGTTACTTCAGATATAAGTCTCTTAGCTCTAGAATCAATATGTATCATGTTGACTTGTCATCTACGTTGTAATCAGAGACAATGCTTATATCTGTTATCCTTATCAGAAATTTTTAAAAGTACATTTTTTTAAGTGAAAGTAAGTTTCCCTAAATAAACATTTCATAATGTACGCTATCTTTGCTATTAAAGTAAGTTATTTGCTATTAAAGTAAGTTACTTTCTTTTGTGCTAAATGAAAGTATGTTCAACTATATAAACATTTTCCTGGATTACATTACCTTTATCCGCATTTATTTCGGAAGGAGAACGTTGAAAAAGTCGGTTTATTCTTTTTATGCTTAGTCACATTAATATTACTTCAGCAATCAAATTTCAAAATCAATGAAAAAAAAAGTTGAATGCTGTAATGGAGGTTCTGGCCTGCGATTAGGGTATGTAAGATGACTTAATTTTTTAAATCTTAATTATAATATTAATTTAAATTAATAATTGCTAATTCCAAGTCTTCAAATTTAAGTTCTTTTAAAAAAAGCTGCATCACACTTTAACCTGTTAAACAGATTAAATATATAATATTAACACATTACCTATAAGTTAAGTAACTAAATTAAGGTAAAAAAAGTTTGAGAGACATGATTAGAACACTTTGAAAAGTTGATTAATAAAGTTTTCCCTTATTTAAAACAGTCCACTTTAACACGTACCCTGTTTTGTTCAGAACCCTGTTTTGTTTAGAACTCGTTCCAACCCATACTAAAATTTCCATTTTTAACACAACCGGGCCTGACCCGTTATCCCTTGTCCATTTTGCCAGGTATATAACAAGTCGAGCCAGTATCACGAGTTTAGTTCAGTCGAGCACAAGCTAGACATGATATTTGACTTTTCTTGACTTGACTATTTGATTTTATCATATCGTACTTACCACATAACAAAAACATAAAATCAAACAAGTTAACTGAAAATAAAGAGCCCAAGTTTGATTGCATTCATCACATCTGAAAACCAACTGTCATATGGAGATTATTTTGCCAATGTAGCATGTTTTCTAAACCAGGTGGTAAGAAAGCAAACTGTCTGCTAAATTTATAGCGCCATACCATCCAAAAACAATAGGTCTTCATCGTACAGGTATCAAAATGCAGACGATCTTCGACATATCTGATAATATTTTTCCAAAACCATAATATCAAGGGGATGAAATTTAGAGCTTGTATCGGTTGAATCTTCCGAGCAACCAGTGAAATGAAGAGTCTTGACACCCATACTTTACAAAAACAGACATCAACTTGGAGAGTTTTCATTTACAGAAGAAAAGGCTTCGTTTTCACAGTTACCTGCGAAGCCAGTTTCAAACAAGGGGGGTTCGCAGGTTGTATTTTCATAATCCTTTCGGTAACCAAAATCCACACAACTATTCACATGATCACCTATGAGCTTCTCCTGAGCCTTTTTCGCGCAACAGAAACTCCAGGCCGCCTCTGCCTTCTTTTTGAAGTCTCCACATTTAAACCAATTTCTTTGAAAACAGAAGCCTTTTGATAGTTACTGTTGATATCACATATAAAAAAGTCATCTGAATCGCTGTCCGAATCAGAATCTTCTACAACACATGTTTCATACACATCACAATCAGAATCTTCAACAACATGAGATTCAAACACGTCTTCTCCAGCCGACTCATCCTGCAGTTGTAATGAATTCATTGACTTGTTAATACAAGTCACAATCGGATTTTTACTGTTAGTCTCAGGAACTAGGACTTCTTGCTTGTCAACAAAGTCTTCTGTTTCATCGTTTTCCTGTTTATACAAGTAAACCACATGTAAAATAATGCAAATTGTGAGTTTTGCCACCTCAAAAGTAGTTATACATCTTCCCCTTTTATGTAAAAAATAACAATAATTTTCGAGAATCGAAAAGGTTAGCAAAAAGGGAAACGGGTTGAAAGTCTATCCAAGTATTTAGAATTTTATAATAACAAATTATTTTTTAATCATAGTTAACAAATTAAATACTAATAAAAAAATGAACAAAAAGTGTTTGCGGGTCAACCCAACCTGACACTCATTCCTGCTCGTACTAAAAAATGACTCGTTTCAACACAGGACCCATACTGACATGTTACCCAACCTATCCTGTTCATCTTGACACCTCTATATTTGATGTATAAGTGTGATAATCTTGAGTGAACTAAAAATAATCAAAACAAACATAAACTGCAGAAAGTTGAAGCAATTAAAATACTTGTATGAAAGCAACTACTACCTTTATTGATGACGTTGCTTCAATAGAAGGATCGTATAAAACCATCTGTCCATGATTCTTCTGCTCATTGTCAGCAATCAATGATCCTCCATTGATGTCACTATCCAAAAGATTTATGTCCATGTCTTCACTTCTCAAAGGTTTAATGATTAATGCTGAAGCATCGCTTGATTTATTTACACAAGTATCAGAGATGCTTTCACAACAAGTTTCCTTGGAGTTGCATGTGTCATGGAGAATCTGTACATCAGCTTCTTCTTCCTCATCATCCTCGTCCTTGAGCTCAAAAGATGATTTAGGTGACAAAAATTGTTGAGCTTTACTTTTGCTAAGTTCAAAGATTAACTTTTTTATACGAGCACGTTTTATAGAAGCTTCCAGAGGGTAGAACCAATCTTTATTGATCTGAGGAGAGGCATATTTGTTATTTGCAGTCATTGTATAAAAGAGAATTTTATGAAAACAAAGATTTTGAAATATTAACGTAGGGTTATCTCTTTGTTAAGTTGGTTCGCTTAATGATCCAAAAACAGTTGTAAAAGCAGGTAATAAACTAATAAAGTAAATATGATAGATTAAACATGACTTACAAAGCTTTTCAATGGGTTGAAGTTATTGGAAGCATGTTTCACAAAAAGTTCCATGTAGTGCAGCATAAATAGCCCACAATCATATGAATTCTCCTGCTGGGGTACCTGAATATAATTAAAGGTACACGGTAAAAAAGAAAAATAATTGTCCGCATCCATGGAAAAAAAAATAGAACCATCACAACCAAAACTCGTATAAGATCTAAACCGCCTCAATAGGTGATGGGGTAACCGTCATCCAGGCCCGAACATATACCAGAACTTGTATGACAACATCTGGACCAACGATGTTCCGGACCTTTAGAAGTCGAGGGAGATGACCGAGGTCCGGCTCCGGAACTCAAGACAGCCAATGCAAAATATATATGTGTGGGTGTATGTATGTATGTATATGCACCAAACACAACATTAAAGGATAGCATGTTCATCCAATGAGAAAGTACTGGCATTACCCAAAGTATCTCGGTCTATTTATATTCTTCTTCAAGGGGAAGGTAAGCATTCATTACACACGCCAGATTTTGGTCACAAGGCCTAACCCCCGTGACGAACTGATGCGTTTGACACAAGAGTAGGCAATAACAGAAATGACTATTTCACATTGCAATTCAAGTGCACAGTGTGTTTAACTCCTAGTTGAGACATCAACGCACTTCAACAATTGAAAATAGTGCCCAGCTACTTATGATGCATTCAAGTAAATTTTCTTTTATTTTCTAGGATACCAGGGCATTTAAGTAAACTTTCTTTTATTTTCTAATATATAAATTAAATACCTCAAGACGTAGAAACCGCAAATCCATGAACTTCGTAGAAATATCTTCTGATGCATCGTCATTCCTCTCTTTCCACTCTTCCCACAGATAGCTGTAATTAAACATATACTATTAAACTAAATCCACAAAAAAACTAGATTAGAAGACTGTTAGGGTTGGCCAACTTTTCATGTGATATAAAGCATTAATTAAACCATGCAGCGATTCTAAGTAGCTCACCTTTTGATACAATGTTCAAGACCTCGGTGGCTTCCTTTAATAGAGTCCATGTGCAAAATGCAAGGCACTTTAGGTGAGAGTGCCAATTCATCATCTGCACAAGTGCTAGTTATATTAACGAAAGGGCCACATTCCAAATAACATGATGTTCAGAATCAAATAAAAGAGTTACCTGTGAAATTCACTACTTCACCAGGATGACAAATAATAATCAAACTCCAATGCAACCTGCCATATAACAACATACAGTTCAACTAAAAGAACATCATCTTAAAAAGTAGCAAGATTGACAAGTCGTGCAGTTTAGGTAAAGGGTTTGATTGAAATGGGGAGAATTTTAGTATGCGTTAAAAGGAGTGTGTCATGTGAGAAGCAAGCACATTTTTTTGCCCATCTTTAGTAACTTTCTTTTACATAAATAATTAATGTGTTCAATATAGTTAGAAAAAAAAATATATTTCTAATCATAACCTAAATCTTTGAATACTTGTATGCATTAAAACTCTGGCAGACTTTCAACCCATTCGAGCTATTTAAACCATTCCCCTTTTACTTAACTTTTTGATCTGATTCATTTGAGATAAAAAGGCATCCCAAATCGACCCATTTATAAGTAAACGGGTCAAAGTACCACTTCTGATGACGATGACTGCTATACTTGAACGCAGGCTAAAAACTCACCTGAAGTTTACAGGAATAAAAATGTAATCCTTCTGAAAAATATTCACTTTCTTCGTCCACTTACGAACTCTTTGGAAAGCTTCCTTGGAGTCAATGGATCGTGATTGCTTTTCATCAAAATCTGCCAGCTTTCTAAAGAAAAAGCTATTGAAGAAATGGACTCTTGCATCAGCAGGTTTGATCTTCTTCAGGTATCTGTCAATAACTTGAATTTTGTAATTTGAACTTCTGGATATAGTAGTTACATATAAGTTAGAGGTGTCAATTTCAACACATTTACATAGACACGGTTGCTTCGAGATATATTTTACCTAACGAGTTAAATAGGTAAACTATATAAAACTTGTCGGAAATAGAATGGGTCAAACAGGTCCGACCCGAAGTGTACTTATATGCTTATAACATTTTAAAAATTGATTTATCCAACACAGTTGATTCATTATAATAACTAGTATCATAATAACAGAACTAGCATTCATACTTAATAGTTAATATATTGACTGTCTACCAAGTTTTAAGAAAAGATTGCAAAAATTGTTTGTGGATTAACTCAACCCGTTGTCATCAGTATAGAGGTTTCCCGTTCTGGCCCAACAAGTTTAGACCCGTTTCTCAACCAGCCTAACCTGCACATTCTGTTACCTATAATATTAAGTTATAAGAACAAAACTCAACTCAATATAGAAGTCAACAATGGTATCATTGATAAACTTCTCCGGCTGTAGCAGCTCAAACTCTCTCTTAGAAATGGCTATTGAATCGCAATCCCCCTCCAGATATGTAATATCTTCAAACAGCTCACGTGAACTGTAAAAAACAGTTAATCAAACGTCAACTCTCACATGCATGTAAATAAAAGTATGTGAAGTCTCCCACATATAAGCTTCCTTACAATAATTATCTGCAGCAAAGATTATCTATAATTCATGAGCCACATGGTATAAAAATATATATGGTTAATGCTTCACACCTATAGTCCCAGATATTCCTAGGTAGTAAAGAACATGGTATACTTCAATCTCTTAGGAATAAAAATAAGAGCAGACATAAGGGAGGAAAATAACTCACTCAAGATCAACATCCCACTTTTCTTTATATTGCTCATCCAGAGATTTAATAAGATCTTGCTTATTACTCCAACATGGGTCACCAAAAGTGAACTTCACCTCCAAAATACCTGCAAGATTGCTTTGAAATCAAGTTACAGCCCACAGCTATATTTAAGTGTATATACATGATAAGAAATAAAAAAAAAACAAGACAAGTTCAAAGCAGAGAGGTACACATATATGTGTTTCCTGATATGCAAGTAAAATCACATGCTTAACAAGATACCCATAAAAATAGAAATTACACCTGATTGTTATCATTCAAAGTATATAAGACACTTACAGATTGCAATACACATGAATGTATAAAAATAGAGATAAGAAAAGAAAATCAAATCAATTCCCTCAAATTAAATCCCTAATGATCCTCCTAAATACAAATCTTCCTAATCTCTAGTTATTCCTTATCCTTGAATAGAGAGGTATCTGTTCATGGTTCGGGTTTAATAGGTACAATTAATGGTTTGAAAAAGCACGCCTGAGGCGCAACCTAATGTACTGTAACTAGCTTCCGTTGTAAGTTTCAGTATCAATCGTGTTGTATTTTGTATGTACTAAGGACAACCTAATGTATTGTAACTAGCTTCTGTTGTAAGTTTCAGGATCAATCGATCACATATATGGAGACCAGTTAACCAATGAAACACATGAATATGTATAGCAAGTACCATTGAACCAAGCATTTTTTAAAACATCAATATGCACAAGAAAAGGAGCAAAGGGAATTATTTCATATATGGAGACCGGTTAACCAATAAAACACATGAATATGTATAGGGAAGAATACGATATCAATACGTAAAAGTCAAACCAGGAAGCAAAAACAACCTTTTTATTATAGGAGCACAACCGATTCATTTTCAAAATCATTAACATTTAAATTTAAGAGACGATATGGAACCTGAAACTAATAGTTAGCAATAAGTGGACGTCTGTGTTCGTCCCTTAAACTGAAGTAAAACAAACACAGCATCGAGATAACATAACTTGAAAGTAACACAGAAAAAAAAATCTGCAAGATGCAAATACCTGGCTTTTGACTGTTCTCCGACTTGATAAGAAGGCAGACCTCAGCTGTTATGAACTGAATAAGAAATAAAAGTTAATTGAAATTTCACTGAAGTCCAATATATGAACAAGATAAGAAAATCATAGATTTGATGCTTTCAACTCACAGGATCCAACCATTGTGACTCGATACTTATAAGATTTAAAGTCTTCCATTCAAAAGTAAGACAACCTGTGGCACCTTCCTCTGAAACATCAAGCTTAATGGAACTGCAAAAAAAAGTCAGTTGTGCGTTCGTGTAACAGCTTCTTCCATAAGTGACACTCTCTGGGCAAACAACAACACTGGATTTCTGCATATTCCCACAAAAAAAATAAAAGCCCAAAATGATTATTTCCATTTTAGGGGAGTAGGCAAAGACATTATTGCTAAGGGCCAGAGTCTAATCTTATTTTGGGAAAACTTGAGAAAACTAAAATATTGTTTCGTTTCTATTGATTAATGATAAAAAAAACAGATGTGTATAATTATATATACATATGAAACAGATCCCAGTTAGTATCTAATTCCTATTTATCCTATCTATGTTTATTTAAAACTAATAGTTAATACTAAAATTATCTAAAGAACAAGATAAAGATAAACTCCAATATTTGGAAACTAAACCACATTTATAAATCTGTAATGTCAAAAAAGCTTGCCAAGTTTAAATGTTTTGTGTTATTCAAGAAGAAATCGAGCTGTTCTATGTTCCTCATTCGCCAACATGAGGGAATCCAAGTTGGACTTCCAAAAAATGGGGAGAATGATGATACAAAGATGTACATATCCTATAAAGCAGACAATAAAGCGTCATTACATATGCCCACTTAGGGGGCAAATGGTGCACCTCTTTTTCAAAGGACTAGAAGTGTCGAAAGAAAATCATTTTAGAAGAAACTAGAATGGAATGTGGTCAACCCACATGTTTGGCAGGCACAGAATGAAATTGCAATTCAATTCCTTTGTGGTGCATGTAGATATAGTTTTGGAATTTGAAAGTAAATAATGGCTTGCCTAAGTTACCCTTTCTTTGGCTCCTTTGTGATTTCTTATTTGGTCTATGAATAAAATTTTAAAAACTAATAATGACAATCATTAGTAAATTACATTTTTGCCCCTAATGTATGTAAAAATACAAAATGGTACATTAACTTAATAAATTATAACAGTCCTGCTTTTGCTGTTTCGTACAGTTTTGGTACCGTTAGCATCCAGCTGTTGCCCCATCACATGCCAAGCATGTGATGGATATTTTGGTCATTTCAATTTGATAATGTAATTATTAATAAACTTAAAGAAAGAAGAAACTCATTCCATCAGAAAGCGCAACCAAGCAGTATTTGGAATCCGGTCAAACGGAACATCTAGTTCCATCCCACCATAAACCTCTTCAACATTTTGTCCAAACTGAATCCAAATTATAATAGACTTTCACACAGTCACACACATCCCTAGAAAGGTGTTGTGACCAATGATTTTTGTTATATATCTAGTTTACCACTACTAGCGCAAAATATAGGGGTCTACGGAAGTTGACTATTATATGATAAACATAAGACTATCAGAGCATAAGTCCCTCAAAGCTTTCATAATACAAGGTCGTATTATAAACTAAACCAAAATGGCTAACCATCATCTCATCCTTCAGTATCATTATCAGCATCTCAATTGCGATTTTTAAACATCACCATCATGAGACTATAACAAGTACAAATTTTTTATCCATATATTTCTAGAACACATTATTACTAATAATCCAAACAATTATCTTTTAATCCTAATACAAGTATTAACAATGAAAAGGGAAGATGAAAAGTCTTTCATATATGGTAACAAGTAAATTAGGTTTCCCTTAAATAGTTGGTTTTGTACCGCTGGTATGAAAGTAATTAGCTTCACACCGCAATAATCGGATGATCAGTTTCATAAACCACATAAAAAAACCCTTGAAGTTCATTTCATGAATAACAGGCATGAGAGCGGTGAACATAAAAGCCCAACAGACCATGGTACCAGATCAAACATGAGAAAATCAGCAAATAAGCACACATTAATTTCATATCAAATTTAAGAATGATCACAAATGCACTTGCCTTATCATGTGAAGTAATCTCGTGCTCAAGGACCGGTTCTCCTGATGAACCTACAGAGGAAAATCACCATATTTAGAAACACTATATCTCCAGATAAGAAACATGGTGCACTCAAAAGTAAAATTTAGAAGTACACAACCTTCAGCGTCTGCAAGATCATTAGAAGACATTGTAGATGAATTATCAATGTCCTCATCTGAGATTATAGAAACGAACTCGTTCTGTAACACAAAATCAAATTGAATAAACATTAGATTGTTCCAAATCTATGTTACAGTCCCTCATCAATAAGTGAAACTCGGATGCTAAATACATCGGCCAAGTGAAGGCGTTGGTTATGGTCTGAATCCTTCCTGTCAGTGGCAGCTTTATGGGATATTAAATAATCAGGACACCTGGGTTGAGATGAAGTCTTTGATATGTAGTTTGAAGAACTAGATTGTAAAGCAGCATCTGACTGATGGATCCTTTCATTCACCGCGTCATCAACTTCATGAACAAATAATGTTTCGTTCTTGAGTTTCTTTCCTCCAGAAGCCATTCCTCTTGCAACTATGGGAAAAAGTAGGTAGTTGAAGTAATCACATTGAAAGAGGGGAAGAATTGGCTGACTGTACAGACACTGTCTGATTTAACATACACACTGCAATAATATGACCGTCAGACTTATCATAAATTCTCATTGATATGATTTATTGTTCTATTTAGATCTTGAACCTAGATAACTTAGGACAAATTGTGCAACAGTCAATCAGCCATCTTCCACCACAACTTATGATTTAGTTTTAAACTTACTTCATCTAAACTGCCGTATTCTTTACATTACATATACATTATATGTGTGAGTACACACACATACACACACTATAGAGGGTTGTGCAATACACAACCAACTGTGAAGGCAATACTGCAAAAGCTGCATAAACACATGTACCTATTGCTTTAACTATGATACGTAAGACACTTACATAACCGCATAATCGCCTCTCTTACTATATCTGGTCATCATATGTACAGGTGCTTATGTGGTTCTCACAACCTCTACTTAAAACTAGTTCTTTATTGAAGGTATATGTACTATAATCCACTAAATATTTAAGATGCATGTGTGGGGATTAGGATTAGTAGATTATGAATAACTGATTTAATAATTGAATTGGCATTATACTGAGTGTCAAAAGCATAAATAATGTTCAATTATCACCATAGATGAGCCTTAAAAATGTGCAAATTCAAAAACAGAAAAACGATAATTCGAATTGATAAATTAGGGTTACCACAAACATCATAATCGTAGAATCAATAATTCCGTGATTCAATTGACATCAATACGCATACAATAAACCGGCACACTGTGTACGAGTGTGAACTAATAATTCAAATTGATAAATTAGGGTTTATGATGTTCTTCTAATACGTACATGATTGCAAGTAAGTATAATTTTCGACAGCGTAATCACCGTAACGAGACGTCTTCTTCTTCTCCACCGACTGTGCAGATTTCCAATCACGATTTTCCTCGATAATTGATTCGTCGAATATGTAGTCTTTGAATTTCTTGTTAGAGAAAATCATTCCCTGGCCCATCGTAACAGAACCTTAGAAGTTAGAACTAGGGTTTGATCATCGAGAGAAGAAAGTTGAAAGGCTTACGGAGTACGAAGAATGCATATAACGGCAACTTTGTACGGCCACACGTAGCCCTTTTTAAGTTTCCCTTTTGCGCACGGCCCTTTGAAAGTTGATTTTTTTTTGAACGGCGAACATTGTACGGCCACACTTAGCCCCTTTTTTTTTTTTTTAAGTTGATTGGTTTACCAAATTAGCCTTTCAAGTTTAGTTTCATGGGTTAATTACATTCACGGGGTATGTGGACCTAGTCAACCTCAAGTAAAATTTTATAATTTCTTATAATTGTAAGTAGAAAATCGTAACAATCATATAAATATATGTAAGTAGTGCTTATGAGATAAAGTGAGGGAAAGAAAGCGGGGTGGTTATGCACGTGGATATCCGTGTTATGTATCATGGTAAACAAACAATAGATTTAAGTGTTTATACGATTTTTACTGTTTTTTACATCAAAATAATTTTGTATTAAATGTTCCTCTGCAGTGGCGGATACATAAATTTTTTGTAGGAAGGGCAGAATACGGGTGGATAAAAAAAGAACGGAGGAAAAAAATAAAATGACAATAAAATAATATAGTTCATCAAGTATTTAAACACAATATAAAATACCTCGATTACAATTGTCCTCTACGTGTTTTCATCTTTCAGAAACGCTCGATTACATCTTTACTAGTAACATTGAGAAGTTCATTAGCCTATTAAAACTCACTATTATTTTGGACCGGACGATGGACATTAGCCCACCCTATTTACTAGTTGGATCGCCTCTGTTCCTCTGAATGTGTAATATATGATGGTTAATTGATGTGGTATTTAATAATTAGATTTATAACATTTTTTAAACTTATATATAAAAATATATTTATTAAATACCACATCTAGTGTGATGTGTGAGATACATATACATTAAAATGATAAATAATACAACATGTCAATTGTTTTTTATAAACTAATAAAAAAAATTTATATGTTTTTGGTTCAATGAGTCATTAGGTGTGTTTTAGTTGAAGTTTTTTCTGCTAGCAATCTGCCCATAGAAATTGAAGTTGAATAACCCTCGCTACGTCATAGACAAGCCCGTATTTCTACCTTAAAGTCTCTTATCAATGGTAGCCTATTGTGTGAACCCATTGCGTTGTGTTTGCGCATTCGCACAAATTGAGCAAAATCCAGCTAAAAACTGAAGAACAAATTGATGAATAAGCTGCTAAGAACAAATGGAAATTAGGAAGGAAAAGGTGTATTTTCCTCCTGTCAACAGCGAAGTGGTCACCACTATCAATAAATTTGAAATTCTAGTTGATGATCTTATGGATACAAGCGCTTATGATCAAAATAGAGTTGGTATTAATGGCGGATCCAGGAATTTTTTCCAATGATTCACTAGTTTTAGATGCTTCAATTTCAAAGGGTCAGATATAAAAAATTTCGGTTCGATTTGATTGTTCGGGTCAGGTAAGGTTCGCAAACGTATGTCGGTTATCTTTTTTTTCTAACAAATAATACACTATAAGCATGAAAACGACATTACTTTATCAATTCAAAGGATTTAATCAACAATATTATAGTTTTTTTATTATATTTTTTTAGAAAAAGATATATGTATGTTAAAACTGTTATTCAAATATTAAAAAACAAAACTTATTAATAATCATAAATCAAATAAAAATATAAATTAAAGAGTAAATTACAGATATCGTCCTTTATGTTTATACCATTTTTCACTGTATGTCATTTAGCAAAAAATTTATCAACAATCATCATTTATGTTTAAAACATTTGCACCTCTTGTCCTTTCTCCCAGACGCCGTTAATTTTTAACGTTAAAACCGGTCGCGACCGGTCGCGTGGACCCCACGTGAGGGTAAAAGGGTCTTTTTCCCTTCCCTTTGATTTCCCCCCGTCTGCCCTCTTCATTTTTCACCCACACCACTGCTGGAAACCCTAGCTCAACAAGGAAGGGGGAGAACCAGATCTGAAGATGTAAAGCAGCACAGTCGATTCAAGGAGTGATTAATCGATTTCGTGAATGAGTTGTGATGGTTTGGAGTTGCCGCCGGGGTTCCGATTCCATCCGAAGGACGACGAATTGGTTATGCATTACTTATGGCGGAAATGCGCATCTCAGCCTTTTTTTTGTTCCGATCATTACCAAAATTGATCTCTATAAGTTCGATCCGTGGCAGCTTCCTGGTAATTTTGAATTTCTCTTAATCCTGTTTCTAATTTCTCGATTCGTTTTGCCCTAATTTGAAGAACATAAACTATGTTTTAGCGATTTGGATTGTTTTGCCCTAATTCTCGATTTGTTTGGATTGATTTTGTTTATGGATTGATAAACACCGATGGATACTCATATCTTCCCCCAGAACCCCCATTGTGGATACATGCCTTCCATCATCAGATAAGGAAACCCCATTGTCGACGGAACCCTAGCTCGATGGGTGTTATGGCGGCAGTGGTCGGCTGGTGGTGGTGCTCAGATCAGAGGAGGGGGTGGGGTGGTGGTCGGCTGGTGGTGGTTGACGATGATGGTGCTATGGAGGTAGTGGACAGAGAGAGAGAGTTGAATGTAATTTACTCTTTTCTTTATATATATATTTGTGGGTAAAAAGATTAAAACACACTCATGTGCAAGGCACATGACTGAAGTTAACTAAAAAACTTAACGTCCGTTAGGCCAAAGGACGTAAACCGCAACAAATTTAAACGTAAAGGATGATCTCTGAAATTTTTTGGGCTAAATGACATACAGTGAAAAATAGTATAAACATAAATGACGATTTCTGTAATTTACTCTAAATTAAATGAAACAAAAAGTTAAAATCTTTTAGTATTTAGTTAAATAAATTAAAAAAAGAAATAAATGGTTGAAACTTGAAATTAGAGCATTCACATTAGTTTCCCTATATTCATGTGAGTGAGTTTCTCATATTTTAGGGGTGGTTTAAAGTGGTTGTGAGTGAAGGAGAGAGAAATGATATAAATTTTCTGTATATTTGAGGGAAACACTTTTCACATGCATAAATTTTTTTAATATTTTTTAAAATGGTTGCGAGTGGAGGAGATATAAAAAGTAATGATAAAGATATAAAAAGTATTATTTAATTAAAAATGAGAGAGAAAATATAGTGATTTTAGTGTAATTACGGGGATATGGATACAAATCGTAGTGTGAATGCTCTTACTTCGTATGAATACGAATGTTAAATAATAACTTTTTTCTTGAAACAGCAAATATACTAAGATAGTATTCTGGGTTGTGGGTTGGGTTAATATTTAAAAAGGCCCACTACAACATATTGTAATATTAGGTCATCTTCATCTCTTTTCCTGTATAAGCCGTTGCTGCCCTCCATGGCCATCCGACAAAATTTCTGGTTTCCCATCTTCACTCTTTTCTTTACATCTCAAATGCTCTCCATCTAAATTCACATCTCAAAATCTGATCTTGATACGTTTTCAACTTTTTTAACTATATTTTTTGAAGAGGTTCACCTTAGTTTTTCACTACGATTTCAAAACTCGTGAACCCCCTCGGTCCTATGTAAATCCGCCCCTGGTTGGTATTAACTATGTTTAGAGAAATGTTGTTCTAGAGGCTAACAACATCAATAATCCTCTCATGAACACTCATTTAGATGTTGTTGATGCTCATATGGATGATATTGATTTTGAGGAGACAAACTACATTATAACGATGTCCAAGTAACAATCTAAAGAATTTTAGGGGTTGGACCCAAATTATTTATATCGGGATTGGAAACTCGTATTTGCATGTTTTCAAAAATTATTTATATTTATAGTCTGTTATGAAAAACTTAGAATTCATCAGCTTTAAGTTAAGTTATTTTAGTGTGTATTTCAGACAAGTTAAGCCTCTATCACAAGGGCAATGAATCATGGTTTAGAAGGCATTTGATCGTTATTTGGCAAGATCAGTATTTGGCACGATGAAACTCTTATTTACTTAGTCTTAGATAAGTTTGATTGTATTTTATGGATTTAAAACCTTTTGACTTGGGCTGACAATTTTTGACACAGACATGTTAACACGACACGACACGTAATTAACATGTCATGTGTTTGACATTAACATGTTTCGTGTCTTAAACAGGTCAACACGTTAAGACACGGTTAAATTCGTGTCTAAACATGTTAAAGACATGTTAACCTGTTAAGACCTGTTAACACTTAACATTCTATTTGCATCTAGATTTTAGGGTCAGCCCAAGCTCAATGAATGTTTTATATTTTACTCTTAATGTCTTTGATGGATGTTTTGATTTGACTTTTATGAGTTTTTGTTTTAAAAAGGTTTATCATTATTATGTTAATGGATGTTATGATTCGACTTTTAAAAATTTTATGAAGTTTTGACATTTTTTCTAAATAGGTCCCTTAACATGTGACATGTTTTTAAACATGTCGTGTTTATGTTTGGAAAAAATGACACAAATAATTATCGTGCCGTGTTCGTGTTGAACACAATAGGGCATCGTGTTTTATCGTATCGTGTCTGACATGTTATGCGAGCCCGACTTTCTACTTCTGTTATGTTTGGTATAGTAAGGTTATGTTTTGTGTAAATCTATATGTCCTCGGTTTTAGGGTGATGATTTTTCACTAACTCTTTATTCATTATATTGTGAATCATCCGCTAAAATCAATATCCACAACCAAGGTCCAAACACCATGTATGCCACACTCTCGTATAGAGTTTCTAACCACATGGAAATTCCTTAAATATAGACATGAAAGTCCATGAATTTAGGTGTTTTCAACAACTATGTATATGCAATGTCCTCGTGTGATTAAAATGATTGTGGAATTATTTGATTTAAGATAAGTCACAACTTTAAGTAAAGGTAAAATAAATTTACAAAAGTAAGAAGAAAGTTATAATAGATTAAGTGAACAATTAGTCGGACAATTTCTAAACAAACCGTTCAATCTAGTTTGGAGAAAACCAAACCTTCGTTGTGGAAAAGTACAAAAACCCAATCGTGAAACCAAATCGGTGAGCTATTTTTGTAACTATGACTCTTTGGGTATTATATTCCAAATCAATATTTTCATAATTTAGTACACTAGCCTTAGTGTGGTTTGTGTGCAATCTCCTTTCAATCGTCATAGGTCTGGATGATATCGACCTAAGATATCACATTTTCATGAGAAAGAAATGTATCTTTATAAAGGACTGAAAACTTGAACTCACCAGTGTTAGCTGATTTTTGGTATGCACATCAGGTAATAAAGGTAAAGAGAAGATATGAACACGCAAGGGCTTGGAGTTGCATGGATGGCTGTTTGCTGAGAAGACTGACATCCCCATGAATTTATTATGGTTTTAGACGGTGTTGTTTTGAAAGTTTTAATTAACCATGAATTTGTAATAAACTTATGATGTGTTTGATCTTACTTATTTAAAGTTTAAGAACTATGTTTATGATTATGTGTGCCAACTATAAGAGGTATCCAGTTTGGGTCCTTTCAATACTTTGCTATAATATTACACAACATTTTCGTATCTAACATACCCCTCACAGTCTAAGTGGAGGGTTCATGTATGCTCAGACTGGATCTAAAGTCAAGAAAGAATTGCAATGGTAGACCTTTAGTGAAGATATCTGCAAACTGGTACACTAAGGGGACATGCAACACATGAACCTGACCAATGGTAACACGTTCCCTCACAAAGTGTAAATCTATTTCCACATGTATTGAATTTAGGTTGAAGATGATGGCGACAGGAGTGAGTTTTAGTTGAAGAAGAGAGAGAAAGGGAGATGGATTTATAAGTCTTCAATTTTTTACTTTTAATTAAGAAAGTAAAATGACCAAATTTCCTTTCACGTGAGAAAAAACATGATTTGAGTTAACGAGGGTTGTGGATGGGTGTTAGTGGAAAAGACGAAATCTGTGTAAAATTTAAAAAAATTAAATTCGATGTAATTATTGAAGTGTAAAGACAAACAATCTAACTTCATATATTTGTAAATGACATAATTTGTAATTTACTCCTTATAATCTATAGATTTCAAGAGGAAATCATCATATCAATTTTGAAGTTAAAATTTTGGCTATTTGACCTAAAAAGTCGAGCCGATCTCATCAAGAATCAATTAACAATATATTAAGAGTTAACAATATCTATTAAAGAATATTAACAATCTATTAAGAGTTAACGATATCTATTCAAGAATATATCAAATTGTTAATTCTAACCAAACCTAACACTTTTGACCCAAAGTAGGGAACATGAGTTGGTTTGGTATTTTTTTTGTATTTTGGGCTGAAATGGGTAACACTACACAAAACAAGTTAAAATGGGTAACACCTTAAAACAACTTGGGTGAAGATGAGTCGCCTAAAAACTATGTAAATTTAGAATTTGTTTAAACGGTTACCAGATTTTGGTACTTCTCTTTTCTAAGACATTTTATTTCAACCTGAGCCACTTTTTGGTTATAACCCATTCTGATCTGAGGCAAATTGATACTTTTTTTTTAAAACGATGCATTTTAACCCGAACTCATTTTAGTCATAACCCATCCTGACCCAAACCCATTATTCTGACCCGTTAACCCATCCGTTTTACCATGCATAACCAAATAAAAACAGAACCCAAAAAAGTTAAAACATAAAACCACTGTAAAACTTTTACCCGTCTGCATACCATAATTTGTAAAATAACATCAGGCGTTCTAGAGCCCATGCCCATGGCCCTCACCAATACCCTAACAATTAAAAATTTAGGTTTAATTTATAATTTCAATTTCAACACCAAATGCAAGAAACAAAACATGTATGATGCTTACAAGGCCACGAGCAGGGGGATTTACTATCTTTCATACATATTTCGTATTACATATCAATCCCAAGATCAGAATTTATGCTTGCATATAAAGCGGTCCTCGAAATTTTTTTTGTTCTCTTTGCACTTGAATATTAAAAAACCATCAAAAGTTTACTTATATTCAAGTGGTTAATGCATATGCAGAGATAACACAACATCTACAAGACCGCTAGATATGCAAGCATGAATACTCATCATGAGCTTGGTACCATGTAACATGGCCATTTTGACCATCAAAAGTTGGGGACTCATTTCATCTTCAAAGATGACACCACATTACACGTCATTTAAAATCTTTTCACTTCTATAACATAACACGTAGGAGTCACAAAAAACTGTCTACCAAGAATCATATTTCTATCACCATCTGTAGAAATTTTTTTTTGAAAATACTCAAATATATATTACTTGTTACTTTGTTATATAGAGTATGATTAACTTGTTGCCCATATTAAGGATTAACTGTATGTTGACTATTAGCCTATTATAAATATTTAAAACTATTTTGAATTTTAAATGCAAGTAATTCACAAGTTATTCGAATAATGTTGTTTTTATTTACAGAATTGTTAGCTACTAAACGAAATAAAATGAGTGCGTTTATATAATTTAAATTAATTTAAATATAGTATTGTATAGTTACAACTAAAATTATTGAGGAAATAAAGTATTAAGTAATTAATAGGTAAATTGTTTTATGGAATAATGTTGGTGAGTGTGCGATTAATACCCTTAATAGCCAATTTAGTGGTTTCACGTCAATTGAAAAATGGTACGGTTAGAAATATCATTTGTAAACTCTTAAGTATTCGGTCAAGTATGGAAGAAAAAGATAGTTTAGAAAACTAAAGTTCCGTCTACAAGAACCTCTCTTCAAATTTAGAGGACACCACACGAACCTCTCTTTGAATGCTTATGAACTTTCCAGGACTTGTACTTCTCTAGCTAAAGTATGAAGGATCCGAGCCTCACTGATTTATACACCATCATTAGCTGACGTGTGACTTCCATAAGACTATGACGACACATAAACTATGCAACTCGGATGTTTGTTATGCCAACTAAATTACCCTTATGTGCAAGGCACATTACCAGACTTAACGAAAAAAATTAGCGCCTGTTAGTGGAAAGGATGCAAACTGTTGCAAACTATGAACATAAAGAATAATTTATGTTATTTTATTATTTTAAGGACGATATCTAAAATTTGGTATATAGTTAAAGTACGGAAAATGTAATTTACTCCTTTGTTTTTTTTAGTAAATGGGATGTTACCATGACAAATTTTATTAAAATGAATAAAAGAATACAAAAGTGTAAGCATTAACCCACCCTCGGACGACATACCATGACAACCCCCAAAAGGAAATCTATCTTTGGGCCTAACAAGTGGGCATCAATTACCCGACCCAAAGAGTCCTAACTTGAGCCCTATACAATAAAGAATGAAAACCCGGCCCAAGTTTTCCTGTGGTCCAATTAAGCCACATGCATCCCAATTGGACATACCAAACAATACAAGTTCTCAAATTGACTCCATAATTGGCCCAATTGAGATTACAATCCAAACCATCATGCAACGGTTTACTGTTCGTGTTGACCAAACCGGTTCGAGCCGGTTTGAAACCGGTTCGGTTCAAAAACCGGCTTTTATGCACCTCTAATGCAACCTATACCAACTACTCATTAACATTCATCACTAAACAATCAATTTTCAGCCCACCCATCATCCAAGTTCCTCTCCGTCATCTTCCACTTTAATTAACATATAAAAAGCATCCTATCCTATCATATATCATAAACAACTAGGAGTGAGCAAAAAACTGAATTAACCAAAACCAAAAAAACCGCACCAAAAAACCGACCCAAACTAAAACCGACGGTTTTGGTTTTGTATTTTTTGAAAACCGGGTTTTGTATTTTTTGAAAACTGAAAAAACTGAACCGAACTGAACGTATACATATACTATACATTGTGTGCGTGCACGTTTCATAATACATATTATATTGTGTTGTGTGTTTGTATGTTAAAAGTGTATACATATTTGTGTTACATGTATTTGCATTAATACTAGGTTATTATTTATAAATTATAAAATTTATTTTTTATGTTGAGTATTTTTTAAGAAAACTAATGAATTTTGTAGCCCAAAATATTTAGGCCAAAATATGTGATAATTATTAGTTAATAAAAAAAATTTAGGACCAAAATTTCAAACACATGTTCATTATTTTAGGTCATTTTTCTTTTACCCCAAAAAATTCAAGCCTAATTGGTTTTAAAACCGAAAAAACCGAACTGAACCCATTGTAAAAACCGAAAACCAAAAAATAAAACCGAATGGTTTTAAAAAAACCAAAAATCGAACTTTCAGTTTTGGTTTGGTTTTACCCCAAAACCGACCCATGCATATCCCTATCATAAACGGCATACTTTGACCTAATAACACCTGATCTCCTGTGTTAAAGACTTCCTTGAACACAATGGGGGATCCAGGATTTTTCTTCACTACGGGCCCAAAACGAGCCGGACAAAACAATGAGATTGACAGAATAATAACAAAAAATCGGTTAATTGAACTCATTTACCTTCCACTTAACTGAAATGAGAGCAGTGACTTGGTCATTGTTGATTCTTTGCCTCCCTTTTGGCAAATCACTGTTTCTTTGCTGCATAACAAAAAACATTATTATCAAATATCTTTAAAGAACTTGATATTTGCTTCAAATCTTGAAATGTGTATTAAATAAAACAAAGAACTTAAGTGCCTAAAATTTGCTTCAAAACTCGATCACAGCCTTATCAGCACAAACCATATACGTCATTTCGACAAACAACCAAGCACTAACCATTTTAACAAACTTCTGTTTCTTGTTTCCTGCTTTTAGCCTATGCCAAGAAAGGCTGGTTGTATAACACATACATCATTTGACAGATAAAAACACGAGTTGTTTGATGATGGAAAATGAAGGACTACATAATCACACGAAAAAAAATGTACCGCGCGAGGTCAATATTAACAAGACTATTTTTCATGCATATGAAGTATTGCATACCAATCAATTGAATAGTATTCATGCTTGCATATCTAGTGGTCACAGTAAAACGATAATAGTAAATGCACATTTTTCATGCATATTTAGTCTTGTTAATATTGACCTATCACCTATGTACATTTTTTTTGTTTTCTTAGGAAGAAGGTAAAAACCAATTCCTTTTTTTTCCTATTATCAAACAGGGCCGGAGTTGTCCATGGGCAAGGAGGGCAACCGCCCAGGACCCGCTCTCACGGAGGGGCCCAAAATTTTTATTTTTTATATAATTTTTTAAAACTATTACAGTATGTCATTTAAAAAAAAAAATTTGTCTTAGTAAAAAGTTTTTTATTTAAAATTTGTATCATCTAGGACCCATTTTTCTAGATCGTCCCGGGCCCCTAAATACTCAGCTCTGGCAAACCACTAGTGTTTTCATCTATCATTGTAAAGCAAAGCAGGAAATAAGAAGCAGAAGTATGATAAAATTAGTGAAAAAGTTTCTAAGTATTAGTTATTGCACTCTTTAATATTTCCATCTCTTTATAGGGTTCAGATTGATTTTGAATGCATCGATCATGTATATAATATAATCTTCAAAAGAATGGTTCATCACTACAGATAAATTCAAATGAGTTTAAATATATTTGTTTAATACTCAAAGATATCCTGCTAATCTCTTAAGGATTAATTACATGTTGGCTATTACCCTATTATAACTATTTTGAATTTTAAATATACATGATTTCTTTATCATCCACAAAATTGGATGTAATTTAAAACTAAAAAAAATATTAAACATCCAGATTTTTTAAGTAGCCCGATATATTCTTGAAATCAATAGTAAATATCTATTTCTTTTTTAAATAGCCTAGTATTAAATATCTAAATTATTTAAAATAGCCCAATATCTTCTCACTATCCGGTCCGGTATTATACGACCGTAAACCAAACCATTCACTATGGTTTGAAAATTTTGAAATCGACAGACCGAAAACTTACAAGAGAAACCAACCGTAAACCCAAAACGATGACCGGCTTACGGTTTTAAACCGAACCGTGAACACCCTATAAGAAGGAAGGAGATGGTGACATACGACACAATTAGAAAATAAGGTCAAAGGGCATGGGCTAAAAGTTTATTAACATCAATTTTGAACGTTTCCACTTTTTGCCACTCAATATGCCCCACTTATTCAATGATATTTCATTATGCTTAATCCATATACACTTTGTTCAATTAGAGAAGCATCACTCATAATCAATTCACATTATTACAATTTTGTTAATTGCATAATAATCAAGCAATTAGGAAACTTTCACCATATATTTTCCTCTAAACAAATATTCATTAGTATACTTTACTTTGGGAAATTAGTATATATTTTTCTTTGAACGGTTAACAAAATATGTATTAATTAACAAGCTGTCAAAGACAAAAAAAAAAGTGCAAAATTCCACGAATATAAAAGTCTAGATGCTAAAGTTATACATCATACGATCTAGATTAAAATAGCACCGATTCTCTCAAATTATGTGGGCAGAGTTTGCTAATTAAAATTAGTACGTACTAACATTTGCTGTTTTAAGTCTTCTAAACTAGAGTTTGCTCAATTAAAAATAATAAAAAAATGTTCTATTTATAAAAATGTTTTATGAACAAACCTATATTTTTTTAAATAAAAAACGGTTTATAAAAAAATATAGAAATCATTATTATTTAATAGGAGAGAGAGGTGGGAAACAAAAAATTATAAAACCAATTAAAGAAATTTCCTCATGAGGGTGGTGGAGATGATCGGGTGGGTCAGTGACCCTTCAATGATCCAAATTGCTGTTAAATAAAATAATAGGAGAGAAAGGCGAAAAAAAAATTGAGGATGCATAGGAGAGTGACAAGTGTCCCACCAAAATCTTTATTTATTAGATAGTATAGATAGATATAGATGACATAATTTGTAATTTACTCCTTTATTTATTACTAGGTTAAAATCCCATGTATTACACGGGTCGAATAAACCGGTATATTACAACAGTTGAACTATTTATAATTAAATAATAAGTATCCGTAATAAGATTTATATTAAAAATCTAAAAATAAATTCTTTTAATATAATTATTCAATATAAAAGAGAGATGCGAGAAAAAAATGATACAAATGAACCAGAAATTTACACGTGTTCATAGAATTTTATTTATTAATATAAAGATTATTATTTGAGATTATTATTAATATGAGAAACAAATAGAAAAATTAATATTTAATAGGAGAGAGGGGTGAAAAAATAAATTTAAGGAGTATCTAGAGAGTGACATGTGTCTTCAATGATTTTTCTTTATTATATAGTATAGATATAGATATAGATATGGATATAGATAATCAATAGATTTCAAGAGAAAATCATCATATCAATTTTGAAGTTAAAATTTTGGCTATTTGACCTAAAAAGTCAAGCCGATCTCATCAAGAATCAATAAACAATCTATTAACAGTTAACAATATATATTCAAGAATATTAACAATCTATTAAGAGTTAACAGTATATAACTATCTATTCAAGAATATATGAAATTGTTAATTCTAACATGACAATTTTGACCTAAAGTAGGAGAAATGAGTTGATTTGGATAATTTTTTTTTGTATTTTGAGTTGAATTAGGTAACACCATAACACAAAACAGGTTGAAATATGTAACACCTTAAAACAACTTGGGTGAAGATGAGTCGCGTATATATAATTTAAATCAGTATAAATATAGTATTGTATAGTTACAACTAAACTTATTGAGGAAATAAAGTATTAAGTAATTAATAGGTAAAACGTTTTATGGAATAATAGTTGGTGAGTGTGCGATTAATACCCTTAATAGTCAATTTACACATAAAAAAAACAGATATTTTTTAACTAACAATTAAACAAATATGAACTATGAACATAAATGATGATTTATGTTATTTTATTACCCTCAGATGTTTGTTATGCCAACAAAAATTACCCTCATGTGCACGACACATGACCAGACTTAACGGAAAAATTTAACGCTTGTTATTGGGAAAGATGCAAACTGTTACAAACTATGAAAATAAAGGATGATTTCTGTTACTTTATTAGTTCAATGATGATATCTAAATTTTGGTATATAGTTAAAGTACGAAAAATGTAATTTACTCTTTTTTAAAGTAAACTAGTTTTTACCCCCCGCGCTTCGCGGCGGGAGTCTGGTTGTTATTGGTTTGGCTCGTTTGCGTGGAATCGCAAACTCGTTATAACGTACGATACCCAAAAACACTCGAAGTTGAATACAACTTTGTCTCCAATAAAATTTAAACCAGAACGTTAACAAAAGAAATTATTAAGAAAACGGCGCATTCCGTTATTTAAAAAAACATAACGAACGAAAGTTATCATAGATAACGTTGTGTGGCCCATCGTTAATAAAATTTAAACAAAAGCATAGGCACAACGGTAAAAATAATGTTAATAGAAATGAAACATAAAACTAAATAATAAAAAAGGGGAAAACAAATTAAAAAAATTACCGGTTCGGTTTGTCGAAAACCATAAGGCGAATCGATAATACCAATATCGACAATGATGTTGTTCGCCCATAATATGTTCGGTTCATCATGGTACCACAATGGTAACGGCCCTCGATACAGGCAACGATAAAAAAAATCGATTTTGAATACAACTCCGTTTTAAAACAAATTTATGTCAGAACGTTGACAAAAAAAACAACCGCGCACCCGTATTTTGAAAAAAGTTAACGAACGAAAGTTTATTGAACTTATGTGGCAAATCTATAAAAAAAACAGAGTTTTGAGTAAAGAAAAAAAAATTAAAGCCTGTTTTGAACTTTAGTGGCCAGTTTATAAAAAAAAAACTTTTGTAAGAAAAATTAAAAAAAAAAAAAAACTACTATTCATCCCCATGGGAGGCGAATCGATAATACCAATATCGACAATGATGTTGTTCGCCCATAATATGTTCGGTTCATCATGGTACCACAACGGTAACGGCACTCGATACAGGCAACGATAAAAAAAATCGATTTTGAATACAACTCCGTTTTAAAACAAATTTATGTCAGAACGTTGACAAAAAAACAACTGCGCACCCGTATTTTGAAAAAAGTTAACGAACGAAAGTTTATTGAACTTATGTGGCAAATCTATAAAAAAACAGAGTTTTGAGTAAAGAAAAAAAAATTAAAGCTTGTTTTGAACTTTAGTGGCCAGTTTATAAAAAAAAAACTTTTGTTTTGGCTCGTTTGCGTGGAATCGCAAACTCGTTATACCCAAAAACACTCGAAGTTGAATACAACTTTGTCTCCAATAAAATTTAAACCAGAACGTTAACAAAAGAAATTATTAAGAAAACGGCGCATTCCGTTATTTAAAAAAACATAACGAACGAAAGTTATCATAGATAACGTTGTGCGGCCCATCGTTAATAAAATTTAAACAAAAGCATAGACACAACGGTAAAAATAATGTTAATAGAAATGAAACATAAAACTAAATAATAAAAAAGGGGAAAACAAATTAAAAAAATTACCGGTTCGGTTCGTCGAAAACCATAAGGCGAATCGATAATACCAATATCAACAATGATGTTGTTCGCCCATAATATGTTCGGTTCATCATGGTACCACAACGGTAACGACCCTCGATACAGGCAACGATAAAAAAAATCGATTTTGAATACAACTCCGTTTTAAAACAAATTTATGTCAGAACGTTGACAAAAAAAGCAACTGCGCACCCGTATTTTGAAAAAAGTTAACGAACGAAAGTTTATTGAACTTATGTGGCAAATCTATAAAAAAACAGAGTTTTGAGTAAAGAAAAAAAAATTAAAGCCTGTTTTGAATTTTAGTGGCCAGTTTATAAAAAAAAAACTTTTGTAAGAAAAATTAAAAAAAAAAATGAAAAAAAAAACTACTATTCATCCCCATGGGAGGCGAATCGATAATACCAATATCGACAATGATGTTGTTCGCCCATAATATGTTCGGTTCATCATGGTACCACAACGGTAACGGCACTCGATACAGACAACGATAAAAAAAATCGATTTTGAATACATCTCCGTTTTAAAACAAATTTATGTCAGAACGTTGACAAAAAAAACAACTGCGCACCCGTATTTTGAAAAAAAGTTAACGAACAAAAGTTTATTGAACTTATGTGGCAAATCTATAAAAAAACAGAGTTTTGAGTAAAGAAAAAAAAATTAAAGCTTGTTTTGAACTTTAGTGGCCAGTTTATTAAAAAAAAACTTTTGTAAGAAAAATGAAAAAAAAAATGAAAAAAAAAAATAAAAAAAAACTTTTGTAAGAAAAAAAAAAAACACTATTTATCCCCATGGGAAATATATATATATATATATATATACATATATATATATATATAATTATAATGGGATGCTACCATGACAAATTTTATTAAAACTAATAAAAGAATACAAAAGTACCCACCCATTTGGACATACTCCCCCCCCCCCCCCAAAGGAAATCTATCTTTGGGCCTAACAAGTGGGCATCAAATACCCGACTAAAGAATGAAATCCAGGCCCAAGTTTTCCTGTGGTGCAATTAAGCCACATACAGCCCAATTGGATATACCAAACAATAATTGACTCCATAGTTGGCCCAATTGAGATTACAATTTAAACCATCATGCAACCTATACCAACCACTCATTAACATCCATCACTAGACAATCCATTTTTAGCCCATCCATCATCCAAATTCCTCTCCATCATAATATCCATCTTCCACTTTAATCAACATATAAACAGCATCCTTTGACCAAATAACACCTGATCTCCTGTGTTAAGGCTTTCCAGAACACAGTGCCAGATCCAGTATTTTTCTTCGTTACGGCCCAAAAACAAGCCAGACAAAACAATGAGATTGACGAAATAATAACAAAAACTCGGTTAATTGAACACATTACCTTTCACTTGACTGAAATGAGAGTAGTGACTTGGTCATTGTTGATTCTTTGCCTCCCTTTTGGCAAATCGCATAACAAAAAACATTATTATCAAATATATTAAGAACTTGATATTTGCTTCAAATCTTGAAATGGATATTAAATGAAACAAAGAACTTAAGTGCCTAAAATTTGCTTTAAATCTTGATCACAGTCTTATCCGCACAAACCATGTACGTCATTTCGACAAACAACCAAGCACTAACCATTTTAACAAACTTATGTTTCTTGTTTCCTGCTTTTAGCCCATGCCAAGGAAGGCTGGTTGTATAACACACACATCATTTGACAGATGAAAACACAAGTTGTTTGATGATGGAAAATGAAGGACTACATAACCACACGAAAAAAATTTTGTACCGAGGTCAAGATTAACAAGATTACATAAGAGTGTGTTTACTATTTTTCATGCATATGAAGTATTGCATACCAATCAATTGATGAGTATTCAAGCTTGCATATCTAGCGGTCACGTTAAAACAATAATAGTAAATGCACATTTTTCATGCATATTTAGTCTTGTTAATATTGACCTATGTACATTTTTTTTTGTTTTCTTGTTTTCTTAGGAAGAAGGTAATATCCAATTCCTTTTTTTCCCATTATCAAACCACTAGTGTTTTCATCGATCATTGTAAAGCAAAGTAGGAAATAAGAAGCAGAAGTAAGATAAAATTAGTGAAAAAGTTTCAAAGTATTAGTTATTGCACTCTTTAATATCTCCATCTCTTTATAGGGTTAAGATTGATTTTGAATACATCGATCATGTATATAATATAATCTTCAAAAGAATGGTTTTAAATATATGAAGATCCATTGTTTAATACTCAAGGATTAATTACATGTTGGCTATTACCCTATTATAAATATTTAAAACTATTTTGAATTTTAAATATACATGATTTCTGTATCATCCCCAAATTGGATGTAATTTAAAACTAAAAAAAAAGATATTAAACATCTAAATTTTTTAAGTAGCCCGATATATTCTTGAAATCAATAGTAAATATCTCTTTTTATAAATAGGCTAGTATTAAATATCTAAATTATTTGAAATAGTCCGGTATATTCTTACTATCCGGTCCGGTTTTATACGACCGTAAACAAAACCATTCACTATGGTTTGAAAATTTTGTGAAAATTTTGAAATCGACAGACTGAAAACTTACAATAAAAACCGACCTTAAAACCAAACCGATGATCGGTTTGCGATTTTAAATCGAACCGTGAGAACCCTATAGGAAGGAAGGAGATGATGACATATGGCACAATTAGAAAATAAGGTCAAAGGGCATTTTGGTCAAAATGACTATTCTCACCCCCTCTCTCTCTCTTCCCTAATATTTTACTAAAATCCAGCACATTCTAAAACTCCAATTTCAACATTGAAAATACAACACAAAAAAATACAGTATCAGATAATACAAAATGGAAAATACAATACAAAAAAATATAGCACATAAAACACAACACAAAAAATACATCACAAAAAAATACAACTCAAGAATTCGACACAGAAAAATACAACACCATAATTCAGCACCATTTAAGAGAACTCATTCTCTAGGTTTATCCTGGATAGAAACTTAGAATCATTCTAAGTATGTGATGGTTGTTAAAAAACTTATAACAAGGTTAGTTAAAGCACTAGTAAGTGTTGGAAACTAACATTAAGACATGCTTTGCTTTGATTAGCTTAGAAGCTTTTGTGAGCTAAAGTAATCTAAGTTATAGATGAACATTGATGCTCTGACTGATACAAAGATGTATACCTTTGTTGTCAGATCATGGGAGTCTAGATGTTTTCATAAGTGAAGCTACACAAAGATTTATTAAATTGCAAGCAATGTGGGGTGGGCGGGTGGGGGGTTGGTATGTAGAAATGGTTGTGTGAGATGTTTTGTCAAACCCGTGTAGAAAGGGAGAACCTTTCATTACCCTCGTCTGGATGTTATCCAATAATACTTAATGTAAGAGTAACTTGCATTTGAATTGGGAAAGTCTGGCAATAAGGATTTCGGTAATCCAAATTGATTATGCAAACATGTGACCTAGTGGAGTTCACAAAGGTCATGAGGAGTCTATCTAGTTGGTAGACTCAGATGCCAGTTGGTTAGACTCAGAATCTTGCACGATGTCTGATATAATATCAAAGACATAATGGAGATGTGTTCGCCTTGAAATGAGAATTGTATTCTTCAAAGACAATAATTATAACAAGATTCAGGTTGAGACATAAGGTTATAATCTTAGAAGTTGACAAGAGGCAATATTAACTTGCATGTTAAGAACACATCATAACAACTCATCTCAATTGCAATATTAACTTGCATATTAACTTGTATTGAGTTGGCGAAGTCATAAATAATGGTTTTTGATTAAATAACCCGAAGGTTGATGACATATTGAGGTGTGGAATAAGACTAAAGGTCATGAAAGATGGTATATGAAGGAAATCTAACCTAGTTACCGGAGGTCCCAGATCTAGGTTCAATATGACAACCGGCTCATATATCTAAGGGTGGTCACTGTGGGGGCATACCTACAAGTTGATATATAAGCTTTTACGTATGTTTATTTATACCCTAAATTGTAAAGGGAGTTTAATTACTTCTCAATCCATTCCTATATAAATCAGTGAAATTGTTGTGAGGTTAAGCATAATATGGTTAATGATTTACGCAAATCATGACAACCTTAATGTTTTTTAATGAATTGAGATAAATCATCTATGTGAAAAAGAAGTGGGGTTGTTTCATATGAAATTGTGTGGTGCCCAATTCCTATAGCTTTCACAGAATCAGACTAGTTTTCCAGGACCATAATGGAAACGATAATGATGGGATGTATCCGGCTAGAGAGAGACTTGTGTGAACGTATACTTTTGTTTATACACATAGCCGTCAATTCAAAGACATTTAGTTCTGCTGACAACTATAATGTTAACTATGATCCACAAGGGATCAAGTTTAAAGGGTTACACTTACTTATCCTATGCTAGATTCAACTGTTGAGGTTTAATTGGGAATTTTGTATGTTTTGAATCAGTCTCCATTCATGTTTGATTCAATGTTTTCGTTCATTTGTTATACACGGTATTATACTAGTTTGTTTCACATGAATGACAAGAATATAGTCACTATTTATTTTAATATTATTTTTTAATAAAAAAGTGACCCACTTTCCTATATGGTATTCTAGGCGTGATATGCTCCGAAGACATGATATTTCAGAAGTCTTCATCGGTCTAATCCGTAGCTAATGTTCCAATTGCTAAGTTGGTTGGTTAAGGAGTTACCTCTTTGATTATAAAAAACTAAGGAATTTAAAAAATAAATAGAAAACGCCAAATTATAAAGTAGAAAAATTTCAAGGTTTAATTATTTAACATGTGAATTTAAATCAACCACGTTGGTGGTAATGCGACAAATAAAATCACATATAAACCTAAAAGCTAGTATATTCTACTTTTAGAACATGCAATGTGATATTTTTTGCTAAATATTAAATATTTATCATGGATTAATTAGTTAACATGTGTGATTATTTTATTTAAAATTTTAATATTTTCTAAAATATGTATATTTAAAATTGTTTATGAGTATAAAATAAGAAAAATGAAAACCATTATAAAGCTATAAAGTTAATTACACACATATCCGTAGATATATTTTACGCATTTGGTTATTTGTTTTTTACAATAGTCGACTTCTTCATTTAACCTAATAAACCCTCTATTGATGTTCAATTTCCATAAAAGCTCCAAGTAGTGCCAGCCCCTCAACGTGTGATCTAATGAATCCCATGGTGGAGAATTACCGGTAGTTGCGTGCTATTTAAGGTGAAGTACAATATAATTGTGGGGAGAGTGGTTTTTTTACTTACTTTTGATGAGAGGTCATTTTATATGGGTTTAATCAAACGTTAACGTTTGTTAGTGATAAATGCCAAACGTGTTACAAATTGTCAATCCATGTAGACCAAATCCGTATTATATGAAAGTAAGACAAAATCTGTAAAATATGATTACAACATGGACCGTTCGTGCAATTAACTCTAAATTTGTTAAATAAAATTTTATTTCCACATGGAAAAAAAGTATCAATACCTTTTTCATTTTTTCTAGGGAAACATGCTTTGTTGTAAGAGAAATTAACTGAAAATCAATTATAAATCTATAATGATTATTCAAACGAGATTGTCGTTTACAATAAAAGTGAAAGTTAAAAGTAACATCAAATTATTAGTATAAGTTATTATTGCTTAATGAGTAATGATTTGAATTGTTATATCGTGTTTACCTAAATAAAATATAAGTTTGCTTTTTGATTTAAGGCAAAACATTAAATCACATCTCATACTTTATTTCTACACATTAGCGGCCCCTTAAAGATTTCTACTACAAAACATTTACCACAACGTTCTTGTTCATTACTGATATCTACTACAAAACATTCACCACAACATTCTCGTTCATTATTGTTCAAACAAATGAAGCAAAAACTAGATATACAATATGATTTTTGGCCTCATGTCTGTACAGAGAGTTTCGGTTCAAGAACAAAACCTACTTATTTATGTCGGTCATTTTAGTGGCATTAATTTCATTTTGTGTAAATGGATTTGCTTAAGATCAAAAGGAAAATTATTAGAATCTATATTAGCTTGAGTTAGGAGGTGTGTAGTGCACACTCAATCAGGAGTATTCTAATTTTTAGAACAATGGAACCTTTAAGGTTGTTATAGGCAAAGCCCCTAGATTTTGAGGATATCCAAAGTAGCACCGCCCATAGTGGGGATCTCCTAACCGTGAATATGAGTTTGTTACTAACTCAACAATGGAATCTGAGTTTTTTTGCTTTGGCTGTAGCCGGTAAAGTGGATGAGTGGCTAAAAAATTTGGTGTATGCGATTTCATTATGGTCTAAACAGATGTAACAAATATCTATTCGGTGTTAGACATAGCATGATTTGTGACTTTATAACTAATGGGGTGATTTATGCTGTGTATGTTCGTACACAACATATTAGCTAATCATCTAAACAAAGGGTTAGCAAGAGATTTAGTGCACAAGTCGGTTGTGAGGATGAGATTATAGTCCATTTAGACTTTCATGTTAAGATACCCAGTTTCCATCTAATACAATGTAAGATGTTGAATTCAATATGGAAATCTTGACATCTAGAGATTGAAACACATGTGATATATCATCCCAATGTATGTGTCCAGACCTACTAGATGGCGAAGTCCAAGGGACAACGCTTGGTGAGTGTCTTGATGCCGACGTGGAATGTTTTATTTTGGCACATTAGTTATACACTGGAATTTTCTTCAGATTTTCCAGATTGATAAAAAATTGCATGATTTTGGATCATCATTTATAAATAGTAGTAAGTTGATACTAAGCATTAGTAGCAACTTAGTCAATGGGTTGCAAATGGTCTTCAACAACACCTTAATACGTATGTAGTAATTGAGTATCAGTATTAAGTTGATCAACAGTGATAGTAACTTCGTCAGCGATAAATGTGCTTCAACAACAAATGTAATTAGGTGAAACATAGTTACTATTAATGGAGTTATTGATGATGCTGCTGCTAATGTTTTTTCTACTCATGCAACTGTATAACTGTCAGCGTTTATAATCGATATCATGTCTTTTTGTGAAGTGTTGCAACGATTCATTGTGATGGTTCAATCTTTACATAAATGATTCATTTAGTTTATTTTCAACAACGAATTACGACTTTGTTTCCACCTAGAATTCCTATTCGTTTTTCTTGAAATTACTTTATGTCTCATCCGATTAAAAATTTTGTGTGTCACGAAATTGTTTAATCTAAAAGTGAATTTCATATACGATTCAGATAGCTATCTAGCACAATCATGAAATCCAGAAAACATAAAATTCATAAACATTTTTACAAGATTTTGTTACATAATCGGAATATTGTACGTTGTGCAATGCAAACCATTCTCCCAAGCTTTCAAGTCTTGGATTATTATGTTATGCATTAATGTGTGGTACATGTGCAAAGGAAGTTGTACTCTTACAGCAACATGGTTCATATGTTTCTTTAATTTTGGAATCTAGAAAGTATAAAGCCACCAAACAGAAAGTTCTTATTTTAACCGATCACACATATGAACTTATTTCATATAACTATATAACATATTATAAAATAAGAGTAAACTAGAACATATGACATGTTCGTTAACGTTGTGAAAGGATTGTACGGTAACATTAACGTGTTTAAATACATAAGTAGAGCCCACACGATCCGACGGGTTTGAAAACCCAACAAACAACCTTTGGATTGTATCTTCTTCTTCTCTGGTGAATGTTTGCACACTGAACAAAACGCGTTAGGGCGTCACAGGGAGAATTTTCCCTTGTGTCGGCCGTCTGGCGTGAGAATAAGTTCTATGAATGAGGTAAACAATGGTGAAGGAGAGAGTAGAGGGGTGATTTTGTCATACCTGCTTATGATTATCTCCTTCCTATTTATACTTGGCGATATCCGACGATTCTTCTTGTTATCGGTGTGGGGACCAATGGGTCCCACCGTGGAGGCATGCGAGGGCGTCCTTACTTCTTATTGGTGGAAGCGGATCTCTCCAATGGGTGGGTGCCCTGTGTCATAACCGTTTTTGCTGGTGGGCGATGGGCTTTTGTTTAGTTGGATCCGTTTGGGCAGGATGTCTCCTCTACGGTTCCTGTTATCTTAATAAACTAATTATTATTTTGATACTATACTTTTAAAGTCATACTCAACAAAATAAATATTTTCCAAATTGAAACAATATACGAACTGAAGTTTATATAGAGTAATTATCGGAAGATTTAACCTATAATTTAAAAATATATTTTATGAAGAAATTAAGATAAATAATAATATTAAAAGTAAATATATAAACAGAAAAAATAAAGCATATTTTAACGTTTAAATCGATTAAATTACCTTTTTTGAAAGAGACCTTTTAAACTCCTACTCTTTTCAGGAGTAGTCAGGTGATCCTGTAAGTCATACATGTCTTTTTCAATGGGTTGTTACCGTACCGTATCGGACTCAAACCCGGGACCCACATATAGGAGGAAACCCACAACTGAGGAAACCCACAACTGAGAAAACCCTTTTGTTCAGTCTGGAACAATTTGTCCTAAACTCTAAAACTCGAACCCACCCTTCCATCAGAAAGCTTTGTGGTGATTAAATTACTTATATTATAATTTATCCCTCGTAAATATTTTATATTTACACATGTTTGCAATAATTACTAAAGCAATTACCATCCTCTATATATAATCAAACCCTAAATGGCTTCCACCACCTCCAGAAATGGCTTCCACCACCTTCATCATCTTCTCTCTTCTAGCCGCTCTCTCTTTCTCCGGCAACCTCCAAACCACCTCGGCACGCCGCCTCTTGTTCTTCCCCTTCCCCGGTTTCCCGGGAACTCTCCCGATCCCCTCACTGCCACCTACCCCATCCACCGGTCTCCCCAGCTTCCCTGGTGTCCCCTCACTACCATTACCACCATTGCCTCCCTTTATCCCCACACTTCCCAACTTCCCTTTTCCCATCAGCACTCCGTCCACGCCCTCCACCATGCCGCCGTTCACCAGAATATTCACTCCTCCGGTCGCCGGAACCATCCGTCCCTGAATGTTGATGCATTTGCTATAATATGTAATGTTTAAATGTTATAAAAGGTTGTCTCTTGGAATATGTATGTTGGATTTCTTGTTTTTATTTTATATAAACCATGCAATTTAGATTTAAATGATTGTTTAATTACCATTTTCTTTTTTAATTGTAATTTTGGATTTAACTGTTGTAAAGTTTGTCTCTAGGAAGATTTGTGTTGGATTTCTAAGATTTTATGTTATAAAATTTGCATTTTAGATTAAAGATTGGTTACCTCTTTTCTTTTCTTGTAATTTCAAACCACTTGTAGTCTTGTAAATATGTTTAGTTTTGAATTTGAATTGTATGTGATCCTTCAAGGTGTAAACCTAAATAATTATAACCAAATTGTGATGTACTCAAATTGGTTAAATCTTGTCATCTAAATATACCCAAAATTAGTTAAAATATAAAAAAGCCTAATAGTTTTTTATATTTAAAGAACTATTAGAAAAACATTACATGGATACTTTTATAGTTATATCTAAAGAAATTGCACTACTAAAAAACTGATAGGTTAATTTACTTTTATCTTTTCTTTTGATTTTTGCATGGTTATCTACTTCTACTTAATAGGTATTATGACTCTTTATATCGGAGTTTTCTTTGTTTTAAAACTTAGTTTTTGATCACACGTTTTTTTAGCAAACCATTGAGTTTGCAAGCTTTTTTGGATTGCCTAGATCTGGCCATTTGATTGTGTTGATATGTATCCGCATCATTTGCTATCAGAGTTTTGGTTTCAAATGACATTATATGGAGGGGTCATTTTCTTGCTCGTAGAATTGCCCAGAGAGAGAGGCAACTATAGACGTATTTGTAGTTCACGTGCCCGGGGGAAAAGACATATTTTCTGTTTGTAGATTCACCTGAATCCTCATCAAAATAGCTTCCAACATCCTTGTTCTTATCCATCGATGGTCCGAGTTCGGACATGTTCCCATCTGTACACAGACGGTGACGAGAGAGACAGAGAGGAGAGGCGACCACCATCACCTTCTGTGTAGTATAAGAATTGGAGCTTGAGGCGTTAATATGTTGGATGGTGATCGGATTTGGTGAGAATGTCGATAGGAACGGGGTGTTGGGTCTCGACTGAAAGGGTGGGGGTGAGGGTGGGGGTGGGGGGGTGGTGGTGGTAAGTTTGCCAAGTGGAACCCACATTTAGTTTTGCTATGTATTAATTTTTTTTTTAATATCAAGAGGTTTTTTTAGTCATTTAGAGAAATTTAACAATTAAATTTAAGGAACATACATTTTAGGGGCCAATAATGTTATAAAATTGTAATTTATCGAAGTTAGGCCATAAGTAAAATCAAGGCATATCATAGGAGTAAAATCAAGGCACATCATAGGAGTCATATAGGTAATTAAGTGTGAAAAAAATCTAAAATTATTAAACGTTAACCACAATTTTTTTTTTAAATTTGACTTTGTTTAGTAGACTAGTTACTCACATTGGAATCACAATTCACAAAAGAAAACACACACGTTTATTTTTCATACCGAACCCTGTCCAAACAAGTTTTCCCAACTATTTTGTTGCTTTGTTGCATTTCAAGATACTCTTTGTACTTCATCGGAATATACCCCGGCACACATCTTTCTTCAGTCACCAACTTGTAAGCTGGCTCCACCACCACGTCCAATGATGGTCCATTTGCAACAGCAACCGATAATCTTGTGACCACATTATTCACGATTGCACGATGTTCCACACTCTTATATTTCCCATTACTAAAAATCTACGATCAAAAAGATAAATCACCATTAAGACCGTTAATGAAAAACTAACAACCTTGGTGTAGCAAGGTCTGAGATTTATACAGTTTGATTTTGACGGCTTCGCAATCCCGTCTAAGGTAAAAATTAAAGAACAACCTTTATACCCTTTTTATTCATATTTTTCATAATACATTGTCTTTTAACCATTTTTATCATTTTAAAACTTTAAATAGCCAGCTTGGCAGGACTGGCTAACCCACCCAACAATGCTGGTTGGGTTTCTTGTTTTCTGACTTATTACATAAAATAGTTTTTTTCTTCCAACGCTTTGCGACGAGAGTTTGGTCGTTTTTTTTTGTATAAAAAAAGGTTACTAATCATTTCAAAAGGTTTTTCAATATAAAGGATAATTGTTAAATTGTGTCGGAAAAAGTTGGAAATTTGAGACGAGGAATTTTGTTGCAAATGTGTCTCAATTTGAGTAGGAATTGTGTCGCAAATGAATTTTCGACGAAGGTTTTTCTGACACAATATTTTACCAGAATTGGTGTCTGAATTAGTGATTTCCGACGCATTTTAGATGCAATATTGCGTCGCAAATCTATCAGTTTTCTAATACTGAGTGAACTGGATCGTAAAGACCTAGATTGAACAAAGACACACGTACTTGAAGTTGGTCTGCGATGTTGACTAGGAACGAGTTTGGAAGATCGTTGTTCACATTGACCCATTTTCCCTTGTGCTTGATTTGAAGTCCGCCTACGCCATTATTGATTAGGAGTGTGAGCAGGCCATGGTCCGAATGAGGTGGCAACCCCATTGCAAGTTCTGGTTGAGGGCAAGGAGGATAAAGATTTGCCGCAAATATTTGTAAACCGGATTCCAATTTCAAAGCTTTTTGTACATAAGATTGGTCAAGTCCTAGGCTCGTTGATATGCCACTAAGCAACCCTTTTACTACTTCTCTCGTTCTCTTCGAGTACTCCATTAAAACTTCCCTGCAACATTTGTTAGGTGACTTTGGCTTTTGAAGTCAAACTTATTAGAATCGAAAATTTTGATGTTTTGAAAACCGAACGGGTTATGGAACTAGTGCCAGTGACAAAATTCATGGGTATCAAAAATTTCGTTCAGGGGTATCGGAAAACATAAAACGGTAAAAAAAATAAAAAAATTCCACTACGTGATGAAAGTTACCCATCACCGAACACACTACTAGTTTATGAGTCCGACCGATTGAATCAAACTTAAAAACTTGGATGATATTATATTGGTATTTATATACCACGTAATATTTAAATCTTATAATCTACAAAAATATATATTTTCTTAAAAAATGTTTACTCAAAATCAGCCCAACTACTGAACTGGTGCACCGGTTCAAGCGGCCACTCGTTAAAAACCGGCCGATCAACAAGTGATGGTTTAACCGATGCCCAACGAACCAGTTAGTTCTTTGTAGGAGTGTAAACAAGTAAAGCGGTTCACGAGCTACACGCGATCATCTTGTTAAAAGCTAAAATCGAGCCAAGCTTATACGAGCTTGAGCCCGAGCCTAGAAATAAGTTTTTTTTAATAAACGAGCTTGAACCCTAGCTTCACTTATCGAGCTCGAGCCGGCTCGCGAACCTAAACAAGCCTATTATTTATATAATTTTTTAATTAGTATTTTAAATATATATTTATAAAATAAAATTTAGTATGTATAAAATTATGATAAAATAACTAAATAATATATATTATGTTATATATAAAAATTATAACAAAAAACGAGCCTAGCCGCAAGCTTTAGAAATAAAACTCGAATTGAGTTGAGCTTGAGCTCGAGCTCTCAGTAAATTAAACGAGTCTTGTTGAACTCGGACTTGGCTTGTTTACACCTCTAGTCTTGAAAACCTAAAGTTTTGATCTTATAACTGAAAATAACGGTCACCTGAAACCCGAGGGCTTGTTTGGGTAGTGAAAATCCGGGTGTATAATAACCTTGAGAAAATCCCTCCAGTAGAGGATTTCATCCTTCTTAGAATTGAAGCTTGTTCCATATCTGATTGGATCAAGAACACCCTTTTCTTCAAACTCCTTCTTCTCGTCCTCCCTCAAATCGAAAAACTCAGCCGATTTTTCGATAACCATGTGCATCAAAGCCTCAGGTACACCATGATTAATCACCTAAAAATCATAAAAATATTAAAAAGCTTAAACACAAGCTGCACATGTAGTTAGTGACTGATTCAAGAAAGATGACAAGTACCCGGAAAAAGCCCCAATCTTTGCATGCCATATCGAGTTCTTGGATCGTTTTGGACCGTAGATCAGGATCAGCAGAGGTGAGTAAGGAAAAATCAACGGTGGGGATTTCATCTTGAGTATCTGATGCAGGAGGCTCGGTTGAGTTTACGGAGTAGGCGTAGATGGAAGGAATGTGGTTGAGGTCAGGCGATTCGGCTATTGATTTGACGGAGTTCATGTTCAAAGGGTCAACACAAGTTGCTAATGTACGCACATAATGGTAATGCGTGTATATTATGATTACATACTAAGAAACGATCATCTTCACGAGATGCCACATGTGATGATCATCTTATCAACCACGTATCATGTGGTCACATACCAACAAACGATCACATCATCGGAGGTGAGGCCAAAATTGAAACAAGAAAGAGTTAGTTAGCGAAACTACGTGTTTTAATTTGTGTGGAAAAACAAAAAGAATTAAAATTAAAATACAAAAACATCCGTTTTGTATGGTACCCCAACCGGTTTCTTTGAAATCGATTTCAAACTGGTGCGAACCCGATGTTACAAACCGGTTGGAGGATACGTAGTAGTGAACTGGTTACAGAACGGTTAATGTCGAACCGGTTTTTTTTATAGGTTTCAAATTGGTTAACTGGTTAACTACGGTAGGGACGAAAACTATCCGTTACGTACCGTTTTTAATAGCCATATTGTTAGTTATCGTTTTTTCAAGTTTCCTTGACAATTTGACCCCCAAGGTTATTTAAATAACAATTTGGTGTAAGTTTCGTTTAAAACGGAGTTGTTCGCGATACTGTACAACCTTCGAAGCATAGACTAACAAGTCTCAAAGCTACCTAAAGGTTTCATTTTTTTATATTGTTTTTTTTGTTACGACTGACGTGTCTATTTTTAGCAACGTTTACACGTGAGTTTTTTTTTTCCAAAACCGAGTTGTGAGTGGGACGTTTATCCATGTTTGTAGAGAGAGTATGAATGTACAAGTTGTCGAAACCGAACCTTATAAATTCCCCAGTGCATCAACGACCGCCACTACAACGTGTGGGTTCGCCCACTATATATAATACTGTTATCAACTAAATGAATACTAAAAAATATTATTATTTTATTAATAAATTATTGAGTAAAGTGTAACTTTCATCTCTGTTGTTTGACCATTTTAGTTATTTTCATACAAAACTTTTTTTTAGCTTTTTCGACCATGACTTTTCAAAATCTAGCTATTTTCATTCAACTGACTAACTCCGTTAAAATTTTAACATTATACCAGGGGCAATTTGATCTTTTCAAAAATCCTTTTTCTAACCATCTTTTCTAATCCCAATCAAGTCTTTTCAATAATATTTGAAAGTGCTTCTACATCTCCAATGGTTGTGGATTCAGGTAGGCTCTAAGTGATGGGAGCTATAAACCTTCAAGGACGACAAAAAGTAACAACTTAATGTGTTCGAACTGAAAATCAATTAAAATGGTGGAAGAAGAGAAAGGGAAGAGGTGTAAATTAAACCACTCTCTTGTATCAATCCTACTTCTAGAAATGTCTCTGTTTAATCTAAAATAATAGAAGAATAAGTATGAAATCACCCAAGTAATTAGTAACTAGTGGGGTCCCCGCGCTACACGACGGGAATTTGATTGATGTTGGTTCAATTCGTTACGATAACCGCTTGAATCCGGCACACGGTATAACAAACGAAAGAGAGAATGCAATAAATAAATTAGTTACATACCCAAAATGATATAGAAATGTGTTTAACATCAATCGAAACAACAAATAATGATACCGGTTCCGATAATACCTACGACAGTACCGATGTTGTTCAATCAGTATCGGTTAAGTTTTAAAATTTATAAGGTTCGATTTCTAGAACTTATACACTGCTATTTACCACGAAAAAAAAAGAAATATCGAAACACTGATTAAAATAACACTTGGAAACGAAAAATCCCAAGTTTCAATGGCTTATAAGTTCGTGCTTCTACGACTTGTACATTATTACGAAAGCTCGGTTTTGAATAAGATTTATGTCGAAACGTAGATAAAAATAGGTACGTCATAATGGTACAGTCGAAATTTTGTTAAATATTATATTTTAAAAATTATAAAAGAAAATTACAATTCATTTAAAAATAAATATACTATTAAAATATGGTTCTTATTTTTTTTCTTTCCAAATAAAGCTTAATTGGACTTTAATTAGATTGTTGAGTTAGAGTTTAATGAGAGTTTTATTTGTAAAGTTATGGAGAGGGGTTAAATGTAATTGTACATTTATATGACATTGTCAATATATACATTATGCAACTAAAAATGTACAAGGTGTCTTAATTTTTCTAAGAAATTACATTCACATCCTTCTAATCCAGTAGTATTGATATATATATATATATATATATATATATATATAGATATAGATATAGATTACATACCAACAAACCTGTGTCAAGTGAAGAGCAATGGGAAACGGTAAAACTCAGAAGAGATATAAAAGCAGAGGATCTTTAGTTAGGATTCACATCAATCAAAACTAGCATAGAAACAGAATAGTTGTAATCATTTATATGCAAACAGAATAGACCCAAGTTCCGATTAGGAAATCTGAGACACGTCTAATAATAAATCCAATCTTCCAAAAGAAATAATGAGATCAAATGTATCAGGACTTTATGGGTAGCCATAGGAGGTGTATTGGTTTCTTCAATTCCATCTCTTTGGGTTGAATTGTTGTACGAAACTTGTATGTTGTGAGCCTTCAAAAGAAATGGCAACAACTATGGTTAAATCAAAACTGCAAAAGAAAAGAAAAACTGAACGTAATTGAATGTTGTTTGGTTAACCCTCTTTTTTTAACCAAATCTGGGGTTTGGTGGAGAAGAAGGCCATCGTGGACGGTGGTGGGTCTTGGTAGCATGAAGGGAAATAAAGGGGAATAAAAAAGGGATTTTGGAAAAGATCAAATTGTTGATTTAACGTTAAAATTTTGACGGAGTTAGTCAGTTAGATGAAAATTGCTAGATTTTGAAAAGTCAGGGACGGAAAAGTTAAAAAAAAGTTCTTGAATGAAAGTGGCTAAAATGGAAAGTGACTAAAATTGTCAAACCACAGCGACGAAAATAACACTTTATTCTAAATTATTTATATCGCAACTAAACACCAATGGTATGGCATCACCCTTCTACCCGACACATGTGTTCAAACCTCGCCATAGGCGGTTCAATTTATATTTTTCGGTCTAAGTTGCTTTTCCCCCTCCTGAATCATTTCCACAAACATGATGGACAGTAACTTAACTTATTTATTCTTTGTCAACTATTTGAAATGAAATAAATAGTTGATAGCATCTTTACCTTTTTGTTAACCGTTAGGGTGTTAATTGGTTTCAGTTTATTCAAGTTGGAATTTTATTCGGTCGTAACCAAAAACCCAATCAAACCGAAGTGGATTTTTATTTATCTTTCATGCAACCTGACAATGAACCGTTTTGGTTTATTTTACATTCAATTTGGAGTTTTACACGGGGTTACATGACGGTTTTGGTTTTTTTATATAAAGTTTTGAATAGTATAAACGTACTTGTCGCAACACACGAGTTTACGTCTAGTTTACAGCTTTGAAAACGCACACTCGCATCGCAATTCACAACAGAAAACACACATTTATTCTTCATACCCGGACCTTGTCCAAACAAGTTTTCCCATCAAGTTTGTTGCTTTGTTGCATTGCAACATACTCCTCGTACTTCATCGGATGATACTCCGGTTTGCATCTCTCTTCGGTCACCAACTTATAAGCAGGCTCCACTGCCGTGTCCGGTGATGGTCCATTTGCCATGGCAACCGATAATCTTGTGACCGCATTATTCACGATTGCACGATGCTCCACACTCTTATACTTCCCATTACTAAAAATCTGTAATGAAAAGATCAATATTAATTATTATAATTTAGTTAAAAAGGTATATTTAATATAATTATTAAGATTATTATTGGTTTTGTCGGAAATGCGTCGCAATTTGTTACACATTTGCAACCAAGGCTAGGATTTTCATTTCCGTCACTATTTTGTCGCAAATGTGTAACACTTTGCGACAGGAATTTTTTGTCACAAAAATTTCGTAGCAAACTCGTTTTTTTCTAGTAGTTAGATAAACACAATTAATAGGGTTCATATTAAACTAACAGGGTTGATATTTATACGGTTCGGTTTTGACGGTTTGATAATCCTGCCAAAAACTAATTTAAAGAACTGTCACTATAGCCTTTTCTATGTATTTAATTTTCATCTTTAGAATACAATAAATATGTAGCCAACCCGGCAGACCCACCAACACTGCTGCTTTGGTTTGGTTTGTTTTTTTTTCCAAAAATTTAGCTATTCGTCTCATAATTTTTATCAAAAGTGATGAACCTGATCGTAAACACCCTAGATCGAACAAAGACAAACATACTTGAAGTTGGTCTGCGGTGTTGACTAGGAACGAGTTTGGAAGATCATTGTTCACATTGACCCATTTTCCCTTGTGCTTGATTTGAAGTCCACTTACACCATTATTGATCAGGAGTGTGAGCAGGCCATGGTCCGAATGAGGTGGCAACCCCATTGCAAGCTCGGGTTGTGGGCAAGGAGGATAAAGATTGACCACAAGTATTTGTAAACTGGATTCCAATTTCAAAGCTTTTTCTACATATGCTTGGTCGAGTCCTAGGCTTGTTGATATGCCACTAACCAACCCTTTTACTACTTCTCTCGTTTTCTTCGAGTATTCCAATAAAACTTCCCTGCAACATTTGTTTTATTGACTTGTTAATGTCTGACATTCAATGTTCTTAACATCAAACATTCAATGTTCTTAATCGTTATCGAACCAACCACACTACTGGCTCAAGGGTCAGAGCCGTTGAACCAAACTCAAAAATCAGATTACGTCGATTTAAAAAAAATACTTGTATGTTATATAAAAGAGTAAACTATAATTTGTGTTAGTGTGGTTTACTCCAATCTCCATATGTTATACAACATTTTTAGAATTCAAACTTGATATGTCAAATTAGTTCTTTAAAGATTGAAGTGACATTTTTGTTCATCTCTGACTTTTTAAAATTTAGCCATTTTCATTGAACTAACTCCGTATACATTTTAACGTTAAATTAGGGGTAATTTGGTATTTTCAACTGTCTTTCACTTTCTATGGCATTCAAGAAGGATTTTTAAAAAGATCAAATTGTCTCTGATTTAACGTTAAAATGTAGACGATGTTAGACAAGTCGATGAAAATTGATAGATTTTGAAAAGTCAGAGACGAAAAGGCTAAAAAAATAAGTTTTTGGATGAAAGTGGCTAAAATAACCAAACCGCCCGGAAGAAAATAGCACTTTCCTCTTCTTTAAAACACAAAAACTTGATATTATAACTGAAAATAATGGTCACCTGAAACCTAAGGGCTTGTTTGGACTGTGAAACTCCGGGTGTATAATAACCTTGAGAAAATCCCTCCAGTAGAGGATGCCATCTTTCTTAGTATTAAAGCTTGTTCCATATCTGATTGGATCAAGAACACCCTTATCTTCAAACTCGTTCTTCTCGTCATCCGTCAAATCGAAAAATTCAGCCGATTTTTCAATAACCATGTTCATCAAAGCCTCAGGGACACCATGATTAATCACCTAAAAATCATAAAAAATATTAAAAAGCTTAAAAACAAGCTGCAACTGTAGTTAGTGACTGATTCAAGAAAGATGGCAAGTACCTGGAAAAAGCCCCAATCTTTGCATGCCATATCGAGTTCTTGGATCGTTTTGGACCGTAGATCAGGATCAGCAGAGGTGAGTAAGGAAAAATCAATGGTGGGGATTGCATCTTGAAGATCTGATGCAGGAGGCTCGGTCGAGTTTACGGAGTAGGCGTAGATGGAAGGAATGTGGTTGAGATCAGGAGATTCGGCTAATGCTTTAACGGAGTTCATCTTCAAAGGGTCAACACAAGTTGCTAACGTAGGAACAACATGGAGAACTTGAGATGCGTGTAAATTATGATAAGATGGATAAAATATGCACCAACAAACAAACCACGTATGGTACTAACAAACAATCACATCATCGAGGATGAAGCCAAAATTGGAACTAAGATAGAATTAAAAGTTAAATACGGTTTTAGTTTGATGTGATTTGACACAAATAACCGTTTTAGTAAAAAAAAACTTAAATTTGACATTTTTAGTCTGATAATTTTATTTTAGTATCAATTAAAATCCACTGCTAACTTTTTAATAAAAAGACTAAAATACCCTACATAAAACTTAATATTTTTTTTTAATTTAAATAAAATAAAAATAAACCCACCCTACTCTTTCTTTGACTTTCTTCACACTCTCTCTCTACCCTTCTCTCTGCACCTAGAACACACCACCACCACAAAAAGTTTTCCGGCCAAAGTCAGTGTGGGAGAGAGACCACTCCACCGCCACCCCTGTTACTGCCAGAATCGTCTAGTTTAGGTATGACTTTTATTGGATATTTTAGTGTAATTGGATTAACTTGTTTGATCAATATATACCATGATAAATATCAAATAAGTTAGGAGGTGCGAAGTGCACGCTTATTTGAGTTTATCATGATATAATAGGGGTCCGGGGGCAGCGCCCCTGGAAGAGGGGTCCAAGGGGCAGAGCCCCTGGTTGGGATCGAGCTTATTACTTTATAAAAAAATGTATTAGAAATTAATTTTCTAATGACTGTTTTTATAAAATTCGTGTAAATAATTGGGCGGATTTTTATATTAAATTCGAATTTGAAATAATAGGATACCTGCCTTATCTTTTTTCCCAGATTCTATTGATTGATCATACATATTTTCTTCTTCCGGTTCAGAAAACATTCATCACAAATCTCCATATTGGTGTTTTTCAAACTCTAATGTTACACCCAGCTAATCTCTCATAAAAACTTTTAAATTTTATTTGTAAAAACCAATTTAGGTTAATTTTGAAAGGGGTAAGAAAAACACATTACAAAACAAAATAAAATTAAGGATAAGTGGACACACTGTAAAACAAAATTAATGATAAGAGGGCACACTTTAAAACAAATTAAGGATAAAGACATACTCATAAAACAAAAATAAATATCAAAATCTTGTTTTCACTTCATTCACCGAAAATAAGAAAACCGGATAGACATTTTCATCATTCTGAATTTTTTTTACATAAAACGTTGATTAAATATTTAGTTGAGAAATTGATTTTTCTTATTTAGTTTATTTCTCAATGTTAATTTTATTACTTATTTGGATAACTAATTTAAATTGATTATTAAAGTTAAATAAACTTTGTTAATCATGTGGTAAGAACACTTGTATAGTTTATTGTATTATTTGACTCGACCCATTTGCGACCCGACCCATTTTTTGCACCCTTAGTGAAAATTCCTAGATGCGCCGGTGATTTACATGGGTTAGATCGTTAAAGAATAAAATTAAATGGAAAAAAACTGCTTCAATAGTGTTTGGAACAAGTGGCGGTTCTATTAAGGAGGGACCGCTACCCCTCAACTTCTCCGGGGAAAAAGGAATTTTTTTTTTATGTTTTACGTATTACGTTACTCCTGAAACTAATTATTTTTTTTAAAAGACTAAAACTAATTATTGATTAAAACTCTAAAACTCAAGTGTATAAAACTAAAAAGCCCAAGTTAATTAAAATATCCAAAACCCAAAAGCCCAAATTAACTTAAACCTAAAGCCTAACCCCAAAAGAAAACCCATATAACAATTAACAAAATAAAAAAATCGAGACTTTTAACCCACTCACCCAGTGCTCCTACCTTGCAGCTACCCACCCAGCTCCTATAGCCACTCGCCAGTTGATTATAAACAGATCCAAACAACGCTATCCAAGTTTTCATGGGAGCAAATTATATGCACAGAGGCGACACATGGAGGTATGAAATACAATTGTTAGTATTAAACAAACATGTTTATTAATTGTTATTGAAATCCCAGTAATAATATTTTTGTTGTTCACATGGGATCGGTTCTATTGAAGTCTTCAGAAACACGTATTACAAGGAACGGACGAGATGGGCAAACAAGCAACATGAGACTATGTAAAATCGTTTCGTTCATTATCAATCACAACAACTTTCGGTCCATGTGCAACAAATTGTAGAAATGCAATGCAAATGGAAGAAATGCGTCCTCTATGTGATCGAAGAACTAGAAGTGATGATAATTAGCCGATAATTGTCGTCTATGGTAACAATTTGTAATATTTGGATGTTAATTTGCATGTTTTTGGACTATTTTGAATGATATTTGGATGTTAATTTGTAGGATAAATTTTTAAAAATTTTAATATTTCTAGAAATTTTTGCAAAAATAAGAAAATTTTTTGTAAAAATAAGAAAAATGTTAAAAAAAATAAAAAAGACCTGTCAGTATAGGCCATTCTCTATTTTTTATTCCAGACCTATAGGGACGACTTGTCGTCGGTATAGGCTCATCCTAGGCCGACGACTTGTCAACGTCAAACTCACACACACTCTAAATTTATTCATAAATCTACACTTGTTAATAAATAGACTAGAGCGCATAACGTTTAAAAAAAAAGACATCATACAACACAACATCTACCCTTTATAATAAAAATTACCTAATATTTTAACCCCCAAATGAAACTCTCAACCAATTTGTAAATCCATCCCCCTTCATTGTCTAAAGCAACCTATTCAATTCAAACAAATGGTATTTTAAATGATTACGTTGAGTGCAATTAGTTGACAAAATAGATGCCAACTAACTCTTGATAAGAATGGGTTGGAAGTGAAAGCAACCTTTTTGTTTTTTTTCTTCCAATGAAAGGACCCTATCGTTTGGTACTTTTATGACCCTTCACACTCCTTTCCATAGATGAAAATTACAAGAAACTCCAATAATGTCAGAATAAGAATATCTTCAACTTGAAGCCAGAACATGGGCAAATACGTAATTTTGACATAAAGGGTATTTTCGGAACTTAAAAATAATGATGCACCTTACCTAAAATCTAAAACGGCTTGATTGTTTCCTGAAATCGTAGTTAATCGTCGTTTCAGCCTAGAATTTTTATCAAGAACATATCAAACTGAACCGTAGACACCCTTGTCACAGCCACGCTCACTATGTTTAATCACCTAAAAAATTTTAAAATCATTAGATAGATATCGACTACCTGAAACGGCCCCGATCTTTACCGGCCTTATCGATCTCATGAAACAGGCCGATCTTAATACACATATACGCGATATGTAAAATGATATCATAATCAAAATATATATGAGATTATCTTTGTCATCAAAGATAAGCCCAAAATGGAATCAAGAAAGCAAATAATAACCAAATAATTAGTTGATAACACCAAACTGTGCACTTATAGTTTATCTTCCTCAATTGAGAAGCAAAACAAGAGTGTATTATATACAACCATCATTTTTGTATAAAAAATTAAAAATAAAAACACGAAGATTAATTCTCAGATTGTTGAGAGTTCTTCTAAATAAGATACCTAAAACTTACAAGATGTTCATGAACTGCCATCAATGGATTGAATCTGAACGTCGTGACGATCCGAATAATAATTCTTATTGTTATAAACATCAGATCTAACCCTACAAGCTGCATAATCATTCAAAGAAACTGATCTTCTCATATTCAAGAACTCATTATTTCCCTTATCAGCTTCTTCATCAGCAACTCCAATTATCAACTCCGAACTCCGATTATCATCTTCGGTTCGTCTCTCTTCTCCGTTAGATTCATCGGTTATCGAAACAGCAACATGGGTAATTTCTTCGGTTTGTCGCAAATCATCCAAATTACTGGACTCGTTCTTCACGATACCAGCACGACACAACGGGCAGTTTGTGTGTGACCTAAGCCACGTGTCAATACAAGAGATATGAAATGCATGGTTACATTTGGGCAATAACCTAAGGGTTTCATCTTCATCAAAATCGCTCAAACAAACCGAACACGACGTCCCGTCGATCAACCCGTCGGGTTTATATTTCACGACGGTAATTGCGCTGATCACCGATGGTTGAAGCCCAATTGTTCTGATGTACCAGATGGGGTGATCAAGAACATCTTGATCAAGAAACTCGTCATGAGTTTCTTGATTTTCCGGCGAGGGTGGCGGCGGCGGGCGGCGGCGGCGTGACCGGTACCAAACGGTGTAGAATTTGTAAAGGGTGTAAAGAAGAAAAAAAGAGAACGTAAGAATAAGAATAACAAGGGAGATTTTCAAGGGGAGGGAAAGTGACGAGTGGTGGCTGAGCGGCGGCGGTGGCGGCGGAGATGAATCAGTGTCGTTACAATAGGTAGGGCATAATAAAGAGCAGATGGATAGGCAATTACCAGTAGGGTTTTTTTCCTGATCGCATTGGAAGAAGCAAGAATCGGTTGGATCGGTCGAATTGTTCGGATCTTCGAATATTTTCCGGTGGAAATTGTAAGCCGCCATTGAAGAATTCAAAGCTTGTAGAGGAGGAGAAGATGATGATCATTCAATTTGATGTGATATTCTTCAAATGTTTTGGTTTAGGATTTGATTTTTAGGTTGTGGATCTTCATAAACAATTCATGTGTAAAATCGATCCAAAAGTCAATTTTTGAAAAACCTCACAAATTTGGGTTTGAAGAGACGTAGAGTTTGTAAAGTAATATATACCACTAGTAGGTTAAATCCCGTGTATTACACGGGTTGATAAAATTTAAATATTTAAAAATCTCGTGTATTACACGAGACGAATAAAATTTTTAAATCTTTATGTATTTTTTATAAGTGGAAAATGTATTATATATACTAATATTTTTTTAAAAAAGTTTAAAAATATATAAAAGTTAATATATAATTTTGTTTCAAAAATAAATTACGTTCTATTTAATATAAATTCGACTTACATCAACTATTTGGTTTAAAAAAAAGTTACATAATTAAATTTTAAAGTTTCTTAAAATAAGAGATAATCAAAATAGGAAATAAATATTATTACGTAAAATAGAAAATCAAATTGGGTAAATGGAAAATGAGGGAAATTTTTTATAGGATAAATGTGAGAGCGACACGTGTCACTCTTTTTTACTGCTTTATTAGTATAGATAGATTCAAGATACTTATGTGATAAGGTATATGAAATCTTAGTTAATACCAATACTATACAATTAATTTTGAATAGGTGGAATTTTATTTATGATGTCATTTTAGGTAGAAAAATAATTAAATTAATATACTATTAAATCATATTTTTATTTTTACAGATTAAAATAGACGAAGACAAAATAGTTATCTTACTACTCTAATAAAACAAAATGTTTAATGTCACATGTCATCTTCTTAGGCTCTATCAATCATGTTTTCTCGCTCAAAATACTTTACTTTTGTTTCTCAGAGTAATAATACATGATTTGAAGTTATTAAAGTAATGATGTATGAAAATACATTTACTAATTTTGTTAATATATTTTAAGTTAAATTTTTTAAAAAGTCAAAATATTTTAAAGTCAATAAATATATTTTTGAATCCAAAATTAATGTAAATTTTAACTCATATAGGAAAATTTAAAATCCTTATATATAATTTAGTTATATATAATTTAGTTGAAAAAATAAATAATGTTAATTTAATTTTGTTACTGTGATATTTTTTAATTTTGTTACTGTGATAAATTCATGTTAAATTGTAATAAATCTTATGTTACCAATCTTTTATACGGGTTGAATAAATACAATGCTATATACTTAGTAATAAAAGTTACGTATTACGTATTTTTGACATGTTATGTGGCTTTTAATACAAATTCTAGAAACGTTATATATATTTATTTTTTAAATTATTTTTTATAAAAATAATAAAAGAAATATTCAATTTATAAAAATGTTTTATGAACAAACCTATTTTTTTTAATAAAAAACGTTTTATGAATTTTTTTTATAAAAATCATTATCTATACTCTATGCTATCTAATAAATAAAGATTTTGATGAAACATTTGTCACTCTTTTATTCATTCTCAACCTTTTTTTCGTATCTCTCTCCTATTAATTATATATATATTTTTTATTTTATCTTATATTTAAATTAGAAAATGGTACATCAAACTATATTTAAGAAATGTCTGATTATATTGTAAATAATTCTAATGATACTCATGTTCTTATTCTCCAGTTTATAAATGAAAGTTGTATCAAGATTTATAAATTAAGTTAAAAAAACGTATACACATATTTAAAAATTATATCGTATTCAATATACAACCCGTGTAATACACGGGAGTGTAACCTAGTTTTTAGAATACAGATAAATTATGTTGTGGATATATAAAGCGGAATTCTAACAACACACAGAATATTGCTAATTGGACACGCCGTCGCCCTATACGCCCTCGTATAGGGCAATACGAGGGCGTATAGGGTTCAGTCACTGACAACAGAATGCCATATGTCATTATCTGTCTAGCGGCTGGTCCAATACGTGGCGTATTAAGCTACACGCAGTGTATGAGCCACGGGTTATATTTTTGCTTCAAAAAGTTGAAAGATTTGGAATTTATAAATCATATACGTGGCGTATAGGGCAATACGCCACGTATAGTTTTTTTTATTTAATTTTTTTTTAATTTTAATTTATATTTTGTTTTTTTATTTAACTATCTTTTTTAATTTAGTTTATATAATTTTGTTAATATAAGTTTGTTATCTATATATGAATTTTATATATTTTATATTCTTTTTAAACATTTATTATATTTTTACATTACAACCAAACAAAATATTAAACATTATAACCAAACAAATAAACTAAACATTACATACATTACATCAAAAAATTAAACCTATACACCAAAATGTTTTACATACATAACAACGAAACAAACTAAATACAAATAAAACAACTAAACCTGGATCGTGGTTATGACTGTCATCGTTCACCGTTAATTTCCAATCACCAGTATTTTCTTGGTACTCTCCTTCCAATTTAAAGGGACAACCTATTTTCTTGCTACCGGCACGTCTAACTGTGGCAGTAGACGCACGTTCGCCGTGACGGTCACACACAAGCCACACCTTGATAAACGGTTCCGTCGGATCGTCGCCTTTTCTCCTCGATCGTCGGGTGACAAGGACGTAACCATTCTCACGTCATCTCCGGACAGTCCAATCCACCAACTGTTCACGAGACTGAAAATTCTGGTCAGTTTTATACGACATGTTTTGATGGTTTTGTTCCTCGTTTTCGGAGTCGTCGGTTTGTTGTGTTTGGTAAGAGACTTCACCGCACACGAAGTCGTCAGTTTGTTGTGTCGGGTAAGAGACTCACCGTATACGTAGTCGTTCACGGGTTGTGTAAGGTAAGACGGTTCACCATATACCAACTCGGGATTGCTCAGTGGCTCGTTCAAATCTGTAAGCCTTACCCGTTGATTAAAATAAACGTCGGACGAGACCTCCTCCCAGTTCACCTCTTGAACGCCAGAACTTTGCGGGTTGTTTTCTAGCGACTCGTTAGAATATACCTGAAAACCGTAGTTACCATCCCACCACCAAGACATGTTTATAATTTTTGAGAGATTGTTTGAAAATTTTTTGAACGATACGTTCGAATGAGAATTCTGCATGGTTAAATACACCAAATTTGGGCCCTATACGCATAGTATAGGGCAATACGGTGTGTATAGGATTCGGGTCAAACCTCGTATACGCATCGTATAGTTCAATACGATGCGTATAGTGTACGAGGTACTTTCTGCAACTAGTCATCCATCACATTGCTATACGCGGCGTATAGCGATGTGATGGATGACTAGTAGCAGAAGGTACCTCGTACCCTAAACTGCATCGTATTGCACTATACGATGTATATAGGGTTGGAATGACCAGGTTGTACTAAGATGTCGGGCATGAGAAATTATGAAGAGCTATACGCATCGTATTGCCCTGTATATGACCAAGTCCAAATAGTAATTAACGTGTGTCATTAGTAGTCCCTATATAAATTCATGGTTAATACATTCATTATATTTACTTTTATGTGTACGGCGTTTTTTAATATTCGTTTTTTAAACTTAAATTATATTGTTTATTTGAACATAGTACTGATTTTTATTTAATAGATTATTTTAAGAATGATTAAAAAGTCGAAGAGGTTAGGTGATCAATTTAAAAATGAATATTTGTATTAACTTATATGTTAGTTGAGCAACATTCATTTGACTTTTTCATTTTCTTTTAAATATTAAAAAGTATAAATGACAAGGATTTGACAAGACAATATATATGGACAATATTGTAGTTAATTTTCAAAATCTACACTATATAATAAATAAAAGTTTTTATATAAGACGTGTCGTCTATATATTCATTCTTATTATTTTTTTTTCGCTTATCTCTTTTATTAAATACAACTTCATATTTTAATAATAATATATCTTTAAATAAAATATTAAATATACTAATAAAACACATTTGTATTAAACTATCTCCTATTATAAGAAATTTGAAATATAATTATCCAACTTTTATTTTGAATCAAATAGTAATGAAAGTAAAATTGCACTAGATAGTAATTAACGTATTTTTGAAATTCAATTATATATTAATTTTTACATATTTTGAATTTTATTTTCTATCCTTCTTATATGTAATACATTTTTACACATGTAAAATATATAAATAAAAAATTAAGAATTTTATAAATTAATATTTTTCACTCCGTGTATAGACACGGGGTTCTAAGCTAGTAATTGTATAAACCCTACTAATCAGTCAAAATTCAAAAGAAAACAAAAATATATTAGATAATATCTCACTCATAATCGGTTTCATCTTACTCGTAACAAAAGTTTGAGTCAGATGAGTGTAAAGTTTACATATATTACATGAGAGATAGAAAGTGTGCACATAAGGGTGCATGGTGTCGTGTTATGGCAACGAGAAGGGTGAGGTGGTGTTTGATACCGCTAGGGAACACCTCCCCACCCTATGCGGTAACGATGTGGATGCTGAGCGGCGGTAATCCCGAACATACAATTCTCAAACGGTTCCCTCCAAAGGTCAAACCCACCACCCTCACCCCACTCCCCTACCAGGGCCGGAGATGACCATGGGCGAGAGGGGCGACCGCCCAGGGGCCGCTCTCCTGGAGGGCCCAAAATTTCTAAATTTATATATATATATAAATTGTATATATATTTTTAAACTATTACAGTATGTCATTTTAAAACTATAATTTTGTTATGTTTATTGCTATAATTTATTTTGTTTTAATAAAGAATTTTTTATTTAAATTATTTATTTTGTTTTAAAACCATTTTTCAAACTCGTCCGGGCCCCTAAATCCTCAGCTCCGGCCCTGTCCCCTACCCCTCAAACGGTTATATTAGTTTAAAAAAATAAATAGATTAAACTATAAATACTCATTAAACATATTTATATTCTTCACATTAACCTTCTTTCCCGAAACACCAATTTTACACCTCATTCCAATTTTACACCTCATTCCAATTTCTAAAAATCTTTCCATCAAACAAGAGCACACGTGAGAAAAAAAACTAAAAATGTTTCCATCCAACAAGAGCACAAAAAAACAAGGCCATTATTCTTCACACCAATTTCACATCAACCTTCTTTCTCCAAACACCAATTTCATACCTCATTTCAATTTCTAAAAATGTTTTCATCATCCAACAAGCGCAGACGCGAAAAAAAACAAAAGCAAGGAGTCTGAGTTCTCAAGAAATTTCACAATTTGATCTATTTCAAACACCAATTTGCCCAATGTTATCGTCACCTCCCAAATCAATTTTTTTTCGGTTCAACAAGTGTACAACGATTTTCAACTATCACAACCATTGGTTCAGGAATCCAAAAACCTTAATTTCACGTGTCATGACCAATCCAATGAGGATAGTGATGAAACCCAAACGTTTTCCACCGACTTCTCGTTGCTGCAAGACGCAAGTGAGTTTTCGAAGATTGATTTATGATCGGGATATCATCAATTGTAGGTATGGGAGGAGGATATACCAAATGTGTTTCGCACACGGTACGGACACTACGAGTTTCTCGTTATGTCCTTCTGGTTGATAAACGCCCCATCAACGGTTATGGATTCGATGAACAGAGTTTGTTGTCCAATGCTGGATCGATTGGTACTAGTATTTATTCATGATATTCTCATCTACTCGAAGAGTGAAGGTGATCATGCCTGTCACTTACGAGAAGTACTAGATACTCTAAAGGAGGAGAAGTTGTAAGCCAAATTTTCCAAGTGCATGTGCTGTCTTAGAAAAGTTTAATTCCTAGGTCACGTTATCAACAAGAAAGGCATTATGGTTGATCCAACGAAGATTGTAACGGTAAAAAAAATGAGATATCCTGAAGACACCAACCGAAATACGAAGTTTTCTAGGATTGGCAGGCTAATACCGGAGATTTATACAAGATTTCTCGATAATAGACTCACCTCTGACAAAGCTGACAAGGAAGATGTCAAGTATGAATGGGGTCCAGTTTAGTCAAAGGAACTTGAAGGGTTGAAGGAGAAATTAACTCAAGCACTAGTATTGGCCCTACCCTAGGGCAATGAAAACCTAGTAGTGTATTCCGTTGCTTCTAATCCGGGATTGGGTTGCGTGTTGATGCAACGGGGGGGGGGGGGGGAGGGGGATGGTTGCATATGCGTTACATCAGTTGAAGACTCACGAAGTCAACTACCTGACTCACGACCTAGAGCTCGCAGCAGTTGTCTATGCACTAAAGAGTTGGAGGCATTACCTCTATGTGGTCAAGTGCATTATCTACTCTTATAACAAGAGTTTGAAATATTTCTTTAAACAGAAGGAGTTTAATTTGAGACAAATACGTTGACTGAAATTGTTGAAAGATTACGATTGTGAGATCTTGTATCACATGGGGAAGGCACTCGTAGTGGCTAACGCTCTGAGCCGAAATAAGAGACTGACTCCTATCAAAGTTAAAGCATGACAACTAGTGGCGAGGCCTGATCTTATGACTGAGATTCGGAAAGAGCAAGATGAAGATCTTAAAACTGATAACATAAAGAAGGAGAGAATGGTTGGTCAACAAGAGTCATTGGAAGCTAACACCCTCAGTGTGCGGTCTCGGTTTGGCTGGATCTGGATACCCAAAGGAAGCGAGCTAGGGCTAAGATTCTCGACGAAGCCAATAAGTATCTTTACACTATACATCCAGGCACCATGAAAATGTATCAAGACTTTAATAAGGATTATTGATGGCCGGGCTTAAAGAATGTTGTAACCTCCTACGTAACCAAGTGTCTGACTTTAGAGAAGCCCTGTGGTAAGATCCAACCGAGATACCGGAGTGGAAATGGGAACATATAATGATGGACTTCATAACCAAGATACCTCGAACATCTAAAGGTTTTGACACCACCTGGGTGATCGTGGACAACTTGATGAAGAACACTCACTTTTTGTCGATTCGCGAAAAGTTTTCATCTGAACAATTGGCGAAAATGTTTATAAATGAAGTAGTAACTCGTCATGGTGTGCAGTGCCCATTGTCTCGGACAGGGATACGCGATTTACTTCACGGTTTTGGAAGAAATTTCACGGATCGACGGGTACCAGACTTAATCATCCTCAAACAGATGGTAAGTCTGAAAGGACCATCCAGACTCTGGAGGACATGCTTCGTGCCTGTATCATCGACTTCGGTGGATGTTGGGACACTCATCTACCACAAACGGAGTTTTCTTACAAAAACAGTTATCGCTCGATGATAGGTATTTCACCATTCAAGATGTTGTATGGGAGGCGATGTAGGACTCCGCTATGTTGAGGAGAAATTGGTCAGAAGGAATTTGGGAGTTTAGAAGTTGTCAAAGCCATGTCCGATAACTTCAATATGATTAAGGCGAGAATGAAAGCCACGCAAGGCATACAGAAGTCTTACGCCGATCGAAGGTGGAGCTCCCTTGAATTCTAGGTTGGAGATCTCGTGTTACCCAAAGTATATGCTTGGAAGTGAATAATCCGTTTTCGCAAAAAAGGAAAGCCAAGTCCGAGATTTGTCGGACCATTTAAAATCTTGGCACGGGTAGGAGAGGTGGCGTATAGGCAGGATCTATCTGATGAGCTAAGTGAGATTCATCCTACTTTCCACGTGTCACACTTGCGAAAGTGTTTGGTTGACGACACATCCCACATGCCTCTATTGGACATTGAGGTTGATAACCTGTAAACTATATCGAAGAGCTAATGGCCATTGTGGATAGAAAGGAAAAACATTTGCAAAATAAAGTGATATGATTGGTAAAGGTACAGTGGAAACATCGACGGGGTTCGGAAGCCACTTGGGAAAAAGTGGTCGAGATGAAGGAGTCTTACCCACAACTTTTTGACTTGTTGCAGGTTTCGAGGACGAAACCTCTTATAACATTCGGAAAACCTGACTCTCTTAATAGATCGAAAAAAATAAAGAAAGCAGGAAAAGGGGAGATGGTGGGTTTGAGGAATGATGGGCATGGCCCAGTAGGGTTTACTACACCCTACTCCTTATTTGATCCGCCTCCATTTCATCTTCAACTTTCAAACCCTTCTTGTGTGTGTGTGTGTGTGAGAGAGAGAGATACAGAGAGAGAGAGAGAGAGAGAGAGAAAGTGCAAGAATCAAGCATTTAATCTTCAAAGTTGGTTCCATTCTGTTTCTCCGGTATTTGGGAGGAAGAATCCACGAAGAAACGTTGCTTTTAAGGTAAGAATCCAACGTAAACCCTCTGTTTTCAGTCCAAATGGGTTTTGGGGTAAAACTAGGGTTTTAATCTTAAAAATCAAGGTTTTTACGTATGAAAAGGGGTATAAAGCCCAGATTTGAGCTCATGGGAGTTAAACAAACGTTTTAGATGTAAAACGTTATGAACTTGGGTAGAAAAATGGACCTGTTTGGGGTGGTGTTTATCAGGTGACACTGCCAGTGTCGCCACCTTAAAGTGGTGACACTTGACGGGGATGAAGCGGGGGATGTGGCGTTGTGCCCAAGAAATCCATTGATTGGACATGTGTCATTCCCTGGTTACATTAGGTGTTGCCAATGACGTCCGATGACACTATGATGGGCGACAGTTGAGTTCCACGACAGTAAGTCCAGAACGTACGCTCTGGAGATGCTACGAGTGTGCCAAGCGACACTATGCCTGGCGACATTGGTTAGTATCAGGCGACACTATGCCTGGCGAGACTGACCATGTTGCAACGAAACTGCTAGGCGACACTAGGGTTAATGATAGAATTCGTGTGTTGACTTATGTGTAGATCGATTAACAAGTTAGCACTAACTAGACGTCCAGATCAGGTTAAGTTACGAACGGACAGGTGAGTCAAGAATCCCTAATTACTTGTTTCTAGGGTGATGTGCATACTTGATGAATCTTTATGAAAAGATGAATGAAATGAGATGTTTACGAATGAACGATTTTTGAAATAAACGTTGTTTGAAACCTGAACGTTTTCTAAATTTAATGTTTTTGAAAGGAAAAATGTAAAGGAATGGTTTTAAATGAACGAAAAGGGGTTTTGTGAATGAATGTAATGTTTTATGAAATGAAATGGGCCAAAGTTTTAAAGAAAAGTAATTACATGTCTAATCAGTTAAATGAAGGAATTGACGAACGAAGTATGGGGATGTAAGTTCCCAGCCTTATAGAACGTTTTGAGATAAGTATAATAGGGGTAGCGCTTATGTGGCCTATCAATGGGTATGACGGTTGTGCAATTGGCGAAGGAAGGGTGACGATGGTCACTTGGGGTTAAAGTGATCCGTGAATGGTGAATGTTAGTACCTTACCGATATGTGAGTCATAAAGGCGATGTTATTACCTTAATGACCTATGAATCGTAAGGGCAATGTTATTACCTTATTGACTTACGAGTTGTAAGTGCGATGAACAAAGGAAACAAAATGGATGGAAAGAACGAGGATACAAATTTAGACAAGAAAATGTATGACTAATGATAAAAGTAAATGAGGAATGAATGTATTCCCAATTTTCTTATGAATGTTAAAACCCTAACGAATGATTGAACGAATGATAAAACATTTCCTAAAAACAGATGAAAGACTTGAACTCACCGGTGTTAGCTGACTTTTAGTATGCATGTTAGGTTAAGAATAAGGAGGTTGATGATCCGATGCGGCTTGGCTAATCTGAAGAGTTACCCGACGCGAGAAGTCTGGCATCCCGTTTTGAATGATTGTGAATGTAATAGACAATGTTTTATTTGGTTGTGATTGACTATGTAATGACATTAATTTCCGTTGCTTGTCTTATTGAAGTTTAAGAACTGGTTGTGAATGAGTAAATCAACACGTGAGCTCTCTCGGGTTTGGGGCCTTACAGATTGACTGTCATACTTCTAATAGCTTTCATTGTTCAAACAAGTCTTAACCCAATGGCTCTGATGCCAATTTGATAACAAAAACACGGCCATATACGGTAAACAACAATTGCGGAATCAACCTTCGTTTAACTATACTTTCCCAATTCGAATGAACCTTTTAGGATGCAAACAAATATGGTATTCTAAATGAAAATTTTAATAGTTTGATGTGTCAAAATAGAAATATGAAATTCGGGACACAATAACAATTTAGGTCAAGATTAATATATTATAACACAACTTAGTTTATATAAACCATTTTATAAAAGTAAAATTAATATTTATAGCATAAATTTCGTACCACAGTTGATCCAAGCAATTGGGGTTGGTGACCTGATGGTAAAGGAAAATCCTCTAAAAACATCAAAGTTTGGGGAGATCATGAGTTCAAGTTCCACTCCCAATAGAAATTAAGAAATTTACCTTTAAAAAAAAAGTTGATCCAAGCAAATTTCGTAATTAAAGACGGATCTAATCTATTAGTAAGTAATCTTATTTTATACAATTCTAACCTTTTTCATAATGTTTTACTTTAAAAATCCAACGTGCTGCCTTTATTTCTTCCAAACTTGCAAGGAACACATTACTTGTTACACAAAAGACTCTATTACTTGCTTTAAAGTCATCAAAACGTAAAACAAATTCTCACACATCATGTTTCTCATACCGTTCAAAGTTGGTTCTCTATATCAAAAAACCATTTTGTTAGCCTTGTGAAACCCTTTTGGAAAATCACTTGAGCATCATGAGCCACTACAAGAAAAAGACCCTATGCCGACGGAACCTATCCCGACGACATTTGTCGTCGGCATAGGTCACCCTGTGCCGACGACATGTCGTCGGTATAGGTTAATCACAAATTTTGAGAAGTGAGACCCTATACCGACGACATGTCGTCGACACAGGGTTGAGCCGTATGGAGGGAAAATTGGCGCCCGGTGAAAAATTGGGGAAAACCCTATACCGACGACATGTCGTCGGTATAGGTTAAATTATATTTTTTTTTGTTTTTTCTTTTATTAAAACGTTTTTGTCGGTGGGTTTTTTTTTAAATTAAAAACAATTTTGGGAAAACCCTATACCGACGACATGTCGTCGGTATAGGGCATTTACTTTATTGACCGGTCAAAACTCTAAGAAGACCTATACCGACGACATGTCGTCGGCACAGGATCCTATGGCGCCGATTATCTAGGCTATACCGACGACATGTCGTCGGTATAGGTCTCAGCGTCCCCTAACCCAGCAGCCAGGTTTCTGCTTCCCATTTTCACCCAAAAACGAAACAAAACTCTCTCATCTCTCTCTTTGGCGATTTCGCGTTTTTGAAGTGTTTTGTGGTGCAATTTTCACTAATCTCTCGGTTTTTAAGGTTAGTTAACATATATGTTTCAATTTTGACAATAAAATCAAAATTTTTGGGTATTTTGGTTAATTTCTTTGTTTTTGGTTAGGTGTTTGAAGATTTGACAAGTGTTTGAGGATTTCAAGCTATTTGAAGATATTTGCAAACTTGGTTAGTAATTTTTTTATAAATTATGTTTAGATTATGTTTGTATGTATATTGTTATGTTTATTTTGTATGTATGTATATATGATTTGGATGTATGATTTTATAAATATTTATGAAATTTTATTATGAAATTAGGTTTAGATGTGAATTAGGTTTAGATAAAATTTGGGTATTTGGATGTATGTTTGTATGTATATTGTTGTGTTTATTTGTATGTATGCATATATGATTTAGATGTATGATTTTATAAATATTTATGAAATTTTATGATTAAATTAGGTTTAGATGAAAATTTGGGAAATTTGTATGGAATTGTGTTTATATATGTAATTTGGGAAATTTGGGCATTTATGTATGGAATTGTGTTTATATATGTAATTTGAGAATTTGAAAATTGTTTATGTATGTTTGTAAAGGATATGTATGTATATTATGTTTATAAATATTTATTTGGCCATTTTTTATGTATGTTTGTAAAGGCTATGTATGTAATTGTGTTTGTGTATATAATTTTAGAATTTGAGCATTATTTAGGATAACTATTTAGAATATACCCGTCCGAAATTTGGGCATTATGTAATTATGAGTGTATGTATATATCTTTGTATGTATATGTAACTTTATTTAATTTTGTTGCAAGTTCGGAACTCATTGCGGTTGGAGAGGTGTGAATAATATCTTATTTGTGTTTCATTGAATTTTTTTAAGGTACGCATCCCAACTTTTTTACCTTTATGTACGTATCATGTTGTGTACACTAGTATGTTTATTTAGGATAACTATTTAGAATATACCCGTCCGAAATTTATCTGATAGAGATAAATTTTGGATTGTCCCCTTTGGGACTGCTTTTTGAATATTCTATCTTATTTAGGATATGTATACATTTTAACGGGTTGACATTTAAGAAAAAAATTGGTAGCTATTTCTCTTTACTCCTTCGAGGTTGCGGTTTATCTGCATACTTGGGGAGTTAAGGGGAAATGCTGCTGATTTGTTCTTAAATAGTCAACTCGTTAAAATGTATACATATAAGATAGAATATTCAAAAAGTGGGTTAGGATCCATCGCCTTAGAGTACCGATCAAATCACATACATTAAATTATATAATTTATTACATGCATGTATATGTGTATGCTTATAACACAATAGATATGACACTAGATATGGCAATTGATAAAAGTTGGGTTACACTGGGAAATCGGAATTCTCCGGCTTTCTTAAGCGGTGTTCGCAACTTTATAGAGACGGCCAAGAACCATGTCGACGGTCGAGGTAGAGCGTTTTCCCCGTGTAGACGTTGTTGTAATGCGTGTCGACAGGATTTGAAGACGATATATGGCCACATACATGACCGTGGGTTTCTACAATCATATCAGAATTGGATTTATCATGGTGAACAACATCCTCGTATGGCGGAGATAGCATCATTTTTTGCCCCAAGAACAACACCAACTCCTCCAATAACTATAACAACAAATAATGAGATGTTTGATGCCATAGATGATGTGATGGCAGAGCAAAATACAAACAAAGATAATATAGATGAAGATGGAACTGGTTTAGACCCAGAGTTTGATGCGTTGTTTGAGGAGCTAAATAAGGAGTTATACCCCGGTTGTAGTCAAATGTCTTCCCTAAACTTCATAGCCAAATTGATGCATATCAAAGTTATCAACAAATGGACGAATTGTTCGTTTGACCAACTGTTAGAGCTTCTACAAACTGCATTGCCAAAGGAAAATCACGTTCCAGCATCACACTATGAAGCTAAGAAGAAACTGAGTAAGATTGGGTTAGGATATCAGTCTATCCATGCTTGCATTAATGATTGTGCACTGTTTTGGAAGGAGAATGAATCAATGCAAAACTGTCCGGTTTGTAATGAGAGCAGATGGGTTGACAAAAACACAAAGGGGAAGAAAGTACCACAGAAAGTGTTGCGCTACTTTCCTTTAACTTCACGGCTTCGACGAAGGTATAGTTCAAGATTAACGACAAAAGATATGATATGGCATAATACTGGACGCTTAACGGATGGTATGATGCGACATCCGGTTGATGGGAAGGAATGGCAAGAATTTGATGAAAGATATCCGGATTTTGCTAAAGAACCAAGGAATGTCCGCTTAGGTTTGGCTGCTGATGGTTTTAATCCGTTCGGTAACATGAGTCAGACTTACAGTATGTGGCCGGTAGTGTTAACAACATATAATACACCACCATGGTTATGTATGAAAGAGTCTTCTTTCATGTTAACCTTGCTAATTCCCGGGCCTAAATCACCTAGTAAGGACATTGATATATTTTTAAGGCCTTTGGTTGATGAGTTGAAAATGTTGTGGGCTGAAGGAGTACAGGTGAGAGATGCATCAACCAAAACTGTATTTAGGATGCATGCGGCACTGTTATGGACTATCAAAGACTACAAATCGTAAGTTTTTTTGTCCATCTACAAGTGAAACTATTATTATATTTTAATTTAATTCCACTAATTTGATTTTTATTTTGTCCATCTACCAGTGAATTTGTATCTAAATTTCCTGAACGCAATATGCAAACCGATTTTTCTTCATGGTTAAAATATGAAGCAAATGTATTTTCATCTTCATCTTCTACACCCGATAATAAAGAATTAAGGGCATTGGCACATGGTCCCTTGTACGCATATTCTTACACTGCTTGCATAGTAAATGGTGTTAGATTTGTGGTACAAAATCGTGATTCCAGACGCACTACTCAGAACAGTGGTGTGGTTACAATAGGAGAAGACGATACTCCATTTTATGGTCAACTAGAGGAGATCATAGAGTTGAACTACATTGATGGTTACTTGGTTGTACTATTCCGTTGTAAATGGTTCGACACGAGAGGTAAAAGATTAATTAAGCAAAACAATACTATCATAATTGACATCGGCCGTGAATGGTATGTTGGCAAAGAATGGTATGATGATGTCCAATATATATTAGCCACACAGGCTAAACAAGTGTTCTATCTTCGAGACCCTTCTCGAACCACCGGTCAATGGAGGGTTGTTGAGGACGTTCACCATCGAAAGCTTTGGGATTATCCTAGTGTTGTTAATGATATAGATATATTGCACAACACTCAATCAAATGATTATACTTTGGTTGTCGACACCGGATGCGAAGGTGGTGAATCAAGTCCTGTTGCCCCGATTCCCCATGCAGATTGTCAATCTATTACACGGGAAACTCAATCATTTTTTGGTAACTTGGTTGTCGACTTAGGCTACTTGCCAATGCGTACAACTTTAAATGAGGGTGGTGAATCAAGTCATGTTGCCCCGATTGATCTTGATGAAAGTTTTATTAACGATGATGTAGAAGATGAAGAAGATGCATACAATTCAGATGAGGAAGATGAAATAAATGATGAAGAAGAAGAAGATGATGATGTTGACACACGTTATTGTAGTGATGATTCTGATTGAATGTATGTTAATAGATGTCTTTATATTTGTATATGTTAAAAATGTAGTATTAGTGTTTAATAGATGTCTTTATATTTGTCTATGTTAATTATTAATTATTTATGCTCACTAATTATTTTTGGTGTAGAAATTATGGCAACGATGGCGCAATCACACGGTGGTGACGGTGGAGACGATGGATATGGGGGTCCGTACAACTTAGAATCGGGTTGTGCGAGTGGTAAGTTACTTGTTAGTGTTTAATAGATGTCTTTATAATTGCCTAACTTTCATGTGTCAATATAGGTAGTGCCTCACAAAAGAGGCGTTCTAAAGGAAAAAACCTCAAATTATATAAGAAATTTGAGGAAAATGGGAGGAAGCCTCTTGACATTGATGTTGAACTTCATGGCGGTGGCTACAAGTTCGTGGGTCCTAATGCAACTGATTTTATACGTGCTATCTCTTTGGAGGTTGAGAAGGTTGTCCCGCCATATTATCCTAACTGGGCCAAGGTTCCAAATGAGAAGAAACATGCAGTATATCCCACTCTATTAGTAAGTATAGATGTTTTATAATTACTTACAATTTCATAACTATTAGATTTTTTCTAATTACTTTCCACTTGTAGGAATATTTTAATCTGGACACCTGGAGAAACACTGAAAAGTGGCAAGGCGTTCAACTCAGAATCACCGCCGAGTGTCAAAGGGCTTATAAAGACCGCAAGGGAGAGATGAAAGTTCATTTCGACGAGAATGGGGGATACGATGATGTGGAGGCGGCGAGGAGTAATCCACCACAAGATGTTGATCAAGAAACTTGGGATATTTTGATTAATCAGCTGTTTTTAAGTGCGGGCTATAAAAACCGCTCGGAGAAAAACAAACAAAACCGAGCAAAACAACGCTACCCAAGTTTCCATGGCAGCAAATCATACGCCCAACGCCGACACATGGAGGTATGAAATAAAGTTGTTATTATTATACAAACATGCTTATTAATTCTTAGTGATATTATTTTTGTTTTTCACAGAGGACCGGCCCTATTGATGTGTTCAGATCGACTCATTATAAAGAAGGGACGGGCTGGGCCAATGATTTTGCATCAACAGATTATGTAAGTGAAATTATTTTTTTGTTAAAACATCCAAATTTGACTTTAACGGGTCAAAATGACCCAAACACAATTTAATAGACTTAAAACAAAATACTTTAACTTAAACGGGTCAAAATGACCCAAACACACTTTAATATACTTGGAACATCCAACTGTAACTTTAAACGGGTCAAAATGACCCAAACACACTTTAATAGACTTAGTACATCCAACTCGAGGCCAATTGTTGAATATGTTTGCTAGTATTATTAGTATTTGTTGTTATTAGTGTTGGTTGATTGGAATTTGTGAATTTGGGTCGTCTATTACTTATAGTTTAAAAGGTTGGTTATCCATTTTATAGCAGTTATGCTGTCGAATTTTAGTAAAATAGTCAACTGATTGTTTATTACATTGTTTAATGTAGGACCGAATACAAGAGGAGTATACAATATCATCTGCTGAGTCTGGTGGTGACACATCCACTATTAATGAGTTTGCATGCATGGAGCGTGCCTTAGGTCATCGGCGTGGCCATATCCGGGGTGTTGGTCGTGTGGTGAGTAATCCCACACCGGATGTGTTCGGTACTCCCCCTCCACAACCACATTGGCAAGACGTTGATCAACGTGTGGCTAGTCTTCAACAACAATTCCAAGAACAACAACAACGCGAAGCCCAACGAGAGGAAGAACAACGATTGCAAAATCAACAACTAGAGGAAGAACGTCGTGTGCATAATCAACAAATGCTTGAAATGCAACGACAAATGGATCAAATGCGTCAAATGTGGGAGCGCCGAACTAGTAGTGATGATAACTAGCTTGGAGTTGTTGAGCCTTTGTAGTTGGTGTGGTGTTGTCTTGAACAATTTGCATATTTTTGTGTTTTGAATGTTTGATTTGTCGGACAAGTTTGTGGGTCGAACAATTTGTATGCTTGTTTTACGTTTCGGATATTAGTTTTTATTGGATTTGAATGTTTGAATGGTTTATATATAATTATTTGCAGGTTTTTGTTTTTAGAAATTTAATATTTATGGAAAAATATTAAAAATTAAAAAAAAAAAAACAGAAAGACCTATACCGACGACATGTCGTCGGGATAGGTCTTTTTTAAAAATTATTAAAAAAAATGAAAAAAACCTATACCGACGACATGTCGTCGGTATAGGTCTTTTTAAAAATTATTAAAAAAAATGAAAAAAACCCTATACCGACGACATGTCGTCGGTATAGAATTTCTTTTTGAATTATTTAATTAGAACCTATACCGACGACATGTCGTCGGTATAGAATTTCTTTTTGAATTATTTAATTAGACCCTATACCGACGACATGTCGTCGGTATAGGCTGACCTATACCGACGACACCTATACCGACGAAAATCTTGGGCTATTTGGACGAAGCAATCCCGACGACACCTATCCCCACGACAAGTCGTCGGGATAACTTATGCCGACGACAAGTCGTCGCTACAGGGTCAAAAAAAGTCGTCGGTATAGGGTGAAATTGTTATAGTGAGCCCAGGAAGTTCTTCAGCCGCTTATGGGGTTCGAACCTTTGTCACCAAGTTGATAGGCCGTTATAGAGTTAGCTCAAGGACCACGGCTAGTACTCCGGACTACAAGTATATGAGCGGTGGCATGAGGCTGTCCAAGTTCGGGTATGGCATTGGCAGTTCAATGAACCAAGTGTTAAGCATTTCTAGCGGCTGTTCAACTAGAAGACCGGAGTCAAAAATGTGTCTCTTTTTATTCTATTAGTTGTAGTTGAACATTGAACAACTTGTTTCCTTTTTATGATTGGTAATTGCAGGGAGCATGAAACTAACTTAAAGGTTCATCCATCTGATCCAGATCTTCCAAGGGCCAACATCTTATCTTGGTATATACACTTTCAGCTTTATATATATACTAGTTTAGAACCCGTGTAATACAAACGAGATGAAAAATATTAATACCTAAAATTTTTAAATCTTTATGTATATATATTATAGGTGTAAAATTGTATTAAATATAGTAAGGATAAAAAAAATTCAAAATACGTAAAAATTAATATATAATTGGGTTTCGAAAATACTTTAACTATTATTTAGTTTAATTTGACTTTCATTTGTTATTTGATTGAAAATAAAAATTACACGATATAATTTCAAAGTTTCTTATAATAAGGAAAATTTTAAAATAAATGTGTTTTATTAGTATAGTTAATATTTAAAAAAAATATATTATCATTAAAAGATAGATGTGTATTTAATAAGAGATTTTCTTAAAAAATAAAATAAAATACTGTTATTGGTAAAGCCATCAATTTGGGTTTTGTTATGCCTTACATAGTTTAAACTAAAAACAAAATATTTACTAAAACAAATTAATTGAGTTAGTGGTGAGTTGCGTGAAAGGTCTTCCATCCTTGCTCAAACCTTTCCTAGGTAAATATCTTGGATGGTTAATGCCGCTCAAAATAAAAATTGGGTTAACGCTTTGACAGGCTAAAAGTTGTCCACTAGGAAATTGATATCAACCAGGAATATCATATCTGTCGGTAATTAGCCACAAATTTCTGACGGATCTTACCAAATCCAAAAATAAAAAAACTTTTAGTTATCGGCTAATTTCCGAACGGAATAAAAAATAAGTAAATAAATTTTTAGTTTTTTTGGGAAAGTTTACCGACGGATTACATATAGACTCAAAAAAAAAAAAGAAAAAAAATAATGCTTTAATTGTTGCTGGTAATTACATCGTTAAGGAATTCGTCGATAATTTGTCTCAAATCATGTTACGTACTAACGTATTTTTCCGATGAAGAATTACCGACGGATTGAGCGATGCGTATAAAATAATCTTTGTTTTTTTAGTTGTCTGAATCCACTTTAACGCATCTAATTTCCTAAGTGACCTACATAATTCAATACTAGAAAACACGTATATTTTCTACAAAAGTTTCCGACAAATTTATCAACAAAAGATATTTCACACAGGTTAGCGACAACTTTCCGACAAAACAAAAACAAAAAAGTAACCATAAGATTTCGTACAATTTTCTGACAAAATTATTAAATAAGTTAACTTATTTATTCAATATAATCGTCGGAAAATTAGTCAGGACTTTGTCGGAAAAAAACATTTCCTATTCTTATGGGGTTTTTTCCAACAAACACTTTTGTCGGAAACTTGTCGCTTACGGCCAATTTCGATAAATTTTTCATGAAATATGCTGTCACAAATTTTTCAGTTTTTTGGTAGTGATTATTATAAAAATATTTTCTTTTGTGATTATAATTACCACATCACATTATTTATATGAAAAATATATTCAATCAACCCAACTAGATACCGTTTAACCCATAAAATAGATTTGTTTTTAACTGGAACCCCTTTTGGTGGCATGTTACCTAACCTATCCGACCTTACCATCTTAACACCTCTATATATATGTACACATAACCAAGAGTGAACTAACAAAGATATATCATTTAATATGGTGCAGGATAAAATGGATTTTGGGCTCTATGTTACCCTTAGTGTTCTCATTTTGGAAGCAAAAATATGATTCCATGCTAAAGCTAGAAGGCAAGCAAAAATGGGTTCCTAGATGGTGTTTCAGTTATTTGTTTCAATAAACAGATGCAAAAAGAATATAATAAAGATGATTATTTCAGGTAAGGTTGAAGGGGTTGTTAAAGAGGCGGAGGAAGTTGCGGAGGTGGTAGAAAAGGTTGCATCTACAACTGAAAAATTATCAGGAGAGGTTGCGAAGAAGCTGGACAATGGTGAACTGAAAGAAATTGTGTTAATTGTAGAACATGCATCAGATGTCATTGCTAAGGATGCTCGAATGACCCAAGATTTCATCCACAAGGTACTTAACGGCGATCTATTTGATTAGATATTACGTATGGTATGGATCAGTTGAACCGGGCTATGTTTTATATCACTGTCCATTTTGTAACATCAATATTTGCTAAAAGAGTTCTTTCCTTGCAGGTTGGAGATGTGAAGCAAGACTTGAGGGACTTGGAGGCTATGGTGGAACCTGTCGTCGATAAAATGGAACACAAAAAGTAGACAACAACGTATTTTTTTCTTAAATTTGTCATTTCTATTGGCGAAATTGTATGTTTATTGTAACATATCATATGCTTTTATTTTCAAGGCGAGTAATTTGTCATCTCTATCCTTAAAGCAAATTTTGACGCCGCAATCTTTGGCGTACCGAAGGTGATTGACAAATAGCCGCCTAAGATATGATGGAATTGTGAATGTAGAATGTCAATTGACTCCTCCATGTAGAAGTGATAACCATATGAATTAGTGAGTGCTGTTAAAATGTCACAATGCGCTCATTGCCCACACACACAGTCACTTGCGAATAGAAATTCTTGTTGTGCCCCAAATATGGAGTCTTTTTAGAATCATTAATTGAAAGAATCAAATGATTATAGTTATGATGGTACAAATCTTTCTTATTGCTAAGGAAGTAAATACAATAGAAGCCTCCCACTCATAATTACCCCTTTTTATGTTTCATCATTCTCCTTCAAATTTGAATGGACTCAAAAATTGAAAAACCACTTTAATTTGTATCATTAACTATTATGTTTTCTAAAAAAATGATAATTTCACAACTTTATGTCAATATTATACGTTCTGACGCTCCATTAAATTACATTAATATTTTTTTATATATATTTATAAAACTTTCACAAAAGGCCTCAATTTTAACGTTCGATTTAGGCCACAAAATATGTTGAGCCGGCCCTGATCCTCTTATATGGGACAAACAAAACTTTGTCAATTTCCATTGCTTGTATCTTCCTAAAGGCTTAAACTCATTTTGATTTCCATTCTGAAAATATTTCCCAACCGTCCCCGCCATTTCCAAAATAGACTCGAATTTAACATTTACACATGGAGACTAACCCAATTTTTAGGTGTTATGCATAAATAAATGTGGAATCTTACACATTAAACCTTTACCTTGTGTAAGGGCTCAAGCCCAACTAGGGTAAGAGTGGTTGAACCAATCATTAAACCATCTTCCGATAAATGTTAGAAAAGACTCACGCTTATCCTTCCGCTCATTCAGTCAATCCAATAAAAGCATATACGTCTAATAGGCCATGGGTTTATCTTGGTTTTCTCCTAATGCTTTAGATCCAAACCCTTTAGCTAAGAGGAAACATCACTTCCACATTTAGATAGGTGGACAAGACTGTTCCCAAAACAATAACAATCCAAGACAATATGTTTGTTGAAACCGTCCGTTGAATCACGAATTTATAAGTGGAAGCTAAGGAAAATAAGACTCCAATGGTTGTAGTCTATGCAACAAGAAAGTATGTGTCAAAATAATAAAGCCATTTTGTGTAAAACTTTTTGCTACTAACTGTGTAATATATCCACATTTTCATTTTTCAATATCTATTATTTTTTATGGCTCTCATACCAGATGAAAAATCGACAAGAATCCATGTAATATTACTTAATCTCATCATTTATAGCTTCCTTCCAAAAGGAAGCATCCTGAGACTTCATTGCTTCTAAACACGTTTGGGGATCTTCATCAAATTAAAAATAACCAAATATTCTTCCATCAACTCATGTCGATCACCTTCAACTACATACATTTCAAAATCAAGTCCAAAGATTCTTTGCCATATTCTTCTTGGTTCTTGATCATGATGGTTCAAGTTAGAATCATTTTCTTAAATATCTATATTCATGGGAACCTACATAACACAATTTCCTTGGAAGTCTCATGTGCCTTACAAATAGTTTTGAACATCTGTTCATCATACATATTGTCTCTACATTCGATGATATTGTTAATTGATATTAAACCATTCTTCTCTATTATCACGAATATAGGCTCTGATATTTTGGGCATAACCCAAAAATATACATTCGATATTGTTGATACCTAATTTCCTTTTCTTGGATTCGAGAAGTCGAACTATTACCCTACAATCCCATATCTAAAGATAATATTGTAATGTTTTAGTACTCATTGGTTCCATAACTCATAAGGAGCTTCTTTTACTCCTTTTACTTGAAACTTTATTAAGTATATTTCAAGTTGTTATCATTGTTTCTTCCCAAAATTTAGAACTAAATCCAGAATAAGACGTCAATGAATTAACCATATTTATCAAGGTACAACTTTTCCTTTTCGCAATACCATTTTGTGTTGGTGTATTGGAGCTTTAGCTTGATAAACAATACCGATAGATTCGAAGCATCTACGATTGTAGTATTCACCTCCTCTAAATGTTCGTGGACATTTAATTTTAGTTTAGCATTTAGGTTCACCACAATCATGTAGATCTTAAAATTATCAAGAACTTTATCTTTTTTATCTTTTGAATGCAAAATATATCAATAATAATATCGAAAGTAATCTTTGATAAATGTTGTAAAACTTTTCCCCAATGATTCATTTTTTGTATACAATGTAGATCCGTTATAGCATTTTAAGATATCACCGGCATATGAAATCATCATTCTCTAACTTACAAGTAAAGCCTCATTCCGGGGTGACCTCACGCATCGAATTTACCCATTTACAACATAGTTCAATAACCGATATTGGCAGCGAAAACATTGTTCAATACATACAAGTCATTAAAACAATAATAAACATCGTCTATAAAGTAAACATAGAAACATGATGTGAGTTTTGGGTCAGGTAGCCATCAAAGTCTTGGTCCACTCCATCCATAAGCATTCCTTCTATCTATCCTTATGCCAAAGTGCATACTAAAGTCAGCTAATTCAGGTAAGTTATAGTTTAAGTAATTAGGCAATTACATCATTCATATAACATATCATCATACTGAGTCATAGCTCATACTTACACGTCTTATAGAGTCATAGCTCATACTTACACGTCTTATAGAGTCATAGCTCCTAGTCATACGTCATATAGAGTTATAGCTAGCTCATGAACATTCATTGTATTGAGTTGTAGCTCATAAGCATATATACATCACATCAATTAACTTAACACACATGGGTAAGCTCCTCGTTTTGTATCGGTGTCACATAGACAACCGTAGTTTGTACCTATTACATTATGCAGTTGTAGCATCGTAATAACACCTACTTTCTACGTAAGTAGCCGTAAATCATATCGTTTGCATAAGTAGTCGTACGCTGTAACGTTTACTGAGCCGTAATAACACCTACCATATACACGAAGTAGCCGTAAACATATCGTCTGCCGAAGTAGTAGTAATCATACCGTCTACCGAAGTAGTCATTTTCCTTTCGTCTACATTATGCAACCGTAGCATCGTAATAGCACCTATCGTAAACATATGTAGCCGTAAATCATACCGTTTGCATAAGTAGCCTTCTAGTCATCTGTTTGTCACGAAGGCATCCGTTTATTATTTATCATCTTAACACATTAGGTATTTTTTTAATTCATACACATCTTTTCATAAAAAGGCCATATTCATTGGCTCTCATTATATAAACATATCATTATTATATAAGTATGCATCAAATTACAAAACGTTATAAAACTTCTTTAAAAATAGCATCTAGAAACTCACCTGTGGTATGTGGTATGTATGTTGAGTTTCAGGTGATGTCTACATACTCTAATGGTTACGTACACAGTAAGTAATTGCTCATCTTAAATCTGCGAGAACTCCAAAGTACTCGCATAGGAGTGTACATGCATATACCCAAATATTCGCACATGGGTTCCTTTGCGTATATATCTAGTATTTGCTCAATCCTATGTATGCGTGTACCAGGAGTATTCACACGAGTACTTAGTACGAGTACTCCAAGTATCCGTATCATGCATGTGTATACTTTTGATTTCACTATGAGTATTTCGTGCGAGTACTCTGTTCTTTCCCTCACAAAATCCTAAATTTTTGCATGGGTTAGATCTGGACTGTAATGACATCAAGATTCAAACTTTAATAGTTCAAAACATCCATTTAGGTCCCCCCCCCCCAGAAAGCCAGATGTACGGTTTTCATGTTGTTTCATACGCAAAAATCTCATCTTTTGGGATTAAAGCTCTTTTTAACTCAAACCCCAATTTTAAGGAAAAAATGTAGATTTATGGCGGCTTCTTACCTTATAAACATGCGTAGCTTCTTGTTTATCCTTCCTCTGTCAATCCATAGCAGTGATGACGCAAAATAGAGGCTCGAGATCCGACTCTTCTTTCTTTCCCTCACTAGCTGAGAACTTCTCTTTTTCTCTCTAGGTTTGTGCAAGTGACAAACGGGAATGGATCGATGAGGGTTGGTGCGAAAATGGGTGTGGAGGCTAGGTTAATTAATAGGGTAGGACTCCACTCCTTGTTTTGTTATTTCTAACTTATAAGTCTCTTCACATATTCATTTCTTTTATTTTTTCATAAATATATTACATTAGGATGTTTAGGAAGTTACGTTATAGGCTAGTGCCACTGTTTCGATTTAAGTTTCCTCGGGCTATGGTGTGGTTAGAGCATAAGACACTTTTGAGTATTGCAACTAGAAATCACATTTTCTTTTCCAAATTTTGTAACCCCGCCATCTAATGATTGAGCTTCATTATATCGCATGAAATTTGAACCCTCACAATCGAACCATTGTGATTGTTTGGTTCTACAGGCATCAGATGCCAAGACTCAAACCACTACCACCTCAACCAAAAAAAAATTGAACTATGGTGACCAAACCATTTGGGTTGGTACACACTAGACGCGAACCGTTTCATATAGAGTCTAAAATGGTAAAAGCAACCCGTCGTGACGCACAAAGCGTAATCTAAACATCACAATACGTCCATGCCCACGGTCACGTCGTTCATGAGAAAAGGAGCAACCAACTCTTCCGTATTGCTAATAAAGTAAATAGGGTTATAAACCCTTGTGAGTTTTCATCATCATCCTACGTGGCATAAACCAAATTTTATAAAATTCCTTTCTTTTTATATGAAATTGACATGCTTGACGTTAGATAAGATTGGGGATGTGTGGATATAATTCTGTGTCAGATCTTTTAACCCCAAAACCAAACATAAATCAGTATCGTTCACGAATTAATCCTTTTGCGTCATTCTCCCTCACAGGTAACGTAATAAAAACCTTCCATTTTTGTTGCTTCTCGCATCTATTTCTTTATTTGAATTCATTGTTATATATATTTTGATTGTTGTTTGTTTTGATTTATCCTTTTGTGATCCTTGAATCTGCTTCTTTTTGGATTGTTTTCTATCAACTACTATGACTTGTTAAAACACACAAAAGAACACATATATAGAAAGATTTGCATCAACCTTTTGGTTTTAAATTTTAATCATAAGTAGCTCCAAGATGCCCTTGCCCACTAAGATGTTCTATATCCCATGAAGTCTCTGCATCTAAAAGAAATTATTTTTTTAGTAAAGTAGTTTTAAGGCCCGTATGTGTTGGAACATTAAATCCTAGGGCAACGAACATTAAATCCACTTAACCTGCTTAACTGGTAATTACGAACTGTTAGCGAGACGATATATTTTATATATATATTCGTTAGACGGGAATTATTATTTATACTAGTTTATAAATAATAATTATATATCTTGTTTTAATCTTTCATTAAAACATTAAAACGAGTTCAGGTTTTTTTATCTTATATTGGACTTTGGGCCCGGAAATAGTTTAATTAGGTTTATAATAATTAGATGTATATTTAATAATAATAATCCTATATTGGTTTTAACCTAGAAGATATATCAGCCGCAAGAAGAAGTAATTGGTTGACTTCTTGTTTTTCCAAAGCTGCTGTCGACAAAAACCAAAAGAAGGGCCTTCTGTCTTGCGACTTCAGGTTTTTTTATCTTATCTTGTTTTAATCTTTCATTAAAACATTAAAACGAGTTCAGGTTTTTTTTATCTTATATTGGACTTTGGGCCCGGAAATAGTTTAATTAGGTTTATAATTATTAGATGTATATTTAATAATAATAATCCTATATTGGTTTTAACCTAGAAGATATATCAGCCGCAAGAAGAAGTAATTGGTTGACTTCTTGTTTTTCCAAAGCTGCTGTCGACAAAAACCAAAAGAAGGGCCTTCTGTCTTGCGACTTCCGGCCTCAAAAACCACTTACTAATGTTGCGTGCCACATCCGCCATTACTAATTGATATAACCAGATTCTCTATTCTTATTCTATTCTTGCCATGGGTCATTAATATAAAAATTTATTAGATCTAAAATATTAATTAACATTTAATTTGCTTATTTAACAGATGTCTACTGAAATAGAATCCCACTCCTCCTACTCTCTCAAGTATTTGCTTGAAAATGAAAAACTAAATGATACCAACCTTATCTTGAACTCTCTCCCTAGTTCTTATGAAAACTTCATAATGGACTTAAATATGAACACATGGGAGAAGACTATGCCCGAACTGCACGGTATGCAGGAAACGGCCGAGATGAGCATATCAAGTAAGACTAATCAAGAGTTGATGGTCAAATTTGCTGGTGTTAACAAGCCCAAAACCAAGAAAAGGGGTTATAACAACAAAGGTAAGAAACAAATTGTTGTTGCTGCCAAGCATGCCACCAACAATAACAAGCAAGTTGCCAAAACACCCCCCTCCCGAGGAGCGTCAGTATTTTGAATGCAACAAGATGGGGAATTGGAAACGTAACTGTCGTGAATATCTAGCTAAGATGAGATTGAAGAGAGCCAATGGTGAAGGCACCTCTTCAGGTATTTCTATCTATGTTATTGAACTTTTCACTGTCTCTAGCGACACATGGGTATTTGATACCGGATGTGCTTATCACATCGTTAATCTATTGCACGAGCCTGAAAAGTGGAAGAAGCTGAAACATGGCGACATGGAACTCATCGTTGGTGATGGGAAGAGAGTACCGGTTCTTGCAACCGGAACATTTCACCTTTTATGTCCTTCTGGCCTTGTAGTTATCTTAAATAACTGTTTGTTTGCAACTGGTTTAACCAGAAACATTATTTCAGTTTCCTTATTGTTTGAACAAGGTTTTAAGTACATTTTCAATGGAATTTTTATTTCTGTTTACTTATATGATATTTTCTATTTTGAGGCTAAACCTCGAAATGGTATTTATGAGGTTGATGTTCAAACTAATAATAACATATACAATCTTTCTAAACGTATCAAATATAGCATTAATGATACATTTCTATGGAATTGTAGACTTGGTCACATAAGCAAGGCGCGCATGAAAAGGATCCAATCCGAAGGGATCCTTGAATCCACTGGACATGACTCCTATGAAGACTTCAAGTCTTTCTTAGCCGGCAAACTCACTAAAGGATCCTTCACCGGTATTAGTGAACGAGCGAAGGATCTGCTAGGACTCATACACACTGATGTATGTGGCCTTTTCAGAACCAATTCTAGAAATCATGAAAGATACTTCGTTTCATTCATCGACAATTATAGTCGATATGCTTATGTCTATCTTATGAAACACAAGAATGAAACTTTTGAAAAGTTTAAAGAGTTTCAAAACGAAGTGGAAAACCAACTTGGTAAAACGATAAAGACACTTCAATCAGATCGAGGTGGTGAATATCTCAGCACAGAGTTCATCAATCATCTCAAGGAGTGTGGAATAGTTTCACAACCCACTCCACCTGGCACACCCCAACTTAATGGCGTGAGCGAGAGGAGAAATCGAACCCTACTTAATATGGTTCGGTCGATGATGTGTAGAACAAACTTGCCTCACTCCTTCTGGAGTTATGCTCTTATGACCGATGCTCGCATTGTCAATCTGGCACCGACTAAGAAGGTAAACAAGACTCCATATGATATATGGCATGGTCTAAACCCAATCTGTCTTACCATAGAGTATGGTGATGTGATGCATATGTCACCAGCAATTCTGATGACAAGCTCGATTCTAGAGGCGAAAAAGTTGTTTTCGTCGGATACTATAACAGAAGCGGATTTTATTTCTACCATCCTGATGCAAATGTTATTTCCATCAAAAGGAAGGGACACTTCCTCGAGAAAGAAGTTCTTGAATGAGGAACTGGAGATAATATAGTGGATCTTGAAGAATATCGAGAACCACAAACAATCGCTGATGAAGTCGGAGCGTCTGAACAACAAGAAATTGTTGCTGATGAATCAGACATAAACACAAGCGTTCACAGAAGTGTAAGGGCTCGCAAAGAACCTGACAGATACCTATGGCATCTTGTGGGTACCGAAGTCCTATTAGTAGCTGAGTCTAATGACGAACCTACTAACTACAAATCTGCAATTTCAGATCCAGAATCTGCAAAATGGCTGGATGCCATGAACGCCGAGATGCAATCTATGCGTGACAATCAAGTCTGGGACAATGTTGAGCTACCCCCGAATCTCGAGCAGTAGGAAGCAAATGGATTTTCAAGAGAAAAACCAACATGCATGGAAATATACACACTTATAAAGCACGGCTAGTTGCGAAAGGTTTTACTCAGACTCAAGGCATTGACTATGATGAAACCTTCTAGCCTGTTGCTATCATCAAATCGATCAGGATATTGCTTGCCTTAGCCACGTACTATGGCTACGAGATATGGCAAATGGATGTCAAAACCACTTTCCTTAATGGGCATCTCTCTGAAGATGTCTATATAGTACAACCTGATGGTTTTGTTTATCCAAAATATCCTAATAGGGTGTGTAAACTGAATAAGTCCATTTATGGACTCAAACAAGCATCTAGAAGCTGGAATCTTCGTTTTGACCAAAAGATCAAAGAGTTTGGTTTTGTCAAAAATGAAGACGAGCCTTGTGTTTATAGAAAGGCTAGTGGGAGCACTATATCATTCCTCATATTGTATGTGGATGATATACTTATCATTGGAAAAAACATCCCTATGCTTAACGATGTTAAACACCGGTTGAGAACTTGTTTTGCAATGAAAGATCTTATAGAAGCAGCTTACATTCTAGGAATCAAGATCTACAGGGATAGATCCAAGAGACTTCTAGGGCTAAGCCAAGGCACATACATAGACAAAGTCATGGCACGCTTTCATATGGAAAACTCCAAGAAAGGAGGTGTTCCTACGACTAAAGGCAACGTGCTTAACAAATCGCAATCTCCTTCAACGGACATTGAAACTAAGCGTATGGAAGCAATTCCTTATGCTTCGGCGATTGGTTCTATCATGCATGCTATGTTATGTACCAGGCCTGACGTCTCATATGCTTTAAGCATGACCAGTCGTTTTCAGCAAAGTCCTGACATTGCCTATTGGACTGTAGTCAAGAACATCCTGAAGTACTTGAGAAGGACTAAATATATGTTCTTAATATTTGGAGGAGTGGAAGAGGAGCTCACTGTAAGATGTTACACTGACGCCAGCTTCAAAACTGACCGAGATGACTCTCACTCACAATCAGGATTAATATTCACTCTAAACGGAGGAGCTATCTCCTAGAAGAGCTCCAAGCAGAGTGTGGTGGCGGATTCAACCACCGAATCTGATTATATAGCTGCATCAGATGTTGCAAAGGAAGCTGCTTGGATGAAGAAATTCATAACTGACCTCGATGTGGTTCCAAGTATTCGGAAACTAATCGAGATATTTTGTGATAACATAGGCGCTATTGCTCAAGCCAAAGAGCCCAGATCTCATCACAAAGCCAAGCACATTCTTAAAAAGTTCCACTATATACGGGAAATTATGGAACGTGGTGACATCGTGATAAGCAAAGTAGACACAGATCAAAACCTAGCGGACCCGTTCACTAAGCCGATGACTCAGGAGAAACATGATCAGCGCAGAAATGCTATCGGTCTTAGTTTTGCTAGCGATATGTTTTGATTTAGTATTTGAATGTACAAACATTAAACATTTATACTTTTTGAATTCATTTTGATTTACTAGTTAAATGCAACTTTGAATCTTATAACTGTGTTTGATTTTAATACGTTTAATCCATGAATATTGTATTCTCAATTATCCGTATTCGATCAGAATCGTGGGAACGACTCTGAATTAAGACTATTCTGAACTTGGACTCAAGTAGTTGACTTCCAATTTCACAGACCACATCTTGGATGACGTTGGATGTAACTCGCTTCAAATCATCTTCATGGATTTTAATCATAAGATGTTTTGATATTAGTATACTTATTTAGTATCATCTGACCTGAGATGCATACTAGAACTTTCGTTTACCAAGGACTGTTCTTTAATCACTGTCAACCGCTGTCGCGTAACTGCCGGTCATAAAGGCATTGGTTAGGAACAGATCTGAAGTTCAGTGGGAGTTGTATGTACTCAATAAGGGATTCTGTACTCTTACATGATATGTAACAGTTAGACATCGTGGCGCCCTCGTGATTCAAACTGGCGAAGTGTAAGGCCTTACCCAAACTGACTGTGTGTTTGATTGGACTACTATGAGTCTTGAACGAGAACAATAATGATTGAACGCTATATGAGAATGAATCTAATCCATATCTCATTGATTCAATTGATTTCTTTTAACTAAAATGATTAATGACGATTATTATCATAAGTCTATTGTCTTACGATAGTAAAAGATTACTAATAGTAAGATGTTTTGGTTAATGACTTTAGAGAGTCATACCTTGTCAGGGGCAACCATGTGTAGCTAGAACACCGCTGGTTGTCTGCGTTAAGGAACTTAATCAAAGTTCGTCCAAGTGGGAGACTGTTGGAATTATATGTCCGTTCACTATTATTTAACGCTACTAACTGAGTTGTGACCCGTAAGAGTTACACCTAGGGCAACGAACATTAAATCCACTTAACCCGGTTAACAGGTAATTACGAACTGTTAGCGAGACGATATATTTTATATATATATTCGTTAGATGGGAATTATTATTTATACTAGTTTATAAATAATAATTATATATCTTGTTTTAATCTTTCATTAAAACGAGTTCAAACTTTTTATCTCGTATTGGACTTTGGGCCCGGAAATAATTTAATTAGGTTTATAATTATTATATGTATATATAATAATAATAATAATTATTATATATTGGTTTTAACCTAGAAGATATAGGTGCCGCAAGAAGAAGTAATTGGTTGACTTCTTGTTTTTCCAAAGGTGGTGTCGACAAAAACCAAAAGAAAGGCCTTCTGTCTTGCGACTTCCGGCCATCAAAACTGCCACCGTCCGCCGCCTTATCCGGCGATTCTCGGTGCCACCCGTTCTCGTGTTTTGGTTCATGATCTAGCATCGGTTCGTTGTACCTAGGTGTCTCAATCGCTTAATCATTAACCCCTAAGGTATAACTAATCTCATTGGTAGATTAAATATTTTATTCCATATTCGTATGTTTTGTAACCCAGATCCTGTCGGGTTTTTTATTTTATGTTAAATCAGTTTCGTTCCGCTGCGTTTTAATAATTACTAAATAATATTTATTAATCTATTATTATTTATCAACCGTTTTTGATAACTAATCTAACTAATCACTACTGAAAAAAACCCAAGAGTATGAACTATGGAGCATAGATAGAGACAAATGTCCCCAAACGAATAAAGTGCTTCCCAAGAAACATTCAATGCACATCTCTTATCTCTTTCAAGTTATGTCTGAAGAACATCTTCTTCACGTCACCTATCATAAGCAAGCCAAAGATATATGGGGAGAATTAAAGACTCGATTTGTGGGTGCTGACAGGGTCAAGGAGGTTTGACTACAAACACTTGAATCAGAGTTCAAGTTCTTAAAGATGAAAGACTTTGATTTTGTTGATGACTTCACATGAAAAATAAGTCAACTTGTGTCAAAAGCCTACAATATTGAATCCATGATTAATAACAAAGGACTAGTCCATAAACTGCTTGGGTTTGTACTAGAAAAAAATCATTCAAATTGTTTTGATATAGTTGAATAATTGGCAGACACCGTGTCATTCCAACAAGTTGTTGGAAGATTAAAAGCATATGAAGAACGCATCAAGATGCCAACCATGCATAATAAACTTCTATTCACGAAAACTGATGAAAAAGAAATAGTCAAAGAACATAAATGTGACTATTGTGGTTGTGGGAGTTCAAATCGAGAAGAGTTTGGACGTGGCTGAAGTAGGGATCGGAGGTCCAGAAAAGGTAAGGATGGTGAATGGGTCCAACAGAATAAGAGCCATATATGATGCTACACGTGCAACGAGGTTGGACATTTTATAAATGAATGTCCAAAATGAGAAAAGAAAGAGGAAGTTAATCTGACCGAGGGGTGAGCATCGGGATTTGACCGGGCCAACCCAGACCAGGACCGAGACCTTTAAAGGGGTAATTGGGGATCGAGGACCAGATCATTTGTAGATGGGTTAGTCCGGGCTTTATTGGGCCGGTTTTGGGCTTTAGCATTAAAGCCCGTTTAATTGAATATATATAAACTTTTTGGTCCAATACTTCCGGTTGAAACCCAATCTATTAACGAACACAAAAAGTTTAATAGAATCTCGTTACATGATTCTAAAATATGTAGAGATTCGGTATTTAGACCAAACCAAAATATTATAATCATGTTACAGTTTATTAGAATTTAGATCAAGACCAAACCTAAACACGTTGAGATTGAATGTTTAGTTGCTATCAAACTATTTATTAGAATCTTGTTACATGATTCCAAAATAATCTCATAATCATAAACAAAAGCAAAAATACCTAAACATCAAAAAAACAATCGAAGATGATGATGATGAACTAGTGATGAAACAAAGGACATGTAATCGAAGAAGATGATGAACAGAGAGAATCAGACACAAACAAACTGAATGACCTATAATCGATAGTTCCTTCACTGTCGTATTTGTAATATTGTATCAGGTTTTTTTTTATTATATGTGCTAAATCATATAGTAATTGTTCTATATATATGTGGGTTTTGTGGGCTTTTTTGAAAACCTACATGCTTAGCCCGAATCAAGCCCGTAACCGTTAAACAATGAAAGATAAGACCGAAGACCGGACCAATTACACACATCACGATTTGGGCTCGGGTTTAACGGGCCGGTCACGGGCAAGGCCGTTTAATGCACACCCCTAATCTGACCCGATACAATGGTGAACTAGCTTTATTGTTATGGCAAAACGGGTCTTAATGAAAGATAAATATCTTTCTTAGACTAAATTTAGTTTAAGAGGAATGTTGAAATTTAAACTAAATTATAGTTTTATTGTATGTATATGGATCAAAGTGTAATATTGTAAATAAGTGTCGATTATATTGTCTCTAATCCAAATGTTCCGTAGTTTGGAACACACTGATTCATAGGGTTTATATACGTGCGCCTTTGTATTTTGAACATACAAAAATCGTAATCAAAATACAATTATAGTGTGTTAAACTGATCTATATATCAATTGATTATGCCTTTTGATTACCAACAGATTTGACAAACCATTCTCCTATCACTCACTCAATATTGAAACCATGGAGATTAAGATCCAATCCACTCAGGTCATAAAACCATCAAAGCCAACCCCGGAAAACCTAGGCCACTTCAAGCTATCATTACTGGATCAACTAGCTCCATCTTCATACATAACTCCAATCTTCTACTATAAGACCAGTGGTCATAAAGTTGATATTTCAGACATATGTAGTCAACTGGTTAACTCTTTATCAGAGGTACTAAATTTGTACTATCCACTAGCTGGCAGACTCACAGAAGATGGGCTGGAAGTTGATTGCAACGATGAAGGGGTTAATTATTTGGTGACTCAAGTGCATACAAACCTGGATGAGTTTATCAAACTAGGTCCCAAGATTGACCATATGAGTCAACTCATAGGTGCAAGGGGTCAAGACACAACATCGTTGGTAACGGTCCAGGTCAACGTGTTTGATTGTGGTTCAATTGTTATTGGTGTTATTGCTTCACACAAAGTCACAGACGGATGCAACCTAATAATGTTTATTAACCAATGGGCGAGCATTAACCGCACTGGTGGGTGCAACGGTGCGTTTTCACCTAGTTTCGATAGACTGGATTCGTTGTTCCCAGCGAGGAAAAACGCATCACCTGGGCACTCATCTGTTCCAGTTGACTCGGAAGCTGTAGTTGTGACAAAAAGGTTTGTATTTAGTGGGGCTACATTATCAAAGCTGAGAGCAAAAACCGGTTCGGTAAATGGTGAACACACACGGGTCACATTGGTGGCTTCGTTAATATGGAAGGCTCTTATCATCGTTGACCGAGTCAAAAGTGGGAGCTCTAGGGATTGTTTTTTGACCGTGGCAATGAACTTGAGAGGAAAGGCAAGCTTACCCATATCTAAAAGCTCGTTTGGGAACGTATGGGCTCCGTATCCCATCCGGTTTTCGCAAACCGAAACTGAACCCGAGTTTGTTGATTTGGTGGCTTTGATAGAAGACACAACAAGAAATGTTATCATGAGGGTTCAAAAAGCAAGTGGTGAAGAGATATGTAGGCATGCAGAGGCGAGTTATGCTGTGGTTGATGAAGAATTGAAGAGAAACAAGTTTTGCATTTTTACAAGTTGGTGTCGGTTTCCGATTTACGAGGTCAATTTTGGTTGGGGTAAGCCTTACTGGGTGACTGAAGCTGGAAGTTCACTTGAGATGGTTGCTTTAATGGATGAGAGAGATGGTGATGGAATTGAAGCATGGGTTAGTTTGAACCAGAAAGAAATGTGTGTGTTTGAACATGATCAGGATATTTTAGCCTTCACCTCCTGACCTACTGCTTTAACCAGCTTAATGTTGCAAATTCTTTTTTTCTAGTAGGGATCATATGTTACGTTTTGTGACCCTTTACCCCCTTTCGTATAATGGATGTGTTATTGTTGAATTGATCGATTAATCTAGACTTATTATTTATTAAAGAGGTAACATTACAAAACAAAAAAAACAAATATAGAAAGATTTGCGTCAACATTTTTGGTTTTAATTATAATTGTAGCTCCAAGAGGCCCTTCGTAGCCCACTAAGATGTTTGTTCTATAACCCATGAACATGAAGTCTCTGAATCATTTAAAAGAAACAATTTTATAGTAATATAGTTTTAAGGCCCGTATGAATTATGGAGTACACATTGAGAAAATAGGGATATCTTGGTTGTTAAATAGTGTACTCCACAGCTAAAAGGTCGAGGATAATGGTTTATTTATCCTTGAAAATCTACGAATTAGTGTTATTGAGAAAAAGCTAGAGGCAAATAAATTAAAGGTCCATCGGGAATTTACCATCAAAGATCTTGGCGTATTAAGTTACTTCTTTGGTCTTGAAGTCACATACACACATGATGGCATGTTCCTAAGTCACTCAAAATATGCTCATGATATCCTTGATAGGGTTGACCTCCTGGCTGCTAAGCCGGTTCACACGTCGTTACCTGCCTATGAATCCTTTGTCACTACAGGAGATCCGTGTAAGGATCCTACTCAATACCGGTCTTTCGTTGGAGCCCTTCTGCATTTAATGATTACTAGACCAGATCTCTCTTATATGATTATTCAAGTCAGTGAATTTCTCCAAGCTCCTACCACTACTCATTTTTAACAAATTAAACAGATTCTTCGCTATGTAAAAGGCACCCTCTTGTATGGTCTTACGTTCTCTTGGCCACTTCGAACGCCCGTCGTTAGTTACTCTGATGCTGACTGGGCCCGTTGTCTTGACAATCGCTGCTCCACCTATGGTTACTCCATATTTCTTCGCAGAAATCTTGTCTTCTTGAGTGCCAAGAAATAACCAACGGTATCTCGATCTAGATGTGAGTCACAATATCGGGCCATGGCGAATGCTGCTCAAATCATTTGGATCACGCATCTGTTACGTGAATTGCATGCTCGTCCTACCGATCATCCAACCTTGTTATGTGATAATAAGAGTGCCCTTTTTCTCATTCAAAACCCACTATATCATAAAAGGGCAAAGCACAATGAACCTGACTACCATTTTATTCATGAGCTAGTTTCCTCCTGTCAACTTCACGCTAAGTTTGTTCCTTCCAAGCTTCAAGTTGCGGATATATTTACAAAAAATCTCTCTCGTCCTTAGTTTGAAGTATTTCGTTCTATGCTTCAAATCGGTCCTCCACCTATTCAGTTCCGTGAATCAATTCCGTATATAAATACCATTTACGAATGTCTACGTGTCCAAACCCTTATAATCTCGTTAACATTAAGCATATAAATAATTTCTAGATTATTTATTGATTTCCTTAAATCTCATTCATAGATGTCGCCACTTAACACACTTCCGGGACACCCATAAAGCAAAACAATTTCAAATCTTACCTTTTTATCCAAGTGGAAAACTTCCCATTTAAAAAAAATCCATCTTGGGTAGTTGGTTGGTGCAAGCCTCATTAGCAGTGTTAAAAGTCGGATATCCGAAAATTCGAATATCCGAATTTGGATGTTCGAAATTTTCGGATAGTGGATTTCACTATCCAAATCCGAAATTTCGGATACGGACTCGGATTGTGAAAAGGATATCCGAAAATATAAAAAAATAATAAAAAAATATATAATTATAATAATTTTAAATTATAAAAACAATTAAAAACCTTAAAAAAATTAAAAATATACATATAAAAATATATAAATATAATATATCGGGTTTTGATTCAAATTTTCTTATTTTTAAATAATAAAAACAATTAAAAAATATATAAATATAATATTTCGGATATTCGGATATCCGAATTATCCGAAATATCCGAAAATCACTATCCGAATCCGAATCCGAATTTTCGGATAATTCAGGTTCGGTTTCGGATTCGGATTTTTTTGAACACCCCTCATTAGTTCACGGAACAAGGGCTAATTTTGTTAAAAAATAAATCTATACCCATTTTTTCTTTTTATAATCTATTCGACTATTCTATTCCATCAGAACAATACAAGATCTTATAACCTTAAAAACAAGCCTCGGACGCCCAAACAATCCATAGCAGATCTGTATCGTTCGCGCCATCGATCCATTTACGTCGCTCTCCCTCTCAGGTAATGTAATAAGAAGCTTCGATTTTTGTTGCTTCTCTAATATTAATATGTTTCGTTATTTCATACGTACGTTGTTTCTCACGTCTGTTTCTTTGTTTCCATGTATAGTAATTGAATTTGATCGTTGTCGGTTTCGTTTATGTTGTTGATTTATCATTCTGTGATCCTTCAATCTGATATATTCTTCGTCACCTAATGAAATTTGTAGAACAAACTGAAAAACGAATATAGAATGATCTGCAACGAGTAATTTGATTTTAATTATAAGTAGCTCCAAATGCCTACACTCAGCAAAAAAAAAATTCATTAATGGTGCTAAACACCAAACGTATTTCATTTCTGGTGTTAATTTTTTTTGCTTTTCATTTTTGTTATTACCAGGGTAACTCTGGTTTGACAAATCCTAAACACGAAATGTAGGCTATGTCAAGTGGGTAAAAGGTTGTGCCGAACTAAACATGAAACTGGACTCGGGAAGTCCGGTTGATTGTTTTTTTGGAGAAACCGTACTTCCCAACTGACATAACCTGCGAATCGTGTTTGAGATTGATCAAACTGGAGTTGCCAACCACGGTCATCCCAAACTGAAAAAAACAATTGCACCCAATATGTTAGGTGTATTGAAAAACATTCCACACTCAGCACCACCGTTAACATCATGGGTCAAAAGAAAGTGTTAATTTAGTTTGGGTCAAAATGAGTTGTTTTATAAAAAAAATATAGAGTAAATTACACTTTTCGTCCTTTAGATATTTCAATTTATGTCCTCAAACTAAGGAAAATATTTCAATTTACGTCCTCAAACTAAAGAAAAAACATAAATCGTCTTTTAAGTTTAAATTTGTTTGCACGTTTCATCATTTACACTAACTGTCGTTAACTTTTCAGTTAAGTGACGTACTAAATGACCAATTTTCAGTGACGTGCTAAATGACCAATTTTTCAGTTAAGTGACGTATTATGTAATTTACTAAAAGATATCTCAACCCCCGTACAAAACACACACTCTCCCTCTCTCTCATTTCTCTCCTCGTCTTTCTCTCTCTTCATATCCCCACGAAGGCCATCGCCAGACTACAATTACGCTCTCTTCAGTTCCTTAAACCCCACACTGAAAATTTCAAGAACACGGATGTCAAACCCCTAATTTCCCAACACAAAATGCAGCCCAAAAAACCCACCGTTGCCAATTTTGTCCTCATTGGCCTTCTATCTTCGTCGTGCCAGTTTTTTATTTTACTTTTGTTTATTAATTTTTTAAAAGGGTCCTACCTTAACCTTTTTTTTATTTTTTAATAGTAAAGGAATTTTGGTCATTTTAAGAACTTTAAGAGAAAAGTTAGTAGAAACATGTAAACAAATTTAAACATAATGATGATTTCTATTTTTTTTTTAGTTTAAGGACATAAGCTGAAATTTTGTAAGTAGCTAAAGGATTTTACTCAAAAATATATAAAAATGGTTCACCAGTCATGTTTGTTTTTATAACGCTTAATGACGGTGGTGACGGATGCTAAGAGTTGTTGTGATGGCGACGGTTGGTTGTGGCAGACAATAGTAGTAGGCGGTTTTGACTCATTCGAAGCCGTTCTAGGTTAAGAAATTTTCCAAAAATTGACTCGATTTAATCCATTACATAATTTGAATTGACGTAAATGAAATCATTAAGCGAACAAAAGTTCCCAAATCAACTCATTTCTTTATCAATTAGTTTTGTAACTTATAGTATTATTAAAACCATCAAAGTAAAGGCCAATTTAATGCTTGAATCAAGAACTTTTTGTTATTTTGTAGGTTCAGATTGATTTATGTGAAATTTTAAAAATAATTGAAACCATGGAGGTTAACATCCGATCCACAAAGATCATAAAACCATCAAAGCCAACCCCGGAAAACCTACGCCACTTCAAGCTATCATTACTGGATCAACTAGCTCCATCTTCCTACATAACTCCGATCTTCTACTATAACACCAGTGCTCATAAAGTTGACATTTCAGACATATGTAGTCAACTGGTCAACTCTTTATCAGAGGTACTAAATTTGTACTACCCACTAGCTGGCAGACTCACAGAAGATAGACTGGAAGTTAATTGCAACGATGAAGGGGTCAATTATTTGGTGACTCGAGTGAGTACTACCCTGGAAGAGTTTCTCAAACTAGGTCCCAAGATTGACCACATTAGTCAACTCATAGGTGCAAAGGGTCAAGACACAACATCCTTGGTAACGGTCCAGCTCAACGTGTTTGACTGTGGTGCACTTGTTATTGGTGTTATTGCTTCACATCAAGTCACTGATGGGTGCAACTTAATCAGGTTTATTAACCAATGGGCGAACATTAACCGCACCGGTGTGTGCAATGGTGCGTTTTCAACTAGTTTCGATAGACTGGATTCGCTGTTCCCAGCGAGGAAAAACGCGTCACCTGGGCACTCATCTGTTCCAGTTGACGTGGAAGCTGTAGTTGTGACAAAAAGGTTTGTATTTAATGGGACTACAATATCAAAGTTGAGAGCAAAAACGGGCGCGGTAAATGGTGAATACTACTCTAGAGTTAAATTGGTGGGTTCGTTAGTATGGAAGGCGTTAATCGCCGTTGACCGAGTCAAAAGCGGGAAGTTTAGGAACTGTTTGTTGTCCCCTGCTATGAATTTGAGAGGAAAGGCGAGCTTGCTGGTGTCAAAAAGCTCGTTTGGGAACGTGTGGGCTCCGTATCCAATCTGGTTCTTGCGAACGGGAACGGAACCCGAGTTTGTTGATTTGGTTACTTTGATGGAAGACACAACAAAAAATGTTATCATGTGGGTTGAAAAAGCTAGTGGTGAGGACATATGTAGGCATGCTGAGGGGAGTTATGGTTTGAATGATGTGGAATTGAAGGAAAACAAGTTTTGTATATTTACAAGTTGGTGCGGGTTTCCGATTTACGAGGTTGATTTTGGTTGGGGTAAGCCGTACTGGGTAACTGAAGCTGGAAGTTCACTTGAGATGGTTGCTTTGTTGGATGACAAAGATGGTGTTGGAATTGAAGCATGGGTTAGTTTGAACCAGAAAGATGTGTATGTGTTTGAACATGATCAGGATATTTTAGCATTCACTTCCTGATCTACTGCTTTAACCAGCTTATTGTTGTAAATTCGTTTTTTTTCAAGTAGTGTCATATGTTTAGTTTTGTGACCCTTTACCCTCGTTGTCTCGTTTTAGTTACTCAAGTTTTAAATGTTGTTCAAATCTTGTGAAATTACCATGTTATGAGTTACTTTTTTTTGGATTTTATTTTAAGGATACGGTGAAAATGAAATACAAAAGGAGTAAATCAACATTTTCACTATATATTCATAAAACAAAATCCCAAAAAAGTAACATATTAATCTTAATTACGCAAGATTAGAACATCATTGAAACTTAAGTGACTGAAATGAGACAATAAATAGTTTGAGTGAATAAAATGTAGCAGATGAGAAACTTGAGTAACTAAAATGAGACAAAAAAAGTTTGAGTGACTTAAATGGAACATATGAGAAACTTGATTACTATTCTGTAAAGTTTTCCGTTTATTAATATATGTGTAATAATATAAGTTGGTTTATGAATTATGTAATTACCAATTGTTATGGCAGTTAAGATTAATTAGTTAATATCAAAGAGTATGATGTAAAGATTTGTTGTTTAGGAATCGTTCATGGGTATATACTATGTTCCGGATTTTAAATTGAATTTGTTAAGTTTTACACAATTAAGTTCACAAGGATTTGATATTTTATTTGATGGTGACACATGTGAGATTCTAAATAAACATTCAAAAACAATCTACAAATAAAAAAAATCCAACCATGGAATAAAATCACTTGATAGTGATGATGAAAAAGATTCAATTTCAAGTTGCAAACCAGATGATCACAAGACTAGTTTTCAAAGGAAGGAACCAAATCACAACCACCCTCACCCTATAAAAGTTTAAATTATTTAAATGATTTTGAAGTAAATTACGTGGATTGCATCAATGATCTTGTAATTACAAAACCAAATACCACATTGCTGACTAACAGAAGCAGAGTATGAGGACAACAAGATTCGGACTCTCAGTTTTGTTTCAATAAACAATCCAATATTGCACCTTACTGTTTTAAAAGCAACCTAAGGTAAATATAGGATATACATCACCTATGCCAAAAGGTAATAGTAGCACCAATGTAACATACAAAGAGGTCGTATCATCCCCATCGAACTTTCAATTTCCTATTTTAAAATGCACTAACTACACGGTGTGGGTAATTATAAGAATGAGGACATTATTGGAAGCAAATGGACTATGGGAGATGATAGAACCGACTACTAGAACAAAACAAGATTTCAAGAAAGATTAGGCTACAACTGCATACCTGTTTCAAGCCTTACCTAAAGTTCTGGTGTTACAAGTGGCAAATAGCAAAAGTGATAGAGAAGTGTGGACTACACTAAAACCAGAGATATTGGTGTAGACCAAGTAGAGAAGGCACGGTTGCAAACACTTAAAACTTAGTTTGTTGCAAATGAAGGAGGATGATACGGTTGATTCTTTCATTTCAAAGCTATCTAGCATTGTAAATAGGGCAACTAGTTCTAGATCATCGTTTGATCAACCTACTCTAGTACGGAAGCTTCTAAATTATGTACAAGAAAGTTTTATCTAAATAGTTGCATCAATTGAACAAATCATAGACATAGATACAATGAAACTAGCTGAGGTTATTGGATGACTCAAGACATTTGAAGGAAGAATCAAATCCAAGAGAGGCGGAAGTCAAACTGACAATAAAGATAAGCTCTTTTTTAGACACTATGACAAGAACAATGGTCGAGGAAAATACTTTGAAAAACATAGACAAAGAGGTTTCAAGTCATCACAAAGTAGTTGGCGTAATGGAAAAACCAAGCTTTCAGAAAAGGAAGAAGGTTCCTTACAAAAGCCTCAATATAACAAAGGAAAAGGGGCGTAGGAAAGAACCTTAGTAGAGTGAAGTGGTTTAAATGCAATAAGTTAGGACACTATTGATATGTCATCATTTATACATATTATTCATACATAATAATCCCCATATTATGGTACTAATTGAATAATAACCTTGTAATTTATGCTTCAAACTCTTATATTTTGTAATTGCAGGTTATTCGGTGTTGAAAATATAAATCATACTAAATCTATCAAATACACCAAGAATTCAAGCTTTTAGAAGGTTCATTCCCGAGCTAAAAGATAAAACTGGGAAAAAGCGAGGGATGCACGGTCGTGCATCCCAATGCACGGTCGTGCAATGCTGTCTCTTGCTCCCCACGGCCCAATATAATGTCCTTTGTATCCTGTTTGATTCCCTAGGCCTTTGCACGATCGTGCAACCCATTGCACATTTTGAGGCCTATAAATAGGAGGCTTGAGTTCTTCATTGAATACACCATTCCACACCTAAAGACCACTTCAGAAGAGAGCATTCTCGTAGTTAGAGTAGAGAGTAGAGAGTAGAGGGACTCTTCCTCTTTGTTCCACAATAGGGGAGCCCACGAAACTCATCATTACGCTAGTTGTTATGGCCATTTGTGGCTAAAACCTCTTTGTATTGCTAGGGTGAAAATGATGTTTGGTGCATGTTAATGTTTAACGTATTATTTTAGTGGTATGTTTATGTCTTTAACTAATTCGTTCTTAAAAACCATCTTTCAGCGGGCTTTTATTATTGCCTAAATCCTTCTTTATATTTGTAAGTGTCTTGATTTTAAAGAGTAAGATCGTAAAACCCATTTTAATCAAACTTCCTTTGAAAATCGTACGTCTTTATACGAGCAGAGATTGATAAGTCAAGGCTTGGTCTATACTTATATTTCTAAGATCGTATTTATATGAGCTTATTATGCGAAGAAGAATTGGTGAACTCATGTTGGGAACGGTACGTCTTTATACTTGGTCCCATTGTTGCACAGCATCCCGATGAGCAAAATATAATCACCTATTTAACTTTAATATAAAGCAGTTTAGGTCCAATGTCTTAAACCAACCTGGAGATGACCATTCGATGGGTTAAGGGTAACTGTTGTCCCTAACGGGAGGCACTACTATTTTAATTTAAAGATTATAATTCGTGAATCAAATGTAGTGAGAATGAGGCTCTAGCGGTGACTCGGGTCACAAGTTTGTAGTAGTCATACAACTTAATTAGTTAACCTAACATTATCACGTACCAAGCTGATTCGAAACCCGAAGCAATACTATCCGTAATCTGATCATTTTCGCCTTATTTACTTTTCTACTATTTACTATTCTGCTAGTTACATTTCTGTTACACACTTCACGCACGTTTTTACTTTTATGTTATTTAATTTACCGTTATTTACTTTTCTGCTTCACAAGCACACAAAATCCACTCACTAATTAATCCGGCTAAACGATAACAAAAGTTGAGTATTGGAACTCGACCGTGTCCATTGGTTCGATACTTAGTTCTTACCTAAACTATATTACGTTGCGATAGGTACACTTGCCTATTGTGTGTGTTTTAGGTTAAAGTAATTATCATTTTATAAATTTAAAACCCGATCTTGTGAAACCATCCTAAAAATAAATTTAATTTATATTTTTATGTTAAAACAAGCACATCAACTATGCTAGTAAGTTCCTTAGAAAGAACATGCACAAGAACAATTAGATCTGGGGCAAGAAGATGAAGAGTTTCTAATGGCAGTTACCGATGGAAAGAAAGACTATGAGGAAGTTTTCTTAAATAAAAAGGATATTAAATCAAGTCTATATGCAACTAATGATGAAAGTTTATGATAAATAAATAACGGTGCAAGTAACCATATGACTAGTACACAAACTTATTTCAAGGAAATAGACGAAAAGGTCACGAGACAAGTTCGTTTTAGGTATGAGTCGTATGTAGAAATGAAAGGCAAAGGCTCCATATTACTTGAATGTAAGAACAACGAACATAGAATCATATCTCACGTTTACTACATTCCAAGTCTAAAAAGTAATATACTAAGCCTTGGACAACCGACATAAAATAGATATAAAGTTGTTGTGGAACGTAATCTACTATTTATGCTTGATCAAAATCAGAACCTACTTATGAAAGTCACACATTCAAAGAATAAACTTTATAACATCAATTTGAAGATCGACGTGCCTACCTATTTATTAGCTAATCCGGAAGACCAAGCATGTTTATGTCATACTAGGTTGAGTCATTTTATTTTTTATTCAATCAAAACAATGACTCAAAAGAACTTTGTTCAAGGGATTCTCCGTATAAACCATGCAAGCTAAGTTTGTGATATATGTTTATTAGGGAAACATTCCTAATCAAGCAAATATCAAGTCATTAAATCCTTCAGATTTAGTTTATGGAGATCTCTGTAGTCATATATCTCCACCAACACATTTTGGGAAGAAGTATATATTTCTACTTATATATGATTGTACATGCTTATATGGGTTTACATCTTAACCTCTAAACACTAAGCATTTGAGTTATTTAAGGAACTCAAGAAAAATGTGGAAAATGAAGTAAGAACCAAAATAAATATATTGAAAATAGATAGAGGTGGAGAATTCACATAAAATGAATTATCCTTGTTCTACAATGAGAATGGGATAGCAAGACAACTCACATAACCTTAATCACCATGATAGATCGAAGTAGTTGAAAGAATAAACAAGACCTACCGAGGCATGTTGAAGGTAATGAATCAAAATTTTTGGGGTGAAGCTGTAAGACATGCTTTATGTGTGTAAAATAGAGTACCAACCAAAGCTCTAACATAAAGTACACCTTATGAAGCCTTAAAGGGTAGGAAGCCTAATTTGGGGCATTTAAGAGTTTTTTTGGTTGTATGGCCTATTCCAAGGTACCATCACAATATCTAAAGAAGTTAGTATTAACACTATTAGTATTTAGATATTGTCTTTGTTTTGTATATATCGTTTCCTATAGTAGTGCTAGAGTTGTTATTTGTAACCCCTATATATAAGGATGCTTGGTATCAATAAAATCATTGAGAATTTATACCATAAACCACTTTTATGGTATCAAAGCTTCGGTTCTATTTAACCATAATTTCCGCATCCCACTGTTGTTGTTCACTATTCAAAAAACACACAAGACAACTCTATTCTTTTCTTCGATACAGTAGTGTATCGTCTTTACCTAGGTTCACAGATTTCTGCAATTGTATCACACAGACACAATTCGTCTTCTTCTTCTTGATCGATGTAAGGCCCAGAACCCGGGAGACTTTACTTCTCGGATTTACTCATTAACAAAATAATTCATAACTGAATCTCGTAATCATAGGCAGTGAAAACATTGTTCAATACATATAAGTCATTAAAACATCATATAAACATCGTCTTTAATTTAAACATAGATTCGGGATGTCAGTCTTGAGTCATGTAGCCTTTAAAGTCGTGGTCTAGTTCATCCGTAAGCATGTATTCCTTCTTTATCTATCCTTAACCTGAAGTATAAGCAAAAAATCAGCCAACACTGGTGAGTTCTATTTTAGTAATAATGTAGTTACTTCATTCATATAGCATATCATCATACCAAGTCATAACTCATAATTACACATTATGTAGAGTCGTAGCTCATAGTCATACATTGTTTCGAGTCGTAGCTCGTAAATCATATATCACATAAACTAGCTTAACATACAAGGGTAAGCTTCTTGTTTCTTACCGGTGTCATACAGACAATCGTAATTCATATCATCTACATTATGCAGTAGTGCGTCGTACCGTCTATCGAAATAGCCATAAATCATACAGTCTACATAAGTAGTCGTACATCATACCGTCTACTGAAGTAGACGTAATAGCGCCTACCATCTACTGAAGTAGTCGTAATAGATCCTATTGTCTACATATGTAGTCGTAAATCATACCCTCTGCATAAGTAGTCGTCTAGTCATCCGTTCGCCATGAATGCAACCAATCGACTTGTTTCAAATGTTTCAAAATTTAAATTTTGAAGGCCAGAAGATGTCGAGGGCGGTTGAGAAGATTCTCATAAGTCATAAGTCATAAGTTGTGTGTGTTTTGATTAGGTAATTGTTAAATGTTAATCAATGGGTTTAGCTCAATGATGAAGAATGGCCCATTTGGCAATTGCACTCTAATTAGTTTAATGAATTAATGGGTTTAGCTCTCTTTTTTGGATTGATCCTCCTAGTCCTAGCCGATTAGTATCTAGGATTTTAATTTGGACATGGTTAGTGATTATAATTCTTATGGGACTAATCCTCCTAGCCCATTAGTTAAATTTTTTTAAACTCAGTTTATATTAAATATATAATTTTTTTTTATAAATTTGGACCTTCGAAAAACCGGGCCTGAGCGATCCCCACCCCGCACCTACTCAAGGCGGGCCCTGTGTATAACCCCTACCCCCATTATCAATTAAATCGTAATGTTTTGATCTTGTGATTACTTTGCTTTTTAACCAAGTATTTGAATGTCTTAAAACATTAAAAAACTTGTGTTTTTTCTTTAAGGAATTGTGAACCCATGTCTTCCTGTTGAAATCATCTATAAATGTAAGTATGTATTGGCTTCCTCCAATAGATGTAGTTTTCATTGTTCCACAAATATCAGTGTGAATTAATTTATAAGTGTTGAGGCTATCCAAGCTTGATTAAGGGAAATGAATTCCTAGAGTAAGTGTTCACAAAGAGCACAGCCTTCATCTCTGTTTATTAATATCAATACGCAGCATCCCTCATACCATATTATTTTTGCTCATGTTGTATATGGAATTAAAGTTTAGATGACCGTACCTTAACTAAGTGTCTCAAGATTGTTCTGTCATTAGTGGAGACTTTGAATGAGGCCAAGGTTTCTTTGTTAAACTTGAGCATAATTTTTTTGTTTATGTGGTCATGTCAACGGTAACAAAAGTGTTCTCTCCTTTGTCTTTGGGTTTACGTGCATTGCCCTTAAAATGTATATCATAGTTTTTGTTGTAATAGTTATCTTACACTCAACATATATAGTATACATTAAGTTTTCTTTTATATCCCTTATGCGTATACTATGTGTAGTGGTGGGGTGAAGGTGGTGAATTTCCGATGCCACGTAGACCATGTCTTCCCTCACCCTCACCAGGTGTGTAATGGTAGGGTGAGGGTGACCAGCTTGTTAGTGTGTGTGTGTATGATAGAGAGGGCTAAAATTAAATGTGTGTGTGTCTCCTTGCCCTCACCCCCCGTGAACACCTGTTGGCCCTGATTGATTCAAACTCAAACGAAGAACAATTACACAAACACAAATCTTGCTGTAAAACGAAATATATATATGAACGAATTTCGGGTACAACTTTCTGTTTACAAATCGATCCTATTTATAATACTAATCTGAACCATCGCATCGTTTCCCTGTTAACCGTTGTACACACATCGAACCAGTGTAATCTTCGGCCAAACATCGCGTCACCTCTTTGATTCATTGTATCTGCCCACTTGTAGGTTCCCAACTTGTAATTTGACACATCTAGTCCTCCTAGTTTAAACAATACAATTTCTATTCTAAATACAGCAATACCCTAATTACATAAATAGTCCCTAGACTTAACTATATTTTGTTTAATATCCAATACTCCCCCTTAAACTAAATATAGTCTAGGCGAGTTCTTCATCCTTTCTTGATCCAGCTTCCCATCAAAGTAGTGTTGGTTCATAGTCCTCCTAGATCAAATCTGCCTCATCCTCTTTTTCCCTTTTTGGACATTTATTGCTAAAATGCCCAAGTTCATTGCATTTGAAACACCTTACATTGCTCTTGTCCCGTTGTACTCGTCCATCATCTCGACCTCTTCCAGACCCCCACCTCTACCTTGGCCACGTCCTAAGTCTTCCCGATTCGAGCTTCCACAACCGCAATGCTCACATGTATGGTGCTTAGTCTTCTCTTTCCCATCTGCTTTGGCCAATAACAATCTACTAGACACGTCCTCCTCTTTAGTTTGCTTCTTGGTGCGTTCCTCGAAAGCCTTCAGTCTTTCCACCGCTTCTTGGAATGGCATCGTCTTAAGATCAGCAAATTGTTCAATTGCAGCAATAATCTGAATAAACTTTTCTGGTACCGAACCCAAAAGTTTGCGAACCAATCTTTTGTCATCCATTGCATGTCCAAGATTGCTTGCTTGTGATGCAATCTCACTAATCCTCCCGGCATAGACATCAAGTGACTCGTTAACACCCATTTTCAAAGCTTCAAACTGCGACTCAAGTGTTTCTAACCGAGCCTCTTTAACCCTGTCAACCCCTACATGTCGAACCTTTAACGCGTCCCAAATATCTTATGCTGAAGTAAGGTTTGCAATCTGCAACACCATGTTTTCTGGAATTGCTTGATATAACATGGCAATTGCTTTATTGTTGTTATTCTCATTTACTTCAGTTCCGGCTTTCGGTTAAACTTGCATCCCATATTCCGTGGACGTTAAAGATTGTCGTAATCTTTACGGCCCAAATGGTGTAATTTGTATAACTTAACACGGGGCATTGAAAAGTCATTGTCGTTCCGCCCTCTCTTACTGGTACGCTGCTTTCGATCTTCTTCGGTGTCTCTTCTCCCATTGACCCTTTGTTTTTTTTTCTTTCCTAACTTTACTGGTTTTTCGGTCGCTTCTGCGAATCAAAACCTCTTTCCCTTAAGTACTAAACTGGTTTCTTTGTTTCCTAGGCCTAATTAAACCCGCCTCGCTGTTGAAAGTTAAACCTGCCACGCTAATGATAGTCAACTCCGCTTTATGCAAATGACAATCACTCCCACTCCTTGCTATTGACAATCAAACCTGCTTCTTTGCTATTGATCTTAATCAATCCCGCCTTGCTGTTGATTATCAAACCCGCCTATCCGTCGTTGATAATCAAACCCGCTTATCCTGCTGTTGATCTTAAATTCCCTAACAAAAATCCTAAAACCAGTGTTCTCCCCTTTAACTAATCAACTTTCACTCCTTGTTGTATATCTCGTTTTCTAAAGTATACCCACTTGACAGAAAACAATACAACATAACAATCCAACTTTCCTACTTTCTGACCAAAACGATTCTCAATCCTAATCCAATATTTCTGTTCAATTTAATGTAGCAAAGAAAAGAAATACTTATCTGGTAATTAGGCAATCGTTGGTCTCCAATCACTTGTCCGGTAATTCCTTTTCATAATCAAATTTAACACCTTCTGATTAACTTCTAATCCTGCAGCTTCTTCACTTTGTTCCCTGATTCGAACAAGTTTTGCAGCCCCTTTGCAATTGTTCCTGGAATGAACAAATTCTGCAATTCCTTAATCAATTTCCTGGTGTTCGTTCCCTGTGTTGTGGTAGCCTTCTAACCAAAGGTTTCACTTCAATCCAGTCCTGATCAAAGTATTTCCCACGTTTTTTCAGCCTTTAACTTTCTGCAGCCTTCACGTTTTGGTTCTTGTTTTTAACCCAAAAAAGGCGCCTGTTATAATCAAAACAACCCCTTGTGTTCAATAATCTGCATGTATCCCTTCAATCGATTCGTCCTTTTGTGTTCGTCCATGTTCTCGTTCCTGATTACTGTCGCTTGTAATCAAGTTTCTGCAATTGACCGATCCTCTTAACCACGTCTGGTCTTTAACGAGTAATCCACTGATTGCAGCGAGTCTTCTTCAACGTAGGCTTTGATACCACTGTTGGCCTTGATCGAATCAAACTCAAACGAAGAACAATTCCACGAACACAAATCTTGCTGTAAAACGAAATATATATATATATATGAACGAATTTCTGGTACAACTTTCTGTTTACAAATTTATCCTATTTATAGTACTAATCTGAACCATCGCATCGTTTCCTTGTTAACCATTGTACACACATCGAATCGGTGTAATCTCCGGCCAAACATCGCGTCGCGTCTTTGATTCATTGTATCTGCCGACTTGTAGGTTTCCAACTTGTAATTTGACACATCTAGTCCTCCTAGTTTAAACAATACAATTTCTATTCTAAATACAATAATACCCTAATTACATAAATAGTCCCTAGACTTAACTATATTTTGTTTAATATCCAATAACACCCTCATCTGGAGCGGTGTTTCACGCCCGTGCTGGGGTGAGATGCACCACGCCCACTGTCTCACGGTAGCATTACTCTAATTTGTATGATGCGTTTTCCTTGTACCAAGAATTCTCTTTCATCGCCTGTTCCACAACACATGTTCTTGTATCTTGCATATCATAGGTCATTAACACAGTATCATCTTCCTTATTTTCACTTTCGTGGATAAATGCCATTGCTTTTCTTTCATTTGCCAATCGTTTCCTACAAACCTTGCTCGTGTGTCTGTATTTTTTGGCAATAACAACATTGAACCTGGGATCCCCTTGATGTAGTTTCATTTAAGTTATCTTGTCTAACTTCTCTGTTGAGAGATCTTCTTTGTCTTCTCTCACATGTTTTATCTATCATATCTTCTTTTGATGAAATCTGCATCTGAAATGCTTTTCAGCTTTGATTTGTGTCAAACTATTTCGATCATACGCATTTCATGAGACTACAAAGTCCCCATAATTCCATTGCTTAAACACAAAGATCCTATGATTCTTCAAATGCTACAACGACATATTTGAATTTCTTTGCCAAACATCTATGTATTCTTTTCAACAATTCTTTTGTCCTAAATATTTTCCCCATTTAACCTCATACGGTTTGTTATAAGGATCACTCGATTGTAAAGATCTTCAGGCTTCAGCGCTTGCAGATTCCTCCATTCTTGGGTTATAAAATTCACAACACAAGGTCTAGAGTCGCACAGTTTTTACTTTACCTTTGCCTTTGCATTTTTATAGAGCGTGTCCCAAGCATCTTTAGATGCGTTTGAAGTGCAGATTCTTTCAAAGATTGTTTCATTCACTACTTGATATATAAGAAATAGGGCCTTCCTATCTTTCTCTTTTATTTTCTCTAACTTTTGTTGCCCAAATCGGAAAGTGTTGCTTTTGCAGGTTCTCGAAAGCCATCTTCCACCATGTTTTAAAGATCTTGTGATTCAAATAATACTTTCATTGTGTACAAATCAATCAAGTGGAATAAGATTGAATACACCAAAGACATGAATCAATAACACCAAACGATTATCAACTTCATTGATTAAGAACAAGAAGAATTTGAAAGTGAATTACTAAGAAAACCGAATACAAACTAATCAGAAGCTTAGAGCTGATATCCCCAATCTGTTAACAACCAATTAACAACTTTACTTTCAGAATTAACAATAAGCCCCCTGAACTTTCCAAGCTAACAGAATTAGCCCTCCAACTTTATTTGCAGCTTTGACTTTAACAAGAAACCTTTAGTTGACTTTAACTTTAGTTGACTTTTACCAAATTGAGAAGAATACTCAACAATCTCCACCTTTCTTCACCAATTCAAATCAACAAATGTGTAAATCATCCACGCATTCTTTGAAGTGGTTTTTAGTAGTTTTGTATACCCATGGACAGTGTGTACAGTGGCGGGGCAAGATGTAGGAAAGGCTAGAGCAGAAAGAGTCGGTGCGTTTAAATTGTGAGTGACAAATTGATGGGTTGAGTTGGGAGGACGGTGGTGCAGTTGGTGGTGTGGGAGGAATATGGAGATGGAGTTAGGTAAGTTAAAAGCTTCTTGAAAACCTACAGACAACATTGATAAATGAGATTTAATAATCAACGAGAAAATTAGCTCTGCGCTCCGTGGCGGGAGACGGACCTTAAATGGTTGAGGCGGTAACATTAACGTGTCTAAACACAAAAAGAAACATGCTTAAATACATAGAAGAAATGTATAATGTTACGGCGACTCGGTTGTGGAGATCGAAACATAGATAAAAAACAGTTATATGATTGTACCGATGTTTTTCATTCGTTATCGGTTTCATTCTTAACGGTACCAGCACGTTACCTCCGGTTGATATAACCCACGACACCTAAAAATATCCAATTTTGAATACAACTCGTTTTTAACAAAATTTATACCGGGACATTAAGAAAAAAAATTAACGAACGAGGGCTATTGAGGAAAAAAAACCATATTGGTTAAACTCAAAACTTTAAAAACTTGAGGGGTTAAAATGATATTTTACAAAGTTGAGGATGAATTTTAAAACTTAGCCAAAATTTAGTGGAGAGAAGTGATCGGTGCAAACACCTCTCTTTAATTGTAATAAAAATATATGGGTTGAGAGGGTAAGTGGGTATTCTTTGTGAAAAAATAAATATACTAAAAATTTCAGTTACATATAAAAAGAAAGTATATTTTATACTATTTTTTTAAACAAAATAATTTGTTGCTGAGAAATATAATACTAAAATTATTTTTTTTAAATATTTATTTAATATTTGATGTTTTAACGTAAAAAAAACATGTATCTTAATTTTCGTTGGTTTCCACAACATATATTTATACGTTATAAATTATTATGATTTATGTAAATTTATATAAAATTTTAATAGTTTTTTTATTTTTAATTTTTTAGTTATTTGAATGAACTTCTTTTAACGGTTTCTTTTTTTGTTATCTAAAATTTTTAATATTATCAACATCCAATCGACGTACTTACAATGTTTCGATGTCAATTTTTATTCATGGTTCAACTATGTCATCGTCTTGATTCTTACGCCTAATGTTTTAGTTTTTTTATAAACTTTAGAGGACGTTAATTTGTTTTACAGTTTAACATGCTGCGGTGACATCATCCAGTTCTTCACCGATTGTTGCTTTCTCGGTTGCTTTGATTTTTATATATTGGTCAGATTAAAAAGCCAGCTTGACCGGCTAAAAGTCGTCTATCCAATTTCCTTAGGACTTGGATCATTGTTATAATAATGTTTTCTATATATTGTATACTAGCTTAGAACCCGTGTTTACACACGAGATGAAAAATATCAATACATAAAATTCTTAAATCTTTATGTATATATTTTTCAGGTGTAAAAATGTATCACATATACTAAGAATAGAAAACATTCAAAATATGTAAAAAATAATATATAATTAGGTTTCGAAAATACGTTAGTTACTATTTAATTTAATTTGACTTTCATTTACTATTTGATTGAAAATACAAGTTACATAATTAGATTTTAAAGTTTCTTATAATAAAGGATAATTTAAAATAGATGTGTTTTGTTAGTATAATTAGTATTTTCTTTAAAAATGTATTATTATTAAAAGATAGAGGTGTATTTAATAAGAGAGAGATGGGAAAAAAATGACGAGAATGAATATGAAGGCGACACGTGGCATGAAAAACATTTATTTATTATATAGTATATAGATTTATAACAACCCACATGACCTCATTAATTACATAAAAAAATGTTTACACAGCTCAACCCAACTAACCTAAGTAAGAAGTTTCAAAGTTATTTTTCAATTCATTATTTCAGTTAACAGCCACTTGCTATAAATCTCACAAACTTCTTTCAAAGATTAACATACCATAATCACTTTACATCATGGAGATTAAGATTCAATCAACTCACTTCATAAAACCATCAAAGCCAACCCCAGAGAGTCTGAGCCTGTCGGGTCTTGATCAACTTGCTCCATCCTCATACGTACATATGATCTTTTACTATAAGACCAATGGTGAGGTCCATAGATGCGATCAGCTGGTCAAGTCGCTATCCGAGGTGCTAAACTTGTATTACCCACTAGCTGGCAGGGTCACACTAGACAGGCTCGAGATTGATTGTAGCAATCAAGGGGTGAAGTATTTGGAGACACAAGTGAATACAACACTGGATGATTTTCTCAGCCACGGTCCCAAGATTGACCAGGTCGGACAACTAATCGGTGCACCGGATCAAGTCACAAACGCGTTGGTAACCGTCCAGGCCAATATCTTTGACTGTGGTGCACTTGCTATCGGTGTTAGTGCTTTACACAAAGTCACTGATGCACACTGCCTTGTTGGGTTCATTAATGAATGGGCTAGCACGAACCGCACAGGGTGTAGCAGTGGTGCATATTGCCCATCTTATGATAACCTGGCTTCAATCTTCCCACTGATGGAAAATATTCCATCACTTGAGCTTTCACCCGTTACAGATGGCCCACAACCCGTGATTCTAACGAAAAGGTATGTATTTAACCGGACTGCAATATCAAATCTTAGATCAAAAGTTAGTTTAGAAAACAGAAAACATAGTCGCGTAACGCTGGTGAGTTCATTAATATGGAAGACTCTTATCTCCGTTGACCGAGTCAAAAATGGGAGATTCCGGGACAACTTGTTGGCCCCTGCAATAAATCTGAGGGGGAAAACCTGCTCAGCAGTATCAAAAAGCTCTTTTGGAAACGTATGGATTCCGTATCCAATCCGGTTTTTGCAAACTGGAACAGAACCCAAGTTTGATGATCTGGTGGCTCTGATAGAAGACACAACAGGAAACATGATGAGATGGCTTCCAAAAGTAAGTGGTGAAGAGATATGCACACAGGCAAAGGCATGTTACAGTGAGGTGTTTGAAGGAGTAAAGCAAAACAAGTTTTCAGTAATTACTAGTTGGTGTCGGTTTCCGCTATACGAGGCCGATTTTGGTTGGGGGAAGCCCTACTGGGCGAGTACAGTGGGTCAATCATATGATACGGTAATATTAATGGATGACAAACATGGTGATGGAGTTGAAGCTTGGGTGAGTCTGAATGAGAAAGACATGTATTTGTTTGAACAAGATAAGGACATCATAGCTTTCACCTCTTAATAAAATGCTTAACTTGTCGAATTGCAGGCATCCCTCACTTTATGTAAATGTGTGTTTCATCTTGATTCCAGCAATGTTGTAATTCCCATAAGAAACTTCAAATAATTTAGCATTGGATCATTCAGAATTTTCATATAATTTGTGATTCAGGCATTTCATTAAACACCTAACTTGCATGTTCAATTGTCAGATTCAGTTTTCCTCAAACTAAAAACAGACCTCTGAAAATTCGTATGCCCAATCTGATCAACTTTTGACTATTCTTGATAGCGAATTATAGATTTCCAACAGCAAGTAGCCGTAAATCATACCGTCTGCATAAGTAGCCGTTTTGTTGTTCGTTCGCCACGAATGCAACCAATCGACTTGTTTCAAACATTTCAAAACATCAGTATGGTAAACAGTTTCCCTAGGTAAATAATATGTCAAGTAAATTTAACTCATTATAAAGTTCATCCCTGCGAGATGACTACAACACGATTTAAGATCATAGTCTTCGAATTCCTTCAACTTGTTAGGAAACAAAAAACCAAAGAGTTTTGTATACTCTTTTTATTGTTCATATGTTGTGTTAAGAGACGCACTTGCTTGATCAACAACATATATAAAATAATTAACTTTAAAGTTCTCTTCGGCTGACAATAAGACTTCTTGGTCACTTGAATTCTCATCATCCTGGTCGAATTCGCCAATTTGAGTTTGAAGGCCAGGAGACGTCCACGACGGTTGAGATGATTCACATAAGTCATAAGTCATGTGTTTTTCTGTTAAGTAATTGTTAAATGTTAATGGGTTTAGCTTAATGATGGAGTAATTGGCCCGCCCAATTGGCAATTGTACAGTAATTAGTTTAATGATTTAATGAGTTTAGCTTTCCTTTTTGGACTAATCCTCCTAGTCCTAGCCCATCAGTTAACTAAGGATTTTAATTTGGACATGTGGACATGGTGCATTACTGATTATAATTCTTATTGGACTAATCCTCCAAACCCATCTTAATGTTTTGATGTTGTGACTACTTTGCTTTACAACCAAATATTTGAATGTTTTAAAATATTCAAAAACTTTTGTTTTTTCTTTAAGGAAGTAAACCCATATCTGCATGTCAGTAAGTATTTATCGGCTTCCTCCAATAGATGTAGTTTTCATTGTTCCACAAATATCAGTGTGAATTAAGGGAAATGAATTCCTAGAGTACGTGTTTACAAAGAGCACAGCCTTGATCACATCTTTGTTTATTAATATCAATATGCAGCATTCCTCATATCATACCATATTGTTTTTGCTCATATTGTATATGAATTAAAGTTTAGATGACCGTACCTTAAGTGTCTCAAGATTGTTTTGTCACTGAATGAGGCCAAGGTTTCTTTGTTAAACTTGAGCATAAACATTTTGTTTGTGATCCTTGAAATGTATATCATAGTTTTTAGTAGTAGTTATCCCTCACTCAACATAGTATACATTAAGTTTTCTTTTATATCCCTTATTGGTGCTTATACGTATGATGCCTTTTCCTTGAGAGTTCTCTTTCTTCGCCCGTTCTTTATTCAGTTTTTAATGTTCCATCTAATTCCACACCACATGTTCTTGTTTCCTTTAATGTGATTGCTACAAGTACTATCGATATACCATACTTCATTTAATCATGGTATCTTGTGTATCATAGGTCATGAATTCATGATAATGAACATAGTATCATCTTCCTTATTTTCACTTTCGTGCATAAATGTCATTCACTACTAGAAAACTAGGCATTTGCGACCAAATATTTGCCATCGTTAATGACGGTCGCAAAATTAGCTACCGATTTGCCACCGATCCAAATTTGCCACCGGTATGGCGGTGGAAAAAACATTTTAGGCGTTTTTATTTACATCATCTGTTTTTTTTTAAATTTATTTACATCTTTCAACTCCTCTTCCGCATCTCAATCTTTACAAACCCTAGATTTCCTCGTATTTCCACCTCTTTGGTTCCTTTACCCGGAGCTCCTCAATTTCGATAGCCTTTATTGTTTCGATCAAGCCCTAGATTTCCTCAAGTTCTCTAACAATTTTCCTGAAATCAAGAGGTTTCCGTCAATGAAGCTCTCCTACGTTTTTCTCCGACGTTCTCCCCCAATATTTCAACATCGAGATTGATCAGCAAACTGCGAGGAAAGTATCACCATATGTAATGAAATAGTAGCTTTTAATTTGTTCATTCACATGTTACTGTTTCGCACTACTTGTATGAACGATTTGCTTCTGATGAATTTAATTTCGATTACGAGTGAAATATTTGGTATCTCGAAGATCGTTTGATATGATATCTGGTGTAGTAACATGCAGGATTCCTAATTTTGACTATAGTTTAGTAATTACAATGATCATTGGCTATGAATTCTGGTGCAATGGATGTAGGATTTAGTTTTCTGACTGCTGATAGCTTTGAATATATGAATTTCTTGAGTATAAAGTATCTTATATGAATCCTGATGTGAAAACTTAAAGTTTGGCAACCACGGGACTAGTGGTTATTGATATCTTTGTGTTACCATATCAAATGTAACGAGTCTCCTATTTAAAAGTACTGAACCAATTTTGATATAGAAGGATCTGAGAAATATCAATTGATTTGATGATATTCCCAGGAGCATAGATTTTGTACTCTTTGATGCGAATTCAATACATTGATTAACTAAATGTAATTCCACAAACTGACAATCTTTTGATTCATTCACATAACATGAAAAAGAACGAAAAAGTTGTTTTACACTAAAACAGTGTTTTGTGCACAGCTTTAATGGAGAAAATATACATTATGGCACACCGGTTAACCCATGCGCACCCGACCAGGTCCCTGGGGATCATCAAGTGGCTCTGCTGTAGCAGTTGGTGCTGAGCTTGTTGATTTCTCTTTAGGTATATGCTAAGTTGAAACTCCAAGTTACATTTGATGAATCATTGAACAATGAATTTAAGTTTTGTAGATATTTCTATAAGCTCTAAATCATTGAGTAGTTTTAAGAGTTCTATATGTGCAGGCACTGACACTGGAGGGAGTGTAAGAGTTCTTGCATCATATTGTGGAATCTTTGGTCGTCCATCACATGGAATTATTTCAACTGAAGGAGTTATTCCTATGGCACAAAGAGCGGGTTTGTGGACTACTGATTATTTAATTTTAAATCTCAAGTAATATATTTCATTAATAATATTAAGTAATTTTTCAGCGCGTGCCGAGATAGGAGATTTTATCGAGAATGATCTTGACAACGAGGATGAAGATTGGCTTAAAGAGTTTAACATAGAAAGGGACAGTCCTTCCAGTTGAAAAGCAAGTCCTTTTTGTCCTACAAATCTTAAATTTGAGTGTGGTGTTAAAATGTGAGTTTTATGATTGGTGCATATTGTAGACAATTTTATTTAAGTTAGAAGTATTGTATCATAAGGCTCAGGAAAGAGCTGGAATTATTACTCCAACACTTGGCTCACCTATACCTTCACTTTTGACATTTGAATCTGCATAATTATTACTCCAACACTTGGCTCACCTATACCTGTACTTTTGACATTTGATTCTGCAGTTGAGGTAGGAACTGATGCACCTTGTTTACACTTCTGAATTGATCATGCTGATATCCACAATTTATTTATATCATTGGGTTGTTGTGTGTGGTTGAGATAGGCCGACTCATGTATATAATTGAGTCATTTGTATGTAATTTAGTGTCATGTTTTTATTCGATCCTGCAGGAGACATTGATTATTAATTGTTTCTTATTGTACATATTTGCTAGGCCTTCAAGCTCTTTCTATACAATATGGAGTTTTCTAGCCAATTTACAGTTACTGGAAAGAAAAGGTATGTCATTTTCATGTAACAATATTCATCCATGCTTCAGTGGAAGGTATTTCACTAACAGAATGTAGTTGGTAAAGTATGTGGTAGGGGCATGACTATTTATCCATGAGTATGAGTTATGTAAATTCTGATATGGCTTCTTCTGTTACTTCATCAAGAAGATGATCTTTATTCATGGAGCAAATGGGAGATAAAGATATTGTTAAACGAGCCTTTAATATGTTTCAGAACAGAGTTAACCGATTACCATCATCTGATAGTGGACCCAAACAGGTACTTTTAATATACAAAATGCCTCCTTTACATTAGTTTTACACATGATTTATTCATTTTTTTGTTATGACATCTACCAACAAAGAGACCAGAGCTAAAAACTTCAAATTCCATGGCTTGTCAGTGAGAAAATGAAAGGTAATTACTAAAATCCTCATGTTTGCCATTACATATTATTTGTTATTTTTATATATAGAACTTATGGTTCTAATAAGTTTGTTGAAATTATGATTCCCAGAATTTAAATTATCTTTTACTTTGATAATCCATCTGACCGACGGTCACTGGACATAGGAAGTAAATGATGCTGAGGCGAAAAGCATAGGCGGAACCTCAATTTCAAAGCAAAACAACTGCCATGTTTTTATCAGGCGCTAGGTGCATCAAAAAGCACTTCAGATAAGGTCATTTCTCTTCTTCCTAGTTGTATATTGAAAGTTTTATATTCATGTCTGCAGAAAGTGAGCTTTTTATATATCTCTTAATAGTTATCATAAGAATTTATGCTCAAGTCATGAACTTGTTTAAAAGCTCAGATACTCGGATATTTTGAATGGGTCTTTGGATGTAAAACATCTCCTGTCTCTGCACACTGTTTTTATTAACTTTTATTTATTAGAAATGAGACATGGAACTTGATTTTTTTTTATCAAAATAACATTATCTTCTTTATTTATGAAGCATACTGTGTTGCGATTGAATCCATTGGTAGACAGGTTCCAATTGCTTTTCTTGAGCACATCAAGGATGACTTCACCAAGAAATATGGGATTTTTGATACATTTTCTTAAGTGCATAAAGTTATAGTGTTCAACTCAAGATGAAATGGAAGAAGGGACATCTCTTTGTTTGATTATTGTATATATTTTGTTTAGAAAATTTTGAATTTGTATAGTAGTTTGAATATATATTTTTTTCATGAAGTTTTCGATACATTTGAGTTGATTTGTATTTGAATTTAAATAGAATTGTAAAGAATTTTATTTTTTTAATTATGTATAAAAATTGCGACTAAATTGCGACCACAAATTGGCGGTGGCAAACCAGTAGCAACTGAATCGGTGGCAAACTAAAGCGGTGGCAAATCGGTGACAAATGAAGGCTGAAGCGGTGGCAAATTGGTGGCAAACTGAAGCGGTCGCAAATCGGTGGCAACTGAAGTGGTTGCAAAATGGTCGCAAAAGAAGGTGGTTGCAAAATTTGCGATTGTTTTTATAGTAGCAAATTCGGTCTCAAAATGTAGTAGTGGTCGCAATTCGGTAGCAGCAGGGCAATTGCGACCTGCATTTTTGCCACCGCATTTTCGGTCGCAAAACGGTCAAAAATGCGGTCGCAAATGCCAAGTTTTCTAGTTGTGATTGCTTTTATTTCTTCTACCAATCGTTTACAAACCCTGCTCGTGTGTCCGTATTTTTGGCAGTAATAACATTGAACTTGGGATAGATTCCTTCTCCCATTTTCCCGTGATGTAGATTCATTTAAGTTATCTTGTCTAACTTCTCTGTTGAGAGATCTTCTTTGTCTTCTCCACACGTTTTATCTATCATATCTTCTTGAGCAAATTACAAATTACGTCATTTACGTATTACCTGAATTTCATTATACGTACTTTAACTAAGGAAATTACAGAAAACGTTATTTATGTTTAAAAAACCTAGCACGTTAGTCCTTTAGCCTAACAATCGTTAAATTTTACCGTTAAGTCAGGTTATGTGCAAGGCGCATGAGGGTATTTTGGTCTTTTTACCGTAAAAGGGCCATTTATGTAAACCCTCATTCATAGAAACAACTTACAGACTTAACGGTAAAATTTAAAGATCGTTAGGCCAAAGGACGTTACATGCAAGGTTTTTTAAAAATATAAAATATGTTTTTTGTAATTTTCTTAGTTAAAGGACGTATACTGAAGATTAGGTAATACTTAAATGACGTAATTTGTAATTTGCATCTGAAATGCTTGTCAGCTTTGATTTGTGTCAAACTAATTCATATGCATTTCATGAGACTATAGAGTCCCCATAAGTTTTCCATTTATAGAATGCAAGATCCTATTATTCTTCAACTCCTACAACGACATACTTGAATTTCTTTGTCAAACATCTATGTATTCTTTTCAACAATTCCTTTGTCCTCAATAATTTCCCCATTTAACCTCATCTTGTTTGTTATAAGGATAACTTGATTGTAAAGATCTTCAACGCTTGCAAATTCCTCCATTCTTGGGTTATAAAATTCACAACACAAGGTCTCGAGTCACACGGTTTTTACATTATCTTTGCCTTTGCATTTTTATAGAGTGTGTCACAAGCATCTTTAGATGAGTTTGAAGTGGAGTTTCTTTCAAAGATTGTCTCATTCACTGCTTGATATGTAAGAAATAGGGCCTTCCTGTCTCTTTTATATTCTCTAAATTATGTTGCTTGAGTCGGTGTTGCTTTTGCAGGTTCTCGAAATCCATCTTCCACCATGTTCTAAAGATCTTGTGATTTAAATAATACTTTCATTTGTATATATGCTCTAGTGATGATAATTCTGCTCGTTTAATTTGGGAAGTTGAGGATGCAGAGTATTGTTATTGTGTGTTGCCATTTTATCTTGTTTATGTTCAATTGTTTCTGTTTAGAATTGGTAAGAATTTCTTATTCTTGAATATGCGAATTCAACTGTTGCTTTCTTGATATACGCGATTTGATCTAAGTAGCGGATTATACTTGTATAATCAAATGGATTGCGATCTTGGTCCTGGATTTGGTGAATGAATTGAGATTTTGTCCATAAAGTTGTTTTTATTTCTTTAATGTTGTTTTCTTTTGATCCATCTGTTCTTCTTGATCCGATTTATGTATACAAGGCAAGGGATTCGATTCTTGATCAATTGCCTTCTTTAATCAGAATGTTTTTTATTATCGCAATTCGCAAGATTGATCGATTTTGGGAAAAATGCAATGCCCTTGGCAAATTTTATTAAAATAGAAGAACAACAAAGGATACACACTAAGTGCACCCCCCCCCCCACCCCCCCCCCCCACCCCCCCCCCTCCCCCTCCCCCCTACAAGGCCTTTTACCTAAGAGGGGAAGACCACCAAAAAAACAAACATACACCAACCCAAACCAAACAAGACATAAACCTCTCAACTTACATCTTTTATAATTTTTGTTATGCCATCGGTGTGAACAGCCCCAACGACTAGCAATCCTCGAAAATTATGATTCCTTGAAAAATTAATGTCTGTTCCTGTCACTTTGATTTTTTCTCAGAATGTATATATAGGGGATACTAGGGGGCTTGAGCAACCCCCAGTGTCTGACCATCCAAAAATACTTAGGAAAAAAAAACAACAACAAAAGCAAGCATCAAGGGCTTGTACCCTTGCTTAGGTTTTTGTAAATTTTAAACAGTAATAGAATGAATTTTAACGAAGACGGAACTTTTATTTCATAACTGTTCTTCCCAAAGGAAGAACTTCTTGATATTTACATCTCTCCTTAAGAGGGAGAGTTTTATTTTTAAGATGCTATTTGTTCGCTAGGTCCGGCAACACGAAAACACCCGAATGTCGCCTTGATTTATGCCCACTCGACCAGTGACCAAGCCCTAGTGACTAACAATTCTCAAAAGTTATGATTCCTCAAAATTTTAATGTCTGTTCCTGTCACTTTGCTTTTTTCTCAGAATGTATATAGGGGGGGTGCGTGGTTGCACTTGGATGGCTTCTGGCGAACGCCCCCCCCCCCCCCTCTCCCCCCTACAAGGCCTTTTACCTAAGAGGGGAAGACCACCAAAAAAACAAACATACACCAACCCAAACCAAACAAGACATAAACCTCTCAACTTACATCTTTTATAATTTTTGTTATGCCATCGGTTCTGAATCAACCTCCTCAAACGCATTTATGAGCAGCCTCGGTATCCATCTTCACTGTGTCCACCCCTTTTGAACCACCCAATCCAAAGAAGTAAGCTCTAAGTGCATCCGGCCATTTAGAGAAAACATCATAAGGGGAGAGGGACTCTAGAATCATAATAACTTTGAGCTTCTTTTTTTTCACGATCCCACAATTTTAAATTGATCGATTAGATTGTTGTTATGCAGTGTTCTATTAATCTTGTTTATGATTCTTCGAAAAACACAATCAAAGTTTTATTGTTGATAACGCAGCCTTCGGATGTTTAAAGATGTGAATTTAATTTTATTGTTTAAAGATATGAATTTAATGTAATCGATAATAGTTATATTGATTTTTGTATGAATGATAGAACAACAAACTTGATGATTTGCAATTGAGAATATATATACATATGAACTGCAAAACTAGTATCACCAACACGCGAGGAACCGGTTGGATATAAGGCTACAAACAAACCGAACGTTCAGCGAAGCGTTCGTGAACTGTTTGACAGAAAATTCTTTTACATTCGTTCGTTTAATAAATGTTTAAACTAGTCAATTAGTGCGTCCATTCTTCTCTCACGTCACTGCTTCCTAGTGACTTCCATTCTTTTCTCACATTGTCGCTTCCGTTGTTTTTTGTCGATTAACCTAATCGGATTAGGGTTTCCATTATTTCTAAGTACTTAACTTGATTTATCTTTTTGTTGGCTATCTTATATTTAGGATTAAGAATATTGTTTTTATTTACAAATTTATATATTTTACTTGTGTTCATTTATGTTTGTTGTGTTTTTTTATGTTTGTTTCTTCATTTGCGTTAATTTGTGTTTGTTTTGAAATTAACAAACATACACAAATGAACATGAACAACTTAATTTACTTAAAGAACAAACACGAATTTAAACTTTCGTTTTACGTTTGTGAACTGTTTGTTTGTCCGACAAAAACTACACGAACGAATATGAATAAGGACTCGTTTGGTTTGGTTCGGATCGTTTACAACCTTAGTCGGATATAACCGCCCTAATCTAATACAACCTTATAGAATATAATAATAATAGTAAGATACAAGTAGTGTCTACCTTAGATATTTAACAAAAACTCTATTAATTGTTAAATAGAATACTATCTTAAAAACCTAAAACAAATTCTCATATGCATCATCATTCTCATACCATTTAAAATTGGATTTTCTTGTTAACCTTCCAAAGGCCAACATCTTTCTTGGCATATACTTTTTCAGCATGATACAAAAGGATACCATTCTTCACCAATTGTTGCTTTCTCGGTCTTTTTGATTTTTATACATTTGTCAAATTAAAAAGCCGGCTTGACTGGCTAAAAGTCGTCTCAATCTACTTTAATACATCCAATTTCCTTAGCACTTGGATCATTTTATAATTATGTTTTCTATATATTGTATTTATAACAACCACATGACCTCGTTAATCTATACTATTTAATAAATAAAGGTTTTTGTATCCACGTGTCGTTACCATATTCAATCTCATCATTCTTTTCTCGCATCTCTCTCTCTTATTAAATGCACTCATATCTTTTAATAAATTTCTATTATACTAATAAAACACATTTATTTTAAATTATCATTTATTATAAAAAAAACTTTGAAACCTAATTATGAAATTTTAATTTTCAATCAAATAGTAAATGAAAGTCAAATTACATTAAACGGTAATTGACGTATTTTTGAAACTCAATTATATATTATTTTTTACATATTTTGAATTTTGTTTTCTATCCTTAATATATGTATAGTAACAAATTTTTACACATGTAAAATACATAAATAAAATTTGAGAAATTTATGTATTGATATTTTTCTTCTCGTGTGTATTACACAGGATCTAAGCTAGTTATATATAAAAAAATGTTTACACAGCTTAACCCAACTAACCAAAGTAAGAAGTTTCAAACTTATTTTTCAATTCATTATTTCTGTCTAACAACCATTTGCTTTTTTTTTAACGACAACACCTAGATAATATAGAATAATAAGGTTTTTTAGAGACAACACATAGAACATTCAAACACACTCAAAAGCCATTTGCTATAAATTTCACAAACTTCTTTCGAAGATTAACATACCATAATCACCTTTACATCATGGAGATTAAGATTCAATCAACTCACTTCATAAAACCATCAAATCCAACCCCAAAAAGCCTAAGCCTGTCGGGTCTCGATCAACTTGCTCCATCCGCATACGTACATATAGTCTTTTACTATAAGATCAATGGTGAAGTCGATAGATACTATCAGCTGGTCAAGTCGCTAGCCGAGGTGCTAAACTTGTACTACCCACTAGCTCGCAGAGTCACACTAGACGGGCTCGAGGTTGATTGTAGCAATCAAGGGGTGAAGTATTTGGAGACTAAAGTGAGTACAACACTAGATGATTTTCTCAACCACTGTCCCTAGATTGACCATGTTGGACAACTAATCGGTGTACCGGATCTAGTTACAAACACGTTGGACACCCAGGTCAATGTCTTTGATTGTGGTTCACTTGTTATTGGTGTTAGTGCTTCACACAAAGTCACTTATGCACACAGCCTGGTTAGGTTCATTAATGAATGGGCTTGCACGAACCGCACAGGGTGCAGCAATGGTGCATATTGCCCATCTTATGATAACCTGGCTTCAATCTTCCCACTGATGGAAAATATCCCATCACTTGAGCCTTCACCCGTTATAGTTCACCCACAACTTGTGATTCTAACAAAAAGGTATGTCTTTAGCCAGACTGCGATATGAAATCTAAGGGCAAAAGCCAGTTCAGAAAATAGTAAGCATAGTCGAGTAACATTGGTGACTTCATTGATAAGGAAGGCTCTTATCTCCGTTGACAGAGTCAAAAGTGGGAGATCCCGGGACAACTTGTTGGCTCCTGCAATAAATTTGAAGGGAAAAACCTACTCGCCAGTATCAGAAAGCTCATTTGGGAACGTATGGATTCCATATCCAATCCTGTTTTTGCAAAACAGAACAGATCCCAGGTTTGCTGATCTTGTGGCTCTGGTTGAAGAGTCAACAAGAAACATGATCAGATGGCTTCCAAAAGCAAGTGGTGAAGAGATATGCACACAGGCAAAGGCATGTTATAATGAGGTTTTTGAAGAACTTGTTGAAATATATGTATTATTTCAATTCAATATCAAATATTTGGCATTATTTTAATGGTATTATTTGTCTTGTTATTTTTGCATGATAAATGAGTATGAACCAGATAGCTGAGGCTGGGTTGTTAAAGTGGTTTGAGCTGAGCTGTTGATAAAAGGCTTTAGCTAGACAGACTTGGAGAAGACCTAGAAATGACCCACTTTCTCTATGTGACACGCGGATCTCCTTGGCAATCCATGGATGATGCATTTAGCTCATGGGTATTATATATTCAGAGAGAGAGTGTGGGGTGCACAAGAGCTGATTTCATTTTTCTCACACGCTCATCCATTCGTATTCTGTCTAGCATTAGCTAGGGTTTGATCTTGAGTTTCATAATTCTCATTTTTCTTGGTCTTGATTCAGCCATTAGAAAGTGTCTCAGGTCATCATGTTGATGATCTGGTATGTGTCTTTAGTTTCTCAGATTTATGAGTTCTTGATTGCATTTCTCATTATATTGTTTGTTATTAGGGTTTGTAATCAGATTCATTTGGTGTGTTTTGTATAAAAGAGTTTAGATCTGTGTTTCGTGACAGAACTAAAGCAAAACAAGTTTTCCATAGTTACTAGTTGGTGTCGGTTTCTTATATACGAGGCCGATTTTGGTTGGGGGAGGCCTTACTGGGTGAGTACAGTGGGTCAATCATATGATATGGTAATTTTGATGGATGACAAAGATGGTGATGGAATTGAAGCATGGGTGAGTTTGAATGAGAAAGACATGCATCTGTTTGAACAATATCAGGACATTATAGCCTTCACTTCTTAATTAGATGCTTAACTTGTTAAATTGCAAGTATCCCTTCACTTTGTGTAAATGTATATCTCATTATTGAAGATGAACTAACAAGAATGTTCACTTATTTGGGTACTTTCTATTTGATATGTTTTTAATATTGACATACGTGCATATTCATATAGTTGTTGTCCGCCTATATAGTGTTAGACTCAGACGCGCTTTTCTTCTACCCGGAGAAATAGGCGTGGGAGGGCCAGGGAGTGATAACAGGGGCGAATTTAAGTTGGGCCCAGGGGGTGTAGGCATCCACTGAACCAATTATGGGCTTTGACATTTATAAAAAAATTAGTGTAGAATTCAATTTAAAAAATTTAGGCACTAATGTAACTTTTTACTGGATCCCATCAGACCTCATGTTTCTCCAACCCAATTTATAGCCTATCCACTTTCTAAGTGAAAAAAAAGATGAAAAGTAAAAACCTACTGAAAGTAAAACCCTATGTAAGCGTCTATCCAAATTCCAAACAAATTCAAAATCAAAAGTCGAAGTTGCAACAGAGGTCTCCTAGTAGTCGCGTCTATTCGATCGTACAGGTTTCAAAATCAAAAATCGAAGTTCCAATAATCCAAAATCAAGTGATTGAAGTTCCAATCAAATAGCAACGACGCAATCACAATCGAAGTTTGAATCAAGTTCGATCGTACAGATTTGATATTACAGTTGCAATAGAAGTTCAAAATCATTTTTTTGTAAATCTAGTTTGATTTTGAGGTTTTAGTATGATTTGCTAATTCCAATCGAAGTTTCAAAATCAGTATTACAGTTCCAATTTTTAGTAGTCAAAATTTAGTCTGAAGTTTCATAATTTTAGTAGTCAAAATTGTTTTATTGTATAAACCATAATTGCTTGAATTTTGTTGTCTAATAGGTGCTATGGAACAATTTTATAAACGAACAACATCATCTTCCGGACCTAATTTAGTTGATTTAAATAATCTTTCATGGGATCCCATTGATAGGAAAAGAATTTTGGATTATCACCCTGATCAAAGAGATGAGATACGAAGAAAGTATTGTGTTAATGGACCTTACCAACCACGTGGTCATATCTTCCCAAAAAGAAAGATAGGGACTAAAGAGCAACCTTTCAGCCCGACTTGGTTTGATAAATATGGTAATTGGTTAGAGTACAGTGTAAAAGCGGACAAAGCATTTTGCTGGTGTGCTACTTATTTGCAGATTATGTTGGGAACCAAGGTGGATGTGATGTATTTTCAAAAGAAGGGTTTAATAGTTGGAATAAACCGACTAGATTTGATATACATATTGGTGATGTTGGTAGTGCTCACAATAAAGCACTTAAAAATGTGAAGATTTACTGAATCAAAATCAGTCTGTTGCCACCGTTTTTCATAAGCAAGATGATACTATGAAGAGTGCAAATCGACTTCGACTAAATGCTACCATTAATGCTTGTAGACTTCTTTTGAAAAACGAATTATCCATCCGTGGTCATAATGAGAGCAAAAAGTCTATTTGCAAAGGAAACTTTTTGGAAGTAATGGACTTAATTCTACTCCATGATGAGGAACTTCGTCAGTTACCAAAAGTTGCAGGTAATAATCAGTATTTATCTCCAAGTATTCAAAAAGATATTGCTAATTGTTTTGAGGAAGAAGTACTAAGTTCTATTTTCAAAGACATTGGTGATGATGTGTTTGCTTTATTAGTTTATGAGTCTAGTGTTGTGTCAAAAAAGGAACAAATAGCAATTGTTTTGCGATACGTTGATACACATGTAATTGTTAAAGAGAGATTTGTTGGTCTTTTTCATGTGATGGAGACATCTTCTTCGGCCCTCAAGTCTGCCATCAACTCTTTTTTTGCTAAATATGGATTTAGTTTTAAAAAAGGCTAAGAGGTCAAGTATATGATGGAGCAAATAATATGCATGGTGAGTTCAATGGTTTAAAAGCAAGGATATTAGAAGAAAATAGCTCAACATATTATGTACATTGTTTTGCTCACCAACTTCAGTTAGTGGTTGTTACGGTTGCAAGAAAACATTTAGGTGTTGTGAACTTCTTTGACAATTTAAGCATTATGATTAATGTGGTTTGTTCTGATCGATGTCGTTTGGTCGGTCAAAAACAATCCTTAAACACCTTAACTAGTAAGGGTAAGTAGAGTATCGTATCCACGAGGAGTTTGTGGAAAGTGTCACTTTGTTACAATACTTAAAGACAGAAAAAAATAATAACTGATTTGGGTTTAAAACACTAATGAGAGAGGTAATCCTCTCCAAGGTTCGGATATGCAAACAAAAGTTACTTCAAGATAATTAGCAAGCAATTACATAGACATAATCATAGAATTCAATGATAATGTGAGAACATTGTAAATAAAACTTATTCTCACACAACCATCAATGATTAACCAACTCTAATCCAACCCCCAAGTTGTCACCGGTGTAAAGAAACCCGAGACTATTGAGACTTGAACAACAATTCGAAATCAATCAATGAAGTTTGAAGCATTCAATCAATAAATGAAATCATATGGCTTAACATGCCAATCAAGATTACAAACCAAAGTTAATCATTCAAGAAATTACAAGTGTTCACAAAACCCTAAACCCCGAAAAGACTACAAGAGATTTAGCCACTCATACTCATAATAACAATCAAAACTCATGTACTAGGACTTACAATCATGAAAGATTAAGAACAATCGACCCAAGAATAGTGGAATTCGCTTCTTGAAGCTCTGGAATGGTTGTGGTCGAAGATGATTGAGAATGGGAGCTGCTAAAGATTAAAACCTGATTTAGGTTAACTTTTCTGTAAAATAGAATTTTCGCGTGTCGCGAACATGGCAACCAAGTTCTTCGCGTGGTGCAAAGAACAAACTAGTCGGGCGCACCTCTAGAGATCTTCGCGTGTCGCGAACTTTGTCCACCAGGTCTTCGCGCGAAGACCTTAAATTCCAACAATTTGACTTTTTGACTTTTTAGACCCTCGTGCTTCGCATCCGTTATCCGCTCTTTTAGAACATAAACCTGGGAGGTAGACACAACCACAAATACGCATAAAACCACACAAAGATACATAATAAAACAACTTAGACGCACACCAAACGACATATAAACTGGGGTTATTAAACCCTACATCATGTTCTTCATGCAAACGAATAGATATTCTTCGAGAACATGAGAAAGTGAGAATGCAAATAGAAATTGGTAGTGGTATACTTCAAACAGGAAGCGGGTTAAACCAAAAGCTTTCTTTTATACGACCTAGAGATACAAGATGGAATTCTCATTACAAAACACTTATACGGTTGGTTGATATGTTTTCATCCATCATTGGAGTACTTGAGTATGTTAAAGAGGAATGCAGTAACCCTTCTACCCAGAATCAAGCAATTAGTATGTTAAATTTTTTCAGCTCATTTGATTTTGTGTTTTATTTGCATTTAGTGTTAGAGATTTTGAGGTTCACAAATACAATATCACAAACTCTTCAAAGAAAAGATCAAGACATTTTAGAAGCGGTTTTATTGGTGGAAACGACTAAAGGAAAGTTACAAAATTTTAGAGAAAGTGGTTTTGAACATTAGAGAAAATTCATTCATTTTATGGAAAACATGATATTCAAATCTTAGATAAGGCAAAAAGACAAAGGTACAATATCACTAATCAACATTATTATAAGTTTGATTGTTTAACACGGTTGTCGATATGGAAATTCAAGAGTTTGGTGATCGTTTTAATAAAATTAACACGAAATTGCTACGAAACATGACAGCTTTCATCCCGTATAACTCATTTTCTAAGTTTGATGAATCAAAGTTAATGAGATTGTGTGAGTTTTATCCATATGATTTTGAAAGTGAGGAGAAAGTTGATCTTGCACATCAATTGGGCTTATACATTGCTAGCGTGCGAAAAGATGAAAACTTTGCTAACTTGAATGGTATTGCCGATCTTGCTAGAGTTATGGTGGAAACAAGAAAACATATTACATTTCCTTTGGTGTATCAATTATTAAAGCTAACTTTAGTTTTGCCTGTGGCAACCGCAACGGTTGAGAGATGCTTTTCGGCAGTGAAGATCGTGAAGACAAATGTAACATCCCAAAATTTATAGAAAATAAAAGTCTAGGTGCTAAAGTGCAATTACTGCAAAGTTAGAGGACCAAAAGTGCAAAAATAGTGAAAATGGACAGATGTCGGACCGACATCGGAATCCATATCGGTCCGACATGTAGGGCACAAGGAAGAACTACAGACATGACACGCGTCCGATGACTCAGCCTTGATGTCGGACCGACATCCAGGCACATATCAGTCCGACATATAACGAGCAAGGCAAATAAACCGACAGAAAGGATGTCGGACCGACATCCCCAAAGATATCGGTTCGACATAAATCCCGATTCAGCCCTATAAATAGATGGTCCTTGTGGTTCATTTGAGAAACCACACACCAACACCAAAACCATCACCTTCACACACACGACTCCCGAGAACCCCGAACGACGATTACAAGCGCGGTGATTACGAATGCGGTACGCTGAGAGTGCGGTTTGAGTCAGAGAAACATTTAAAGAGAGGAACGAACTTAGGAACTACCCGAGGATAAAGTAGGTACACTGGACCCGTACCCTAGACACGATTATGTGAAATACGTGCTTATATGGTATGATTATGTGTTACGTGATATATGAGATGATGAGGGTACAGGGTAATGACAGATTAGTCTAAACACTAAACGGGAGTAATGGAGTAGTCACGACGTATCCAAGGGTGATGGATACGCCGCTGGTACTTCCTATATATAAACCTCTTGTGTACTTCGTGGTGAAACCATTATGAATGTTTAGGGGTATAGACTAATGAAGAATAAAGGAATATAGTAAACGTATGGGAGAACATCCAACCGGTATGTAGTTATCTGACAAACGGAATGTCCTGTCTAGAAAAGAGCGATGTATAAATCTCTCCTAGACCCGTCGCTCTTTCCTGGGGACATCTCTGTTGGAGGTACTACTCTGGAAAGAAGATCACCCCAGTTTACAATATATGACGAATACGAATATAAGATGAAAGTATACCATGCATAACGAATGTAAATACGTGATGAATATGAATATGTGAAATGCATGATGAATATATGAATGCATGATGATACATGCAAACATGAATGAGTATGATGAAGCGAGTCTAACCCTAAAATAGAATAACGGAGTACTCACGAAGTGTCAGATGGATGGTGGATACGCCGCTGGTACTTCCTATATATAAACCCTTCTAATACATCATGAAGAAACCGTTACATAGTTTTAAAGGTAAAGACTGGTTGGTAAATATGATGATACGTGTAAACATGAATGAATATGATGGAACGAGTCTAAACCCTAAAATGGAATAACGGAGTACTCAGGAAGTGTCAGAGGGGCGGTGGATACGCCGCTGGTACTTCCTATATATAAACCCTTCTAATTCATCGTGGAGAAACTGTTACGAAGTTTTAACGGTAAGGACTGGTTAGTGAGTAAATCAACCATATACATGAAATGAAAACAAATGCTTGATACATTTGGGAGACTGTGAGTCAAAGATACTCAAGGTCCCAAATGAAATGAGATACTCGGCCTGTAAGGTGGATCTCAATAAATGAAGAAGAAAAGAAAAAGGAAACTCTAGGCCTTCGGGGCTGAAAGGTAAACTCTAGGCCTTTGGGGCTGAAAGAGTAAAGGATTCCAAGCCTACGGGGCTGAGGAACGAATGAGTCTTCGTGACAAATGCAAGGGGCCTATACTGACGAGTATAAGGACCTTGCCAATACTCGGACCGGAGGTACGGCCTGTGATGGTTGCGAGGGGATTAGCACACCCATAAAATATACGAAAAGCGTGGCCGAAGGTACGTCCGGAGATGGTCATGTGGGCTCGAGAGCCCCAGAAAACTTGAACAATAAGAACCTAAAGGGTTTATAATAAAATGAACGATGCAATGTACTTACTTAGCGTAGTCTAATTCAATAACGTTTTCCAAACACTACAGGAAAGAGGCACGTGGAATGAAGCTTCCTGTGGACGAGGCTAATCGAAGATGAAAGATCCCTATATAGGATAATATAATTATATTATCCTTTTGTAAAACAATATATTATTATAAATGAAAAAGTTATCTTAGCCGTTATGGCAAGATTATATTGATCTGGGACATGTTTTCCGCATTAAACTCATATAAAATAATAGTAAAATAAGTAGGGTGTTTCAAGTTGGTATCAGAGCACGGTTTGAGGGATTTAAATTTCAGAAAGGGTACTTAAACTCAAACCATAAGTGTTCGTGATATAAATAGGGATTCAATCCGAAGCCGTCCAAGGAAGCAGGTATGTTAAATTCCAATGCTTAAACATAAATGTGTGAGTATACGTGGGCAGAACATTGTATGAGATAAGCTCCATATGATAGTTGGGAGTATCAGGATGGTAATATACATTACCTTATGCCTGGCCAGTATAAGAGTTAATGCATGGGACCATCATGATATCCCAAACACCATATAATAACTTTTGTCAGCAGATAGTAAGGAGGGAATATGAATATGCATGATTGTGATATATGCATATGTACGAATACATGAGTATGAACTTTATATGAAATCCTTGAATAGGATTAAATTGATATGAGGCCTTTAGTATAAAACCCTTAGACTATGATTAGGGTAAACGAATGAGAGATTAAGCGATATTGTGTTTCAGCAAATGGCTGAACATCAGAACGACGAAATACGTGACGAAGGAAGCCACAGGAGGACTGAGTCTCCACGTCATGATGAAAACGAAGTAGAACAAGTCCCGGAAAACATCCGGAGACAAATCGTAATAGAAGTAGGTTGGCTAAGGCATTAAAGTTTGAAATAGCGAGTAATCGACACTGCGTAGTAACTGAAATATGCCGACTACTGATAGAAGGAGAAGAATATCATGTCGACCTAATTTCAATGCCGATGCAAGAATTCTACGTAATCACTGGAATGGACTGGTTATCCTCACATGTTGCAATGATTATATGCAATCAAAAGATTGTACGATTCCTGACGCCTACAGGAAAGGAAGTTAGTATCATTGGTGAACGACGGAACCATATCACACTATGTACGATGACCAAGATAAGTAGCTACATGAGACAAGGTCATCAAGCCTTCTTAGCCTACGTAGCTGATGCAAAGATGGGAAGGAACTGAATTAAGTTCCAGTAGTGAGAGAATTCCCAGAAGTATTCCCAGACGATCTTCCAGGTGCTCCACCTGAGAGAGAGATCGAATTTAAAATTGATCTAATTCCTGAAGCTAAGCCGGTAGCTAAGGCTCCGTACTGGTTGGTACCAACTGAGATGAAGGAATTAATGTCACAACTACAAGAGTTGTTAGAAAAGGGATTCATACGTCCAAGTGTATCCCCTTGGAGTGCGCCAATTCTGTTTGTAAAGAAGAAAGACGGTAGTATGAGGATGTATATAGACTACCGCGAATTGAATAAGTTGACTATCAAGAATAGGTATCCTTTACCTAGAATTTATGATCTGTTTGATCAATTACAAGGATCAAGTTGGTTTTTCAAGATTGACTTAAGATCCGGTTATCATCAGGTCAAGGTTCGAGAAGAAGATGTACCTAAAACGGCATTCAGAACTCGTTATGGACACTATGAATTTGTAGTGATGCCATTTGGAGTAACAAATGTTCTGGCTGTTTTCATGGACCTCATGAATAGAATATGCCGGCCAATGTTAGACAAATTCGTTATTGTCTTCATTGATGACATTCTGATTTATTCAAAGAATGAAGAAGAACATGCACAATACCTTCGGAAAGTACTTAGTACTTTACGGAAAGAGAAACTATACGTTAAATTCTCAAAATGTGCATTCTGGTTGAGAGAAGTTCAATTTCTGGGTCATGTTATAAACGCAGAAGGTATCTCAGTAGATCCAGCAAAGGTAGATGCTATAATGACATGGACTCCACCTAAGAATCCATCGAAAGTTAGAAGTTTCTTGGGATTAGCTGGCTATTATAGAAGGTTCATTCGGGACTTCTCTAAGATAGCCACCCCATTAACTAAGCTAACTCGAAAGAATATGAAATATGAATGGAATGCGGCACAAGAGAAGGCATTCCAGATACTGAAAGAAAGATTGACACAAGCTTCGGTTCTTGCATTACCAGAAGAAGTAAAAGACTTTGTGGTGTATTCTGATGCGTCAAAACTTGGGTTAGGGTGTGTTCTGATGCAAAGAGGAAATGTGATAGCCTATGCCTCTCGACAACTAAAGACACATGAAGTAAACTATCCAACCCATGATCTAGAATTAGCTGCAGTAGTGTTTGCACTAAAGATCTAGATGCATTATCTGTATGGAACGAAGTGTATGATTTACACAGAGCACAAGAGTCTTAAATATTTCTTTGACCAGAAGGACTTAAACATGAGGCAACGACGATGGTTGGAACTAGTCAAGGATTATGATTGTGAGATCTTGTATCATCCCGAAAAGGCTAACGTAGTAGCCGATGCTCTAAGTAGAAAGGAAGAGCATCATCCTATTCGGGTGAAAGCATATAAGTTAGTTATAACTCCTGATTTCATGAGCCAGCTTCGAGACGCACAAATCGAAGCATTAAAAGGTGAGAATGTTAAGAAAGAAAGAATGGCTTGCTGTAAGACCCCAACCCGGGCATCCTACAGTTGGTTCTCATAACGGGTCATCTCATTAAAAACACATTTATTTTAATTAAAACTACAGCGGAAGTCTTTCTAAAAACATTTATGAACATTTATTGCCCTTAGGTTTACCTTACGAATGCTTGCACACCAATCCGAGTAACGCCACTTCCAAGCCAAGATACGTTGATACGCCGCTTACCTGCAAACAGTCTAATGTACACACAAAGTCAGCTACGCTAAGTGAGTTCTAATAGTTTAGTTTAAAGAAAAACCACCACACCAAGTTCTACGGTTTAATTCACTTGGACACTTCGGTCCTTATAAAGTATAATTACTCTTTATTAAGGAATGACTAATCCCGTGTCATCCCATGACATCCCGTAACCGTTTAATTACCTAAGACTCAACCCATACTACCAATACAAATAGTAATAACCTTACCTTACAACTGCATAGACTCAACATGCTATGCTAGCGACTCATACCCAAGAATACATATTGACTCGACTCTGGGTTAACACAACTTACCCTAAAACACTAACACATCCGGTCTTAACCAAGGCTCTCACAATTCACTGACACGACTCTTATGCGCGTCACTTCACAAGTCCTGACTCAACGGTCAGTCTAACCCTACATGTCATAATTCAACACGTCACAATAACACTAACTCATACACAGTAAATACAATTAATCATTAGCATGCACATTAACACTTATATATATACGCATGCAAACACATACCTCATCGTTGTACCCTCGTCAGGGCCTCATCAGGGCGATCAACACACCTCGAGCTCATCATTAACCTGTCAACTAACTGTCACCTTTGGTGACTTCCCGAAGGACCTCGTCCTCCACGATCTTGTTTGCCATGCCACATGGACAACGAAGCAAACCTGACATTTAAATATAAACAAGTAATATCACACCTATGCACATAACTCACTAACCACACACACTTCACGCATAACCCTACAACAACATATTTAATATGGTAAACTCATTAGCATTTAATACAGGGCACTACCGTTCCCGTTCGACCCTTAACACGTCACACACCAACAACCCATATCATTAACTCACACATAAAATCATAGGCATCTAACTTAACGCCCTACTCTTCCCGATCCACCTGTATTACGTCACATAATAACGACTCATGCCCCCGATCTACCTTATCACACCATTGACCCTACGACTCTTAATAATCATTTTATACTCAAAACATAGCGGGTTAGAACCCGAAACCCTTGACATGATTTATTATATTAACACCACGTGAATGTATGTACGTTAGCCCCAAAACAGTAAGATGTTTAAAAGAGGGGGATTAGAAACTCACCGGTTTGACGATACCCGCAAGCACTGCAACTCTTCCTCGAACGAACCCGAACCTGTTAATGTATGATTACATAGTCAGTGCACATCCCTACTAGGTTTTGATTCTATTTAAATATAACGAATCTGCTTGATCCGGATTATCCCGTTCTCGATCCGAACCCGCATGCATGCACGCTTGTGTGCCATGCAACGCGTTAGTTTCGTGGGTCACAAGTACCCGAGCTGAGACCCACACCCCCAAGCACGTCCAAGCAAACTCCATGATTACGAAATCACAACTTGATGAAACCTCCCATGCATAACATCATCACCATCGACCTCGCCACCATGTGTAACTTCAGCCTGGTTCGCCACCACCACCATCTCCGCTACTCGCCATCGTGGGGCACCACCACATAAATCCGCCGTCGTCGCCGGGCACCACCGTGCGTGGCGTATTTTCCATCCTCATCCCTGTGTGCCACCATGCACATCCTTCGTCTTTTCTACCGCGGCTAAACCCTAACCGGAGAAAGCCACATCTTCCATGTCAAAGGGTTCCACCCGAGTCTCGTCCTACATCAGGAACCACGCTCTCTCCATCCTCCACCTTTTGCCGCCATAGTGTACCTCCGTAGCTGCTGTCGGAAACCACCAAACACCTCCACCACCCCATTCTCACGCACCCACAGCCCCTCACCCCCTCGCTTTTCTCTTATTTGTTCTCGGCAATAGCACACCACACACACACACCGACGCACTTGTTCTTTCCTGTCGAGAGCCGCCTCTATGCACCACCACCAAAACATCGATGTCCATGCCTTCATCCGCAACCACAGTCGCCGCCGTCTACAACCATCACCAGTCTCCACCCTTTACCCCGATAGCCATACCCGACAACAATAGCACAAGGAAAAATAAAACGAAAGAGAGTTACCTTAGCGTAACACGAAACTACCCTAGCCGGAGCACCCTCGTCGTCGATCTCCTCCCTTGTGTCTCCGGCTCCTCCTTCCCTTGTCCTCCCCTTGTTCTCGGCCGTCGCACACCCTAGGTCTCTCGTGACCTAGGGTTTTCTCATGAAGTGGTTTATAAACCACCAAGATATACATCCTAGTCCCCTAGTTTCTCCCTTGCGTGTTCCGTTCCCAAACTAATCATTAAATGGTTAACCAGTCCTCTTAATCTTGCTAAATCAAGCTTTACTCGTCTATAGCAACCAATTATGTCATTTACAAGAAGTTCGGGTTACTTTTTAACCCGACCCGTTAGTTAGTTGGTTTTAGGGATGTTACACTGGCTAGGAGAAATTTCTAGAAGAGAATGAGTATAAAGTCAAGACTTGATTTGGTCGTATGTGGATACCATGATCAGGAGAGTTTAGACTTAAAATTCTCGATGAAGCTGATAAATCACGATATTCTATTCATCCGGGTACTACAAAGATGTACCAAGATCTGCGCAAGGATTATTGGTGGCCCGGAATGAAATTTGATATTATGAATATGTAGCTAAATGCTTAACGTGTCTACAAGTTAAACCAGAACATCAGAAGCCATACGGGAGGTAACAACCATTAGAAATCCCAAAATGGAAGTGGGAACATCTCACTATGGACTTCATAACCAAGCTACCAAAGACAGCTATGGGTTATGATACCATTTGGGTGGTTATTGATCGGTTAACTAAGAGTGATCATTTCTTAGCAATACGTGAGACATACTCTTCAGAAAAGTTAGCTGATTTGTTTATCAAAGAAATCGTTTCTAGACATGGAGTGCCAGTCTTGATTATTTTTTATCTAGATACTCGTTTCACTTCACGTTTTTGGAAAAAGTTCCATGAGGAGATGGGAACTAGGTTATTGATTAGCACTGTCACACCCTCAAATTCCACTAACGGAGTTTTACCGTTTGCCGTGTGACAAAACAGGATCTCGGTCATTAGTTACAACAAAAGACAATATATGGGACTTAAAATGTCATAACATAAAAGTTCAGAGTTAAATGCGGAAGCGTAAACGTTAGAATGAAATCAAAAGTAATTACACGCAGCAAGCGTCAATTAATGTAAATAAGTAACACTGTTTAAAATGTTTGAAATGAATGATATGACAGTAGGACTCCATGCATGTCCTAAGTGTGCAACCTGTGCCAAAGCGACCTGAGAAACATGTAAGAAAATGTGTCAACAAGAGGTTGGTGAGTTCATAGGTTTGTATGTAAATAAACTGTTTGAGTATTGTTAGATCCACATACGTAAGTCACACCTATTGCTAGCTAGACAATGTACAAGTTACCCTAAGCGCTCGCAACCGTAGATGACAGTTTATGTTTGAATGCCTCTCATCAGGTCTATCAACCATGGTGCATGTTTTAGGTCAATATTACACACGTTCGACCTCCAATCGAGTTAGCGCGACTAACGCGGGTGGGGTTTGTCAAACCCAGTAGTACTACTCAACATACCTCGCTATTCTTCATATTTAAACGGTTCGATGTGAGGACTTTCATGATAGAGTTTATGCTTAAGTACACAAGTGGTAGTGAAATACTATGTGATCCATGTCCGTTTGTGTGTGTCTCTCCCTGGCTGGAAGACAGGTAACGGATGTTTTTTTGTACGCATGTTTCTCCTCAATGGGAAAACAAGTAAAATGATGTTCCTTTGTATGTATGTTTCTCCTAGACGGAAAAACAAGTAAAATACTGTTTGTGTGTATGCATGTTTCTCCACAACGGGAAAACAAGTAAAATAATGTTTGTGAGTATGCATGTTTCTCCTTAACAGGAAAACAAGTAAAATAATGTTTGTGTGTATGCATGTTTCTCCCCCAATAGGAAAACAAGTAAAAAGGGTTGTGAAACTCACCTGAGTTATGTACGAGTAGTAGATAGTACCACACAAGGATGCAAGTAGGAAACACGAGAGTTTGCCTGTGAACTGCCTACGTATGCCCTAAAATTATAAGCATAACAGTTAGGGATACAATGGGATTTTTGTGATGAAGACACGGAAGATTTGAAGGTTCTAAAACATACTTAGGACTAACGAGTAGACGAACGCGTCCACAGAATTAGGGATTTCCTAACTTAATAATTAAGATAAATACGTTTTGTGTCGAACGTTTTTAGCAACGAATAAAAATACATAAATATATATATTCATGTGTTTGTACCAATTAAAATGGTCTAGAAGAATAATATAACTCAATATATTATTTTTAAATTCGTAGGGTTAAAATAATCATTTGTGTGGAAAATAATAAATATATTATTTTTATTTGAGGATAAAAACCGAGGGTAAATAATATAAATAATTATACTATTTATTAGTTTGAATCGTCTCATAAAGTTTATAAACGTGGCGAAAAAATATATATAAATATATATTATTTTTAATTGGATTCACGGGTTGAAAGTAATATAAATATATAATTTATTCGGAGTCATGGTTTGAAAATAATATAAATATATTATTTTAAAAAGTGGGAAAATAACATAAAAATGGGTTATAAACTCAAACCCGAGCCTACGGGTGGTTTTCGGGGTTAAAACGCTTTATATTATATTAATGTAATAACATGGGAAAAGTTTACATATTAAAATAACATTAAAAAAAATTGATTTAGAAAGAAAACGTGTGGAGAGACTCGAACCCGGGTCTCTCCCACACGAGCACACGCCCTTAACCGGTCATGCCCGCTAGGGCTATCGCAAACAACAACACTTTTGAAATGTTTTAAATCATGAACACCTTATGTGTTCATGCCACTCGCGAACCGGACCCGATCCCAGCCCCAAATTCTTCGATTTCGGTTACGATTGAACACGAATGATTAGGGGTTTTGTTCATCAAAGTGTTGCGAACTAGAGATGAGATTTAATTGAAAAATCATTGAGTTTAGGTTCGTTATTTACCCAATCGTAAAACTGAAACCCTAGGTTTTGAACATAAAATCGTTTTGTCAAGTGATCGACAATTAACCAGATGTTGTCGCATCCACTAGGAGTTCGGGGCAATTTGGTGATAAAATTCATAGAGATTTGCTCCCATTTCCACATAGGAATCTCTGGTTGCTGCAGTAAGCCAGAAGTCTTTTGGTATTCTATTTTGACCTTTGCGCAAGTCAGGCACTTGCTCACATAGGTGGCTATATCAGCCTTCATCCTTGGCCACCAATATAGCACCTTTAGATCATGATACATATTGCCAGAACCTGGATGAATAGAGTATCGAGATTTGTGAGCCTCATCTATAACCAGTTCTCTTAAGTTCCCATACACTGGAACCCATATCCGCTCTGCGAAGTAGCGAATGCCATCTGATTTGACCTCCAGTTGTTCTTCCATACCAATGTAGCTTCTAATGGTAGGTTTTCCTCTTTAAGGGCTTCGAGTTGATCAATTCGGATTTTGTCAGGTAATCCGGGGTGAATGGTAAGTTGTAATGCTCGAACTCGTTTAGGTTTGGTGTCTTTACGACTTAGGGCATCGGCTACCACATTAGCCTTCCCTGGATGATATCTGATTGCACAGTCATAGTCGTTCAAGAGTTCGACCCAACGACGTTGTCGCATGTTCAACTCTTTTGTTAAAAGATATGCTGAAGACTCTTGTGATCGGTGTAGATAGTGCATTTGGTACCGTACAAGTAATGCCTCCATATCTTTAGTGCAAATACTATGGCTCCAAAATCTAAGTCATGAGTTGTGTAGTTTTTCTCATGTATTTTCAGTTGACGAGAAGCGTAAGCGATGACCTTCTCACGTTGAATCAGAACACAACCAAGTCCTTGAATTGATGCATCACAGTACACCACAAAATCATCCGTTCCCTACGAAAGAGATAGGATGGGTGCACTGCAAAGTTTCTGCTTTAGAAGTTGGAATGTTGATTCCTGTGTATCACCCCAGTTATAAGGTTTGCTCTTCTGTGTTAAAGCTGTGAGGGGTTGTGCAATCTTGGAGAATCCTTCAATAAAACGACGGTAATATCCAGCCAGTCCCAGAAACTGTCTCACCTCAGTTGGAGTTGTCGGTGTCACCCAATTCTTGATTGCTTCTATTTTGATGGGTCGACATGTATTCTCGTCTCATTGACTACATGTCCTAAGAATTGCACTTCACGAATCCAGAATTCGCACTTAGAAAGTTTTGCATACAGTTGTTCTTGTTTTAGCAATTCCAGAATCAAGCGAAGGTGTTCCTCATGTTCATCCCTATTCTTGGAATAGATGAGGATGTCATTAATGAAAACAATGACGAACTGATCAAGGTACGTTTTACATACAGTTCATGAGATTCATGAATACCGCAGGTGCGTTGGTCGGTCCAAATGGCATGACCATGAATTCATAATGTCCATACCTAGTCCTGGATGTCGTCTTTGAGATGTCCTCCTCTCGGACTCTCAGTTGGTGGTAACCGGATCCAAGATCTATCTTGGAATAGAAGCTTGACCCTTGGAGTTGATCAAATAGATCGTCGATGCGGAGTAGAGGCTAACGGTTCTTGATAGTCACTTTGTTCAGTTCCCGGTAATCGATACATATGCGGAAAGTCCCGTCCTTCTTCTTGACAAACAGGACTGGAACTCCCCATGGCGATGAGCAAGGTCAAATGAAACCTTTATCTAACAACTCTTGCGGTTGTGTAGATAATTCTTGCAGCTCACTAGGTGCAAGTCTATACGGTGCCAGAGCAATAGGCGCTGCTCCGGGTGCTAAATCAATTTGGTACTCGACTTGTCGGTGTGGTGGAAGACCAGGCAGGTCTTCGGAAAATACTTCCGGATAATCACGAACGATCGGGATGTCATCAATCTTCTTCTCCTCAGATGGGTGCTCGGTGACGAGAGCCAGAAAGGAAGTATGACCCTTATGTAGACACTTTTGTGCTTTCATGAAAAAGATGATGCCCATGACAGCACCACTCTTTTCGCCTTGGACAGAAAGGGTTTCTCCACTCGGGAGAGGAAAGCGAACAATTTTCTCATGACAAATAATTTTGGCTTGATTCTTGGATAACCAAATTTATACCGACAATTACGTCGAAGCTGCCGATTATGACTTGCATAAGGTCAATGTCAAGTTCATGACCAGCCAATCCAAGTTTACACTCCTTAAGATTGAGTTGCTTCGATTATCTGGCCGTCTTTTATCTCTATAGTGTACTAAATGTCCAAAAGAGTTGGAGTATGATTTTACCAGTAGAAAATTTATGAGGTCACGCTGAGACTTCTAGTGAGATCCGTGCTTATAAGGTAAGCATTGTTCAACACAAGGGCTAAGGGATGAGTCATAAGATAAGATAATAGGGTCAAATGGAATCTATTGTTGGAGTGTAAGGAATGACGTGTTAGCTTAGAAAGAATTTCTCAAATTCCGCTTGCATAGTTGGAGTCGATGGGTTTACCATGAGGTTCTACTAGAGTTTCAATCTAGGTGGCTCCATTGATCAAGTCTGGATGAAAGTCTTTAGGTCACTAAGACTCTTACATGAGTGACATAAAATAAGGGGTTCCATTGATGATAGCTCAGTGTGTCTGTAAGTCTCTTCAACCTGATAGTCGCATATATTAACTGTTGAACAGTTTTAACGGTACCAATTAGCCGTTGAGCGGGTTTACAAGAACTTCTACTGATAGTGGAAGCTTAAGACTGTAAATCATAGATTAGGACCATTTATCCACACACTAGGTTTCACCATGACTTACATGCACCTCAAATTACTATTATGTGTGCACCCGTAATGATAATTTGCTTTGCATGCTCACCCTAGTTTCTCCCTATCTTGTGTCAAAATGCCCCTCAGTTTATTTACTGAGTACACGGTGTTGTTAGAGATGATCAGTTATCGAAAGGCTTAGTCATCAACCATAAGTTGATCAACTAGGACTCATATCAGGATGAGTAGTCAGGAATCGTTTGATCCGAGTATTCACTCGAGTTGAAATACACTACGATGGTCCAATCCAGCGGATTGTAGATGAAATCATGCATGCAAAATGCGACTTCGAGAAGTGAAACTAGTTCATGAATGTGTTACTAGAAGAGGCAAAGTAGCCGTCTTTCCAACTGAGTTAGGATAGGGTTTGAGTATGCAATGTGCAAGGCGTTCTCAACCTTGTGGTCAATCTTTCTTCAACAGAATATCGACCAAAGAGCGAGCCCACTGCTCGGGAAAGTGATGACATCTACGTGTCAATGGATTCTGCAATGAAGCGTGCAACAGTCTGCCTTCACACGGCGTATTGTTGCTAGTGGGTACAGTAGGGACTCGCCACCGATGATCCCAACTCCCAAAGAGACACGTGCTAGTTCTGTGTGTCGTCCCCAACACGAAATTGGGAAGACCCACCATTCCCTGATTGTGTCCTCGGTAGGCTCAAGCCGGTGTTATCATCGGGTCTGATGGTGTAAACAAGGTGAATATGATGGTGGTATGAGTGACTCCTCCGAAGGCTTCATCTCGCTGCCTACGGACGGGAGTGGATGTTGTTTTGATGATTCCCTTAGTGTCACCACTGGGAATGATGATGCAATGCGAACGACATGTTCCTCGTCAGTTGAGGGTGATATGAAAGATGTCAACATGCTTGCAATGCAATGTATGTGTAGATGCTACGTGTAGCATGTATGAGTGTATGTGTCATGTAACTAATGTGTGTGGCTATAGTCTAGTATGCAGTCCTACTTCTCTATAACCAATGGCTCTGATACCAATCTGTCACCCCCTAAATTCCACTAACGAAGTTTTACCGTTTGGCGTGTGACAAACCAGGATCTCAGTCATTAGTTACATCAAACGACACTATATGGGACTTAAAATGTCATAACATAAAAGTTCAGAGTTAAATGCGGAAGCGTAAACGTTAGAATGAAATCAAAAGTAATTACACACAGCAAGCGTCAATTAATGTAAATAAGTAACAATGTTTAAAATGTTTGAAATGAATGATATGACAGTAGGACTCCATGCATGTCCTAAGTGTGCAACCTGTGCCAAAGCGACCTGAGAAACATGTAAGAAAAAGTGTCAACAAGAGGTTGGTGAGTTCATAGGTTTGTATGTAAATAAACTGTTTGAGTATTGTTAGATCCACATACGTAAGTCACACCTATTGCTAGCTAGACAATGTACAAGTTACCCTAAGCGCTCGCAACCGTAGACTGGCACTTTATGTTTGAATGCCTCCCACCAGGTCTATCAACCATTGTGCATGTTTTAGGTCAATATTACACCCGTTTGACCTCCAATCTAGTTAGCGCGACTAACGCGGGTGGGGTTTGTCAAACCCAGTAGTACTACTCAACATGCCTCGTTATTCTTCATATTTAAACGGTTCGATGTGAGGACTTTCATGATAGAGTTTACGCTTAAGTACACAAGTGGTAGTGAAATACTATGTGATCCATGTCCGTTTGTGTGTGTCTCTCCCTAGCTGGAAGACAGGTAACGGATGTTTGTTTTTACGCATGTTTCTCCCCAATGGGAAAAAAAGTAAAATGATGTTCGTTTATATGTATGTTTCTCCTCGATGGGAAAACAAGTAAAATATTGTTTGTGTGTAAGCATGTTTCTCCACAACGGGAAAACAAGTAAAATAATGTTTGTGAGTATGCATGTTTCTTCTTAACAGGAAAACAAGTAAAATAATGTTTGTGTGTATGCATGTTTCTCCCCCAATAGGAAAACAAGTAAAAAGGGGCCGTGAAACTCACCCGAGTTATGTACGAGTAGTAGATAGTACCACACAAGGATGCAAGTAGGAAACACGAGAGTTTGCCTATGAACTGCCTACGTATGCCCTAAAATTATAAGCATAACAGTTAGGGATACAATGGGATTTTTGTGACGACAATACGAAAGATTTGAAGGTCCTAAAACATACTTAGGACTAACGAGTAAACGAACGCGTCCACGGAATTAGGGATTTCCTAACTTAATAATTAAGATAAATACGTTTTGTGTCGAACGTTTTTAGTAACGAATAAAAATACATAAATATATATATTCTTGTGTTTGTACCATTTAAAATGGTCTATAAGAATAATATAACTCAATATATTATTTTTAAATTCGTAGGATTAAAATAATCATTTGTGTGAAAAATAATAAATATATTATTTTTATTTGAGGATAAAAACCGAGGGTAACTAATATAAATAATTATAATATTTATTAGTTTGAATCGCCTCATAAAGTTTATAAACGTGGCGAAAAAATATATATAAATATATATTATTTTTAATTGGATTTACGGGTTGAAAGTAATATAAATATATAATTTATTCGAAGTCGTGGTTTGAAAATAATATAAATATATTATTTTAAAAAGTGGGGAAATAACATAAAAATGGGTTATAAACTCAAACTCGAGCCTACGGGTGGTTTTCGGGGTTAAAACGCTTTATAATATATTAATATAATAACATGGGAAAAGTATACATATTAAAATAATATTAAAAAAATTGATTTAGAAAGAAAACGTGTGGAGAGACTCGAACCCGGGTCTCTCCCACACGAGCACACGCCCTTAACCGGTCCTGCCCGCTAGGGCTATCGCAAACAACAACGCTTTTGAAATGTTTTAAATCATGAACACCTTCTGTGTTCATGCCACTCGCGAGCCGGACCCGATCCCAGCCCCAAATTATTCGATTTCGGTTACGATTGAACACGAATGATTAGGGGTTTTGTTCATCGAAGTGTTGCGAACTAGAGATGAGATTTTATTGAAAAATCATTGAGTTTAGGTTCGTTATTTACCCAATCGTAAAACTGAAACCCTAGGTTTTGAACATAAAATCGTTTTGGCTAAATCCGATAGAATTACAGTTTGATTTCATGGGGTTTTTAATGATTAAAGTGATGTGAAGCTAGCCATATAGTTTAATTGAATTAACATTGAGTCTAGAGTGGAGCTCGACTAAATCTTTTATGTTATGAACCCTGGATTTGGTCTGTGGTGAATTTGATAATGTAACCCCGAATTGATAAGGGGCTTTCGATCTAGATGCTTAAACGAAACTAGGGATGTAATCAATTACCATAATAAGATATGAATTGATGGTGCTCGACCAAAGGGGGGTTCCGACCTCGACGGGTTCGACCTCCGACGATCCCTGCTTCATCTCCGACCAATTTGACGCGTGTAGTTGCTTCGTAAGGATTCGTTCAAGTTGTGCAGGTATTCAATTCCAGAGTAAACAATTGAATTGATACGAATTGGTTAGTAATAACGATGAACTCAACGGTTTCTACTTGGTTACTCATAATTGGGATTAAATTCGTATCAATGACGGTGTTTAAAGCTTTAATGATGTCGTTAATGGTCTAATCATGTATAACGGTTACGAAATCAGGCATAACTTCGATTATGACTTCGAATTGAGATCAAACGGCTCCGGGTTTGACTCCCAGAAGTCAACAGAAACCAAAACATGCGATTTTAACTTTTAAGAGTCAACAGAAATGGTTTTTGAGTAATTACATAATTAGTCCTTGTAGTTCTATGTACTAGAGTTTGGAGAATAGGCAGAATCAGTCCTCGAGATTTGGATTGGATGAACTAGGTTAAGGACCTATTAGTTTGACTATTAAAAGTCAACAGGAAATCAATTATAAGTTAATTACGAGTTTAGTCCCTCAAGTTTTGTGTAAATAAGTTTGAATAAAGGTAGAATTAGTCCCTGGAGTTTGAACTAGGGTTAACTAGGTTAATTTTAACTGGATTTGGTTAACGGGGTTAACCCTAAATTACCGGATGTCACAAGCACGGCATATCATCCTAAGACCGATGGTCAAAGTGAGAGGACGATTCAGACTCTCGAGGATATGCTGCGTGCTTGCATAATTGATTTCGGTGGAAGTTGGGATAATCATCTACCATTAGCAGAATTCTCATACATTAACAACTACCATTCCAGTATTGGTATGCCAGCATATGAGATGCTATATGGTCGAAGATGTAGAACTCCTGTATGTTGGGGAGAAGTTGGTTAGAAAGAGTTGGGCAGCAAAGAAATAGTTCAAGCAACTTCAGAAAAGCTTGACTTAATCATGGCGAATTTGAAAGCTGCACAAGATAGACAGAAGTCATACGCAGACAAGAGACGTAGACCAATAGAATTCCAAGAGGGAGACTATGTCCTGTTAAAGGTATCTCCTTGCAAAGGTCTAATCCGATTCAAGAAATGTGGAAAGTTAAGTCCACGATTCATTGGTCCTTTCAAAGTCATTAAAAAAGTCGAAAAGGTAGCTACCCGAAAAATTGAATAAGATACATAACACGTTCCATGTATCTTATTTAAGGAAATGTTTGGCGGATGAAGCAGCACACGTCCTTTAGAAGAAATAGAAGTTGATGATAAGCTAACATATGTTGAAGGACCGACATCAATTCTAGATACAAAAGAAAAACAGCTACGTCATAAGACGATTAAACAAGTGCTAGTGCATTGGAAGCACAGAAAAGGGTCGGAGATGACCTGGGAAAATGAGGATGAAATGAGGAAAAGTTATCCTCAACTTTTTAAGGATTAATAGGTTTCGAGGACGAAACCTAATTTAAAGGGGAGAGAGTTGTAATATCCCAAAATTTATAGAAAGTAAAAGTCTAGGGGCTAAAGTGCAATTACCCCAAAGTTAGAGGACCAAAAGTGCAAAAATGGTGAAAATGGACAGATGTCGGACCGACATCGAAATCCATATCGGTCCGACATGTAGGGCGCAAGGAAGAACTCCGGACATGACACGCGTTCGATGACTCAGCCTTGATGTCGGATCGAGATTTCATTCTTGACTTGCTCCTTTTCTTTTTCATGTTCGAGATTTCCAAATAAATCTTTTGGAATCGTTCCAAACTGAAACGGATTTTCCTTCACTTTCACAATCGATTTCTTCTTCATATTAGGACTTTCTTTCTTTTTAGCTTCAAAGCTTTTAGGATTAGAACATACCTTAAGCTTGATTTTATACATTCGATTCAGATTTCTCTGAACCTTCATCAACAATCTTCCTTTATGATCATGTAGCTTCAACGTCCCATTAAATATTTCTATCTTATGTCCTTCTTCATCCAACTATCCTAAGCTTAGAAGATTGACCTTCAACTTAGGCATGTAGAAAACATCACAAAACGTTTTCTTTTCGCCATTCTTACTTATCACAGTTACACTTCCTTTACCTTTTATTTCAATCACGAATCCATCACTAAATGTTACATGACCCGAAATTTGTTCATCCAAGGTAGTGAAGAATTCTTTCTTTCCTGACATGTGGGTTACTTGCACCATTGTCTAAGTGTCACATTCCTTCATATTTTCCATCTTTTTCAAACATCCCCGGGATAACACGTTCTTCATTCAAACTTACTTTCTTTGTAGAACAAACTACCATGAACAAAGCAGGATCACGATCACCTTCCTCTTCTATCTTCGTTAGATTCACTTCTACTTTATCTTTACTTTCTCTATATTTACTAGGAGCTTTGCATTTACTTGAATAGTGCCCAATCTTATCACAATTGTAGCACCTCTGATTCTTCCTTCTATCTTGCCATTCTTTAGGGTTCTTTCTCCTTTGGTCTTGACCTTGTTCGTCTTCGTCATTCTCACGTTCATTATTCCATCTTGGATACCCTCTTCCTCGTCCATTAAATCTTCCACGGCTACTACAACGTCCTCGGTTTTCAACTTTCTTTCCAGTTTAGGTGAACAAGAGTTGACTTTGGGATGAACTTTCAGTCACATTCTTGAACTTGTTTCTTTCTTCATATGCCTTCAAACGTCCAACCACATCTTTGAACGTCATTGTTTCGATTTCGACGAATTGCTCGATCGAAGAAACAATAGGTAAATATTTATCAGGCATAGAGTTCAAGAATTTCGTTACCATAACCTCTTCTTCAAATGTTTCTCCCAAACTCGTGTACTTGGACTGTATTCCACCCATCTTTGATGCATATTTATCAATGCTTTCTGTCTCACCCATCTTCAATCCATCTAACTCGCTTCTTAGAATTTGAAGACGAGCCTTCTGAGTTCTTTCTACACCAAGATAACGAACTCTTAGCGCTTCCCAAACATCTTTCGGTTCTGAATACTTGGTCATTTGTAGCATTACATCTTCCGGTAGAGTTTGGAAAATGACACCCAAGGCCATAAATTTTTTTATTTCTTCAATTCCGATCCCTTTTTCTTTATCAATCGCATCTGTCAAACCGTTCGCACCCAAGACGATCTTCACCATAACCGACAATGCTGCGTAGTTGGTCGAGGTTAACTTCGGTGCCTGCAAAGCAAAACTACCCATCGATTCTTTCACTGTTCCTGAGGCTGAGTTCCTTTCTTTATCATCGGCCATGAAAAAATCTTAATTATGTTTTTTTTCTTCTTTTTTTTCGCTGCACATCCCGATCAAAACTTTGTTGTTCGATCTTTTCCTGATGCTTATTCTCGGCTAGAAACACAATAAAAAACCTTGCCTTTTTGTGTTGTTTTTTGCTGCTCACCTAGATCAAGACCAAGAACACTTCAGAAAAAAAGAGCCAGTTGCTTGCTACTGCTTATTCTCAATCAGAAAAGATCAAACCCTACCCGTCTCCTGTCTTTTTTTCTTTGTTGCTCTTTCTTCTTGATCGCATGAAACACCAAACCCTTGCTCGTTCTCCTGCTTCTTCTCCTCTAGTATGAGTCTGATGCTCTGATACCAATTGTTGGCCCATATGGTTCAAACAATCATATCAAGCAAACACGAACACGAGATATTAGGGGGACAAACCCGCGACACTTTTCTTATTACCAACCGAACTTACAAAACAAACAAACAATCAAAGAAAAAGGGACAAATAACAAAATAACCTAGACCTCTATTTATAATACTATTCTAACTTGTTCTTCAAGAAATAAAACCTAATTTATAAAACTTTTAAAACAGACCCTTTAACTTTTATTATTAACTAATTAAAGATTAAATTCCTTCAAAACTAACCGAAAATAATTAAAATATATATAACTCTTTAGTTTGACTTTCTTGTAGTTGTAGGTCATGTTCACTTTTGGGCCTATGACCGGTGTTTGTAGGCTGATGTGGTTGAAATACCTGTCACAAGATACCATAACAATCCATGAGATACAAAAGTTCAAAAAGACAAAAACAAAGAAAAGATGTCACTTACAGGTACTTCAAAACCGTATCCATCATATGACCGATCGAGTGATAATATAAACAAAGATACATGCTTAAGAAGCGATCGAGTGGCATCCACCATAGCAGTAGCAGCAGTTGTGGAGGAAATAGAATATGAAGTCACCATCGTTTTTGTTCTCTCGGTTTTATGAAAGTGTGTTGATTTGAGTATTCTCAATCTTGAAGGAACAGAAGATACGTGGGTCGGTTATTAAAGCGTTGTGTGTGGGGGTAATGGGGCGACGTGGGGAGGGGAAAAAGGAGGCAAGAACCGTCCCTGTAACTACGGGTAACTGCCGCTTCTAGAAGGAATTTAGGGACTTAATTTATACGCTCCAGATTTTGTTTTATATTGATCTAAGATCGACCAGTATACTTGTTATCACGCACGTGTGATCCTACTTGGCATCAAAATCACACCATGATTGTGGAGGGAACACCGCCTCCTTGCCGCGTGATAATGCCGCGTCTTCTTTTTCACGGGAAGATTGAAGAGAAAAGAGCCGTTGAACGGCTAGTTTTCAAAGAATAAAAAAAAAGTTTTTTTTTTTAATTTATATTATCTCATCTCCAATATAAACACAAAAAACATACATTTTAATCACAAAAATTTTATACTTCCTCCAATTTAAAATTTCTTCTTCAAGCGAAGAAGCCGGTAAATGGCGTTCGGCTCTTTCGCATCGGCGGCGGTTATGTGGTGGCAAGAAGCGGAATCGTCGTCAAGAACATTAAAACGAAGTGCACGTCTCAACCGTGACCGGGCGGCAGCTAACACGCTATTACTCAAAGATTACTTTGACGAAGGGTGTCTGTACGGGGAGGAGCAATTTAATACCCGGTTTCGAATGAGCCGGAATTTATTTTTTAGAATTAATAATGATCACAAGAGAGACGTGTCTTGGTTCCGTCAACGGGTTGACGCGAGAGGTCGGGTTGGTTTTACCTCCATTTAAAAGTGTACGGCCGCGATTCGTCAAATGACATACGGCACCGCTAGTGAAATATTATTTAGGTTTCATTTTATTATGTTTTATTATTTAAATACATATTTAAAAAAATAATAGAGGTTACACTACCTGCTTGCAGTAAAATATATAATTAGGTGGGTTGATTAAGTCAAGTCTTAACTGGAGGCTTTGAATACCAAAAGCTGGAAATATCATGAAGTCTAAACTTGTTCTACCTTTCTCTTTTAACTTCTTTCAAAAACCACATACCATTCATCAATGGAGATTAAGATTCAATCCACTCGGTTCATAAAACCATCAAACCCAACCCCAGAAAATCTTCGCCATTTCAAGCTGTCAGCACTTGATCAACTTGCTCCAGCTTCATACACAAATATCATCTTCTACTATAAGACCACTGGCCAGGTCAATAGATATGGTCAGTTGGTCAAATCGTTATCCGATGTGCTAAACTTGTACTACCCACTAGCCGGCAGAATCACACAAGACAGGCTCCAAATTGATTGTAGCGATCAAGGGGTGAAGTATTTGGAGACTCAAGTGTCTACAACACTGGATGACTTTCTCAAACAAGGTCCCAAGACCAATCATGTTGGACTATTAATCAGTGCACCAGATCTAGTCACAAACACGTTGGTAACTATCCAGGTTAGAATTTTTTCTTAAAATGGTAAAACCGCACCTCTCAATCACGGCTTCGGTGTATTTGCAAACACCCAATCATTAGGTGTTAGGGATTTGCCAGAAGAACAGTGAAACCGTGATTCATAATAACGGTTTCAATTACTTTATTACAAAACCAATAACTTTATTGCAGACCGTCTCTCAATAATACCATCTCTACAAAAAAAATTAGACTAATGCAACTTTTTTTTGTCTGAAAAATATTGCATTAAGTGAAGTTACATTATACCTAATGCAACTTTTTTTTACATAATGCAACCCTTTTTTTAAGAGTTACATCCTAAAAGGGTTGTCTTTGGAAAAAAAAAGTTGCATTTGTAATAAAAAGGTTGCATTAGTTATAAACTTCACCTAATACAATCTTTTTCTGACAAAAAAAGTTGCATTGTTCTCATTTTTTTTAATTGAAACCTTGATTTCAAAGTACGGTTTTACCATTTACCACATTTTCTGATCACCCCTACCATTTACCACTTTGTTTTTCAAAAATATACCATTTTAAGAGAAAATTCATCCAGGTTAACGTCTTCAACTGCGGTTCACTTGTTATTGGTGTTAATGCTTCACACAAAGTCACTGATGCATACAACCTGGTCAGGTTCATCAATGAATGGGCTAGCACAAACCGCACAGGGTGCAGCAGTGGTGCGTATCGCCCATCTTTTGATAACCTGGTTTCAATCTTCCCACCTACGGAAATTTCATCGCTTGAGCGCGCACCCATTACATTTGACAAAGTACCTGTGATCGTAACCAAAAGGTACGCTTTTAACGCCACTGCGATATCTAATCTTAGATCAAAAGCGGGCTTAGAAAACAGTAAACATAGTCGAGTAACGCTAGTGAGTTCATTAATATGGAAGGCTCTTATCTCCATTGACCGAGTCAAAAGTGGGAGATTCCGGGACAACTTGTTGGCTCCTGCAATAAATCTAAGGGGGAAAACCTGCTCAACAGTATCAAAAAGCTCTTTTGGGAATGTATGGATTCCATATCCAATCCGTTTTTTGCAAAACGGGATAGAACCCGAGTTTGTTGATCTTGTGGCTTTGATAGAAGAGACAACAAGAAACATAATCAACTGGGTTACAAAAGCTAATGGTGAAGAGATGTGCACACAGGCAAGGGCATATTACAATGAGGCTTATGAAGAAGTGAAACTGAACAAGTTTTGCATAATTACAAGTTGGTGTCGGTTTCCGGTATACGAGGCTGATTTTGGTTGGGGGAAGCCGTACTGGGCAAGTGCAGCTGCTCGTCCATTTGATATGATAACTTTAATGGATGACAAAGATGGTGATGGAGTTGAAGTATGGGTGAGTTTGAATGAGAAAGACATGCATTTGTTTGAACAAGATGAGGACATTATAGCCTTTTCAATGAGTGCTTTAACTTGTTAAATTACAGGCACCCCTTGATAACCATATGTAAACGTATGTCTCTTCTTGATTCCATCAAACTTGTGATTCCCATATGTCACTTTAAATAAAACTAAATAAATTAGCATATAATCATTCAATATTTGCATTTTAAATTGTCGATTTTTTGTTACATTTGGGGTTTAGGAAAACCACCTAGGCTTAATTTCTAGGAGGATTTGGAAATTATAAACTAAGATTAAAAAGAAACCTCCGTGAATAGTATAGTTTTGGTTCTTTTTATTTTAACTACCAAACTTTTTTAGGTTTTTTTATTTTTATTTTTTCAACATTTTCGTTTTCAACCTTATATTATAATATACGCTTTTAGCCCGTTTCATTTTCTATTCATTTCGTTTTCTTTTAATTTTCGTTTGTTAACTTTTTTCAAAATACGGAGGGCGCGACTGTTTTTATTTTTTTTGTCAACGTTTCCGATATAATTTTTTTAAACGGAGTTGTATTCAAAATCTAAGGTTTTTTTATCGTTACCTATAGCGAGAGCCGTTACCGTTGTCGTACCGTGACGAGCCGAACTTGTTATGAGCGAACACCACCATTTTCGGTATTGATATTATCGGAAACCGTATCGGTATTCGCTTTTATGGTTTTCGACGACCCGATCCATTAATTTTTTTATTTTTTTATTTCTTTTTTTATTATTTGGTTTTATGTTTCTCTTTGATTAATATTATTTTTATAGTTGCACTTACGTTTTACTTACGTTTTAAAATTGCCAACGTTCTGCTTTAAATTTTATTGAAAACGGAGTTGTATTCAAATTCGAGTGTTTTTTTCGTATCATACACTATAACGAATCTACGATTCGATTTAAGTTTTATCCGAGCAAACGAGTCAAACCGATAAAGACCAGGCTTCCGCCGCGAAGCGCGTGAGTTAAAAACTAGTTGGTATTATTTCTAAAAAATTGGTTTCTTTTTATTTTTAAAAAATAACTAATCTGACATGTAATTTGATTTTTCATTAATAAATCGTAATTTTTTAATTATTTATTAAATCTAAATACATTTTTTTGTTTAATTTTTTTCTAGTTGACATTAGTATATATAAGTTTTATTTTAAGAGGGTGTTTGGGAGTGTGGTGGTAAAGTGTTTATTAACTTATTAATAAGTCATTCCAAAAGCCAGGATTTCTAGCAAATACCACCATACGACTTTGTTTCTCACTTAAAAGGTATTCAATACTTAAACAAACCAAGAATGTGCTCTAGCCCAGTGGTCTAGGAATTGTTTGTCTTCCCTTCTGATGCATGTTCGATCCCCAGCGTTAGAACCATTTATTTTTTCTTTCTCCAACTTTGTTTTTTTAGTTAAAGGTTTTACAAAGTTGAAACAAAGAAGGAATTTGGCTCTGGCCCAGTGGTTTAGTCTTGGTTTTCCTGGACTCTTGGCTCGAGTTCGAACACCATTGTTGGAGACAAAAAAAATTCTCTTTTTTTCCTATGAGCCTTTTTATTCAACCATTTTTATTTTTTCAGTGTTAGGTTATGTTTACGTCGCAACGTGCTACGCGTAATACTCTTTTCTATGTATATTGAATTGCTGCAGCTCCATAGTTTCTTTTGTGTACTTAACGGTGTTAATGTCATCGTCATAACACGCGTAACGAAGCTTGTAGACGTGTCGGCTTAATTACACACTTAACTATGTTAATATCATTGTACGTCGCCGCCTCAACGGGTAGGTCTTAATTTCTAGTTTAAGTTATTATATAGTTTCATGCTTATATCATCTTTTAGATTAGGACACCTCATATTATTCGAATGAACCTTAAAGTGTCTGAATGAGTTGCGTCGATGTTTTTAAATGAACTCATTAAACCAACCAACCATGTAGTAACAACTCAAAACTACCACACTTGACTTCATCCACAGATCTAATAACGGTATTCTCGTGTTACCCGAAGCCCAACCCACATCCCACCCCATCCACCCTAACTCATAATATTAACTTCATCAAATATATCATTTTTAAAAATTAAAATATTATAAATTTCCTACGTGTTACATGCCTTACATCCTTTCCTTTCTACTTTCTACATTGAAGTTGGTAAGTCAATGGTGAAGAAAAAAAAAATAAATGAACCTCACAGTTCACACTATCTATACTATATAATAAAGAAAGGTTTTAGAGGGACACTTGTCACTCTCATATGTATTCTCATAATTTTTTTCTCGCCTCTCTCTCCTATTAATTGTACAAACTTTCTGTAATTGTTTTTTTTTTCTAAATTTTTGTTTCTCGCATCTGTCTCTTCATAAATAATATTGATTTCAATGACTATTTTTATAAAAAAAATTCTCTTAAAAAATAGGTTTGTTCATAAACCATTTTTAAAAATTGAACATTTCTTTCATTCTTTTTATAAATCACTTTTAAAAAATAACTATATAACATTTCTAAAATTTATATTAAAAAATATATAATATGTCATAAACATGTAATATGTAAATTTTTACTACTAAGTATATAATATTGTATTTATTCAACCCGTGTAATACACCGGGTTTCTAAGCTAGTATAGTATATATACACGATAACCCGCCTATATATATATATCATACATCAGCCGCCTCTCTCTCAATCGCTCGGCTCTCGGTCACAACTCAAAACCCTAGACTCTCGCTTATCTCTCTTCATCGATCTGTAAGTTTGTACAAGTATAGATTAGGTTTTCCGATTATGATTTTAATTGATAATTATCTATCGTATTAGTTTCTATCAATTGATGTTGTTTACTTGTAACCGATAGATTTGATAGGTTTCTCGGCTTGCTTATTGATAAATCGATGAATTGATTGTGTTTTTACTAAATGATAATTGATGTTGCAATAAAAAACGCCTTTTCATCCGAAATCTGAATCTGTTATAATTGCACTGTTGATAAATCGATTAATTTGTTTACCATGATTGTAGTTTTTGGATTTTTATTTCTGTTGTATATGGATTAGTTGGTTGTAATCGTTATTAGATCTCGGATAATGGTTATCTGCTTTATTATTAGTGTCTTTGATAATCACAATTAAATTTAGTGAGAGGGTTGAGGTATATGGTTTTAATACAACTAGGAAAATTTAGGATGAATTAGGTTTGATTATTTGTTTGAGTTGTACTGGGAAAATTTTTATTAATGTTACTGATGCTATTATGCAATCTAAAATCATATTTATATTGATCTATTTCCTGTTTTTGCATATCTAACATTCGCCTTTTTAAAAGGGTGCATTACCGTCTTTATGTCAACAGACAAGCTTCAGCTTTCATCGAACGTTGTTTACAGTTACTTTTTTTTTGTTATCATATTCATAACGTTTTGAGGAACTTACATGGGATACCTGGTACAAGGATGCATTCTTTGTTTTTTTAGCAACATAACTTACCTGCCTAATATCAGTCATACTTGGTTTTAGCACACAATCATCTGTTGTTATGTGCTTAATCTTTGCTGTTTGTTGAGTTATAGTTGTGTGTATTTTTGACAACATTGTTGATTGTCGAGTGAGAGTAATTTTGCTTAGTAGTAGTATTAATGTTTGGTGTTAACTGTTAACCACTCTATACAATCAATCACTGCTTTAAAGTTCTTGTGATTTAACTAAAATTGCACTGTGGTGTCACTTATATGATTTGTTGTATAATTTTTTTGGGATACTAATTTCACACCATTATCTTCGTGAAGGCGGTGCTGTAATCTGCTCCCGAGAAGTTGCAAGTTGGAAGTTTTGTGAAGTTATAAAAAGAGTTTTTTATGTCCGAGCAGGGTATTCTCTACTTAGGGTGTATCGGGTTGTTGGGAGAGTATTGTCCTATATTCTTTCAAGGAGGAAACTCCTTTCTTGTTGAAAACAGTTGGCTGTATGCATCAAATCCTATTAGAAAATTTTGTGGTTGCAGCAGCTTGACGCAGCTACCTTCATTCACCAGAACAACAGATTGCTCGTGTTTTTGCTCCAAAAATCTGTGATCTGACCCTTTGATTTATCACGTTATTGGGAGTGAGTTCTCAAGGATCCAATAACAATGGCTTTGCAGAACATTGGTGCCAGCAACAGTGATGACGCCTTCTATAGGTATAAGATGCCAAAGATGATTACTAAGATCGAGGGACGTGGAAATGGAACCAAAACGAATATCGTGAACATGGTTGATGTTGCTAAAGCTTTGGCTAGGCCAGCTTCTTACACTACAAAGTATTTCGGGTGTGAGCTTGGAGCAATCTAAATTTGATGAAAAAACAGGGGTGTCCCTTGTGAATGGTTCTCATGACACAGCAAAACTAGCTGGTCTTCTTGAGATATTCATCAAAAAGTATGTTCAGTGCTATGGTTGTGGCAACCCAGAAACAGAGATACTGATCACAAAGACTCATATGGTCCAGTTGAAATGTGCTGCCTGTGGGTTTGTGTCTGATGTTGATATGAGAGACAAGCTGACATCATTTATCTTGAAGAATCCACCGGAGCAGAAGAAAAACTCTAAAGACAAAAAGGCAATGAGGAGGGCTGAGAAAGAGCGGCTGAAGGAAGGTGAGGCAGCGGTTAAGGTACAAAAGAAGCTGCAGCAGCAGACAAAAGACGTGGTGAAGAAGACTAGTAAAGATAAAACATCATCAAAGAAGAAAGGTAATGCTTCTGATGAGGATCGTGTTTCACCAACTTCAAGCCAGGCTGGCGACAAGGAAAATGGTTCTGGTGAGGAAGATGATGACATCCAATGGCAGACTGACACATCAGCAGAAGCAGCCCGCCAACGCATTCAGGAACAGCTTAGTAGCGTGACAGCTGAGATGGTGATGCTGTCTACAGAAGAGCCTGTGAAGAAGGTGAGTAAAGTTTCTCCTGCTGTTGAGGAGAATTCTAATGGAAACATGAAGACGAAGAGTCTGGTTCACTTGGCTAAGGAACATCTGAATAAGGGTGTTGGTCCAAAGGGAATGCTGTCGTCATTGTCGGGTTCTCCCCAGGAAAATGCAAGCGCCCTTTATGAGGCTTTAATGGATGGAGTGGAGAAAGGGTTTGCAAAACACGTGCTTAAGAAGAAAAACTATTTAGCAGCTGTCGTTGAGGGTGAGGAGGATTCACAGGTTCTTCTTTTAAGGGCAGTTGAATACTTTTGTGGGAAGTCAAAAGCAAATGCAGTGAAGGAAGTTCCGCTTGTTTTGAAAGCATTGTATGATGAGGACATTCTGGAAGAAGAATATATCGTCAAGTGGTATGAGGAGGGATCGAGCGGTGGGAATAAAACCTCCATCATCTGGAGGAATGCAAAGCCATTTGTGGAATGGCTTCAGAGTGCGGAGTCTGAATCCGAAGAAGAATAAGATTAAGGTTACCTGCTTTATCTCTGTGTTATTTTACTGTTTTTGAGTGTCACTTGAATGTTGAATCCTTTGGTTTGGATGTTTTGTGACTTGGTATTTTAACAATAAAACATGCTTGTGTTTGCTTCATGTTTATCTTTCTTCTTGACCCATTTGAAAGACTTAACCACGTTGCTGCATATAATTAGTATTTGAACCTGAGACAAAGCAAGCTGAGCCAAGTTGGCTAGTTTTATAAACAAGTTGAGCCTGAGCTTAAAATTTCAGCTCTGTATAAAATTTGAGCCGAGCCTGAGCTAGCTTTGGCTCGACTCGTGGACAACCCTATTTACAACAATTATTGTCGTATTAATGAATTTTGTTTATATATATAAATTTTATTTCAAGAGTCTATTTTTATTAGTTGCATAGGGTCCACCCTGTATTTTCAAATACATTTGAACATGTATTACGTATTTCCATTGATTTTAAAAAGTTGATTGATACTTGCAGACAAATAGATGGATGCAATTAAATCCATTGTTCATGATTTTGGGTTCGTTAAGAATGATCCAATATATGTTTACCTTTCATAAGAGATGAGACGATTTGTATCAGGGATGAGCATTTGATACCTAGTACCGGTACTGATACCGTACTGAACCGGTACCGTATCGATAGATTCGTTACCAATTTTTCCAGAAATTTGGTATCTGTATATATGTGGATAGAAATGAAGAGTAAGAGAACGTGGTAGATTTTGTGTCGTAAAACTTGAAAACTATTATGATAAATTGGATGCCAAAGGTATTAAAGTGGAATAATCGTTATTAGTGAGTAATTGAATATTATTTTTTTTTTATACAAATGTCGTGAGCCAAGTGAATCCATAATTATAAGTCGTAAATCATTGTTGTATGTTAATATATAGGGGAAGGTTCTACTAAAAAGTGGTTTTTCGCTAAGAAAACGCTAAGAAGTGGGTCAACCGAACTCTGATTCATCCAGCGGCGTTGGAACCGTCTCATCAAACTCTAATCCAGACCCAAACACCTAAACCTCCCTCCACCCGCACCCCCAAAAAGCTGAACTCTCCCTCCAACCCCACCCTAAAAAGCCTAAACCACCACCCCCAAACCCCCACCCCCCAAAAAACCCAAACCCACCCCCAAAAAAACCTAAACCTTAAAAGCTAAACCTTAAGACTAAACCATAAGGCTAAAACCCTAAAATTCAAACGTAAAATCTAAACCCTAAAAGCTAAGATGGTAGAGTTCGACGAGACGGTTCCAACGCCGCTGAAATGAGCTCAATCGGAGTTCGTTTGATATCGTTTCTAAGCGTTTTGGTAATTTCTTAGATTTATTAGCGAAAACCTACTTCTTATTTGATCCTCCCCCTTAATATATATTTCACCGGTGAGAAGTTGTTGAAAGAAACTATGTTGATACGTGACAAAAGTTAAAATTTAATCCCAAAGTTGTTGAAGTGGTTATTTTCTTTAAAGATGTATACCACTCAAGTTAAAATTTGAAGTGGAAAATTCCTTTAGGAGTGATTATCCAAGTGAAAATGGGGATATTCTAAAGTTGTATGGGTTGAAATCTTAAGAATTATAATGTGGGAGCAAGGACTTGAATACATAAATCTTGACTATGAATAGAGAGTTGATATCTTGCGTGGAAGAAAGGCATAAGGAAAGTTGTATAATGGTTATCTAATTGATTAAAGGGAGTACCTAATTGGATTGGTACACACAAAGGTTGAGTGCTAACTAAATTGAAGATTAATTAAGGTCTAAGTAGAGACTTCTTGCTCTTGATACTTATATGATTGAAGTAAAAAATTGATTCCAATGTGCGATCCATGAAATAGTTGTTTAATACCACATGTATAAAGGTTTACGACATTTTATATGATTAAAAGCATACTAGTGGTCAAGAGTTTGAGTTACAGCATTTTATATGATTAAAAGCATACTAGTTAAAGTTTCTAGCACCAAGTGGTTAAAAACCCTATTCTTTACATGTAATTGTTTTGATTTCTTCCCTGTGTTGGTTATTTGCTAACCGGGACTATGTTTTTTTATAATAAGTTAGTCTTTCAAAAAAAACATACTAGTGGTCAAGATCTGATTGACTAGAAATTTTTATATATAGTTGAACAGGTTGAGAGTTTGAGTTACTTATTTGCTTCAATCTCTTTCTCGCTCTATAATTTCTAGAGAGGTAGAGAGTGTGTGGAGTCGACATTCTTTTTTTTTAACAGCAAATTTTTATTCTATTTTTTTTCTTTTTTGTGTCTTGGATGAGGTTAGAACCTACAACCTTTTGGTTGTGGGACTCTCCTCTTACCACTACACCCCAACCCCATTCTAATTCACAATTTCACTAGTTAGGTGATTCCAATTCCTTTTCAACATTCTAATTCATTCATTACATTCTACGAACCAAAGTACCAAATAGCAGAGTCGTCCCTGAGATTTCGGGGGCCCTGTGCGGCTAAAGAAAATGAGACCCTAAAAATCTAAAATCTAAAATTAAATATATGAAGAAAAAAAAATTCACTAATATTATGAAAATTGTAACAATAGATTTGATTTTTCTTAATCACAAACAATTTATATTTTCTATCAGCTGGCATGGACACCAGATGCATACGACATAAGAGTGCAGAAACAAAAACATGTTTTATTGTTTAACAACCAAGTCACAAACCAAACCATTAAGTCACACAATTTGTAAAATAACACATAGATAAAGCAACCTCAATCTTATTCTTCTTCGGATTCAGACTCCGCACTCTGAAGCCATTCCACAAATAGCTTTGCATTCTTCCAGATGAGGGAGCCTTTATTCCCACCGCTCGATCCCTCCTCGTACCACTTGACTATATATTCTTCTTCCAGAATGTCCTCATCATACAATGCTTTCAGAACAAGTGCGACTTCTTTCACTGCATTCGGGTTTGACTTTCCACAAAAGTCTTCGACCGCCTGTAAAAGAAGCAACTGTGAATCACCCTCCGCAACAACAGCTGCTAAATAGTTTTTCTTCTTAAGCACGTGTTTTGCAAACCCTTTCTCCACTCCATCTAATAATGCCTCGTAAAGAGCACTTGCAATTTCCTGGGGAGAACCCAACAATGATGCCAGCATTTCCTTTGGACCAACACCCTTCTTCAGATGTTCCTTAGCCATGTCAACCAGATTCTTCTTCTTCATGTTGCCATTGGAGTTCTCCTCAACAACAGGGGAAGATTTACTCGCCTTCTTCGCAGGCTCTTCTGTAGAGAGCATCACCATCTCAGCTGTCACGCTACTAAGCTGTTCCTGAATGCGTTGGCGGGCTGCTTCTGCTGACGTGTCAGTCTGCCACTGGACGTCATCATCTTCCTCACCAGAACCGTTCTCCTTGTCGCCAGCCTGGCTAGAAGTTGGTGAAACACGATCCTCGTCAGAAGCATTACCTTTCTTCTTTGATGACGTCTTATCTTTACTAGTCTTCTTCACCACGTCTTTTGTCTGCTGCTGCAGCTTCTTTTGTACCTTATCCGCCGCCTCACCTTCCTTCAGCCGCTCTTTCTCAGCCCTCCTCATTGCCTTTTTGTCTTTAGAGTTTTTCTTCTGCTCCGGTGGATTCTTCAAGATAAATGATGTCAGCTTGTCTCTCATATCAACATCAGACACAAACCCACAGGCAGCACATTTCAACTGGACCATCTGAGTCTTTGTGATCAGTATCTCTGTTTCTGGGTTGCCACAACCATAGCACTGAACATACTTTTTGATGAATATCTCAAGAAGACCAGCTAGTTTTGCTGTGTCATGAGAACCATTCACAAGGGACACCCCTGTTTTTTCATCAAATTTAGATTGTGCTCCAAGCTCACACCCGAAATACTTTGTAGTGTAAGAAGCTGGCCTAGCTAAAGCTTTAGCAACGTCAACCATGTTCACGATATTCGTTTTGATGCCATTTCCACGTCCCTCGATCTTAGTAATCATCTTTGGCATCTTATACCTGTAGAAGGCGTCATCACTGTTGCTGGCACCAATGTTCTGCAAAGCCATTGTGATTGGATCCTTTAGTACTCACTCCCAATAACGTGATAAATCAAAGGGTCAGATCACAGATTTTTTGAGCAAAAACACGAGCAATCAGTTGTTCTGGTGAATGAAGGTAGCTGCGCCAAGCTGCTGCAACCACAAAATTTTCTAATAGGATTTGATGCATACAGCCAACTGTTTTCAACAAGAAAGGAGTTTCCTCCTTGAAAGAATATAGGACAATACTCTCCCAACAACCCGATAGACCCTAAGTAGAGAATACCCTGCTCGGACATAAAAAAACTCTTTTTATAACTTCACAAAACTTCCAACTTGCAACTTCTCGGGAGCAGATTACAGCACAACCTTCATGAAGACTACAGTGAGAAATTAGTATCCCAAAAAAATTTATATAACAAATCACAAGAGGGAATCACCACAATGCACTTAATTGTTAAATCACAAGAATTGTAAAGCAGTGATATAATGTATATAGTGATTAACACCAGTTATTAAAACATGAAGACTGCATAGCAAAATCACTCTTTCTCACAAGGTCGTCAAAACCAAAAACAACTACATCCCAATAAACAACATAGAATGTTTCAACCACATGTTTATCCCAAGAAAATCCGCAAAGAACATTTTACTACCCAAAGAAATATAACCATGTTTTTAAGTTCCTAGCATAACACTGGCAAGTTATTTTGTTAAAAAGAATAAGTAACGCATCCTTCAACCAGGTATCCCACATCAACTTTATACCGACTTTCCACAATTTATGTGTGGTCAATAAACCAACGCCAATTATTTAAGTTCCTCACATAACACTAGCTTAATAACCGCACGGAAATTGTAAAAAAAAGTCAATTATTTAACCAGTGCGTGATACATTAAATGCTTTAAAAAGTGTACCTTCCTACAAAGTTCAATCAATATCACCATAATATTGAGCCACTAAAAGGGCAACTACCAAATTTGCAAAATCAGGACTACACAAATGCAAATAATATTCGAGATGACGTCATAACATCATTTATACAACATGAAATTTCATGCAAGTCCCAATACGAACAAATCGTAAAACCTATTTTGTCATTATTTTCCCTAGTTATATGAAAATCATAAAAGGTGATAAGTAATAATCTGCCTCTCGGATAAACTTTCGATATTATAACATCCTACCTACCAGAAATTCACTTACATAATCTAACAAACCACTGTGAGTATCAAACAATCACTAATCACTAACAACAAATAAACTAACACAAATCAACAACGAAAACACAAACAATCGTGATTCAAATCATCAAAATTCCACCAAATAACTAGAAACCACAAGTCCGATCATCAAGCAATATCGATTCAACAGATAACACAAATCAACAACGAAACACAACAAAGAAACCAGATCTGATCCAAAATAATCTCAATCAGCTAATCAATACACAAAACGGAGACAAATAACAGCCACAACATATTCAGATTCGGATGAAAACAGCGTTTTTTTAATCGCCAACAACATCTATTACTTAATTGAAACAGATCATCATAGAGAACCGTAATCGGAATCGAATCGTATCGAATCGAATCTAAACTTGTATAAACTTACCGATCGAGAGAGAGAGAGAGAGATGAGGCGCCTAGGGTTTTCAATTGTGGCCAATAGATGAGCGATCCAGAGAGAATGAGCCGTCTTATCGCCCACACTCCACGTTTTAATTCTAGTTATGAGAGTGTCACCATTTGACCCTTCAACTTTTAATGTATTTTGATTTTGGTCCTTAAGTTTTATATTTGTAACTAATGGCCCTTTATAGTTTTGATTATCTTGTCAATTTAGATAGCATTTTATAAAGGTAAAACAATAAGGAAAGATAAAGTAATCTATATCTATACATATTAATAAATAAAGGTTTGGTTCTGTCACATGTCATGCTCCTAAAACTACTAGAATTGGGTTTTCCCGCTTAAACTATTCTTTTACTGAAATGGTTTACACGCGGGTCAAGAATATCCACTTTTTACACACATTTGTTTCTTCGGATCCTATTACTTCTGTATCTCTAATTAGGGGGTGTTTGGGATTACTTTTCAAGCAACTTATTAACTTATTACCTTTTTTAAAAAGGTAATAAGTTAAAAGTTTGTTTGGATAATTGATGAAAAAGTTATTTTTATAAGGAAAGAAAAGTTTTTTTTGAGAAGTAAGTATTTTTAACTTTTAGAAGAAGTTAAAAGTTGTTTTTGATAAGTAATCCCAAACACCCCCTTAGGGTTTCATTCCAACCAACTTCGGCCTCTTCACCGTCCTCTACACCCATTTAGGGTTCCTCCACGACCGTTCATCTCCTCCACCCTTTCCTTACGCCTTTAGCCGCCATGAGCACCGATCTTACTTCTGCTCTATCTCCACCTGGACCGAGAGGTCCACCTGATCAGATGTATCATGGTGGTCGTCAGATGTACCATGGTGGCCCCCTTACTATTGAGGTAATTTCATGTTTTCCTCTCTTGGTATTTTCTTCTATATGTTTTTACGAATTGCTCTATACTTGCATTATTGGTCATTTTTAGGCAGATGCACATTGCGCCATCTGGCTAAATTTATTCAAATCGGTAGATCGTTCAATAAGTACTGTATGGTAAACACAAATGTTCTGTTTTATTTTCTTTAATCTCCCTCTCTTGATATTGTCAACTAATTTTTAAAATTTTTTTTTGACAGTACCATGTGATAACCAATTTTGGTAGGACTGTAGGTAGCCTGTTTATTGCCATGAGCTTTGACTATGATGCCCTATTGGATGAATTTGGTACATTGCAAGTTTAATAATCTTGATTTTGATATAAATTAGGTGATTTGTACAAACAAAAATTGAAGTGTTATTCAAATTTAGAGCAGGGATAGTTATATAGTTCGGTGCTCATGGTTAATTATTGAATAAATTTTTATATTTGGTAAAATGGTAAAGGAATGGTTTTGCTGTTATTCAGCTCAGTTTTGATTTAATACATTTTTCAGGAATCAATTACAAATGGTAAAGGAATGGTTTTGCAACAATAAGCTGGCACCTATATCAAGTTCAAGGGCAAATCAGATTATGTGGACAATAGGCGAGGACTTAAATACCAATATGTAGAGTCTTGGTTTAAGCAGATAGACAAACTAATTCATGATTTTAATGTGGTAATTTTATCCCATTTCTTGCTTTTAGTTTTATGTTCATAATTTTAACTTAAAATGGATTTAAATACGTTCGAGTCTATATGCAACACCCATTATAAGGAATTCGATGTTGTATGTTTCTATATATGTTTTTGCCATGTAGTGCAAATGGTTAGAGTTATTTTTATGCGACTGTAATGAGTCAAAATATCCATGGAAGTCTTTTTGATAAATTGGTTAGCAACATAAGTTATTTACCTGTTTAACATAATACTATATGATGGTATCAATTGATCTGTGTAGGGCTTTTGTGCCTTTATTTTGTATATTTGATTATAAAGTTTTGTTTCAACTTTGCGATTATGCACGCAATAGATTTTGTTGCCGTATTACAGTTGTTTTGACTTTGATGATCATTATAAGATTGATACAAGTGGAGATTTTTGCTGTCATCTTGCATTATGGTTTTTATTTTCATCAATATATGTCAGTACCACCTGATTCCAAAGTAAAGTTACATTTGTGATATATCTCTGATAGCTTCATATTATATGCAACAATTAGAATGATCATGGATGGCTTTGTTACTTTTGCAGACACTGAAGTTGCTTCTGCTGCAATCCAGGCTATGGATCAAAGGGTATCTTTACCATCTTTTTATTCTTTTGGTTACTTGGGAATATATGTTAACTGCCCATGGCACGTGCCGTGTTTGTATAATTGATTTGTTCCTTATCATTAAAGAACTGATTAAATTTGTTAAATATATAAAATGCCTTAAAGGCTTCAAGAGAGATATACTATAAGAATTTCTTGGATAAATTATAGAGATAAAGAATTTAATATGAATGCTCTTATATATTAATTTTTACATATTTTGAATTTTGTTTTCTATTGTTAGTAGTATATGTAATACATTTTTACACATGTAAAATATATACTAAAGATTTAACAATTTTATTTTTTTGATATTTTTCACCCCGTGTGTAGACACGGATTCTAAGCTAGTTAGTGATGAATATACTAAGTATTTATGAAAATATTAATGAGGATAGATTACTATTAATGATAGATATATATCAACTTTATGATGAAGGGAATATATAAACTAATGGTATTAATGGGGTGTGACAAAAAAGTATATTATGCAATCAATTGCTTTTTTTCTTAAAAAGAGACACAGACTCACATTAACTAATATCTTTTGTTTAATTAGTGTTATATTCTTTCATAATGAGATCTTTTTACAGTTATATCCTAAAAGTAAGGCTGGTAAACTGTGACACGACCTGTTTACACACACGATACAACATGATACGAAGTTAAGCGGGTTTGGGTTTGAGTTAAATGGATATGGGTAATACGGGTCGACACGATTAAAATCGTGTCTAAACGGGTTCAACCCATCTAACCCGTTTATAGTACAATTAGACCCGTTTAACTAATTGTTTTAAATGGTTAACAAATTAACATAATCTGTTTATAACCTATGTATCAAAACTATATAATTGTATATTTTTAAAAGATTAAATATACAAAAATTAAATTAGAATATCATATCACCAAACATTTTAGTTTCCACTTTCGAGCACTAACCTTTCTGTTTCCATTTTCCAACGCTAACCCATGGGTGGCTCTACAAGCAACTAAAGCAGCCGCTTTAGGCCCCCAAATTTGATTGACCCCAAAAATTGAAAAACTACTTTAATTTGCATTCCCAATGTTTGTGTTTTCAGATAGAAATGATAATTTCACAACTTTTATATCAACATTATATGTTTTGACGCTCCATTAAATTACATTTTAATTTTTTTTATATATTTACCAAATTTAAAGAAGGCCTCAATTTCAACATTCGCTTTAGGCCATAAAATATGTTGAGCCGACCCTAAACCTTTCAGTTTCGAATAGGGTTGTCAATTTTTGACACGCACGACATGACATGACACGAAACGAAGTTAAGCGAGTTTGGGTTTGAGTTAAAAGATATAGGTCATAATAAATTGATCGACATGATAATGACACGATTAAAATCGTGTGTAAATGAGTTTAACCTGCCTAATCCGACTAGACACATTTTACGAGCCCTATCAACAAAAATGCAACTTAAAGTTTTAAATTAAATATGTAATTATTATTGAAATCAAACTTTTTTCATTACTCAAAATCAAATACCAACCCCAAAAATCTCAATACTTTAATTTGTATTCCCAATGTTTGTGTTTTCAGAGAGAAATGATAATTTCACAACTTTTATATCAACATTATACGTTTTGATGCTCCATTAAATTACATTTTAACTTTTTGTTTATATATTTATAAAATTTAAAGAAGGCCTCAATTTCAACGTTCGCTTTAGGCCATAAAATATGTTGAGCCAGCCCTGCGCTAACCTTTCAGTTTCCAATAGGGTTGTCAATTTTTGACACACACGACATGACATGACACGAAGTTAAGCGGGTTTGGGTTTGGGTTTGAGTTAAACAGATATGGGTCATAATAAATTGATCGACATGATAATGACACGATTAAAATCGTGTGTAAACGAGTTTAACCTGCCTAATCTGACTAGACACATTTTACCAGCCCTACCATCAAAAATGCAACTTAAAGTTTTAAATTAAATATGTAATTATTATTGAAATCAAACTTTTTTCATTACTCAAAATCAAATACCAACCCCAAAAATCTCAATTCTTTTCATTAAAAACTTTAGAAAACATAGGCACATCGCAATGTCAGTTTCGAAATTTTAGAAAACAACATAGTTTAGAAGTTGTAAGAGTAAATCATTTCATTTTTTTTATTAAAATGACGCATTCCACGTCGGGTTCAAAATGTAAATATGAATGGGGTTGTAGTATGTGTACGTGCGTGAATTACTGGTCAAGGGACGTTATTTGTTTCTTTTTATTAAAGAAAATTTATTTAAGTAAAAGTAAATGAAAGAAAGTTTATTTATTAAAACGTACATAAAAGCACATCACAACGTCAAGTTTGAAATTTTATAAAATATCATATTTTAAAAGTTGTAAGTTGCAAATAATAAAAACTATAAAAAATTGAAACTTAAAAGAAGCTTTGATGATTTGTACGTTTAACGTTTGTGATTTGATGACTTGTACATTATTACGCCCAACTCCGTTTCGAATAAAATTTACACCGAAACGTAGGTAAAAATAAGCACGTCGCAACGACATATTCAAAATTTTAGAAAACATCATATTTTAAAAGTTATAAAAGAAAAATAGATTAAATTAAAATTAATTATAATAATAAAATGATTATTATTAACTATATAAAACAAAACAAAACAAAACGGCGGCTTAAATGAATTTGTAAAATATGCATTACGTACTTGTAAAGTGTGCATAATACATTCTCACTTTGAGATTTGTAAGTAATTGAATTAAGGTATAAACACATCTATGGAAGTATATTGGATTAGAGGTGCACAAATCGGATTTTTTTTTAACCGGATCCGGATCGGATAAGTCAACGTTGGTCAAGGACCGGATCCGGTGGAACCGGTTCCGGATCGGATCCGGTTTTGGGGTGTGAGGTTTGGAACCTATTGGAACCTTTTATCCGGTTTTATCCCATTTTGTCCGGATTTTTTATGTCCGATTTTTGTCCGGTTCCAAATTTGTCCGATTTTGTCCGGTTTTTATCCGGTCCCTTGGAAAACCATATAACCGGTTCCAGATCCGACGGTTCCAAAAATATCCGATCCGGTTCCAAAAATATCCGGTTCCAAAAAAAACCGATTTCAGATAATCCATCGGATCGGATCCGGTTATAATGCCCACCTCTATATTGGATCATTAAAAAATTAGTTTTGACCAAGTTTTCTAATCGATTCACCAAATTCCTATTTTTGTTCAATTTTAATTAAAAAATCGTCATTTTCATCAAATTTCACAATTACACTTGGGATTTTCATTCAGAACAATTATAGTAGTGATTTTAATTCATTTCTTAAGGTTTACAATCCAAAATTTCATAAATATCCACTTTTGGTTCATTTTTGTAACATTTCCAGATTTGAAAACATTGGCTTTATGTCCCTACGTTATGCGATTCTTGCGGAAAATCAATGCATTAACAAGCACATAAATGGGAACTTGAAACATCTTCTCATTCATTACAAATTGATTTCAAAGAATGAATTTTTTCCAGATTCAGTTTCAAAATTCTTGTTCGACGAGGGTAAGTATGAACCCGAACTCATACACTTGGGTCTTGAGGGGTTGGTTTGTCATTTCGGGTTATAAGGTTTGGGACACCATTGCTCTCGGAGCCATAAACATGACCCATCTTGGCTCGTTTGGTCTCGAGATATCGTTTGTTGTGCTTTGTTATCGGAGTCAAAAGGGGAACTCTACCAGCAACTTCCAAACCATAGCCCTTGAGCCCACTGTATTTAGCAGGGTTGTTTGTCATCAACTTCATTGTACTAACTCCTAAATCTCTCAGAATCTGCATATGGTTTCATTAAACATGAATTTAAGAACAAAAAATAATATAAATTAATTCATTTGAAGACTCAGAAATTCAAGGTGACAATTTGACCCGTTTGACCGTTTTATCTTTGGTGAATCAAAAGGTTTAGTTAAAATATAAACGGGTCAAACGATACCTTTAAATTACCTGTTGTAATCAGAATTAATGCCCTATCTATAAAAGAAATTTGAACAAAATGTGTTTCGGTCAACCCAACTTGACCTGTACTAATTACTATAAATACCCGTTGGAGGCTTGGAGCCCAATAAATTTTGACTAATTACCCATCCCGTTTGACCTACCCTATTGGGCAACCTCTAATGCCTGTTTATTGTCCTGATTATAATTAATTTTAGGATTAATTTCACAATATTAACCTTATTTTGGTTTTAAAGGGTGTTTTAGGCATTAGACTGTTCTAAAAGAGAAGAAACTGTTTCTTTTAGGTTGTTTGAACCGGTGTTGTTATTCATTAAGTTCCATAAATAAAGAGGACAAGAACAAGTAATTCATTAAAAATTGGTACGTCTGTTCGTTCCTTGCAGAAAATGTTTCTGATTAGTAAACGCTTCCTTAAACTACACAAAACGCAACTCCATCAAGTAAAAGTTAACGCGTTGACTTGGGATTTAGTTTAACTGAAATGTTTGACTATTACTCAAATGTCTAAAACTACCCCCCAAAGTAGAATCTAGCAGACAAATCTAGATCATTAGTATATTCTTAAAAAGACTATATATCATGCTCACAAAGGTGGAAATTGTGTAATTAAGTTTTGAGCGCCACCTCACCCCCAATGAAGCGATTCTACCACCGCTCCTAGTGCCTCACGCCTGAGGCGCGCTTTTTTAAACCAAACCGTCCACATATAAACACGTTGAATTGCGTTATGTTTTATCTCTAGTGGGTCAAACGGGTTGAAAGTCATTCTAAGCGTACTCTCGCGCAAAAACTCTCCTAGATTCCTTTATTAAAAGGTTTGATGTTTTATAGTAATATTAGAGTTTTTTGCGGGTCAGCCCAACCTGTTTTGACCCGTTACACGGGCCGCCCATTTTGGCACATCTATTTATTCGGTTCAATGTTTTGGAACTACAAGCAAATTAATTATTTTGCAAGGTGAATGCATTTCTAAGTCTTTCACTTGGTTTTATATAAGAAATAATTTAAAACTAGTTTTTTTACCCGCGCTATGCGGCGGGAGTCTGATTTTGACCCGGTTTGGCTGGTTTGTAGGGATAAACTTACGTCAAAACGCATACTTGCTATAGCATACGATAGAAAAAAAAGTAATCGATTTTGAATACATCTCCGTTTTAATAAAATTTATACCAGTACGTTGAAAAAAAAAACTAAAAAAAACCGCGTATTCCGTTAGTGTTTTTTGTGAGAGAGATGGTTTTGCTAATTAATAGAGAATATGAATAGTGTATTTTGTGAGATAGAGAACTTTTGCAAATTAATATGGGAGATAGAGAACTTTTTTTTACAAACTAAATAATAATTATTATTATAACTAAATAAGAATTATTATTATAATAGTAAAAACAAATTATTTATTTTTTATTTTTTTATTTTTTTTGTGCATTGAAAAGTTGTACATAGTGCATTGAAAAGTTATACATTGATGAATAGTGGAATATTGTGAGTAGAGAACTTTTGCAAATATTTTTTTTTTTTTTTGTGCATTGAGAAGTTGTAGATAGTGTGGATTTTTGTGAGTAAATTGTGAGTACAGAACTTTTGAATTTTTTTTTTTTTGTTTGTGCATTGAGAAGTTATACATAGTGCATTGAAAACTTGTACATTGATGAATAGTGGATTTTTGTGAGTAAAGGGCTTTTGCAAATTAATACGTAGTGAATTACCTGTGCACCAATACCGTACTCCCTGGAATCAACGGGCAAACCGAGCTCCTCGTTGGCTTCAACTGTATCACGACCATCATCTTGCAAGTTATAAGCACGAAGCTTGTGACCTAACCCGATACCCCTTCCTTCATGACCTCTGAGATAGACCAAAACGCCCCTGCCAGCCTCTTCAATTTGTTGCATTGCAAGTGCCAATTGGTTACCACAATCACATCTTGCAGATCCAAATATGTCCCCTGTTAAGCATTCTGAATGTACCCTAACAAGAATGTCCTTCCCGTCCCCAATGTCACCCTGTTTTAAAATAAGAAAATGTAAATTTCTATGATAACTTTGAAATATGCTCCATGCGACACGCCATAGTTTAAAAGGTGGCAATTTAAACACACATACACATATGTATATAGAAACCGGTCAACCTGGGTTGTATTCTATTGTAAAGGGTCATGCAATTTAATTAGAAAAGATTAACTAAAAATGAGATGGATAGAATAACTTCTGTAATTATGTTGAATATGATAATTATCTATAAAACTTGGAAAAAGATGGTTTTCTATGGAACAATTTAATTATCTATAAAAATGTTTCCAAAGAAAACCAACTAAAAATGTTGAATATGATAATCATCTATAAAACTTGGAAAAAAAGAGAGCGAGTGTTGGTGGGTCAACTTGACCCAATTTGACCTAATTGAGATAAAAACACAACAAAAATGACCCATTCATAAGTAAACATGTTGATATTCACCTATAAATAATACTTTTCTAAATGTTCCCCTCACCTTGACCATAGCAATATGTTCGATTCCATCTAAGACTGATCTATAACAATAGGCAACAAACGGTCCCCATGTAGTAGGTATACGTGCAGCAGAAGAGCGTTCCACTAGCTTATCTGTCTTCCTTCTATACCTGCCAAATTCAAACCCGTGTCACAAAAAAACATTATTTCATAAATTCAAGAGGTTGCAAATTTTGACCAATATAATTTTGGTCAAAATAGATTATAACAGAAATAATATAAATTTGGTGATCATATTTCACACAAACTATAAAAAAGTTTGAAAATTTTTGGACAAAAACTGATTGCTCCAATCCAACCTCATTACCCACCCCACCCATTTTTCCATCTCTAAAAATACATAAAACGAGAACATAAGATCGTTGTCTACCTGATAAGATCAGCTATAGATACAATCTTTAAATTTTCTCTTTTGGCAAACTCCCGAAGCTTTGGCAATCTAGCCATGGAACCATCATCATCCACAATCTCACATAAGACGGCTACAGGGTCAAACCCAGCTAACACGGCTAGGTCAACAGAAGCTTCCGTATGACCCGCTCTTTTTAAAACGCCACCTTCCCTGTATTTCAATGGAAATATATGGCCCGGGCGGTTGAAATCTGCAGGTTGCGAATCTTTGGAAGCCAAAGCTTTTATTGTTACCGCCCTATCACGTGCTGACACCCCCGTGGTTGTACCATGTTTTGCATCCTACATGTCAATATATGGTCATACATTTATTCATTATATTATTTACATATTCTTTTTAGCAAAAATGTATATCAAAAACTATACATACCACTGATACTGTGAAGGCTGTACAGAGTTTTTCTGCATTATCTTTATGATTAACCATTAAAGGAAGTCCCAATCTATCCAAATCTTCGCCTTTCATGCTTACACAAACAATCCCAGTTCCATTTTTAACAATAAAAGCCATAGCCTCTGGTGTAGCACATGATGCTGCCATTATTAAATCTCCTTCATTTTCTCTGTCTTCATCATCAACAACCACAACCATCTGCATTATGATCAAAATTTGGTATAAAATAAAATGACACCCCAGTTTGCAAGAGATAAAATCAAAATTTGCTGTTTAACTCCAATAGAATGTGTCCTCTTGTACTTCAACCGTTTATTTACACAAATTTCTTCATTATAATAACTACAGGGGAATACCCCAAAAATGGAACAATGAGATTTTTGTCGAGATGGCAATTTAGACCCATTTATTTACTTATGAATAGGTCAATTCGGGTCATGTTCAGTATCTAACGGGTAAATTGAGCAAAATTTATCAAAAAAAAGCCAAAAACAAAACAGTCAGGTCAAAAATAGCCAAAGGTGCATTGTTCATGCATAAACCTACTAAATAACATTATTTAAAAAGATCATATTATTATCAACTAGGTTAAAATCCCGTGTATTACACGGGTTAAATAAATAAAATGTTATAAATTTAGTAATAAAATTTTTATATTTTTAAAAACCCATGTAATACACAGATTGAATAAACCAATATATTACATCGGTTGAATAAAATATAATGTAATTTGTTAACAAACACATTTGTCAAAATATGTTTTTAAAAAATGTAATTTGTCGTGACAGTTATAAGGTTTGTTATAAAACATTTTTTTCAAGTGAGTATTAACTTTTTAATTTAATTGATAAATGTTAGTTCATATTAAGTTCATTTGATTGATGGTATAATAACTATTTATAATTAAATAATAAGTATCTGTAATCAGATTTATTAATATAAAGATTATTATTTAATATGAGAGAGAAATAGAAAATCTAATATTTAATAGGAGAGAGAGGCGGGAAAATAAATGTGAGGAGTAACCAGAGAGTGACACGTGTCCTGAAAATATTTTCATTTATTAGAGTAGTAATATTATTAAAAGATGGAAATGTATTTAATAGGAGAGAGAGGCGGGAAAAAATGATGAGAATGAATATGGATGCGACATGTGGCAAGAAAAACCTTTATTTATTAGATAGTATAGATGATAATATATCAGTAGCAATCATACTTAACACAAAAATTCTTTATAAGAAAATATTTCAAATTATGACAAAGGTGTCAAGGATCAATCTTGTTACCCAACATGGCCATTCGCCACCTCTACCTTTTTGACAAAATTTCATCCAAAATTATGTATTTGGCAGTCAACAACCATTGCAAAGTATTCATAGCAACATTTTGATCCACAAGATGCCCACTGGTTTAACATTATTGAGAAGTCTTTTTTTTTTCATTTAACTAATGACGAAACACTTCCATTAAACTAAGTGTCAAGTCAGACGATTTTTAGTAGAGGGAATATATCTCGTAATGTCGTAATTTATAAAACTTTCTTATCACCAGATGGGAAAACCACAATTTGTAGTAGTGTATCATAAAAAGAAATGAAAGAATACAAAACCTTTCCCTGGCGTATATCTTCAATGGCCTCTGGAATGGATGAGAAGCCCGTGGTTGGCTGATCCAAATCAAATTCATCAGCACCAGCAGAAAAACCATTCACGCTAGGAGTCGTCTCAGCTGCTAGCGTACCCAAAGCTATTGAATCGGGCTGTATCACAATCCCAGATGACACACTAACACCACTTTTGTCAACACCATTAATTCTTTTCTGGTTAACCTGAAAACTGCCATCTAATGAAGCCCTGAACCTACCATCACCTTTACTTTTGGAGCATGATCTAGCAGTGAGATGGAGAAATGCCTCTTGTGTATGCCCATTTGATGAAAAGAGATTTACAAAGTGTTGACCGTTATATGAGCTGACATTTGTGATCATCCTGCAAGATAGTGATCATAGATGGTCCATTGTTAGAGGCAAAGTTAAGATTTGAAAGAAAATGATGGAACAGAAATAGATGTTTAGCAACCCCTTTTGGTGATCTAATCTTATACTATTAGAGGTGGCATAATGTGCGGGTGTCAGGCCGGAAATGGGTCAAAATGAATTGGGTCGGGTTGACGTGACTCGTTACCACCTCCATTTTTTAAAATTTCATCAATCAAATCATGGTTGTTACTTTGATTCTCTTAGTCACGTTTTATGTTACCTAGATTACCATACTCTACACGTAAAAAAGGTTTTCGAAAGCCAGAGTTGGTCAGTGAAATTTTACTGGGTATGTTTTTTTGTTTACTTTTCCTCCTCTTGAGAACAAATTAAAATATGCAACTTTTAGTGTTTGAAATACCTAAAGAACCTCAATAATGACAAAATTGGAGGAATATTACATCATAAACAGAATCAATACCTAAAGGGTAATTGAGAGAAACCCTTTTGGTATATAGAACCTTCATTTCCACCATCAAATAAAATTCAAATTGCGATTGATGCGAATCGAGCAGCAATTTCTCAAATTAACATGAATTAAAACAAACCCAGAAAAGAAAAGAAAATCCCCAATTGGGTTATTGAAGAAAATAAGCAGGAAATTAAAAAAGCTTACTTTGAGCGTAGTTGAGGTGTGGATGCAGAAGACATGTTAATGGAAGCCATGAGAAGAAAAGGGGAATTTTTTGGTGTAATAAAGAAGGGTCAAAATTGGTGGGTGTTTTATAGATGATGATGATAATATATGACGAAAGAGACGAGTATTAATGAGAAAGCGAAACCCAATTGGGTGTGGAAAGTGGTAGTGTTTGTCGGGGTGTTCATAGTTTTGATTAACGGTTTGTTCGATTTATTCGATTTGGTTTGTTCGGTTTTTATTTTTTAACCCTTATCCGTTAACCTAATCAAACCGAATTTAACCGAATAAACCGATTTCAAAAGGAAAGTATATCCGAATAAACCAAATAAATCGAATTCAACCGAATAAATCGAATAAACCGAACCGAATTGGAAATATGTCTAACCAAACAAACCGAATTAAAAAAAAGGTATATCCGTTAACCGAACCGAAAACCGAATTCGCAATTCGGATACGGTTAATAACCAAACCGAAAACCGAATTCACAATTCGGTTTGGTTTTTTCGGTTATGGATACGATTCGGATTTCGGTTTTCGGTTTTTTTTGCACACCCCTAGGTGTTTGTGGGTGATACAATCCTACGTCACCCATCAACAATCACGTTGGGTGATACAATACCCGCGTAAGCCTTTCTGAGACGGGATGTCAACCGTTCATACTGATTTTGACGCTCCAAGCCTGACTTACCCAGAAACACCATCAAGGAGGAAACCCACCATTGTGGAAACCCCCACCCCCTTGAGTCAGGTTTGAACCTGAGATCTCAAAAATCTCAAGCCCTTACCATCACCTTATGCCATTGGACCAGAAGCCCAATTACGTTGTAATATAACTAGTGGTGTAACACGCGTGTGTGCGATGGGGGTATTAATGGTCTATTTATTAAGAATCGGTTACTATATGGTTCTCACATTAAATTAAATTCACGGTTTCTATTCTTTACTTAGTTGTGTAACACATTTGGTTTTTTCTGCTAAACAAGTTAAAATATGTTAAGTTCTTCTAAAATTACTGTTAGACATCTGGTATAATGATAGCCCTAAGACTTCTCATAGTGGAGGTCTTGGTTCGAGTCTCACCTGGAGCGATTATTTGGGTTGAGGCAGGGGTTTTTTCAGTTGTGGGTTTCCTCCTGGGTTGGAGGTTCGGTACGGATTGGTGGGGTAGTTGGGCCTGATATAGATAACATTTTTCTTCTAAGAGGATCCTGATGGCTGCTTTCAGAAAAAATCTTGTGAAATTACAGTTACACCTCTTATACTTAAAAAAAGGAACATAAACCCCAACCATCCCAACCCTTTCTTAATCGTGCGCCCACCCTAGTGACCTATCATCGACGATTTCACCATCGCTCCCGCTTTCCCTCATGTATACTCTTCTCTCCATCTCCCTTTAGGTCATCCGTAGAGGTTTCACGCCCCGTCACGTCACTACTACATCAGCACAGGGACAATCACTATCCATAATTACTAATATGCGTAGTAGTTTCACGCCCCGCATTTATTATGAGTTTGATCCCAACTCTAGGGGGTTTTCTCAAATTGGTGGGTTTCCTCTTAGACTAGTGATATACATGATGCGACAGATTTACGAGCTTCCCACTATGCAAGACGTGCCAGTCGAATATTCGTTGTTCAAAAAATTTTAAATACAACATTTCTTTTTCGAAAGTAAATACAACCATATGTTAAAAATGGTGAAGCTTCCCTTAATATCAATGCTTCAAGTCCAGTTATAAAAGGATTGATTTAATTATTAAGCCTAGTTTAGGTGCCCAAAAAATAGTTATCAGGAAAAAAAAAGCTTATGTTTGGGCGAGTTATTGATGGTCCGTGACCGTGAGATGAGCGAAACCATAGCAACCATTGGAAATTGGAAAAAGTATTAAGCGGAACAAGAGGCTGCAGAATTATAGAGGCGGATAATTATTAAAAATGAATTGCATATAGTATTACCAACATGGCTTTGTCTTCTATTGCGTGGCATGCTTTGACTTTGACCTCTCCCTCTATACAAGTGATGGTCGACGTGGTACAAGTTACATTACATTTTTTTAACATCAACGAAGAGAATATCTCATAAAAAAGTTAACGGAAAACTAACAAAAACACCTCAAGTACAATCACTCACCATTAGACATTTACACCAATAAATACAAATTAATAATTAAAACAAGAATACACCTTTTACCCCATAATCAATTGCCCCATTAGCCAATGCCAGAAGTAGGATTATCTAACCAACCTTTCCAAGTGCAATGTAGAGTCTTTCCCTGAGCCGTTATCCACTAGTATGATTGAACTTTTATATTATCCACCATATTGTCCACTGATGATTTTATGTTAGAGAAAAGCCACATGTTTCTTACTTTCCATATTATCTAACATGTGCAATATCCAATTGTGGTCCAGATCAATTTGCTTTTACCGGATCCATGTGCGTGAATCAATAATTCCACCAGATCCTTTATAGATACCAACCCTATAACGTCATTTTTCATCCACGAAGAGATTTTGCTCCACGTACCTTTAGCCACTGGGCATCGAATGAATGTGTGATCTTCTGACTCTTCCTCAAGAAGGCATAAAGAACATCTCCCCAAAGGGATAGGGACACCTTGAATCCTCAGTGCAGACCCCATTGGCAATCTATACTGTATAAGACGCCAAACAAAGCATCTGACCGAGAGAGGAACCCATTTCAACCAGAGAATATCCACTTTAGATTATATCGTTAGTTTATCCTCTAACCACCTCCTACACTCCTCAGTAGAAAAGTCCCCGATGGGGCACCCTCCCAAACCCACTTATCTGGGCCATCCATGAAATTGTACTCTTTTATCATGGCTTCCAAGTCTCTAATTTCTTCAATCCGAATGGGAAATAACTACATTTTTCCACTCCCACTTGAAAACCAAAGATCCTGTTTCCAACCGCTGAATTCTATCCGCAATGAAGCACTTTTTGTTCCGATCCAGTTCATACAAGGCAGGGAATAGCCTTCTGAAGGGGGTGGAACCGAACCAAGATAGATTCCAGAATGACGACTTTTCCCCGTCACCAATGTGTTTTCTGAACAGATTGTTAAAGGCCTTATCCAAGCATCCCAGATCCTTCCCGACCGAAGCGATAGCCGCCCAATTATCCGCCATGGATTTCCGAAACATATCATTCGGAGACTCAATAGAGGTTTTGTGTATGGCCTTGACGCAACTTGCCCACACACTATTCAGGTCGTTAATTGCTTTCCATTTCCATCTAGTTAACAAGGCTTGGTTCATCGTCTTAAGCCCACCTTTCTTTCTCGGTTTGATTATATTGTCCCATGCCACCCAATGGATTTTCTTTTTTGAGCTACTTCCAGCCCACAAGAATTTCCTTCTAATTGCTTCCAATTCTTTTAGGATCGTGTTTGGAGCCTTGAACATGGACAGAAAGTATAAAGGAAGGCTACCAAGTACAACCTTGACCAAAGTGAGTCTACCCCCGAAGGATAGAGTTTTAGCCTTCCATACAACCCATAATTGACGCAAATTCCGAACTCTCCCTGCTAGAAACTCCCACCCCAATCAGCTTGCTCTTGTGATAGTTGATTTGAAGACCCGAAACAATGTGAAAACATCTCAGAATTCTTTTTAAGTTAGTAACATTTTCTTTGCTCCATTCTCCAATGAAGAAGACATCATCAGCATACATGGAATGAGTGATAGTAGGGCCATTGTTTGGGAGGCAAATTCCTTTAAATAGTCCTTTCTTAGCTGCTGATTTCATCGTATCCGATAACCCTTCCATAGCCAATATGAACAGAAAGGAAGAGATGGGGTCCCCTTGTCTCACCCCCCTCTCCATAGGGAATTCATCCGTAGGAGACCCATTCACGAGCACCGAGGCTATGCCCGATCTGAGATAACCATTAATCCAAGATCTCCACCTTTCACCAAAATCCATTTGAAGCATGATTCAATCCAGAAAATTCCAATTAACAGAGTCAAACGCTTTGGCAAAATCCACTTTAAATAGCATAAGCTTAATAGACTTCTTCTTGGCCCAACTCTGGATGGAGTTTACCAAGGTGTGCCCATCGAAAATATTTCTACCTTTTATGAAGGACGTTTGTTCATTACCAACAACCGAAGTAATCACCTTCTGCAGTCTAATAGCAAGTAGCTTACCAAGAGATTTAGCCATAACACCAATGAGGGAAATAGGTCTGAATTCACCAATCAAGTCCGGATCTAACCCTTTAGGAGCTAACGTAATGAAGGAAGAGTTGCACCCTTTTGCAATAGACCTTCTAGATTCAAAACATTTGAAAAACCCAAAGAACCTGGATTTTAACGTGTTCCAAAATTTTTTAATGAAGTCAAATGAGAACCCATCTGGGCCAGGGGCCTTTCCCCCCACACACTTCCATATAGCATTCTTTATTTCCTCCTCCGAAAAATCGACATCTAATAATATTTTTTGCGAGTTCGAGAGACGCATCAGGTTACTGCAAGCGAGTAAAGGCCGAAGAGGAGAATTTTCCGAGAACTTTACCTTAAAGTGTAAGAAAATCTCTTTCTTAACCAGCTCCGGATCATTCACCCAAGCATTATTGATCATTAGGCCATTAATTCGATTGCGCTTTTTCTTACTATTAGTTACCCCATGGAAAAAGGCCGAGTTTTCATCCCCTTCCACAAGCCATTTCAGCCTAGCTTTTTGATTGAGATCCAACTTCTTTTTATGTTCCAACTCCCATCTTTTCTTTTTCATGGCAACCATCTCATCCATTTCAGTGTCAGAGAGCTCCATATCTTCCGCCTTTTTTTTTCTAGAACCCCAATGAGTTTTCCCAGATCCACAACTTCCTTCTCTTGTTCCAACTTTTTTCTACCGCACCATTATTTGATATCATTCTTGAGGCAATAAAGTTTTTTAGCCAGGACGAAATCCGGCCTACCTCTAACCACGTTGGAAGTCCAAGAGTGGTATAATAACATTGGTAACTCAACATGAACCAACCATGAGTTGTAAAAACGGAAGGGAGACGGGCCAAAATCCCAATTCTTACAAGATAGAGTAATGGCCTATGATCCGACCATTTGCCATCAAGGGCCGTAACCGAAGCCAACGGCCATAGGCTAATGAACGAATCACAGACCAAGAATCTATCAAGTTTGCTAGAGACCGACCCATCATTCCGCATCCACGTATATTTAGCACCTCCCATACTGTATTCTAATAGATTAGCATCAGATATGAATTCATTAAAATCATTCGTGCTTGAGTCTACTTGAGTTAGTGATGATCTCTCCCCCCTCTTTTGGATAGCATTAAAATCTCCCATCATAACCCATAAACCCCCATAAGACTGTTTTAAACCAAGCAATTCTCTCCAGAGTTCTTTTTTAAGGCCGTTGTCTTGCGGACCATAAACATTAACAAAACTAATCTCCTTGTCAATTCCTTTCCATACCCCATTTACAAGAATATAATTCGAGCCAGATTTAGTAGAGTTTACCTTAAACAAGTTCTTATTCCAGCAACAACATAAACCGCCAGACCTTCCTTCCGATTTGACACCAATTGCTCCATAATCTCTGTCTCCCCAGAACCTTTCATAAGGTATCTTGTCAATATTTTCAAGTTGTGTCTCCTGTATGCTTATAAACTCCGAACCGTACTTCCTCTTGATTTCTTGGATCCAATCGGCCTTTTCAGATCCACCTAACCCCCTGCAGTTCAATGAGAGACAATTCATTGAACCATGTTTGTCACCATTTCCCCCTCAATTACCGATCTCACTAATACATCAAGGTTGGCCAGGTTTACCCCCAATTCTTTCCCCATATTAAGAGTAGCTTCCACCTCAGGTGCACAACTATGATCGGACCGATTTCCCATCTCTGCATCCAGTTGCTCGCAAGTGTTAGGGACGACTTCATCGCTAATCAATTTCTCAGGTTCTGCAAGCGACGAGCTTGATAAAATCGAGTTTAGGTCAGGAAGGGGGTCGGTCTGTAGTATTCACCATGATTAGAGTTGTTCGATGAATGAGAATTGGGGATGGGTTGACCAATAAACTTGTCCAAGTCAAATGGGTCCCCCGCCGGTAACTCGATTCTTGGTTTTTTCCTAGAGATCGGCCCAACCTCCATCATATTAATCCTTTGGGCCACCTTTGTAAGTTTTGGGTAGGGGGTTAAGATGGGCCGAACTGCAGCTAGCATTATTAGATCCAAAGTAATAAATTTTAGAGTAAACTGCCATTTTCGTCCCTGTGGTTTGGTCAAAATTGCCACTTTCATCCAATAGTTTGTTTTTTTGTATCTGGGTCCTCGTGGTTTTAAAATATTGCCATTTTCATCCTCGTGGTTTTAAAATATTGCCACTTTCATCCAGTCAGCTAACACCGTCCGTTTTTCTCAATTAAATGAGGGGTATTTCAGTCCTTTTACATATTTGTTTTATTTCTTCATCTTTTTTACTCTCACTTTTTAATCATAGAAACAAGCGACGGAGGTGTTCCAGTGGTGCTCGTCGGAAACTGGTCAGGAAAAGAGGAAGAAGGCCAGCAGGTGGATGATTAAATTAGAGGTTAAATTGGGGATGATTAAAAAGTTAGAGTAAAAAAGATGAAAAAATAAAACAAATAAGTAAAAGGACTGAAATACCCCTCATTTAACTGAGAAAAACGGACGGTGTTAGCTGACTGGATGAAAGTGGCAATATTTTAAAACCACGAGGATGAAAATGGCAATATTTTAAAACCATGAGGACCCAGATACAAAAAAACAAACTATTGGATGAAAGTGGCAATTTTGACCAAACCACAGGGACGAAAATGGCAGTTTACTCTAAATTTTATTAACTGTTTGTTTATTTCCTTGGGAGTAAACTGCCATTTTCGTCCCTGTGGTTTGGTCAAAATTGCCACTTTCATCCAATAGTTTGTTTTTTTGTATCTGGGTCCTCGTGGTTTTAAAATATTGCCATTTTCATCCTCGTGGTTTTAAAATATTGCCACTTTCATCCAGTCAGCTAACACCGTCCGTTTTTCTCAATTAAATGAGGGGTATTTCAGTCCTTTTACATATTTGTTTTATTTCTTCATCTTTTTTACTCTCACTTTTTAATCATAGAAACAAGCGACGGAGGTGTTCCAGTGGTGCTCGTCGGAAACTGGTCAGGAAAAGAGGAAGAAGGCCAGCAGGTGGATGATTAAATTAGAGGTTAAATTGGGGATGATTAAAAAGTTAGAGTAAAAAAGATGAAAAAATAAAACAAATAAGTAAAAGGACTGAAATACCCCTCATTTAACTGAGAAAAACGGACGGTGTTAGCTGACTGGATGAAAGTGGCAATATTTTAAAACCACGAGGATGAAAATGGCAATATTTTAAAACCATGAGGACCCAGATACAAAAAAACAAACTATTGGATGAAAGTGGCAATTTTGACCAAACCACAGGGACGAAAATGGCAGTTTACTCTTTCCTTGGGGTGCTGAGTCATCATTACTTTCCACTCCTTTTCCCATGCAAGCCGTCTCACATTCGCCATGCAGGCGAGAATTTTCCTCGTCAAGAGGGAATGAAAGTGAAATACATGTGTCGTTAGACAAAAATGGTGAATAATTGTGATTAAAACACGTCATTACATACTCACAGAAAGCACAGTCGTAACATGCCCACGACACGCTCGTGCCGAGTGTTAGATAAACTTTTAAAAGAGTAAAAGTTTACATATTAAATCGTAATTAAAATTGAAAACAAAATCTTTACAAAAATTTAATTGGAAGGGTTAGAATATTAGATGGAAGTATTTTGATTTTGAACTTTGATCCAATTGATTTTAGCACATTTTTGTTGGCAGCATTCATGAAATTGAAACATGGATCATGCACAGCCACACGTCCCCTCACCCCTTACCCGCCGGTGAAGCTCCATTTATCAGTCATGCAATTCACCCTCCGTCAATTCATTACCATTTGCAATGAACACCTCTGCAATCTTCTCCTCCGCATTCTCCCCATATCCTAAAACCCACTTACACCTCCGATCCCACCACATTCCCCCCACCACAAAACCCCCAATTCTTCTCCCCCTCCGATCACCACCACCGACCACCTCCAATCCCTATCCTCTCTCTCTGTTCACTCAACCATCAAAACTAGTCAAACACTTTTCCACATCTTCTTCCAACAACGACAATCCAATCACAAAACCCCCAATTTTCCAACTCCAAGGCGCCAAAACCCTACCGTTAGCAATCTCACTCGCAATTGGCTTAACTGCACGTTTCCTCATACCAAAACCCGTCGAAATCACCGATCAAGCATGGCAACTCCTCTCAATTTTCCTCTCCACCATCGCCGGGCTGGTTCTGTCTCCATTACCGGTCGGCGCGTGGGCTTTTCTTGGCCTTACGACGACAATTTTGACCGGAACTTTGACTTTTGCGACGGCGTTTAGTGCGTTCTCGAATGAGGTTATTTGGTTGATTGTGATATCGTTCTTTTTTGCTCGGGGGTTTGTTAAGACTGGATTAGGGGATAGGATTGCGACTTATTTTGTGAAATGGTTAGGGAAGAGTACTTTGGGGTTGTCGTATGGGTTGACGTTGAGTGAGACTTTGATTGCTCCGGCGATGCCTAGCTCTACGGCCAGGGCCGGTGGTGTGTTCGTGCCGATTATTAAGTCGTTGTCTATTTCGGCTGGGAGTAAGCCGAATGATCCATCTTCTAAAAAGCTTGGATCCTATCTCATTCAGTCACAGTTCCAGGTACATCACTTTTAGATTAAAGAATTTCGTGGGTAGGACAAGACGGAAAGTGTATTTTAAAGAACTCGAGTGTGAATTTTGTGTGAACCATTTCGTATGAAAGATGTATATTTGATCTGGCCAAATGAATCCTTTATGTAGTGGTCAAATCATCACACTGTTTGGTTTAATCGTTCACTTATACAGTTACATCAGTGGTAAATACCAGTTGCTGCTGAACAATTGCTATTGAGCAGCAACTAGGCGATCAGTGGTATTTACCATTGCTGTAACTGTATAACTGAAAACGGTTATAACCGCCATCCTGTGTTGTCAAAAGCCCTCTAGGCGCATTTTCAAGGCCCCGCGCAACTATAACGCCGGGAGGTGGCCAAGGCGCAGGTCTGGGCTTTTTTTTGCAAAGGCTAGCTCAGGCGAAGGTTTTTTGTCAGGCGCCAAACCAACTAAGGCGTGGGCTTTATTCATTCATTCGCAATCCAGTAATTAATTTCAATTTTTTTTACTATTTTTTAGTCTTTCACCGGTGGCTGCCCTAGAAAAAATAGGGACTACCAAATTAATTCCAAATCAACGATCTTTCATATACATACACACACCATTGAAGGTTACATAATAACAAATTGAAGATTAAAGAAGCAAGAAAAAGGTTAGTTTTTTTTAATATTGGTGGTGTGGTATTAATTTTCAATGTATAATATTTTTTTGTTTTTTTCTCTCTACGTGCGCCTTTTTTATATCAGGCCCTCGCTTTTTTTGCGCCTAGCGCCTAGGCCCGAGGCAGTGCCTATGCGCCTTGAGTGCGCCTATCGCATTTGACAACACTGCCGCCATCTGGTGCACTTTTTCACAAAGAGTTGCAAAGATTCACCCAATTAGTGTGATGTGTTGCTTGAGTAGCTGCTGCTGCTGCTGATCAGTTGCTACTAAAGCTCAATTACTACTGATTGGTCATATGCTACTAGTCTTAGTTTCTACTGAAGATCAGCTACTGATAATCAGTTCCAACTATCATTATTTTCCTACAGTTTTCATCAATCAGACAAATCCGAAGCAACTTCCAGTGTATAAATAATAGGTCAAATTAAAATTTTGGTCTTAAGTAAATCCATTTACACAAATTGACACTGATGACACTAAAATCACCAACAAATCTTATATGAATTGTTAGCTTATGTGATTGTTTATAATCAATGACAGTGTGCTGGTAACTCTAGTGCTCTTTTTCTGACTGCTGCAGCACAAAATCTGTTATGTCTGCAACTAGCCGAGGAGCTTGGGGTGGTGGTTGCAGACCCATGGGTCGAATGGTTCATGGCAGCTAGTTTACCTGCTTTTGTTTCCCTACTACTGACTCCGTATATCTTGTACAAACTGTACCCGCCTGAAACCAAAGACACACCTGATGCCCCTGCTATGGCTGCAAAGAAACTTGAACTTATGGGTCCAGTCACAACCAACGAGTGGGTGATGATTGGCACCATGCTTCTTGCGGTCACTCTATGGGTGTTTGGGTATGCAATATTGATAATTTCATTCTTTCTATCTCTCCTACACTTTCAAAATGTACATCTAAACAACCCCTTAAGTCCTTAACATAATTCTCAGTACTAATGTGAGTCATTATCTACACAGGGATGTAATTGGGATATCTAGTGTTCTTACTGCAATGATTGCGTTATCGATACTTTTGTTGTTAGGAGTGCTTGAATGGGATGATTGCTTGAATGAAACTTCAGCATGGGACACTTTGGCTTGGTTTGCAGTACTGGTGGGCATGGCTAACCAATTAACTGAGCTTGGAATCGTTAAATGGATATCAAGTTATTTTGCAGTTCTTTTGCAATCATCGTCGTTGAGTTGGCCCGTGGCTTTTGGTGTTCTTCAGGCAGCTTACTTCTTAATCCACTACATGTTTGCAAGCCAAACGGGTCACGTTGGAGCCTTGTATCCTGCTTTTCTTGCTATGCATGTTGCGGCCGGGGTGCCCAGGGTGTTGGCTGCACTTGCGTTAGCTTATAATACAAACTTATTTGGTGCTTTAACACATTATAGTAGTGGGCAGGCAGCAGTTTATTTTGGAGGTGTGTTTCTTGTAGAGGTGGCAAAATGGGCGGTGGGTTAACTGGTCAAAACAAGTCATCTTTTAATGTGGGTTGAAACGTCTCAGTTTAGGTTGACCTGAAACACTTTTCCAGATATTTAAATTCTTTTTATAGATAACCCGTGTGTCAAATTTTTTTAGAAAAATTAGTTTTTAAAAATAATCCAAAATTTTGAAATTGACCGCAATCCATTTACTTTATAGTTAATTTCTTGAATTTACTCTTTTGACTGGTTTGAGATCAAACATAATCTGAACCGAGTTATTGACCCATTAATAAGTAAATAAGTTGAAATTGCAACCCATTTATCGACATTACATACTTGATTAAGATAAATGTTGTCATGGCATCATGAATGATACAATTGTTTTCTCTTATCTTTTGTTGACAGCTGGTTATGTAGACCTCCCAGATATTTTCAGGATCGGGTTCATTATGGCTTGTGTAAACGCAGTGATATGGACTGTTGTTGGTGCTTTCTGGTGGAAGTTTTTGGGGCTCTATTAATTCTCAAGTAACATGTAAGTAATTATCTTACTTTGTATATACCGCCCCTCTCAAAACCAGCACAATGGCGCTAAATAAGATTCAGTTTTTCTGAACGAGTCGGTGATCTTCCAAGTGTTGTTGACTTGGTTTAATCTAGTTCTTTATTGAACCATGTAAATCTTTGTGTCTAATTAGATTGTAATTTATAACTTCTGTAATTGTGAATGTAAATTCTTTAGTATGGTTCAGTCCCAACACCATTTTTTGGTACCTAAATGATGTATGACATTTAGCCATCCAACACATTTTTTTATAACTAATTAACCGGAAGAAGTCTTTGTTATGGTCCGAGTTTGGATCTGATGTCCAACTTTTATCTAGGTGGGACAGAAAAAGCAGACATCAATGTCAACTCACTTGGACCATAATTGCTTTTTCCTTGTCAATAAACATACACGGACTTTTATACTAGTTTTATGATCGTCACTTCAGCGGCTGCATGCATGGTTAGCTAACTAACGTGCTCGATTATAATGACAAAATCTGGAACATTAGTTTGATTTATTAAAATCTTTAAAAAACCATTGTACAATACAATCACTCATCTTTTATGTACAAACTCATAAAAAGAGTTTAGGATCCTGATTTTGATATGGTAATCAAGTAAACATTGGTCTTGGTACATTATTTCTTGTTATAATCCTGGCTGCTACCATCCCAGCAGCCAAAGCAGCTCCAAATAACGCATGCAATCGAACACAAAAATATTTCGCCATAAATATCTTTGCTTTATCCTGCAAGAACGAATCCCGTTTACCATCTTGATATTTTACAGAATTGTTGGTGATTTTGCAACCGACCTGGTGGTTATCTGAAACGAAGTTGACCACGAGCTTGCCCATGGGCACTGTAAGTGCACATAAAAACTGCATCACAACACTCAGGTCAGTTTTGATACATTTTACCTGCAAGAAAGTATACATTTTTATGAAAAAAAGGACCATTTAAAATGCTTACAATGGAAGTGATTGGAAGAGCTTTACAAATGCCAAGAAGAAACAGAAGTGAATAGAGGGAAACCACTGCCATTTTCACCACATTTGAACCTGTTTCTGTGCCAATCCTCACCTGTAAACAGTAAACCCGATCCAAGTTATGGTAACTTGCGTGTTTTGGGATGTGGGTTTAGATTTTTATACAAACCCGCATGGACTGTTGTGGATTGGAAGACTACTTACCAGTGGAGAGAGTTTTCCTACTGCTTCATCACCTGCAATCTGAGTTTGCAAGTCAAGAAAACTTCTTAGGAAGCCAAAAAAGATGGTGAAAACAAAACAGAAAGCATGGTGGCAAAACGGGCTGATTTGGTAACGGGTCAAAATGGGTAAAATTTTTGTTGAACCTGAAACAGTTCAGAGTGGTCTAGGTTGATGCAAAACACATTCTGTACAAATAATTTTAAATATAATTTTAAATTTAGTGCAAATATTTAGTGTCAAATTTTATAACAAAAACAATACTATTTCAATAGTATAATTTTCAGAACAAAAGGAGGTATTATACATTAAAAATACATTCTCGACAGATTACAACCCGTTTCCCTTTCCATGCATTATTTTCTTTATTTTACTAATTAGAGATAAAAATAACACAAATTGACCCATTTATAAGTAAATAACATTACCTGATGAAAATGGCTACAAAAAAGAATAAGAGATGTTGTAATGCCAACTAGGACTGAAGCAGATAGAATCGTGCCAGTTATTGGTAGCGTCTCCACCCTTGTGCTACTGCCCTGCAACAGGTAAAAGGCTGTGGTTGCAAAAGGACCGAAAGCAGCAAAGCACAACGGTTCTCCAAGACCCCGGTAACTCAACCGGAAAGGTGGACACTATAACGGGTTAGCTGTATGATCCTACAGGCTAAGCATAATGAAAACTTTCAGGCTTGTGTCTAATATTTGTACCTGATATATGTAACCACAAGTGATTGCAGAAGCCAGTAGCAACATTGATCTCATATTTCCAGCTTCCACGGAAGCCCAAACAAGCCCCATAGACCCGACACAAAGCAATAATAATGCAGCCACAAGGGTCCCTGACCGACTGCATAGGCACGAGGTACAAACATATAACAGAGATAAAGATCAACAATAGATTTAGAAAGAGGTAAAGATTGATTGTAATATACCTGCCTAACATGTTAACAACAGATTCTTTCTTGTTTACATCTGCTCCTGTATCAAAATCATAAACGTCGTTGCTGTCCAGATTACACACTATATGTATTAGATAAAATATATTAGTTAGGGTTTATTATAATTATCTTTACCATAGTTAGGAATTATCTCAACTGTATTCATATATATAGTTGATCAATAATACACAATACCTTACGGTGTTCTCCTTATTCTATATGGTATCAGAGCAGATAAATATTCTTTTATAAATTTGGTTTTTTTCTTACCTTAAATTGAGCCAGGTGATTATAAGAACCGACGAAGACAAAAGCAGAACGTATTGCTTGGCTGAACACAACCCCGTTTGCAGATAAGCTGCTGCTGTTCCTACCTGCACACAACAATCTCATCTTATTAAATAGTTGGAGTGCAAGCCACAGTGTTGACTCTATTTCAACAACATACGGTCAAGGGAGCGAGTGCAACGGAATAGATTGGTAATTTGATTGCCCTCCATACTAATGTTGCTTTAGAGATATCATCTTCATGTGTAGAAACTGTAACACGTTCACTCGGTTCGCTTTTGAAGTGAACCGGGTGGCTTCTTTTTTGTCCACGGACCTCTGAGCGTTCTGCGCGAGTATGTCGAGGGGGGAAGCGACGTAACGATGAAGAGTTCAAATCATCTAACAATGAAGCTATGGGGTAACACCTGTTGAGACAAAAATCAGAGAAATCAAAGCGTGCATGATTTGAACATTCACTATACCAAAGATTAGAAGATAAGCAGAGGATAGAATAGTAATTAAAAAGAGATGAACATGAAAAGAGGGAATGTGCCTGTGGGTGTTTTGAAGATGAAGGGGAGACTTCCATGTTTGTTGGTTGCAGAATATTGGCACCATTTTTAATTGGATGCAACTCCCACCACATAATGTGTCTTTCAAAGTGAAGGGAGAGGATAAGGATATTTTACACTTGACTCCCTTGTACGTTGGGCTATATTTGAATTTAGACCCACATGTTTTTTTTTTTTTTTTTTTTTTTTGCAAGAATTACATTGTATTTAGAGTAAACTACGGTTTTAGTCCATGAGGTTTGGTCCAAATATTGTTTTTAATCTGTTAGTTCTAATTTCATTTTTTAGTCACTGTGGTATCTAATTTGTCCCAATCAGCTGCGTGCTCTTAACGTCAACCAAACTTTTTGTTAATTTTTTGTAAAAAGACAAAAGTACCCTTGATTAAGTAAATAAATTACTAAAAGAATTTAAAAAAATATATATAAGTATTAACTCTCTCTGCTCTCTACTTTACCTTCTCCTTCCACCTAGCGTCACCGCCATCTTCGTCCCTAAAGAATTGAATTTGAAACAAGTGAGATTCAAAGAGATGATGGTTTTGTGGAGACAAAATTATCTTGAAGATGGACATGTGAGCGAATCTGAATATAATGATGGTGGTTTCATATTTTAGGTCGGGTGATAACGTCTCCTTACTAATGTAAAGAAGAAAGAAGAATGCCTTGTTTTTATAAATCTAGAGTTAATAGTTTCCATGTTCTACAATTCTTAAAGTCTTATAAATCTTTTAATCTAAGTGTATTTTTAGGCGTATATATATTTTAATATATGGATTATGAAGAGTTGATCAACATCTTTGATTTCAAAATTACCAGAAAGCATCACGATTCGTTTAACTATGTGAAATATATCATTTTATCACAGTAATTTTGTTTTGTTTATCGTTATAACAATTATCGTCGTATTAATGATTATATATAATTTTATATTTTAGGGGCCCGTTTTTTAGAAAATCAGATGTTACACTAAGACATGATCAAATTAGTGAACCTCGATCATATGTAGGATGAAATGATTCATTGTTGTGCATTTAAGACGCCGCATGATGCTAGTAATACGAGTCCTTTGTGCATTTAAGACGCCGAATGATGCTAGTAGTACGAGTCCTTGACATTAGGTACGTGAAACTTTTGCGATTATGTTCATTTTCACATTCACACTTTTAACTTTATAAAATTTACTCTTAGTTAAGAAAATGTCAATTAATTATTGTCCTCTATTAATCTATCACTGGGCCACCAACCTCAATAGTAACCGTTGTCCTCTGTTGATCTTATGGATCAGATCATAATCCTTCATATAATTCCTTAAAAAAAAACCTTTTATAATCTCTCTTCTATACACGCACACAAAAATACATATATTGTCAAGATAAACTATGGGCCAGAGCTATACATTCTAACTTTGGTTTATATATTTTGAATTTAATAAAAATATAAAAGTATTATTTAAAGATAAAAATGTAATGAAATAATGTCTTCAAAGCGGTGGACTACGTATAAACTTTTTCCATCAAAGATAATTTCTAATGTATATGCTTTAAAACAACAAAACTATGTAAAATATACATAGTCTAATAAATAGTGTAATTTCTTATGTAACGATCTTCGTTACCTCTTCGTACATTAAATTTATGTAATACTACTACTCATCACATTGAATTTTCATAACTCGCATATTTTTTGAATATTCTGTTGCAGAAATTGCAGAAAACGAATTGATCTTGAACTCTCTGAAAGGCGTGAAACACTTTCAGATCAAATCTATTTGGTGGTTCACCTAAATGAATTGATCGGATACAATTCAGAGATATTTAGAACACAATATGTTGAATTCTGTGATGAAGGAGATGAGCCAGAGAGAAAAATACATATGATCAATTCTTGAGTTAATCTGGGAAAACCAGATAACTATCAAAGGCAGTTATCATCTAATTTAAATACGTATGATCAATTCTTGAGTTAATTCGGGCGTGCTCGATCCCAGCCAGGGGCTCTGCCCCTAGACCCCGCCAGGGGCTGCCACCCCTCGGACCCTGCTTCCAGGGGCGCTGCCCCCGGACCCCCATTATATTATGATAAACTCAAATAAGCGTGCACTCCGCACCTCCTAACTTATTTGATATTTATGATAATATGTATTGATCAAACAAGTTAATTCAATTACACTAAAATATCCAACATAAAACAAAAAAAATGGTATTTTGAAACAACATGATTCAACATATATAAAAAATAGCACCATATTGAATGTAGCTTTTTAACTCTATATTAAATACAACTATTATTTTTAATCTTACAAATAAGATAATTTAAATGTAACAAATGAATATGTAAATCTTAATTATAGTCTAAGAAATTGATAGAAATAGTTCTTTTAACGGCAAATTTCTTTAGTAGGATTTGAACCCAGGATCTTAGATGATTTAAGAGACTTGTATTTGCCGCTGGTCGTTGCTGCATGCAATCTAGGATTTTTGTTAAAGTAGAAAAATATGCCTTAGGACAATCCAGAGTTGTGGGAGAACTACTACTTGCATGGTTTTTGAATCATGAGAGGACTTTAGGAGGCTCTTTTTTGTCTTCTTCAAACTATAAATAATCAACCGTCACAAGTTGGGTGGTTGTTTTCATCGACTCGTTTAATGTTCCAAGAAACAAGGTGCTTCTTGTTGGTTTGTATGTTTGACAAAACTAATTACTCCAAAGTTAATTAGAAGTCTCGGTGGTAAAGTGATCTACTTTCTAAACAAATAGTTATGAGATTCAAATCCTACGAAGTCTAGGTGTGAATGTTTAAAAGTAGATGTAAGTGTAAAATACAGAGTGTGTGTTTGCTGGTAAAAGAAAATACTCCAAAGTTGAAAGAAAGCTAAAACTTTAATTTATAATAGAATCTTTTCGAAAAATATAAAAAATAATACTGTCAACAAACCAGAATCTCAATTTTATTATCCCAAACCAAAAATGTTTATACCCAAGAGCTCCTAATCCAGATACAATATAAGAATCTGAGCATACGAATAGACACTATACAAGAACCAAAACAATCAGATACAAAGACAGATCAAATGATGATGTATGCGAGATAACGATGACCAGAACTTGTTCTCTCTTTGATAGTGAACCGGCTGAAGAAGTGCAAGACGATGTCCTCAACATGATGACGGATAGATGATGATGCTGAGAAGATGATAATGCCAGAGCACGTCCTATACGAGACGAAGAAGATCGCTCTTGTGAAAGAAGGAGGCCTTTTTACTAGGACTCTTGCAATACTCTTGTAATTCTAAAAGAACTGGATCTCTAATCTTTAAGAAGGAAAGAAAGTTGTACTTTCTTTTTTATATCCAATGGAGTTGATCAGCTGGCATAACAAGTCCCTCAACTTTCTAAAGCTTGTAATTCTAGCCAAAACTTCTAACTCTTGACTTGACAGCTTCCAACTTTAATCGAGACTTTGACCAACTCCCAACAACATAACCACCCTCACGAACTCAGTAGCGGACCATCAACATGTATGCAAAATATACCAACAAATAGAGAACAATTATATAATATATGTTTGATATTGAATTGGAAATATACACATATTTCAACAGATACAATAGTATAACTCCAAATAGGAAAAAGAATTGATTAAAGGGTATTTGGAAAAGTTAATTTATGAAAGACTAGTTATTCTATAAAAATTACTACTAAGGGGTGTTTGGTTCATTAAGAGTTCTGAATGATTTAACATGGTTTTTGTGCTGAACCATTAAGAGGATGGATGGACTATTAACAGGCTGACAAAAGTTAAAACAAACACCTCTACCTCTGACTGATTCAGATGTACTCTCTTATTGGAATCATTAAGAGATTATCAAACAACCCCTATGTAGCGCATTGTTAATTTTTTTTTAATAAAAAATGTTGAAAATTAGTTGAAAATTTTATTTTAACTTACTTTGTAAGACAAATAATCTATCATCTATCATATATAATAAACAAATAAAATGGGGTGACACATGTCACCACCACATTTCACCTCACCACTGTTTTCCTCTCAAAACCAAAAAAACCATATACGGGTCAACAAGCGGGTCATATTCTAACCCGTTTTATTACCCTATTAAATCCTTTTAACCCGTTCTAAACCATTCATCCGCTCGATTGCAGAACACAAAAAAACCCTAATCGCCTCTTGCGCACCATGCCTCTCTTTCAAGATCTTCAATAACCTTTAAAATCAAATCATAATCGGTATGTCATTTATACTCTTGATCTATTATTTCAATTTCACTTTAATTCTTTCAAAGTATATATTCTAATATTAGCTTTAACCTCACCAATTATTATTTACTTTTCAAGATCTATGTTTCCTATATTCATCGCCTTTTTTCTCCAATTATGTAGTACGATATCATTCATATTTCATTGGAGACATCTACGATATCAGTTTTTGAACACCTCCGACCATCGTATCAGGTATTCATCACAATGCAAAAAAAAAAATTAACACCTTCGACCGTTATATTATTGATATCGATTCATTGAATTTGTTTTCAATTTTTTGTTCAATTGAAGTTTTGGTTATTATTCAGTGTTATCCTCAAAGTTTTAAAGAGTATGTTTAGAATTTGGGTTTTATTGGATTTTGACCTAATCTTTGACTTAAGGTTAGTTTATGGATTAGATGTTGTTGCATATCACTGAATCATAATAGGAAGATTTAAATTCAATTTTAATTTTATACATGTTATTTTGATGCGATTCATTGAATGTGTTTTCAATTTTTTTTGTTCAATTGAAGTTTTGATTATTATTCAGTGTTATCTTCAAAGTTTTAAAAAATATGTTTAGAATTTGGTTTTTATTGGATTTTGACCTAGTCCTACCCATTGTACAAATATATTGGTTAGTTTTTATTATTTTTCTCTTACAATTTTGAAAACCTGATCAAATTTAAATCAGACATCGACCATGAATTTAAAAAACCGTAGTAAAATCATAACAAAGATGAAGAACAAAAAATAGAAGATCAAATTAGAGATGGAAGATATTACAAGCACGGCAACAAAAATTAATGTCTGCGTCATTTAATTTTAGGTTTTTTTTTTCCATATTGTTTCAAGTTATACATCAAATGAAAACTGATCTCTAGCTTTAGGGGCATGTTAGCGATACATATTAGACAAAATATATTAGATATTGTTTGATAAAATATGTTAGTTAGAGTTGTTATGTAGATAGGTTTCTTGTAATTGTCTTTATCATAATCATGAGTTTTGATTAGATTAGATTTGCTTTTGATTATCTTCATTGTATTTAGATTAGGTTTCATTTATAATTATCCTACTTAATTATTGTTTCCTTATATATATTTAACTAATAATAGAAAATAACTAAGGAGATCACTCTACATTATTTGCTTCATTTCAAAGCAAGAGAGAGAGAGAGAGACCAATCTCTTGTGTTCGGTTAGTATACAACTACACTATATTGTTGTATTTCAAGAAAGATTAAACATAAAAAAGACTTGGAGGCTCTTTTTTTGTCTTCTTCCAACTATAAACAATCAACCATCACAAGTTGGTTTGTGGCTTTCAACGATGGAAGATCCGTTGGAAGTCTTTCGGAAAATTTTGTAGCATTAACATATTTACGGATGGATTTTGAATTGTTATTGATGGATCACCGACAGGAGCTTCCTTTGGGGATCACCGACATATAGATAACCTACGGGAGCTTCACCAAGGGATCACCGACATACTTTTCACCAAGGGATCACCGACATACTTTTCACCAAGGGATCACCAACGGGTTCTTTATCGAAAGATTACTGACGGATATGATAAAATAATTTTTTTATTTCTGTATTTTGTTATTTAAACTATGTGTAGGTGATTTTTTGGTTTTTATCGAGGGATTACCAAGATATATTTATAGATTTTACTTTATTTTAGGGTTTCCTTACAGACCTGTTGTTAATTACCGGCAAGTACAAGCCTTTGGTTGTATTCTATCGATGATGATTGGTTTTAATGGTGAAAACATTATTAACTTGAGTAGAGATTTTGATTTGAGTAATTTGTTCTTATCGATTATTGATGTCTCATATATATTTTACAAAATTTTAGGTAATAGTCAGGTAGGGTTGAGTTTGTAAGAAAACTCACTTTAATAAGAGAACTAAAGAACCACTAAGAAAATAAGTTAGGAGTTAGACTAAAACTATATATATTCATTTGATAAAAATCAGATATCATATATAATTTCCTAAAAATATATAACAAAATGCCAAAAAAAGCATCCAAATTCAAACTTGTACCCTATGAAATCTAGAAGTATGACCACATGTATGTATATTTGCCATCAGTTCGTTGTCATCCTTGTTCCTTTCTATCGGTTGCCACTCTATCTCTAGCCAACAACTCTTCTGAAATAAGCAGTGTTTTTATTTATTTACAATGTCATGTTTTACAATTATTATTAGAAATGACCATACAATTAATTATAAAAAAAATACAAAGAAAAGAAATAATACATAATAATCTTTAGATTGAAAAAAAAGTATAACCATATTGCAATTTTTTTAAGATTACGGGTGAATTGTTTCATCTTCTTATATACATACATAATAATCCTATTTTGTTTACTTAAGAACTTGTCAAAATGTAGTTCGATTAAAACATATGCCAATCGATCACATGTTCTCAAAGATGTTGAAACCTAGTAGAACATGTGTAAACACCATATACATTACCGAATCTGATTAAAATTCTGAGACCACAAGTTTCAACAAACTAGTTACCACTATATAATGCAACTTCCAATTAGGTATAGTGGTAGGAAGTCTGAATTCTCTAAAAAAGACACAGGTTCTATGAAGGAAGACCGGGATCTCTGTGATCTCCGGTTCGATCCCGAGGGCGTCCTGGTTTTACCACCAATGGGCTTTTGGGCGGGTGGGTTTTCCCCGGAACTGGAGATAACTTGGAGCGCTTAAGGGCTCCGTACGGCTGGGTTGGGTCAGCTGGCGGTGGCCTTTTGTCAATGGGTCACCTCGTACGGAATACCTAGACAATTCTTATTGGCCGTTCAAAAAATAAGTTACCACTGTATAATCTTTGATCAGGATTCAACATCACATTTCCCATATTTAATTTCCAAAAACACCAATTCTAATAAATAATAAGGTTTGGGGAGTATATATAAATAGGTATTAAAAGAAGAATGTATACATGTGAAAACAAGGGCATATCAATGTATCATAAGATCGGAACACGGGTATCGCCATAAGTTTGGCTAACCCAAACTCACATTTTCATGCTTGGCCTAATTTCCTTCTTTTATTTTATTTTTTCATGATTTTTTTTTCTATAATTTTTTTTTCTTCACAAAACACTTCTGAAAAATCTCTATTTTCTTAGTAAAAAAAATCAAAAACATCTTTATAGTATGTGTATTTTTTTTTTAAATTTAATTTATTTTCTTATTTTTGGTAATGATAAAATTACAAATGATTTCTTAAAACTTTTTTTTTAGGAAATCAGGTTCTTTATTAATTCTGTATTTTTTTATGATGACTAAACCAAAGTGTTTAATTTATTATATTGTTACACGTTTAAAAACTTTATAGGGTTTTCATTCACTCCCATTTTAGTGTTTCTTTGAGACATTTTAAATACTTACACTACTAGAAAAAAAACAAGTTTGCTTACGAAATATTTACGACACAAAGTGTTTAATTAATTATAATGTTTCCGACGAAAATTTGCGTCGCAAATCAATTTTTTTCTAATAGTGTTAGGTTCAAATGTTTGTTTGAATATCTTAAAACCTTTTATTTTATTTATTCTTTTACTCCTAAAATACCATCTAAACCTATACGGGGTTTGCACCAACGTCACTAAACCGCAACCTCATAACTCTTAAAACCTTTTATTACCTTATTTAAAAAGTTAATAATAATTACTTTTACTTAACCCCACGATACGCTAGCCAAAGCTATCCACACTTTACATATCACTATTTTAAGAAGCTCTCAAATTCTCTCTCTAAAACCAACTATCAGTTAAATATTACTATCTTTTATTAGCAAGGATAACTTTTACTTTTAAACTTATGAATGCTCACTTTTGGGCAGAATTGCAACTAAAATCATGTTGTGATTTATATTTCTTTTTTATTTTTGCATGCATCTCTTTCTCCTACAAGAACGGTCCCCAAAATCCAAGAACTAGTAAAAGAAAGAGTTAATTGCATAAACGACCCTGTGGTTTGATTAAATTATATGTTTGGCTCCCACATTTTAAAATCTGTAAATTTCGCCCAAACTTTTGGGAGTGGTTACACCTTTAGCCCATGGTGTTAACACCAATTAGTTTATAATGGAAAGTTGGCCCATGTGCCATCCACATGAGTTACAATTATAAACTTAACCCTAAAAATGAGTTGAAATAAGTAAAAATCAGTAAAAAAAATAGTGATTTTTACAGATTTTTATTATTTTTTTAACGAAATTTACTTATTTTAACATATTTTTTGGGTAAAGTTTGTAATCCTAAGTCACGTGGATGGACATGGGTAGAATCATAAGTCACGTGTCTTTAGCCACAACTAGTCTCAAAAGTTTGGGCTAAATTTACATTTTTTAAAATTTATAGGCCAAACATGCAATTTGATCAAACGACAGTGGTCATTTACGCCATTAACTCTAAAAAGAAATTACATCCACAGAAATGTGATTTCTTGTCTTCACACATCCTATGCTCTTACTATATGTAAAGCCTTCACTACACAAACCTTTTTCAAACTACTTAGAACTCACCCACTCTCTTTTTCTATACTTCTTTATTTTGTCCATTGATCTTGCATGGGTAGTTTGGTACATAATAACAATGGCATACGTCCTGAACCGGATGGAGGATGGGGCATCGAAATCGTGAATTCCGAGGCTGGTGTGGTGGATAAAAGGAGGAGTGGAGCTTATTTGACATGGGAGGATGTTGGAGTGGCTGTTTCAAGTTCAAGTTGCAGTGCGCGGAAAGACGAATGTAAATCATTACTTAATGGTGCTACTGGTTATGCTAAACCAGGAGAGATTGTTGCCATTATGGGTCCTTCTGGTTGTGGCAAGTCCACTCTCCTTGATTCTTTGGCTGGTATATAATTTTTCTATTTCATGAGATCAATTGTAACCCGTTTGTGAACCACATTCATTAAATTACAAACAAACGTACTTAGTAGTATCCCACGAGTAGGGTCTGAAGAGGGTGAGATTGGGCAAGCCTTACATTCATTAAATTAAATAATTTATATATACTTCAAGTAATAACTGATTATAGTATATTTCATCAACACAAGCATGGTAACTTAGATTTTATGGACTTTGGGACATACAATTATGTGATAACATAATGTGGATTGCATAGGACAATTTTTTTCTAGAAATGGTATATTTTTTAAAAACAAATGGTAAATGGTATGGGTTAACTGGAAAATGTGGTAAATGGTAAAACCGCACCTCCCAATCACGGTTTCAATGTATTTGCAAACACCCAATCATTAGGTGTCAGGGATTTGCCAGAAGAACACTGAAACCGTGATTAGGTGTCAGGTATTTGCCAGAAGAACAGTGAAACCGTGATTCCCAATCACGGTTTCAGTGTTACCATTTTAACTGAAACCGTGATTCATAATTAACGGTTTCAGTTACTTTATTGCAAAATCAGTAACTTTATTGCAGACACGTCTCTTGATAATACCATTTTGAACTGAAACTGTGATTCCGAAGTACGATTTTACCATTTACCACATTTTCCAGTCAACCCTACCATTTACAACGTTGTTTTTCAAAAATATACCAAGTTAAGAAAAAATTCTGCATAGGACAGTGCTTTTAGCGTTTTTATGTGTATACTTGCAGGGCGGTTGGCTTCAAACACAAGGCGCACTGGACGAGTTCTAACTAATGGACGTAAGCAAAGGCTTACAAACCGCACTTTGGTATGAGAACAATCCTATCATGAGTAGTTTTAAAATACAGTTAGTTAGAAGAAACAAAAACTCAAAAAGACACATCTTTGAGGCTATAACTTCTAAATTTTGGTACAATCACACCAACAAGATCCTACTAACACTTGTTTTAAATTAATCTAGGCGTATATGACTCAAGAACAAGTTTTAACATGGACTCTAACGGTTAAAGAAACCGTCTACTACTCCGCTGAACTACAACTGCCCAAGTGCATGCCAAGATCCATGAAGAGGGAGAGAGCAGATAGAACTATAAGAGAGATGGGGCTTCAAGATTCCATGAACACAAGAATAGGAGGCTGGGGAGTCAAAGGACTTAGTGGTGGCCAAAAGCGGCGTGTTAGCATCTGCTTAGAACTCTTAACACGCCCTAAGCTTCTCTTCCTTGATGAGCCTACGAGTGGTCTTGACAGTGCGGCGTCATATCATGTCACGAGCCAGATTGATAAGCTCACTAAACAATATGGGATGACAGTTTTAGCAGCCATCCATCAACCTAGTAGTCAAGTTTTTGGGCTTTTTAACAGTCTTTGTCTTCTCTCTTTGTGGAAAACAATATATTTTGGTCCTACTTGTGCAGCAAATCAGGTAATCTTAATGTCATTAGAATTAGATATCCCAAAACTATGAAGCTAACCACTTTTATTGCTATAATTAGTTTTTTGCAGTAAATGGTTTTCCTTGTCCTGTCCTACAAAGTCCTTCAGATCACTTCCTAATAACTATCAACCCAGATTTTGATGAGGTACGTCATGATTGTTCAATTTTCACATGAATTAATATTAAATCTCCAAAGACTTACAATCTTTCTGGATCAAATTCCTAATAAAAAATCAGCAAGATTGTAAAGATTAAAGTTGCTGGTTGTTTAAAAGCTAGTTTATTTTCACGAAATTCGACCTATACTGTAACTGTTGGCCTTCCGGATCATCATCGGCTTGAATCAAAAGTCTCACATGAACAAAACTCACGTACACAAATAACTTTGTATATACTGAATATGTTGACAATTACAATTACAATTACAGGACCCTTGTATATATAGGTTCACATATGAACCGACATGACTGTTCCTTAACCGACACAACCTTTCGATCCTAACTGCAATTAACCGTAATAACTACCTTATACAGTTATTAACTTTATTCTTGGCACACTAAACCCCTATACTTTATAAACTTTACATAATATACTAAACTTTGACCCGACACACATGGATTAGGAAATTACACATCAATAGCAACATCCGGCCTCTCATACCATCAATAATGTCCGTTTTGCTTATGAGGAGCTCACGGATTTGTTTTTCGTTGCCCGGGTGGAGACTTCCGAGGAGATATCCCATCCTGGTATTACTCCCACCTAAGCATGCATAACTGTGGAGTTCTCATCTCATCAATCCACAGCCAATGCGCCCAAATCGCATTTATGATATTTGAGGCGGACCATCACTTATGAAACCAACTGTCACACCCCGCCAGGGCGGAAACGCGAGGCGCGACTTTCACTGGTTTCCAAAGCATATGATTACCGCAAACACATACATGTAATTGGATACATAACTGAATTTAAAATATTTACATTACAAAATATCAAGTTGAGTTTACAAATATTTAAGATTTCGCAAATATGACTCAAGACCATGAGTTATACAAGAGAAATCCTCCCAAAAGCCGTATCCATGTGCATGCATGTAACCTACATTGCTAACCTGATGACCACGTTCAATTTCCTGAAAACATACTTAAAACTGTCAACACGAGGTTGGTGAGTTCACAAGTTATTATAAAGAGTTATCATAAACCCAATGTTTAAATCTGATCTTTTTGCCGATCAAAACTTTTTGTTAAACCTGATCATTTTAACCTGATCAGTACTCTTTCGTTTAAACCTGATCACTTTAACCTGATCAGAAATCTTTACTTTAAACCTGATCACTTTACCCTGATCAGAACTCTTTTGTGTAAAACCTGATCATTTTAACCTGATCAGAACTCTTTTGATAAACCTGATCACTTTACCCTGATCAGAACTCTTTTGTGTAAAACCTGATCACTTTAACCTGATCAGAACTCTTTTGATAAACCTGATCACTTTACCCTGATCAGAACTCTTTTGTGTAAAACCTGATCATTTTACCTTGATCAGAACTCTTTTGTATGTATTACCAATGAATATGATTACTAATCCGATCTATTGACCCCATTTGTAAGCTTGCAAGGAATACAAAATAGTATGTAATGTACGAGACCGTAACCAAACCCCAACTTTCTGTGCCTCCCCTCGCCTTTCTGCGAGTAAGACAATATGCGGTCATTCGGCCATTTTGACCCCTGGTTAGCGCGACTAACCATGACCGGAGGCGTCACCCCCAATAGTACTATTCATATTATCCCGGGCTAAATCCATAGCTAATGGTTACTAATTTATTACGAGGACTTTAAGCGCTTTATTGTTCCCTCAATACATACATACGGTCAGATCATTAGTTCCATTCATTTATACACAAAAGTCTTTTACAAGTATGTTTCCACCCCAAATCATTTCAAAAACTTAGAAAAAGGGGATTAGTGAAACTCACCTCGACAGTATGAATGCTAGCAAAAATTTGAATGACGGCAGATTCGCCTATCCGTATCCTATTTACACAAGGATAACATACACGTTAAGACTACTCGTCTTAAACGCAATTTGTTCACTTGACTTAGCCGATCTGATTACTTTTGTTTTAATTATCTTTTTAGTTTTTCCAACCTTGTTTTGTTATGAAAATAGTTCTGAGTTACTGCCTTATGGGGCTGATGAACAGGTATCTAAGCTTTCTTAGTTTCGATTGAACAGAACAGATGTCGAAACTTCCTAGTTTCGACTGAGTGAAATAGGTATCGAAACTACCTAGTTTCGATTGGCAAGAATAGTATCGAAACTACCTAGTTTCGATTGTACACAGGTATCGAAACTTCCTAGTTTCGATTGAGTAAATAGATATCGAAACTCCTAGTTTCGATAGAACAACCGGTATCGAAACTCCTAGTTTCGATCAATAGGTATCGAAACTCCCAGTTTCGATTGACTAACAGGTATCGAAACTATAGTTTCGATATCTGCACTTTGATTTACAGAATTCACTCTGCATATTTTTATGTTCAAATCTTGAGTTTGACACAGTTTTCTTGTTATCTTACTTGCGTTTGAACGATTTGTATGTTTAGTTACGGTTTTAAAGCAAATAATATGGATGGTATCGAGTTTTTACCTCAAACCGAGAATGACGATCTTTAGAGAAAAACAGAGAAGTAGTCTTGAATCTTTTGCTAAGCTTTCTTCAAGAACACTTGAAATTCTCCTTATGACACCGAATTGTGGTGATTTTCGCTTTAAAACTGGACTTCGATTTGAAAGAGAATTGTGAAATTGCCGTAAGAAAAAAGAAGGTTTGAAAGGGATGGTGAAGTTTCGACTGAAGAGTATGGTTTTCATCTGAATCAAAGTGAATCAGGCAAGTGGGAGCATGGCTCCCCTGACTCTCGGCCAAGAAAGTCAAGAAGTAGTTTAGGGGTTAATGATAACCAATTTTTTTTTTAAATATTAATTTATTATGGTATTAGTATCAATTAGAGTTTTAAGGGGTAATTTAATTCAGTTTCGATTCTTCACGGTATTATAATTTTTAACCATTTTATGGCTCGTTGAAGAAAATATTAGAATCTTGGCTCAACGTAAATTTTGTGTAATATATATATATATATATATATATATATATATATATATATATATTTCTGGTTATTTTATTTAACCATTTACGTTCGCATTAAGTCGGGTTATCCTGCTTACTTTTTCTAGTAACTCTTTACGGTTTACTAGACTTGGAACAAACTTCTTTGCTAGACTTCTTGACTTTACTTAGTCAAAATAAAATATCAGGAAATAATAATTATGAACGTGCGTTTATGAAATGTGGATATTGACCTGAAATGCTGGGTGTCACATTCTCCCCATGTTACAGAGAATTTCGTCCCGAAATTCAGTTCTTGTCACTCTGACTTGGTGTTTTTGTAAATAATGACGGGTACTTGGATTTCATTTTATCTTCCCGCTCCCACGTATACTCGAGGCCGCGCTTTGAATTCCAACGTACCTTGACCAGCTTAACACGGCTGCGCCTTGTTCTCTGAACCTTCCAATCTGTGACTTCCATAGGTTCCTCAATGAAGTGCAACTTGTCGTCTATGTGAATCTCATCAGGCGGTATTATTAATGTCTCGTCTGATAAACACTTCTTGAGATTTGATACATGGAACGTATCATGTACATTGCTTAGTTCTTGTGGCAACTTGAGCTTGTAAGCTACAGGGCCAACCCTAGCTAATATTTCAAATGGTCCAACGTACCTAGGGTTAAGCTTGCCACGGTTGCCAAATCTTGCAACTCCTTTCCAAGGTGAGACCTTTAACATGACTTTGTCTCCTACTTGAAATTCTAAAGGTCTTCGTCTGTTATCCGCGTAACTCTTTTGTCTGTCACGGGCGGCCTTCAGACGATCCTTGATTTTGAAAATCTTATCTGTGGTCTCTTGAATAACTTCAGGACCGGTTAAATGTTTGTCGCCAACCTCTGCCCAACATAGCGATGAACGACATTTTCGACCATACAAAGCCTCAAACGGAGCGGCTTTGATGCTGGTGTGGTAACTGTTATTGTATGAAAACTCAGCTAGTGGCAAATGAGTATCCCAATTTCCACCGAAGTCAATTGCACACGCACGGAGCATATCCTCTAAGGTTTGAATGGTTCTTTCACTTTGACCATCTGTTTGTGGGTGATATGCCGTGCTCATGTCAAGACGTGTGCCCATGGCTTCTTGTAACGATTTCCAGATTCTAGACATGAATCTGCTGTCTCTATCAGAGATAATAGAAATTGGTACTCCATGCCTAGCCACAATTTCCTTGATATAAAGCTTTGCAAGTTTCTCGGTTTTATCCGTTTCTTTGATGGGTAGAAAATGAGCTGATTTCGTCAAACGATCGACGATTACCCATATAGTGTCATACCCGCTCGACGTCTTGGGTAACTTTGTAATGAAATCCATGGAAATCTGTTCCCATTTCCATTGAGGTATCTCGGGTTGTTGTAACAATCCCGACGGTTTCTGATGTTCTGCTTTTACTTTTGAACATGTCAGGCATTTACCAACATAAATAGCAATTTCTCCTTTCATGTTTGGCCACCAGTAGAATTCTTTCAGATCCTTATACATTTTATCCGAACCTGGGTGAATGGAGTACCTGGACTTGTGGGCTTCGTCCATAACCAACTCCCGTATGTTACCAAAACATGGCACCCAAATTCTATTCATGAAGTATAAAGTGTCATCTGACTTTGGTTCCAACTGCTTTATCATTCCTCGTAAAGCTTCGTTCTGACTGTTTTCTTCTTTGATTGCTTCTTGTTGTGCCATTCGAATTTGAGTCGTGAGACTCGTATGAATTGTCAATTCTAGGGCACGAACACGTAGTGTTTTAACTCGTTCTTTACGACTTAAGGCATCTGCTACGACGTTTGCTTTGCCAGGGTGATACTTGATATCACAGTCGTAATCATTCAGTAGTTCTACCCAACAACGTTGCCTCATGTTAAGTTCTTTCTGATTAAAGATGTGCTGGAGACTCTTGTGGTCTGTAAAGATAGTACATTTTGTACCGTATAAGTAATGTCTCCAAATCTTGAGTGCAAACACAACTGCACCCAATTCCAAGTCGTGGGTCGTATAATTCTTTTCGTGCACTTTTAGTTGTCTGGATGCATATGCTATGACTTTTTCTTTCTGCATCAACACACATCCCAGACCTTGGTGTGATGCGTCACAGTACACAATGAAATTGTCAGTCCCTTCGGGAAGGGATAGGATTGGTGCACTGCAAAGTTTTTGCTTCAGCAATTGAAAAGATGATTCTTGTTTAACAGTCCAATCAAACTTTTTGTCCTTCTGGGTTAACGTGGTCAAAGGCAAGGCTATCTTTGAAAAATTCTCGATGAATCGCCTGTAATATCCTGCCAAACCCAGAAATTGACGCACCTCAGTCGGAGTTCTTGGTGCTTCCCAGTTTTTGATAGCTTCAATCTTAGATGGATCCACATGGATACCCTTCTTATTAATGGCATGTCCGAGAAAGTGAACCTCTTGGATCCAAAACTCACACTTAGAGAATTTAGCATAAAGCTTCTCATTCCTGAGTAGTTCCAAGATTAATTTCAAATGATATTCATGTTCCTCCTTGGTTCGTGAATATATCAATATGTCATCGATAAACACAATCACGAATTTATCCAAGTACGGCTTGCACACGCGGTTCATGAGATCCATGAAAACAGCTGGTGCATTAGTCAAGCCAAATGGCATAACTAGGAATTCGTAGTGACCGTAACGAGTCCTAAAAGCCGTTTTTGGTATGTCTTCTTCCTGAATTTTCAGTTGATGATACCCTGATCGTAGATCAATTTTAGAATAGAAACTGGAACCTTGAAGTTGATCAAACAAATCGTCTATTCGAGGAAGAGGATACCGGTTTTTGATTGTTAGCTTGTTCAATTCCCGGTAATCAATGCACATTCTAAAGGTTCCATCCTTTTTCTTTACAAATAGGACCGGAGCTCCCCATGGTGAGAAACTCGGTCTTATGAAACCTTTGTCAAGTAACTCTTGTAGTTGGCTCGACAGTTCCTGCATCTCGGAAGGGGCTAGACGATACGGAGATCGTGCAACTGGTGCGGCTCCTGGTACTAGGTCGATCCGAAACTCGACTTGTCTTGATGGTGGTATTCCTGGTAAGTCTTCGGGAAATACTTCCGAATAATCTCTGACGATTGGTATGTCCTCAAGTCGACGTTCTTCGGGTTTCTTCTCGACGATGTGAGCCAGGAATGCACAATAACCCTTGCGTAGATACTTATAAGTTTTCATGCAGTTTATCGTTTTTAACATCGTTATACACCTTTCGCCTTGAATTGAAAGAATTTCTCCGCTTGGTAGAGGAATACGTACAATCTTCTCGAAGCATACTATCTCGGCACGATTCTTGGTTAACCAATCCATACCAATAACACTATCAAAACTCCCTAACTCGACGGGTAGAAGGTCTATACTGAATGTACGGTTTTCTAAACATAAAGTACAACCCCTAAAGACCTCTCCGGTTTCTATTAATTTCCCATTTGCTAATTCAATTGTATAACGTTGATCTAGTTTGCTGGCCTTAATACCGAGTAAGGATTTAAAATCATTCGACACAAAGCTCATATCCGCACCCGAATCAAAAAGTACAGAGGCATAGTGATTATTTATCGGGAACGTACCAGTGACGATGTTCGGGTCCTGGCGTGCGTCCCTTGCACCCATCACAAATGCCCTCCCTGGTGCATGAGCGTTGTTCTGATTCTTCCACTTGGGACAATCCTTCTTGAAGTGTTTTAGATCACCACATACAAAACATCCCGGTTTGATTTTCCCCAATCGGTTGTTAGTTCGACAAGCTTGAGTGGTGTGACCAAATTTGTCGCATTTTCCACACTTGATGCAAACACCGGCATGATGATTTCCACACCTCTTACATCTCGGTAGGCCCCTATCATACTCCTTTCTTTCCACTGTGTTGGCTGCAAAAGCCTTCACAGTTCCTTGTTTCTTAAACTCTTGTTTTCCAGATTTGTTACTTGAATTTCCCATCCATTTTCTTTTCTCCCCAGATCTACCTTCCTCATTCTCCTTCCTCATAAACAATTCATTACGTACTGCATCATCCTTTAGTTTGAATGCTAAAGTTATAGCACTCTTGGCATCTATTGGATTAGATGATGTTACCATGCTACGAATTTGAGGCGCAAGGCCCCACAGATACCTTTCAACACGCTTATGTTCTGGTGTGACCATATGCGGTACCAGAAGTGCCAATTCATTGAAGCGGTCGGTGTATCCCGCTACATCATCTCCTATCATCTGTAGGTTCCACATCTCAGTTTCAATCTTTTGCAATTCGTTCCGAGGACAGTATTCCTCAATCATCATGTTTTTCAAATCTTCCCAAGACAATTGGTACGCTGTCTCTCTCCCCAAAGTCTTCATTTGAGTATTCCACCAAGTTAAAGCTTTATCAGTGAGCGTGCAGGTAGAATACTTCACTACGCAATCAGCGGTGCATTCACTTATATCAATCACCGACTCCATATGTTCTATCCATCTCATTAGTCCTATTGCACCCTCGGTGCCATTAAAACTGCGGGGTTTGCAGGATAGGAAGGCCTTGTAGGTACACTTCCTATTTGGAGCATCTGCAGGATCACAAGTCATAACGTCATTAATTCGGATCATGACTATGTGTTATGGCTTATTTATTTTATTTTATTTATTTTTTTTATTACCTCCGGAACCTCCTGCTGTACCGCTACCCCCTGCGGTACCGCTACCTCCTACACCTCCTCCGCTATTTCGGTTTGCTTCATACTGCTCTATAGCGGCAGCTACTCGCTGTGCTATTAGTTGTTCCATGTTTGGGGAAATTGTCTCGTTGTTGTCACCAGTAGTGTTACGGGGTGTCCCACGCTTAGGTGCCATGACGTTCTTTCTAACATGTCAATTAAAAAGAAACAACATCATATATCAATAATGATAGATCATGACATAAGGATACCACAACATCAAACATGAACAACTATCATTACAACATAAACCATTACATACATAGTCAAAACATACATAGTACATTGATCCCAAAAGACGAGGATACAAAAGAGATGGGTTCACATGACCTCATCAGTACTAACGTTTTAAACTACATAATGTACTATGGACACAACCCGCCCATAATAGGTTTAAAAGAAGAAGTGGGAGTACAACCCAATCATCATGGCAAGTCCCGCCATGACAAAACTAGCTCTCGCCACAAATTCTGCAGCCAAAGTCCTCTCCTCCAGCGCCTCCACCATGTCTCGGACCGTGAGAGTGAACTGCCAGTCCATATCAGCTCTCAACTCGAGGTAGTCAGTGGCACTCTGTATGTCTCGAGTGCTATCCTCCAGAGTCTGTACTCGAGATCCGAGCCCTTGACGTAAGCGCCTGGTTGCATCCCCCTGTGCCCGAATATCATCTAGGAGATCATCAAGACGCTCCTCATGCGTACGAACGCGAGCTACCAAGGTAGGCACAGTGAGCTCCCCAGTGAGCTCCCCAGTGTGGGGTAGGGGTGTTGGGGAGTTAGAAGACTCTCCAAGCTCAAAGGTAGATGGGATGCTCTCCATCTCCCTCCAACGTGCCAGGGTACGAGGCATCTAACGGATGGTTCCCACGGTAGGGTGGTAGCAGGGTCATTGCCTCGGTGGTTCCTCATCGGCCTCCAAGTCTTTCGGGTCACGGGCTGCCAGGTTTCTCTTGCGCGGAAGTCGAACCTTCTTCCTAGCACTTTGCACCTTAACTGGTCCTCCGCTTTTCTTTCGGTAGACGATGGGCGGTTCTCCCAGAGCGACATTGGGTGGTGTCGGGCTGCGAACTTGTACTCGATTTTTAGGGCGTGAGGCGGAAAGTTCCTCGTTGGATTCAGAGTCAGAGACGGGGTCAGAGTGTGAATGTGACGACATACTTGTGACTACAATATCCACATGACATGATGACTGGTTATGCAATGCTTATGCAATGAAAACATTTTAGTGAGTCATTCTAATTATAGACTAGGTTCCGTTTTAGACACCTAGTTCGCTATAATCAATGGCTCTGATACCAAGTTCTGTCACACCCCGCCAGGGCGGAAACGCGAGGCGCGACTTTCACTGGTTTCCAAAGCATATGATTACCGCAAACACATACATGTAATTGGATACATAACTGAATTTAAAATATTTACATTACAAAATATCAAGTTGAGTTTACAAATGTTTAAGATTTCGCAAATATGACTCAAGACCATGAGTTATACAAGAGAAATCCTCTCAAAAGCCGTATCCACGTGCATGCATGTAACCTACATTGCTAACCTGATGACCACGTTCAATTTCCTGAAAACATACTTAAAACTGTCAACACGAGGTTGGTGAGTTCACAAGTTATTATAAAGAGTTATCATAAACCCAATGTTTAAATCTGATCTTTTTGCCGATCAAAACTCTTTGTTAAACCTGATCATTTTAACCTGATCAGTACTCTTTCGTTTAAACCTGATCACTTTAACCTGATCAGAAATCTTTACTTTAAACCTGATCACTTTACCCTGATCAGAACTCTTTTGTGTAAAACCTGATCATTTTAACCTGATCAGAACTCTTTTGATAAACCTGATCACTTTACCCTGATCAGAACTCTTTTGTGTAAAACCTGATCACTTTAACCTGATCAGAACTCTTTTGATAAACCTGATCACTTTACCCTGATCAGAACTCTTTTGTGTAAAACCTGATCATTTTACCTTGATCAGAACTCTTTTGTATGTATTACCAATGAATATGATTACTAATCCGATCTATTGACCCCATTTGTAAGCTTGCAAGGAATACAAAATAGTATGTAATGTACGAGACCGTAACCAAACCCCAACTTTCTGTGCCTCCCCTCGCCTTTCTGCGAGTAAGACAATATGCGGTCATTCGGCCATTTTGACCCCTGGTTAGCGCGACTAACCATGACCGGAGGCGTCACCCCCAATAGTACTATTCATATTATCCCGGGCTAAATCCATAGCTAATGGTTACTAATTTATTACGAGGACTTTAAGCGCTTTATTGTTCCCTCAATACATACATACGGTCAGATCATTAGTTCCATTCATTTATACACAAAAGTCTTTTACAAGTATGTTTCCACCCCAAATCATTTCAAAAACTTAGAAAAAGGGGATTAGTGAAACTCACCTCGACAGTATGAATGCTAGCAAAAATTTGAATGACGGCAGATTCGCCTATCCGTATCCTATTTACACAAGGATAACATACACGTTAAGACTACTCGTCTTAAACGCAATTTGTTCACTTGACTTAGCCGATCTGATTACTTTTGTTTTAATTATCTTTTTAGTTTTTCCAACCTTGTTTTGTTATGAAAATAGTTCTGAGTTACTGCCTTATGGGGCTGATGAACAGGTATCTAAGCTTTCTTAGTTTCGATTGAACAGAACAGATGTCGAAACTTCCTAGTTTCGACTGAGTGAAATAGGTATCGAAACTACCTAGTTTCGATTGGCAAGAATAGTATCGAAACTACCTAGTTTCGATTGTACACAGGTATCGAAACTTCCTAGTTTCGATTGAGTAAATAGATATCGAAACTCCTAGTTTCGATAGAACAACCGGTATCGAAACTCCTAGTTTCGATCAATAGCTATCGAAACTCCCAGTTTCGATTGACTAACAGGTATCGAAACTATAGTTTCGATATCTGCACTTTGATTTACAGAATTCACTCTGCATATTTTTATGTTCAAATCTTGAGTTTGACACAGTTTTCTTGTTATCTTACTTGCGTTTGAACGATTTGTATGTTTAGTTACGGTTTTAAAGCAAATAATATGGATGGTATCGAGTTTTTACCTCAAACCGAGAATGACGATCTTTAGAGAAAAACAGAGAAGTAGTCTTGAATCTTTTGCTAAGCTTTCTTCAAGAACACTTGAAATTCTCCTTATGACACCGAATTGTGGTGATTTTCGCTTTAAAACTGGACTTCGATTTGAAAGAGAATTGTGAAATTGCCGTAAGAAAAAAGAAGGTTTGAAAGGGATGGTGAAGTTTCGACTGAAGAGTATGGTTTTCATCTGAATCAAAGTGAATCAGGCAAGTGGGAGCATGGCTCCCCTGACTCTCGGCCAAGAAAGTCAAGAAGTAGTTTAGGGGTTAATGATAACCAATTTTTTTTTAAATATTAATTTATTATGGTATTAGTATCAATTAGAGTTTTAAGGGGTAATTTAATTCAGTTTCGATTCTTCACGGTATTATAATTTTTAACCATTTTATGGCTCGTTGAAGAAAATATTAGAATCTTGGCTCAACGTAAATTTTGTGTAATATATATATATATATATATATATATATATATATTTTTCTGGTTATTTTATTTAACCATTTACGTTCGCATTAAGTCGGGTTATCCTGCTTACTTTTTCTAGTAACTCTTTACGGTTTACTAGACTTGGAACAAACTTCTTTGCTAGACTTCTTGACTTTACTTAGTCAAAATAAAATATCAGGAAATAATAATTATGAACGTGCGTTTATGAAATGTGGATATTGACCTGAAATGCTGGGTGTCACACCAACATCTCTTATGTCTGCGGTCGATGTGGGATTTTCCTAGGGTGTACATATACCCTTACTTTCTTTAGAAGTTTCTTCTTCTAAAATTTGTTCATTAAATTAACTTTTCTTTGTTTCCCACTTTTAGGACACTGCTGGTGGAAATATTCCTGTTGAGCAGGTAATCAATATACTTTCTGAATCCTACAAGTCTTCTGATATATACAGGGAAGTTAAAAGTGAAATAGCTGCTATATGTGGTCAGGTAAATGAGTTCCTATGTGTTCTTATATTAGTGAAGGTCCACACTGAATACAATAGCAGATAATGAAGATTGTGAATTTTGTAGGAAGAAGGCCTGACTGAGAAAACAGGAAGCCTGCAAGCTAGTTCCATTACACAGTGCCTGGTGCTTGTAAAAAGATCATTCATAAACATGTATCGCGATTTAGGATACTACTGGTTACGACTTGGTATATATATTGTCATGGGTTTTGCGATAGGAACAATCTTCTACAATCTCGGTTCTGGATATGAGTCCTTAAACGTAAGTGTTATGGAATCTATATATAATGAGTTAAGAAGGGTAGATCTTTCTGCTCAAGCAAGTTTTTCACAAATAATCCTACTTTTGTGAAGCAAAAATTAGTAACCATAAGGATGAGCTGTTCTAAAATGTTGTCTTAACAGTTTGAAATGAATTGTTGGAACTAATTTTAGGTCATCGCATATAAAACAGTCTGAAGACGGAAGAATTCTTTGTAGATAAAAGATTTCGACCGAAATATATTTTGGACGAAATCATTCTTTGTCTTCATAGCATAAATACTTGTATAGTTTGATGCTTTTAGGGGAAATGTAATAAGACATGACTTTTACACCTTTAACTATGTGTTTTGATTTGATACTCTTTTCTTGATTATTCTACTCGATTCTAGTTTCTTCATATTGATAGATTGAATCTCCTACGAATAACCGGTTTTCACAAGAACAATATTTAAATCCCTTAAACCTTTTTGACTCCAGATAAGAAGAAGTTTTCTTTGATAAGAAAATGGTGACGCGGTATCTGAAAATGTTATAGAATGCCCATTTGGTTTGTGTTCATATGGTGTTTCTACTAATTTACATATATATATATATATATATATATAAGACTTAAGAACTGTTTGTTATGGTTTACATTGACAGGCTAGGATTTCAATACTCATGTTTGTTTCTTCATTCCTTTCGCTCTTGGCCATTGGCGGTTTCCCCTCATTCATGGAGGAAATGAAGGTTTGTTGATGCATTTCATATAGTTTTGAACCAATTTCCTTTTTGAAAAACATGTAATAACTAACTATATCTATGTAGGTCTTTCAATGGGAAAGATTAAATGGACATTATGGGGTTGGTTCATTTGTCATCAGCCATATGATCTCTTCAACTCCCTATCTACTTGTCATATCCTCAATCTTCACAGAGAACGTGAACAATTCATATTTTTTGCATTAGTTCTCTTTGCATCAATGTTACTCGTTGAGTGCCTTATGTTGATCGTAGCCACCATCGTCCCAAATTTGCTCATAGGCATCATATCAGGCGCTGGAATCCAAGGATTGAGGATACTTGGTGCTGGATTTTTTCGGTTTCCAAACGATCTACCTCAAGTATTCTGGAGATACCCTATGTACTATGTTTCATTCCACAGGTACAGGGTAGGAACTTAATAGGGGCCAGAGGGGCCTACCCCCTCCTATCTTTTTGCTTAAAAGTATTGATTTCGACTCACTAGCTTTATTTCATATTAGTTATACTGTTTGGGCCCATCCTAATACAAATCAAAAGCCCCAAATTTGTTCCATAAATCCACAAAAAAATTAGTTTTTTCCCCACTTTTTTGCTCAGAAGTATTGATTTCGGTCCACTAGGTTTATTTCATATTAGTTATAGTGTTTGGTGCCCTCATAATCCAGACCAAAAGACCAAATCTGTTCCACAAATCAACTTAAACTAGATTTTTGAATGTGTAGTATTTTCGACTCCCTAATTTAACTGTTCAAGTTCCGTCATTGCACAGGTATGCATTACAAGGATTGTATAAAAATGAGTTTGAAGGTCTTACGTTCCCTGCGTTCTTGGGAGGTCCTCCTACCGTTGATAGGGAGATGATATTGAAGGATGTATTGCAAGTCGAGACGGGATACTCGAAGTGGATCGATCTTGGAATCTTATTTGGAATGATGTTTGTATATCTATAGTATATAATAAATAAAAGTTTTTTCATGCCACGTGTCGTCTCTATATTCATTCTTATCATTTTTTCCCGCTTCTCTCTCTTATTAAATACACATCTATATTTTAGTAATAATATATTTTTAAGAAAAATACTAATCTTTATATTAATAAATCTCCTGACATATTTTGACGAGTGTATGTGTTAACAGATTGCATTGTATTCCACGGGTTTATTCAACCGGTGTAAAACGCGAGTTTTTTTAAAAATAAAATTTTTATTACTTAATATATAATATTATATTTATTCAACCCGTGTAATACACGAGATTTTAACCTAGTAGGCTAATATTGTTCTGTACTCTAAAGATACCAGAGACGGTGAAGCCTGCCTATTGTTAGAGACTTCTTGTTGAGTTCTACTTGTGTGAGGTAGAATCTTTGTAATGAGTATCTCTTTTTTGTTTTTACATACATTGTCTACGTAAAGCTGGCTTGTACCTTGGAGCTCAAAATATGTCTATGTATTGAAAAAGAATGTCTCCTTATTTTCTTAATGTGTCTATCAATGGTGAACCTTTTTTTGTGAGCAACAATTTAATGAACACCAAAAAAACAATCATTTTTCACATTAAGATGAGCATATGATAACCAAATCACTACTAGAAAATAGACCTTTAATTAATCCTATAAAAAAGATATGACAACATTGATGTAGGAGCATCGGGTTCACGTGTGGGCTCGGGGTTTGCTTGGAGTTATTTTGGTGTTTTTCTTTATTATATATACTTTCTTTTGTGTTCCTTTAGGGTTGGTTGATGTTTTTTGAATATTGTGTTCTTTTAAAGAACTTCTAATCCAGGCGTTCGACTGAAGCTTGCGATTAAAGCTTTTGATTACTTCGTTCGTTCTTGATTGCCAATTGATTGTGCTTCAGTTCGCATCAAGGGATATCCAAGCTATTGTTAATCAAATAGCTGCTTTTGGAGATCGAAGAAGATGACCCTACGGTGGGACCGATTTTTTAACTTCTAAAAGTTCTTTTTTCCAAGATCCATAATCTTATATACCAATATACACACAGACCCCTCATGATTCCTTCTTTTAGCATTATGGACCCCAAGATTAAGGAATTCACTTCAAGGCCCTCTAGGATTCGTTGGATATAGAACTAACTTCCAATGGTAGTAAGACAAGTTCAATCCTTTGTTATACAAGTGTGTATATACAATACATTGAGAGAAAACACAAAAACGGGTCGTTACATGAAACCCATCGAGTGAATAACAACTAGAGAAACCGATCAAACATCTAGTGAAACTCAAACTCGAATGACACAGATTGATGATGATGGACTGTAAATACATAATTTATAATCGAAACTGAACTATAAATAGTGTAGGAACTATCAAGTTATCTTTTCAGGAATCAATTGCACAATCCTAAATTGATACAACAATGATATGATTTGGACCTGTAGAGCTCTTGAAGCCTTATCAATGGCGATTAGATTTGGGACGTTCCCAGTGGTGGGTGATATGATTTCGGGGCCAACCAATCTGTCCTGCTTATGATCATGGTCTATTGGTTTCGTCCTGCCTTAGACTTATCAAGCGAGCAGCAACAACTCGTGACCAGTGATGCGTTGATGAGTGGTTGATTTACACGTCTTAAATATATATAAGAAAATGTTTTCAGTCATATTTATGTATGAAACAGTTTACTTTGAGTGTATTTATGTATTCAGATTATATTGGAGAAAACGAGCTAAAACAACATAATTGAGTACAAGTGTTAAGTGAAGAAATTGGTCATAATCAAAGATACCTAAAGTGAATTAGAAGCGAGTAAATTATTGTTGGCGTTGGATGGTAGTATCAAAAGAAGATGCCATTAAATTACTTAAATGTTTGTGGGCTCTAAACCATATCATCATAGTAAATTACATGTTAATTAAATCTTTTAGGCCAAATGGGCTATTTGATGGGCTGGATGTTAAAGTGGACCAGGGGCTCACAACCAAGCAGGTCACGAGTTAAAAGGACGCATCAACGGCAGAAGTAGGGGGAATTACGGCTGGGAATCGGACGGAAGAAAAGTACAACAATCGGAGGTTTTGTTTTTAATGATTTGTTTTTGATGAATTTGGTAGAGACACTATTTGATTCTTTGTTTATTATGATTGGCTAAATTATTTGTGGCTTTCTTCGGACAGACGGTTCGTATAAGTTTTATATTTTGATTCAGTTGTTCATAATTTTGGATCTGTTTAGTTTCTGACAATAACCGAGTAGATTGATGTATTGGTTGAATTAAACAGTTTATTATTGTGCTTTGAGTTTTCTGCTTTACAATCTGTGTTCGGTTGATGACAAAACCTAGTAGCAGGGTTGGGTGACTAAAGTGGGTAACTTGGTATTTATAAATTGGGTAAATGGATTATATTGGTTTGTGACGAAACTAGTTGCATAGGTTTTCTGACAAAGAATCTGTCTTCAATTACTGTTTCAATTGATTTTCCAACACTACGTCTATGTGGTGTCCATTGAACAACTGAGTTTTACATAAACCTAGAACTTGAAGTTTGGACGGAGTTACATCTTTATTTGATCTGTGTTTTTAATTATAATTTTCTAATCTAAGCAATTAAATTTTTCACTGATTCCATGTGGATTCGACAACCATACTTCCCTGACTACAGTCCAAGGTAGATAAGTAGTAGTTTTTATAAGTGTTTTATATTGGCCTTGACTACGCGATCATGCGTCGGTGTGCAAGACACCTTGGCATGTTCACGCCGTCTATCTCATACTAAAATTAATCACACTTTTCTTTTTTGCAAAGGTAAGAAGAACCCTGAACCCTCCAAGACCCCAAATTTTTAACATCATATCTTTAATATTACACAAACTATCGAGAGAACCCGAACATCAACCTAACAATGAAGAGTGTTTTCGACGATTAACTTAATTACATTACTCGTGAACTTTTTTCGATCGACGGTCACTGACACATCATAGTAAGGCGTTTGTCTTGAAACGGAATGGACTAATTATGTACTTAATACATAGTGAAGGGACTATTTTTTTAATGAAGAGAGTAATTTATCCATTTTTCCGTTGGTATAAATCCGTCGACTGTAAAAAGGATTTGTGGTCAAAGAAAGCGTAAATTGTAGTTTTTGGATGTGGCACCGAGGTTCGTCTATTTTCAGTATGGGGACCTAAAAGTTGTAGCAGTCTTCATCTTCATTTTATGACACTGATAGACCGTAGTTGCTGAACTTGATCACAGCGAGCTTCAATGTTAACCGGGCTAGGACGGAGCTCACGATCCCATACTCGCGGCTTACAAAGACCATCGCCGAAGTGCTCCCCATTTGGTCTTCTCCCACCACCATTGCATAATCATACTTGTCTGGTAAACCCACATCTGGGATAAGTCATGTTCCAAAGTATTCGAGAATCGAACGTCTATTATACCACTTTGTCACGGGGTCATCTCTCGAGGCCTCGTGTGGCGTCCTGGATTGCCACAGGACCAGCCAATCCATCCCGTTTATAATCAGGGTCTACTGGTTTTATCCTGTCTTGAACTCATCAGGCGAGCAACATGTCTCATATATATACCTATATTAAAAGCTAGGATTATTGGATTTTAATAATCTCACATTTTATCAATTGGGCAATAATAATCCCAACTGAAAATATTCTTACTACCAGTCCCTACTTTCAAACTATTTTTTTACATTGGACCTCCCGTTAAAGAAACTTAACGCCGTTAGGTTTTATATGACGTGGACATGTGCAAACCGCTGGAAAGTCGAGCCAAGCTAGCAGTGGTCTCGTGGTGGGTTTTGAAATTGGCTCTCGTGGTGTTTAACTGGTTTCGTTTGTGCGGCAAGTCCAAACAGAGAAAACGATGGTGTTTAACGACTCCAATTAAACACCACTAGAACCAATTTCAAAAGTCACTACAAGACTACTGCTAGTTTGAGTCGAATAAGTCTTTTTATATAATGTACAAGTTACTTTACACTTAAAAAGCCACCCTCTCTTACACACACATGTTAAGAGTGCATGTCTTTGATTTGTTGTTGTGGGCGGCAAGGCCCCACTTGGTCATGTTTGATTGATTTTTTTTATATTTCCCTTTTAGTTTATTAAATACAATTACAAACAAAAGATTAACAAAAACAATACTTTAGCTCCCTCAATTTTCTCACATACATTCCCGGGTCTATTCCATGACACATCAATTTTTCCTTTCCTTCTACTTTGATATATTTTTTAAAGTTTTTGTAACTACAAAAACCAAACATCAAACAACTTTTGGATACAATACAAACATGCTATGCACTAACGTCGTCGTCATTACGTCATCAGCCACTCATCTCTCTTTTGGCATTTTTACTTGCAAACGTACTAAAATATTAAATTATCATTTCGCCATCATTTAATTATTAATTACGAAACAAGATTCTCCTCCATTTTATTATCACATAGTCACATAGAAATACTTTATCCACCATCCAATAATTTTTCACTAAGTTTTATTACGTTTTTTTAAGAGTATTTATTTTTAAAAATCATAAAAGTATTATTTCAGTTATATGCATGACTAAATTATATCTTTATGGTAATAAAATATATAAAATTATTTTTTATAGTACAATGTATTATCTTACTATCACATGTAATCTTTAAATTCAAATTTTAGTTTTTTTTTAAATATGATATGAATGAAGCTGTGTGTTTTAACGTGTCGTTACGTGTGAGTTACTACGTCATAACGCGCATGACTCTACAAAGACTTTGATTTATATAATGGTTTTACTTCTTTTTTATAAAGTTTCGAAGATGTTTTGTATCCATTTTTGTTTTTGCTTTTTAGAAAATTCTGATTTATTTAACGGTTTAACTTTAATATTATTTTAATATAATTCAAAGCCATTTACTGTACATTGTATAACGTGTTACGACGAACGACGGCCGCAACGCGCCGACTAACTTACCAGTTATAAACAAATTAAAAGAAAAACATATATAAAATTGACTTGTAAGACTTGGTCAATATTGTCGGCTTGTCGCTACCGTTATAAAATAAGTGCAAAAGTAGTTTTGCTTTTGCATAATATTGAGGGAAACTATTAAACATCGTTGAAATTCCCACTTTTGCTCCTCTGACTCATATAACCGACCATGACGTCAACAGCTCCGGCAATCAGCGATGATCTGAGTAGAAACTCAAGATGGCGTTTGGACGGAATGACAGCTCTGGTCACCGGCGGTACACGTGGCATCGGCTTCGCTGTGGTGGAGGAACTGGCGGAGTTAGGGGCGGCGGTGCACACCTGCTCTCGCAATGAGTCTGAACTTAACCAACGGTTGCAAGAATGGTCAGACAAGGGGTTCAACGTAACTGGGTCTGTCTGCGATGTAGCTTCTCGACAGCAACGAGAACTGCTTGTCGCTAAAGTCTCGTCACTATTCAGTGGCAAGCTCAACATCCTAGTAAGTTGTTCTATTTTGAGAAACTCAGTATTTGCTGCCTTTTATTATAAAACTTGAAATTGTTTTTAGCATAGATTCCAAGTGACAAATTACCTAGGGGAATGTTAATAGCAAGTCCTCTGTTTCTGAAGGCGAAGTCAACAATTTTGTGTCAAGAATGAAGGAATAATCTTGATTGATTATAGATAATTATTATTAATATTAATTTGTTAATTGTTTGGTTTAGTTTCTATTAGATTAGGATTGAGTTTGAGTTGGGTTAGGAGTAGTATATGGTTTATTATAAATAGATGGTTAGAAACTAATCGTAAAGTATGGTTTGGTTTTCAATATTAATAAAAGAGTCATCTTGGTTGAGATCAAATTTTGTGTTTGTGTGGCCTGATTTCCAACAAAGAATATATAAAAACTAAAGTAGACAAAGTTTTAAATAGTTGTTAAGTAGTCTGATATTTTTTTATAAGTATGGCTTGAGAAGTTGACAATGGGCGGCAATCTCAATGGCGAAAATTCCGCTCTTGAAATCAGATCAAGAACAACTCCCATTCTGATCAGGGGCGGCTTTTGGGTAAAGTAAGTAAAGCCCTATCTTTAGGCCACCAAATAATAAAGGCCTCAATTTTTGTTTATATACATGTCTGTGGTTTGGGTTGGGCTTAATGGAACGACTGAACAAAACCAAGTACCGTCATGTATTCTAATACTTGATAACTTATTCGTTAAAGGTTGTAGCGAGGATTAGGGAACGCAAAAATGCCCAACATCTGAAGGGATTTAGAGCAAGAGACGAAAAGTTGCCTTGGAAAACAACCTCTAGATGTAGACGAATCTCTAGTTATAGACGAACCTATAAACGTGAAAAAGGGCCTCAAATTTTTAGTTCGCTTTAGGCCACCAAAATGATTGAGCCGCCCCTGATTCTGATGCATGATTTCAAACAATCCCTGCTTACAAAAAAAAAAAAATCTAAGTAGTCATAACAATTCATGGACCTTCTGGCTACTATAAACCTATAGACACAATATTTCTAAGTGTTTGGTTAGAAGTTAAACATAAATAATAAATAATTATTATCAAAACATAAAAATGACACAATTACTTTGAATTTAATCTAGCATTTTTGCATCTTTTTCCTGTGCTTTGGTAAAAAAGGCGGGTCGGGCCGGTTCAAACTAGATTTGGGTTGAAACAACCCGTTTAAAAAAAAATACCAAAATGGGTTCACTCGTATTTTTTTTTATGGTGGGTAGTGGTGGCGCTGGTTGGGACCCCTTTGGACCCATTCTAAGTTAACAAGTTTTAGTGACCTATTTTGACCCATTTTATAATATCACTAAACCAAAACAACCCATTTAGTGAATAAAGCTTCTGCACTTTTCACAAGGCTTACATGCATTGCTTTCATTCCTATAGATAAACAATGTTGGGACTGCATTTACAAAACCTACAACAGAGTACACTGCAGAAGAGTATTCCATGCTCATGGCTACCAATTTGGAATCGTCTTACCATATGTGTCAACTCGCGCATCCTCTTTTAAAGACTTCTGGAGTTGGAAGCATTGTGTTTATTTCCTCAGTCGCGGGTCTGGTTCATGTAGCCGTTGGGTCGATTTACAGTGCCAGTAAAGGTACAGTTGAATAATCTTTTAAGCTATATACCTCCCCGGGAAAAAAATAGAGTAAACTGCAGTTTTCGTCCATGAGATTTAAACAAAACATCAGGTTTCGTCCACCCGTAACACATTTGATCCCCAACGTTTGATGTTTTAACACTTTGCATCCCTGGTCCTTAACTCCGTTAACTTTTTTGTTAGTTTTTGTGTGAAATTACTAATATACCCCCCTTCAAAGTCAGTAATTTCACACAAAAAACTAACAAAAAAGTTAACGGGGTTAAGGACCAGGGACGCAAAGTGTTAAAACATCAAACGTCAAGGAATCGGGGATCAAATGTGTTACAGGTGGACGAAACCTGATGTTTTGTTCAAACCGGACGAAAACTGGAGTTTACTAAAAAAAAGATAATGTAACCAGTAATCCTTGTTTTACAACATGCGCAGGTGCAATGAATCAACTTACAAGGAATTTAGCTTGTGAGTGGGCTAAAGACAACATTCGGGCCAATTGTGTAGCACCATGGTTTACTAAAACCTCTCTTATTGAAGATGTAATACGCGTTCATCTTTTTGCTAATGACGATGTTTAACATTCGTTGTTCTTATTCGCGCTTGCTGGAAATGTTTTTTATATGCAGGCACTTGATAATAAGGAGTTTCTGGATCTTGTGGCGTCTAGAACACCTCTTAAACGGCTTGCAGAAGCTAATGAAGTTTCGTCTTTGGTGGTCTTCCTTTGCCTACCTGCTGCTTCTTATATTACTGGTCAAACGATCGCTGTTGATGGAGGATTTACAGTCAACGGTTTCCCGTAAGGGCATCATGCAGTCTTGACACCATCTTGAATTTCAGTGTTATAATCCTGACAACAGTACGGTTTCTTTTGATGTTTTATGTCTAATATTTGCAAGTTGGTTGCTGAGAAACAACGGTGTTAAATTGCTTGAGTATGTAATCACAGATCAATTTTCGTTTACATTAAACAACGGTACAATGTACCTGGCAAAACCTGTGTTTACACATGGTCAACTATGCGTGGCTGCTTTCGTGTAATGTACAATTATTTCTAATTGAATTTGGTGGTCAGTGTTTAATGACAATTTATGTGCTCAAATGGTCATTCTCAGATTTATGATTGATAAGTTTAACCCGACACCTAATTATGTTCGTAGCTTCACTATATCTAAATGTTTGGGTCAAGATGGTAGACGAAAACAACAATGCATCTACACTTGGTGTCAGTACCATTCTTGCAACAGATGCTAATGATTGTGGTTTAGATGAGGAAGCGAGTGAACTTTTAGCTAGGATTACATCTGGCGAATGAGATATGGCAAACGTTTATGGAGAGCATGTAAATCATCAGTCACATCTATAGCATCAACGTCATCGATATTTATTGTTAATGTTATTTTATAATGTCTATGGTTATTGTATTTTGTTTTTCATTCCCTTAATTGTTTGCAAATTCAGATCGTTGTTGATAATGAACAAGAGGCAGATTCTGACAAGTGTACGACTGAGATCCCACTAGATAGATGCCAAGATCCAGATCTATAAGATGATTCTGGCAAATGTAGGACTGATATCAATGCTGAGGATACGGTTACACAAAACTCATTAGCTAGATGTTATGATCTAGATCCACAAGAAGAATCAGAGCAGCAATCGAAGCCGAGAAGACGTATGCAGAAGCCGAAGCGATTTAAGAATTATATCATAATCGAGTTTTAAAATATAATGTAAACTTTTGTGTTACGTTTGTTAATGCCAGTCACATAATAAGTATTTTCGGGTAAAATTTTTAATAAAGTTTTAATTTAATGAACATGAAAAACCTGGATTAGTACGGATTTAAAACTAGTTATGATTTGTTACAAGTTATAACATAAATATAAAATAATCCCATTTCAAAATGTTAATTAAGAGAGTAGTTTGTCAATTTATCCAATCTGATTAAAAAAAATATCCTGATCCTGCAATCCAGAACATATTAGTGTGGAGGTGAAATTCGTTTCTTATTCTTATCTTACTACTCTAATAAATGAAAATCTTTTCAGAACACGTGTCACTCTCTGGTTACTTCTCATCTTTATTTTTTCGCCTCTCTCCTATTAAATATTAGATTTTCTATTTCTCTCTCATATTAAATAATAATCTTTATATTAATAAATCTAATTACGAATACTTATTATTTAATTATAAATAGTTATTATATCATCAATCAAATTAACTTAGTATAAACTAACATTTATCAATTAATTTAAAAAATTAATACTCAGTTGAAAAAAAAATGTTTTAAAAACTAACTTAACAGATCTTAAAACTGTCACGACAAATTACATTTTTTAAAAACATATTTTGACAAATGTGTTTGTTAACAAATTATATTATATTTTATTCAACCGATGTAATATACTGGTTTATTCAACCCGTGTATTATACGGGTTTTTAAAAATAAAAAATTTTTATTACTAAATATATAACATTTTATTTATTTAACCCGTGTAATACACAGGATTTTAACCTAGTAAAATTATATAAAAATTATAATGATATTATTTATTTATTTATGATGAGGCTTATGTGTATATATTGTATCATATTTTAATTTGTAATAGTTATTATATAAATAAAACTTATACAATAGTTATAATCAATGTTTTGAAACCCGGACCGGACCGGCCGGTCGGACCGGTCGGACCGGGAACCGGTGGTCTGGCCGGTCCGGTTACATATGTTGAACCGTTTCTGCAGCGAACCGGTGGTCGGACCGGTTGAACCGGCGGTCGGACCGGAAACCGGGTGGTCGGACCGGTTGAACCGCTTGACTATTTTTTTTTTTTTTTTAATCTTTTTTAAGTCTCTTGGCTTCTTATTTCGTAGGTAATTGTTAGTTTAAAATTATTTGAATTGACTTGTTGGTGGTTTTTGAAAGGATTAAAAGCTATTTAGACTGATATATTTTTATAATATTTATGACGTCGTCCGGTTCTTAAATCCGGTCCGACCAGTGGACCGGTAAGGAGACCGGTTCGACGTCCGGTCCGGTTCTGAAAACATTGGTTATAATGGTAAAAAAAGAATTGTACTTCGGAATCCCAAAAAGTGTTTTTAACAAACTAATGTAATAGTTATTATATAAATAAAACATATCAAAACTTTTTTTACATTTAATCAACTTCATTATTTTATACAACTAGATTAATAATTCGTTTCAATTTTTATCTATAAATTTTTTAATTCAAAATTTTGTTTTTTATCAATTAAATTCTTTAATCGTTTTATAATTTCTAAATCATCATAATAATTACCATTTATTTTTTTATTTATTACACGGGTTTTCTAGCTTAACAGATAATAAATTTTAAAAATATAAAAATGTTTAGTCAATAATTACCAATCACATCACAAATGATCAAAATAGATTTTAATGAAGCCAAATTAGTTGCCTAACTCTTGTCTAGATAAGTTTGGCTGAAGTCCTCAAAGGGAAAAATGAAGAGAGTCACGTAGTCGTATTGTGTCAAAATCCAATACAAATTCCACATATAAAATTCTACAAATATTTGATGTTTCAACGACGGGAGAAGAAAGGATTTAGTGGGAGGAGAGGGATACTTCTTTTTAAACTTTATCTTGCTTTCTAAAGCAATGTTTTGAAAACCGGACCGGCAGGTCGGACCGGGAACCGGGACCTCCACCGGTCCGGTTACATGCTCTGAGACCGTTTGCTGGTTGAACCAGGCGGTTCAGCGGGCGAACCGCGAACCGGTGGTCGAACCGGGTAGTTTAGTTTAAAAAAAATTACTATTTTTTTATCTTTTTTATCCTATAGTCCTCCTACTTACTTCTATTTACAATTTTAACTCAATTTGGCTCTTTCCTTTTAACTTATACGCTGTCACAGGTCCTCCAAAACCCTAATCAAAATTAAAATTGAAGATTCAAAAGAATTAAAATTCATACAGACCTACAACCCTCGTCCTTGACTCAAAATTGTTTAAATGGTTGTATATGTAGTATTTGGAATTTTTATATTTTTCTATATATTTTTATGAATATTTATATTATTTATTGCGTCATCCGGTTCTTGAATCCGGTCCGACCGTTCCGACCAGTGAACCTCTAAGACGTCCGGTTCGTTGTCCGGTCCGGTTCTGAAAACATTAAAGTAAGAGGGTAAAAAAACCATTTTAGAAAACTTAACATTGTTTTAGAATATAAGAGATGGATATTTTGAAAACCTATATTACATGTGTTAAAGTTTAAAACATAGATAAAATCTTTTTTGTTAGCTATTATATTTAATTTTATCACTTTTGAAAAAATAAAATAAAAAAATGATGAGTGTTTAAAAAAAAACTTTTTATCAATTTTTTATGTATGTAACATCCTGTGTTACGTATGTAATATGCTGACGTATGAAACAAAAAAGGGTTTTTTGTTACATATTAAAAAAACTCTCGGCGTTTTTTTTAGTAAAAAGTAACGAAATTATATATAAAACCTACTCTAAAAAACTATTTTTTTACATAACTTAATTGTCGAAATTATATATTTTATAAAAAAATATGCTTTTTACATATTCTTTTGTTTTATTGTATTTTAGAAAGCGAAATTATATATAAAACTTTGTTCTTTGGCAACAACTTTACTCTTTGGTAGCAACTTCAATATCGATAGCAACCTTGTACTTCGGTAGCAGCTGAGGCATCCGTAGAAACCTTGTACTTCGCCAGCAACCGTAAATTCTGATACACTTTCATAACGGGATTTCTATTTTCGTTCTTGACAATTTCTCTGTCTTATCCGATTGAAAATTTCGTAAGTACCAACAAAAGTGAAGAAGGAAAGCTTACAGTGAAAGTTCTCAAAGTAGACCAAAGATCATTGAAAAGTGATGAAGGAAAGTTTGTAGTGAAAATTTGTGAATAATTCTTGTTAAAAATGATCTCGTATGTGAGTTGATTTATTGCATATGTGTACTTCTGTAATTAAGTAAAACTTCTTTTAAATCTAGAATCCTAGGATAATCGAAAATATGGAAAGTGTTTGTCCATATCCTTAACTTTTCCTAAACACCTCATCATCAAATATTGGATTCTCAGCAAAGGAGTGTTATTTGTTTAGAAAATTTCTTGTATTTTGAGGCCTATTCTCAGCAAAGGTATGTAATATGTAATATTAATCATTAAAAATATTTAGATAATTATAAGTTATATCATTTTCATTGTTTAACCTGTGTAATACACGGGTCTATAACCTAGTTATTATATATATTAAAAAGAAACCTCCCAGAATAGTAAAGTTTCGGTTCTTTTCGTTTTGGTCACCAAACTTTTTTAGTTTTTTTTTACTTTTTCAGCATTTTCGTTTTCAATCATTATACTATATAATATACGCTTTTAGTCTGTTTAATTTTCTATTAAATTTGTTTTCCTTTAATAACTTTCGTTCGTTAACTTTTTTCAAAATACGGAGGACGCGGTTGTTTTTAGTTTTTTTTGTTAACGTTCCGATATAATTTTTTTAAAACGGAGTTGTATTAAAAATCTAAGGTTCTTTTTATCGTTACCTATAGCAACAACGTTACCGTTTTCAACCTGTGACGAGTTGAACTTGTTATGAGCGAACACAATCATTTTCGGTATTGATATTATCGGAAACCGTATCGGTATTCGCTTTTATGGTTTTTGACGACCCGAACCATTAATTATTTTTATTTTATTTATTTCCTTTTTTATCATTTAGTTTTATGTTTCTCTTTACTTAATATTATTTTTATCGTTAGACTTACGTCTTACTTACGTTTTAAACGAGTCAAACTTGGGATAAAAACTAGTTATTATTATTATTCTCCGTTTCCAACATCCAGTGCAGGTTTACGTAAGCAGACATGTAGCAATTGATGTCTTCTACCTCCTCACATGGATGGTGATCTATAAATACCTTCTTCACCTTACTACACCAAATTCCAAGTCGCAGGAAGAAATGGGGATACTAGGTTTTGAGTATGGAATCGTGCAGGCACCTCTAGGACCAGATATTTCCTGCCCTGAGCTCGTCGCCGCCGTTGCTAACGCCGGTGCTATTGGTGTCCTCCGAGCTCCGGATTGGGTCAGTCTCTCTCTCCTCGACCCTCTCTTTCTTTCACTTGTGCATATGAAATCATCTTCTGATTTACGATACTAGAATTTGCAATTGATGGAAATATCTACCACTGCCTTATAATCTAGGGTTTTTTCTTTTGCAAATTGGATTTTTAATAATTCAAACTCTAACCGCATAATAATTCATGCCAGCGATTTGACCAATCACACTCTTAGTAGCATAATGATCGTAGATTTATACTTGGTTTTCACGCGATTTCGCTTGTACTTTTCCAGTTTTGTTCATAATTGTCATTGTGAGGGACAGTGTCGGTATGAATTGTTATTACGTGTTCAACGGTTCGGTTTTTAATTTTTTTAGGCCATTCCGTTAACCGAACCGTATTGAGAATTTATCTGACCGAACCGAATTAAAAAAATAATGTATAAACCGAATTCAACATATATAGTTATCACTTATTCGGTTAACCTAATAATCTGAATTAAAAAAATGTATATCGGTTAACCGAACCGAAAACTAAATTCACAATTCGGTTCAGTTTTTTTCAGTTACGGTTATGGATACGGTTCAGTTTTCTTTTTTTCTTTTTTTTCAGTTTTGGGTTTTTTTGCGCACCCCTATAGATATTATTGATCAATGAGTCAAAGTTTGGATTACTAAATTTAATTTGCTGCGTTGTTCTTTTTGATGATTTATCTCGGATTTGCATCATTCGAACTTATAATCAGATTCCGGTGAAGACTGCCCTAAACCCTAAACCTAAACCCTATGATTTGGGGCAAAACAGTTTTCAGATTAAAGATAATAACTAGGTTTTATCAAAACTCTGTAACAGGAATCCCCAGATTATTTAAGGGAGCTAATAAGGAAGACAAAGAGTTTGACCAACAAACCATTTGGAGTGGGCATTGTTTTGGCATTCCCTCACAAAGAGAACTTGAAGTGTGTTCTTGAAGAGAAGGTTGCCATCTTGCAGCTTTACTGGGGCGAAGTAACGAAAGATATAGTGTTTGAAGCCCATCAAGCCAGGGTCAAAGTTGTTCCCCAGGTTAGCCCTCGCCGATTAGTTAATTGTAAGCATTATCTTGGTAGATTGGAGGTGATGAGTAGAGTTGGCAATTTCAGCCTGTTTACTTATGAACGTAGTAGTCAAAGGCTCAAGGGCCGCAAAGGGTGAGCCTGTCGCCTAGACGCTTAAGCGAGGGCCCGAGGCAAACAAGGGGCACGTGCATTCTAGGCCATTTTTAGATTTTTTAGGCTTGTTTAGACTGGTTATGTGAGCCTTGAAGGACGCAAGGCGTTATTGCTGCGCGTGGGTGCCTAGGCGGCCTTGTGCACCTTGATGGACACAAGGCGTCATTGCAGCTCTGGGCTGCACCTAGGCGAGCGCATTGTGCTTATGAGTGAGTTGGCTTTGGTTATTTTTATCTGTAACAGGTCAAATGGGCAAATAGCTAAAATTTAGCTGGTTAAACGGATTGTTTCCCTATGTTATCGTTTGTCCACAAGTTAGTTAAGCATCAATCATCTTTGTAGATTGGAGATCATAGGTAAAGGTGCAATTTAGACCATTTCTAATTGCTCAAACAGGTAAAATAAAATATAGTTTTGTGGGTCAGACGGGTCAAAAGTCATCCAAGAGTTTTTCCATTGCATACAACCTACTCAACGGCTTTAATAAAATGAGTTCATTGTTATTTTACCATTGTAACTTTAATCCTCTTTCCAGATTGGAAGCTTTGAAGAAGCTAAGCTTGCCGCTGATGCTGGTGTGGATGCTATAATTGTTCAAGGACATGAAGCCGGAGGACATGTTATTGGTCAAGTACATGGTTTTTTCATCTTTTCTTTTGTTAATAATCTGATCTAAAATTCAACTATATAGACCTAACATACGTGACATATAAAAACACGAAATGTTCAAAAACACTTCTTTACACTGACAGGAAGCATTAATTTCCTTGGTACCACGAGTAGTTGATCTTGTTGGGTCTAGGGGTATACCTGTAATTGCTGCTGGTGGAATTGTCGATGAGCGAGGCTATGTTGCTGCTTTGGCACTCGGAGCTCAAGGTGTATGCTTAGGCACCAGGTACATTGGTTCTTATTAGAGGGGCCAAGATAGGTAGTGGGTCAAAACGGGTCATTTCCATGTATGCTATGGTTCAAATTGTGTTAACCCGCTAAAACGTTTTCTCCACTCTTCAATTTTTTTAATAAGTGATTACAGCCTTCATGATTACAAGAACGATTTTAATACAATAACAGTATAAATCTTCAAATAATAGCGATGTAAGTGGCTGAAACTAAAGTAATATTTGATATTACTGATTTTGAGGTCGGAAACTAAAGTTAAATTTGCCGGTTAAGGTTTCTTGCGACCGAAGAGAGCTATGCTCACCCAGAGTACAAAAAAAAGTTGGTTGAAATGAGCGAAACAGAGTATACAAACGTATATGGTCGTGCCAGGTGGCCCGGAGCACCTCACCGTGTCCTGAAAACACCTTTCTTCTTGGAATGGAGAAATCTACCAAATCATGAGAATGAGGCTAATCAACCGGTTATTGGCCGTTCAACGATACATGGAATGGTAAGCATATATGTTCCTTCAATTATACATGATTCAAGTATAAAATGTTTATGGGACTTTATAAGTTAATAATCTTCTGTATAGTTGTTTCAACAACAGTAATTTTGGATGAAGTTCAAGAAAAGACAAAAAAGTGTTTACGGGTCGGGTCGGGTCAGCCCAGCCCGATCCTTTTGACTCATGCTAAAAGTTAACTGTTTGGACGTCCATTTTGCCACCTCTACTTATCTTAACAGAATAGCATTATTTTGACTTTGAATTGTTTTTTTGGGCAAACTATATAGGAGAAAGAAATTCGCCGGTTTGCTGGTACGGTTCCAAACAAGACAACGACAGGTGATATCGAAAGCATGGTGATGTATGCAGGCGAAGGCGTGGGGCTTATCGAGGATATCTTACCAGCCGCTCAGGTCGTAAAGAGACTCGTTGAAGGTGCTCAGAGTTTGATCCAACAACGTTTTACATCTTCATTTTGAATCTTAAAGCTTGCAAATTATCTCATGTCATCACAGAGCAGTTTCCCATGTCTTTAAAAATATTTAATATAAAATAAAATGTTGTAATTTATGATCCTATCATGTTCCTATATAGTCTCATTGGCTGTTTGGTTTCTGACCAAAGATATAACCATTGTCGAATTTACACCATTCGGTAAGCCGGTGAGGCGGTTGAGATGTTCGACGTGTTGGTTCTGATGACACCATGTAAACATGCAATGCAAGCAAGACCAGAGAAAATATGATCCAAGAACACATGAAGGTCAATCAACAAATGATGCCAAAGTGGTTACAACAATATATATTTCTTAAGCATAATCCAAAATCCTGCTATAGATATCAACTATAAATTATAAGAATCCCTCTCTAATCACGACTCCACGACCAGTATGCATAGATTCATGTTACACGATCTACACCCCAAAAGAATCGCTCTGTTTACGTTTTTCCCATCAATGCCGACTCAGAAAACCGCGTGAAACTTGTGAATACATTTGTAGAACCTTGACTACCCATTTGCACTGTTATATACCACTGCTGTTGGGAACTTTACCTTTCTTTAGGTTTGAGAGTTCTTCAATCAGCTTCTTCTCTTCCCCACTCAACCGTTTTGGTATCTCTACCTGCACTTTCACCAACTGATCCCCCCTCATGTTGGTCTTGTTCAAAATCAGGACCCCTTTTTTGGCCATTACGAGGGTCGTCCCAGGCTGGGTTCCAGGCGGGATTTTCAAATCTACCATCCCATCGACAGTTGGGACTTTCATAGTTGTCCCCAAAATAGCATCTATATACGAGATTTTGCAAGTGTAGAGGATATTTGTGTCATCCCGTTTTAAAACAGGATCTTGAAGAACGTCGATCATGACAAATAGGTCACCAGGGGGCCCGCCTTTTCTTCCTGCGTTACCCTCTGACCGGACCCGCAAACGGCTGCCTGCATCGACTCCAGCTGGCACTTTAAGGCTGATTCGTTTGGATTTTCTTACTCGACCGTCCCCGTTACATGTATTACAAGGAGTCGAGATTTCACCACTTCCGTTACAAGATGAGCATGTCATGACTTGTTGAAAGACACCCAATGGAGTTCGGGCAGAAGAGACGACCTGACCTTGACCACCACATGTTGTGCATTTGGACGGGGTAGTCCCAGGTTTGGCACCAGACCCATTGCAAGTTCCACAGCTCTCAAGACGAGTTACTTCAATCTCTTTTTCAACACCGAATATGGCTTCTTTAAAGTTTAAAACCAGATTGTAACCTTGGTCTTCGCCTTGTGTAGCCCTGTTACGTGAGTTTCTTCCACCCATGCCGCCCATTCCACCCATCCCACCCAATCCGTCAAACAATGATTCAAACAGATCAAACGGGTTGCTGAAATCCTGTCAGCATGGAAATGCAAACTGATGTTAGATCTCAAAGAGGATACACATCTTTTAGAGGTGACAAAATTGATGGGTTGGTAATGAGTCGGGTTGACTTTGACCAATTCTTTTACATTTTTTTAGTAACTAGTGTGTCAAATATCACTACAAATTACGTGTTTGACCCGTTAGAGATAAAAACATAACCTCAATCAACCCATTCATAAGTAAATGGGTCGAAATTGCTACGTCTGGATAACTACAGGAATCAACTATTATTGTTTAGGTGGAAAGAACTCACCCCTGTGCCCATGCCAGCGCCTTTAAGCCCAGCTTCTCCATATCTGTCATATATGGATCGCTTTTCATCATCTGATAAAACCTATATAACAACTTACCCATTAAAATCTTGACCAAAAAACAAAACTTATTAGTAACCCAAGACATGCCAATTTTCTAAAATATGTGGTCGGATGGGGCACCTCATAAGCATTGCTAATATCCTTGAATTTTTGTTCAGCTCCCGGTTCTCTGAAAGAAACAAACAAAATGAGTTCAAATATCCCTTCTTGTACATAATATCCACTTTGTGACTCTACTTCATCTCAGAGGAAATAGATCAATCCATTAAATAATAAAAAACGCATTTTTCCAAACCCTAAATAAACAAAATTTCAGCACATTTTATCCGTCTAATGGTCAAATAAAGCATAGACAAAGGCCACACTAACACGTGCATATTGTTTTACACTATCTCCCATCAGCAGGACTCTCAATAACACAATTTTAATTGAATATCAACAGAATCATAGTATAACAAAGATTTTTCTAAAAGAATTCCACTTCCACCTATGCAAGTATCTAACATGTATACAAACCTTTTTTAAAACTAATCTGTGATCAAGATTTATAGGGGTCTTGCCACTACATCCGCGCCGTGAATGGAAATAACCCATAAATGAACATGACACCATGCGTGAGATGGTTTCACAAATTTAAATAACATGGTCCCACTCACGGATATTGTTCATGTCACTCACTTTCACACGCAGCTTACTATTTGTCAAAGTCCATAGCATATGAAAGGAAAGAAATGGACCAAGGTATTCAGGAAGAAATAGAATGAAAGAGCATTTGGAGGAGGTATCGAATGAAGAAGGAAAACACACTACTACACTCAATTAAGCGTTTACTGAAAAGGCTTGAAATGACCCCACACAAAATTTTGAAGGGTCCCATAGTATATGATGCTAACTTCCATAACTAACATATACTATAAATAGATATATCTCACTTATTCTTTGCTTTACCTTCTTTGTATTAATTGATAAATTATGAGCAACACACCCTTTTTTTGGAAACCATAAGAACCCATTACCGGCAAACTCACGGGACCCAACGATACCCTACTAACTAATGAGGTCAGGTAAAACGCAGCTTGCGCTCGGCAGGTGCCCTTAAAAGGGTTAAAGGCCGTGGAAGTTGAATTTGAACCTGAGACTGCTGCTAGAGAGATTCGAGCGCTTACCACTGCGCAACCCCTTGAAGGTTAACACACCTTACTTTATACATACCAGCCAACTCACTGTTAATCGAAAAGTTGAAGGCGGTATATGTACGGACGTGATGCACTTTTACACATTTTCCTTTTTGTAGTAGAATAATTGAATCAAATCTAGCATAAAGAGAAATCTGTAAATTACAAGATACAGCTGCATGCAAGAGCATTATCAAGCTAATCCTCAAAAAAGATAGTTTTTATGAGCATTTGAAGCCATTATCCAACTAAAGACTCGTGGAATGCATAGCAATAATTGTTTACTTGATCACATAGATTTTCACAAGATAAAGAAACCATTAATAATCGTCAGTTTGCAAGCCTTAATAATACAAATCAAAACCACTATTTGGGGTTTGGACACTGGTAATGGATATAGCAGTTAAATTGAACAAGATTATTGGAGTTCTTGTAAAGCTAAAAGTAACAGTTTAACTTACTTGTTCACATCAGGATGATAACTCCTTGCAAGCTTCCTATATGCTGTACAAATACACACCAATTTCTTAGGCCAAAGTTAGTTATGATCGCAGAAGAACATTATAAAAAATATCTTCCTAGAAAAGTCACAATCACTTTTCCCAGAAACTGAAACAGAAGTAGACACAACCAGTTGTTGCAAGCAAGTATATTGGAATACAAAAAAGGTGTTGAAAAGATGGTATACACCAAGCCAAGTTTTGTAGTAGAAAAGGCTCAAAATATAATTAGCTCGAATGGTTGGATTTTCTTTTGGAAACCATCCATACTTAAAGAAAATATTATCATCAAACAAAGATAATAAAAAACGTGATCAGCTTATCACATTACTTAATTAAAAAGATTGGATGTGAGAATAAGTCGGTGCATCCAAGAGTGAAAACAGGACGCGATGAAGTGCAGGTGTAATGGCATTTACATTAAAGTAAAATTTGAAAGTGCTTAACAATTAACATAGAGCATGCACCAACATTCAATAATATAAAAAAGTATTTCGGTATTGGGTTAAGGACAGAATAACTTCAAGAAACTCCAATTAATCGTCCATGAGCTTAGATTTTTACTAACCACTTTTTATTTCTGCTTTGCTAGAATTCTTTGACACGCCAAGTACTGAATAATAATCCTGTGCATACAAGGTAGATACACTAACACAATCAACATTTCAATAAACAAAAGAAGAAGAAAATAAAAATAATTTCATTCCATTACAGATGATGGTCTAACAGCAAACTTACACTTTCAGCCCTAACAATGAGGCGGCCACCTCTTCGGTGATGAGATTTACCAAATGACCCAATATTGTATACTGCATGCAAAGAACCTTCTGAACAGAAGGCAGAACACCGTGATGCCAACTCTTTTGTATTGAATGGAAAACTGAAAAATCAAACAGGCATTAGATTTGATAAAAAGAATGTGTAATTGTACGGAAAATAGATAATCGAACATGTATTGTAAAGACTGGAAAACTGAAAAATGTAGCCACAATAGAGAGAACCTCGTAATTTAGCTTTTGCTTTCAACCATGCATCTAACGGTTAGGTTAGAATTTTTATGTACCAGGCCATGTAGCATGGTTTCAATTGGTACAAAAGTGTGACATACTTGGACAAGTGAACAGTTAGGCACTTGATTATCAAAATTCAAAACATACAACAAAAATACAATTTAAATTTCTTAGCAGTGCTCCTGTGCTTCTCACTATGCAAAGCCAACAACATTTCATTAATCAAGAAAAAATGTTGTAATTTTTACATGAGATCATAGGTGTGCAACAACCTCATGTTTCTCTTCCTCTACTAATGTACTGTAGCCCATAGATCAAAATCCCTCATCGTATGGAATTTGAGCACCACAACCAAGGTGAGGTGTCGTCCATTATTCACCAATTTGACAACCATCATACAATGTAATATATAATAGAATAACGACTGTGTTCATGGCTTGCTTGGTCCTTAGCAAGAGGTCAAGATTGGGCCTACTAAGGCCTTTACACAACATAATAAACCCTGGCTCCTTTCTGCAGCTACTTAACTTCAGGGTAAATAAGTAGTATAGAATTCAGGAGTTCAATTTGGAACTTTTATCTTTGATATGAGTAATTGGTGCATTAACTCAATGCCTGGAATCTTTTTTTCATTTCCAATGAGAAACAAATCAAAGAAATAAGTATTTAATAGTTTTGTTCAAACATAGCAAAGAGTAAGTACAGTAGCAAGGACTGATCACAAAGCAATTGTGAGTAAAACGTTGACAGAATAAAGAATTGTGAGCACAGTAGCAAAGAGTGATCACAAATCAGGGAGAGAACATCATAGCAGAAGGGTCATGGTAAAGATTTACATCAAAAATATCGCTGTCAAGAAGAAAATAATGTGTGTGACTGTGTATAGAAAGACAGGTGAGCAAACATATAATTATCCCATATCATGAGGTGGATGGAAGAAGAAAAATAAGAAATAACATATTAAAAAGAAAAAAGTGGCCACTTTACTAGAGTAAGATATAGGGGAAGTGTTAGGAATCAGAGTAGTACGCAGAGGAAACAAACACACACACACTAATGATTAAAGCAGATAAAATGGCACAAGAATATAACGTGGTTCGGTCAAGGTGACCTACGTCCACGGTTGCAACTATGGTTCTCTGTTTTATTAATAATCAGGTGTCAAAGATTACAACTACAATAGCATGGTTTAAATAGATGAGATATTAGGGTTAATAACTTGGTGAAAAAGAAACCCAAACATGGTCCTAATAAAAGCCAGCCTTAAAGTCGTCCCACTGTGGTTCCTTCTTTGCCGACCGGACCAAAGCCCAAAGGCTTCAGACCCAACAGGAAGCACAAAGTGAGAGAGACCATAGTCACATGGAACGCGGTACGTTCCGGTACGCGGAACGAAAACTGGTACGCGGTACTGCATTTCTAAAATTCGGTACGAGGGGGGTAGGTTCATTTGGAACGCCAATTCGGTACGTGGTACGGTGTACCATATAGTCCGGTACGGTGTATCATATACAAAACATTTTAAGATAGATTTTTTCATAAAATTTCAATTTAAAATGACACAATTCATAATCATAACAGAAAATTCATAAATTTCAATGTAATGTGTATGCTAAAAGGTAATATTTTCGTGTATTTATGGAGTAATAATGCAGTGATTTCAAAAAGAGCCGTTCATATTAAACTGTTCAGATACCCAGAAATTTATTTTGTTAAAAAAAAGGTTGAATGGCTGTTGAGATTCCGGTACGCGTACCAAAGGGATTGGGATCGCGTACCAAAGGGATCGGGATCGCGTACCAAAGGGATCGGGATCGTGAATCTGCTGATAAAGGTTTGAATTGTTGTTCAATCGGGATCGCTTGATTTTACCGATCCGGATCGCGTACCATAGACGATCGGTACGACTTTGCACCCGATTCCGGTACGGGCGATCTGGATCGCGGTACGTGGCTTGTCCAGCGTTTCCTGTGACTATGAGAGAGACCCATGGAGAAGTTGAAAAGCACAACCCACAAAAGTGTGGTTCCTTTAGAAGTTTTTTTTCAACTACACATCAATTAATATCATGTTATCAGACTAGACGTACCCAATTACATTTAGCATAGTCTAGAGGGTACGGTATCTCTGTATATAGAGGCATATTGTAAGAATTTCAAAACATATGTGTAATACCTATAAAGCATTTGAATGCATAGATGGTCTTATCTTTCTCAGTCATATGAACACTATATCAAAGTAATATACATCTACCACGTGGTGCTCACAATGATTTCCATGACCATGAAATAACCTTCAATTTACCAATGATAAAATACCTGCTAAAGTGTTATTTCAAGTAAGCTACATTCAAGTTTCATTGAAATATTAACCTATCACTACATATAAAATACACAGAACATATAGTATACAAAGCTATTATATAATTGCAACATAATGTACCAGCTAAACAGGCCACCAATCTCAGTGCATGAAATGGAACCTCTAAATGAACAGTTTAACTGAGAGGAATGTGATAACTTGAATATAGACTTATTGAGATGCATGGGGAGACATCCCCAGTATGTCAGCCATTACTAATAAGCACAGACATAGTACGACAAGATTGAAAGGAAGAAAAAATATGAAAAAGGGAAAAACAATGACTGGATGAATATATAGAAAAGAAAGGCTGCAGAAATAAAACACAGCGGATTCATTACTTAACAAACACAATCAATAAATGGCGATAACAGTACTCACCGAGGCAAATGCATAAACAAATTGTTTGCCGAAGAAGCTCTGGACATCAATTGAGGTTGAATTCCCCACCGAGCCACCCATGTACTCCCTCCAGGTACGATTGCCATTAGATATACTCTCTGCAGATGAACAAAAAGAACTGAAACAATTTGACCTTGTAAACAAGCACAAAACTTAAACTTAGCTCTCATCATGGAATTAGGTCATGACCTACTAAACTGCATAAAATAAGACCTCATTCTATCCATTCATATACTTACTCTATACATTCAATTGGAACAAAAACAATGTTCCAGAATAATAATTGAACATTCTAAACAACGCATCTTAACAAAACCCTACGAGAACGAAGCAAGTGCACATCCTCCACTAACGAATAATTTCACACATCATAACATGCTTAGACAGTTAGACAACGAGTATGAATAACAGTGGTGGCGAATTAGAGTAATTAAGCATATTCTACTAATGTAAATTGGTTGAAATTGAATTACAAAACCTGAATTGAAGCTACGGAGGACTCTGCAGCGTCGGACTGGAGTTACTTTTGAGCTGCGAACGGCGGAGTTGCGGTGGTTGGGGGCGGAGGGGGAGAGAAATGGGCGTTGGATTCGGTTGGTGGAAGAGAGATGAGGCTTCCACAGAGAGAGAGAGGGAAAAGGGTTTCGGAGAAGGGCGTTAGTGGTGGTGTTGCCGGATAAGAGTTTGTGTTCCTATGTATGTTTCTGCACCGGACTCCCATGGACCTGAGTTGTTTGTAACCATTGATTTTGCATGATATATCTTCCGTGAAATATAAATCTTTTTTTTATAAATTAACTTTGACAAAATTGTTAGGATAACTTATTAACTTTTGAGGAAAAGTGGCTCGTGTCACGAAGAGCGGTTTTGCTTATAATCAAGGTTTACTGGTTTTTGTTTTACCTTGTCCTCACTAAGGTGTCGTCAGGAGTGTAAGCGTTTGAAGCATACATTTTTTTTTAACATTGCGACACTCTCAAAAGATAAGCATAAGTGATATCCTCGAATATTTGGCTTGTCAAATTCTCTCACCACCAATTTATGTGTACCCTGTTGCATCATTGTGAACAACACCGTTAAAAGATTGGTTTTATATTGACTAATGGCTAAAAGGATGTGTGACGTACATTCGATCTCCTCGTGCAATGACCATTTTCTCCGCAGTTTGTCCCATTGAATATCGATTCGATCTGGTTTAGCCCCCCCCCAACAACCCTAACAAAATGTGCACTTAGGTGATGTTCATTCATGTTTGGCTATATAACAAACAATTGGTGGGTTTTCATAGTCTCTAAAACCAATGCCAAATGCCTTGATGTTGATCCATGCTTGGCTATATACTAAGATATCATCACTAAAGGTGAAAAACATTGCATGGATGATTTAGTTAGTCCAAAGGAAGAAATCATAATGTTCTTGATGGGTTCTAAATGTTATTTTGTGTTTGCATGTCATCATCATGCATCTTGATTTGATAATAACTGATCGCGGTGTCAAGGTCAATCAAAAATATTTATAAAACTCACTACTTAGCTACCTAGACTGTAAATATGGAAGTAGGGTATCGTATCCACAGGGAACACGTAGAGAATGCTATTCAATTTAAAACTATTTAATTACTACCAAAGTTCAAAACTTTATTAATTAAAAGACTTAGAATTGTAAAAAGCAGTTAACTTGATTTGTGAAAACAGTTGAAGAAAGAATGACCACTCCGGGATTCAGATTTAGCAAGACACATGCACAATTCTAGTTTCAAATCAGATTAGAGATTACATAGACATAACCTTGTTTAAATTGTTTAACCCAACCATACAATAATCAGTTCAATCACAAAACCGGATTATTCCCGATGCAAGAAAACCAAGAAACGACGATAGATGCGATAAATTGAAAACGTGCAATTGTTAATAAATCATACACACAATTGAAATCAAAGAATTTAAATGGTTCACAAAACTTCAATCCAATATTGATTATCTATTGAAATCATACAAGTACAAGCATCATCATTCACCCGGGGATCACTAAAGCGTTTAGCCGCTCATTATTGTTGAAAACATCAAAATAATTAAATTAGAACTTACAAGCATTCAAAACTAAGAACAACTAGCCAAACAATGCTCAAAATTGCCTAAGAGAAGCTCTGGGTCGGCTGGAAAGAAGAATTCTCGAGAATGGGAGTCACAATGGTTTTTATTTGAAATTAGGTTAATTTTGCTGTAAAACCCTTCCTTCGCGTGTCGCGAAACAATTTGGCCGGGTCTTCGTGTGGCACGAAGACCAAAATAGTCGGGTGGGCTTTTTCAGGCCCTCGCGTACCGCAAAAACATCTCCTCTAATCTACGCGTACCGCGAAGATCCAAAATTCCAGAAATTTGACTTTTGATTTTCTTTGACTTCCTGGGCTTCGTGCCTTCGTACATATGACTCGTAAAGTTCCGCTCTTTAGCACATTTAACCTGTATCACACCAAACTACGAAACACATGTAAAACCGACTCGATAATCACAGTTACACTATTAAAACGTACAAAACTCGACTCTTATACACGAGATATTTAACCCTACATCAATAACTTCATTTTTTTATCTAGATTTGAAAGCATTACAACCCCATAAATAAGCTCTTCAACAATTAGCAGGGGGCTTATCCTTTAGAACATCTGTTATGGTCACCCCCGCAAGTGATGCAGGGTCTATGTGGACAAGCAGGAACACCCCGTCTAGGTCATGCCACCGTGAGACAAACTACCCACCCAACACCATTTGACACACACGTATTAAAAAAACTAAAAGAATGGTTCAAAGATAAAATATTGGTATGATATAGGTTGAAAGATAGGGATGAAAGATGGAGGAAGATAGTGATATGAGACTGAGATGACACATAATGATAAAAGATGAATGATGGGTATATCATATGGTTATATGTGTAGAGTCTGATAATTCAAATATCGTTCAACTCTCATACCTTGAAATTTATGCATTTTTGCCAACGCAAAACCAATTAGAGGTATGCACGGGTCAGTTTTAGCTCAAAACTGTAACCATAACCGAACTTTTGGTTAACAGGAGAATGATAACCATTCGGTTTTTGTAATCGATTTTACATGTTGGTTCAATTTGGTTAACCATCGATTGTATCGCTCTTGTTAAAGATAAAAACTGTAAATACGTATGTAGGGTCATATCACTTCTTGTTGAAGCGTTGCGTCTGTAATCAGGATATAAGAACCCATCGATAGTCTATATTTGGGTTCCATAAATCATAATAAAAAATTCTGCAATTCAATCTTGTCTTCATTACCAACATTTAATACTGATTATACAAAGAAGAAAGGAATTGAGTACGATTATCAACCAACTCTAACCGATTTTTACACCCACAACTACAAAACCAACTTAACAACTTAAGGTGTGTGCTCAGTAAAGTTTCCTAATTCCCTTCTGCGCACATGCAACTCACATGACCATTGTGTTCAACTTAACATATTTCCTGTTTTACCTTTATATCCAGATTTGTGGTGGTAGCCCTTCAGTTGAGGCCAAGTGATCATCTAGTATGTACTCATTTGACTATTACAAGAGTTGTTTTAACCAATGCATGTGTCCCTATTGTTTTGAAATTTGGTTAGCATGCTTAAGTCTCACATATAGTTTGGATATTGAACATAGATTGAAAGGTATTGAGCTCAACAACTAATTTGTTTGATAAGTTGTAATGTAACCACCTCGAGACTGGAATGACACTTTGAGACTTCAGGACATAAGTTGTTACCCATAAACTACAACTAGTTCCTATGAAGCATTTAAGCTCAAGTGCTCAACGGTTATTGATAATTAACTTTCTCTATGTCATCATTGTATATGTGTGAAATAATGAATTTGTGCTATCAATTTAAAGTAGATAATAAATTTCACTCATGAACAAGTTGAACTATAAAAGAACTTAATAAAAATCAATCAAACTAGGCTCTAAAGGAATTAACAATTGACACTAATGGCCCTTTGATCTTTACCAGGGTTATGCATGATTGAACTTCGAATCCATGAACACACTTGATTCGTAATCTCAAAGAATAAAGAAGATATAAGAACAAACTTGATAGATAACTGTAAATTGTACCTTCAATAGGGTATTTACTATTTATCATCCGGTTCAACCGGTTTTAATAAAATTCTTGATCCAAAACTCATTTGAAAACGAGGTGATAATATTATCAATAACTGTATGATGTGAGATTATGATAATATTATGAATAATTGTATGAAGTGAGATTAACCCAATAATTATTTTTAGAATGATAAGTTAGTAGTGAAATTAGTTATGATATGAGATGTTTGACATGAAAATAGTTATATTATTTATTATAATCTTCAAGTTCTAATAAAATTAAAGGGATACAACTTATTTACAACCCTTAAACATGTTTACAATATGCCTACCCATTTTGACATGTTAATTTGTTCGGACTATGATAGATAAACGGCACTACATGGGTCTTGCTCGAGCTAAATGATTTTAAGTGTTTCTTTTAAGTTTATTGTCCTTAACACGAATACAAATATGAGTTGTATTTACGGCCTTTGATTTAAACTCGTCAACCCAAACTCATAAACCCGACATGATTTTCTTAACATGTTTTTTTTCTTTTACCTTCTTAAAAAGGTCTTCAATGATTTTATTAAAACTAGCTTGCATATTAAATTTGTAGTTTTTCCCATTAATATATAGGTAGTTTTCATTGATGATATCGAGTTTCTCTACAAGTACAGTGTAGGCTAGGTTTTTCTATGTGTTATCCAAGGTAGTTGTAGCTTTTAATATCATAAAATGAGCGACGTGCTATATTGACATTTAGCGTTTTTAAGATATGTTAAAATGATAAGATAAATAATTATTTGAATTTAGTACGAATCAAACGATGTACATTATTGACATTTTAGCGTATTTAAAATTTTGTTCAATTTAGAACAAAAGTAACAACAAATTCTCTTTTTATTAATAAAAATAAATGTTTTTAAAATAGAAACCGTGGTCGAACCAGCTGCTCTACTGATAATTAGATCGATTTGAACAATTGAACAGTTTACTTAATCAGTAGTTTAATAATTAAAAATATAAAAGTTCTAATTTAATTAAATTTGAAAAAAAGCACATGTGTATATAGGGAATGGTTCAAATGTTAACTAAGTTTTTATTTTATAACCGTGATAGTCACTCTTAAATAATCAACTACATATATGATGCAGTATGATCACACTACATATATGTAATATCGAATAAATCCGACACGTTAATTTTTTTTTAAAATGATAACGAATGAAAAAGTTATTAAGGTTTAAAAATTAAGGGGAAAGAGTTTTATAGTTTTATCATGAAAGATGAGTTTTCTCTTGATTCTCTCCCTATATATACGAGTAAATTACGTTTTTGGCATATGTGGTTTGACATGTTTAACCTATTTAGTCCTGAAAAGAAATATTTTTTTACATATCAGCCGCTGAAGTTGTATTTCTTCAACAATTTCAATTCTTGACACTAACTATGTTAACATTTTTTTGTTAAGTTTAAGGACATTTTAGTCATTTCATTTATAAGATACTAGCTTAACCTTTTCAGTTTAGAAAAAAAAATTAGTTTTCCATAGAAAAACTCTTTAAATTTATTTAAAAACGCTCTTTTAAACTTCTTTAAAATCATTTGTTTTAGTTTTTTTTTTCTTAAAGACGTCGTCTTCTTTTTTTTTTTCTTTTTTAAAAACATTTTTGACTTTTATAAAGACATTTTTTTACCTTTTTCATAAAAACATTTTTTTAAACTTTTTTTTTACCTTTTGAAAAAAATCATTTAGTTATTTCAATTCTAAGTTTGATTGAGAAAACCCTAAGTTAATAGATATGAAGTTTAGGGAATCGAAGACGAAAAAAAGACACTTGTATGAATCATCCTTTTTAAAAAGGATTACCATTTTACGAAAAAAAAACCCTAAGTTAATAGATATTTTAAATAATTTTATTTAAAATATACATTCTTCAAAAAGGAAAAAAAATAGTTAAAAAACATTTTACGAAAAAACTAAAAATGTTTTTTTTTATAAAAAAACGCTTTAATAAAAAACTAAAAAATTGTTTGAAAAACGTATTTATGAAAAAAAAAATTAATTGTTGTATTAATACTTAAAAAAATGGGGATTGAGGATTGGTTAGGCTTAAAATCAGCAAAGCGGTGAGCTGATGTAGGGTCGGTGTTCCATACGACCAAAACATTCTCTAAACGCTGCTCCATACGCCTAAAAATATTGAAATGTCGTTTGAGGTTGGATTTTGGTGTGGGGCTTTGGGGTTCTCTTAAGGGTTGTATATCATTACTAATGATGAATGGTGGAGTGTTTTTAAATGTAGGTAAAGCTCTGGTTTAGCTTCGGGTCTTACGTGAAGGTGATTGGATTCTCATGAAAACTTGTGGTATTTGTTTTGTTGAATCTTGACCTCGTTGGGAGGGTATTTGAAACAAAGTTTTGTGTTGGTTGAATGTTGAATAGCTTGTTGGTCGTTTAAAATGGTTTTGACTTCTTTTCTTTTGGAAAAGACAAGTCTTAACACGGATGTTAATTAAATAACCGATGATGTTGCTTTTGGTGGTTGTATTGGGACCTTGTTCTGCACGTTTTGAAAGTAAAAATTTTGGTTGACATTTTGGGTGTTACATCAACCATGAACCCAACTAAACTTTATTTATCATCTAGATTTAGAGGAATTTTGATCACGAATGATTTAATTCTTTAACGACATTATGAAACTTTGTTGAATCGAATATTTCTAATAAAATATTCTTATGATGCATATGTATTTTTACATTTGTTAATTCTATCTTTTGATTTGTGTGGTGAAGTTGGTTCTAAAGTGAGGGCCCGCTCTTTAGGATTAATGTTCTTCATTCTTAGGTTGTAGTCTTTGGTATATAATTTAGGCTTGTTACTCTAACGAGCGCAAGATAAGTCTTGGGCATTATTGGTAAAATAAATATGTTGATTGATAGTTAAATATGATTAAAAGCGTTTAAGAGTTTGTTAAGGGTTTTCTTGGCATTCCTGAGTTACTAAAACCTCTGGCAAGTGATACTTCTTCTTGGTGTGTTCTAGAGATTCTGAGTCTTAATATAGTACTATCAGAAATTGTTAACTGTGTTAGTGTGAGTCTATAACACTATCATTTTTCCTAAAATTCAAACCCCTAACGGGATAGTCTTCCATCCTAGCACTTCACTAAAGTGGTAGTTGGTTCTTCACACTAGTAGGTCCTGGGTTAATCGACGTTACGTTCTAGAGCTTCAGATAGCTAACTCGTCTAGGTAACTCTGATGAGAGCCTAACCTTTTCAGTACAAATCATCATAGTCTTAGTCATTTGAAAGAAACACTCATCTTTGATCAAAAGGATTCAAAGCCTAGGTGAAGTTTTGTCTATCTGGTTTCCCATGTCTTCTATTGTTTGCTTAGTTATTAGTTCTTTAGTCTTAATCCTCAGATCCACCATTAATTATTGACTAGATACCAATAAAGATTCAGTATCATCCGCTACCATGTCTTGAGGATCAATACGTGGTTCTTGCCAATATTATATTGCGTATATGATAGGTACAATTATCTATGTGTGTAAATTAGTACTTTGGTGAAAATCATATTATAAATTTAAAACTTAAAACTTAAAACTGTAAACTCTTTTATTGCAAATATATAAGTTTTACAACACATCAAGCAACCTCCGGGTTTTATTGAACCACAAAAGCGAATCATGTGTGCTTACTTCACAATCATTGTATAGCCTCAAACAAGCACCCGGGTTTGGTTTCATTGCTTATCACAAGCCTTGCATGATATCAGCTTCAAAGAGTCTAAAACAGACCTTTCTCTAATCATCCACTCATCAGGTGACACTCTCATCTACATATTGGTATATGTTGATGGTATAAATATCATGAAGAACAACAATTCTACAATCAACAAGGTCATTCACCTTCTTGGCCAAGACCTTGCCTTAAAAGACCTTGGAGACCTAAGTTATTTTCTTGGAGTCAAAATTCTCTCAAGGCTCGAATCTCATCCTCTCAGAGGAAATATGTAACAGAATTACTAGAACGGGCCGATCTCACGGACTACAAGCCAATTATGTCCCCTATAAGCACGCCAACCAATGTCGCTTACTGATAGTCCCCCTTTCTCTGGTCCGGTTAGATACCGAAAACTTATCGGTGCCCTCCAATATATCATACATTCCCGGTATGATATCATCTTTACGGTTAATAAAGTGTCTCAGCTGATGCATGCCCCCACTGAAAATAAATGGTATGTAGGGGTGTGTATGGGTCGGTTTTGGGGTAAACCCAAACCAAAAACTGAAAGTTCGGTTTTAGGTTTTCTAAAACCGTTCGGTTTTAGTTTTTTCGGTTTTAAAACCAATTGGGTTTGAATTTTTTTGGGGGTAAAAGAAAATTAGCCCAAAATAATGAACTTGGGTTAGAAATTTTGGGCCTAAATTTTTTTATTAATTAATGATTATCACACATTTGGGCCTAAATATTTTGGACTAAAAAAATTATTAGTATTCTTAAAAAATATTCAACATAAAAAATAAACATTATAATCTATAAAGTCAATAAATATAAACAATAACCTACTATTAATGCAAATACGTGTAACATAAATATGTATGCACTTTTAACATATAAGCAAACACAATATATTATATATTATGAAATGTGAATGTACACAATATATAATTCAAGTATATGTATATGTTCGGTTCGGTTCGGTTTTTTCGGTTTTCAAAAGATGCAAAACCAAAACCGAACCGTAATTTTCGGTTTTCAAAAAGTAAAAAACCAAAACCGTCGGTTTTAGTTTGGGTCGGTTTTTTCAGTTAATTCTGTTTCGGTTCGGTTATTTCGATATTTTGCTCACCCCTAATGGTATGTAGTGTAAAGAATTATATGATATCTTCATGGGACGTCCAATCATGCATTGATCATTAAACATGCATCTCGTTCCACACTTCATGCCTTTTCCAGATGTTCACTGGCATACTAACAGTCACAACGCTTTTTCTCATGCTGACAGGGTCAGATGTCCAGATGACCGTCGGTCCACCGGGGGATTCACCATCTCGGTCATCAACTGAATCTGAGTACAAGACTCTCGTTGACACAATTACTGAACTGACATGGTCAGAATCTTTACTTCGTGAACTTGGCGTTATCACACCATCATCTCCTACATTATGATGTGACAACTTGGGTGCAACATACCTGTCTGCCAATTCTGTCTTTCATGCCCGTACAAAGCATGTTGAAATTGATTCACTTGGTCGGAGAAAAAGTCGCACAAGGAAATCTTCACGTATAACTCATATCAACAAATAATCAGATCGTTGGCATGTGCACAAAGCCACTACCGACTAAGATTTCTATTTCTATGAGACAAGCTACGTGTTGTTCCCCGTCCTTTAGCTTGAGGGAGAATATTAGACTAGTATTGTAATTATCATATTAAAATAGTACTAAATATAATATTATTTTATATATAGAGACACTATGTAACTTTATTATACACACAGTAGAATATATACAATCATTTTACACGGTAAATCAACTAACACATATGATGCTTTTAAACATATTCATATCATCTTTTGGAATGCAATAACCATGATAGCCTTATGTTATGCAATTAGTGTAGCATAAGTGTAGCCCTTTGTGTTTGAAGGTAATTCTCTTAGGGGTGGCCCTCTCTGCACAAGTTACACGTTATAAGAATACCTATTAATTTCATTAAATTTCAATAATTTAATTGTTTCCTTCAATAAGAACAACAATTTTATTCATATGGTTAATTAATTGTCCAGTGGCTTGTAATTAAATTAATTCAAAGATGCCCAGCGGCTAGTTTTCCAATAATGTAAACTATGATAAACTACAAAACTCATAAACAAAATAAATTTTAAAATGTCTCTAAACTAAAAATTGCAATAAGTTAAAAAGTTACAAATAATTAATTAATACTTGCAACAAATTAAAGACCAAAATAAACTAAATATTATAATACTCTAAAAAATAATTGCTCTTTAACTTAATAAAACTAATATAAATATTTTTATACCTATTTCCAGGGGTGTACTTTTGGATAATTCATGTCTTATTCTTCTCATAATAGGGATAATACTTTTGTGTCAAATGAAGATTGGAAAATGCAAATATAACGGTTTTCAAACCATTATATATGTAAATTACTATACTACCATGAAGCAACACTTCTATGATATCCACTAAAATTACAAGAAAGATTGTTAAGATTGCATAATTATAAGAGTTAATTATATAGATAGTTCATGTGGTTTGTCAAAAGTAACATGTATATGTACTAAAGGTTTCAAGTTACAAATATGGGTAGTATGTTTCGATTTTGTAACATGTTTGAGAATTAACACTAATTTCCGTTAAGTTTGTGTGAAATGACCAAAATACCATTTAACATAAAAACAAGGGTAAATTACAATTTTTGTCTATTATGTTTACCCAAATTATGGAATGGGTCCTTTAAAGTTTTGACTTTCACTTATTGTCCTTTATTTGAAAAGTTCCCTCATTTTTTGTCCTTTACACTAACAGCAGTTAAGTTTTTTAGTTAAGTCACCTCATGTGCAATGCACATGAGGGCATTTTAGTCTTTTTACATCTAAAGGATAATTATTGTAATTTAATTAGATTTTATAAATTTAATAAATTATTTTATTTAATAAAATCTTTTACATTTAATAGAATAATATAACCCCCAAATCTCACCCCTGATTGTTATCTATCTTTTATAACCCCCAAACAAAATCATATATCAAGGTAAACCAGTTTGGTGAGATTACCAAACCCGTCTCCGGGGATCTCTCCAACCAACGAATTGAAGGAGACATAAAAAATGGGCCACCGGAAGGAGTGTAAGCCCCATAGTGATTGCGGAGACAGTAACAAGAGCCAAAGATGAGTCCAGTGTCACATCCCACCGCAGGCACCCCCTGGACGTGTGCGAGCCCGATTGGTATCTCTGATTATTTGATTTCAGAGTTTTTATAAAAACAACGGAAGTCTCTTTCAAAGGATCGTTTCATCATTCTTTCAACCTCAGGGGTTATAATTGTAAATACCAAAACTCAGTGGGAAAACAAAAGCCTTGTATTTACTTTATAAACGTAGGGTTTAAATACCCTTCTCATTTGATTACAAAATATTGTTTGAAATCAAATACATGATGAGCCACTAGAAATAGTTCCAATACATGGTTTCAATACCGACTCCGCCTTCACTCACCCCTCTTCTTTACCATTCTGCAGAAAAGGGACGAGACGTTGATAAGCGACCAAAGTTTTATGCATTAAACGATCAAACATGTTATATTTATGTAAATTAACATGTGGAATACAAAAGTTTTGTGTAGCTATGCATGTGTAGGTGTTGAAAGCTTAAAGTATGATTTTAGAAGATATTAGGTGAGAGATGCAAGAATCGGAAGAGACACGGAGAAAACGGGGCAGAAACTCAGGACCTGGCGTAAGCCTACGCCACCCGGCGTAAGCCTACGCCGCCCAGCGTAGGCCTACGCCTGAACATTTCTTTCACAGCAGCTTCTAGTGTGGCGGCGTAAGCTTACGCCCCCAGCGTAACCTTACGCTGGTTACGTTTCAGACGCAGATTTTTTGTGAAACAGCCGATTTTCATTGTTTAATTGGGGGTTTCTTCCCCAAATTCGAAATCATCTTTTTGACATCAGTTCTTGGGCGATTTTGAGAGTTCTTGGAGGCTAAGGAACACGATTCTAACATCCACTTGAAGATTGAAGATGATCTCCATCACCATGAGCGGGTAATTCACTTGTGGCTTCCTCCAGGCGGACGGTTCATATAGGTTTCATGTTTTGATTCAGTTTATTTATGTTTTTGGATCTATTTAGTTCCTGACAATAACTGAGTAGATTGATGTATTAGTTATTTTAAACAGTTTATTTGAGTGCTTTAAGTTTGCTTGCTTTACGATCTTGTTCGGTTGATGACAAAACCTAGTAGCAGGGTTGGGTGACTAAAGGGGGCAACTTGACATTCATAAATTGGGTGATTGAATTATACTGGTTTGTGACGGAACTGGTTGTATAGGTTGCTGACAACAGCCTGTCTTCAATTACTATTTTAACTGATTTTCTAACACTATGTCTATGTGGTGTCCAATTAAATAACTGAGTTTTGCATAAACCTAGAATCTGAAGTTTGGAGGAGGTTGCATTTTTATTTGATCTGTGTTTTCATTCTAATTATCAAACTAAGCAGTTTCACTAACCACTGATTCCTCGTGGATACGATACTCTTCTTACCCTTACTAATTAAGTGTTTAAGGATTGTTTTTGACCGACCTAACGACATCGATCAAAATGGCGCCGTTGCCGGGGAATCGGTGCGCTTAGTTCTATTGCTTATTTGATCTGTGTTTTCATTCTAATTATCAAACTAAGCAATTTCACTAACCACTGATTCCTCGTGGATACGATACTTTTCTTACCCTTACTAGTTAAGTGTTTAAGGATTGTTTTTTACCGACCTAACGACATCGATCAAAATGGCGCCGTTGCCGGGGAATCGGTGCGCTTAGTTCTATTGCTTTAGTTTATTGTCTTTAGTTGATTTTAATTCTTATCAAACACCCAAAAAGATTTTCTTTACTTCTGTTTTTATTTTTTGTTTATTTTGTTTATTTCTTTGTTCAGAGCTACTCGGTTGTGCTACGTGTGCAGGTTGACATGGACAGTAATTATTATGGTGACCAAGACTACTATGAACCATGCAACAACTGTGGCATCACTGGCCACTGGGCACAAGATTTCCCAAGATACAATCAATATGGTGGTGGTCCTGAGTACCCAAACTATCAGGACGATTACGACCAAGACTACCACCCAAGCAGGCCACCTGATCAAGACAACTATCATTCTGAACTGGATGTCATCCAGTCAAACATGAAGGAGATGGCCAAGATGATACAAGCAGTGGTGCAGCAACAGGAGAGCCAGGACAAAGCTCATCAAGCTTTGGTAGATCTAGTTTCCAACCGAACTGGGATTGTCGGGTCACTCATCAAGGAAGTAGGTAAGCCTCGCTGTTCACATCAGTCCTCCTGTTCTGAAACCACAACCAGTGCACACCTCAATGATGTAAGTTTCCATTCTTCATTTGAATATCCTGCTCGTGAACAGACTCCACCACCAGTTGTAGAAAGAGTGGTGGAGCATAGTGAATCTGAGTCCGACCCTAATCAGGATTTTATTTCACAGAATAATTTGAAAACTGAAAATGTAAATAAACCTGTAAAAATCCCGTTTCCAGATGCTCTAATCAAACCGTTTTTAAAAGAAAAAGATCCAACACAGGATGAACGATGGGAAAAGTTTGAGAAGCGTAAAATTAACTCATTATTTTTAAATACGCTTAAACAAGATCCTGATAATGTTGAATGTCTAAAAGGTTTGAGTACCCGAAAACGACGGCACAAATGTCCCGAGCAAGTAAAATTGAGTGTCAGTGTGAATGCCGTGTTTACGGGTACCCTTCCCCCGAAACTCCAAGATCCAGGGGCACTTATTATTTCAATTCAAATAGGTGAAATTACATTGAATAGAGCATTACTGGATCTTGGAGCATCTGTGAGCATAATTCCAGGGAGTCTGTATGATCAGCATGAATTTGGTCCATTACAGAGAGTTAACACCATCGTGGTGTTGGCTGATCAGACTCCCGCACATTCTCGGGGGATTGTAAAGGATGTGATTGTGAAAGTAGGATAGTTTTATTACCCAGTGGATTTCTTGGTGTTGGATTGTGTGAAGAACACAGAACCAACTATCATTTTGGGTAGACCGTTCTTGGCCACTGCTCAGGCAAATATTAACTGTGCTGAGGGAATGATAAGGATGAGGTTTGGGGCTCAGAAAATGAGTCTTAAAATATTTCCAAACTTGCTAAACCCGAAAGCTAGCAAGCGTTGATCACCTGAAAAGGTGAATCACACAGTCGAGAATGCTTGTTTTGTGAATGACAGGTTAGCTGAGCAGAAGGATGGTGAAACGCCAGACAGTGGAAGAACTAAACGGGTCAGAAAGAGAAGGCGGAAAGGGAAGAAACCGCGAGTTCATGATGTAGATCAAGAACTCCTTTCTTTGTTTATGAAGGCTTGGAGAAAATTTGATGATGAGAGGAACTTGAGTGCGGGGAAGGAGGACTGCAAGCATCCCACCCGACCACCATGACCTAAGTAAGGTACACTGTGTCTGGCTGAGGACGTTAAACTTAGCACTCTTAGGAGGTAGCCTAAGGTATGTTTTACATTCATGTCTAGTTAAATGAACTTTGCGGGTGTGTTCAATAGAAACCCTCATGAGACTCAACTCGTCCACTCGGGCTACCGAGGGGTTTAAAAGGCTTGATGCATATGCTAAATGCATTCGTGATTCCTACGAAAGTGAGTTAGGACTTTGTTTGATTTATTTATTTTTTGTGTTTTTGTGTGCGAGCCGGCCAAGTGTGGGGAAGTTTCATGGGTTTTCAAGTCAGTTTGATGCTCTTAGGTTGGTTCGAGTTTAACTTTGCAGGTTTAGATTGATCCTCCCGTACTCAATCTCCATTCGGGTGGTGATGTTCGAGCTTCGTATTCATGTAAAAGGCAACCCAATAGCAGATTTTGAATACGATCGCGAAAGAAATGATATACGATCGTATGAGTTTGGATTGAAGACAGTTACAGCTTGAAACCAGCTAAGTACTTTCCAATTCTTTATATAGTTTTATTTTTGCATATTTATTTTCATCATCTCTCATCCTACATTGGGGGCAATGTAGAGTTTAAGTGTGGGGATGGGAGACTGAGTTTGTATAGAAAAAAATATATATATATATAAAAATTGAAAAATCCATAAAAATTTAAAAATTTTCAAAAATGTCCTTGGATCAGAATTTTTGTAACTAAATGAAAAATGATAGATATAATTGGAAACTATGCTTGTGTGATTAAATTGAATAATAAATAGAAAACGCGTTTGATTTGTAATGTTTTGGTAGGCCCAACCGATCTAAAGAGCTTAAATATCCTGATATTGTATCTAGGGTTAATTGACAATTAATTCAGGTTGTCTTGTGGGTTCTTATCTTAGGGGTTTCGGCAAAGTTGAAACTGTCATCATAGGGTGATAGGTACCACTATAAGCAAAAATTTATAAGTTTTTAAAATTACTTGGCACACCACTTTCTTTTTATGAAAATAAATCCGAAAATTGGTGACGCCCGCAATCCATAATCCATCTTGCATGAGCTTAATTAAACAAAATTGAGAGCTTGAGTTCAGCCTGCGTGTTTCCCTTCGGGATGGTGACTTGAAGGATACACCCATGGGCGGGACTTAAGTGATCAATATTGGATGACTAAGTTAGGAGTACGTGTTTCCCTTCGGGATGGTGACTTGAAGGATACACCCATGCTCCAAAGCTTATGTACTTCATGGCTTAAGAACTGCAGCCTACGTGTCATATATCGTGTTCCAACGTGATTGAAACACCACTGGGTTAGGTTCATTCATAAAATAATAATAAAAGCTCAAAAACATGCATCCATCGATCCATAATTCCATAATTTTCAAAAACTCGTAAATTAGTGTTTATAGTGGTGGGAAATCTATAAGGTTTAACCCGTGCCTAAACATGACTTTGAGATGGGATTAGACTAAGTTGTAGCTTCCTGAATGTGAGACCCATAGAGAAACTGTTGCTTGGTAATAAGTAGGATAGTAGATCACAGAATCGGAGGCTCAATAGATCGGTGGTTGGGTTTAGTCGGATAGAAATACCAATTGTTACAGTCAATGCGTGATTATGTTTTAATTGTATGAGACTATGAGAGCAGGTTTCAATTATGATTCCATTGCATAATTCTTTTTCGGGACGCAAAAGAGTAAGTGTGGGATGTGATAAGCGACCAAAGTTTTATGCATTAAACGATCAAACATGTTATATTTATGTAAATTAACATGTGGAATACAAAAGTTTTGTGTAGCTATGCATGTGTAGGTGTTGAAAGCTTAAAGTATGATTTTGGAAGATATTAGGTGAGAGATGCAAGAATCGAAAGAGACACGGAGAAAACGGGGCAGAAACTCAGGACCTGGCGTAAGCCTACGCCTGAACATTTCTTTCACAGCAGCTTCTAGTGTGGCGGCGTAAGCTTACGCCCCCAGCGTAACCTTACGCTGGTTACGTTTCAGACGCAGATTTTTTGTGAAACAGCCGATTTTCATTGTTTAATTGGGGGTTTCTTCCCCAAATTCGAAATCATCTTTTTGACATCAGTTCTTGGGCGATTTTGGGAGTTCTTGGAGGCTAAGGAACACGATTCTAACATCCACTTGAAGATTGAAGATGATCTCCATCACCATGAGCGGGTAATTCACTTGTGGCTTCCTCCAGGCGGACGGTTCATATAGGTTTCATGTTTTGATTCAGTTTATTTATGTTTTTGGATCTATTTAGTTCCTGACAATAACTGAGTAGATTGATGTATTAGTTATTTTAAACAGTTTATTTGAGTGCTTTAAGTTTGCTTGCTTTACGATCTTGTTCGGTTGATGACAAAACCTAGTAGCAGGGTTGGGTGACTAAAGGGGGCAACTTGGCATTCATAAATTGGGTGATTGAATTATACTGGTTTGTGACGGAACTGGTTGTATAGGTTGCTGACAACAGCCTGTCTTCAATTACTATTTTAACTTATTTTCCAACACTATGTCTATGTGGTGTCCAATTAAATAACTGAGTTTTGCATAAACCTAGAATCTGAAGTTTGGAGGAGGTTGCATTTTTATTTGATCTGTGTTTTCATTCTAATTATCAAACTAAGCAGTTTCACTAACCACTGATTCCTCGTGGATACGATACTCTTCTTACCCTTACTAGTTAAGTGTTTAAGGATTGTTTTTGACCGACCTAACGACATCGATCAGACGTGATTTTGGAGTGATTGGTTACGGTGGCCGACAATAGAAGGGTGATTGGTTGCGTTGGTCGGCGACAGAAGGGTGATTAGTGGCGGTGGCCGGCGGCCTAGAATGACGAGGAGGTTACTAGGAAGAAAGGGAGGATGGTTTGTTGTTTGTAGGGTTTGGTAAAGGAAGAAACAACTTTTAAGTAAAAGGGGGGTAGTGGCAAAAAGACGAAAATACCCTCATGTGCAATGCACATGAGGTAACTTAACGTCCGTTAGATTAAAGGACAAAAAATGAGGAAACTTTTCAAATGAAGGACAATAAGTGAAAGTCAAAACTTTAAAGGACTCATTCCTTAATTTAGGTAAACATAAAGGACAAAAATTGTAATTTAGTCTAAAAACAAAAGGTAATAAAGTATAAGGGCTGATTATGCAAATTCCTTAAAAAAAAGTTAACTACACGGATGGTCCCTGTGGTTTGGTCAAATTATGGATTTAGTCCATAACTTTGAGAAATTACGGATTTAGTCCTAATAGTTTACCAACTTTTTTCACTCATGGTCCCTAAAGTCCATAATTTGATCAAACCACATGGACCATCCGTGTAATTAACTCTAAAAGTTAATTCCAAATAATTAATTAATACTTACAACATATTAACGAGCAAAATAAACTAATATCAAGTCATGAGTGATCCAAATGAACTATATATCTATAGTCTTCTAAACCCTCTTTCACACTCCATCCTCTCCCTCTCTCAAGTTTACATCGTCTCTCTATATCCAATGGAGCTTAAGAACATTCTTCAATTTCTTGATGATAAGACCATTTTAATCACCGGTGGCACCGGCTTTCTCGCCAAAGGTTCTCTCTCTCCCCCTCCTATCAGGCCGGTTTTTGTAGACACTGACTTCTTTTCTTGATTATATTGCAGTTATGGTGGAGAAGATACTGAGAGTTCAACCGAACGTCAGAAAACTCTATCTTCTTATTAGAGCTTATGATCAAGAAGAAGCCATCAAGCGTTTTCAAAAAGAGGTATGTGTAGCACTACCTTATGTGCATGTGTGCATGATATAACTAGCTTATGTGCACTACCTGGTGTTAGTATAATAGGTTTGTTTTAAAAAAGAGGCAAATTGGATTTTGTTACTCTAAATTATTACTTATTGACTGATAATAATCCATACTGACAATTTGACCAGTGACACTCCCAACTTTCACTTTTGTTGCTAAGAACAATCTCAGTATTATAAACATCAAAGATTTACGCTTACTTTTTATTCGATTTCACGATCATTAATATGTACGAATTGGGGAAACTTACAAGCAAAATCGAGTAAATTAAGTCTAAACTGTAGTGAAATTTAGCAGCGTCATTGGTCAAATTATAAATATGAATTATTATCGGCTAATATCATAGTTTGAGTCATTAAAATAAAAACTTGCTTAAAAAATAATATAAAATTGAAAAAATGAATAGATGCCAACTAACAATCTTACTTTTACGTCTTGATTATGTAGGTTGTTGGTATAAGTTTATTTAGGATGCTAAAAGAGAAATATGGTAAAAATATATATACATTTTTATCAGAAAAGATAATCCCTGTGGCTGGTGATATCACCTATGAGAATATGGGAGTGAGAGACAACAATTTGATTAAAGAAATGCAAAGCCAAGTCGATGTGGTTGTCAACGCAGCTGCTGTCACCAAGTTCTACGAGAGGTAAAAAGTTTGGAAGGGGTCGTTATGTACGTACTATTTTAATTTTTTAATAAAAATTAGTGGGTTCTGCGACGGGATTGGCTGATTGCCTGATTGTAATCAAAATTTAAACATAAATGTAGATACAATGTAAAAATAACGTTAACCTGGTGCAACGAACACAAAAAGAATTTAAAAAAACAAATAAAAGTAAAAAAAAATAAAAATAAATTAACAGTAAAAAACAATAATCGTGCGTTACGACAGGGCGAGCGTAGTGACAGCTCGACTCTGATAAAAATAAAAACAGCGGGGCGCAACGCATTGCGACACAATTCCTTATTTATAAAACATACATGAAGTGTTTTTTACAATATATATTTTGATTTTACCTTATTATATTAAAAATGCTCAAATGCACCTTTACAATTAGTTTAAACTAATAAGTTATACAATGTTATATGTTACTGTTTTGAAAAAAAATCTGAATAAATATTTGGTCTAAATTAGACCCGAAATGAACGAATGAACACACTCAATGGTTTGTGTCAAAAAAACTAATAATCAAACGATTTTATTACTAATAATCAACAAAATACATAGACATAAAGACAAAAAGAAAGGTTTTAAAAACCCTAAACAGAAACAAGCAACAAGAAGCATAAAATACATAATTGTTTTTCGTGAGACAACCGGAAGCACCCTCTTCTTTAAGTAGCGGGAGAACCCAAGACGAACAAGGAAAGATCATAAATTCGAGCGTAATCTTCGCAAATCCAATGAGAAGGCGGCTAGAAGCATAGAGCTGTTTGGGTGGGGTGGGGGGGGGGGAGGTTCAATGAGCCCAAGGCCCAACCTCAATGATATCAAACAACATTTGTAAAAGTCAAAAAATGCAAAGAAAAAGAAGATAAATGATTAGCAAATTGAATAAAATAATAAAATAGAGTTTTTAACAGCTTGTTCACGTTAATTCATTAAATTTTAACCGAACAAAACAATGGATGCATAGTTTAAATTAACAACTATATTCAAGTAGTATCAAGTTGTTTCAAATCCTTTCTTTGGTTTATTGTAGATATGATGTGGCCTTTGGTATCAACACATTTGGAGTAAAACATGTTTCTACGTTTTTTTTCAAAATGTGTTAATATGAAGATGTTTCTCCATATCTCTACAGGTTTTTTTTCATCTCATATCATTTTTTCTTTATATATATTTTTATCCTACATATTCGCTCAATGTTTTTAAATTAGAAACCAAGACCCTATTAAGGATCCCGGGAACATTTGAATTTCAAATGGATATTTAAATTTGTATAGTCAAAGTTGTTATATATTTTCCTTTCCTAGTCAACATGCTCCATTTGTATATTAGGAATACTTTACGTAATGAAACAAATGAATCTTTTTCAAATATCACAATCTCTATATGGTTGTTATATATTTTCCTTTGACGCCGATCTTATGATAATCGATCCAGCAACCAGTCCTTTAACTCGGGATCTAGTGGGTCTCGAACTTCGGGAGGCCAAAATACCTATAACAACAGTTCTCGTGGCTTGGGCAACTCGTCTTTTTGCCAATTCTGCAATATACAAGGTCATGATACGAAAGAGTGCAGGAAGCTAGCCCGGTTCCTTAGAGAAAATAATATCTCTATGTCACAAATTGCTCCAACAGTCAATACCACTACCACTAGCTCCGCAACCACCGCCTCACCTTTCAACTTCATCCAAATTACCCACTGTTTTCAACATCCAAATCACCTCTCCCTCATCCTCATCTCCTATTCCTAATACTCAACCTAATGTCCGTATTCAACCTACCATTCCTAACACCCAACCTACTTCCATACAAACATTTACTGCTCCACCTTCCCACCCCACTCCTACGTCACCCTCTTATTCAACTCCCATGCATCCATTCTCCAACACCATGCAAACTCCTTCCATCTCACCTTTCGCACCCTCTGAATCCATCCCAACCTCAATTGAACAATCTTCTGCCACTTCACCCGTAACCCCCTCAGCCTCAATTACATCTTCATTATCTCACCCTTCTGCCACCGATCCACCACCCTTACCACCTCGTTCTCGCAAACCCAATCCCAAGTTTTTCAACCCCAACTTCATCAACACAACACCCTATTCCTCCTACTCTTGAACCTCACACACATTTGCAAGCATCTAAAGACCCTAAGTGGCAGAGTGCAATGGATCTTGAATACAATGCACTACTCCAAAACCAAACTTGGGATCTCGTTCCCCACATTTCCCAAACACCAATCGGGTGTAAATGGGTTTTCCGTGTCAAGCGTAATCCGGACGGTTCAATTGCCAAGTACAAGGCCTAGCTTGTAGCTAAGGGCTTCCACCAACAACATGGGAAGGATTACTTTGACACCTTCAGCCCGGTTACAACCATTCGAACCATTTTATCCATTGCCCTATCTAATGATTGGCCATTACATCAACTTGATGTTAACAACGCTTTCCTTCATGTCACTCTTCATGAAGAAGTTTACATGCAACAACCTCCCGGTTATGTTAACTCCCAATTTCCGAACCACATTTGCAAATTAAGAAAATCCCTATATAACCTCAAGCAAGCTCCTTGTGCTTGGTACATTGAACTCACCAATTTCTTGGTCAAGCCGGGCTTCAAAAAGTCTCTCGCTGATGCATCTCTCTTCATCTATCAACAAAATGACGTAACGTGCTATTTCATGGTTTACGTCGATGACATCGTCCTCACAGGCAACACTCCTGCCTTCATTCATAAATTTATTTCGGATTTAAGCGCCAAGTTCTCTATCAAAGATCTCGGGCCCCTTCACCACTTCCTTGGTATTGAAGTCATTCCCACACCCACCGGTCTCTTTCTTTTTCAACATCGCCATATCCAAGACATCCTCACCCAATTTCATATGGATGGGGCCAAGGATGTGGTCACTCCTCTAAGCTCCTCCACTTCCCTTTCTCCTAATGATCCATCACCCTCTGTTGATGCGACTCCATATCAAAGACTTGTTGGCTCTTTGCAATATCTTGCCTTTACGCGTCCCGACATTTCTTTTGCCATTAACAAACTCGCACAGTTCATGCATTCTCCCAAACAAACTCATTGGCAAGCCCTAAAACGTGTTCTTCGTTATCTCAAAGGAATCGTTCACTTTGGTCTCTTCCTAAACCGCCGATCTCCACTCACGCTCTCGGCCTTTTCGGACTCTTATTGGGGTGGCACTAACGACTCGAGTCACTCCACCACTGTCTGCTTAATTTACATCGGGTCAAACATTATTTCATGGAAATCTACTAGACAAAAATCTGTTTCCAGGTTCTCTACGAAAGCCGAGTACAAAGCTTTGGTTAATGCTGCAGCGGAGTTATCATGGGTTAAAAATCTGCTACGCGAGTTAGGCATTCGGGTTCCCTGCTCTCCAACGTTGTTCTGTGACAATACCGGTGCAACTTATTTAAGCGCCAATCCGGTCTATCATTCCCGAATGAAACATGTGGCGCTCGACTACCATTTTGTTCGCGAACAAGTCTCCGCAGGGCTGCTTTATGTTCGCCATATAAACTCCAAAGATCAGCTTGCCGACTTGCTAACGAAACCACTACCTCGGACTCCATTTCTTCATATTCGCTCCAAGCTTGGAGTCTCCGACGGAGCCTCAATCTTGCGGAGGCGTATTAAGGATCCCGGGAACATTTGAATTTCAAATGGATATTTAAATTTGTATAGTCAAAGTTGTTATATATTTTCCTTTGATATCTCCTGCATCTTCTCCTAGTCAACATGCTCCATTTGTATATTAGGAATACTTTACGTAATGAAACAAATGAATCTTTTCCAAATATCACAATCTCTATAGACCCATGATTGAACATCAAGGATGACTGAGTAGACTCAAGACTCTTGAGTGATGGGATGAATCTTATCCTACAAATCATTTTAAAGCATAAATGGCATTAGAGGACCACAATGGCGGACTTTAATTATTGTAGATAACCTCATGTCTTTAACCACCTTACATATCATCCGACAATAGATAGTATGATTACTCATAGTAATAAATTTTAACAAGGATATATATTTAATCCATCAAGTATTTATTCTAGCTACATGATTTGTCAAGTTCATGTTATTAAGTTTGTTTGGCATGTGAAGCAATATGCACTCTTAGATACTTTATTTCTTTGTAGATTGACTATGTAGTCTTGAGGTAAGATCAGGGACGTCTCTACAGTACAAGCAACTAAAGTAACTGCTTTCGGCCCCAAATTTTAAGGGCCTAAAAAACTGAAAAAAATACTTTAATCTATATTAATTTTAAGCTGAAAATATATGTGATAATCCACTAATTTGTGTTTTTAGAGAGAAACAAGAAAAGATAACAAAAAGATTGAATGTTGATTTATGAGTTACTGTAATAATATTCAGCCTAAACATTAATATTATATGTTTTGACACTCTATAGAATTACATTTTAAAAACTTTCATATATTAGAAAACTTTGACAAAAAGGCCTCAATTTCAAAGTTCGTTTTAACCCCAAAATAAGTTGAGCCGTCTCAGGTAAGATATTATACGAGGTATGTTTCATAGCCCTAGAGTTGGAACATATATTTTTGAAAGTAAACCAAGATGCATTGAACCTTTTAGCTTATGTCTCCGGTGAAGAGGACGGGCTTATATTGGAAAAACATTGTAAATCGGGTTCAACCCTCAATGGGAAAAGTAAAGTGGACATTGACAAAGAGAAAGAAGTGATAGAGGAGTGTCTGAAGCAACTAATGACTGAAAAGGCTACAGATAAAGCCATTGCATCTTCCATGAAGAATTTGGGTATCCAGAGGTCCCTATTCTCTCTTTTTTCCTTCTCATTTCTCCCTTCTACAATGGTTTCATTATTAGATTTAAATAAGAGTGTGTGTGCACGCGCGTTTGTGTTATGATGATATTTGAGTTTCACAGTGTGTCCTTCTAAAATCTTTTTGGTTTTAAGCATATCCAACTTTTATGGGACAATGACATGTTTGTATTGATTGATGATGTTAAATAATTGAGAAGGGCAAAGCGTCATGGATGGCCAAATACATATGTATTTACAAAAGCGATGGGGGAGATGCTACTTGGGGACTTGAGGATGGATGCGCCATTAGTCATACTACGCCCTTCCATCATCAGCAGTACTTATAAAGAACCCTTTCCAGGATGGATCGAAGGTATCAGGTAATACACCAAATGTCCAAAAGAAACTTGTTTAACTTGTATCCTCATTTTACTATGTAATTGGTTTTCATCTGTAGAACCATTGATGTTGTATGTGCTGGTTACTTTAAAGGAACAATCTCATGCTTCCCAGGAGATCCTAATTGTATAATGGATGTAGTAAGTGTCCTCAATTCATGTGCTTTAATATCAATTATGGTTAATTTAGTTACTTATTTGAATTGGGATTGTAGGTACCAGCAGACATGGTGGTGAACGCTATGATTGTCACAATGGCAGCTCATGTAAATGACAATGATTCGGGGATCATTTATCATGTGAGTTCCTCTGCTTCAAACCCAGTTAAATTACATCAGATCGTGGATTGGTCGTTTCAGTACTTTACCAAACATCCATACATAAAAGAGGGCAGACCCACCAGACCCGACCGGTTCAAATTGTTGACATCCCCAGCAAGCTTTCAGAAATATATGGAAATTCACTATGGACTTCCTTTAAAGGTTTATTACTCCTACATGTGTTTTCATATTTTATGTAGCAATAAATGTGATCAAGTATGAAGGAGCTGCTTTCAATTCATTATAAACTTCGGTCATATATATATAATAGTGAAACATAAGCTTTAAAAAAATCGACCAGAAGCGACGCTAGATGTTGGAATTGACCGTAAGAGGGAATTAGAATGTTAGGGTTGAGATCGATGGAATAAGAATAGTGATATTTTTAGTAAGGTTAAAAGGGTAATTTTATAAAAGAGTGGGATATATGTAATTTAAGTTTTGTGTTGGGTATATAAGTAATTAGGGTTGAAAATAGAGGGTATATGTAATTCTACCTTAAAAAATACTAATAATCTTCTTTCTTTCAGTTCCTTATATATGTGTTACTTAATTAACACACCCATGAATCACATCTTTTTTTAGGGATTGAAAATCGCCAACACGATACTCTGCAATGCTCTTAATGGTTTATACACAGATTTGAGCCAAAAGCTAAAGATTGGAATTGGATATGCAGATCTTTACAAACCTTACACTTTCTCAAAAATAATGTATGTGATCTTCTCATATAATAGAAACTACAACACATAAGGCTTTTTCAAGTTCTTCTAATTATAAGGACTACCTTTGTTTATCCTCTGCAGCTATGATGATTCGAACCTCAAGAACCTGCATAACCTATGCAAAGAGAATACTGATGACGACGTGGCACAACTGTTCTTCTTTTATCCGACTTCTATTAACTGGGAAGACCATTATATGAATAGACACCTCCCGGGCTTAGTTAAGTATGCAATCAAATAACTACAAGAAGTTGATAAAACCATATAAATTAACTAGCTTTATACACATTCGGTGGCCATGTTGTTTAATGTCATAATGTCGTAACTATCTTTCTCTGCATTCTAAACGAAAACAGTATTTGTTTATCAACTTCAGAGATTTCTCCAATAATTTCATTTGAAGATTGCTTAATCTACTCTTTTTGTCATCATAACTGAATGCATTAATTTTAACCGTCAAGAAAAACCATCCCACGGATTGCCATGCTGGCAATCTGATATTTCAATCAGATCAATGACGTGTCTTACGTAAGGAAAGCATTACTCCCTCCATGTAGAAATACATACCAAAGTAATTAGATTTTTGAATCTCAGCAATCCTTTAGTAATCCATGGGCCATTATAAGGGGGCTAAACTTCTTGTTCTTGAAAAAAATGAATATTTAATTCAAATTAATAAAAAGTTGCTTTCAATATTAGAAGAGTCCTCGGCCCTGCACAAATATGCTCCAAAAATATATATCATATATTTGTGGACATATTGTGTATCAAGAATGAAACAAAAAGCGGATATAGTCGAATGGGTCGTTAATTAAATTACAAATTTATTATAAAATAATATTAATTGTTACAAAAACTTAAGGAGCTATTTGAACTAATGTTTTTATTGTATATATCTATACTATATATTATAATACATTTTAGTATGATGAGATTGTCTTTTTAAATTAATTTTTAATAGTTTGACGGGACAAAGTTGTGTTTTATGAATATAACTATCTTAATTATCTTTTACACACATGAATATTATGTAATTAAATACAAAAAAAGAAGTAACTAAATATTAATGATTATAAATACCATAAATTAGTTAGACTACAACTTCAATTTTGGAGTTATTACAATCAATAATGAAATTTCTTTATAAATCTAATTATATAAACAATCAATTTACTGTTTAACTAAATTCTTAAAATCGTTTTTATTTTATATGATTTCATATTTACTTTATTTTATAGACTTTTATTAAACCTTCAAATCTATATGATACTTAACAAATTAATTGTTCAAACGCTTTAACAGTGTCTTTATTTTTGTGTTGTATTTTCCGTCGCATCGCGCAGACACCCCCTCTGGTTCGTATCCAATGAAGATTATCATGACTAAAACTAAAATATTTTATTAAATTAAATCATAGAAACGTATCATTTCACGATGGTAGTTACTCTCTTTTAGCGTAATCTCTCTTACAACACTTTCAACGTGATGGAAAGTGAACAAGAAGAACATGACGAAAAGACTTCAAGTATATTGCAAAAAGAAGACAAACATTGATTAGGTTTGGATATTTTAATTCCAACTAGGTAACGTGGGAATTTGAATTTCAATTAATATTCTCCTTCAATATATCTAAAATAAACGGCGATTAATATATATATATATTTTAAATATTATATTATTACATCTTCAATATACAACATATTATTAGTTTTATAGTTTATATATTTTCATTCTTATATTTGTGAAATATATATCATTTTTATTTTTAAAATTTATAGTAATTAAGTTTTCTTCTATTGTGAAAATAAAGGCTATTATATTTTTACTATAATAAAAATATGAGCAAGCTACAGAAAATGTTAAATATATTTATTCATATATTATATTATATCGTACAATCTTTAACCATCATTATAAATGTCTCTAAAAAATTAAACTATTAAAAGAAAATTTAATTTTAGTGAAAGAAAGTTTGATGTGGTCGAGTTGCATATTAAAATACTAGCTTTAATCCCGTATGTTACACGGTGTGAAACGTTAAGATTATATTAATAAATATCTTAATAACTTTTTAATACAAATATGATATTGTATTTGTAACTTTTCATTTTGTTACACGTTATGATTATATGGATGAAAGTAATCACAACATTAAAAAATACATGGAAATACATTTCATAAGTTGTGTACTTTTTACAATACATTAAATTACATGTCAAATGAAACCTTATAATGATTATTTATAAATTTGAAAATACTTTATTATATGAAACATTTGACGTGGTATTGGTAAGTTTTCATGTTTACCAAGGATTAATAGTTTGAGTCTATCTCTACTTTTAACTCATGATAATGCAACATACAGCTGATCATTAGTAAACATTGGATATTTCGATACAAACCAACATTTGAAAGTGGTTGCCCTAAACTTTTATTCATGGTCATTACAAAACATATAACAATTGTATATTTTTTTATTTGAAGTTTTGATAAAATTATTTTGTCTGAATATGTTAACCCAATTACAGGGATAAAATTGTGATAACCAATTTTGCTTCCAAATATAATCTTCGCTTCTATAACGCAATTACCTAATGATTTGACCTGAAGTCTTGTTACATTACTTAAACCATTTTTTCATCAATATTTTTTAATAGCATAATTAGAACATATACATTTAAAACTCATTTATGGTTTAACAAACCTGATACTGTAAGTTCATTTAGAAAATCAGGAGATTATAAACTTTCATCATCAAGATGCTCTGATTGACGGATACTATTTGTACTTGCATGCGAAAAATCTCGCTAACTTTTAATACTAAATCTCTTATTAAAAAAAATATAAAAAAGATATAAATAAAATTTAAATTTTAACAATATATCGTCTTTTAAATGCAAAATTTAAAATTCCAAGTTTTAAAATTTTCACTTTTTAATATTTCGACACAATTAAATTTAAAATTTCAAAATTAAATATGAAAAAAAATTAAAACTAATAAATTAGAAATGAAACTTGTAAACATATTTTTTGAAAAAAACAATTCTCTTCATTTAAAAAAAATAAAGTTTAAAATATAATACACTTTTTAAAATAAATATTTGCAAGTTTCATAATTTTATTAAAAACTAAGTGTTAAAATTTATAAATTAAAATATAAAATTTATTTATAAATGTCAAATTTAATTAAAAAACTGCTAATTAAATATTAGTAAACTTTATTTTAACACTTATTTATTGAAAATACAAAGGTAGTATTTTTAAATTTTATTTGTAAAATTAAAATAATATTGTTTTTTGATAATAAATTTTAAAAAATAGTTTTTTAAATAACAAAAGTTTAAAACTCGCTTTTTTAAAATCTTTTTTTTTAATTCTTGATTTTTTTTAAATATTCACTTTTGATGATAATTTAAAAAAAATGTTAGCTAGTGATAATAATGATAAATTGATTTGTTAAATGCTTATTTATGTAACTTTTCAAAAAAAAGACTGAATATAGAAATATTGAATGGGGATATAAATATGATTTTGGGGGGAAATTTTTATGAGATGTAATGTGGTGATGCCAAGTGACAAAACCATTTAGTTTTTTATTATAAGAGGAATTTGACAGATTAACTTAAAAAGTTAAAAGTTAAAGAACTTGAAAACATAAGCCATGTGACCGGTGCAAGGAGAATCATTAATCGAATAAGCCAATAGCTGAATGAATTTAAAAGAATCACATAACTCAAGAACCATGATCAGTGAACGATTTGACCATGAGATCGACTATCATATGTCTACGCAAATAGAACAAATTGAATTTCGATCAATCAAATTATGAACGATCCTACACATCCTTGAGTATTTAATATACACCAATTTAGAGATAAGTGATGTGTGTATAAATTAAGCTTTACATTACTTAAATATGACAACATTTTTAGACATATCTTTTTATAAACTAAATCAAAGTTTGTAAAAAAAAATTACGATTCATAAAAGAATGGCTTGTTAAAGAAATAGCTTAAAACCTGAAACTTAAAAATGAGTAGTAAAACAAGTTTTATGAAATTGAAATAGTTTATAAAAATATAACTCTTAAAAACTAAATCAAATACGTTGAGGCTGTTTATAAACTCTACTTTATAAAAGATAATATATTTTATGAACTTGAAGTATGAAACAAAAGTGGTTGGAGGAATTTTTCTAACATGTTCTAAACTCATAAATTGCAATAACACATTTTAATGAGACGTCCAAATTTGGGTAGTTGGCACAGCTTTTTATTTTAAAGCCATAGATTTTTTTTTGAACATAAACTTTAGTGTTTTTAAGATGTAATCCTTTGTCAAATGGTTTAGAAAATTGCTTGAAAACTAAAATAAAAAGTTTACGTGCTAGGAGTTTGTAGTCAAATCATCGAAACGATTGCGAATGGTCGTGTATTCTTACTCTATTTTAAAAAAAACATTCTTCACAATTTGATCCACCCTTATACACACTTAAACTTCGTACTTTTAAGCTATCTCTAAGTGATTTCTAACTATCTAAAGGTTTTTCACATTAGGAGAGAGACCATAGATTAGAAAGAGATGAAGTTTTTGATGAGTATATTATGTAAAATTCATACTCAAACACTTATTCTTAAAAAGATTAGAGTAAACTTATAAATGTCACATCCACCTTACTTAAAGAGAAGAGTGCTGATGTCTGATTATCACTACTTACATTAGTGAAACGAGAGAGGTGATCACTACATATTAGTAGGAAGTTGTAACAATGATGTCTATTGGACTAGAGACACGAGTCTAGTAAAGAAAAGGTCTTGGTGAAGACCAATGAGTGGAGGTCGGGTGAATCTTTAACATCCACTCAAACCACTATAAATCAATGTGTTCTTTTGTTAATATCTCATCTACTCGAACTCGATATTTATAAATTATTTTTCAAACTAAATGTTCTTCATCATAAATATTTTCTTAACAAAAAGAAAGTATTTAAAGGTAGTAAAAAAGTTAAAGTAGCACATTCACCTTATCTTATCTCTAGGTTCATACACCTAAGCTTGCATATACACTTACATAAAAAGTAACGAAACTTAACTAATCGAACCCTAACCCATGATTTTCATTGTACTTGTCACACACATAACCCTAAACCAAAACTAGAACAAAAAACCCAATATAACGATAACAGAACCCTAAATTGAAATACCAGATCGGAGATCGAAAATAGAATATAGAATTCATTTTTGTATGCATGCAATTTTAGGAGATTCATGCATGAAACATAAATTAAATCGATTTTATAGTGTTTTCATTAGGGTTCGATCTTATATTATATGTGTGCACATGGTTGTTGAACCTTGAGATGTTTCGAAAGAAGGTTGGACGATAGTTAAAGGATCAACAAAATTTCAATAACATACGATTTAGGATTAACAAACACATACACTAGTAATCATATAAACTATGTTTTTATGTAGCTCATTCTAAAAGTATAAAATAACTTTAAATTTTTACAAGTCATTTTAATTTTTAATTTATGTTTATTGGTGTAAGATTACATTATTTGTTTTATTAATTAATTAATTTCTGGAAACGAAAACGTTTATAATTCTTAAAATTTTATAGTACTTTTAGCTTAATAATTAGCTAAACGTATAAAATTTCTTAACCACTAAGATTTTGTCTAGCGCTAAATGTCGCGAGATACTATTCCTATATTCATTACTACTATAAAAAACATTAAATCACATTAGATTTTAGGAATAAAAATAAAACATCTATACAATATTTATAAAACTTTTGTTTATTAAAAATATATTTATAAATATTATATATAATAGTGAGAAAGATTAGGCGCAAAACCTTTTGAGCTTCTGATTTAGCGGTAACAATACATTTAAGAAAAAATGTTCATTCTTAAATGATTAAAGGGTTAGAAGGTGTCTGAGAGTATGGTGGGAAAGTGCTTATTGAGTTATTGACTTTTTTTAAAAAGGGATAAGTCAAAAAAATAGATTTTTTTAAAAAAAGCCAATAAATAATTTCCAAAAGTACATCCAAACACCTTCTTAGAGTCCCATTATAGACAAAAAAAAATATAGGTTTAGTTGTATGATTAAAGGACGCGTAAATCAGTCGTTTAATAGAAAACACAAACAAGTAAAACCAGACCAAGAGAACTATTTGTGTTAAAGTGTGACAACTAACTTTCTTACTGACGTTGTCGTCCACCAAAAATTACTTTTTACGGTATCACGTCCCACACGTAGTTTCTTTTAACAACGAATTAATACCATCTAACCCTGTCACTTTTGTGAAAGACAATCACCATTACCACCAGACCAGAAGCGCATCGAAGCCGCATAGCTTAGTTAAAAAGCCATTTTTTATTAGAATTTCAACAATTTGATAAAGAAAAGGAAAGTACCGGGACATGAGTGAGTGGGTGAGTTTTCTTTAAATGGAGGCCATCTTTGATTCGTCCTCATCTACTTATTATACCTCCTCCTCTTCTTCATCGACTACCACCATCTTACTCTAACCGATTGATATTTTGAGTCACCAATTGCTGCCTGGAACTAAATCTCCAAGGGTTTAGGGTTGCTAAAAGGATCTTGTTCGATTCAACATCCAGATTTGGTAATTCTCATTCGATTTATGTCTTCTTATATGCCTTGATTCAATCTTCATCATCATATTCCCCCTTTTTTTTCTTATTTCGACCTATATTTCAATGCTTAACAAATTGCATATGAAATCACATTTATGTGAGTGAGATTATTGTTCAACTTTAGGTCTCAAATGCTGTTTGGGGATTTTTTTTTTTACTGCAGTAGATGTTTATTTGAAAGGGTTTTGTATCTATGTTTCAGATTAGGGTTAGTTTCTAATGATCTTTAAATTAGGAACTTTTCAGATGATTTTGCAATTCAGCTTTCAAACTTCAATTAGGGGTGGTATTCAGATTTCATACAGAAACCTATTAAAAACAAACAGAACCTTAACAGCTGAATTAAGCAGTTAGGGGGTGGGTGGGTGGGTGTGGGGGGGGGTTATAAAAAGAAAAAGAATGTTCTTGCAGTTAATAAAAAATACTGGTTGTTGTATGATGTTCAATTTTTTTAGAACTTTCTGTTTACGTGCTCGTGAAATGGGTTGTTGCTTGAATGTCATTCCTATGATCTAGTTAGTGTTTTAGGCTGTATATGATTGTACGGTGGTGTATCGATCTCATGATCCGGTAAGGGTCAGATGTTTTGTATGGTAACTTTGTTTTAAGGAAACGAAGTGTTTTGGTGACTTTTTTTATTCATTTTCTTGGTTAATATATAAAGTAACCAGGGGATACCATTTTAGTGAAATTTAGTTTCATGTTTTAGTTAAGTCGATTATGAAACTGGACTTGAAATGCGTTATTTTTGTCATTTTCAAAGAGCTCGTGTGTTGGCCATAAAAATATTTTAAAAATAATAATTTCTGATATTTGAAATCTTTTTGTTTATGCAGGTTTAGATTGCTTATACTTTAAGCTTTGGCCGATTTCCGCAACCTTGATTTGTGGCTAAGAAGTAGAGATGGCGTCCAAATCAAGACCTAAAACAATAAGCGTGTATCTTTACATCCCAAACATTATTGGTGAGTTCCTATAAAGCCAGTGAACTTTATGACATACCTAAATGGATATATATTCCGATCAGTTAATTCACTTAAAATCACATGTCATGATATGATGAAATGTATGTTTTTATATTCTCCCTGGTTTTTTGTTGATATTTTATTGCTGTCCAAGCCTTTTCTTTACGGAATATCTGTTACCACTCAACATGCATGATCAATGTGTATAATAAATCACAATCTAAGAACGTGTAATCATTTATTTAATCAGAAAGCCAAGAAGAATTTCTTATGCTTTATGTCCTTGTTATTCCTTTTGTTATTATGATTATTGTTTGTCCGTTTCTTATCCAATTGATTACAGACCGTTAAGTTAACATTGGCGTTCATTTAGTTTTTGGGTAAATCCTTAATCATGAGACCCAATAATGAAAAATTCATAGGGCCCCACCATTACCATGCTAACAAGTGTGACTAGGTAAAACACAACTTACGCTGGGTAGGTAGCCTTCAAGGGTTAAGGTGGGAACCAGTGGAAGCTGGATTCAGACATAGACCTCTGCTAGAGGAAATTTAGACACGTTTTTATATCAAGTTATTACTAATGAATTCGACTTGTTTACTCCTTCAGTGATGTATCTTTTTGTTTTCTGTTATTATTTTAACGATTTTACAATTAATGTGCAAAACGTGCTAAATTATTATGAATTATGTCATTCTGTCTTGAACTTGACTGCTTATGTCTATGTACAGGGTACATAAGAGTTCTTTTGAACTGTTATGCCTTTGCAATATGCTTTACCAATAAAGAGCTCTTTTCAATCCTCTATTTCATCAGGTAAAGATTAAATATGAAAAAGTTGTTAATTACCCTGATTCAAGGTGTAACTAAGATGATGTTTATTTGAAAGGCTGTAATTAGGATATTAAACGGTTGATCTGGTTGTTTCAGCTTTGTTTGTGACGCCTTGGATGGTTGGTTTGCTCGCAAATTTAATCAAGGTAAAGAGTATTCCATAATAATAATAATAGTTGTTATTATTATTATTATCAATATTATTTTTATCCTTGAGCTATATATTATATTTTCATACTGAATGTCATCTGATTTCTAACCATTTTTTCTGTTTCTTGGATTTTTGTGTTATTTATCTAATATATTCTTTTATTATTTTTCCCTTCTAGTTTCAACCTTCGGGGCTGTTCTGGACATGGTCACAGATAGGTGATGATAATAGTTAGTTTTTTGAATTATTCACGTTAACGCCATATTTCTCGTATCTGTATATCTGCCTAATTATTATCCTGATATTCATCACCTTTATTTCATATCTGTAACTGAAATTTGGCGTCTTTCAGGATAAGCACTGCGTGTCTTCTAGTTATTCTCTCTCAAGTCTACAGGTTTTTTATTTCTCACTTTCTATTCTACTAGTTTTGTGTTTTTTTTATTTCATATAGTCATAACTGAATTCATTTATCAACTTTACAGACCCAGCTTTGTATTCCTGTCGTTGCTTGCTTTGGATATTGCAAGCCATTGGTTTCAAATGTACAGGTATTTACACACCTGTGTAACACTCTGTCCCAAATTTCGAGTATGTGAAATATGATTACAAAGTTATATTATTTCAGTGTAATCCATTTCTTTGAATAGAATGGTTTAAGTTGTTTTAGGTTTTAAAAGTACACTTTGGACAACTTTTGATCCGTTTGATCTGTCTTTTTAAGCTACTTCTATTTATTTTACCTCTTAGACCCCAAATCGACCCACTCATAATAAATGGGTCGAAACTGCATCCTCTAGTTGTATGGGTGTAAGATATCTCAAACATTCTGGACCAATTCTTTGAATGCAGTACTTTCTTGGTTGGCAAATCCAATCATAAAGATGTGAAGGATAGCACCAGTTGGTTATTTAAGTTATACTATGGAAACAGGATGTTTATGGGATACTGCTGCGTCGCTTGCGAGGTAAAAAAAAGCTTACTTTTTACTCATTTATTATTATTACTAGGTTAGAATCCCGTGTATTACACGGGTTAAATAAATGCAATTATATATATCTAGTAATAAAAAGTTTATGTTTTTAAAACCCGTGTAATACACGAGTTGAATAAACCGGTGTATTACACGGGTTGAATAAAATATAATGTAATCTATTAACATATAAACTCGTCAAAATGGAGCAATGTGAATATGTAACTATATGATTAAAAGTTTGTTTTATTTGAATCCTGGTTGGCTATAAAATTGTTTTCAGTTTGTAGAATTCATAAATATATGATTAAACAAATTAATTGATGATAAACATATTAAATTCAAAAATGGGTAGATAAAATTTGAAACAAATGATTAATTTTGTTGCCTAAAATAGGGGAGTTGATTATTAATAGGAGAGAGAGGTGGGAAAATGAGAATAAGGAGACCTAGATATGTGACAAGTGTCCTCTTAGTTTACTTGTTTATTAGGTAGTATAGATATAGATATAGATTATTATCATTATTATTTATTTTTTTACCCATTTTAGAGATTTCTCAACAGAAAGTCCTCTCTTAACAATTCAATCTCTGATTCTGCAGCTTCTTTACATAACTTTGTTTCTTCTAGCAAAGGAGTCGGAAAAGATGACCGATGTAAGCCTAATTTTTTTTTTGGTGATGTATTCTTGTATAGTATTTTGGAGTTACAGATGTAATTTTTCTGTGTATGAAAACTTAGGTTTTGATGGGTGCTGCAAAACAAAGTATAATATTTTCTGCATTACTTGCTTTGCTTCTCTTTGGATGGGCAACCAAGCAACTAGTCAATGTTATACAGGTACCATGATGATTTTATTTACTCTTTTACAACTCAATATCATTATTTACTGTTACAGAATTTGTGCTATGATAATATATCAATTACGGTATGAGTGAACACTTGAATCAAAAAGTCGGGTTGGGTTAACCCACGACACTTTTTTATTCCCGTTCAGTTGATGGAAATCACACCCAAAATCGAACACACAAAACACAAAATTATGATTAACAAGATCGGCTCTTTTATTAATATTAAACCGAAACCGAAAACCACACCTTTACAATGACCTTTAACCCGATATTTATACTAAACAAACCCTTGGAAACTAAGCTACCTTAACTAGGAAACCAAATCAAAACAAATCTTTAAATTAAGCAACTAAATAATAAAACTAATAAATAAAACAAACTTATTCTCTTTTCTTTTTTCCTGAATATCTTGATCCAAACAATAACCAACTTGATCCCCAAGTTTTGAACAGTGTTGTAAAAATCGCGCCTAGGCGCCAATTAATCGCTGGCGCTAGGCTAAGGAGGAATTTTGACCTAGTCGGTCCAAAAATCGCTAGACGGTCCAAATTGCGCCTAGGCGGCCAGATTCCTGCGAACATTCCGGCGAAAACCTGAAATTTCCGGCCAAATTCCGGCGAAAACCTGAAATTTCCGGCCAAATTCCGGCGAAACCTTTGGTGTGGTTTAATAATGAACATTTTTATAAAAATTACATATAAAAATGTGTGTATATATATAGAAAACTGAAAATTACATATAAAAATTCAAATCCGATTAATCCCGCCTAGGTCTAGGCCCTACCCCACCGCCCGACTAGCGCCTAGCGATTTTTAACACTGGTTTTGAAACATTAAGATTAATCCAATATTCTCTCCCTTAATCTTAATGTGTTCCTTCTAGACCTTGAATTCCATTTCCAAGTAACAAACTCATTTCTTTCACTTCTAACCTTGGATCACCTCCCTTGCGTTATTTCTTGTGATCTACTCCTTGGTCACATAAACCTTTATCTTTAACCGGCCCACTCAATTTGCCAGCTCTATCTGGTTCATCATCATCATGATAATCACTATCATGATATGCATCCAGTGTTGTAAAAATCGCGCCTAGGCGCCGATTAGTCGCTAGGCGGCTCGTTAACGACTAATTTTGGCCTAGTCGGTCCAAAAATCGCTAGGCGGGCCTAGGTTCCGGCGAAAACCTGAAATTTCCGGCGAAAAACTGAAATATCCGGTGAAAACCTTTGGTGTGGTTTAAAAATGAACATTTTTATAAAAATTACATATAAAAATGTGTGTATATATATAAAAAACTGAAAATTACATATAAAAATTCCAATCCGATTAATCCCGCCTAGGCCTAGGCCCTACCTCACCGCCCGACTAGCGCCTAGCGATTTTTACAACCATGTATGCATCACTTCCTCTTGTTGCTTGCTACACAAGGCTGGTCACACAACTTCAATCAAACAGATTGTTGACTTCCTTGGTTCACACAGAAACACTTTAGATCGGCCCACACAATATATTTTTGATTTTTACCACCCAGGTTCTCTCTCTTGATCACACAGATCTGCTCCCCTGCTTTCTTAGACTGCATCCACCGAATCATAGATTCTTCTTCCTTTTGTTCAAACATAACCTTTCTCCTTAGTTCACAATAGAACTTCTTCCCTCGATATTCTCGGCTCACTCAGAACTCTCTCGATATCTTCTTTGCTTGAGAGTTGGTCTGGAACAGTGACAACGGTTAATATCTCATCGGGAACTAGTAAGTTTACGTTTGAAGGAATTCGTGACCTGATTCTGGGAGAAGACATACGACGCAAGAGTTCGGGTGATCCTTCAAGTTCACTGTTGAATACAGAAGGCAGAGGAAGAAGATTTGAACGAGGGAGCAATCATGGAAGAAAGAGGAGCCCGTCAAAGCACCGGAAAACATCGCTTGTTGGGATTGCAAACAGGTAGGGCATTTCAGAAATCAGTGCCCATCAGCTAAGAAAGAGAAAGAGGTGAACGTTGCAACAAAAGACTCAAATGTCACTTTGATCCGTAGCTATGGATTCATAGGTTCTGGATTCAGAAGCATCATTCCATGCCACACACGACATTGGGATGATGAAGAATCGTAAACTTGGAGACTTCAGGAAGGTACGACTAGTTAGAAGTCCTAGACATTATGGGCATGTGTGATATTGTTTTGAAAACTTCATTGGGAACCGCCTGGACTTTGAAGAAAATCAAAGTTATTCAAAGCCTGAAGAGGATCTTATTTTAGTTGGGCAGTTAGATTAGATGATCAGGGTTAGGATGTTATGTTTGGTGGTGGTCAGTGGAAGGTAGTCAAAGGAAACTTGGTGATTGCTCGTGGTAAGAAGAGATGAACTATGTACATGGTCGAGATACCGTCAGATGGAGTTAATGCAAGAGGTAAGACTATATCAGTTGCAAGAGGTAAAAACTCTAGATCTGAAGGTAGTGAAAGTTGGGTTCCGTGAACCTCGTATGCAGAAGAAGGTTACCTTTGCAGATTAGAAGGAGATACCTAGAGCATGTTCAAAGGTTCAGAAAGAACAACCAAGAAAGGTGTGGAGAGGTTCAGAAAGATCAATGAAAAATGGATGATCAGGAAAGACTCGTGACAGTGGGAGTACAGAGGTGGAAGATGGTCCACCTCCAGTTACAGCTTCAACTCCACAGAGGGTCAGAAGAACCGATACACCTTCACTGAAATTCTCTCCGTCGATTAATTACCTGCTTTTGATGAAGAGTGGTAAATCCTAGTATTATTCAGAAGCCAGCATAGTAAGAGATTCGTTACAGTGGGAGTAGACAATGAAAGGAAAGAAGGGGTCAAGAGTAAAGAACATAATTTAGGTTCAGAAACGTCACCGGTAGATAAGATCGTGACGACAGATGAGTTGAAGCTTACTGTAGCTTCAGTTGGCCTTCAGGGTTAACTGATGAGAAGATGTGATAGAGATTCATCTCTCCATGTTAAAGATAAACCAAAAATGATACAAGTGTATTCTAGAAGGGGTAAAGGGGACTTTTCTAATAGTGGCTAGAAGTTGGTTAGAGGAGAGATAGTATATGTAGGGGAGAATAAGGCTGGTGAGGTATGTGAGAATTTGTTATGAATTGGTTAGGCTCCTACTTGTTGTAGTGAGAGAGGGCGTAGCCCTGGATCATCCTTGTATTTCCTGTTTGACTGCTATCAATATAGCCCTACTACTGTTCTTATTCTTCTCCTAAGTCTAAATAGCTTGAATCATCTATTTCATACCTTATCATTGGTCCGACCCATAGTTACCGAAATCGCTCCAGGAGCCACGATTTTCGTATTGGTACGAAACGTACCCAATCGCAATACGCCGGCGTTCCGATCGCTATTCAATTCGCGTTTTCAAATTGATGGTACGGTGATCGGAATTGATATTCCGATTGTGCCGATAGGTCGGCAATCTAATGGGAACGCGATTTAGGGCGATATTTAGGTCGGGAATTTTTCAGGGGGGCAGTAATTTGGAACGCGCTTTAGGATACCAAAGGTCTGGAACGTCTCCTCGGTTTCTTACGTACCATTAACAGCAATCATTCTTGAATCTTGACAAAATTTTGAATTAAATTGCTTCGTAACATCATCATTCTTGAATATTGACTTCTTCTGTCTTTTTTTTAATTTATTACACATTTTGATTGTTTCATATAATATTGGAATTTTGGTAATTTAGATTTAGAATTTGGTAATTTTTTTTTGAATTGTGTACATCGAACCGAACTACATGGTACACCGTACCGGTTCGTACCGAAATGAACCTACCCCCCTCTGTACCGAATACGTTAACTCTAGCGAATTGCGTACCCGAACCGCGTACCCGTACCGGAGCGAACCGCGTATTAGGTAACTATGGTCCGACCTGCCGTCCCTCTGCTCTTGTTTCCGTTTCTGCTCCACTTTCTCACTTTGATTCCTTCATTTCTGCCTTACCGCGATCATGGTCAATCATCAAGCTCGTTTGGATACTCATGAACAACACATCCAGCAGCTCCAATCGGATGTTACGGAAATCAAATCGGCCCTGAATTCCTTGACTGCCGATAAGGAGGAATCCGTTGAATTCCGTCGAGTGGTTTTAGCATGGATGAAATCGCAGGAGAAGCGTTCCATGGATGGTTCGTCGGGCTCTGGGCCATCCGTGGTGGATTTCTCGACGCCTCCTCCCACTCCTGTTTCAGCGACCTATTTACCTTGGGCTGTGAAGAAAATTAAACTCCCTGAGTTTTCTGGCTTTGACCCTCAGGGATGGATTAAGAAGGCAACGCTATATTTTGATATCAACTCCACTCCCGATGCCACCCGCTTGCAACTCGCTCAATTGAGCATGTCAGGGGTGGCTCAGCACTGGTTCACGATCATCACTTAGGTTCGTCCCTCCCTTTCATGGACGGATTTTCAATCCGAGCTGCTACAACGTTTTAGCGGTCTCGAAATCCAAAATCCCTATGAGCAACTCGCCAATATCCAACAATCGGATTCTATTTTCGATTACATTGACGATTTTGAGTATCTGCTGTCGTTGGTTCCCTGTTTGCCAGAATCTCAGGGACTGGGGTATTTTGTGGCGGGTTTGAAGGATGACGTGAAGCAGTGGGTGCGTCTTCATCGCCCTCACTCTCGTTTGGATGCCATGTACTTAGCCAAGGATGTTGACGCGATGCTACGACCTGGTTCTGGTAACTCTTCCCGCAATCGATTTCGTTACCTTCATCCGATGGGATGGACTGCTTCAGGAATGGGTGAGGGGTTTCCTCTGAGCAGTCGTTCTGAGGTTAAAAGCTCTGTTAGTTTGGATTCGGTGGCTAAGGGTTCTTCCTCTTCATTTGACCCTTCTCGTTCGTTGCTGCATTCCACCTCTCCTTCCTCCACAGATGTTCGGACTTTGCCTCAGAGGGATAGAGGGGTTCGGTCTCTCCCTCTCACCGAGTGGGAAGATCGTCGGAAGAAGGGCCTGTGTTTTCGGTGTGGTCAACAGTATGGGCCGACTCACAAATGTCCTGAGGGCTCACTTCGGGTCTTACTGTTAGGAGAGGATGAGTATGACTCGTTGGAGGGGGGAAATTGCGCATTGGCTGTTCAGGGTTCTCCTGTCACTCCTTCGACATGTGATTCTCCTACGGGTTCAGTTTTGGCTTTGGCATCCCCGGGTCTCGTGGCTGGACAGGGTGGTGCTCCCACTTTGCGAATCGCAGGGAGCTTATTTGGACATCCGGTTTGTGTATTGGTGGATAGTGGGGCGACACATAACTTTGTTTCTCGCCGCTTGGCTTCTGAGTTGGGTCTTTCCATAACCACTATCCCTGGAATTCCTATCACCTGGGGGGCTGAGCAACGGGTTGTTGTCACTGACCGTTGCCTTAATCTTCCGGTTCAGCTTGGTTCCAGCACTTTTCAGTTGGATGCCTTGGTATTTGATGTGGGTAGCTTGGATTTAATTTTAGGAATGGAATGGTTACATTCCTTGGGTGCGGTGGTCCATGATTGGCCTAAGTCCCTGATGCAATTTGACTACAATGGCATTACAGTCCAGTTACAGGGAATCTCTGCTGACTTATCATCTCGGGCTCCTATGCAAAGTGAACTTCTGCAGCCTGCGTCATTGGTCCCTGCTCGGTTTGCAGCTACAAGTCTTGAGGTCAAGACTTTTTTGGAAGAGGGAAGTAATGATAGAGATTCATCTCTCCATGTTAAAGATAAACAAAAAATGATACACGTGTATTCTAGAAGGGGTAAAGGGGACTTTTCTAATAGTGACTAGAAGTTGGTTAGAGGAGAGATAGTATATGTAGGGGAGAATAAGGCTGGTGAGGTATGTGAGAATTTGTTATGAATTGGTTAGGCTCCCACTTCTTGTAGTGAGAGAGGGCGTAGCCCTGGATCATCCTTGTATTTCCTGTTTTGGCTATGGGTACAAGGCATTGGGCCAACATTTTTAAAGGAGAATGGGCTTTGGGGCAGAAAAATGTTAAAAAAAGGGCCAAAATTAGTAAACCGAAAAATTCGGTGAGACAACCGATGTTATGGAATCAAAATCTCGGCGATATCTCGGTAAATATCACCGATAATATCGGGACCGCTATTTTGACCAATATTTCGACCGATATTTTGGCATAGGACCGATAACCAATATATCACCGATATCGACTGCATAGGATACCAGTTGTTGGAAATCAGGCCCAAAATCAAACACAGGAAACACAGAAGTATGATCAACAAGATTGACTCTTTTATTAATATTTAACCGAAACAGAAAACCACACCTTTACAATGACCTTTAACCCTATATTTATACTAAACAAACCTTTGTAGACTAAGCTGTCTTAATTAGGAAACCAATCAAAACAAATCTTTAAATTAAGCAACTAAATAGTAAAACTAATAGTTTCCTTTTTTTTCTGAATATCTCGACCCAAACCTCAACCAACTTGATCCCCAAGTTTCGATCTAACTTCCATCCAAACCCTCTTCTTTTAACTTCCAACCAAACCCTCTTCTTTTTCCTATTCTACAAATCACCCCCTTTCCCATGTGAAACATTAAGATTAATCCCACATCAATGACTTTAGACACTTTCCATTTCAGCTATAATTTTTAATTGTACCCATTTGACCCGTTAGTGATAAATGGGTCAAAATGTTAATAATTTGCTGCAAAATTCTAATTGACTCTACGAACGTGTCTAAATCCTGCTAACTTCTAACTTAAACCATAAAGGTAATATATTTATTGTGTATAACAGCGTTACATAGGGGCTAGGGGCTCTATGTATAAAATTTGACGTTACACATAGATATCTTCTAGACTATAATAATTACAGTTAAATAGATAACTAGTCTAATATTCTTTCACAGTTTTAATAGTTTCCTGAAAGTTTTCAATTTTATGAACGGTTTCAGCTGAAGACAGCAGCAGATTTATGTGTGCTATACGACATCAACAAAAAGCACAACGCCTAGTTATTTGGTACCCCTGACAAATACATGATCGCGCAGATATCTTTCTCTTACAAGATGACATTTGTCTTGTTCTGTTTGAAAAATACTGATTGCAGAAGAAAATCTTTAAAGGCCGCGTGTATACTCTAGTGCATAACTCATTTTTTTTCCTTAACGGTTTCTGTTTTGTTTACAACTAAGGGTTGATTTCGGGTATTCATCGATCCCTTCTATTTTCTCAGAGGTAAATCATCTTGTGGATCATGTGATGATGTTGTGTCTGTCTTGTATCTTTTTGATGGTTGAAATGGATTTCTTCATGTTTCTATGCATCCCATGTGGTCAAAGATAATGCCTCGAATCTGCCTTTTTTTATGTATGCTATTTTGAAATTTTCATTTATATATAAAATTTTATAATATCATATTTACCCTTGTAATATAATCATTTTGTTTAATTTTGAGAGTTAGGAAGAGAGGTGAGGTGTTTGTGTTTTCTTTAGTTTTAATGTAGTTTTGTTATTAAAACTGATAACTGAATGGTTTTAATAGATTTAATAATTAGAAAAGCTTTGCAGTGGAGAAGTTGATAATATTCGAAATTTTATTAAAAAACGAAATTGTTATGTAAACCCTCGCATTGAAGTGAAACAATGAAAAAGAATTACATAGGAACTCTATATAAATGCTTTGCGTTTCACATGTTATAAATCTATAAAAATATTTTTTTAAGATCGTATACATTGGTAGGAGGCAACTTGAATAAAGTAAAAATAGGCCGGGTTTAAGACCTCGATTCCTCGAATTCAAAGAGTCATGGAAAACAAAGTAAAACCAGGGTTAAAAGCCCGCATTTAGTTAATACACTTAGTCATGGAAAACAAAGTAAACCAATCAAAACAAATCTTTAAATTAAGCAACTAAAAATATTGCACTCCTTCACCTAAGTCCATTAAATACAAGGCCGTCTTTGAGGGTGTGTAAGATGCGTGACCATACATGGCCCACGTAATGTCTAATTTTTTTCTTGTCGATTAACATATATAAAAAATTATAAACTTACTATCAATTACATGTTCTAGAGTGAGCCTAATAAAATAAACAATTTTGGGAGTTCATCCACTCAATCTCTTAAAAATTACATATTTTAGAGGAGGACCTATTTTCTAGTACTCACATAGGGCACCCAAAATCTTGGAGACGGCCCTGATTATATACTTATCCGTAACACCATATATATTTAGCCTTGAAGAGGTCGCAAACTTTCAAATGAAAAGAACCATACTATTTATAGTCGAAATGTAACACTTGTGTGAACCAACTCGTCCTTGAAGGTATAAATGACGTTCACTTAACTTTTTTTGGACAACATATGGTCTAGCTATTGGGGACTTTGTTATCTTAATTGGGCCCAGAGTCACCACCCTGGTTTGAACCTCATGCCATACCAAGCAGGAGAAACCCACAATTAGGAAAACCCCCTGGCTCAACCTGGAACAAATTTTGTTCCAAGCGAGACTCGAACCTATGGTCTCCCATTTGAAAAGTCATAAAACTACTACTCAACCAGAAGGCTCGGTACTTCCCCAAATAACAACATTTATTTTACAACGCTTTCCTAAAATAGGGACGTTCGTCAATAAAGCAAATTTCCACATCTTAAAACAATTAAATAATTATAAGTTTAACGGTAAATAGTAATCTTTCAATTTAAAGTGCAAAAGATAGTTTGAACTTATTTGTTTGACCACAAAAGTCAAACTAAAAGTTGTAATTACTATCTATATTCAATATTGAATTGAATAAGTTTGTTGTTTGTTGTTTGGTTTATTGATTTACGGCTAATATGAAGTTTTACACACTTTAAAGTTCAAGTAATAGAATATTAGAAAGTTATTCTAAGTCTGACATGTTGTACGGATTATGATGTACCGATAAGTGAATGGATTATGATGTACCAATGAGTGGATGTATCATACAGATAGAATTTAATGCCTGATCGGTCGACTACAACCAACAAACCGAAATAAGTTGGTCAACAATTTCGTCCTTAAATCTATGATTCTGGTTTCGAGCTTATTTTTGTCGAATACAAAATATTAATGACTAGTATGCTCACATTTCTATGTCTCTAATATGATGTGTCATGTTATGCATGTTCGTTTTTTCTATAAAATGAAATCCTAAAATGTCTTTCTAAATAAGGTAAATTAATTTTTAATAAACTAAACTATTACTCATTTATAGATAATAATTTAAACTAACAGTTTGTCTGGTGATAATCTCAACTTTCACTTTTGTTGTCAATGACATTCCTAGTATCATAATCACCATAGATTTACACTTGATTTACACTTATTTTCGCTCAAAATGACGATTTTAAATGATATGGAGGAACGTACAAACGAAATCGAGTGAGAATATATGATGATTATGATAGTAGGACTGTTATTGACAACAAAAGTGAAAGTTGAAATTATAATCAGTCAAACCGTTAGTTTTTATTATTATAATTAAATTAGTCATTGTTTGGATTATTTAAATTCAGTTTACCTTTAAATAATTAGTCTTTTATATATAGATGAGATGAAGCTATATATCGATGGTTATTCATGAATTAAATGTTTTAAAATAGATCCTAATTTTAGGTAACACTATTGTTAGTTTACTAAATTATATAAAATTAACACTAACTCTTTCATCCAAATACATATATTATATATTATATTAGAAACTCATGTTTTACACGAGTTAAATAAAATAAAATATTAAATACTTATTAATAAAAATTTTGGAATTATAAAAAAAAATTATTAAATAGTAATGAAGATTTAAGAATCGATAAATAAAATATTAACTAGTTAGTAAGAAAATCTATACTATATAATAAATAAAAGGTTTTTGTCTGTCACGTGTCGCCACCATATTCAATTTCATCATTTTTTTCAGTATCTCTCTCTTATTAAATGCATTCATATCCTACTTCTAATAAACAATTCTATTTAATGTCACGTGGCAACACCATAATTTTTTCCACAAAAATATTCTATTTTTTCTTATTTTAAGTAAGTTTGAAATTTAATATCTAATTATGTTAATGTTTTTTTCAAAAAAAATAATATAAGATTTGAATTCTAATTATTACTTAATTTGAATTCTAATTTTTACTTAATTTGAATTCTAATATAAAATTTGAAATCTAATTTTCTCTACACATTATTGTATTTTCAATTTTCTATTAAACAACTCCATGTAATACATGGGTATATAACCTAGTCTTTTAATAAATTACTAATTATACTAATAAACCACATTTATTTTAAATTATCATTTATTATAAAAATCTTTGAAACCTAATTATGTAATTTTTATTTCCAATCAAATATTAAATGAAAGTCAAATTAAATTAAATAGTAATTAACGTATTTTCGAAACCCAGTTTTATATTATTTTTTACATTTTTGAATTTTGTTTTCTATCCTTAATACATGTATAGTAATACATTTTTACACATGTAAAATACATAAATAAAATTTGAGAAATTTATGTATTGATATTTTTCATCCCATGTGTATTACACGGGGTCTAAGCTAGTATCAAATAGTTAGTAATTAAAAAATAAGTGGGAAAAATCTAGATTTACATAATGGTAACAAGTGTCACAGTCAATTATTTATTTATTAGATATATATTAGATATATAGGGAATGGTTTAAATACAAAGTGTTTTTAACGTGAGAAGTGTAAGAAGTATTTTGAAGCGTTGATATGAAAAATCAATGGTTAAGATCAAATGTGTTTGTTTTAAGCGTGAAAAGATTTCGAAAAGGGTAAAATTGGAATAGCTTACCTTTTGTTGACTTTTTACGAGTTCACTCATTTTTTAAAACAAACATAACTTTTTTATAAGACATTATTTTTTTAAAAAAATTACACCATAAAATCGAGCATTTTATTCTCTTTAATTTGAGTATACTTTTGCTATACTTTTATTAAAAAATAATTTTTTTAAAAGGTCGATGTGTTGTGCGTATACCATGCGTGATTATGGTTATGTGTATAATATGCGTGATTGATTATGGTTATGAATATAACATGCGTGATTACATGATTACGTGATTATGGTCATGATTATAACATGCGTGATTACGTTATTATGGTCATACGTTATTATAAAACCAGGCATGATTATAACGCGGACACATTTACCCCTCGCCCACTGAACACATGTCGCATGCTGATGACTTCATACGTTAAAACACTTTGTACGATAACCGGCATATATATGTGGTTATATTATCTATTATGGTAACACAAAAAAATGTGTAATAATTACTTAAAATCAATAATATCACAAGAATGATGAAATTGATCAATTATTTGGTCCAATGAATAAAAAAACTAGAAGAAATGTATAACTAATATTTTATAAACAGTTTGTACAAAATAAAGCTATTAAAACAAATTATATATGTTTGTATATGTGTATAAATTAATATATAGTTATTAACTTCGTTAACTATAAACTATTAGTTGATATATAATGGGAACTAGTTGGTTCCTCCGTGCTTCGTAACGGGACGTATCTACGTAGAACGAAAAAAAGAATTGAAAAAAAGTCTTGTCGTTTTTCGTCAAAGCCCTGCGGCAAGAGTTTGGTCGTGATCGGTTCGGGCCGTCGAAAACCATAAAAGCGAATACTGATAATGTTCGCTCATAATAGGTTCGGGTCGTCACGACACCATGACGGTAACGATAATCGCTATAGGTTACGATGCAAAAAAATCGATTTTGAATACAACTCCGTTTTAGAAAAAAAAAATTATGTCAGAACGTTGAGAAAACAAAATAGCCATGCAATCTGTTTTAAAAAAAATAAAGTAAACGAACGAAAGTAATTATAAAAGAATAGAACTAATACGTAATTAAACGGGTTAAAAACATAAATTATATAAAGCATAAAGGGTGAAAATGAGAACGAAAAATTTCATAACAGATATCTTTTAATAGTATTATTAGTAATAGTAATAACTATTACGTAAAATTTTCTCATGAAAAAAAAGACTAACATTAAAACACAACTCTCAAAGGGAAATTACATAGAGATAGAAGGCAAACGGGCAACAAGCTGCGCCGCTAACCCTTTTTGAATAGCAAAACCAAGTCTTTTAAAAACTACATCTACAGATCTTGGGGTCATAACATTACTATGCATGACCCGCTGTACTCGGTTAAGTAACTCCACGACCTCTGGTGCAAGGAAACCAAAAGTGTCAAAAGCAAATGGTACTAACATTTAAACTTCTTTTAGCCTAAAGAGGTTAGCTAATTATCTAAGATTGATTTTTTTTCCTTTTATTTCCCAATATTTATGTTATTATGATTTTGTCATCATAACCGAATCGAGAACCGGACACATAAATGGTACGATGGGGTGTAGTTGAACTATTTTTATTTGAACTGGTCGGACCGAAACTCAAAATTTTTTGTTTAGTTTTTTTCAAAATCTTATTTTCTGATTAATTTAATAGTCCAAGTAGTTGTATATTTTATCTATTTAAACTTTCATATGATATTAAAATTGTAAATTCACATCAAAACAAAAGATATTTTATATATTGTATCTATATACATAGTTTTAATTTTTATACTATTTATGCCGTCATCCGGTTCCTAAATCAGGTCCAACCAGTTCAACCAGTAGACCTCTAAGGTGACCGATTCGTTGTCCGGTCGAGTTCTAAAAACATTGAATAGAAAGACGTGAACCTTTTGAACCAAACATTCAAACCTTTTTTAAGTAACAAGACAATAATTAGCTCTTGTAACAAGACCATATTAAGGTTGAAGAGGAAGTAGAGTTTCAAATGAAAAGAAGATACTATTTATAGTTGGAGGTGAGATGTTTGAATGGATCACCATGTTCTTGAAGGGAATAAATCACGCCTACCCGAATGACATACGATCTATTTTGTTTTGAAACAATTTCCAAAATTAGGAACTTCACCGATTGGAATTACTAAATTCTAACATCATATAGAGAGAGACGTGTATTTTACAAAGGACACGTGTATTATTGAATTATTCTAAAATGATTTGCATAGCACAATTGAAAATTCAATCTTTTGGTTTTTTTATTGTTGATGAGACGATAATTACATGTTTGTAATGTAAAAGTGATTTTAGTAGTCAATAGCTAAGCTAATTAAAACTTGAATGCAATAGAAAATTAAAGGCAAAAAAAACTTTACATAGAAATACAGTAAATAGTTAAAAAAAAAAAAGAAAGTAGAAGAGCTAAACTTCATATGTGTGTGACTGTGTCGAAATATTAAATAGTTAGTAATAAAAATTTATAAATTATAAAGGAAATATTAAATACTAATAAAAATTTAGGAATTAATAAAAGAAATATTAAATAGTTAGTAATGAAAAAAAATAAGAGGAAAAAAGAATTTTGGGTTTACAGAATTGTGACACGTGACGTAACCAGTTATTTATTTATTAGATATGAAAGAAAGAAGATGTAACTACAAAGATGGTAGAATACAAAATAACAAGAAATTAATATGGATTTAGAAGTATAAAACAAAATTCTAAGTTAATGTTTTATGAACTTAATATGTGTTCTTATGTCAAAACATAAATTAAACAAACTCTTATATCATTGATCATAAGAATCTTGGCCTCCAATACAATAAAAAAAAATTGATTTAATTGAAGAAATCTAAAATTAATGTTACGTAAAGATAAAAGTAAGGGGTTGTTTAGCAACTTCTGAACCAGTAAGTGTTGAACTAGTAAAAGGTCGGGATGGGTAATTAAGAGACTCTGAACCAGTTAAGTGTTGAACCATTAATGTTGTTTGGTTGAGCCTCTGAACGACTGTACAAAATGACTACTTTACCCCGGGTCACATACAACATATTATGTAACGTAACATACTAGTTGCTACAAATTATACTTTAAAACAAAATAGGGAATTGTCTACTATTTAGACTCAAAGACTACCTAAAATGTAAATATTACAAGGGGTACACTTGTGCAATGTTAGTGTAAAAGATGAGCTTTTGTAGATGACTCAATTCTATGGTGCACACCTAATTTGATCTTTGATTATTGTTTCTAACATTACTAATTTGTTGGATATTTTGGAAACACACCTAACATGTTTTCTCATGTTGACATAAAGTCTGGATACTTATCACCATAAGTATCGGATCTTGATCATAGAAGAAGTTGATTATTTCAGCTCAAGCAAATCTTTTTTGAGCAACTTTGCTTTTTAAGTGAGTCTGCAGCTTGAACAATTTTACTTAAATTATCAGATTGTAGATAATAGACATAAGAGATCAACTTTTGTTTACTTGGTTATATATTGTAACATGTACTTATTTTGATGTTGATAAAAATATAAACATGTAATAAACGTATTAAAGATAATTTGTATATATCTTCATACAAAACCCTCTCAATGTTGTAAAAGGATATCCAAGTGATCAAATCAATATAGATAAATATTTGTGAAACATTGGATAAAAAAGGTACCGTCGACTCACAATTTGGAGTTGCAGATTCTTCATGAACAAACCATAAACATTGAACATGAACAACAACGAAAAAAGAAAACAATATCAACCCTAGAATAAACTAGGAATTGAATTCCTATATTCTAGATATTTTTTCTCTTTTATGTAGGTTTTTTTTTTCTCTCAAATCTCTACAAGATATTTGTATCTATAAAAGTATTCTATGATATTAGATAATGGAAAAAATATCTTACATATATCTTGAATATTCATTTTTTACATCTCTAAGACTCTTTATTAGAAGAGATAGTCTTGAATGTGATTTATCATCTTTTTTGGAATATATAGATTTGATTTGATCCTATATTTGTAAGATGTCTATAATGTCTTTGCAAATATAATTTGTTACACGCACGTGTTATAATTAGCCATTGATAATATATGTTTCACACGCAAACATGTTGATTATATCCTTCAGTCTTTGATCTTTCATCTTGACAAAAGTGATTAATCTTTTGAATAGTTCGTTGTCTCTAAAGAACACTTGGTTCATAGACTAGTAAATATATTGTGTTTTACACAAGTCAAAACCTATAGGGTTGGACATTCTCGTAAGGCAAGGGTGTGCTACCCAAAGCAGTCACATGCATTCTTGAGGAGAGATCTTATTTTTTATATTAACAACGAAGTCTTGTTGCATGTAGATCATCTCACCAACTTTAGCAAAGGTTAAAGGATGATTAGGTTAGGGTCGACATATACCATGTAGCTCCTACGATGTCCATTCGAATTCGCTGTGTACTAATGATCTTCTTTAGACATTTGTTTTCCTAGAGTTTTCAAGTAGAATTTAGGATGCATACTATAAGCATATGTGGATATGTCATTATTAGTATATATTAGTAGATTCTTGATTTAACACAAGTATTTATATATTGCTTTTTATTATTAGGGTTTGACTATATATTAAATATTTATAATTATTGTCTAAAAAAGATAAATAATGCCTCGAAAATTGGAGGATGACTATCTCGATTTTTCATGTGTTCTGACGTATTTTGTCGGTTAGGGTTACATATAGAAGGTCTTGGTTCAAAGTATTATGACTTCAAACGTCTTAAAACTTTCTATCGCCCTAATTTCTTGTATAGACACACGCTCTTTTTGCATTCTCTGACTTAACTTGATAGTAGCACCTATTACATGGCAAGTTCCTTCCTTTTAGCAAGTGATTGGCCAGCTAGAGAACAACGCTATTCTACTTTTGAATAGAAAATATAACCTCTTGTATTGATCAAAACACTAGTTTAGAGTTTAGAGTTCAAAGCTCAGAGTGCATAGTTTGAAGTCCAAAGCTTAGAGTTTGGAGTCAGGAGCTCGAAGATCCGAAGTTCAAAGGTTTAAGGTTGGAGATCAAAGTTCAGAGGTCAGAGTTTAATGGTTGAAGTTCAGAGTTCGTTCGTCGGAGTTTGGAGGTGTACATCACGATCAACTTGATGTGTGAGAAATTTATTATAATATTAATGCGTATTAACTAAACCTAACTGATGTAAAATTTTATTGATGGAGAAAATTATTCTACTCCTCCATTAACTTTTTTTATATAGTTAATCAATGATGTTTGATTATAGATAGTATTTAAAATAGCTTGCAATTATATCATAATAAAGAACTTCTTAAATCAAAATCATAATACTCCATGTTAGTACATATGACCATCCCGATTTTCATGAGTGCTGACGTATTTTGTCGGTTAGGGTTACATATAGAAGGACTTGGTTGAAAGTAGTGCGCCTTTAGTTAAGTTAAGGATCCAACGTCTCATGACTTTCTTATCTCCCCAATTGCTTCTTGTATAGACGCACGCTCTTTTTGCATACTCTTACTTAACTTGATAGTAACACCTCTTATATAACGTGTGCCTTCCTTGTTTATCAATCACAAGTAATTGGCTTTCTCGAGGAATGATCTTATTTTTTATATTAACAACGAAGTCTTGTTCCACGTAGCTCATCCCACCACCTTTAGCAGAGATTAAAGGATTATTAGTGTCGACATATACCATGTTGCTCCTACGAGTCCATTCGTTGTGTACTAGTGATCTTCTTTAGACATTTATTTTCCTTGGCTTTTCAAGTAGAATTTAGGATGCATACTATACGCATATGTGTATATGTCATTATTAGTATATATTAGTAGATTCTTGATTTAACACATGTATCTATATATTGCCTTTTTAATATTAGGGTTTGACTACATATTAAATATCTAAAGTTATTGCTTGATAAAGATAAACAACGCCTCAAAAATTGGAGGATGACTGTTCCGATTTCATGAGTGCTGACGTATTTTGTCGGTTAGGGCTACATATAGAAGGTCTTGGTTCAAAGTATTTTGTCTTCAAACGTCTTATAACTTTCTTGTCGCCTAACTGCTTCTTGTATAGTTGTATGTATACACATTCGTTTTGCATTCTCTTACTTAACTTGATAGTAACACCTCTTATATGGCACGTTCCTTCTTTGTTTTATCAAGTGATTGGTCGGCTAGAGACAACACTATTCTACTTTTGAAGAAAAAAATATAATCTTGTATTGATCGAAACACTAGTTCAAAGTTTGGAGTTCAAAGCTCAAAGTGCAGAGTTCGGAGTCCAAGGCTTAGAGTTTGGAGTCAGGAGCTCGAAGATCCGAAGTTCAGAAGTGGAAGGTTGGAGATCAAAGTTCAGAGGTCAAAGTTCAGTGGTTGAAGGTCAGAGTTCGGAGGTGTACATCACAATCCACTTGACGTGTGAGTATTTAATTGTAATATTGATGCGTATTAATTGAACCTAATTGATGCAAAACTTTCTAGATGGAGAAAATTACTCTCTTCCTCCGTTAACTTTTTATATGGTTAATCAATGATGTTTGATTATAGATAGTATTTAAAATAGCTTGCAATTATATCATAATAAAGAACTTCTTAACTCAAAATCATAATATTCCATGTTGTTACCGATGACCATCCCAATTTTTCATGAGTGCTAATGTATTTTGTCGGTTAGGGTTACATATAGAAGGTCTTGGTTGAAAGTAGTGTGTCTTTAGTTAAGTTGATGATCCAACGTCTCATGACTTTCTTATCGCCCTAATTGCTTCCTGTATAGACACATTCTTTTTGCATTCTCTTACTTAACATGATAGTAGCACCTCTTATATAGTGTGTTCCTTCCTTGTTTTATCAATCACAGGTGATTAGCCGGCTAGAGAGGAAGGCTATTCTTCTTTTGAAGAGAAAATATAATCTCTTGTACTGATGGAACCACGAGTTCAGACTTTGGAGTCATGCGCTCGAAGATCAAAGTTCAGAGGTTGAAGGTTGGAGATCAAAGTTCAGAGGTTGGAGTTCAGTGGTTAAAGTTCAAAGTTTAGCGGTGTAGATTGATGCGAATCAACTAAACCTAACTAATGCAAAAATTTTCCATTGAAGAAATTACTCCATTCATTCATTAACTTTTTATATAGTTAATCAATGATGTTTGATTATAGATAGTATTTAAATAGCTTGCAATTATATTAGAATGAAGAACTTCTTAATTTAAAATCAAATATCCATGTTGGTAACAATTATCAAATTAGTATCTAATATGAAAAGGGAAACTAGATTAAAGTAAAGATATGAACCAAATTCAAAGTTGAAAGTTTCAAGTAGGGCTTACTATCGTATAAGAAAAATAAACTAAGTGTTAAATTGACGAACTTTCTTTTAAATAAATGAAATTATCAAACAAAATGAAATCAAAGGTTATGTGATTACCGAACTGAATCAACATTGTGAAAAATAAAACCGACAATTTATTAATACAAATATACAAGATAAAATTCTAGTTAAATATAACAATACAGAAAATCGGTTTTTTATGGTTAGAAACAAATCACGAATTCACATTTTTAGTTTATTGGTTTTGGAGTTCATATATAACTTTATATAGTTTAATTAATTGATATTTGAAAGAATTAAAATGATAAAAAGTAATTGAAAAATCTTGATATAAAAATATATTAAAAAGAGTTAATTTTCAAGACAACGGTTTAAAAATCAAGGTTGATTTATGCTAACCCATAAGAGGTTCCTCATACAACATGTGACCTAAATCATCATGTTTATAATCATCCACTTTTATGAGTCTTACAATTCACAAAAGCACATAAACCCCATTAAAGGTCTTTAAATTGGAGTTAAAGAATAATGAAATTATGAAAATACAGCTGCCATTCCTCTCTCTCACTTGGTGTATCTCTTCACATTTTTACACAACCAAATATAATAAAATGAAATAAAATAAAAAAGTCATAAATTAAGTTAGAGAAAAAGTCAAAATAAGGGGGGTTATAAAGCCCTTTGCAACCCTTCTTAAGGACCCATAGAGCGAAAATTGAAGAGCAAAGAACCCTCTTTCTACCTGTTATAAAGCCCTTCACAAAACCTAGAACACTTGTATGTCTATTTCATTACCCCCAATTTCAATTTGTGTTCACTTTTCTTGTGATGTTTGAGCCGATTAGCGATCAGTGAGACCAAATTCAAGATACCCATTTGGTAATTTTTCAAGAAATGATTTAAAGTTTGTGAATTTGTTGATGGGGTTGGTGGGTTTGTTGATTTTGGTGATGGGTTTGGTTGATGATCATAAAAATTTGTTTTTTTTATTATGTTTGTTACTTATTTGGTGTCTTTTTTTGTTGGGATTTTTCTGCAGGCTGTGAAATTGAAGGGTAAGGAGGCAGAGTTACTAAAATGGGCAATTTGTTCTCCAATTCTGTTTCCAAAGTGAGGATTGTTCAGCCCTCTTTTTGTATATGCATTTAATTCCATGTTTGGTTGAGTGTGTTATTTGAATTTTTTAAAAGGTTGGTTGAGTATGAACATGATTAAGTAAATTGTGTGAAGGAATTTGATCTTTATGGTCTTTATGTAAAGGGGTTTGGATTTATTTTTTTTTAAATTTAATTAGACTTGTTTTGTGAATTTTGTATTTTTTTTCATATGAATAAACATATAGACTTCAATTTTTACCAAATTGTTGAGATTCAAAGTGAAGCTTTGGATGTAATGACATTGTGGGATTTTGAACTCATGTAAAGTGTTTGAAGTATGAGTTGAGTTGTAAAAAATTTGGTTTTTTCGGACTTGTGAATTTCGTTACAGATTCGTTGGTTGGTGTTCTTGATCATTGAGCCGCAATTCGGGCACATTCAGGGTCTCTTATCTAATGAGATCATGTGTGTGGTTGTTTTACGGTCATGGTTGGTCATGGTCAAAGTTGACTACTTTTCAAAGCAAAATATTTCATCTTCATTTTGTGATGAATTTAGAACACAAAGTTGATCATTCTTGATTTCTTTCATGTCAAAACTTATGAACTTTCCTTTTTATTTAGATCATGATTAATGTCGGTTAACCATCGTGGTCAAAGATAACCTTTTCTATATGTGAAAGTTGAAGTTCAACTAGTAATGTAATCCTCATTTCGTGATTAAAGTTTCTATTTTGGTGCATTTGGAAACATAAAGGTGATGTTATATGTAGTATGTAATCAACTAATAAAGTAATGATCTTAGCGCGCGTCTTGCATGCTCAAGTGTTGAAATGCATGTATATGCACATACACGCTACGATACACTTCAATCTTGAAAACCCTAAATTTACAATTATGCATTAACAAAATTAAGTCTTTTTTTGTTGTTGACTTCAGCTTGCAGGAGGTCAAGCATCGAGTGGCTCAGGCAAGGGACGAGGCCAACATGGGTCGATCAAATACGGTTTCAGCCTAGTTGAAGGGAAAGCTAATCATCCAATGGAAGATTATCACGTGTCGAAATTCATCTCTCATTGGGGACATGAGTTTGGGCTTTTTGCTATTTATGACGGACACCTAGGGAATGAGGTGCCTGCATATCTTCAAAAGAATTTGTTCCCCAATATCCTCAAGGAGGTGAGACTTGTAGTACTCAAAACAACCTAATTTTTACTTCAAATTTTGACCTAAAAATCTAGAATTCTAATAAGTATTTTGGTGTTAGTAATCTCAGAAAGAAAATGCTCTTAGAATTTTTAAGTAAAAAGATTTTACAGAAAAAAACCATAAAGGTTGAAGTCTTTCATGGAATTACCCAAATAGTCTTTCATAATAAACGCGCATTTAATAATAATTTATGTATGTCCTTTTAACATCTCCAAAAGGGATCATGTTATTCAAAAAAAAAATCAATCAAGAAAACAACTTACTTTTAGATTTATTTATTTTTTTTTTTTTAGCACAAGATGTTATATTTGTGTCATATCAGGGCGAGTTTTTGAAGGATCCTTTCAGATCGATATCAAAAGCCTATGAAAGAACCGACCAAGCGATTCTTTCCCACAATCCCGAGCTTGGAAGAGGCGGATCCACTGCAGTAACTGCTATTCTCATTGACGGTCGGAAGTTATGGGTAGCAAATGTTGGAGATTCTCGGGCAGTTCTTTCAAAGGGAGGGCAGGCAATCCAGATGAGTACTGATCATGAGCCCAATAACGAGAGGGGCAGTATTGAAAATAGAGGTGGTTTCGTCTCAAACCTGCCAGGTGATCATTTTAGATCCTTAAATTAGTCTTCTTTTGGTATTTTTAAGGGTTATTTTTTCATAAAACATTACCTTAATTCATTTCCTTAGCAGCCTGCTTTGCTTGCCAACACTAGCTAAGGAGACTTGTTTGACTATTTGAGTCAAACTCGAGCTTTAATGAGTCGTGTCTATACACGCCCATAAGAAGTTAGGAAGTAGGAACTGAGTTGAGGTGGCAAAATTGGCGGGTTTTGTTCAGAGTGGACAATTTTGTTCGGCTAGACCCGAAAAACTTTCTACATTTTTTTAAATATATAAATTTATTTGTGTGTTAAATAGGATTACTAAAAATATATTTTTACAAAAATAATCTTACCTTTTAAACAAATTTATTTATTAGGTTGTATGCATTAACCACTTCTGATCCATTTGACCCGTTGGACCTATTTGACCTGTTTCCATTTTAGCTATATATATTTTATGTTTAATTCATCGTAAATAATTCCTTAAATTGTTGAATGATTTATCAGGAGATGTGGCAAGGGTGAATGGACAACTAGCCGTTTCACGCGCTTTTGGAGACAAGAATCTGAAGAGTCATTTACGTTGTGATCCCGACATAGCAAACTCAGATATCGATGCAAATAACGAGATTCTCATTCTCGCAAGCGATGGTCTATGGAAGGTAAGAAATCAAAACTTTGACTTTATGAAGTCAACAATTTTCACCATACATGTCTTTTGACTTTGACTTTTATGGTTTTGATCCAGGTGGTGACTAACCAAGAAGCAGTGGACATAGCGATAAAGATCAAGGACCCAAAGAAGGCGGCCAAGCAACTAGCCGTTGAGGCACTGAATCGAGAGAGTAAAGATGATATCTCGTGCATCGTTGTGCGATTCAAGTGATGAAACAGAAACAACATAAAGAAGCGTTTTAGGATGAGTATGTGTAGTATAAAGATGTAATTATGGTTTGTTTCTGTTAAGTATGTTTAAATGTTGGGCTTGTGTTGGTTATTTTTTCATTTCTTGAACGGCTAGATTTATCTTTTACTTTTGGTTTTGGTTAGTTTTGATGGCGATATTTAAGGGAATAATAGTGGTTGGCCATCATGTTTATTGTAATCTAAGTGGGGGAGTGTAATTAAAACTACAAAGGTTTCTTTTTATCAATTCTAGAGTATATTTTAAATTTGTCTATCTACAACAACAATACCCAGTAAAAAATCTTAACAATAGCTTGATCTGAGGGTGAAATGTAAATGAACTATACCTCTATCCCGAAGGATAGAGCTGATTTCAAGGAGACCCCCAACTCTAAAAATCATATTTTAAATTTATGTATCTACACTATAATACATATAGACACACATAAATAAGATAACCTTTATGTTTCAACATGGAAACTGAATCCCTGATGATAAACCCTTAGTAAAAATGTAAGCAGATTGATAGATTCGATACGCGTGGCACCTAAAGATGTTCTGAACAAACACAACCCTTTCTCCAACAAAATGTAAATCGATTTCTACATGTTAGATTGGTGTTGCACTAGGTTATTAGACAAACAAATGACACTGGTATTGTCAAATAAAAACAAATAAGGAGGACATTACGGTTCGAGAAGAAGATTGTGAAGTCAAACATATTCAACAACACCCCTAAAAGATACAACATGTTGACGCTTGACCGAGAAAGAGGATTGCCAGTGAGAAAGACACAATACCTCTGTTGTATACGGATATGTCAGTCAACCCAGTTCGCATCAACATGTACAACTAACATATTGACAAGCGAATGTGAAATGCGAAGACCCTTGATACCTTGTAAAATATCAAATGATATGCTTAAAAACATAAAAGTGGAGGTTCACGAGAGTCATGTATAAAAAGACATACTTGAACATCATAGGCGATATTAAGTATTGCAAAGCACATAAAAGGCTACATAGAGAACAAGGTTAGACAAATGAAGTCATGAACCGATAAGAGGTCATTTTGATTTGTTTCAATGTGAATGTTGTAAAGTTGCATGAGGACATGTCTTCTCGAGAAAGAATATCACGAGCGAACAATACTTTGAGAAAGAAATAAAGTAAATGTTATCCGAGTAGAAGAAAATCCTAGGAATGAAGAGAGGGACTAAAGTTATTCATTGTAAACTCATAATAAAGGTGAGTAGTTATGGAAGAAACAAGAGTACTGAATCAGTAAGAAAATGATAGGTTTCCTTCTCCTATATATTGTTCATTGTATTTCACACTCGATTGATGAAATAAATAGATATCTCTCGCTATACATTCTTCTCATAATGCTTTGTTGTTAAACTAGTTTTATAACACGTTATCAGCACGAATCTCTGACAATTTATTTCTACGATGTCATAATAGTTGAATTCTTACAAATGAATTGGCATCGCTCTATCAAAATATGTTTGATAAAACTATCCTACAAGTTTTATTTTAAGGGGTATTTATATATATCCTCTTTCTAATTTCATTTATTACATATTTACTCAACTCTAAAATTTAATTATATATTTTCCCTTCCTAAAACCTATATATTACATATTTATCATACTCATTTAAAATAACTTATTTTATTATCATTTTACCCTTAATGAACCAATTAAATTGTTATTATATATATCCCCTTCTTCCTAAATATTTGTGAGGGCAATTGAGTAACTTTCAGTTAATTGAGAAAATATGTAATTAAAGTTAATGGTTGGGGATATATGTAATTTAGAAGCTTAATAGGGAAAAATATGTTAAAAAAAAACTTATTTTAATTCATGACAAACTACATGAGTATAATTATATAAAACATACCATTCATCTGTTACGTTAAAATTATTAAATAATTATAAGTAAAAAATTATAACCGCATACTTTGATTTTCAAGATTATATGATTTTATTTTTCAAATCCTATTATTTTCTAATTGTGTAACCTCAATATTAATAACAACTAGTATTTAGCCCCCACGCGTTCCGGCGAGACGTCAATATCACTTTGTAAACTTCGGTACACACGTTTTGGTGGTAATATTAACATGAACTTGTGGCGACTCGGATCTATAGACTGAAACATGGATAAAAAATCGTTGTATAACGGCATCGACGTTCTTCGTTCGTTATTGGTCTCATTCTTCACGGTACCAGCACGTTACCGGCAGTCGATATAATCTACGATAATAAAAAGTCTGGAGGCGGACCTTAAAGGTTGTGGCGGTGACATTAACGTGGCTAATCACAAAAAAGAAACGTCGCTAAATATATAAAAGAAACGTATGAAGTTACAGCTGATACTTAATTAGTTTATATTTGAATTTTGTAGGGTGTGAAGAAAATGAGTTAAACGATTCAATTAAAATAATCTATAGTGTAAAATAAATAAATGTTTTTTTCATGCCACGTGTCGGCTCCATATTCATTCTCAATTTTTTTTCCCGCCTCGCTCTCTTATTAAATATAGCTTTATCTTTTAATAATAATATATTTTTAAAGAAAATACTAATTATACTAATAAAACACATTTATTTTCAATCATCCATTATTATAAGAAACTTTGAAATCTAATTATGTAACTTTTATTTTCAATCAGATAGTAAATAAAAGTCAAATTACATTAAATAATAATTAACGTATTTTCAAATTATATATAAGTTTTTCCATATTTTGAATTTTGTTATCTATCATTATTATGTGTAATACATTTTTACACTTGTAAAGTATATACATAAAAATTTAAAAATTTTATGTATTAATATTTTTCACTACATGTGTAAACACTGGTTCTAAGCTAGCAAGGAGATAAAGACATGACATATATATGTTGATTACACTTAATTGGATCAATAATTGAATTTGGGGACTTGATGGATTCGTGCAATGGACAAATGAGTTGAATTAAATGGAAAATTGAGTCAACAAAATGGTGGGCTAAGTTTGTTTCATGGGCTAGTCGACCTAATGAGAAAACAAACAAGTTGGATGAAAGGTAAAAGGAGTTCACGTGGGGCAAACAAGTAGGTCACGGAGGGGATTAAAAAGAAGATAGTCACGGCATTTTGTAATTTCTTTTTCGCATAATATTGATTTTTATGGTTCTGTTATTATTATGATTGGCTAAACTTTGTTTATCATTTAGGATTAGATGAATCGTGACTAGTATTACATTTTGATTTGAATTTTGCTTGTAATGTGTTGAGTTTAGTAAAGTTTAATATTTCACTTATGATGTGTGTTGTGTGCTTATTTGTATTGATTATATCAGTGATTTGTATGGATGTATTAATCTTGGCATGTGAAAATACCCTATTGGATTGATATAATTATCTTTAGGTTTTATGACTTTTGGTTTTCAATCTAGGGTTTGAGACTTTAACACTTGGACGTTTAAACTCACTTAAACGGTATTAGTAGTTTACGTTATTTATTATGTGATCCTAAATGATCAACTTCACTAGCGATATTGACTTATGTTGATACTTGAGCGTACTAACTTCAGTACAAACATCATGATGTGTATACCGTGTTAATTTATGAAAACTAAGCTTGAATTGTGTGTTTATACGTGTTGAAACGTGCCTTGGGCCAAAGAAACCTATGATCCTAAACAATAGAGCAAGACGTATATTTGTTAGAAACTCCGACCTAAACCCGTGGATATAAATGTTGGCCTAAAGGGCGCCAAGATTTATGGACATAAACGTTAGCCTAAACCCAACCAAAACTAGTATTTAACTCCTGACCTAAACCCAGTATGTAAACTATACGATGAATGTAGTATTTTGTAAACCCTTTGGAAACTTGCATTTATGATCGAGATTTGCTTTGTGTTTGTTTATTTGAAGGAACTTATTTGTTACATGAATTCACCAGTGAAAACTGACGTGTCATTTTAAGGGTGTCTCCCAGGTAATCGAGAGAAGTAATGGTTGAAGCTTAAGGATTTTAGAAGTTGGAAAGTTGGAGAAGCAATATTAAGTGTTTTTTTTATCATTTGTACTAAGTATTGCTAAGACTGTTATTTCCTTTTAAGTATTGTATTGTTTCAAACGAAATTAGTGAAAAACTTTTATATTCCGCCGTGTAAGTCAAGTATCAATCAGTATATGAATTCAGGCTATAACATACGTCTTATGGATGATGTGGATCGCTTGATATGAAAGTTTATTTCAAAATCTCTCAATGCTTTAAATTGTTAAAATAATAAAGTAAGTTCTTGAAAACACTATGATTGTTGTATACGGATTCGGATCCAAATACATTATGAACATTGTATACTTTGATGACTTGAATATAGCTTCCCAGGATGAATGCTTAAAAGATAATTTGAAATAAAAAAAATACCCCTGCCACATAATGTGTGAGAAAAACAACCACACTCTCACAGGGAAACACGGGTTCCAGATACTACTTTATTATATTTCACACTAATAAAATAAAATATCCTCGTAATTAAATTATCATCAAATTTTAATATTTTAAAAAAACAAAGAATTAAAAAATAGAAAATTTTAAATAAATATGTGTTAGAATAAAGTTTACTGAAATTTAATTAGTAGTTTTTTTTAAATTTGATATTTATAAATAAATTTTTTATTTTGATTTAAAAATTTTAATACTTCGTTTTTAATAAAATTAAGAAACTTGCAAATATTTATTTTTAAAAGTGTATTATATTTTAAAATTTAATTTTTTAAATGTCCAGATTTGTTTTCCAAAAAATATGTTTACAAGTTTCAATTCTAATTTTTTTCATATTATATTTTTAGAATTTTAAATTTAATTGTGTCAAAATATTAAGGAGTGAAATTTTTAAAATTTGGAATTTTAAATTTTGAATTTAAAAAATGATATATTGTTGAAATTTAAATTTTATTTGTATATTTTTATTATAATTTTTTAATAAGAGATTTAGTATTAAAAGTTTAGCGAGATTTTTCGCATACAAGTACAAATAGTATCCGTCAATCAGAACATTTTGATGATGATTTTGATAAAAGTTTATAATCTTCTGGTTTTGTAAATGAACTTAAATTATCAGGTTTGTCAAACCATAAATTAGTTTTAAGTGTCGATGTTCCAGTCATGCTATTAAGAAATATTGAAGAAAAAATGGTTTAGACAATGTAACAGTCATGATATTATGAAATGTATTTTTAATGTTTTGATTACTCTTATCCATATCATCTTAATATGTAACAAAATAAAAAAAGTTACAAATACAATATAAAATTTGTATAAAAAGTTGTTAGAATATTTATTAATATAATGTTAAAGTTTCAACCCGTGTAACACACGGAGTTAAAGCTAGTTTTATTATATAATAAATAATTGATCTTTTTTTGTTTTTATGTGAACTGTTATAACCTGAATGACACGTGTGACCTTCAGACACCAATATCGCACGTGTCATCTCCTTCCCTCCGCAACTGTCCCCCTTCTCCGGCTTTATCATCGCTACGAAGCGACGCTAACCTCCTCCTTCACTTCTTCATCCTCGATCGAGATTCAATTCGAACCGTTAATGGCAACGTCGTCTGTAAGTAGCAAGGGTTTCATATGGTCCGAATATATCACAGATGCTCAGAGCTTTACTGGAGGCGTAAGCTTGTTGAATGAATTGTGGAATGGCGTCGGACAATCGCAGAAATGGCAGGAAGGCGTGTTCTACGCTCTCTGTGGTGCTTATGCACTCGTTTCTCTGATTGCTCTGGTATGGTTTTTGATTGTTAGATCTTCGCATGGAATGAATTTGCAATTTGATGGATATGATTTTTAGTTTATGCTGTTTGATTTTGAAATTAGGGTTCATTTGTTAGCGTCGAAGTTGATTTTGGTGATGAGAATATGTATATATGAAACTTAATTATACCGTTTAGTTTATACCTTTAGTAAAATGTCACGTGCTTCGGTCATTTTAGTCATTTTCATTTGAAAACTTTTCTTTAGCTTTTCCGTCATTACTTTTCAAAATCTAGCACTTTTCATCTACCAAATAACTTGTCTACATTTTAACCTTAAATAAGGGGCAATTTTGTCATTTTAAAAATCCTTCTTGAATGCCATAGAGTAGAAGGAAGTTGAAAAGACCAAATTGTCCCTAATTTAACATTAAAATGTAGACGGAGTTAGTCAGACGGATGAAAAACGGCTAGATTTTGAAAAGTCAAGGACGAAAAAGCTAAAAAAAGTTTTTGGATGAAAGTGGTTAAAATGACCACACCACAGGGACGAAAATGACACTTTTCTCTATTTTATTAATTCTAAGATGCGGTATGTGTTATGATTTGGGGCTGTTTGGCTAGACTGATTTTTTGTTGATCATTACTTCTGCAATGTGAATTAGGAATAGGTTTAGATTTAGGGCTTTGTGTTTGGTTTGAGGGAATGAATATTAGGAACAATGGTTATGTTATCATTGATAGAGGTGCATAAAGTTTCAATCTTGGGCTAGCCATGGTCTTGTAACTCTCTAGGAACCGAGTGGTAGCTGATCGATGTCGTTTGGTCAATCAAAAACAATACTTAAACACCTTAACTAGTAAGGGTAAGTAGAGTATCGTATCACGAGGAGTATGTGGAAAGTGTTACTTTGTTACAATAGTTCAAAGACAGAAAACAATAAAACTGATTTGTATTTGAGTTTAAAACAATAATGAGAGAGGTAATCCTCTCCGGGGTTCGGGTATGCAAACCAGTGTTTTAAAAATCGCTAGGCGCTAGTCGGGCGGTGGGGTAGGGCCTAGGCCTAGGCGGGATTAATCGGGGCCTAGGCGGGATTAATCGGATTGGAATTTTTATATGTAATTTTCAGTTTTTTATATATATACACACATTTTTATATGTAATTTTTATAAAAATGTTCATTTTTAAACCACACCAAAGGTTTTCGCCGGATATTTCAGGTTTTTGCCGGAAATTTCAGATTTTCGCCGGAATCTGGCCGCCTAGGCGCGATTTGGACCGTCTAGCGATTTTTGGACTGACTAGGTCAAAATTACTCCTTACCCGACCGCCTAGCGATTAATCGGCGCCTAGGCACGATATTTACAACACTGATGCAAACACAAGTTCCTTCAAGATAATTAGCAAGCAATTACATAAACATAATCATACAGTTCAATTGAATTCGGTGATAATGGAAGAACTCGTTGTAAATAAAACTTATTCTCACATAACCATCATAGATTAACCAACTATAATCCAACCCCCAAGTTGTCCCCGATGTAAAGAAACCCGAGACTATTGAGACTTGAACAACAATTCGAAATCAATCAATGAAGTTTAAAGCATTCAATCAATAAATGAAATCATATGGCTTAACATGCCAATCAAGATTACAAACCAAGGTAATCATTCAAGAATTCACAAATGTTCACAAAACCCTAGACCCAAAGAGGACTACAAGAGATTTAGCCACTCATACTCATAACAACAATCAAATTCAATGTATTAGAACTTACAAACATGAAAGATTAAGAACAATCGACTCAACTATGGTGGAAATCGCCTTCTTGGAGCTCTGGAACGGCTGGAATTGAGAATAGATCGGAATGGGGGCTGCTCTGGATTAAAACCCGACTTAGGTTAACTTTTCTATAAAAACAAATCTTCGCGTGTCGCGAACATCCTAGCCCAAGTTCTTCGCGTGGCGCGAAGAACAAACTAGTCGGGGCGCCTCTTTACTTCTTCGCGTGTCGCGAACTTTGAAGCCCAGGTCTTCGCGTGTCGCGAAGACCATAAAATCCAGGAAATTGACTTTTTTACTTTTTAATCTCTCGTGCTTCGCATCCGACTGTTTCTCTTCCATTTCCCGCTCATTTAGCACACAAAATCTGGGAGGTAGACACAACCACAAACACGCATAAAACCGCACAAAGATATATACAAAGATAACTAAAACGCACGCAAAGCGGCATGTAAACTGAGGTTATTAAACCCTACATCAGTAGCAAGGCAATGTCGTGGTCACTGTTAGGCGCATTCGTTAATGTTGAAAACGAGCGTGGTTTGGGTCCAGCACCCGGCCAGGCAACGTCGTGGTCACTGTTAGGCGCATTCGTTAATTGTTGTTTTGATATTTAGTTATGTGTTATTTAGAAAAATATTTTGATATTTAACAAAAGTATTTTTTTTTTATTTACAAAAATAAAAGATATTCTAATAGTAGAACTTTTTCATAGTTTAAAAGGGTTTTTTTAAGGGACAGGCTAAATCTACCCGTATATGCTAAACATACCTGTGTTAAGTAAAATGTGAGAGATGAAGTGACTGATTTAGTTGGTGGAGAGGGAGTATATGCAGTAAAAGTAATGGGGGTGTGGTACATTTAACACAACCCTTTGTTAAACATAGGCCTAAGGCTATCTTTAAGAGGTAACTTATCATTTTAAATGCTTAAATTATTGTACTTTAACTACCGTTTTACAACCACCTGAGTACCACTAACCACCCGTGCTTAAAGTACTGTACTTTAGCCGACGAACTAGCATTTTCTCTTAGTTTAGAATCAACTGTAACATAGTTATTTTGAATAAGTACCTAAACTAATTTTATAAAAAAAAAATTCATTATGGTTGAGAATAGTGTTTAGTGTTTATTAAACTTTATGTATATCCTTTATTGCATTCTCATACCGAAAAAATAACAAACCAAACATCAGTTTTAGGTATAACACCCAAACCCAATGGAAAAATGAACACTACTTTCAAGTAATAATACCTGTTTCCACATCCATAGTGATTCTTGACTACTGCTAACCAAAATGGGACCTTAGAAAATCAGAGGGCGTTGTATTCCACATCTGATCATAAACTTATTTACTAGAATCCAAAATTCATTAGCAACTTCAAAATTTGTAACTATATTTATGGGCAGCCTCTCCCATTTGTCATTTTAAATCAAAGATTTTTTTAGCTCCAAGTCTATACAAACAAGATTTACATTAACTGATTATCACTGAATATGCAGGTACAACTTGTTCGTATTCAAATGAGAGTACCAGAATACGGCTGGACAACACAAAAGGTCTTCCACTTGATGAACTTTGTGGTCAATGGATGTAAGGTTGCTACTAATTTTCTACATTTCTTTATGGTTATGGTTCATCAGTCTATCTGATTGTTGTAAATTCACAGTAAGGGCTATTCAATTTGGATTTTACTGGAAGGTTTTTCAAATAGAACCAAAAGTAAGCACATGTTCTACCCTTTTACAGCAAACATGCATTTAGACATAATTCTGCTGATGAATATTATGGTAAAGTTTTGTCTTCACAATACCGACAGGTCTTAGACATGATACTGTTGGATCTTCCTGGTCTTTTGTTTTTTTCAACATACACATTACTTGTGTTGTTTTGGGCAGAGATATACCATCAGGTATTGATTTTTATGGGTATAAATGTAGAAAAAATTGAAAGATGAATGTATGTGGTATAAGCAAATATCTCTTATTAGTCTCATGCAATTCTATTCTCCAAATTTCAGGCAAGAAGCCTTCCAACTGATAATCTCAGACCTGCATACTTTATTATTAATGGAATTGTATACATCATTCAGGTAGTGCAAAAATTCACAAGGTCCTGCTATATAATTCTTTTTGTTTTACACACACCCTCCCAAAAATAATCCGGCTGGACACATAAATTAATCAAATCTTTAACTAATATTTAAATATCTTAAATACCTCGGAATTTTGAAACTTTGTGCATCACAATCAGTCACACCAATATCATGTAACAATTGTTAAGGAGCAAATATATAAATTTTGAACTATATTTTTTTGTGCCTGCGGGCATGCAATTTATCTATGTTCCAACTGTTTGTGTACTTGCACAATGTTTTCTAGATTTGCATCTGGGTTTATATGAGATTCAGCAAAACTGCTGCTGCTGTGGAACTTGCAGAACTCTTCTTTTCAGGTAAGAATACTCAAAATCTATGTCACATTGCTTTTATTTGATCATCAGGTATTTTATGTGCACTTTTTTGGTGCAGTTATCTCACTTGGTGCTGCTATAGGATTCATGGTATATGGTGGGAGGTAACTGCTTATTGCCGCAGAAGAACAACATACGATATTTCTTTCATTGGTGTTTATAATGTTTTCTTTTCTTTTCTTTTCATAGGTTGTTTGTCATGCTCAGACGGTTTCCAATCGAATCTAGAGGCCGTCAAAAGAAGCTGCACGAGGTTACATCTCTAATTACCACCCTCCTTTATGTAGCTTTGGAGCTTTAGAGGCAACATGAACTAATTTTAAAGTGATTTTCTTAATCTCTATTGCATGCCTTGAAAATTGACTAATTTTTGGATCTTGAATCTTTGTATGGTGCTTTATGACAGGTGGGATTTGTGACTGGGATTTGCTGCACTTGTTTTTTAATAAGATGTGTGATGGTAAGTTCAAATTAACACAGAACCATACACCGCCTACGATATCTGGTCTAAGTTCCATTACCTGTCTGTATGCCATGATTTGATCGGTTTTTACAATAGGTTGCAATTGCCGCTTTTGACAAGAATGCTGATATGCACGTCTTGAATCATCCAATCCTTGATTTTGCATACTACATGGTAAGTTTATTGACACTTATGGGACAGACACTTAAGATAACAAGGGTTACAATTTGACCACGGTTCACTGAATAGTCAGTATTAAGCTGTTCTTTTGTGTTGTAATAGTAATGTTTATGTGGGGGGACGGGTCCCTAAGAGGCATATGAACCGTTAGATTATTGGTTAAGCCGTTAAGGTAGCCATTTCGACCCATTTACATAGTGGTTGATTTTGGTTATTTTTATTATCAAGTGCTCAAATAAATAAATTAGCTTTTTTGAACGGCAATTTGGATCACTGACGGGCCACTGGCCCACCCGATCATCTCCACCCTATCAGGAAGAAACCCACCATAGGTGAGAAAACCCCCTGACCCAACTTGGACCCCCTTTTTTATTTGTCACAAGTGGGACTTGAACCCAATACCTCTCCATTTTAGAGAAGTCTTGGTGTACACCTTTCATAGTCACCCATAGTGTCCTCTCTATGCATGCCTCTTAAATTGCTTTATCGAAAATGTACATTAACATTGTAGTTTTTTGTAGTAAAATTGTTTTTGTAATGGTATTTAGTGCAAGTTATGTATTAAAACATAAGAAATGGACAAACTGGGTGTTTCAGGTCAACCCAGTCCGACCCATTTTCCAAACCTGTTATCCAACCTTCCTGACCCGCCCATTTTGCTACATTACATGATTTTTGAGTTGTTACATGTACTCTTGTAATGTGTGTGTAGATAGTGGAGATTTTGCCGTCTGCACTTGTGCTTTTCATCCTGCGAAAGCTGCCTCCGAGACGAGTATCAGATCAATACCATCCAATCAGATGATCTCATCAACCAAGGTTGTTTGACCTTGTCGGGTCAAAGCTAATGTGGCATCAGGTTCTCTTATTGGGTGTGATCCTCTCTCTCTCTCTCATACACACACACACACACACACTGTCCTTGTATATCCTTCCCTTAGCATGTCATGTAAATGTAGTTCTTTATTTATGCCCATGAGAATAAAATACGCACATCGATCGGATAGATGTCGTGTTACCGATATGAGTAATGGTGAAGAACTTGTTTGGTGTGTGTTTGTTCTTGCCCAAGTGAAAGTGCCACTGATGGTTGGAACCATGTTCATTGTCTTGGGTTGGTAAATGACACCCTATTGAGGTCAGTGATTAATGTTTTCTATGTTCATTGAAAGGCAAGTAAAGGGCTAGTATGGATGGATGGGTCATTTATAACCGAATGCAAGTTCATCCGAACCTATCGGCTATCAGTTTCAAGGTTGGGTCTGTTTTTGGCTTATGTTCAAATCGGTTAATCACCGAGATTCCAAGGTTTTGCCTTCCGCTTGACAATTCATTAATTTGGCTCTTTTTCTAGAATAATACAAAGCCACTAAACGACTATAATAATACAAAGCTGAAATCGACTATAATATGTTCAATGATGGGAAAAAACCATAGCCACAAAACGATAATTGCGGAATTGGTCTTTGGTTGGTTAAACTTTTCAACTCGATTGAAAGTGTGAGGATGCAAACAAATAGGTTTGAAATAACCAAAGGCAGTCTAAACAATATGTACTTGAACATAAAGAGATCGAATCTTAGTGTGAAAAACCCCTCGAGTAAAAACTACATTGCTTATTAGACTCGTTTCAAATCCACTATCATCCGGTTTCAAATCCACAATCATCAATATAAAAGTAATACGGATTACTCTCTGAGAGTCGTTTCAAATCCACTGTCATCGGGTTTCAAATCCACAATCATCAATATAAAAGTAATACAGATTCCTCTCTAATTAAAGTGTGTTTGGTTTGAAAGTTCTAGAAAGTTGGAATGGAGAAAACACATTCTCATTTTACCTTCATATGAGAAATGTATTGTATTTCATCAAGGCTTGTAGCGTCTTTATTTCATAACTTACTAGGTTAAAATCCCGTGTTTTATACGGGTTGAATAAATATAATATTATATATTAAGTAATAAAAATATTTATTTTTAAAAACTCGTGTTTTACACGGGTTGAATAAACCCGTGAAATACAATATAATCTGTTAACATATACACTCGTCAAAATATGTCATGAGATTTATTAATATAAAAATTAGTATTTTTCTAAAAATATATTATTATTAAAAGATAGAGGTGTATTTAACAAGAGACGTGAAAAAATGATAAGATTAAATATGGAGGCGATACGTGACATGAAAAACCTTTATTTATTATATAGTATAGATTTAACAAAAGGATAAGGACATCAGGTGCTATGACAATAATAGATAAGGAGTAATAAAATGGAGATCTTTTTGTTAGATAAACGAGTATTAATGATCTTTAAATTTTTTAACATAGAAGTAGATAAATAAAATGTTGATGTGTATTCATTACATTTTGCCTACATATCTTGATTAATCCTAGCAGAACATACCGGTCGAGCCGGGTAACGAGTCTAATTGGGTTAAGATCAAAACTGGTTACCAAAAAAATGAGTTTTGAGTCAAAACGTATGTTTTAAAAAAGTATCAATCTTCTTCAAGCTAAGTGGATCCCAAAGAACACTGCAAGAGATCAAGAAATGTCTAGAGAGAATCAAGACAAAGATGACAAGATTGAACTTGATGGCGCGTCTACTTCAAGTCAGAAATTAGGGGATTCGGAATACAACAATCGAGGGTGACTGTTAGTGCCATTGTTGTCTGGCTCAACCCATGTGTTAAGGGGTTTTATCGGGTTGCTTGATGACCAAGTAAGGGTTATTAGGTTTTTTGTTCATCAAGTTTGGGTGAGTCTATAAATACATATTACCATGTTAGGGTTTCATTATAAAAGTTAGAGACTTATTGTAATTAGTTTTTTAAGTAATATTTTCCGATTATAATGAATACTTTTTGTGAGTTAGACATGTTTTTGTTTTCTATATAAAACTCACCGCTTGATAACAGACGACTATTGATGAAGTACATGGCACATAATTAAAATAATATTAAAAGTGAAAGCTATCACCACCCAATTAAAATACAATCATTTTTTTCCAGATAATGATAATATTATTTGTTCTTTACGATTTTAGTATATTGCCATGTTGGGTCACTTTTGATTTTAAAATAAACTCAAATCTATAAATAAAATTGTTTATATGACAACACTTTTACTTGTATTTAAAGAGTAAGCTACTTTTCAAATATAAGTATAAGTTTTGAATTTTCTGTTATCTTATAAAACCTTTATTTCTGTATATTAAACTCCTATTCTTATAGATACGTTTATTTAATGCATGCTGATTTTTCAACAAATAAAGACCCTAAATTAAAAAAAAAAAAAAACCTCAGTTTCTGACACATAAAAGGGGCATAATATGAAATAAACTCAGTGGACCAAAAATCAATATTTCTGAGCAAAATTTTAAGCTTTTGATCTGGATTAAGAGGATTGTAAACACCATAACTAATATGAAACAAACCTGGTCGGTCAAAATTAATACTTTTAAGCAAAAAGATGTCGGGGGTTGTCTGGCCTCCTCTGGCCCCTTATATGTTCCGCACTTAATTATTCATGCTATCAATATATCTACAAAACTCAGTATATACTATATTATATCTATATTTAAACAAGAACCAGATAAATAGTAAGTTTGATTCTTTTAATATGAAATAAACTCAGTGGACCAAAAATCAATATTTCTGAGCAAAATTTTAAGCTTTTGGTCTGGATTAAGAGGATTGTAAACACCATAACTAATATAAAACAAACCTGGTCGGTCAAAATTAATACTTTTAAGCAAAAAGATGTCGGGGGTTGTCTGGCCTCCTCTGGCCCCTTATATGTTCCGCACTTAATTATTCATGCTATCAATATATCTACAAAACTCAGTATATACTATATTATATCTATATTTAAACAAGAACCAGATGAATAGTAAGTTTGATTTTTTTAATTTTTTTCAATTTTTATTTTGCACCCCTCATAGTTATATAATATACGTTTTTAACCTGTTTCATTTTCTAATGATTTCATTTTTTTAATAATTTTCTCTTATTAACTTTTTTTTAAAACGAATTGTTCGGTTGTCTTTAGTTTTTCTTTTTTCAACGTTCCAATATAACTTTTTATGAAAACGGGGTTGTATTTAAAATATTAAAAAGTAAGAACAACCTACATGAATAGTGACACCTTGTGTAACGAACCAAAATCCGGGTTTCGTTTTCAGATAAATAAAGCATTTTAATAAATATTATGGTGAAAATAATATTTATGAAATAAGTTGAAATAAGTAGGTTTCAAGTTAATAATGAAGTTATGTTAGTTTTAACTAACTATAGAATGAAATGAGTGAAATGAAAGTTAAGGGGCCAAATGTGTAAATGGCAAAATCTGCCATATTGACTAGCAAAAGTCAAAATAAACCTCATTTGTGTTGTTGAGGTCGTTTATGTTCAAGAGAAGAAAAAGGAGAAATATCAATTGAAGCTCAAATCGTGCATTTAGAGCTTGATTTGTGGGGGTTTTGGCTTGCACATCACTCTCCTAACATCAAGTAAGTGATTTCTTTCCTTTGATTTCACTTTGAATGTGATATTTGGTGGGTTTTGAAGAAATCCGAAAATCGAGTATGCATGTGATGAATTAGTGTTAGATTATTGATAATCTAGCTAAACTAAAGTTAAAGAATGATGATTATCATCCTAGAACCCTTTGATTATGATTTTGAAAAGTTAGGGTTCATATGGTGGAAATTGGGAGTGTTTGGATCATGATGCTAGAATGGTGAATTAATGAAGATTAAGTGTTTTTTTAAGATGTTAGACACTAGAACAAACACCAAATTAACTTAATAATAATTTTTGAAAGAAGAATTAGTGTTAAGATTAAGTTAATGAAACTCAAGTAGGTGAGTTTGTGGTGAAAGAGGGTGTTTGGTTACGAGGATAACCCAAACGGGTCAATTTGGGTTGGAATTGGGAAATTGAGTTGTGAACTCAATTGTAATGAAATTTTGGTATATGTTAGATTACTAAACTAGGCGAATGTGTTTAGGTAATCAAATTGCAAAGCTTGAAAGCGGTGCGGGATCTTCTAACCCGAAAGGTAAGTGCTTTTGCACTTACTTAGTTTTGATGATAAATGAGTTTTATGCAAGGTTGTAGGTATAATGTGTAAAGTTGCATAATTGTTATGTGGTATGAATGAGCATGAAATTGTATGCATAATTGAAGGAATGTAGTTATAGTATTTATACTATAATGGATATGTTGATATGGAGTTATGGTCTATGAACCATAATGGATAGAATGGATATGGAGTTATGGTCTAAGTACCATAATGGATAGATTAGTTATGGAGTTATGATCTCGTATCCTTTGGGATATGAAGTTATGGCCTACGTGCCATAATGGAAATGGAAAAGTGATAATGAAATGATGAAAGTAACTTGTAGGTGATATACAAGTGTATGAAATTCTTAATTGGCCAAATGGGTGTTAACGGGTCAAATGGGTGAAAGGTGTGAAAACAAGTTGAAATCACTTGTTTGTTATGTTTAACACATTACAATGGTAATATGTTGACGAAATGATAATGTATGGAACTATAATTGACCAAATAGAGGCAAACGGGTCAAATGGGTGAAAAGGATGAAAACAAGTTGTAAATACTTGTTGGTTGTGTTTATCTCATTACTAATGGTTATAAGTTTATGTGGTTATGCAGGGAAAGTTCCGAAATAGGTCAAGGTCAACGTCCAAGCTTGGAGGGTTCTCGTATGCATTTTTAGTATTTTGAGGATTTTCGTAAAATCCTTGTAAAGTGGTGTAATTTGGCACAAAAGTTATATTTTGGTGTAATCATATGTTGTCATGATGTTTTTGGTCAAAAACCCATGTGTTGGGCAAATTTGTTGTCTTGTATTTTGGAAAAAGTTGGAAAAATGGCTAAGTGCTGAAACCTGCAGGAAACTGGAAACTTTATGTGAAAACGGGCCCCTCGCGCTACGCGAGGGGGGTGGCATGTAAGTGTCGCGCTACGCGACGGGTAAAAAAAAAATAAAAAAAAATAAATAAATTCCTGGGTTTAAGACTTCCGCGCGTTAAAGTTTTGATTTTAAAAGTGGTGTGTTTCACCTTGTTCACAGGTGGATGTTTTTTTTTAACTCGAAATAATGTATAGATATATACATTAATGTTGATGTTTACCAAAGGTGCCCCAAGCGCATCGGTAAGTGGTTTGCCCCTCTAAAAAAGAAATCGCGGGTTCAAGCCCCATCGTCTTCTTCTTAATTGTTTTTTAGTAGCGACCTTTTTTTTTCCTTTTTTGCAATAAATAATTTTTTTTACCATATAAGAAAATGGACAAATAGAAATAATGGAATAATTTCGTTAAAGAAGTGTATACAAAAATGAAATTTGATTGCGTGTATGAAGGTTAAATTTCAGTCCAATGCACTTACGGAGTCCCCGGCCCAATGCGTGCCCGGGTTAACCCACTAGTTTCTTTTAAATATATAACCCAATGCAATGGGTATATAATGGTAATCATAGTACGTTATAATAACTATATTTTTCACTATAATTAAGTTAAAGCTTTTTGGTCTTCATGTTTTCACAAAACAAATCTTCTTATTTTGAACTTTTTGTAAAAATGGGTTATAAAAGTGTTTGTACCAATCGTTCTTTTTTGTAGCACGTTATAAAAAATGGTGGGTTCGATATTTATAATAGCGAATTTAGTTTTTTTTTAACGACAACACCTAGATAATTTATGATAATTGAGTTTCCCCGAGGTGACACCTAAACATCCAGGACAGCTCACCCCAAGAGGAACCTCCAAGGAGAGGTGCACAAACAGGGTTGGGCCCAAAAACCGAAACCGGTTCCAAACCAGTTCTTTTTTGACCGGGTAGGAATCAGAACCGGAACCGATTAGGAAACGGTTTAAGGGTTGAAGAACCCTACCCGGTGGAACCGGGTAGGGTAAGGTCGGGTCCGGTTCGGGTCTGGAGGTTCCAATATATATATTTCTAATAATTAAAATAACATAAAATGAAATTATTATTTATTTTTAATGTGTAACCGGTTCTAGTAGGGTTCGGGCAGGAACCGGTTCCGGTTCGGCTCCGGGTAGGAACCGGTCGAGCATCAAAAACCTAAAACCGGGTAGGAACCGGTTCTTGAAGATACCGGGTGGGAACAGAAACCGGTTCGGGTCAGGTAGGCCGGTTCCAGTTTCGGAACCGGTTTTTTATTGCACATCTTCCCCCCAACTAGGTAAACCAACTGACTTTGTCACATACCTTTTTTTACTGTGACCTAGATTCAAACCCAAGACTTCCACTATAAGAAATCTTGGAACCGGTTCGGGTCAAGTAGGCCGGTTCCAGTTTCGGAACAAGATTTTTTTGCACCTCTACCCCCAATTAGGTAAACCTCCTGACCGGCCACATACCCTTTTTTGCTATGACCCGAATTCAAACCCAAAACCTACACTATAAAAAATGTTGGTACTATTATTGACCACTATTATCGAATTTAGTTGAAGTCAAATTCCAGTGTCTTGAATTATTAGTTATCACAAAAAGTGAACCCCACCATTTTACAAGATGTTAAAAAAACATAATTTAGACACACACATTTATAATACCACCCATTTTTTTAAAATAGAACTCTCTTTCCAAATGCATTTTAATTTATAGAGTTTCTTTTTTATGTCATTGTATTTTTTTAAAGGCTTCCATACTTATCATTCCTCTCCTTAATATCTAACTAGAAATTAAGCATGTATAATACGTTAGATTTGCGCACTTTGTTACGTGTGTTTCGATGGTGACACTAACGTGACTAAGTAAATAAAAGAAACATATGAAGTTGTCGTGACTCAGTTCTGGATATCGAGAAATAGATAAATTGCAGCGCGAATATGTGAGGGGTAAACTTGAGAGTGTAGAAATTTAAGGGAAAGAGTTGACAATTTAGTTTAGGAGTAAATTTGAAATTTTATAAAGCTAAAGGATATATTGAAAATTAAGAGGTAAAAAGAAAAAAAAAGTGCCCATGGGATTGAAGCGGCGACCTTGAACTAACCAAAGGTTTAAGACATCAAACTAACCAACCCATCAAGGAAGACTTAGTGTACATAGAATAACACATCAAGAATATAAAGTCAAATTTATTTGTTTTGTTGGTGGCCCCTGATCAACCACCGATACTTCTTTTTAAGGGTTAGTTATTGTAAATAATTTTATATGTTATGTTTTTTGGTTTCCTCAATCTCTTCATTTCATTACTTAGAGCATCTTTGAAGTAAAAAATCTTCACCTACATCCCATCATTGATTATGATGTTTTCTTTCAACCATTGATTATGAGAAATCAATAACTAAGATAAGGGAGGAGAATTTATAATAAACATGTGGACAATGAGTTATGTGGACAAATAGTTAGTTGAATTTCATGTCTAATCAATTGAAGTATGTGTCAAACTTCATTGTCTTATATTATTATCTTTTTAATGATAATTTGGATCACTAACGGTCGCTGGTTTATCCGATCATCTTTATCACCCTTAGGAGAAAACTCATTATACCCTTTTTTTTTATCACAAATGAGACTTGAACTCAAAACTTCCCTATTTTAATGAAATCGTGAGTATCTCATCGCAGCCACTTGGACTCAAAATCATTGGTTGTCTTATATATTATGATTAAGCATAAAAATAAACCAATAAATAATATAAATAACAACAAAAATATAAGTATAAAAAACCCTTTAATATTTAGTACAGTTACTTTTCTTCATAATCTTTCGATTTACTATCCTCCAGAACTATAGCATTCACAGCTGGTTTAGTATTCTTATATTTATATTACACTAAAAATCACTACACTTTCTCTCTCATTTTCAATTAAAAAATATCTTTTATACCTTTATCATTACATTTTCTCTCTCTCCGCTCACAACCACTTTCAAAAAATATTAAAAGAATTATACATGTGAACAGTGTTTTCACAAATATACCAACAAATTATACATTTTCTCTCTCCTTCACTCACAATCACTTTAAACCATTTTTAAAATATACAAAACTCAGTCACAAACATATACCAAATCGGCTATGAATGCTCTTATATATTATATATACATACAATTTGAAGATCGTGAGTAGTAACTTACTAAGGGGGTGTTTGGGATTACTTTTCAAACCTACTTATTGACTTATTACCTTCTGTAATAAGTCAATAAGTTATAAGTTCGTTTGGATACAGGAAAAGGAGTTTGCAAAATGACTTTTAAAAAAGGGGTGAAAAGTTGTTTTTGAGAAGTAAGAATTTCTAACTTTTCAATTCTCCTTTTGACTTTTCAAGGTAATTTTACTTAAATACCCAACCCTTATATGAATAAGTCAAGCCAAACATTTTTAAAAAAATAACTTATTGACTTATTGACTTTCCCCACCACATAAGTTAATCCAAACACTTTTTTAAAAACTAATAAGTCAATAAGTCCTTTTATCAAAAAGAACTTTTGAGGTTAAATAAGTAATCCCAAACACCCCCTAACTCCTAAATACACATAGGTACACCTGCGGCTACTTTGCTTAAGTTTTTGTTTATATATTACTAGGTTAAAATCCCGTGTATTACACGAGTTAAATAAATAAAATATTATATATTTAGTAATAAAAGTTTTATATTTTTAAAAACCCGTAAAACCAGTATATTACATCGGTTGAATAAAATATAATGTAATTTGTTAACAAACACATTTGTCAAAATATGTTTTTAAAAAACGTAATTTGTCGTGACAATTATAAGGTCTGTTAAGTTAGTTTTTAAAACATTTTTTTTTCAACTGTGTATTAATTTTTTTATTTAATTGATAAATGTTAGTTCATATTAAGTTAATCTGATTGGTGATATAATAACTATTTATAATTAAATAATAAGTATTCGTAATTAGATTTATTAATATAAAGATTATTATTTAAAAGGAGGGAGAAATAGAAAATCTAATATTTAATAGGAGAGAGAGGCAGTAAAATAAAGATGATGGGTAACCAGAAAGTGACACGTGTCCTAAAAATATTTTCATTTATTAGAGTAGTAATATTTTAACTAGGTTATAAACCCCGTGTATTACACGATTGAATAAATGCAATGTTATATACTTAATAATAAATATTTACATATTACATATTTATAACATATTACATAGTTTTTTAATACAAATTTTAGAAACGTCATAGAGTTACTTTTTTAAAATGTTTTATAAAAAGAATGAAATAAATGTTCAGTTTCTAAAAATATTTTATGGACAAACCTATAATTTTTTTAAATAAAAAACGTTTATAAAAAAAATTATAGAAATCATTATTATTTAATAGGAGAGAGATGTGAAAAACAGAAAATTATGAAAAAACAATTAAAGAAAATTTGTGCAATTAATAAGAAAGAGATGCGAGAAAATTTGTTTAACCAAAACCTTTATTTATTATAAAGTATAGATTTTTACAATTAATTTTAGTCATGTTTTGTTTTTCTAATATAATTTTTAAAATATGATATTCGTGAATATTTATTTGTGCTTCGTTACATAGCATTATCAGACGAACACAAACCAACATGAACAAGTTCATTTCCTTAATGAACTAGTTCATTTCCTTAATGAACTAACACGAACATGAAATCTCGTTTGGGTATATGTTCGTGAACATGAAATTTTCTTAATAAACAAACACAAACAAAACCGTGTTCATGTCCATTCGATTCGTTTGCAGCTCTAGTCATCTTACAAACTGTAACACTTAACCAACACCAGCCAAACATTAGTAGCAACATCGGTATTATTAGAATCAGTACCAGCATTCTTAATATTTTTGGTTTTCAATTGATGTTAAACACGTGTCGATATCGTTTTAGATATGTAACAACTTTATTTTATACGCTTTCTCTTCCGTTTACCGTACCAATTCGAAACGAAACGAACCGATACCGACCGAATTAAATCAGATTGATAACCTTTATTGTATACTACACTCATACACCTCCTAGAGTCAACTTGAAACAATCAAAGGGGCCAAGTGAAGTGTTTTACAAAATAAAAACCCGATCAAACTGTTTCCTCACGCATCTCTCAAAAATCCGTTTCCAAATATAAACCCTAATCTCCCCATCAGATCTTCAGTTCTATCCAGATACATGAACCCTAGGCAATCGCACTTTAATCAATATCAAATCCTGTATCTATCGCTGAATTTTATCGGTTAGATTGAAGGAGTTAAGATAGAGAAATAGAGGAATTTTGGTACCTCGTGGATGGTCTCATGGGCGCAACGGGGTCTAAGCTCGAGAAAGCTCTAGGAGACCAGTTTCCTGAAGGCGAACGGTATTTTGGACTTGAAAACTTCGGCAACACTTGCTACTGTAACAGCGTCCTGCAGGTCTATTCGATTTCATCTCGTTTGTTGTTTTGATTGCAGACTTTTATTGTTGAAGATGATGTTATTAAGAGGTGAATATGTATCTGTTGCTAGTTTAATTTAGCTAGAGTATGTTACTCTGATTAGATCAACATCAGAATGCATATCCAGATTTCGTTTTTTGTTAATGTCTTCAGTAATCAGATTTAACTTCCTGATGTATTATGTGGTTTTAGATTCTTTGGAATTATATATTTATATTGTGATGTTTCTTCACGTCTTTGTGTGTCTTGTTATTTCAAGGAGGAAATTGGAGGAAAGGGGGGGGGGGGGGTCAGGGATTGTATTTGGAATATCTTGTCAATTTGTAGGATTATGATTTGAAAGATTATTGAAGGAATAACAGCAGTATCTGATCTCAAAATTTTCTTCTTTTCTTGTAGTTGTTATGTCCAACGTTGTACTTTGTTTGTTTTACTTTGAACATATAGTGTTTATAAAGGGATGCTTTAAATTAGCTTAGGAAATGCATAAGCAGTCATGAATCGTGATTTTTGGCATTAAATTGAACCAACATCTGTTTTTACCTTCGCAATATTGAAAATTTGATGCACATTGAGCTGCTTATGAGTTACTAAGCTTTTCTTTATAGCTAAACTGTCATCAAAAGAGTGACTTCTCAAACCATTGTGCTGAGCCTTTTGTTTTCAAACTACTAGTCATTCTTGTGATTTGTGAATATGTAAGAAGTCGCTACATACATCTAACGAGAATGATCAGTTTTTGATAAAGTGTTTCTTTTTAAATGCTGAACATCACCATTCTTGCAAACTATAATGATTTTTGGTTTTTACCTTTCTAAGATATGGATCCTTGTTACTCATCCCAATTGCATTTTGATTTATTACCTTTTTGAAGTAACTACTAACTAGAGCAGTTTTGATCTACTATGTAGCTGATGTGTATATGATTTCTCCTTATGTTTCAGGCTCTATATTTCTGTGTTCCATTTCGTGAACAACTACTTGAATATTATGGAAATATTAAAAATCCAGGAGACATAGAAGAAAATCTCCTTACATGTTTGGCAGAACTGTTTATGCAGGTAAACAATTCCAGATTATATGCCTAGTGGTTTTTCTTGCTTGTTGTTTATTAAATAGGTATTTTGCATAAAGGGTATTGTATACATTTTCCTCGTCATGGCCCTGGCATATGTTGATGCGTTGGTTCTTCATTCTTTTATGTCTAAGGATGCAGTGATTGGTAATGTATTGCAATTTATAAGTTTGTAAAAAGAACTGCTATTGCAAAATATTAAGTTTGGTTCTCAATTTCATTGCTAATGATAATGTATATGGAGGCCACCCAAGCATTTAAATGTTTTTTCCTTTAAGGCCACCCACATACTGAAACTACTTTATAGGCCACGTAACATAAGTGTGCATCTGGTTTCACTTGTACGAATCCTGGCTAAAATACGTTTAAGGACAAAATTGCCCTTCAACTTTTTTGAAAATACAAGTTCAATTTATAACGTTATGACACCTCTTCAAAGGTATTGTTGTTCATTTCAAAGATTTAATGGCATTTTTATCAGCCATCGTTGGTGTAAATGAAACTGGATGCATACTCAGGGGGCCTATGAAGTAGTTTCAGTATATGGGTGGCCTTATTGATAAAAGTTTGAAAACTTGGGTGGTTTTCACATGCATTATCCCTTAGTTATGAAGCTTTAAATGTGTGTGTGTATCCGTCTTTTCATGAAAGACCATTTGCATGAAGATTATAAAACCAACTTTTTGTGTTATCTGTTTCTTAATATTTTATTGTACATGAAAACTGTAATGATCAAAATAACCACCAAATGAACTTAAAACCATGGTGAAGAATTGTTAGTCGCCCATTTCTAATAATGTTGCTGATGTGTTTTGTGGTACTTTGTATTAGATTAGTACACAAAAGAAGAAAACAGGCGTTATTGCTCCAAAACGCTTTGTACAAAGGGTGAAGAAAGAAAATGAGCTATTCCGTGGTTACATGCATCAGGTATACCAGACATTTTTTAATTGAAATATTGAATATCTGAAACCACTTTATTTCCGGAAAAATTATTTCTAACACAAGTGATTTTATGATTATTGTATAGGATGCACATGAATTTTTGAATTTCTTGTTAAACGAACTAGTTGACATACTAGAGAAAGAAGTCAGTTCAGCAAAAGGTTCAAAAGAACATTCATCACCTTCTGAAAAGATTCCCAATGGGATACATGTTGCTCAGGCCAACGGTGTACGGAAGGAGCCCTTGGTTACCTGGGTTCACAAAAATTTTCAGGTTAGTTTGAGAAATCGTATTTATATGTAACATGTTATATTTATGAAAATTTTATTTTAATTATAAAATCATACACTGAATTACTAATCCTAATGATGGCTTGAGGTTGTTGCTGCTTTTGTTCACTGATTGCTATGGTTTAAAATCCAGGGCATACTTACAAATGAAACAAAGTGTTTAAGATGTGAGACTGTGACTGCACGGGATGAGACATTTTTAGATTTGAGCCTTGATATTGAGCAGAATAGTTCAATTACAAGTTGCTTAAAGAACTTCAGCTCCACTGAAACCTTAAATGCTGAGGACAAATTTTTCTGTGATAAATGCTGCAGGTTGCTACTTTCTCCACAAATTCAGTATTTGTTTATTTTGATTTTAGAGTGCTCTATTTATCTGGAAATCATTTTCAAGAATGAAATATCTCTCTCTTGGGAAATTTGGGTATAGTTATTTTGAGATATATCTTGGAATTACTCTTGAAAACAAATCTTGAAAAGTCCATTTTTTGGAGAAATCCGGGTATGTGGAGTTCATGAAATTGGGCCGCCCAATGGGTCGAAACTAGTATGGTTAGCCCGATCCACTGTCACGTGTGTTTTGTCTTTTTTTGGGGGAAAACTTCACACAATAGTAACCAAGTTTCCCAGGTGTTTCACTAAATCACTCAAAGTTTTTTTGTTCCTCTAAAGTCACTCAAAGTTTTTTTGTTCCTCTAAAGTCACTCAACTTTCATCAGATATGGAATCTTGTGAAATTTTTTTAAAGATGTTACAATTTTTTAAGATTAAGTGATCTAAATGGAACATATTTGAATCTTAATTGTTATTTGGTGATTTTTTTTAGCAACCAAGATTCATATATGTTTCATTTAGTTCACTTGACTTTAATAAAATTTTACATTATAAAAATATTTCACAAGATTGAAGTACATAATGAAATTTGTGTGACTTTAGAGGAACAAAAATTAGGAAACTTGGTTACTATTGTGTAAAGTTCCCTCTTTTTTTTTTAAATATACAAGTAGTTAATGTTTAAAACTTTTTAATATGATCTAAAAAAATAAATCGTTACAATTAGTCTAATTTAGAAGTAAAATGATTTAGGACATTTATACCTACTCTCTCTGTGACTTTTGACCACTTGATCCATATAATTACCCGACTTTTGACCTCTAATTGCTTCTCTTTCAATTCATCACCCAGTTTACAGGAAGCTCAAAAGAGGATGAAGATCAAGAAACCGCCACATATTTTGGTTATACATTTAAAGCGGTTCAAGTACATGGAACAGCTGGGCAGGTACAAAAAGTTATCATATCGTGTTGTTTTTCCTCTTGAGCTGAAGCTGACCAACACCATGGAAGATGCCGACTGTGAGTACTCATTATTTGGAGTGGTGGTTCATGTCGGCAGTGGGCCCAACCATGGCCATTATGTAAGTCTGGTGAAAAGCCACAACCACTGGCTGTTCTTTGATGATGAAAATGTAGAAATGATTGATGAATCTGCTGTTCAAACCTCGTTCGGGTCAGCCCAAGAGTATGCAAGCAACACTGATCATGGGTACATTCTGTTCTATGAGAGCCTTGCTTCCAATAATGATCATTAAATGGTATTTTTGGTTTTTGTGGTATCATCCATCATATAGGGGAATTTGGGGTTATTAGATGAGAAGAAAGTTGAGATGGGTTTGATGTACAGTTGATGCTGCTATTTGATTTCAACTGTTTTTAGTTGTAACAATAAAGTGTGGACGATAGCGAAAGCATTGTTTTAAGTGACTAACCCGTCTGCGTGTCAAGAAGAGAATTGATTGATTTAAGTTTATTTAATAGACTATTGTGATTATAGGGTGTTATTCGTGTCGGTTGAAGGATTTTAGGTTGATGGGTTGGAATAAATGTATCCGAATAGAGGTGCACAAACCGGATTTTTTTCGAATCCGGATCCGGACCGGATCGGTCAACAATGGTCAACGACCGGATCCAATGGAACCGGTTTCGGATCGGATCCGGTTAAGGGAGTGGAGACTTGGAACCTTTTGGAACCGGACCGGATATAAGGAACCGGACTGACAAAAAAAACCGGTTCCACCAGATTTAAAAAAAATATATATATATTTAACAAATTAACAAAGATACACTATAAAATACATGTTTTATTTATTTTTTATATTTTTTAAGTGATTTAACAATAGTTCGTACCAAAAAATTACAAAAAACATAATTGAATCGCAAAATATATATTATTTATTATGACTCGTTATTCGTCGTCTACTCGTCTTAGTCTTCGTAACATCGGTTTTCAATCTTCTTCGCTTGAGATACATTGGGCTTCATCATAAGCTTGTTCTTCGACAGAAAGTGGATTCGCCGCCCCTTTCGAATTCGTGTATTTCTTGGTCAATGTCAAACTCGCCTTCTAGTTTTGCAACATGTTGTACACGTTCGGCGGCATCCAAATGGTCCTTCAAGCAAATACAAATCTCCATAGATTCCGGTGTAAGCCTCGTTCTTCGAATAGATAAAACCCTGCCACTAAGAGAAAAAGCAGATTCCGAAGCTACCGTGGAAGCTTGGACGGTTAGTAGGTCACGGGCCATTGCGGCTAGAATGGGATATTGGGATTCCCTTCTTTGCCACCAACTCAAGATATCAAAGTTTTCAAACTCTTCGGATCTTAGAGTTGAAATAAAGTCGGTTGCTTGATATCTTCCAAGCTCGCTACTTGGTGTGCTTCCACGAGCTCGTTTAGTATTTTCTTTTCTTAAAGTGTTAAATAAATTTAGTATCGGGTTTCTTGAACTACTAGAACTTGAACCCGAACCCATTGATTCACGTATGTTTGATGGATCATCACTTCCACCATATTTGCGTAAATAATAATCAACATATTATTAAAAGTCGAATTGAAATCTCTTATTGCATTTGATTCAAAATTTGGGTCTTCCTCGAACATATTTAAATCGTCCGATATTGATCCAATTAATGTTTCAACACCGGTTACATTAATCATTGGGTTTAAGGCGCCCGAACATGTAAAACGGCCGGCATTTCTGAAAAATATTTTTTAAATTTAGCTTTCATAGGTGTTACCATTTTTTCAAAAATAGTGCCGTGATATTCAAACTCTTTTAATTTATTACATATTAAGTATAATTGTTGAAGTATTAGCGAAGACGTGGGATAATAAACTCCCGATAAACATGTAGTTGCATTTTTAAAAACCTCAAGCAAATTAGTTAGTTTCTCGATCATATCCCAGCTTATATTATCAAATTTTTGTAAACAACGTTTCTTTTGCACAAGTTCAACATGGAAATGTTTTAAAGTAACTCTTTGCCCTAAGGCCGATTCAAACATTTTCCATGTCGAGTTCCATCTAGTAGGTACGTCCCAATTTGGACCTAAAAAGATGGAATCCGTTTGTTGGCACAAGTTTCTATAGTTTATATATCTTTTTTTGCTTGTGCTAAAAACTTCCCGTAACATCACTTTAAAATTTTCTTTCACTTCTCTTATTTCTTGGACGTTTAGACCGTCTTGCACAACCAAGTTAATGATGTGTGCAACACATCGACTATGAAAGAAAACGCCGTTACAAGGCGGTTCATATTTTATTTTTAATTTTTCCACCGCGTTTGTGTTATTTGAAGCGTTATCAAAAGATATTGAAAATATTTTTGGTTGAATTTTATAAGTTTGAATTACCGAGTCTAAAATATAAAATAAGTTTTCGCCGGTATGTGGATATCCAAAATAATCAAACGCAATCGTACGCTTCATCATTTGTCACGACTCGGGTTGAACCCAATGTGCGGTAACGCAAAGGTACGATTCGGGTAAACCATGTGGAGCGGACCAAACGTCCGTGGTTAAGTTAATGACGGTATTTAAATTTTCAAAACCTAAGATTAATTCTTTTTTAGCTCTTTTTCACATTTTTAAACAATCTCTTCTCAAAGTAGAACGACTTACATTGGTGTAGCTCGGTTGAAGCGTCTCTTGTATCATCCTCGTCAAGCGCGGGTTATCAAAGTGATCAAAAGGCAACCCTTCTTGAATGACGAAATGTGCCATTCTTTCACGAATCCTCTCGACATTGTATTGCCAAACTCCTCCATCCATACCAATTTGAGTTTGATCTTCACCTTGAGTGTGTTTTGCGTGACTACCAATATGTTTCCTCAAAGTGCTATTTCCCGCAGCACCCAGAATTTTACCACAACGTTTGCAACGAGCCTTTTGTGAACCGTTCGACATTTCGCATAAATCGAAATAAGCCTATATCTCTTGATTTCGGGAGCAAGGAAGTACTCTCACCACCGTGGCTTCGCTAGTAGAACCACCAACCGAATTTTGAGTGCTTGCTGAAGCGGAAGCGGAAGCGGAAGCCATGGGAGAGTTTTTTTACCGTTAAAGTGAGCGTTTTTTTTACGTTTTGAGAGCGTTTTTGAGTTTTGAGAGCTAGGCTGTTGTGGTGAACTAACTCATACCCCCAATACCTATTTATACATAGTTTCTAGCCTCAAACAACCCAAAAAAATACAAAAAAACGGCCATAAACGGCTATATAGTCGGTTTTTTTACCCTCTAACAGCTAGAACCGGTTCTAACCGGTTCCAAAATGTCCGAAAAAACCGGTTCCAAAATGTCCGATTTTTGTCTGGTCCGTCAAGAACTCTTAAACCGGTTCTGGATCCGCCTGTTCTGAAAAAATCCGGACCGGTTCCAAAAAATCCGGTTCTAGCCGGATCCGGTTTCGGATAATCCATCGGATCGGATTCGGATCCGGTTCTTTTGACCACCTCTATATCCGTACATGACATATTTATTCATGTCAAATATATCAATCGTAACCTGCACACTTAAATATGTGTCGTGTTTCGGGTCGACACATTTGATGTTAATTTGTGAATATGATGAATATCTACCTAGACTTGGTAACATTTTGAACAACCACTGACTTGAGTTCAAATGAATATTTTTTTAATTGATTTTTTTAGTTGTTTATGTTCTTTATCTCTTATTTCTAGTTAATAAAATTGGTTTTATGTATTTTATTTAGCTCAAGATTAAGTGTATGGGGTGTATCAAGAGAAAAAGAGTGAATTGGGAAGTCGGAATGCATAGTTTAAGAGTGAAAATTAATTTCACTTCTGTAAATAAATAGTTATAGAAGAATAAAAAAACAAAAACATGTTTAGCACTTTAAGTTTGGATGGCCCTCTAAAATCTATTTAGGAACTTAAAAAAACAACCTTAAATTGGTTAACAAGTTTATTAAACGGGTTATGGTGTGGTTAACAAAGTTGGCTTTATATAGACTATTGTGATTGAACTTAATCCTCAAATCTAACGTTTGTTAAATCTAAGGACGTAAATTGTTGCAAAATATGAACATAAAGAATGATTTCTATGATTTCTGTTATTTCCTTAGTTTAAGTACTCTATCCGAAATTTTGTATATACTTAAAGACGAAAAATGTAATTTACTCTAATTTTTAATATAAAGTAAGTTTTCTAAATAAAATTAGTTGATGAGTTAAATGTTTTTAATTGTTAGCACTTTAGTTAAATTGTCGTTGATAGACAATAAAGCCCAAATTAAAAGTTCAAGTCAAAAGTCACAAGGCTTTTTTTTTTCTTATTTTATGTAGCAAAATTATTATTTTTCTTCTTTAAAAATAATAATGATCAGGATTTTAACGTGTATATAACACTAATTTTTTTTTCATGAAGTGCGGCTGCCCCCATGTCAACTATCTAGGTCCGCCCATGACAATGAATTAGGTACGGTTATGTTAGTGATGATTTATGACCCATAATCCAATTATATTTGACCTAAATAAATTTTCTAGATGACAATCTAACTATAACAAAACTTCTTGTGTTGCATTGCAATCCATGTTGTACTACAAAAAAGAACACCCCAATGAATACATCTTAGTTGATTAGAACCCAACTCCATGCAAGTTGTGCTAAAATCAACAAGGAGTAGTCATTGCTTCTGAAAATTATGTAAGACCAGTATTGAGTAATAATGACTCTTCGAGATGGGTTATCAAGAAAATGGTGACTAAGATAAAGCTCAAAATAGTTGCACAACAAGCGGATATAAAGAAGGATGTTTACATGACCGGACCGGCAAGGTCAGCTCAATCTTTTTTGGGCTTAAAACGAATATGAAAACCGAGGATTTTTAGTTAAAAGTAATTATTTTGCTTATAGTACTAATAATGATTTACTATAATGACTAATTTAACATTACAAAATGTGAACTTTTCAACTTTACAAATTGGTCATAAACTTTTCAACTTTTAAAAATTAACAACAAACTTTTCAACTTTTACAAATTGACAAAGTGAACTTTTCATCTTTTACAAATTGGTCGCAAAATTTTTCCACACACCCATCAAGTTTTAAATATGATGTTTTATAAAATTACAAATATACTGTTACGATGTGTTTATTTTTTCTACGTTTTGGTGTAATTTCCTTCAAAACGAAGTTGTGCGCGATAATGTACAAGCAACGTAGACGAATAAGTTATCAAAGCTTCCGTTATTTTTACATTTTGTTCTCTTATGAGTTTTATAAAATTCCAAATTGGCGGATGCGGTGTGCTTATTTTGTTTTTTTTTTCTTCACTTTTTAAACACCGTATTTTTATCTAAGCTTTGATATATATATATTTTTCTTCAAAGGTGACGCGGGTCAAGTGTGATGTATTTAGTTTTTTTTTCATAACGTAATGTTTTTTTAAATTCTTAGTATACCGTTGCGACACACTTATTTCTGTTTATATTTCGATTACGTGATTTCTGTAGTCAATGTTTATACGTGAATATTTTTCAAGGTTTCGTTTTTTTAGTATTAAAATCCAAATATTATCAACGGCCCTAGCCGTAATGTGTGGGTTTACGTCATGATTTTATTTTTTTATAAAGTTTCAAATATTATCAGTCGCGATAATGTCAACTAGTTCATAATATCTATCAAAATCAGTGACTAGTTAACAAAGACTGAGTAATCCCTGACTTCCTTCTATTTTATCAAATAAATGTATTTATATATTTTCAAAAAGAAATAAAGAAAATTTACCAAAAACATAATAACATAATGTTATTTTCAGTTGCGTTTCAAATATGGATATGATTTTTTATCAAGATTTCAAAAGAAATTAAACATTAGTTATACCCATTTTTCATCGTTGCGTCTCCTCAGGACCATATCATAATTATTCATCACATATTTCAAACTCATTCTTAAGCGTATTAATAACATATATACTCAATCATAAAAATCAATTACATATTTACCTAATCCTTATACAATTACCTATGTACCCTTTTATGTTTTAAAACCTAATAATGATATATTTAGGAAGGGATATATGTAAATAGGAAAAACTTCACCATATAGTAACCAAGTTTATTAAGTGTTTCATTTAAATACCTCAAAGTTTTTTTGTCCCTTTAAAGTCACTCAACTTTCACTAAGTGTTCCAATTCTATGTAATATTTTTATAAATGTTTAAACTTTTTTAAATTGAATGAGGCAAATGAAATATATATGAATATTAGTTACCAATAAGTGAAATTTTTATTCAATTAACTTAAAATAGGAGGTAATAGTGAAGAAATAAAAGTTCATCAAATAATAAACAAGTTTCAAAATTGTTATATATAAGTCGAATTAGAAAAAAATAATTGCTAAATAGTGAACAAGATTCATATATGTTTCATATATCTCATTTAATATTCAAAAATTTAAACATTTATAAAAATATTACATAGGATTGGAACACCTACTGAAAGTTGAGTGACTTTAGAGGGACAGAAAAACTTTGAGGTATTAAATGGAACACTTGAGAAACTTTGTTACTATTGAGTAAAGTTATTTTAAATGAATTGGGTAAATATGTAATATATATATATATATATATATATATATATATATATATATATATATATATATATATATGTAGAAACTTGGTTACTATTGAGTAAAGTTATTTTAAATGAATTGGGTAAATATGTAATATATATATATATATATATATATATATATATATATATATATATTTTAAATGAAGCATGACATAGTTTGAAGGGTCATTTACATATATCCCCTTCCTAACTTCATTTATTACATATTTACCCAACCCCTAATTTTAAATATATATTTCCCCTTTCCCCTTCATAAAACAAAATCCAAAAAAAAAGTAAAATGTTAACCTTGTAAATGTGCAATATCAGAACATGTTAAATTTGAGTGACTAAAATAAGACGAAAAAAGTTTGAGTGACTAAAATAGAACAAACGAGAAACTTGAGTGACTAAAATGAAACAAAAAAAAGTTTGAGTAACCTAAATGAAACAGATGGGAAACTTGATTATTATTCTGTAAAGTTTTCCTTAAATTACATGACCAAATCAAATCCATTATTCAATATTCTATTATTGATTAAATAGTTTGAATACTGATTAAACATCCAATACCTATGTATGGTGCTGGCAAAATTGTATAGTGGGTGTTGGCAAAATTCCTATTCCTCTGGAGGGTGCTGGCAAAATTATCCTCATCAGGATTTGAACCCATAACATCTCCAGGAGGAAACCTTTTATAAGAAAACCCCCTGACCACCATACTAGAAACATGATGGATCTATGTTTATTGGATTTATGTTTTGGTTATAAAAAGCAAATGATGTTTATTTCCATTTACATGTAATCAACATTTTATATATAGCAACATACAGATACCCAAACCCAAACCAACTCCCAGGATTAGCACAGAGATAAAAGTTACCAACAGAAACTACACTCATTTAGTGTTCCAGTTCACTAGTGAAAAGGCCACAAATACGACAATGGGTTCCGCCGCCCCCGACTGTTTCCACCGTCCTCTTCACCACCGCCATTGCTACTGCTGCTTTCCCTACTTGTACCATGAGCTGGCAGCTCCACCCGGCACACGGGGCAAGAATTATGCTGAACCAGCCACGGCTCGATGCAACCCGAATGGTAGATATGGTTGCATGGCATTTGTCTAGCCTCGGATCCCAACTCAAACTTATCTTGACAAACTGGGCAGTGAGAATCAGAGTTCAGGTGTCTGTTTGTAATCTTAATAGTGGGCATAGAATCGATTGCTGATCGGGATGCTGGTGGTGGGCCCTGTCTACCATCGTTCACTGTAAGCTGTTCGATTAGTTCCTGTAACCCGGGACCCATGAAGATATTACTGACATTAGACTGTCTTGCACCCGACGGTGCACCGTTGAAGAAAAACTCGAACCCATCGTTGGCAGACATCCGAGCCGGGGCTTGACCATCAAATATGAACCACGGAACCACGCCATGTTCAGGGACGAGTCCAGATCTCCTTCTAATATCAATGCTGGGATTTCTTCCAGTCATTCTTTGCCTTATTAACTCGGAAAAAACATCCATCATTCTGTTTCTTGGGACTGGGAACGGTTCCATGAACCCGTAACCATAAGGCCCGTGTGCATGAGTAGGCCCGGTGTATTGTTGGCCAGACTCAGCCAGCTCGCTTAGTTCTTGCACAAATCCCCCCGAGCAATATGGACAAACGGGATTACGACCCCGAAGCCGGATTGGTTGCTGGCATTGATAGCACCAATGTGTATTGCCGCCACTCGACATTGCTCCTCAGATACAAACTGACAGGTGTTTCACATACAATGTGGTTCACAGAATCTTAGACCCAAAATCAATTGTATTCTGCATTCACATAAAAAGGATATCAATTATAAGCGACACAGAATAAGGATACAATAAGGTGAATGACAAACTCAGTGTTACCTTTGATTGTCTTGTAGGTAGGGGTGTAAACGAGCCGAGCCGTTAGTGAGCTACTCGAGATCAGCTCGCTAAAAGCTCGAATCAAGCCAAGCTTAAATAAGCTAGAGCCTAAAACTAAGCTCGTTTAATAAACGAACCCGAGCTTCACATATCGAGCTCAAGTAGGCTCGCAACCCTAACGAACATGCTGTTTATATAAATTTTATTTAATGTATAAAATATATATTTACATGATGATTACTATTATATATAAAATTATGATAAAATTTTTTTAATAATATATTATGTGATATATAAAAATTATGATTATAAATATATGTATAAAAATTATCATAAATGTATATAAATTAATTAATAAATAATAAATGAGTCGAGCACGAGCTTCAAAAACTACTCACGAGCCGAGCCCGAGCATTGGAAATAGAGCTCGAGCTCTATTAAGTTAAACGATCCGAGCTGGAGCTTAGTCAAGCTCGGGCTCGGCTCGTTCTCGTTTACACCCCTACTTGCACATAGGTTAGTTAGTCAATTTCATTTGTAATGTTTAACAAGACGGCAAATATCCCATATATAATGGAAAGGAAATAACAACTTGACAATTATGTCTAGAAGCACTTTTCTAGTCATCCAATGTTCAATGCATCTCCTAACTGATAAAGAGTAACATATTATGCAAATACAGCAATCACACAATTAGAAGTAGAATGAAAACACATTATTATTCACTCAGACAAACTTCAAATCAAGAAATCCCCAACAGAAGAAGAAGATTCTATGGTCGAGAACATGAAAAAACTAATGAGAGTAACATTTCTATAAGGACTAAAGATTGCTAAACGATTAGAAGTAACATAGAGCATACTCTGTTTACTTGGCCAATCTTCAAATAAAGTAATCCAGAGAAGAAGAAATGCTTAAAGCAACTCAGGTTGAAAAATGATGAATAATCCTTGCCTAACAGAGTGAATAAGAAAACCATGGGTGAGAAACTTTATCTATAGAAAATCTAAAGGAATATCTGATAGAAAGAAGAAAAAATGGAGATGATGATCATCTAATGGTACAATAAAAGTTAACAGAAAGACGAAAGCGATGGAGAATGATCCATGATTCATGTATCTTTGTTCTTGAATAAGACAAGCATGGTCCAAGATGAGATAAATGAGATAGTCAAATTCCCTTCTCTAAGTGTTTAAAAAATATAATATTTGAGCAATTTCCTTCCAAACTCACTTCCCAAAATGGAAGAAAGGTAGAAAACTTTGAAGAAATGAACACTAGATTGTCATAATTGCAAACCATCTTTGTCCAAAAGCCTTTTCTTTCATAAAATAACGATATAATAGTCCTTTTCTTTTCTTCCTTGCTTACCAGATACCAACAACATAAAAGAATGGAATTTAACTTTCTGTTGTAAACCCTTGTACAAGAAAGAGAAAGCTTAAAAACCCTTATTTGGTATAAGTTCTATAACCCACAAGTGTATTAGCCATAAGCAAATTTGTTCGCTAAAGGAACTTATAATAATTCAGATTCTTCTGCCACATCATACCAAAAAACATTTCCTACATACAAATATAAACGAAGTCTCCCGAACCGCATGTGACCTTAATAAAAAAATTATGGCACTAAGATCCCCAACCCCAACTAAGATAACCATCTCCAGCAACAACAAGCAACTTTATTCCTACTAACTTTAAAAATCAGTTTTATTCTTAGCCGGTTGGAGTGTGGAAAAAAGTTGATTTGAGATAAAGCAAACACTAAACACATCACCTAATCAAATGCCACCCATCATGAACATACACATACACATACACACATGCATAAACACAAGGATATTCAATTATTCATATACCATATCTGAACAGAATCAATACACACAAGCATAAACACAAGAATCAATTATTCAATTAGTCAAGAGTAGACCTTAAAAAATCCATGTAAAGCAAGTACTACAATCCCCCCTTCCGATGACAAAGAATTCGATCCTTGAATTTTCATTTCCTTCCACAAAATAAGTATCATAATTCATAATCAACAGAAAACAACACAATGTGTTCAAGTTCACTCTCATACCTGCATGTGTCTAATTCCACAAACAAACTCATTAGAGTCTGAAATTTACTCAGCTTACAAAACTGCTACCAAAATCACACTGTTTTTCTGCTGAACAATGATAGATTTTGTACAAAAGTCTAACTACAAAATGACCTAAAAATCATTCGATCAGTAACAAATAGGAGTAGGTGTGACAGCAATTTCGATTTCCGAGACTAAATCCAGGGGAACTAACACACAATCGATCCACACATCACAATAAATAGTCGATATGAACCTAAATTTAGCAACAGAATCTTCAGATCCGTGTAAAATAGTCAACAATTTTTAACAGATGCAATAACTAATCAGGATAAGAGAATCAATCGGAGAAAAAACGTGAAACGGAGGCTCGATTGAAACGAATAATATCAATTTTGTAACGAATTAGCCTCAGTTACCTAGATGATGATGACGATGATGCCGCTGGCGGTGGAGACTTGAATTGGGAGGATTACAGAGAGGATGAGTGAGTCGACGTCGACAAAAAATCGTTTGACTGGAAATTATTTCTTGCCGGTAACTACTTTGGGCGAGGGGCTTATTTTATCAAGTGTTGCGGAGTAAAATGTTGTTTGATGTTTGGAATAAACACAAGTATCTCGTTTCCCGTTTCATGGTGGGAGTCTAGTCGTTTTCTTTATCGTCACATGTCAAAAATTTGGTCGTTATTGGTTTGGGCCGTCGAAAACCATGAAAACGAATACCTGATATCGGTTCTAATGTTACCAATACTTCGCTCATAATAGGTTCGGCTTGTCATGGTACAAGATAACGACAGGCTACGATACAAAAAAAAAATACTTGATTTTGAATGCAACTCCGTTTAAAAAAAATTATATCGGAATGTTGACGAAATAAAAACTCAAAACAACCGCGCATTCCGTTTTAGATTACCAATACTTCGCTTATAATAGGTTCGGCTTGTCTGGATACAATAAGGTAACGGCACTCGATATAGGCTATGATACAAAAAATACTTATTTTTGAATACAACTTCGTTTAAAAAAATTATATCGGAATGTTGACAAAAAAAAACTAAAAACAACCACGCATTCCGTTTAAAAAAAAGATTAACGAATGAAAATTATTAAAGAAAAATGAAACTATTAGAAAATTAAACGTATTAAAAACATATATTATATAACAGAAGAGTTGTCATGAAATAATATAAATTAAATATCTATATACTATATAATAAATAAAGGTTTTGGTTAGTCAATTTTTAATAAGTTTTTGTGGAAAAGTAATTAATATCTATACTATATACTATATAATAAATAAAGATTTTTTCATGCCACGTGTCGCTTTTATATTCATTCTCTCCATCTTTTAATAATAATATACTATATAATAAATAAAGGTTTTTTATGCCACGTGTCGCTTTTATATTCATTCTCTCCATCTTTTAATAATAATATATTTAAAGAAAGTATTAATTATACTAATAAAACACATTTATTTTAATTTATCCATTATTATAAAAAAAACTTGAAATCTAATTATTTAACTTTTATTTTCAATCAAATAATAAATGAAAATCAAAATTTTACATTAAATAGTACTTAACGTATTTTCGAAACCCAATTATATATTAATTTTTACATTTTTTAAATTTTGTTTTTTTTATCATATATATACTGTAAAATATACACATAAAGATTTAAGAAATTTATTTATTGATATTTTTCAACCCGTGTGTAATACACGGGATCTAAGCTAGTTTTTTTTTTATAGGTAACTTTCATTTTTCAATTTCGGTTACATCTCCAAATCGGAGATCCTACCTCTCAACCTGACCACTACGTTGTCTGAACCGGGCCCGCGGGTTCAGAACGAGAGACTAAGGCTATCACCGGGAAACCATGGAGCCTGCTGCCACTTGACAACAGTTGCGCCGCTACACGGGCCAAACCCGCTAGCGTAACGCACTCCAGACTAAAACCCGGGGTGGCTCGGACTCGAACCTGCGTGGGCAGGTTGAGTCTTCATCGCCGCAACCACTAGACCAAAGCCTAGTGGTTATCTAAGCTAGTTACCAACACTATATTTACTAAGCTTATATATTAAACAAGTGGGTATTAAGCTACCCGCCTCATCAAATAACATAAATTGAATATAGCATAACATAAATTGAGCATGGTATTTAATCATGATATAACTAACAACTTTAATATAAAGAGTAAAATATAACAGTTTTTTTATAATGTAATTGCGTTCAAATATTAAATTAACTAGTTTTTCCCCCGCGCTACGCGGCGGGAGTTTATTAGTTATCGGTTCGGCTCATCAATGGGGATAAAATCAACGTCGAAACACAGACTCGTTATAACGTACGATAAAAAAAATTACCCGGACCCCTGACAAAAAAAACATTTTGAAAAAAAAAAGTTAACGAAAGTCATTACTGATAAACGAAACTATTATAAAAATAAAACGGGTTAAAAACGTGAATAAAAAAAGCTCCTAAACTTTACTAAAAACAAACCCATTGAACCTAAGTTCAAAAAAAATAAACCCATTAAACTTATGTTACAATTTAAAAAAAATCGAGGCAAAATAAAAAAAATACACTAAAGTTTACTCCATTTATGTTTTGTGGCAAATCTATGAAAAAAAACTTTTAAGGAAAAAGAATAAAAAAAACTCTACTATACAATCTATTTGTGGCAAAACTATAAAATAAAAAGTTTGAGAAAAAATTTGTGGTAAATCTATGAAAAAAAACTTTTAAGAAAAAAGAATAAAAAAACTCTACTATATAATCTGTGACAAAACTATAAAAACAAAAAAACTTTTTTGAAAAAAAATTGTGGCAAAAGTATAAAAATAAAAACTTTTAAGGAAATAAGAAAAAAAAACCAAAAGATTCCTATGGAATCACATGCCCGTTAATATGTTAATATTGTGGCAAAAGTATAAAAATAGAAACTTTTGAGGAAAAAAGAAAAAAAAACAAAAAGATTCCTGTGGAATCACATGCCCGTTAATATGTTAATAATGTTTAAGTATTAGTTCTTTTTCATTTTAGCTGTTGATCAAAGTCAACTCCGATTATTATAAGATTAGTTGTGTGTAATTGAATTAATCGTAGGCAGTGGTGGAGCTTGAAAATTTTCACGAGGGGGCCGGAAATTTTTTTTCATATAGGGGGTCCTGAACTATAAAATTTTCGGCCGAATACATATAAATTAACACTACTGAGCGAAAAATCGACCGAATACGTATATATTAACACTTCTGAGCGAAAAATCGGGGAGGCCGGGGCCCCCTCGGACCCTTTATATCCTCCGCCCCTGATCGTAGCAGTATTTATAAATCGGAGTTGTAATTTAGATCATTCATGTCACATCTTTTGATACCCTCAAGGCATACCTTCATGAATCTTTTAGCTGTCGAGTTTGCCATGAATGATTTAGGACCCCTAAGCTACTTTTCTGGGTATATCCGTCACTAGAACCAAAGATACTTTATTCTTATCTCAGCACAAGTGCGCATGTGAGATCCTTGAACGGCATGAGGTCATGCCATCCAATAGCAACTCCGTCCAATGAAAAGTCAAAATTAAGCACCACTTCCAACACACTACTCGAAGATGGGGTACATATTATAGTCAACTAGGCGGGGCTCTCCAATATTTGACATTCACACGTCTAACATTAACTACGCAATACAACAAAATCTACATGCATGTTGTATGCCCCTAGATCTTTTCACACAAATGCTTTAAAACGCATCCTTCGGTATATTAAAGGCATGATAACTCATGGCTTGCAACTAACTAATTCTACGGTCACTTCTCTAACATCATATGCGGACGTCGACTGGGCTGGGTACCCTGACACGAGACACTCGATTTCCGGATATTGTATTTTTGGAGACAACCTCCTCTCTTGGTCCTCCAAACTAGGGGTGTTGTTCGGGTAATTTAATCGGGTTTCGGGTAGATCGGTTCGGGTTAATCGGTTTTTCCGCGTGTGTAAATTTATCCGATAACCGATCCGAATAACATTCGGGTAGATCGGGTTCGGGTTAATCGGTTTTCGGTTTAATCGGGTCGGGTTTCGGGTAGGGACACATGGTTGGAAAAAAAATGAATCAAGTTTAAAAACATAAAATAAACGAGTATGTGAAACAAAAATAAGTACATTTCTAAGAGATTAAAGCTTCAAATAGAAGTATTCGTGTTTATATGGTGGATTTTTTAAACTCATAGTTTAGAAGCGGATTTTGATGGTGTTGGTGGTGGTGATGAGAAGAGAAATGGTAGAATATATAAATGTTCGGTTTATTCGGGTTAATCGGTTCGGGTTAATCGGGTTTTTGATGCTTGAAAGTCTAACCGAAACCCGACCCGAATAACAATCGGTTTAAACGGTTTTTGGGTTAATCGGTTACGGGTTATTCGGGTACGGGTTTAATCGGTTCGGGTGAAGTTGGTTCGGGTCGGGTTAATCGGGTACGGGTAAAATCAACGGGCCTACTCCAAACACCAGTCATCTCTCTTTCGATCCAGTGTTGAGGCTGAACACAAAGCCGTCACTAGTGTAGTCTCCAAAACATGTTGATTGAGGTGAATTAACATAGCTTTGATATTTTAAAAAATTAAATAAACAGACGACTTGTTTAGCTGCTATACGAGTCATATGCTTCCAGCTGCCAAATCGTATAAACCTAAACGACTTATATGATCTGGAAGTCAAACAAAATTTTACTTGCATGTCATTTATATGACTCGTATGAACTTATACGAGTCGTATAGATGATACGATATGCGGGTGGTGTAACCTTATAGGACTTTTATTTATTTAGTGAAAAATATAATGATTGCTTTTAACTATTTATATATAACCATTCACATCGCTATTAACTTCGTATTAATTAGCAACTTGAGTTTACTCACAAAAACCCACTATTCATAAATGTACAAGCATAACAGCACATAGTACAAGCAAGCAATGCATGTTTTTTTTTTCAATTTCAACCCTTATACTATATATAATATACGCTTTTAGTCCGTTTCATTTTCTATTAATTTCGTTTTCCTTTAATAACTTTCGTTCGTTAATTTTTTTTCAGAATACAGAGTGCGCGGCTGTTTTTTTTTTTCAATGTTCCGATATAATTTTTTTTAAAAACGGAGTTGTATTCAAAATGGAGTTTTTTTCGTATCGTTGTGTATAGCGAGTGCCGTTACCGTTGTGGTACCGTGCCGATTCGAACATATTATGAGCGAACAACATCATTGTTGGTATTGATATTATCGAAACCCATATCGGTATTCGATTTTATGGTTTTTGACGATCCGAACCGGTAAATTTTTATTTTGTTTTTTTTTCCTTTTTATTATTTAGTTTTATGTTTCTTTTTTTTACCATTATTTTTATCATTACGTCTACGTCTTTATTTAATTTTTTTTTTTCAATTTCAACCCTTATACTATATATAATGTACGCTTTTAGTCCGTTTCATTTTCTATTAATTTCGTTTTCCTTTAATAACTTTCGTTCGTTAATTTTTTTTCAGAATACAGAGTGCGCGACTGTTTTTATTTTTTTTTTGTCAATGTTTCCATATAATTTTTTTTAAAAACGGAGTTGTATTCAAAATAGAGTTTTTTTCGTATTGTTGTGTATAGCGAGTGCCGTTACCGTTGTGGTACCGTGCCGATTCGAACATATTATGAGCGAACAACATCATTGTTGGTATTGATATTATCGGAACCCATATCGGTATTCGATTTTATGGTTTTCGACGATCCGAACCGGTAAATTTTTATTTTGTTTTTTTTTCTTTTTATTATTTTGTTTTATGTTTCTTTTTTATTACCATTATTTTTATCATTACGTCTACGTCTTTATTTAAATTTTAATAACAATGAACACGACACCCGCCGCAAAGCGCGGGTATAACCATCTAATATTAAAAAAGCATTAGGTGGAATAGTAACCCCCCATCAATAAGGGTGGCAATTAATTATACGTTTTTAACCCATTTAATTTTCTAATAATTTTGTTTTTCTGTAATAACTTTCGTTCATTAAAAAAAACAGAATGTGCGGCTTTCTTTAGTTTTTTTTTTCAACGTTTCGGTATAAACTTTATTGAAAACGGAGTTGTATTCAAAATTAAGTATTTTTTGGTATCGTTTCCTATAGCGAGTATGCGTTTTGACATAAGTTTATACCCTGCAAACCAATCGAAACGATAACGATCAGACTTCCGCCGCGTAACGCGGGTGAAAAAAACTAGTTATCGTTAATAGCTTGAATTAAGTTTAACAATTATTGATAAAATAATGGAAGTATGAACAAAAAGGTTGGTGGTTAAAGCAAAACAGAGGTGAATTTTATTATTAATGGAGGAGAAAGGAAACGAGAGATGGAGCGCTGCGATCGACAATCTCTCCAAGATATCAAACAATTTTGATTCCCTCCATCATCTACTCAACAAGAAAGCTGTCTACGTCGATGAAGAAACATTCAACAAAGCCTCCTTAACCTCCGATCAAGCCCGTACAATCAAGGTTTGAACAAATTCTAACTTGTCTCGTCAAATTTGGAACTGAATCGCATTTTTGTGGCTATGTATGATCAGATTGAGTTATTTGAGCTCCGATTTGTATGGATTGTTGTGATAGTGTTGTGGATTTGTGGTATGTGAATATGTGATTGCAGTTGAGCTCTTTGAAGTTTGATTTTGGTGTGTTTGATGTGATTTTGACTGGATTTAGTTTGTTTAATCAGTTTGAACAACATGTAAGCTCTTTTATACAAGATTGATTGACCTAATTTGGTAGGAAATGTGTGTTTGGGTTAAATTAGGGTTTAGCCATTGTCATTGACTGTTGAGAGTCCTAATATGTTATTGTCTTTCTTTCTTCTTTGTAATTAGATGATCTTGTCTTCTAAGATAGGGTAATTAAAGAAGGCATAGCATAATCACAAGATATATGTTTGCCTTTGGGGTCCTCATGCGGATGTCCTGGTGGTAAATGGTGTATTCGAATCTTGTAGTGTGCAGGTTCAGTGGTGTTAGTTAATAGGAGGTGGTTAGCTGGTCATATGTTAAGTTTTTCAGTTTAGATGTTTAGAATTAGTGTCAGTTATGATTTTTTTTCAATTAGTTTTAAAGTCAAAACATGTTTCTGTTGGTGGGATAGAGCCATAGAGGGATTGTTCGATATGATAGTTGTATATACTTTCATATCATTCTGATCGTCTCATGATTAGGATAACAAACTATGTTAAAAATGTAACAAAAGTTATAGTACTTTTTCGATATGTGAAATATCTGGAGCTGTAACTAGTGGATCAGTGACGAAAGCTAGTTGCAGAGAGTTGATAGAATTTGATAGTTTACTATTAGCCATTCCTCTTTAGGTTCTTCCTCATATTTGGAATACTAAACTGTAGTAAATTAAGATTCTAAAAAAGAAAAATAAAATCCCTTTTGGGCATGTATTGCATCAATTGAAAAGGATTGTTAAAAATATAACTTTTTTATACTTTCAGAACTCTTACATCTCACACTGAATGTAAGTTCCATCAAACAATATAAAGCTTAGCAATCTTTTTGCATGATGTGGAATCAACTCTATTCCTTCCATCTGATAGTTGAAAAATGATAAGACTCGTCATGAAGATATGCCCCTTCTTCAGCTAAATTCCTTAAATAGGAATTTTGGGAGAAAAAGACCTGTTTGGCCTCTCAGGCATAGAGTAAAATGTCTTTGGTTTGTCATGTTAGTATAGTGTTATGTTGATGCTCGTTAAGGACCGTTTTTGAAATGAGTATCTTTGGGTGCAGGTTCTTGAACAAAGGGTGGAGACTTTAGAAAGGGAGCTCGATGCTGCAATTTCAGCTGCAGCCCGTGCTCGTACTGAAAAAAGGCAAGCCGAAGCAGGACAAAAGAGCTGGAGAACACAACAAGTATATCCATACCCTAAAAACTTATTTTCTCTAGTAATCTGCATTGTATGCATGGGTCTAGACGGGTTAGTTGACAGGTCAAAACAGATTCAGGTTAAAACCGATCAAATTTATTTTGGGTAGGGTTGGGTTGGGTTGGGTTGAATTGCATACACCTTTTTTTTTGCTCATTTTACTTATAATGAATGCTATGTTATGATTAAAAATAATATTACAATGATAATCTAAATCATTGAATAAAATGATTTAGGAAGTTTGTATACATTAAAAATTGACTCCAGATGTCTATCAACTCGTTTGGCCTGTTTCCCATTTAGTTAATTTCTTTAACTTGACCCGTTTGACATGTTTGAGATAACATACAACCCATATTGATCCATTTGTTAATAAATTCACCCAAGTTGAATGATGTGATTAATATTTCTGTTATGGGTCTTGAATGCAGAAGTGTTTGAACTGCACATGGAAGAATTGCGAGCGAAGCAAGACGAGATTTCGAAACGGGATAACGAGATTAAACTTCTAGAAGCTATAATTCAAACACTTGGAGGAAAAGAGTCTTAGCTCTAATCATAATTCTCTGTTGCAAACCATTTTCTTGTAAAACCACCTCACTGTTGAATTTGCATCCCAGAATATACACAAGACATTTCCTATCTTGTTGAAGAAAATCAAACGGCGTGCACATCATTGGGAAAGATGAACGGGCTGGGTTACAGGTCAAAATGCGTCGTCTTTTATTACAGGTGAAAACAAGTTGAGTTGGGTCGGTTGGCCAACAAACAATTTTGTCTATATTTATAAAAAGTCAACACGTTGAGTATGATTATAAAAGCATTCTAATTACAATAATCTAAATATTTGAATTTTGTTAATCTTTAATGTGTAACTATGATTACTAAAACCATAATAGAAATGTTTCTTATAAACATAAATGATTTGGAAAATTGAATGGATTTGAAAAGATGTTTGAAGACTAAATGATTTAGTATCTTCTTTGCGATTTAGATCTAAATGGGTTGAAATGACCAGTTAATTCTTTATCCTCTCTAAATTTAATTTGTTTGACTCGTTTTATTTTGTAGTTTTTTTGTATTTTACATGTTTAACACGCGTAATAAATGAAATACAATACGGATTGATGGTTTTATTTTAATATAAATGGGTTGAAATTGCTACATGTGTTAAACTAGGGTTGAATAACCCGCGCGTTGCGGCGGGTGGCGTGTTGCGACGGCCCGGTTGTGAACATATGGTCGAAACGTACGTAGAAATAATAATGTCCTAACGGTGTAGTCTTAATTTTAAAAAAATGTTAAGATGTTTTAAAAAAAATTCAAAACATATCATACTTGACTCGTTGGTTTTGACCGTTATTATAAAAATTATAGTAACTAAATAATTAAAAAATAATAATAATAGTCATTAAAGGGAGGGGATCAAATTTTTTTTTCTAAAAGTATATTACTTAATGACAAAAAAAGGAGTAATCGAAATAGTAAATAACTTTTTTACAAATAAAGCATATAATCGGTTAAGATTGCCTTGACATAAAAAAGAGTTTTTATAATAAGTAAAAAAAGTCAAAATCTCTATTTATTAGTTGATATATTTGTGAAAGGCCACCCTAACAAATAAAAGCATCAAACATTGTACTCCCTGCTTTATAACTTGTGAATCACTATTCAACCAGTTGCTATTTGTTTTACTTAATAATATCATTGATTGTAATTGTGATATAGAGGAAGGGCAATTAAGATTGATGAAAATATCGCGAACAAATAAGTTCATCTGTCAAAGTCACACGTTAAAGTTATACTTATCTTTCAACTTTTGCTGGATATCTGAACCACGTAAAATTTGATTCATAACTTTATTTACCTCGTGACACCTCTTAACTCCACACGCGACTTAATTACAAACATATGTAGACGATTTGTTCAAATTTATTAAAGAATACTAGATCAAGAAATATTATTGCTTTAACAAACTTACAAACACTCTACTTACATCTTTATTTGAGATGAAACTTAAATCCACAAGTGATTAACATGGTGTCTGAGAGTGTGGTGAGAAAGTGCTTATTGACTTATTGGTTTTTTTTAAAAGCCGATGAGTAAAAAAATAACACTTTTTTTATAAAAAAAACCAATAAGTCAATAAGTCATTCTCAAAAGTCAAGAAATCTTGGCTTTTGGAAATTACTTATTGTCTTCTTATCTTTTCAAAAATTCAATAAGTCATTTCCAAAAGCACATCTAAACACCCCCTTAATATCGTTGTAAAACACATTTGGTACTTTCTTAATGATGCAAGTCCCACAAGAGGGTGGTTTCCACCATGTGAACGTCTGCCTTTTATTTCATTTTTCTTTAATAATTGGCAAAGAATAATTCCATATTTGGAGAGTTTATTCAATAATTGAACTAGTATTTTTTTGTAGCCCTAGATTAGAAAGCCAGTGTAGTTGAATAAAGAAACAACTAAATTGTAATTAGGAATTATATTTAGAAATTATAAAACTATTGAACAACTTAACTGATGATAAACAAAATTTTGAATAAAAATTAAAACGAATTATTAATCTAGTTGTCTAAAATAGTGGAGTTGATTAAAACTGAAAAACATTTTTGATGATATATTAATTATTCATAATACAAATTTATTTTTCAATCTTGATAAGTAACGTTAGAAATTATCAATAATTAAATTTATTTTGTTAATCTTATAATAATTATCAATAATTAAATTTATATTAAATATCTAAAAATATATTCTTTTAATATCATTATTTAATATGAGAGAGAAGCAGAAAAATAAGGGTAAGAAGACACCATATAGTGACACGTGTCCCCTTATTTAATAGGAGAGTGAGACGGGAAAATAAGGGTCGATGATTAGACACCAGAGAAAGACACATGTTTCCACATTTAATAGGAGAGATGGGCAAAAAAATAAGGATAACAAAACATCAAAGATTAACACGTGTCACTTCTTTATGTTTATTAAGACTTAATAATAACATATCGTAATTCTTTGTATTTTTTTCTAACTTAAACCGCGTTTAAAGTTGTCAAAAACACTTATTTTTCTTTCTAGAAATAGAAAGAAGAATAGGACGAGCGGTTCACATTTGCAAATTAGAAGCCGACAAATTTAAACCAAATATTCATCATATAAATGGACCAAGCTATACTTTTAGGGTGTATATATATACTAACATAAAGAGGGGAAGAATTAGATAACAATAGTAAGACGCTATCGTGCTATCTAAACCTTTGATCAAAACAAATCAATGGTTAAGATGAAAAAGTGACAATTTCATGTTATGTTAAACAAAAAATTAGTTGTGGATGAGAGTATCAAAAGGGTAATAACCATAATTGTTAGATTTTTTATTTAGTTTTACCATTTTTTAAGTTGCAAATAACTTATATAAATTTCATTATTTTTTAAAGAAAATTATACTAACAAATTGAACATTTTATTCTATTTCATTTGAGTATAGTATTACTATCTTTTAAAAATATTAAGTGTTGATGAAGTGGTGTGTACAATGGGGCATCGGGAACCATTTACATGATGCGTCTACGTCAAACGTCCGCCTAGTATAACCATACGTCAACATGTGTGTTTCACTATTAGAATGTGTCGTTTTTTTGTTTGATGCATTTACCTCTCCTCTTATGATACACTTGTCGTGTTTTGTGACTTATCATGTTTTTTTAGAAATCTTTGTATTTTTAAAATAACCATACTTGTATAAACAAACAAATATACTCAGTAAATCGCACTCATAGCATAACAGTATAATATATTATTGACATAGCTGACGCACATGGTTTCATGAAAGTTGATACTTGATAGTGCCACTTAAACTATTAATAGGACCGTATATAATTTTAATTATTGAAGTTATGTATGTTATCATCTTATTGTTTAAAAACAGACAATACTAATTAAATTTATATTAAAATATAATGAATATTTAAAGAAAATGTCTAAATAGAAAAATAATAACTAAAATCAAGGTGAAGATAAAAAGAGAAAACACAATTAATCATTGTATTAAACGTAGTGTAGGGAGGTAACGCCTCAAAATCTAAAATTTATGATAATAAAATATTAAAGGTGTATTTGTGTTGATAAAAAAAAAGTGTTAGTATATGTAGGCATATTATATATATATATATATATATATATATATATATATATATATATATATATATATTCCCATGAGGATGAATAGTGATATTTTTTTTTTTTCATTTTTCTTACAAATTTTTTTTTTTAATTTTTCATTTTTCATTTTTCTTACAAAATTTTTTTTTTATAAACTGGCCACTAAAGTTCAAAACAAGCTTTAATTTTTTTTTCTTTACTCAAAACTCTGTTTTTTTATAGATTTGCCACATAAGTTCAATAAACTTTCGTTCGTTAACTTTTTTCAAAATACGGGTGCGCAGTTGTTTTTTTTGTCAACGTTCTGACATAAATTTGTTTTAAAACGGAGTTGTATTCAAAATCGATTTTTTTATCGTTGCCTGTATCGAGTGCCATTACCGTTGTGGTACCATGATGAACCGAACATATTATGGGCGAACAACATCATTGTCGATATTGGTATTATCGATTCGCCTCCCATGAGGATGAATAGTAGTTTTTTTTTTTTCATTTTTTTTTTCTTACAAAAGTTTTTTTTTATAAACTGGCCACTAAAGTTCAAAACAGACTTTACTTTTTTTTCTTTACTCAAAACTCTGTTTTTTTATAGATTTGCCACATAAGTTCAATAAACTTTCGTTCGTTAACTTTTTTCAAAATACGGGTGCGCAGTTGCTTTTTTTGTCAACGTTCTGACATAAATTTGTTTTAAAACGGAGTTGTATTCAAAATCGATTTTTTTTATCGTTGTCTGTATCGATGGACGTTACCGTTGTGGTACCATGATGAACCGAACATATTATGGGCGAACAACATCATTGTCGATATTGGTATTATCGATTCGCCTTATGGTTTTCGACGAACCGAACCGGTAATTTTTTTAATTTGTTTCCCCTTTTTTATTATTTAGTTTTATGTTTCATTTCTATTAACATTATTTTTACCGTTGTGCCTATGCTTTTGTTTAAATTTTATTAACGATGGGCCGCACAACGTTATCTATGATAACTTTCGTTCGTTATGTTTTTTTAAATAACGGAATGCGTCGTTTTCTTAATAATTTCTTTTGTTAACGTTCTGGTTTAAATTTTATTGGAGACAAAGTTGTATTCAACTTCGAGTGTTTTTGGGTATCGTACGTTATAACGAGTTTGCGATTCCACGCAAACGAGCCAAACCAATAACGACCAGACTCCCGCCGCGAAGCGCGGGGGGTAAAAACTAGTTGTATTAATTTATAGTGAAATTGATGTAAAAGTGATAAATTGTGACGAGTCAAATAAGGGAGTTAAAGTCAAGTGGCTTAAGAGTAATTATGTGTTTAAATAAAGGATACATGGGTCATTTTACCTTTGTACCAATGTTTGAAGAGGGGAAGGAGGTTATCAGTCTCATTTGTTACTTGAAATGGTTGGTGTTGTGTGTTATCAAAGATAAGCTATAAAAGTGAATATAAACATGGAGGATGGTGATTTTGATAATATATATATATATATATATATATATATATATATATATATATATATAGAGGCATGTTCTTTTGAGAACCAACCATATGTTAAGAACCGAAAGAACCGCACAAAACGTGTACATGTCGCTTTAGTGAAAAAGGTAAAATTCAACAACAATGTTTTATTTATCTCTTCTCACTCTTAGTTTGAGTTTATCTTCTCTCTCCTGAATTTTTTTTAGAAAAGTATAAAAATATGCATATATGCATTCATTTGTGCATATAGTGTGAGTGCATATATGCATTTAAAAAAAAGTCTATAAATTCGAGGTCTTTTAAAACCAAACCTTAAACATATTGAAATGTACATGAATTCTAGTCAATTTATATTATAAATAGAGTAAAAGTTAATGCGGTTCTCACGGTTCTTAACATATTGTTGGTTCTCAAAAGAACATACCCCTATATATATATATATATATATATATATATAGGGGAGGGTTCCAGAGAAAACCACAAGTTAGGCGAAAACCGAGAAAACCACTAAAAAAACCAATTTTACCCAATCATATAATAATATTTTTTTTTTGTTTTATTTTATTTTTATTTATTTATAAAAGTATCAATGTAATATTAAACATTTTTACCAAAAAACATTTTTACACATAGTGTTACGTATACGTAAACATAAAACAAAAAAATTATGGTTACGTATACGTAAATCAAAAAAATTGTTTTTGAATACGTATACGTAAATAAAATTTTTTGCCTAAAATGATGTGGTTTTCTCAGTTTTCGCCTAACTTTGTGGTTTTCTCTTGATCCTTCCCCTATATATATATATATATATATATATATATATATATATATATATATATATATATATAAATCTATCTTTATCGGTGTTTAACCAAACAGAAGTGACTTTGTATTTTTGGAGGCAACATTAATTAAGGTATTAACTATAATTGGATGCAAGTTGCTAAGTTGTTAACTCATATATAAATAATAACCACTCTATATAATGATAAGTTGTTCGGTCCATCAAAACATACCGAGGCTCGTCTTGATCTCAATCCTCCCTTAGCGGTGGTTTTCCTGAAAAACATTGATTAAATATTATTAGCCAAGGCGAGCACATACATATTTAATTTTAAACACAGGTCAACAATACTCGAAAGTATGTGGCTTAAAATACCAATAACAAAAAATCAGCCAACCAAACTTATGGGCGGCATATGACGGAAAGGATAGGGGTACACCACTCCATCCAGACGTATGGTTACTCTGCCCCTGCAGCAAGTCCTGGACAACAACCATTTTTGGTGTTTTTAAAGTATCATTTTCACCCATTTTTTATTCCCAATCAATATATATATATATATATATATATATATATGTGTGTGTGTGTGTGTGTGTGTAATACACTATACGACCAACATTAGATGAAGTATGTAATGATATATAAAAGAGTTAATCCACAATAATTTGTCACCCAATGCATATAATCACAATTTAGATTCTTGCAAATTCAACTAATGGGTATTTTGACCCATTATGCACATTCAACATTTACTCACATCATTTCATCTAAGTTTAATGCTTTTACTCCCCTCATCATTTGTTTCACTAAATTATACATCCACGTGATTGGTTGATCACATCATGAGATTCTTAAATCTCATTTCACCATTTACCTTCAATCACCATTTTGAAGTTCATAAACTTCAATTGGAGATCATCAATTTGAATTTCAAGTCTCTATTCCTTATTCACCAAAGTATACACATTGATTGTTTACTCACCATTTGTTTCACCTACAATTATTACTCCTTACATGTCTTATTATTCAGGAATGTAACACATTCTCCAAGTTAAGATATGTTTCATTCATTCTTAAATAGACACCATATGAGCACACATATATATGCCATAATAAAATAACCATATCATATTAGATACAATTAATAATCTAAACCAACACTTGCCAAATGAACTAGCTAATACACCATTTTGTCCTTTTAAGTCTAATTTAAGCAATAAACACCAAATTCATCGAAACCCACCATTTTAAACTTTCATCAAATCTAATGAAATGAACACATATTCCATTATCCAATTTAGTTCATTTTCATCACTTGTGATGATCAAAAAACCATTTTGTCCCAAATCACCATTTGCATCAAATTAGGTAAATTTCATCAAGATCACTCACCCCCAATTCTTGAGTTCGTTTATATACTCGTAATCGATGAATTCTAACAAGTTACATACATTAAAAATATATGATATGTTTATAGCTATAGATGCCATAATAATCCTTAGTTTCCAAAAATTAACTAAATGAGTCTACCCTTCAAGAACATCATTTTGCTAAAATCATGAGTTCACCCCTTTTTGTTGAATTTAATGAATTCTAATAAGTCTAAATCATCATCATAACATATTAGTCTATTAGATAGCATAACAAGCCTTAAATCTCATATTTATCATATGGGTTCATAAACCCTCTAAGTACTCTCATTATATATGAATGGTTTTTTAGATTAAATTCTAACCAAAAGGATTATTAATGAATCCACACACTTAGGAAAGTTAGAAGGAAGATTAGAGGCACCAATTTGATTATTGATGAGTGGGCTTCTTTCCCTGCTTTTATCTACAATTTGATTTTGACTTGATTTTTGGTCAATAGTAGAAAACGACTCCAAGAGTTGAGTCTTATCCAATTTTTTATTGAAGGTTTCACCCTGCCCACCTTTAGTCCCTCCATTTTCAATTGTTGAGTTTTAGCCACTAAAGTTATATTTAGTATTTACACTTTGGGCCCTTTTTCAACAAATTTACATTTTAGTCCAACTTCCAAGCTAGTTACTTTAGATTTATGTCAATACACCGCAAAAAAGAATTTTTATACATTATATTATCAAACTAGGTTATATATCCATGTATTACATGAGGTTGTTTAATAGAAAAATAAAAATACAATAATGTGTAGGAAAAATTAGATTTCAAACTTTATATTGGAATTTAAATTAAGTAATAATTAGGATTCAAATTTTTTATTATTTTTTTTATTGATAAAAACAACATTAACATAATTAGATATTAAAATTCAAACTTACTTAAAATAGAGAAAATCAAAAGATTTTAGTGAAAAAAAGCATGATGTTACCATGTGGCATTAAGTGGAATTGTTTATTAGAAGTAATATATAATACACCGAAAGCTAAGATGTTACAAGCTCTCCTTTCTATCGATCTCAACAATTCTTAATCATATATACCCTCTTTCTTTCAATTATTAAAAGAATGGTCCCTATGAGAACCCAAACAAAACCCATTCCTACTATATAAAACTCATTCCCACTCAACACCAGGGGTCTACAAAATTTTCCGTATCTGAATAAGAAACTCAAAATTACAAACTCGAATTATTCGAAAATTCGGATATCCGAAATTTTGGATATTTTGGATATCTGAATTATCCAAAATATTATACTTATATATCTTTTTTTATGTGTTTTTATAGTTTAAAAACAAAAAAAAAACTGAATCCAAACTTGAAATATTATAATATATGTTTTTAATTGTTTTTAATCTTTTTACAATTTAAAGAATTATATTTATATATATATTTTTTATCTTTTTAGCTGTTTCAGATATCCATTTCACTATCCGAATCCATATCCAAAATTTCTGACACGGATTTGGATAGTGAAATCAACTATCTGACTCCGAATTTGAACACCCTTACTAACCACAAACCCATTCTCGTTCCTAAATCGGTTATTAAAATAAGGTAGCGTTTGGTATGCAGGAACGGGAGGTGAAATGCAATGGACGATTACAAGGGAATAAAAAAAATGGTGTTTGGTTGGACGATGGAATGGAATCAACCATTCCACAAAGAATGTCATTCCTTCTAAATCCCTCAAATTCATTCCATCCACCCCCTTGTTTTTTTCCATTCCATCATCTCTTTCACCCTTCATCACCACCACATCTGTGACAATCCGGACTTTTAAGGTTAACCCCGTTAGCAATCCAGTTAAATATTCCGTTAAATCCTAACCTAGTTAATCTAATCTTGAATCCCAGGGACTAATTCTGTCATTTTTTAATCTCAAACTGCAGGGACTAGTTCTGCCAAGTCCCAAAACCAAAATTTTGACTTTCAAAGTCAAAATAGAAAGTGTTGTATTCCTATTAACTTTCAAAAGTCAGACCATGTGATCATTGGATCCAAATTCAAATCCTATAACTGAAAATCGTCCAAATCTGTAATTGATTAAGACATTAACACTATTAACGTTCTTCATCAAGTCTCTAATTATCATCATCATTGTCTAATTAAACCCAATAATGGGTAATGAACCCGTAACCGTCGACATTCTCCATTTATCTATCAAATTGGACGAGTTCTTGTGTTACTTTCACAAATCGAGCATACACACACCTTAGTCGCTCCTGTTAGAAGTAATCCTACGCCTCAATTCGATCGGAGTAGCAGCAGGAGTCGCTGGAGACCAAACCATTCACAGTCGGACCTGCGTTCACTTGATTACCTTCAATTCGGTAATCAAACACATCCTTAACTTCGTTTTAGTGTCTAAATTGAAAGCCCCATGGTTATTAGGGCTTGAAATATCGAATCGAACACGAACCCGAATCTAGGGTTCATACAATTACGGTTTAAGCGAATTCAATCCTATACTCAATTAAAATTCAATTAAATTATACCACTCGATTCGTAATCATCTGCTTTATGAAAGCCCTATATCAATTTAACCTGATAACATCGAATTTTACTCAATCCATAACCTAGGGTTTGTTCGTAATTCGATTTGGGGGTTTCAATCTTAAACGTTATCTCAATCAAATTAAATCATATCATTGGATTCGCAATGTCCTGTTTAGTAAAAGCCCTATGTTTTCGTTGAGTTTTAACATCCAATTTAATCAATTTAATTTGGTGTTCATATCTAGGGTTTCGACTTATGAATCTGTAATTAAACGATCCAAACCTTATTATTTTTGCAATTAAATGAGACCGAAGTTTCAAAATACCCCGACTATCAAAAGCCTCATGTCATTTGGTTTAATCAAAGTCGGATTCATTGGATTTGAGATGGAATTGGATTCGAAATCGCGAATAGGGGTAGGGACTTGATGTCTGCGAAGATTAAAACCTTATATTCTGAGTTTTGTTCACAAGCTGTAACCTAAATCAGTTGGTTAAGTTGTGTGGCTTGTTCACAGGAGACCCGGGTTCGAATCCGGTTTCCTGTGTTAATTTTTTAGGAGCTTTTCTTGGATTAATTATTATAAAACTTTTTCCACTATTATTATGATATTATATTAAAATGTTTTTAAAACTGGAAAACTCCCGTAGGCTCGGGTATTGAACATATGGCACATTTTTTAGTATTATGTTAAATTAAAAATAATGTAACTTATTATATTATTTCCGAAACAATTATTAAACTTGCAAAAACGCTCGAATAATGGTTTTATATCCGGTTGGGATATTATAAACCGTTTCTTTAGGTTTTCACCACAATTAAATAATATATTAATATTGTTTCTAAACCCATGATTTCGAATAAAATAATAGTGTATGCACATTATTTTCATCATGTTAATACGTTACCGTGTCACGTTCCAATCTTGTAAATGATAAAATTATTTATATTATTTTTGTAGCACAGTTATTTATGGTGAGGTCTTGTTAAATTAAAAATAATATATATAAATTATATTATTTTCTTAGACCATTACTTAATGGCGAAAACGCTCGAATATATTTAATATATATTATTATTTATCATTCGTCGCGAAACGTATTTATCGTACTTATTAATTATAAAATTCTCATCCATGTGGACACGTTTGTTTACTCGTTGATCTTTAGAGCGTTTCCTTTAGGACGTTTCTTATTCCGTGTCGTCGTCACATATTCCATTTTATCCCTAATAATTATGTTGTAATTCTAGGACATTCGTGAGCCGTGTCGGGTTAACGATTGAGATTCCAATCTCATACTTGTGTGATTACTTCCTACGCAATCAAGTTAGTTTTCACGGCCCCTTTTTACTATTTTAACTTAGGGGAGAAAGCATGTCACAACTATTTTTGAGATTATTATAATTCATATGTTATCAATGTTAAAGCTAAGCGTAACACGCTATCACTGAAAGTCCTCAACACACATCGAACCGTTAATATGGATCTTAGTGAGGTAATGTTTAGTAGTACTACTAGGTTTGACAAATCCCACCTGTGTTAGTCGCGCTAACTCGATTTGAGGTCGAACGGGTGAAATGTTAGCCTACTCACATCGCCAGAGTTGATAAACCTGACAGGAGGCAAATAAACAAACAGTCAGCTTCGGTTGCGAGTGCTTAAGTTAAACATGAAACATAGGTTAGCTACCTATAGATGCATATTGAATGTACAATGTTTATTTATATATTGAAACCTATGAACTCACCAACCTCGTGTTGACATCTTTTCTTACTTGTTTTCTCAGGTCGGTAAGATAAGGCACATGTGCACATATAGGACGTGCATGGAGTCCTACTCTTGAATTATGTTTTGATATTACTTTTGGACTATTTACATTTATGTTTGGACTGAAATTTTTGGGCGCGTTTGTTTTGCGCATTTATTTTCTTTAGTCGCTTCGGCAATTACTCTGATTGGTATGATATTTTCATTTGAGTCCCATATAGAGTCGTTCTATGTAACTAATGACTGAGATCCTGGTTTGTCACTTCTCAAACGGTAAAACTCCGTTAGTTGAACTTGGGGGTGTGACAACACCCTCTTACCACCACCACCAACCATCGACTCCACCACCCACCACTACCGCCGCTGCCATCTCTCGCCGCCACCCCCCACCACCCACCGCCGCCACCACCCACCGCCACCTCTCACCACCGCCACCACCACCCATCCCCACCACCACCACCTCCACCTCCGACCACCGCCACCCCACCCCACCACCGCCGCCATAACCCACCGTCACCAACCACCACCCAATACCGCCACCCACCGCCACCACTCACCGTCGATTTTGTCCCTTCGTATTTTCTAGCCTACCATATAACATAAAGTAATGATTTGTTCCATTCACTCATGGTAACCAAACAAGACAATGAAATGAAATGGTCCATTTCATTCCTTTGTCCATTCAAGTACCCGGTCCATTCCATTCCCTCATCCATTCCATTACTTCATACCCAACATACCCTAAATAAATTAGTTATGAAAAAATAAATATAAAAGTTGTGATTATGTGAAAATACAAGGACGTGAATGAATTGCTTAACAAAAGTTTTTGTGAAGGTTTTTAAATTTCTAGAGCGTATTGTCATGGACCAAATGTTCGAATACCGTTTGCTATATTTGTACTTGAACACTTGAGTTTGCTAGCTAGTCCGGACTTCATCGAGTACGACCTTAGTGTGATAGACGACGCAAACATGCCTAGGTGTGCTTGCACACCGAAAACATCACTGGTCGCGAGCTGTTGCCGCTCGCCTGATGAGTCCAAGACAGGACGAAAACAGTAGACCCTGATCATAAGCGGGATGGACTGGCTGGCTCTGGACGCCACACGGAATCTCGAGAGATGACCCCGTGACAGTATGCTCTAACAACAATTAAAGAAATATTAATTTAATTTAATTTATTTGACGAATTATTACTTTAATAATACACACGAAAAAAATAAATATAGTTGATAAACTAAAAAGAAAAAGTAAACGCATAACTTTTATATTCTTATTACAAGGATTAATTAAACACAAAAGTTAACATTATTACTTGTGATAAATGATAGGTCGATTTCTCTTTCAATGCCAACTATTATTGCATTTAGAAAAAAATAACATAATAATTAATTTCATAAAATAATTAAAATATTCATAGATCTTATTATTTAAAAAAGTTTAGGTCAATTTTTTTAATTTTTTATTTATTAACGATAAAATATATTGTTGTATTACAAATTTCACATTTTGAACTATTAACTTATGAAACTTGTTATGTTCATATATGGTATGGGACTGTAGGTTGTTGGAAGAGGGACACGTGTCTTGATATTATTAGATAGAATGCAATTGCATGACCATGACTCAGTAGAGTCCGGAAGGGTTGCTGTGGGCCAACAGAAACGGTACCACCCTCCCTTTGTGCTAACGCAAAAGATCCCTCAATAACCTCCTCCTTTATTGAGGTGTAATACCAAAATTACCCCTTGTTTATTTCTTGTAATATTCAGGGGTGGTCGACTATAAAAAAAAAAAAAATTCTATTGTTTAGGGCCCCTAATATTTTAGGCAACTTCGTTCAATTTTTAGATTTTAACAAAAGATTTATTTTTACTAAAACTTAATCGTCACTCCAATTTTAATACGTGCAATTATTATATTTTCATGTGTTAGGATTTTGTTTATGAGTACTTTTCACCGAAAACAAGTTAGAGACGAGCTTAATGTGACTATGAGGTTAAATGAGTGACCCGGTGCAAGTAATACATCTGGAGTTTGGAGTATTTTATGTATTCTTGTGTTATCAAGTGTATTTACATATGATCGATTACTAAGTCGATTAACTACATTTCTGCTCATAACTCTAACATAATCAATTAAGCTTACAGAAATATCATTTGATTCATCGTGACATTCTTAGAATATATTTTTTGACATATCAAACAAATAAAACAATGCGTATTGTATTTACATCTTTTAGAATAACTTTTTTAAAATAAACTCGTTTATGAGGAGAAAACATGACATATTACGCGTAGGACTAATGTAAAAGTGCAAAAACGTGTAGAAACAATAAGGGATGTGTAGAATTAAGTATGCTTGACTTTTATAGAAACACATTGATGATGGTTAAACGTCTTGTGAAGAGTTTCAAACTCCTTTTAAGAAAAGTTTATAACAAATACGATGGTTATTGCCTCCGAATTAAACATAAATTTACCGGTTCTAGTACGTTATACGAAAACGAACACTATCAAATCGTAATTACCTTTACATTAATTCAAAACGCGTAATAGTTTTGTAACTAAATTAATTTAGATATTCTTTCTTTAAATTTGATATAAAATTGAGTTTTTATTTCAAAATAAGTCTCGGTTTTGTTATGTTTAGATGGAAGAATTTTCAACATGCTTTAAAGCTAATAATTTAAAATAAATACGACGCTAAATGTCTATTTTACCCTTTTATTATAATCACAATAAAAAACATTAGCTAGTTAAACGAAGACTCATAACCAGTGTTTTGAAACCCGGACCGGACCGGCCGGTCGGATCGGGAACCGGTGATCTGACCGGTCCGGTTACATATGTTGAACCGGTCCTGCAGCGAACCGGTGGTCGGACCGGATGAACCGGAAACCGGGTGGTCGGACCGGGCGAACCGCTTGACTATTTTTTTTTATTTTTTTTTAATCTTTTTTTAGTCTCTTGGCTTCGTATTTCGTAGGTAATTGTTAGTTTAAAATTATTGGAATTGACTTGTTGGTAGTTTTTGAAAGGATTAATGGTTGTTTGGATTGATATATTTTTATAATATTTATGATGTCGTCCGGTTTTTAAATCCGGTCGGACCGGTAAGGAGACCGGTTCGACGTCCGGTGCAGTTCTGAAAACATTGCTAATAACCACATATACATTAATACAATGGTAGAGATAAAACCGTTGAACCATATAGATTTTGATGTTTTGGGTTCAAGTCCCAAAACATTTTAAAGATTAAATTAGTTCGTTAAATCAAGACCTCATAACCATAAATGTACATTCATAAAATGACAATGACAAGATCGAGAATGTTTTTTTTCTTCTAGTTTTACTTTAATTATGTGCTTAAAGTAATTAAATTTCTCATTAAAGATTGTAATAATGTATTCTAAAACGGATTAAAAACATAAATAACAGTTACTTGGGTTGGTAGCCTAATGATAAGAGTAAAAAAACTCAAAGACCAGCATTCAAAATCCTGACATAAGATAGATTATGAACTGGTATAGTTTAGAAGTAGAAGTATATGAGTCTGTAAGTATTCTTTATAAAAAAAATAAAAAGGTTAATAAAATGATAATCGTTTACTCTTTTATATAATGTTTTCATGATCAGACCAGACCAGACCAGACCAGACCAGACCAATAGCTTTCCGAACTAATCTGACCAACAAACCACCGAGACAGACAATTTGATAACCGGTCCGGTTTTTAAATCATTAATTTATAAAAAGGTTTTGGGTTTCAAATTTTGACAAGAAAGATGAGAAAACATTCTCAATGACCAAATGGTTTTGTGAGAAATTTTCACTATATGTGTGTATTCTAGAGAGAGAAAGTAATGAAGAGAGATGAGTGAGAGTCTCTTCCCTCTCCAGCTTTTATGGCGTGAGTAAGCTAGTGTGTATACACTACCAAAACTTATACATACCCTCTGTGTATCAAATCAAACCCTTCATCTTTGCATGCTTCACCAAACTCATTCCCAAATATCAAAATTACACAAATACCCAAATCAAATTAGATTCTTGATTGTTTCAAGCTAGACCCAGATGAAAAAGGGGTAATTTTTTTTATGGGTTTTCATTTCTAGTGTTTTTTGATCATTTTCTTGAATTTTTAGTTTTTTATTTATTTATATTTTGTTGTTTTCAAGATTTCTTGTTTATTGATGATGGTTGAGAGAGTTGAGTTTATTGAGAACATGAAGGAAGATGAAGAACTTGAAATGTTGTTGGGTGAGATCCCTCATGCAACATCACTCTCCCATCATCATCATCATCATCATCACCATCATAATCATCATCATTCTGTAAATGGGATGTATGGTATGTATAATGATGATGATTCTTCATGTGGTTACAGTCAAAATACATGTATTTCCTCTGCTTCTGTCTTTCCAAGCATGTTCTCTAATGGCCATTCATCATCATCATCATCATCATCACATGATCCCATCCCCAAACCCCACATCATTTCAAGAAACCCTTGTTCAAAAATTGATGAAAATTTGATTGAAGAAATTAGTAGAATGTATATAAATCAAGATCAAAATCAGGGTTTACATGGCCATGATCTAATCCATTCAACCTCATTTGGGGATTCTGATTATCTTTCATTTAACCCTCATTTTTCAAGAATCCCTGTGAATTTTGAGCAGAATTGTGGGCAATCTGTGAATTTGTTATCTCAATCGAATATCGATAGGAGTGTGTTAAATTATTGTTATCAATCAGGGATTCCAGCTCAATTTGTACCTTATATTATGGCTTCAAAGGCTAAGGTTAACCCGAACCACGACCCTCATTGGTTCCACATAGGAGCTAGTGGTTCCAAAAGTATTGGAACCACTCGTGGGGAGCTCGGGCTTGGGCTTGGATTCAGGCCCAGGCCCGAGGGTTTAGTCAGTAGTGAGGATAGTTTGATCATGCAAGGTGAAGATGTTAGTCTAGTTAGAAAGAAGTTCATTAGACCTTGTGAAAATGGTCAAACCGAACTTCATCTATCTTGTTCTTCTCACTTGACCCGAGGTCAACGGTGTGTTTATGCAATGGCTAAAGATCAACACGGGTGTCGGCTTCTACAAAAGATTTTTGATGATGGAAACCCACAACATGTACAAGTTGTGTTTGATGAGATTATAGGGCATGTGGTTGAGCTTATGATCAACCCTTTTGGGAATTACTTTATGCAGAAGCTTTTGGAAGTGTGTAATGAAGAACAGAGAATGCGTGTTTTGATCGTGATTACGCGAGAACTAAGGGAGTTTGTTCAAATTTCATTGAATACTCATGGGTAACTCATACTTTTGTTCTACAACTTCTGTTTAATATTTGTAATATGAATGTTTTTAACATTAACAATGTCAATATGTTTGCTTTTATTATAGAACTAGAGTGGTGCAGAAGCTTATAGAGACTCTCAAGACTAGGCAGCAAGTTAAGCTTGTTATCTCTGCTATCGAACCTGGCTTTCTTGCTCTAATAAAAGATCTCAACGGTAATCATGTCATTCAACGGTGCTTGCAGTGTCTTAGCAATGAAGATAATAAGGTTTGAACTTACTATGATTTAGCTGAGTTATCAGTTTAATTTCCATGCTTATATGTTTATAATGTTCAAGCCCATGATCTCTTGGATTATACATTGTTGTCATAGCAAAATCTTTGATCAACACTGAACACAAATGGTTTTCAGTGTGTTATTTACAGTATGACAGAAGCAATCTTAAACCATCTAAGTCGGCTTTTTAAATCTTTAATGCACTCGAAAATCATTTGATATGGTTGATGGAACCAACTAGCATTTGGTACCCTTGCTTTTGACTTTTGAGGTCAAATGTGTAGCTTTCCAATTTCATAATTCTTCTAAGGGTATAACATTTTAAACGAATCGTTTATGCTAAGTTTGTAACAAATCCTATACAGGTTTCGGATTTGGAAACTAAAAAGTTTGACCTCAAGTTTTTAATAATGAAACTGAGAGTAAAAAGTTTGACCTTTAATTTGGTCAAATCTGAACCATTTCTTCAATGATCACAGTTCATCTTTGAAGCTGCTGCAAAGTTCTGTGTTGAGATTGCCACCCATCAACACGGATGTTGCGTGTTACAAAGATGCATCAATCACTCGACCGGCGAGTACCGTGAAAAAATAGTCTCGGAAATATCAAAAAATGGCATCTTTCTTGCACAAGATGCGTTCGGGTAATGCTAACTAAGAAATGCCCGTTCACTTTTTTTTTTAATAATTTTTTCTGTTGTGGTTGAAGCTAATTATTATCATGCAATGCAGAAATTATGCTGTACAGTACATTCTTGAGCTGCAAATTCCATCAGCTGTGTCCAAGCTGACCGCCCAGTTTAAGGGTAACTATGTGTACCTTGCTACCCAAAAATTCAGCAGCCACGTGGTCGAGAAGTGTTTAGCTGTGTTAGATGGTCAAATCAGGTCAACCATCATCCGGGAACTGATCTCGGCTACTCACTTTGAACAATTGATTCAAGATCCACATGCCAACTATGTTGTTCAAACCGCTCTTCGTGTTTCTGAGGTATGCAATCTTGCACTAAAGTTGTGGTTTATTGTAGAAGTGGCAAAATAGGCGGGTCAGGTTACCAGTCAAAACGGGTTGGAATGGGTACAAACATGTTGGGTCGGGGTAGGTTGACCCAAAACAGATTGTCAACCTTTTTATACATGGGTGTGAATTTCTGACACTGAACGAAAACACGACGTACCTAACACGAAATTCACGGGTTTGGGTTTAGTTTTAAACGGCTTCGGGTCAGTTTTGGGTCAAACTCGCAAACACGTTTAGCTAAAAAGGTCGTGCTTAAAAAATATGTAAATTTATAATTTTAAAGTACTAATATGCAATTTTTTTAAGATAAATAGAACAACTTTTCGGGTTAATCGGTTCGTGTCATCCCGCGAATACATGTTTCATGTTCGGGTTCATGTGTCTGACACGATTTTCAGGTTCGTGTATTTTTAGGTTTCCATTTAGCAGACCTACTTTTATATGATGTATTTGAATAAATTGATGTTTATGAGGTTGTATGCATTAAAAACAAAAGTTTGGTGATTTTTGGCCCGTTAACCCTATTTTACCCATTTTTTTTTAACTAAATTGACCCGTTCACAAGTAAATGAGTTGAAACATCCACTTCTAATATATTGTAATGTATAATCCAAGTGTAGGGCCCGCTTCATAGCTCGTTGGTGAATGTGATTGAAGCCCACAAGTCAATCTCACGAAACAGCCTGTATTCGAAGAGGATTTTCTCCCACAAGCTTTTGAGGAGGTGACTGTATGATGGTAATGTAGTTGTTTCTTGTGTCTATAACGGGCCGGGTCATCTTAGCAAACCTTCGTGTGCTCGATACAGTATATTTTTCTTTTCTCAAATCACGTTTTCGGGTTCATGGTTGAGAGTTAAAGCAAGTTTTTGGATTCAAGTTGTTTAAAAGTTCGTAACACTGTTTATGAAACTTCTCTTATGTTGTCTATGTAGCTTTTGGATGTTCTTTTTTGGTGTATTAAAAATTTTTATCTAGTGTTTTTTATTTATTTATAATGATTACTGTAAACCTGTTACTTTTGTTTAAACTTTAAGGCTGTGTGTAATGGGTGGAGTGAGGGGCGTGACCGGGCTGACGTGGAGGGGGTGAAGAGCGTGGAACACCGCGCTGCCCGGGCGTGAGAGGGGGCGTGGGGACAATTGTGAGGGAGCGTGAGTATGGTCACGAAAGCGAATGGGGGAGGGTCTGCAGGTGGTGAGATGGCCCAATTGGAGGGAGGTTTGGGTGTGAGGTATTACCTATCTTTAAATATATCTATATATATAATAATTAAATGTTTTTCATGACACTTGTCGTCTTTGTATTTATTTTCGTTGTTTTTTTTCGCATCTTTCTCTTATTAAATAAATCTATATATTTTAATAATAATATATATTTAAAGAAAATAATAATCTTTATATTAATAAATCTCCTTCGTATTTTGACGAGTGTATGTGTTAATAGATTATATTGTATTGTACGGGTTTATTTTAACCCGTGTAAAACACGAGTTTAAAAAAAATAATTTTTTATCACTTAATATATAATATTACACTAGGTTAAAATCCCGTGTATTACACAGGTTGAATAAATAAAATGTTGTATGACTTAGTACTAAAAATTTTATATTTTTAAAAGCCCATGTAATACACGGGTTGAATAAACTGGTATATTACATCGGTTGAACTATTTATAATTAAATAATAAAGATCCGTAATTAGATTTATATTAAAAATCTAAAAATAAATTATTTTAATATCATTATTCAATATGAGAAAAGATATGCTGGAAAAAAATGATACAAATGAAACAGAAAGTAACGCGTGTTCATAGAACTTTATTTATTAATATAAAGATTATTATTTGATATGATTATTTAATAGGAGAGAGAAACATAAAAAATAATATTTAGTAGAAGAGAGGGGCGGGAAAATAAAGGTGAGGAGTAACTAGAGAGTGACATGTGTCCCTCATGGTTTTTCTTTATTATATAGTATAGATATAGATTTATTCAACCCGTGTAATACACGAGATTTTAGGCTAGTAGTATAATATGATGGTTATTATTTATTGTTTAGTGTTTAATGCAAATCGTTCCATTTAACATATAATTCAATGAAACTATTTGATAGTTTATTACTAAGAGAAAATAAAAATATATGTAATTTAATGAGTATATTAATACGACCTTTATTAATAGCATCTCTACGGTGCAATCAATTAAAACAACTGTTTTAGTTCTTCAAATTTTAAGAGCCGTAAAAAGTTACTTTAATATTTATTTTAAGCTAAACATATATTAATCCATTAGTTTTTGTGTTTTTAGAAAGAAATGAGAGAAATAAAATGATTAAAGAATTATTTATAAGGTTACTGTAATAATATTGAGTCTAAACATTAATATTATATGTTTTACTGACCTACAAAATTACATTTAAAAAACTTTTATATAATTAGAAAACTTTGTAAAAAAGCCTTTAGTTAGACCCCAAAATGCAACTTCCAATGTGGTGTAGTGGTAGAAAGCTTGGATTCTCTAAAAAAGAACAAGATTGTATCCCCACTGGCATCACTTTGGGAAGGGGAATGGTGGCTCATTGAAGGAAGACCGGGATCTTTGTGATCTCCGGTTCGATCCCGAGGGCGTTAGGGTTTTACCACCAGTGGGCTTTCGGGCGGGTGGGTTTTCCCTGAAACTGGAGATAACTTGGGGCGCTTAAGGGCTCCGTACGGCTGGGTTGGGTCAGCTGACGGTGGCCTTTTGCTAATGGGTCACCTCATATGAAGTAACTAGGCAATTCTCTGTTTGTTGACCGTTCAAAAAAAAAGTTAGACCCCAAAATATGGTAGCCGTTGTAGCCATGAAAATTGGTAAAGAATTTCAGGTATCCACTTTTATTTGCTAGCGATAGTTAAAAAGTACATTCAAAGAACAAAAATCCTGGCCCACAACCCCAAAAAACCACGAAATGGTTTGGTGAATAAAAGTCACTTTTATGATTCGTTAGAATTTCGTTCAAATGCACCTAAAGTAGCCCACAAGTCATGAAGTTCTTTCGTAATTTCTTTATTTTTTTAACCGTCAGAATTACCTTCAAATGTATAATCCAACCGTTTTCATATATACATATATATTTCTTATCTTCACTACCAATTTCATTGTTCATATTTCTTTTTTCTTTATCATCTTCAAAATTTCATACGGTTGATTTTTCGATAGAGTTTGAGTCAATCAGATACTTATGCCTTGTGTGGCAAGGAAAGCTTGTCTATATAAACCGAGTTTAGGGTGTCTTTGTAATCAGTTTTTTTGATCATGTTAATAAATAGTTTACATGGGAGTTAGCCACAAACAAACATGCTTTTGATTTTTAATTACTGGTTCTGAACTTGACATGACAATTAGTTGTATGGATTATTTTAAGCTGGAGAAACTTGTTACAAAAAGTCGTATAAACCCATAATTTGTGATTGGATTATCTTTCAAAAGTTGTATATACAACTATCTATGGATGTATTGTATGAAAATGATGTTTATATGCTTTTAGATGTCATAATATTTCACAAGAAGTGATGACCTTTTTTGTTGCCCAACACAACCACGTCTAAGAAGTTAGTGTTGGTTGTTTAGGGAGGTGGGAGTTATACCCTCCCACTTTAAACTACCATCTCAAATTCATCAATGAGGATATACCACCTCATTTTGACAAACAACCCTCCCAAACTACCCTTCATAGTGGGGGTGGTACCCGCTATTTACCCGCCCGCTTTCTCCCCTTTCTTCCCTTTTTTCGGCGGGTTCCAAAACCCGCTAACAATACCCGCCTTGTTACCCTTTGGGAGTAGGGCATCTACAACCTTAACTTAAAAGCCTAAAAAGCTATAACTCATTTTCACTTGTTGTTTTAGTACAATATTTTAAATACTAGACGGAATTACAAAGCGTTTTGAATACAAAGTAGATAGAGCATCCAAGGTCTCGTTTGAGGCATCTTGTGTTTCTAAACGTTGCAAATTATATATGAACAAAACGTTTAAAACGTTGAGCTTTTCACATGAGAACTTTCGACCACCGCAGGTGTTCAAGAATAAAAACACATCACGATATTTATCAATCAAACAAAAAAGTATTGGATCACGTAGTTAAATTTCAATCCAAGTGACGAGCAATTTTATACGATTTTTATAAAATGACCGAATCTAAATTCTTTTTTATTTTCAAACAAAAATCAAAATCGTAGATGCAAAAATTTTCAAACATGAAGTTAACCCTGGAATTTAGGTTTTTCTTATCCCCAATATCTTTTCCATGAATTGCCACCGTCATATACGTTGATAAACCAAAAGTTAGTACAATTTCTTGTCCAAGCAATACATGCACAAAACACATTATACCCACAACATCTAAACATGACATTTCCCCTTCGACATGTGAACCCTTTTATAAGAATCAATTCCTACTTTGATTTCCATACATGGCTTATGAAGGATGAAAATGATATGAATAGCTTTATTTTGAAAGATTTATTGAACATTACATACATCTATGTTAATATTATACATAAATTAATCATATAATTTATGTATATTTATATTTTGTTTTATAGTAAACAACTTTTTTTATAAAATAAATACAAGGTTAAACAACATAAATTTTCATTGTTAAAGTATTAAAACGTTTAAAGTTGGCTTACATAATGTTGAGGCACACAAATTGATTGTTACAGCATTGGTCACATAGATAACGTAATACTTCGTGAAACCAGTTCGATCGGTCTGATCGGTAAACCAATATAAAAAGCGAAATAAACTATTTTGGTTTTAAAAACACTAATAGAAAACAATATTATTTAATATTTAGAGTTAAATACGGTTTTAGTCTCATTGGTTTGGTCAAAATAATCATTTTATTCCAAAAATTTTAATTTGACATTTTTAGTCCATTAGTTTCATCCTTGTTTCAATTAACTCCATGTGTCTGTCTTTTTCTGTTAACATTTTTTAATTGATGAATATATCCTTGAAATAAAATAAATATAAAATAATCTATATCTATACTATATAATAAGTAAAAGTTTTTAAGTGACACGTGTCGCCTCCATATTCATTTTCATCATTTTTTTTCCGTCTCTCTCTCTTATTTAATGCACATCTATCTTTTAATAATAATATATATTTAAAAAATACTAATTATACTAATAAAACACATTTATTTTAAATTATCCCTTATTATAAAAAACTTTGAAATTTAATTATGTAACTTTTATTTCAATCAAATAGTAAATAAAAGTCAAATTATATTAAATAGTAATTAACGTATTTTCGAAGCCCAATTATATATTAATTTTACATATTTTGAGTTTGTTTCTATCCTTAGTATATGTAATATATATTTTACACATGTAAAATATATACATAAAAATTTAAAAATTTTAAATATTGATATTTTTCACCCCGTGTGTAAACACGAGATCTAAACTAGTTATATAATAAATAAAGGTTTTACCATGCCACGTGTGTAATATCCGTACTTTTCCACATCATCGTTTATTTACATTTTGTATCCTTGTACTTTCATTTTTGAATCCATTGTAACCCGAGACTTATGATCAATGAATTTATTGGATTTATTCAATTACATGTTTACAACATACATTACATTTATACATATGCAAGACAACATCATACGTGCAATATTACAAAATTATATATTACAAACACGCGTTTCACCTTTATTACATTTATATTCTCGTTTCAAGTCCATACACGCTCGGTTTATTATTATTATTATTATTAGTAGTATTATTATCATTATTATTGTGACGTTTCGGATTTTCGTTCTCGTACTTGTATTAGAACTATCATGTAATCATTCTCTATTTTAATAAAGTGTAGGAATTTTATTTGGTTTTTTTTATACAAATAGGTATTTTATATTATAAATTTAAATTAATTAGAATTTTATAATTTTTTTTAAAACTAATATAAAAATTTATTTAAAAATCTACAATTAAAAAGTTGCATATCTAATAAAATAACATATTTTAATAAGATTTATAACTTTTATAAAAATTATTATTTATAAAAATAATAATAATATAAGTTTATAAAAACTTATAAATTAATTTGATTTAAAAGAAATTAAATTAATTTAGTTAAATAAAAGTTCAAGGGTTGTTTCGTAATTAAACAAACAAAAAGGGTTTAAAACTAAATTTGTTTGAAGGGCTGTTTCTGGTCAAGTTAAACTGCAGGGACCCATCCGTAATTATTTTAAGGTTTATTTCGTATTAAACCAAACTCCAGGGACTAAAACTGTCAAAACGAAAATCGTTTATCCGGTCACCCTTTCCAAAGGTCCGGCGGGTAAAAGATTTTCCGGCGACACCCGACCAGCCTGTTTCTCTGCACCTCAACACCCGATAAAGCCTTCTCTGGCTTCGTCTCTCCCACGCGAACAAGACCCTCGACAAATTTGTTCCCCCAACATAAGAATCGACCAATCCTGTTGGTGGCCGAGATACCCATGTCCAAATTCGTGCCCGACAGGCCACCTCCACGCCTGTTGGATGTCGTGTCCAATTGCACGTTTGAGCATAAGAATCAGGCTCGGCTATAAATAGCCATTGTCGGCCCTGCATGAACTCGTTACCATCCTTCCGCACACTCTCACTCAAAATTGAGAATTTCATCACTTTCGTCGTCCCTGAAAGAAGCTGTGACCAAGGATTCAGAAGCTAATTCCATCTAAAAGTTCGATTCCAGCTTTGGACTTTTTCGGACAAAAGACTTCTGCCAGCCAGGCCTGCTTCGACTTGGTTCGAGTCTCAAATCGATTCCCCTGTCCTCTACTTATCTCTTGTAAACTTTTCGGATCAAAATCGAGGCATTCGCGCGACAGTTTCCGGGCAAACCCAAGTCCTCGGACATGGTTTGCCGGTTGCCGAGGACCAGCGACCAATTCTGGATATGTGTATATCAATTAAACGACACACACATAACCAGCGATGGGCAGTAGCCCGGCTGGTTATGCGTGTGTGTGTTTGTGTCACAGGTCGCGGGTTCGATCCGGATGGCCTACGGCCCAAACCATTTTTTTCTATTTTCTGTTTTAAAAATATAATTTAGTTTATTTAATTATCCCACCATATTTTAATACCATATGTACACAATGAAAACCAATACGAGTCGGTTAACTCGTTCGTTTATTTTGAAACCGGTTAAACGATCTTTTAATCCATAAACTATCCTATTTTTATAAATCTTGTAATATTATTTAAATACATTTTTATATATGAAATATCTCATACTTTTATAAATCTTGTAATATTTTATAAACTTATTTAAATACATTTTTATATATAAAATGTCCTTTATTTTTATAACTCTTGTAACATTTTTATAAACTTAATAAAATACATTTAATATATAAAATGTCTCATCTTTTTATATAAACCTAGCAATATTTTCAATAAACTTGTTTAAATAAATTTTAAATATCAACATAATTAGTCAAATAAAGACTTTTCTTTTATTTGTTATTTTATATAAATACATTAAATATAATAATACTTGTTTAAAACAAAATACATATATATCCTTTTAAGTTAAAGTTTTACAAAAATCATTATCATTCTATTTCCATACTTTATACAAATAAATATTTAGGAAAATCATATTAAAGCCTATATACATTTAAATACAAATACACACATATACGCATACAATAATACCCATTTATCTACATAGGGTATCAACTTGCTTAGGCTTCCGCATACTTATCACCTACACGCGTGGAAAAATACCCGCTTGCAAGGTGAGTTACATAGCCCCTATTTACATTTTTATACGTTTTGGGGTGAAACATTATGCATGCTACTCACATTGTTTATGCGTGTTATACATGAGACTATATGCTTATTCTTTGGATGTACATACATTTAACACAAGACAACCAACTGTAATATTGATAGATCTGTTGTGCCTGACCAGCCCACCCGGTTAGGGTGTTTATTGCTGCATACTCGGATATAACCGCGTGTTATATTCAAACATATCGGATATAGTGGGTAACTATATTCAAGCATACCGCACTTAGCTGTTGTGCTCTGTTCAAGCGCGTCAAACTCGGTTTGAATTGTGATTAAATAAATGATACATCATATATACTATGTTTAACAAGATAAACAATGAGTTGCAAAACGATTTACAACTACTATTTACCGGAATTACTAAACCTATGTACTCACCAACTTTTTAGTTGACACTTGATTTAAATAATGTTTCAGGTTTGGATATGTGACTACTTGCTGAAGATTTCTCCACTTAAGAACTATGGACCTAGTTAAATAAATCAATGTTTTGAACTAGACTAGGTTATTTGGAATGTATTGTATTTGGATCTTGTTGTCTTTAAATTTAAGTAATGAATTATGAAACCTTTTAGTTATCATGTGCTTTTGAACAATCATTCTATTGTCCGCCTCGATGATTCCGCCATCGGTCGGGGTGTGACAATTATCATTAGTACTATTATTATTATTATTTCATTTTTTTTCTTTTTAAAAAAGAATCACCTCCCTTTCAACCACCAACTCCCAACTAACTCATTTAATACCCCAAACCCTAATCCACACTTATATATACCCACTCCCTTTTACACCCTCCAAATTCTCTCACAAATCTCTCCAAGTGCTCCATTTCTTCCAAGATTTTTGACAGAATTTTATAAGGTAAAAACCTTATTTTTCTTCAAGTTTCTTCCTTTTTTTTCTTAACAATTCTTCCTTCACCCTCTTGGATAAACCTCTAGGATCTTATCATTTGTTTACCTTGATAAACATCTAAGATAAGTCACCATTTGAGGTCCAAGTTGTGGTCTTTCAACTAACATTTCTTCTTCTTCATGTTCGTGTTTGGATATTTTACATCTAGTTGTGGTAAAACCAAACCAAGCTTCCATCAAAATTCTATGATGGAAGCCTTGTGCTAAGGTATTTGGATGAAGTAGATGAACATAGGTTCATCTACCATAAGACATCCAATTGCCACAAGGTGTTCAAATCCTATACATAAATATTATAAATAAATCTAACAAGGTTTGTGGATTTCCCAACCTTTCTCTTGGCCACTTCAAGTGGTATATTACTAACTATACTAAATTTTGACCATCCGAATTCCTAACTAAGTTAGGGGTTTGTGTTTCGGTCCGCCGTCGGCGATGCATGACCAACTTGTTACTATTATACATATATATTATTTATTATTTCTTCTCCACCGAACTTATGCCTACGTTACCTTTTAGGTTAACCGGCATTCCCGACTCTTCACCTTCCCGTTCACCCTTTCGTTACCACGCCAAACCGTGAGTTTCATACTTGCCCCTTTTACATTTTTGCACTTTGGGACTTGAAAACATGTACATATTCAAAACACATACACTACAAGATTCACACTTTATTCAAACACAATTCATTAACATGCTCATGTGACAACAACTTGACTACATGCTTAAATACAACTTGTTAATACAATAGTTCATTAATTCTTGCAAAACCGCACTTAGCAAGTGTAGCGCTATAGGATTGACACTCGTCGGCTTTTCGTTACCTTTATGGAGCCCCCGATCTTGTTATGTTATTTTTTCGACTAGTATTCTTTGGATGCTAGGTATGCTATGTCAACAATAGGTTTGAACTATATCATTACAAATTGTATGAACATTAGTAAAGTATGTCTATGCATGTGAATTGTTGCTTTAAACATGATTATTATATGTATGAAACTTGTATGAACTCACCAACTTTATTGTTGATCAAATATTATTTTACATGTTTTCAGGAGATGTTTGATGCTACCATGGAAATGGAATCTAGGGACTTTGCCTTAGATATCAAATTTAAATATTTTTGTCTTTTGTTTATCAATGTATTTCCTTTAATTAAAACAATTGTATTTGAAATTCTTAGTTTAATGAAATCGGTTAAATTTATATTTCAACAATAGTGCCACGATGCCTTTGAACAATCCTACACGTCACGTTCGGTGATTCCGCCGCCGAATGGGTTGTGACAACGTGTGTCGCCTCCATATTCATTATCATCATTTTTTTCTCGTCTCTCTCTCTTTTATTAAATACAACTCTATCTTTTAATAGTAATATATTTAAAAAAATTACTAATTATACTAATAAAACACATTTATTTTTAAATTATCACTTATTATAAGAAACTTTGAAATCTAATTATTAACTTTTATTTTCAATCAAATAGTAAAATGAAAGTCAAATTGTATTAAGGGTTAGGTTATAGTAAAAAGGGTTTTAAAAATAAGAAGAGTAAGAATGATTCTAAGCTTGACATGTGTCATTTTATTGTTTTTAAAGTGAGGTCATAATGATCAACGTGTAATATATCTGATCAATGTGTAATATATCAGGTCAATGTGTAATACACCAGGTTAATGTGTAATACAAGGTCTGATATTACACAATGATCAGACATGATATTACACAATGAAGTGATATTACACAATGAGCATATTACACAATGACCTGACATATTTGAGTGAATTACACAATAATGAACGAATTACACAATGGGCTGGAAAACGTAAAACAGAATGATGAAAACATATAACACAATGATGAAAAATATTTGACACAATGAACTTGTATTACACAATGACCTGACTAATTACACAATGAACTTGTATTACACAATGAGCAGACATGGTATTACACAATGAACTTGTATTACACGATGAACGTGTATTACACAATGACATGACTAATTACACAATGAGCTGGAAAACGTAAAACACAATGATAAATACATATAACACAATGAACTTGTATTACACATTGAACTTGTATAATACAATGAACCTGTATTACACAATGAACTTGTATTACACAGTGACCTGACTAATTACACAATGACCTGACTAATTACACAATGAACTTGTATTACACAATGACCAGACGTGGTATTACACAATGAACTTGTATTACACAATGACCTGATTAACTACACAATGAGCTGGAAAACGTAAAACACAATGATAAATACATATAACACAATGAACTTGTATTACACAATGAACTTGTATTACACATTGAACTTGTATTACACAATGAACTTGTATTACACATTGACCTGACTAATTACACAATGAGCTGAAAAACATAAAAAAAATTCGTTTTTGTTTATAACGACACTATACTCGTTTTAAAGATTAAAAAACGCTCGTTTTTATGGTGTAATTTTTTTGAAAAAATAATGTCGTATGTAAAAGTTATGAACGTTTAAAAATGAGGGGGGAACTTGATAAAAAGTCAACAAAAGTGGGCAAGACTAAAATACTTTTACAATAACTTTTTCTCTTACAATTTAATCTCAATCATTAAATCTTTTCTACAATTTAATCTAATGACCCTAAATCCTTCTCACACTTCTTACAATTAAAATCTTTTTTACCTTAACCTAATCCATTGTATTAAATAGTAATTAATTTATTTTCAAAACCCAATTATATATTAACATCATGGAAACCATTTAACATTCTTCAAGGCTGGTTCCAAATTGTTGACAGTGAATAAACACCATCAACAACAATTTAATGTGTGTGTTTGGTGCTTCTCATTGCTTCAAATTTGTTCCACATCGAAGGTGGCCGTGCGGTGCGGTGCGGTGCGGTGAGGTGGGTGGAGTATGAGGGGTGGCTAATGTTTTTTAGGGCCTTATGGAAGAAGATGAAAGAAAAAGGGATACCTAAATTTCTTTAAATTTTTTTTACTTTTATAATATTAACGTTAATTTGATAAATCTACACATATTTAATAGAAAAATTCTATTGTTGTTAAGCTTTAATTAACAGAAAAAGTCAAATTAGAACTTAAAAAAAAAAGTATTTTGATCAAACCACAGGACTAAAACCGTATTTAACTCTAATATCTATACTACTATATAAAGCATATTGGGTAGGTAAAAGAGTAATTTTATTCAATTTTAAGACACCATCTTATATATCACTTGTTAAACACAATGTACAAGTACATCAAAGCCCAACACTTTAAAGCTAAACAAAATGTTTTTTTTTCACATTTTAGCTTGTCGCACATCGGTGGTTTACCCAACCCAATCATAAAGCAAACCATTATAAATAAAGAAGCCTTATTACTTGAGAGAATTGAACCGTGTGTTCAATGCCCTTTTTGACTATAACGGGTAAACAATAAATAATTTTTTTTAGTATAAAAATTGGGTATTTAACCGAGATTTGAATCCTGCTTGAAAGATGCCCCGCTTGAAATCATTACGGTTGTAAACTTGCGGACTTAGATTAGCTTGGTTTGTAAACAAGCTGAGCCTGAGATAAGCTTGGCTCGACTCATGAGCTTGTGAGCTAAGATTGATTACAACAATAATAAGAATACCCAAATATAATCAGTGTTTAAAGTAGATCGGGTTAGATTAAGCTCTCGAAAAGACTGAATCCCACCATTTTGTGCAAGCCAACCCACTATTTATATATTACTAGGTTAGAAACTCCTTGTATTACAAGGGTTAAATAAATGCAATTAATAAATTCAATGTTATATACGTAGTAATAAAGATTTACGTATTACATATTTATGACATATTACATAGTTTTTAATACAAATTTTAGAAAACGTCATATAGTAATTTTTTAAAAATGTTTTATAAAAAGAATGAAAAAATGTTCAATTTCTAAAAATGTTTTATAAACAAACCTAAAATTTGTTAAATAAAAAACGTTATATAGAAAGAGTTATATAAATCATTATTATTTAGTAGGAGAGAAACAAAAAATTATAAAAAAATAATAAAAAATTATATAATTAATAGGATAGAGATGCAAGAAAAAAAGAATGAAAATACATAGGAGAGTAACATGTGTCCAACCAAAACCTTTATTTATTATAAAGTATAGATATAGATATAGATACACAACAGAAGAATTGGACTGTAATTTACCCATGTTAAGACACTTCTAAGACTTCTAAGAAACTTAACAGAGTTAATGACTACTTAATGGAGTAAAATAAGGGTGTTTCATCCTTCAACTTTCTAAGCTACTTTTAAACTCTCATCCCACATCGAATGGGAGGTACAAAAAAAAAACAAATGGTGAGACTTGATAAATATAGGTTTTGTTTTTTTTTAATCTCCATCCACATCGATGGCTAGAAAACTTTAGTGGGAGGAACCTCCTATGAAGAGGGAGTACCATTTTGTTCTGTCTAACATTGCGTAAAAATTTGCTTGGTGGCTAGACCGACCGGTTCTTAAACAAAAAATTTGGTATTGGTTATGGTTGTGGCTTAAAACTGAACCGTCCCGTCCACACTCTTAAAATCACCAACTAAGTATTTACATAGTAATAATAATACCCAAATATAGTTACTATTTAATACAAGTCAAGTTAGATTACACTCTCCAAAAAAGATTCGTGACATCCGCCGCTTTACATGGGCCAACCTACTAGTTTATTTAGATTAACAACTATCTATAGTAATCACAAGATAAACAATTTTAGAAAGAAAGGTCGGCAAGCACTAACGAATTAATTATAAAAAATAGGAATTGTTAAGGGTCACGGGATTAGTTTAAATTAAACCCACATAATTTAATTAGTTTATTGTCAAGATGCACGTGTCGGCTCATGTCTGTGTATGGCACCAGAAAATGCTTACGTGGACCAATCACATGTAGGTAACAGATCGTTTGTCTCCTCCTCCCTCCTCCACGAATTGCTGGCCCCCCTTTTGATCTCCCTGCCACGTGTCTCGCGTTTGTTATCCCTAACTTTCCCCCAATTTTTTATTTTTATTTATTTTTTTTTCAGAACGCACAAAGACTCTCTCTCTCACACACAAAAACACACACACACACTCTCTCTCTGCAGCTAATCAGCAGAAAATACGAGATTTGTCATTGTGTAAGCGCGAATTTCGGAAATTAGGGTTTACTGGAAGTAAGCGTTGAGTTTGCGGCGGAATTAGGTGGAGATTTCGGCTCTTCTGTCAAATTCGGTTTTTCTGGTGAGTTTTTCCGGTAGATCTTACTTGATGTGGTGATTTGTTGTGGTAATTTGATGTTTATTTGATTGAAATATGGTTTTGGAGGATAGTTATGTGTGAAATTTGATTTCAGGCTTTCTGTTTGATTAGATTTGGTAGAAATTGTGTTATAGTTGTCATATGATTTTAGGATCTGATTTGTTTACCGAAGAAGAAGAAAAGGAAGATAAATATTTTGTGAAATTGTTTATCTGTCGGTTCATTTCGTTTTGATTGAAGCTTATCACTGTTTCATCTGGCAGGGTACTGTTTTAGACTTTTAGTATGCATTTGAGTAAGGTCTCTGTTTTTCTGTGAATAGTAGATAATGGTTTGACTGTTTGTTTAACCTCATTCAGTTGTGTTTTGATTCATTTTGCTTAAAAGTATGATTAGTTAATGTGAAATAATGTGGATCATGTAATTTAGGTGTAATAATTTTTCTTTTTGCCCTTTTTGATATGTCCAACTGAGGTAAAAGGAGGCCTGCTTTGTTGTGTGCTTATCTTGGGTTAATTATGAGGTTCGATCTTGATGTCGGCTGAAATTTAAGTGAGATTTGAAGGAATGTCAGACTTGTCTATGTATGAGGTAGGATCTTCAATGCTTTGTTTTAGTATAACTGTACGGGCATCAATGCTATATTTTAGCATACTTGTACGGGCCTCAACGGTATATACGCTCTTCGTCAACGGTGTTGTAGTAGACGCTCTTCGTCAACGACGTTGTAGGACAATCTCTTCGTCAACGATAGTTTGATCACTCCCAATGCATATCGATCCAACAAGTCCCAGTACGTTGTTATGTACCATCTTAGAATCCCAGAAAATAGAGAGAATTTCAGAGAAAAATTAGTAAGAAAACAAGAGTTCAATTCATTTTTATGCTTACTCTATTCCAAAGAAAAACATGCCTTTAAAGGCACTACTTTCTAACCAACTTCCACTACTCCACTAATAATATAACTCCTGGAAAATAAAGAAATGCAAATAAAAGGAAAACAAAAGAAGGAAATGCAGAAAGAACACGTGAGTTAGCATGCATGTGAACATATCATTCCTGCCCACTTAAACTCTCCTTGTCTTCAAGGAGGATATTGGGACGACTCTTAGCGAACTGCCACGATGGCCGCCACTCGGTTCTCCCGGCGGTCATTTCAATAAAGTTTGCAACTTGAATATAGCAAAGCTTTGCTGCACAGCTTGTTGTAAGAAGAATGGAAGACAAAATAGTCGGGCCCCGTGAACGAAGCAGTTAGGGCTGCTGGTTGTTTCGGGGCTAATGTCGGTGCAAACAGGTCAGCAAATGGTGACTGTTTTGGTGGTGGTTGTCGGTTGTTCATGGCTGGTGGTGGTGCTTTTGAAGCGGGTCTTGGTGCGGTTGCTTGTGCAAGAAGGCGAGGAGGGTTGTATTTTGGGGCTGATGTCGGTACCGGAACTGGTGTTAGTGCCCTTGTTGAGGCTAGTGTTGGAGCGGTCGTCAAGGCTGTTTGTGGTGCAGGCGGTGCTTGGGCAGCGATTGGTGGAGGTGGAGGGTTTTGGTAAGCCGTTGGAGAGATGGCAGCAATGATAGCTCGAAACTCGGCTAGGATCGCTTGGAAGGTGAGGTCAGAATGATACTTGGTTGAGTCGGGATCAACACCGCTCTGATACCAATTGTTATGTATCATCTTAGAATCCCAGAAAATAGAGAGAAGTCCAGAGAGAAATTAGTAAATAAACAAGAGTTCAATTCATTTTTATGCTTACTCTATTCGAAAGAAAAACATGCCTTTAAAGGCTTACAATGAAACTGTCAATATTACCACTACTTTCTAACCAACTTCCACTACTCCACTAATAATATAACTCCTGGAAAATAAAGATATGCAAATAAAAGGAAAACAAAAGAAGGAAATGCAGAAAGAACACAGCATGCATGTGAACATATCATTCCTGCCCACTTAAACTCTCCTTGTCCTCGAGGAGGATATTGCGACAGCTCTTAGCGAACTGCCAAGGTGTCCGCCACTCGGTTCTCCCGGCGGTCATGTCAATAAAGTTTGCAACTTGAATATCATCACAACAAGCAAAGCTTTGCTGCACAGCCTTGTTGTAAGAAGAATGGAAGACAAAATAGTCGGGCCCCGTGAACGAAGCAGTTAGGGCTGCTGGTTGTTTCGGGGCTAATGTCGGTGCAAACGGGTCAGCAAATGGCGACTGTTTTGGTTGTGGTTGTCGGTTGTTCATGGCTGGTGGTGGTGCTTTTGAAGCGGGTCTTGGTGCGGTTGCTTGTGCAAGGAGGCGAGGAGGGTTGTATTTTGGGGCAGATGTCGGTACCGGAACTGGTGTTAGTGCCCTTGTTGAGGCTGGTGTTGGAGCGGTCGTCGGGCTGTTTGTGGTGCAGGCGGTGCTTGGGCAGCGATTGGTGGTGGTGGAGGGTTTTGGTAAGCCGTTGGAGAGATGGCAGCAATGATAGCTCGAAACTTGGCTAGGATCGCTTGGAAGGTGAGGTCAGAATGATACTTGGTTGAGTCGGGATCAACACCGCTCTGATATCAATTGTTATGTACCATCTTAGAATCCCAGAAAATAGAGAGAAGTCCAGAGAGAAATTAGTAAGAAAACAAGAGTTCAATTCATTTTTATGCTTACTCTATTCCAAAGAAAAACATGAAGGCTTACAATGAAACTGTCAATATTACCACTACTTTCTAACCAACTTCCACTACTCCACTAATAATATAACTCCTGGAAAATAAAGAAATGCAAATAAAAGGAAAACAAAAGAAGGAAATGCAGAAAGAACACGTGAGTTAGCATGCATGTGAACATATCATTCCTGCCCACTTAAACTCTCCTTGTCCTCAAGGAGGATATTGGGACGACTCTTAGCGAACTGCCATGGTGGCCGCCACTCGGTTCTCCCGGCGGTCATTTCAATAAAGTTTGCAACTTGAATGTCATCACAACAAGCAAAGCTTTGCTGTACAGCCTTGTTGTAAGAAGAATGGAAGACAAATTAGTCGGGCCCCGTGAACGAAGCACTTAGGGCTGCTGGTTGTTTCGGAGCTAATGTCGGTGCAAATGGGTCAGCAAATGGCGACTGTTTTGGTGGTGGTTGTCGGTTGTTCATGGCTGGTGGTGGTGCTTTTGAAGCGGGTCTTGGTGCGGTTGCTTGTGCAAGGAGGCGAGGAGGGTTTTATTTTGGGGTTGATGTCGGTACCGGAACTGGTGTTAGTGCCCTTGTTGAGGCTGGTGTTGGAGCGGTCGTCGGGGCTGTTTGTGGTGCCGGCGGTGCTTGGGCTGCTATTGGTGGTGGTGGAGGGTTTTGGTAAGCCGTTGGAGAGATGGCAGCAATGATAGCTCGAAACTCGGCTAGGATCGCTTGGAAGGTGAGGTCAGAATGATACTTGGTTGAGTCGGGATCAACACCGCTCTGATACCAATTGTTATGTACCATCTTAGAATCCCAGAAAATAGAGAGAAGACCAGAGAGAAATTAGTAAGAAAACAAGAGTTCAATTCATTTTTATGCTTACTCTATTCCAAAGAAAAACATGCCTTTAAAGGCTTACAATGAAACTGTCAATATTACCACTACTTTCTAACCAACTTCCACTACTCCACTAATAATATAACTCCTGGAAAATAAAGAAATGCAAATAAAAGGAAAACAAAAGAAGGAAATGCAGAAAGAACACGTGAGTTAGCATGCATGTGAACATATCATTCCTGCCCACTTAAACTCTCCTTGTCCTCAAGGAGGATATTGGGACGACTCTTAGCGAACTGCCACGGTGGCCGCCACTCGGTTCTCCTGGCGGCATTTCAATAAAGTTTGCAACTTGAATATCATCACAACAAGCAAAGCTTTGCTGCACAGCCTTGTTGTAAGAAGAATGGAAGACAAAATAGTCGGGCCCCGTGAACGAAGCAGTTAGGGCTGCTGGTTGTTTCGGGGCTAATGTCGGTGCAAACGGGTCAGCAAATGGCGACTGTTTTGGAGGTGGTTGTCGGTTGTTCATGGCTGGTGGTGGTGCTTTTGAAGCGGGTCTTGGTGCGGTTGCTTGTGCAAGGAGGCGAGGAGGGTTGTATTTTGGGGCTGATGTCGGTACCAGAGCTGGTGTTAGTGCCCTTGTTGAGGCTGGTGTTGGAGCGGTCGTCGGGCTGTTTGTGGTGCAGGCGGTGCTTCGGCAGCGATTGGTGGTGGTGGAGGGTTTTGGTAAGCCGTTGGAGAGATGGCAGCAATGATAGCTCGAAACTTGGCTAGGATCGCTTGGAAGGTGAGGTCAGAATGATACTTGGTTGAGTCGGGATCAACACCGCTCTGATACCAATTGTTATGTACCATCTTAGAATCCCAGAAAATAAAGAGAAGTCCAGAGAGAAATTAGTAAGAAAACAAGAGTTCAATTCATTTTTATGCTTACTCTATTCGAAAGAAAAACATGCCTTTAAAGGCTTACAATGAAACTGTCAATATTACCACTACTTTCTAACCAACTTCCACTACTCCACTAATAATATAACCCCTGGAAAATAAAGAAATGCAAATAAAAGGAAAACAAAAGAAGGAAATGCAGAAAGAACACGTGAGTTAGCATGCATGTGAACATATCATTCCTGCCCACTTAAACTCTCCTTGTCCTCAAGGAGGATATTGGGACGACTCTTAGCGAACTGCCACGATGGCCGCCACTCGGTTCTCCCGGCGGTCATTTCAATAAAGTTTGCAACTTGAATATCATCACAACAAGCAAAGCTTTGCTGCACAGCCTTGTTGTAAGAAGAATGGAAGACAAAATAGTCGGGCCCTGTGAACGAAGCTGTTAGGGCTGCTGGTTGTTTCGGGGCTAATGTCGGTGCAAACGGGTCAGCAAATGGCGACTGTTTTGGAGGTGGTTGTCGGTTGTTCATGGCTGGTGATGGTGCTTTTGAAGCGGGTCTTGGTGCGGTTGCTTGTGCAAGGAGGCGAGGAGGGTTGTATTTTGGGGCAGATGTCGGTACCGGAACTGGTGTTAGTGCCCTTGTTGAGGCTGGTGTTGGAGCGGTCGTCGGGGCTGTTTGTGGTGCAGGCGGTGCTTGGGCAGCGATTGGTGGTGGTGGAGGGTTTTGGTAAGCCGTTGGAGAGATGGCAGCAATGATAGCTCGAAACTTGGCTAGGATCGCTTGGAAGGTGAGGTCAGAATGATACTTGGTTGAGTCGGGATCAACACCGCTCTGATATCAATTGTTATGTACCATCTTAGAATCCCAGAAAATAGAGAGAAGTCCAGAGAGAAATTAGTAAGAAAACAAGAGTTCAATTCATTTTTATGCTTACTTTATTCCAAAGAAAAACATGCCTTTAAAGGCTTACAATGAAACTGTCAATATTACCACTACTTTCTAACCAACTTCCACTACTCCACTAATAATATAACTCCTGGAAAATAAAGAAATGCAAATAAAAGGAAAACAAAAGAAGGAAATGCAGAAAGAACACGTGAGTTAGCATGCATGCGAACATATCATACGTCTTAACCATACCTTCTGGTTTTTGTGTTTGATGCAATTTTTTCCGATACTGATAGGTCTCTATCTGCATCTTCCAGAATCCAAAGTCATGCTTGTCAAGTTTATCAATCTTGATCTTCCCTTCGTCTGCATTATCTCTGATCTGATCTTGACCTGCGCTCTGATTCCAGTTGTTGGGCATCAAAACTGATAAGACGACTTCCTAGATTACTCGGAAAAAACTCCGCAACTGGTGGTTCTTGCTGGTTGGTAGCGACGCGACAAAGACAGAATATAACACACACTCACAGATCGCACAAACACACGCACTCAAACTAAAATAAAACAAGACGCGCGAATTTATGTGTCAGTTCTTAACCGAACCTACGTCCACAACCGCGCTATGCAAGTTAATTTGATTGTTTTGAGGTGATGATTTATAATTACAATTTGAGAGGTCTATTTGTAAACGAAAAGACTAGGGCCGGCTGCCAAAACAGCCTCCACACTTGACAAATATTGCATACAGCTAAGAAGGCTTTGATATGCTTAGTCTTTGAAAGCATATTGTTGTTGAGGACAACCAAAATGAAGAGCTAAGCAAGAATGTGACAGATGCATTATATTTTGCTTCACCAAGCAAAGGCACAAGGAGTGTTTATATTTTCATAAAAAAGATTGAGTTGTACCTTTTTAAAGGTTCATTTGTAATGACGTTTAGAAGCTATTGGTCCTTTCATGCACTTAAAATGTAAAAGAATTCATTTAAATCTATGAAGATTAAGAACTTTGAATTTGAATAAATTGGTTACTTTCCTTGCATTTCATATAAAACTAGGTAGAAGTTTTCTAAAACTTCAGTTTTTACAGCTACTTTTCTGACTGTTTTTGCAGCTTGAAGATATTATCTGGGATGACCTTGACAGAGGTGATGACCATATAGTACCACACCCTACTAATGCCCATACTAGTAAAAATTCATCTGAAAGAGACAGCCATAACAAACTTCGGCGTGAAACAACTCCTGTTTTGAGAAACACTGGCAACCTTGATGATTCCCATACTATTTGCCAAGAAAAGACAGAAAAGGATTCTAAGCCATTAGATAAGAAAAAGAAAATAATGGAAAAGGAATCACCATCTCATGCACCACATGGTGTATTTAATGATTCATGTGATGGTGAGATTGTAAAAGACATGCCTAATTTAGCATCTGATGACATTAGAATGCAAGATGATTGCTTCAAAGGTAGCTATGCCACGTCAGCTACAGGTGATAATAACTCGTACAGTTACACACCAACACAGCTTTCCCAAGCAGGAGATCTTTGTTTTGTTGACAATAATTGTGAGGATAAGGATTCAGGTGATCTTTTATATTATGGCTGGCCTGATATAGGGAATTTCGAGGATGTTGACAAGATGTTAAGGTAGATCTTATTTTGAAAAGTTAAAGAAACTTGTTTTCCTTTCTTCTCTTCAAATAGCACAATAGTTTACATATGCTTTATTTTTCATATGCAGGGGCTGTGATTCATCATTTGGACTGGGTGTTACTGACAATGATGGTGAACTTGGCTGGTTTACATCAGATCGAATTGAGGGTACCGAAGAAGCATTAAAGATGGATTTTAAATTCCCATGTCCTGAGCCAAGTGGTTTAAAGAATATATTACACCCTGATCATGGGTCTTCAGAATCAAATAATCACAGGTCAAGCTGCATCTCTGAAAGCAAAGATGAGCTTAATTACAGAGACCAGGTTAGTACATTTTTGTTTGTGTCAGCAACCTCAATAAACATTCAATCTTACCACTTGAACGATCTTAAAGTTGTGTTACTAACGTGTTATATATATATTTCATAACGCATTGTTTTGTTTATGTATACTTAGGTTATGACTAACTATGTACTTTTGGTAGATCAATTTGCAGAAAAGGCAGTCAAAACATCATAATCAGGCTGAAGGGAAAAAAGCAAGAAAAGGAGTAGGAAACAATGATGGTTCCTTTTATCAAGTCAGTGACTTGAGAAGCACTGACTGTCGGCTGTCTTCAAACAATAAATCTGACCAAGCTTTTACCTCTGTAGGCAACCGGCAGCAATATAGAAACCTAGAACTTGATTATTTTGGTCACATGCAGAGCAACAGTTATCTACCTCCAGATTATCCCCATCAAACTACAACTGTTCCAATGCTGTCTGGAATTAAATCTGAGCATAAGGGTCTTAAGTCTCCTTCCCCAAGGGGGTCTTCCTATGCATCTAACCAGAGTTCTGGCGATCCTTCATTTGCAGGGACTGCTGCTGAAACTGATGAGCAAAAACAATCACAAGGATTTCAGCCCATATTTATTGGAAGCCCAAGACAGATGGGTATTATGTTTCAGTCTTCAAAAGGTTTCTTGGTTTCTGATGAAAAACAAGGCAATCTATCAGTAAAGGAACATGTAAGTCGAAGGGATATTGAAGGAGATCAGAAAGGAGTGGATACAGGTTTACTAAACGTACAGGAAAGCTCCTCAGTTAGTTCTGGGCTGGATGAAATCTCACTTGAAGCTACTAGTTTCCGCCAGCTAAGACAGGTTATGGAACAGGTATGATGATATTGCTATTTTCTTGCCAATCTCTACGATTCATGGGTTTCTAGTCAAGTCCATTACAATTGCTAGTGATTATATGCTATGGGTAGATAGGCTTTACTGTCATTGTTGGAACCGTGCTGATGTCCTCCTTGTTGGCATTTCATTTCAAGTTTTATCTTGTTGCACCAGAAAATTGTGTAAGATCACTAATAGTAACCTCTAAGATTCATGGGTTTCTAGTTAAGTCCATTACAATTTCCAGCAATAATAGGCTATGGGTAGATAGGCTTTACTGTCATTGTTGGAGCTTGGATGATGTCTTCCTTGTTGGGATTTCATTTCAAATTCTATCTTGTTGCACCAGAAATAATGTAAGATCACTAATAGATGACAGTAAAGTCACAAAATATTATAATAGTTCGTTCTAACCAACCAAGAAAGTAAAGATCTTGTTAATCACAACAAAGAATCTTAAATAGAAGTAAAAGAACTCGTTCAGTTTGGTCATCATGTTAGTGATATGTGGTCCAAAATAATGTAATGATAGATCTTTCTGAGCCCAAAAGTTAAACAACCATAGAATATAGAGTATCTAATAATCTGAATCACACCCATGAGCTATGATAAACATAAAACTACACATGCAGTCGGTGTTTTATGTTTGTGAAGTAGTTATCGAGTTACATGAACAGCGGAATGGTTGTGTGTGCAACAAAAGAAAGCTATCGAATAACATAAAATTCAGTTATGGCTACATAATTCAGACGTTAAGCTTTAGTTCCTTGCATAATGGCAGTTTAGCATGCAAGTTACACTAACTAGAATTATTCTAAACAAAACGTAGAAGCTTTAACCCTGTGAAAAAGAGGCTGGAATGAATATATCTGAATGTTGTATGATTACAATGAAAGGTAATCCTCAATATATAGGAAAGAAACCTAAAAAACCTAGAGATACCTATCTTGGATCCGTGGGCTAAACACAACTGAACCCTAATAATAAACTAGTAATAACTATATTTAACACCCCTCCTTAAGTTGGAGCATAGATGCTAATAATGCGCAACTTGTTACAAATAAAATTTATAATCTAGAACGGGAATTTGGGACTGGAACTTGGACACAAATAGGGCGGCAATGGGCTGAAAAAGGACCGCAATCTTGAATTGGAACACGAGCACTTAATTGGAACCGAAAACCGGTGCAGGAATCGGGGTCAGGAACAGGAGCAGTAATCCGGGTCCGGAACAGGAGCATGAGCCGGGATCCGGAACAGGAGCATGAGCAGGGATCTGGAACAGGAGCATGAGCAGGGATCCGGAACAGGAATCTGGTACAGGAACATGGCCATCGGGGACAGGAATAGGTAAGCCCTGATCGGAACAGTGAACAACGTCCTAGAACAGGTAAGCCTTGATCGGATTCTCGACCAGCGGCTTCTGGGAGAGAAACGGGTAAAGCCCTAATTGGTGAACAGCTTCTGGGACTGAACATGTAAGCCCTGATCGGTGAACAACGGTTTCTGGGACAGGAACAAGACTTCTGGCGCGAACAGTGGCGGTGAACAGCACTTTTCCGCCATGAGTAACTTTCAAGTTCCTGAACAGTACCGTGAACAGTGCACACATGAACAGTCGTGAAACAGTAAAATATTGACTAGTAAATGTGAACAATACTGGGACGGTAATCAGGACCGGGAACAAGGAACAGGGGGACAGGAGCACATAACTGGAACAAGGAAAAAGAACTGGAAACTGAAACTTGGAATGGGATTAGGGCAGTCTAGGGTTTGTATCTAGTGACGAGACGACATAGGTGACAATGACTAGGGTTTGTATTGTGCCTAGAGCGTTAGCTCTGATACAATGTAAAAGAGACTGGAATTAATATATCCGAATGATTTGTGAATACAATGAAGGGAACCCTCAATACAAAGGAAAGAAACCTAGAAACCCTAGAGAATCTTGGGCCTGTGGGCTAAACACAACCAAACCCTCATAATAAACTAGTAATAGTTATATTTAACAGACCCGAACCCATTACATGACTGACCAGGCCCGCCTGTTTTGCCGTGCTTACTTTAAACAATGTACTTGGCATGTGGCGTTCACCCGATTTTTCTATTTTTTATTGTCTTGATCAAATGTTTAAAGTTGTTTGATTTTAACCTGTGCTTTTCAGTTGGATTTGAGAACCAAGTTATGCATTAGGGACAGTCTGTACCGCTTGGCTAGAAGTGCAGAGCAAAGACATAATAATCCAAGTGTAAGTAGCGGTGCAACCGATGCTAATGATCTTGGTGGGCCTTTAATGTCTGAAAGGACTAACAAGTAGGATTACTTTCTCTCTATATTTTTATTAGTTATTCGCTTTACTGTAGAAAGTGACTAGCTCATCTTAAATATCATCTATTTTTTTGCTGGAAGCGCATGGTTTCATTCGCTGAACATGCCTTTTTTTTATTGTTTTTAGCTATTTACCTCATTGGGTTGGCCTGAGATATTTTGGTTGGTTTATTGCATAAGTATATGGTGATATTTAGAGGTGGCAGTTTCAACCTATTTACTTATAGATTGGTTTAGTTTATTCTAAATCTCTAACTGGTAAAAAATGTGTAAAATCGAAAGTTTTTATTTCAAAATCCTGGTCAACCCGCAACCTGGGTTGAAGGTCACAAAAATTGTATTTTTAATACATACAACCTCCTTGAAAACTTTATTCAAGATTATATTATTATTTCAACAATATAGATCTTGTGATCAAATTTAATGCATTAATATGTTTTATAATTCTTTTAACAAAATGGACTATAAATGTGTTCGATCAACCCAGTACAAACCTGACCCGTACCAAAAATTAGCCAAAATTGCTATATCAGCTTTTTTTTTTAATTTAATTTCTTGCATCTGTTTTATGCTCGAATCAAGTTTTCTTTTCTTGATCTTTTCAATATTCTGATTATAGGTGCACAGGATTCATAGATATGGAAACTGATACAAATCCTATAGATCGGTCTATAGCACATCTCTTGTTTCACAGGCCTTCAGAATCACATAACCTGCCTAGTCCATTTCCTCCCCAGCCAAATCTGGTAAAATTACATAATTTGATTGGTTTCTGGCTCAGTTTTTTTTTCGTGATTATAGGTTTCACGCACTTGAAATTCTTATAAAATTATCATCTCCATGATGAACAGAACCATGGGTCTTTTCCCAGACGGTCTATATTGGGAGAAAAACTAGTTTGTGAGCAAGAAGCTGCAGGCGAATCAAATGACACTATGGGTGGCGACGGAATTTAGGACAACGTTATTGTTTATATAGGTTGTGTTATATAATGTATAAAATCATCCAAGAGGCCGGACCCGTCATGTATTCACAACGTATACGACGAGTTGGGCTTTTACAATTTCTTGGTGTATATCCTTTTGTCATTATAGAAATTTATCTTGTGACTTTGAACCTCGTGTCTTCAAGTCCGTAACCCAAATGATCCTGAGTTCTGCATGCTGTTACCGCGGATTCGGGTGCTTGGTTAGTTGGTTCTGTAAGTAGTGTAACCTGGAAAACTCATGTTTCTTTGCTGACATGGTATTGTTTTGGGTACATGATGAAATAATGTTATGTTTGAATAAGCAGCAATCTGAGTCTGTTCTGTGACAAGTGGTGATTGAATGATAAGAGAAATGAGTTATTTTCTTCTTGTTGTTAAAAGGCAGGTGAGAAGTTGAATTATTGACTCAAGGTTGAAATCATAATAGAAAAACTAGCTAAAAAGAAAATATGTCGTATTTAAGTAGGAATAATTTATGTAATAATAATCAAGTTTCTTTTGGGTTTAATTAAAGTCATTCATGTTTTTTTAATAGTGTTCCATTGTTGTGACATGTGAATTGTCTTTGCAAATGGTAATTTTTAAAAAAAAATTAAGTGATCTAGATGAAATATATATGAAACTTGGTTACTGTTTAGTTTTATTTTTAACCTGAGAATGTAATTGTAAAAAGAAAAACATGCCTAGTAAAATCTAACTCACACAGTAGGGTCTGGGAAATGTGAGATGAAGAGAAACTTTACTTTTCTTCCATAAGAAAAAGAGGCCACTCTTGATTGTGAAGAAAATAATCTGTTTAATAATGATAGTTTCATAATTGTTAAAATCATATTTAAATGATAAGGTTTGAGAAGGGTAAGATGAAGGCAAACATAACATATATTCCAAAGGATAAAGAGGCTGCTCTTAATTGTGAATAAAAAAATCCGTTAAATAATGACACTGGGGGGAAACTAACGGGACTTTGGACGGACATTAGGGGCAGAGATGAAAACTGTTAAGAAATGTAACATCAAAGACCCATAATGTTAAGGGGGGACTGAAACTGTTAATAACAACAAACCTTATAGACAAAAACTGAACTCTTGTTCTATTTAAATCAAATTTAAAAAAATAGTCAAAAATCACAATGGAACAATAATGAAACTTAAATAACTTTTATTCCAACCAAACATGTAAATGAAACGGTCCATTTAGTCTTTTTTTTTGAATATATTGTGTTATATATACAATACTAGCTTAGATCCCGTGTACTACACACGGGGTGAAAAAAATCAATAAATACAATTCTTAAATATTTATGTATATATTTTACAGGCGCAAAGATATATTACATATATTACGGATAAAAAACAAAATTCAAAACATGTAAAATTTAATTTATATTTACATTTCGAAAATATGCTAATTACTATTCATTTATAGTCTGATTGAAAATAAAGTTACATAATTAGATTTCTTATAATAAGAGATAATTTAAAATAAATTTATTTTATTAGTATAATTAGTATTTATTTTAAAAATATGTTATTATTAAAAGATGTAAATGTATTTAATAAGAGAGATGCGGAAAAAAAAAAAATAAGAATGAATATGGAGGCAACACGTGGCAAGGAAAAACCTTTATTTATTATATAGTATACTTTATTTATTATATAGTATAAATTATAACAATTTTTATTATTACAAGATTAAAACAAATGTCAACAAATCCATAATAAACCGGCTCAAACCAAACGCTTTCAAGTTCCATCCAACCCAACCAATTTGCTATGTCATTTCTTGAAATCATAGTTAGGAGTTCAGAGCAATTTTTTTGTCAAAACTGACCAAACCCCAAATTTTTTGTCAAAACTGATCAAACCAAACCACAAGTACCACCACTAAGAATAGCACAAACATTAACTTTACTCGTTCTACAGAAAAAAAGTGTTAGAAACATAGAATGAAGTAACTCATGTTATTGCTTACAAGGCCCAAGGATAATCAGGTTACAAAATAGTACATCGAGCAAACTGTTGACAATAAAAGATTAAACAAGTTCTAAACTCAAAAACTCACTTGATTATAAAGTAGATCACACATTACAAACCAATAGGCCCGAGAAATAATTTCTGCTAATCAAACTGTTGTCGAAGCTGCATTTCTGTTTCACTTTTCCATGTCGCGTGTGACGACTGACCTTTCATTCGTTTATTCTTTTCCTTATCTTTAATCATAGATCCTTTCTTCTTTGATGAAGATGATTCATCCGTCTCTGAGATAGGGCGGTCCCCACACACTGGGCATACCATCCCTCGTGCGTTAGAAAATGTTTTCGGTATCCCACATTGCACACACATCCTGTGGAAAACCAATGTTGTTATTGACTAGAAATTAGAAAACAACCTACTCTTTATCCGGTCTTGGACATGAGAAGGCAATTTTATTTGGTAACTGTGAAAACCCGTTAGAGAAAACTCCCACGCCCACCAATACCCTGCTAACCACATATAAAGCATAGATTACACTTTCAAAGGGTTGAAGACACCTAGGACCTCTGGCAGAGGGGAATCAAACGCTTACCACTAGGGGTGTAAATGAGTCGAGCCATTCGTAAGCTACTCAAGACCGGCTCATAAAAAACTCAAAATGTGCTTGAGCTTAAACGAGCTCGAGCTTTAATTGGGGCTCATTTAACAAAGAAGCCTTTTATTTATATAGTTCTATCTAATATATACACTAAATATATACTTATATAATAATTATTATATATAATTATGATAAAAATAATGCAATTAAATAATTTATGTTATATATAAAAATTATATTGCTAAATATATATAAAAATAATTATAAAAATATATAAAAATAATAATTAATAAATAATAAATGAGCCGAGCTCGAGCTCTCTTAAGTTAAACGAGCGCAGGCTCGGCTCGTTTACACCCCTACTTACAACTTTGTCACCCCCCTTGAAGGTTGGGCAGTGTAACTTAGGAACATCAATTTTGTCTTAACATAATATTTTGAAATAAAAAATATTTTAAGGAGTACCTCAAAAGATCTGCAGCATCTTCTGCATTTGGATTAGTTGCAGTCATGACACGTTTTGCAGATCCTCCAGACGCGGTTGAAGATACATTGGAGGCATCACTGCTTACTCTGTCACGGATTCCAACTAATTGAGCTTTAGCCTGCATTACAGCCCCTATAATATAAAAAGAACATAAATGAAATTACATATGGTAAACTAAGGCAAGATAATTGTCCATAATATCTACAAAGACCAGAAATATAGTGACCAGGTTATTTAAAATATTACCAATTTGCACAAAAAAGGTTGTTATATTGTCAAAAAAGAAAAACTACCTGCAGGCATGTCATTTTTATCTCTACGATGTCTCCGATGACCATGCCGCCATAGCTGATCATCATTATCTTTGTTTGCAGATGCTGATTCTCCAACAGAATTGTTCAGAAACTGTGGTGGGCTTGAAATCTACAATATATCAAAATAAGTATAGTAAGTCTTTATGTGAAAGACATGGTAAAACACTTTTATTTGTTTATGTTTATAAGGATTATCATAACCTCATGAACGCTACATTACTTCTTTTTTTTTATCATAAAGGACATCGATGTTTCTCTATTGTACTATATCTTATAAAGTGAAATAGGGCATCCGGATGCACAAAAGAATAAGGATCCGTATCCTCTGCATAGAGACTATTTCCATGAGCTAAGCGTATTGTTTGTTTTAGCGTCACCCCTATATGTTATGTACTTATGTTCTACAACTATTCACTTAGTTATATAAGAACACTTTCTGTAGTTTACAGAAGTGACATCAACTTTGCACTTTTGCAATTGAAAAACCTTTTCGGACTCAAGTCAATGAGCACCGTCACTATTAAAAACTCTAAGTAATCAAAGGCCCAAAGGGCTAGACTGTCGCCTAGGCGAAAGGCACAAAAAGTGCGCACGCTTGATACAAGAAAAACGCAATAATAGAAAAATATACAGTAGAGGGCATGCGTTTTTAGAAACCATCTCCTTGCACCTACCTCAGGCGCATTAGCCTCGCCTTTCCTGAACGCCTAGGTGTACCAGGCACTCGCCTTTAACTACATTAAAAAAAACTTATTACCTTCTTTCTAAAGAAGTATCTTCATTCTGGTTCTTTTGTGTGAAAGCTTGGTTCTTTCAGATGCAAAATTGATATGAATCTTTGTAACACTGCACTAGTCCAATTACTAGTTATTATGTTTATGTAGTGAGTAATTATTCCCAAAACACATTTAAATTTTGTACTCTGTTACCTCTGTGGCAAACTTAAAAAAATCCAATTACTAATAAATTAGCCTTTCAATATCAACTTGTGAGAGAATGTCTTGATGACACTCATTACATTGGTCATCTATTGCAGTATTACACTGCTGCTAAGCATATGAATCATCAGCTTAAAGGTGCTATCGGTTGGTCCCACGGTGTATCAGGGTGTAAAATAGGGCTATGGCCTATGAACTTGTAAAATTAGACAATCAAGTTGTTCTGCATACTAACTTAACCTAAAATTTGAATAACAAAATAGTACTAAATAACATTCAGCTGTTTTGCACCTTTGTTAATAATTCAATCACTTACACCAACTTAACTTAAAAATTACGCAATTGCAACAAAATTAGGAATTGAGAGAAAATTACTTCAGCAAATGCAACGAGTGCCGAAGGAAGCGAAGAAGATGCGGAAGGATTAGGTGGATCGAACAAGGGCTTTTTAAAATCGTTGTCGGTTCTACTGTCACCGGAAACGTGGTCGTTCCGGCTGTCTAGATCTTCGTCTTCGTCTTCATCGGAAGTGACGTAGGGTTGTTCATCTTGTTCCTCTTCGGGAGATGAATAGCCTTCTAATAAAGATAAACTCATAGCTTAGAGCCAGATGAAGGAGAGGGTTTGAAGTTTGAAAAACGAAGCCAGAAACTCGACGACTCGCTGTTTCGGTGACAACGATGCTGTGGGCTTTTTTATGGGCTTTGATAATGGAGAGTTACGCAAGTCGGCCCGGTTTCTAAATATGAAAATGAGCCAACTAGAGGGGAAGAAAAAAATATACCGCTTCCGAAAATAAAACCGCTTTAATCTGGACTGAACCGGTCAAAACATTATAAGAACGGGTTTTAAACCGATCAAAACTGGTCAAACCCACCTCTCTGAACCGGGTTCAAACCAGACGATTTTCACTTATGTTGACTAAAAAATCGAACTGGTTTGGTTTGAAAAATCAATTTGTGCACCTCTACGAGCAACTATAGTTACAAATAGGTATCTAAACCAAGCTCGACTCGTTTACTTACAGAGAGCGCGGGCTTGAGCTCGACTTGTTTAAAGTTCTATTTTTAAAGCTCGAGATCAGCTTATGAGTAGTATTTTAAGCTCGAGATCGGCTCATTATATATATTAATTAATTTATATATCTTTATAACTTTTTTTTATTGTAAATCTTATATATATATATATATATATAACATAAACTATAAATATTATTTAGTTATTTTTATTATAATAATTATTATACAAGTATCTATTTAATATGTTAAATAAAACACTATACATTTAATAGACTTATTTAGGCTTGCGAGCCAGCTTAAGCTCGATAAGTGAACATAATCGTTTATTAAACAAATTTATTTTTAGGCTCGATCATGTTTAAGTTTGGCTCGATTATAGTTTTTAATTTGCAAACCGATCTCACTAGCTTACGAGCGGTTTGACGGCTTGTTTGAAACCTTAGTTACAACTTATGTTTATGAACATGAAAGTATGTGGTAAATGTATGTGTTAGGTCAAACTTATGAAAGTTGTATTTATGAGGCCCATAGAGTCTTGCATATGAGGCACTTGAAAGTCCTCAAAATGAGGCCCATACAGTCCTCTTTATGAGGCACATAAAGTCCTCTACCTGAGGCACATAGTGTCGTTGATCGCGACATTATAGAGTCCCTTAACAACGACTTAGTGTTTGGTCTGTCCTTGGGGCAATCACGGATCCATATGACCCTATGCATTGGCAACTTATGTGCTATGAATAAATGTAACGATTAAAAAAACGTGTCCCCTGTGTTTAAGTTCAATTATGATTTTCCTATTAAACAAGAAATCATTCAGCAACGATGACTTTTGTATATACATTAGATTGATTTTAGGTTTGATGATTAGCATGGATCTCTTGGCATTCTAATGGAGCTACGCATACCATAAAGACTGGCATTCCTGCCTATGTCATCAGCCGACTACCTAAACAAAGCTAGGGCTATTTGTCACCGAGTGAGAAGTTGTTCTAGAAAAACCTAATGTAAGTAACCTACGTGTCCGTGGGGTGCATTTGCTATATCTTCATACCAAATCACCTTATGCACAAGATGGATAAAAAATCAGTACGCTGTATCTTTATTGAGTACACCCGAGAAACGAAAGGATGGAGTTGTTGTGATCAACCTTTGGAAAGTGTTGTGTATCCCATAATGTTGTATTCAATGAAAAATCATCTTGGTGGTTGAACGATTAAGAAGTTCTACCTGACTCTGATCAGTTAAAGGAGAACCTAAAAACGTCAAGTGTAACTCTCAAACTTGATGATGATGAAACTTTAATCGAAGATGAGAAAAAGGAAATTTGATGACGGCAACAACAATCGTGGAGAACATGTACGTTCCAACAATCTCCCATAACCAACAATAATGATGAAGAATCAAGTCTTTGAAGATTCACTAGAGCAAGACGTCCGAATGCTCGATATGAAAATCTGGCCATTATTGACGAAGAGGTACAAGAACCAGAAACATACGACGATGCATGTACCAAGAAAGTGTGGCTTGCAACCATGAACATACGAAGACGCTTGCACCAAGAAAGAGTGGCTTGCAACTATGGAAGATGAGACTAATGCACTAAAGAGAAACGAAACATGGGAATTGGTGACTAAACCAAGTGATATCATACCCATATATTGCAAATGGGTTTACAAGGTGGAGATAAAAGTCGACGGATCAATTGATATAAGCCTGGTTACTAGCATGTGGCTTTACACATCAACATGGAATAGACTATGAAGATACGTTTAGTCTAGTAGCCAAGCTCACTATAGTGTAAGTCAGTCTAGTAGTCGATGAAAGTAAAGGGTGGGGTTGCCGTAAATGGACGTAAGTAATGCTTTCTTATATGGTGACTTCGATCATGTTATTCACATGGAACAGCCAAGGGAGTTTGAAAGTGTGACAAACATGCACCATATGTGCAAGTTATGGGCTAAAACAGTCACCACGAGCCTGGTTTGGAAAAATAAGCGAGTTACTTCAACATAATGGTTTTACTATGGTTTTGGCTGATGCTAGCTTGTTTGTAAAAGCACACGACACTAAGATGGTATTTTTTCTAGTTTATGTTGAGGACCTGAAAATCACTAGTGATGCTGAAGAAACTATTTCACAGCTGAAAGAGAACTTATGTGTCCGGTTTCATATGAAAGATCTTGGGAAGTTGGTGGCAATTTAATGTAACCTTGTTTTGTGACAACATGTTGGTGATACAACCAGCTGAGAATCCGACATTCCATACTCAACAAAACATATTGAAGTGCATTATCATTTCATTAAAGAAAAGGTGTGGAATGGAGAAATCGGTCTGAAGTATGTTGACACAAATAATTAGATAGTTGATCTATTCACTAATAGTAATAATTCACCAGGTTAGATGCTAGTTGGATTCGGCAAGGATATGAACATGTAGATAGAAGTAAGTGTTAAGATGGAGTATTGGAATGGAACATTTGAGCCGAAGCCGGGTATTCCTCTATATAATTGACGCCAAATAATATAAACTGCTCCCATGAAGATCTGAACCGTTTGATGAAATTAGAAATGATCCCAGCCGTCTTAATTCAAACCGCTAAATTGCGGTTTAGTCACCCCTGATCCTGTGAGCCGTTCGATCACAACAATGATGAATCCTTACCGTTTAATATTAAACAGTTACAAACATGTGTTTTACAGCAGATTGCACCCCCTGGTCATGATTATGTTACTCAAATAAACGGCCAGGATTATTCCTCCTAATCACGTGAGCCCTTAGATCAAATTAAAAATATAATAAACGTACAAAATAGTTTACAATAAAATCAACTTAAAAAATTTAAAACGTAATCCGCAACTTGGTTTGATTGTATTCCTAAAAAACTAAACCTACAGATTGCCCTGCCTAAAACTTATAATTAAACACAGAAGTTAAATAATTATATAAAAATAAATCTTAAAAAATGTTAAAAACAATTAACCTTTAAATTTTATTTACCTAACACGTTTTAGTATCTTCGAATATTTAAAAGTCAGATAATCCTACAAATTTAGATAAGTTTAATCCTGCAAATTTAAATATAAAAATAAATCTTAAAAATTGTTGCAAAAAATAAACTTTCAAATTCTGCTTAACTAACACTTCCACTATTTGCGAACATTTAAAATTTCAGATAATCCTACAAATTTAAATAAAATTAATCCTGAATATGTAAACAAAAAAATAAATCTTAAAAATTGTTAAACCTTAATCAACCACACAGATTGATATCGAAATCACAAGGATTACACATGTTGTGGGTGGTTACCCATGTTTCAAATACATTTAGTCTTTTAAAACACATGTTAAATGATGATAAACAAAACATACGACCGCAAAAAATAGACAGTTTTTAGAAATTTAAAAAACAGAACTAAACTGCACGTGAATAATTGGCCAATAACTCCTCCACTGTGTAATGGACAAGAACCATAACCGCCTGGACTTCACACCACTTGCCGAAAATTAGGTAACTGGGTTAGTGGGTAGACTCATTTTATTGCCTTTATAAATACCAGTTAATTGTTAATTTAATTTCGAATTTTCCACTAAAAAATTGCTGTTCATTCGGTACAGTGAAGGTATGTATGACTGATTCTCAATTATTTAATATGCTTGGTACTTTTATATTTGTACATTTACATGACTAATTTGTAATAATTGTTTATTGTTTTTTGAAAGATGAAGGATAGGCAATCAATTGGTAAAGAGAAGGTGTTTTCGAAAGAGAGTCCAATGAAACCATTTGAAGCTGTATCAAGCAACAAGGAGCTGAACGATAATAAGAAAGCAACGCCATTAAAATCATGTAGTTATCAAATTTTTGTTATATAACTATGTGTATACTTGTATTTTTTTTTTATTCCAATTACATGTTCTAGATATAAACAACCATGTCACAAATTTCATTTGTCATAATAATGTTGGAGATATTGCCAAGACTTTCAGCAATTGATGTTGTTCTGTATAAGCTTGTGTGTAAAGATTTGTAAATGTCATGTCTCAGTTTTACAAAAAATTATTAAATTTAATTTTTTTGAATTATGCAACCATAAAATATTATTAACGAGTTTACTAGTATATATACAGAAACATAATTCTTACACATGTAAATTAATACATGTAAATTAAATAAAGCCTTCTATATCATATACTAGATTAAAATCCCGTATATTACACGGGTTAAATAAATAAAATGTTATATATTTAGTAATAAAAATTTTATATTTTTAAAAACCCGTGTAATACACGGGTTGAATAAACCAGTATATTACATCGGTTGAATAAAATATAATGTAATTTGTTAACAAACACATTTGCCAAAATATGTTTTAAAAAAATGTAATTTGTCGTGACAGTTATAAGGTCTGTTAAGTTAGTTTTTAAAATATTTTTTTTCAACTTAGTATTAATTTTTTAATTTAACTGATAAATGTTAATTAATATTAAATTCATTTGATTGATGATATAATAACTATTTATAATTAAATAATAAGTATTCGTAATTAGATTTATTAATATAAAGATTAGTATTTAATAGGAGAGAGAAATAGAAAAATCTAATATTTAATAGGAGAGAGTGACGGGAAAATAAATATGAGAAGTAACTTGAGAGTGACACGTGTCCTGAAATTTTTTTCATTTATTAGAGTAGTAAGATTTGTATATAGTAAAATGTGCATTTCGACCATTTTTATAAAAAAAAACAATAAATATTTAAAAAAAATTATGTAAGACGCCCTCCGGCCACCGGACGTGCATAAAACTAGTTCTTCTTGAGCCGCGACACAAATGAGCCGCAACTAGTTTTGAGTCGCGGCTGGTGCTTTGTGGTTCTTGAGATGCAGCTAGCTTACAAGTTGGTTTAAGTTTCAGTCAAAGTTTCTTCACATATGTGTTACAGCCGAAGATAAAGGTTCAAGATAAAAAATAATTCCTATGGGTTAAAAGATACGGAGAATAGTTTAGTTTATTAAACAAATCAATACAATTTTCAATCTTATTCTATATCAAACAAATCAATACAAATAATTTCCAATCGACTTTTTGCAAGTTCATTCAACTTCTGAATTGTGTTAAGCCCACTTCTTATCAATTGGTTGCAGTACACACTCTACGAATTTCACCTTGTCTCCCTGTTTTCACCTCAATATTACCCATCTTCACCATCGCTCTTCCAAACTCGGCATTGAATCTCGATCCGGTTTGCCCGCTTCCTCCCAAAAACCTTTGTACAAACCTCTGAGTCCTCCGGTCGCTCCATAGTTTTGCGTCGGATTCAATAACTCCCCGCCCATTCCTCAAGTTTTCATAGAACGAACTTCCAAAACTATTAACGCTACCAGTATCAAGGGCCACACGCCTAAACCCGTCGCCACCCTCGGGACAAAGTGCTCGGAGCTGTGGTAGAAATGCTTGATTTATATCAGGGTCTGGTCCATTGGTGTTGTTGAAGTTGTATAATCTGTAGCTGAATAACACACAAGCTGATGTCCCAATTGTGTGACCACCTGGTGAACAAAAATATAAATCACAACTTTAGTTTATAACTGAGGCTGTAATATTGATCTATTTAGTATTATTGTACATTTTATTTTTGAGTAAAGTGCCTTTTTCGTCGCTGTGGTTTTACCATTTTAGTCAATTTAATTCAAATTTTTTTTAGCTTTTTCGTCATTGATTTTTCAAAATCTAGCCATTTTCATACACCTAACTAACTCGATCCGTCTATATTTTAATGTTAAATTAGGGGCAATTTGGTCTTTTCAACCGCCTTCTACTCTCTATGACATTCAAGAAAGATTTTTGAAAAGACTAAATTGTCTCCGATTTAACGTTAAAATGTAGACGGAGTTAATCATGTGGATGAAAATGGCTAGATTTTCAAAAGTCAGGGATGAAAAAGCAAATTTTTTTTTTGAATGAAATTGGCTAAAATGGCCACAGGAACGAAAATGACACTGTATTTGTTCTACTTACCGACAAGAGTAACAAGATCTTGTGTGTTAAGACCTTTATCAGCAAACTTTTTAATTTGGACACTAATAGGGTCGTTAAAGGCGGGCAAGTTTGCAGTATCCGATGCTTGCGAAACCAATCCATCTCTACGTCCTAATGGCACCTGCCAACTACGCCCACCGGTCTGCAATATGTCATTTTAAAACTGATTAATTAACTTGTTAATGTAGAAGCACCATGAGAGAATTAAGGGGTTAGGAAAACATATACATACCTGGACCACGGAATCACGGGCAGCTAGGGCAACAATATCAGCACATGAGACCACTCCTGGGCAGGCGCTTTCGAGCTGGGACTTTGCAGCATCAATAACTTCAAAGCCTCTCAAGAGGGAGTTTGGCCCTGCTGCCTTCTCAGTGGAAGCGCCCTCTATTAATATAGATGCATCACAACCATTGACAAAGCAGTCATGGAAGAACATCCTTAGTAAACCAGGTGCGATTGTGGGGTTAGCTCGGACGGCAGACTGAACCGCGGACTGGACTATGGATTCGACCCTAGGGCAGGTGGACCTATAGAAGCCAACACGAGTGCCTCCGTGATTGGTTTGGCCTAGTGACAAGGGTGTGAGTGTGACTAACAAGAGAACCAACAAAGCAACCATTTTGCTTTGAGAAGAAACCTCCATTACTAATTAACAAAGAGTGGTAGATAATAAGATTAATTTTCTTTGAGGTAATTAATTATGAAATGATGATGTTGGGACATATAGCATGGAGGGTATTTATAGTCTTTGATGAGAATGAAAGTCAACCATATATCACAGGCACACAGCTGTATTTAATTTGATAGTTTGAATATTCAAAAAAGTGTTACAGATTTACAATTGCATGCATGCATGGACCAAGAAGCTGAGTATATGATCTAAAATTTAAAGCATCAAATATGACAATTGAAAAAGTTGACTTTTTAAAACAAGCCAAGTCAAAGAGGAACACACAATTAAAGCCAATGAAAGAATTAATGTTTAAATTGTTTTTTTTTTTTTTTGAAAGGCGACTTTCATTTTTAAGTGGCAGTCGCATCTCCGAATCGGAGACCCGTTACCCCTCAACCGGACCACTACGTTGTCTGAACCGGGCCCGCGGGTTCAGAACGAGAGGCTTAGGCTTTCACCGGGAAACCATGGAGCCTGCTGCCACTTGACAGCAGTTGTGCCGCTACACGGGCCAAACCCCGCTAGCGTAACGCACTCCGGACTAAAACCCGGTTTGGCTCGGATTCGAACCTGCGTGGGCAGGTTGAATTAACCACTGGACCAAAGCCAGTGGTTATATTTAAATTGTTTTAGGTAACACTAAAAAATAGTTGTATTCGAAGGGTTGCTTGTATTTATTACATATATAAGGGAAGGTTTAGCTGTATTCCTGTGAAGCTAGGAACAAATATAGAAAAATATAAAATACAATTATATTTAAATACTAGATTATAGGATTAGGTTCAGATAAAAAATATTTTAATTCTAAGAAGGTGAGAAAGATTTAGGGCCATTAGATCAAATTGTAGAAAAAATTGAATGGTTGAGATTAAATTGTAGGAGAAAAAGTTGTTGGAAAGGTATTTTAGTCTTCGCAACTTTTGTTGACTTTTTATCAAGTTCCCCCCTCATTTTAAAACGTTCATAACTTTTACACACGACATTATTTTTTCATAAAAATTACACCATAAAAACGAGCGTTTTTTATCTTTAAAACGAGTATAGTGTCACTATAAACAAAAAGGATTTTTTTTACGTTTTCCAGCTCATTGTTTAATTAGTCAGGTCAATGTGTAATACAATTTCATTGTTTAATACAATTTTATTGTGTAATACAAGTTCATTGTGTAGTACAAGTTCATTGTGTAATTAGTCAGGTCAACCTGTAATACAATTTCACTGTGTAATACAAGTTCATTGCGTAATACAAGTTCATTGTGTTATATGTATTTATCATTGTGTTTTACATTTTCCAGCTCATTGTGTAATTAGTCAGGTCATTGTATAATATCTGGTCATTGTGTAATTAGTCAGGTCATTGTGTAATACAAGTTCATTGTGTAATTAGTCAGGTAATTGTGTAATACAAGTTCATTGTGTAATACCACGTCTGGTCATTGTGTAATTAGTCAGGTCATTGTGTAATACAAGTTCATTGTTTAATACAAGTTCATCATGTAATTAGCCAGGTCATTGTTTAATACAAGTTCATTGTGTAATTAGTCAGGTCAACGTGTAATACAATTTCATTGTGTAATACAAGTTCATTGTGTAATACAGCTTCATTGTGTAATACAAGTTCATTGTGTTATATGTATTTATCATTGTGTTTTACGTATTCTAGCTCATTGTGTAATTAGTCAGGTCATTGTGTAATACAAGTTTATTATGTAATACCACGTCTGGTCATTGTGTAATATCTGGTCATTGTGTAATTAATCACTTCATTGTGTAATACAAGTTCATTGTGTAATTAGCCAGGTCATTCTATAATACAAGTTCATTGTGTAATACGTCAGGTCATTGTGTAATACAAGTTAATTGTGTAATACAAGTTCATTGTGTAATACCACGTTTGGTCATTGTGTAATATTTGATCATTGTGTAATTAGTCAGGTCATTGTGTAATATAAGTTCATTGTGTAATTAGTCAGGTCAACGTGTACTACAATTTCACTGTGTAATACAAGTTCATTGTGTTATATGTATTTATCATTGTGTTTTACGTTTTCCAGCTCATTGTGTAATTAGTCAGGTCATTGTGTAATATCTTGTCATTGTGTAATTAGTCTTGTCATTGTGTAATTAGTCAGGTCATTGTGTAATACAAGTTCATTGTGTAATTAATCAGGTCATTCTGTAATACAAGTTCATTGTGTAATTAGTCAGGTCATTGTGTAATACCACATCCGGTCATTGTGTAATATTTGGTCATTGTGTAATTAGTCAGGTTATTGTGTAATACAAGTTAATTGCGCAATTAGTCAGGTCATTATGTAATACAAGTTTATTGTGTAATTAGTCAGGTCATTGCGTAATACAAGTTAATTGTGTAATACAAGTTTATCGTGTAATACATGATGACCATTATGCCCTCCCTTTAATAACAATAAAAGTACACATGTCAAGACCAGAATCCTTCTTACTTTTCTTATTTTTAAAACCGTTTTTACTATAACCTAACCCCTAGATTATATACCCCATGTATTATATGGTTTTGTTTAATAGAAAAATAAAAATACAATAATGTGTAGAAAAACTAGATTTCAAATTTTAAATTAGAATTCAAATTATGTAATAGTTAGAATTCAAATCTTAAATTATTTTTTTTTTGAAAAAAAACATAATTAACATAATTAGATATTAAAATTCAAACTTACTTAAAATATGAAAAAATAAAATATTTTAGTAAGAAAAAATATGATGTTGACACATGATATGAAATTGTTTATTAGAAATAGGATTTAATTGCAAATCTAGAAACGTGTATGTACGACCAAACTTAATATGGTCCGACAGAAGAAAGGATCAATTCGCGGGTGTAAAGCATCTCAACCAATCCAACAACATTTGGATATATTAATGATGCTGGATGTCTTAATTGGACCGAAAGAATTAATACTTATTTTACTATTCAAGATATCTTTATTATTTTCTCTTGAATAATTAAACTACGTTATATTGCTAATCATTTCATATGATACTTACATTAGCTATAATGTATTTTTTCTACAGATATAAGTGTATATATAGAAGTTCTATTAGGTTAGGTTGGTTCCGGGTTTGGGTGGACAATTAGTTATCTTAATAAATGATAAATGATTTGTGCGGAATGAGAGATCAAAATTATCATAGACACATATGAACAATAGATTTAGAAATAAAGTTTAATTTGTATTAAATATCGAATGATTTTACAATAAAGGACAATTTAATAAAACTCCAACTATTATCTTGAAAAGAAGCCTAAGTATGTTATCTCGAAGACCCGTCCAAGAGGGGCGGCAACGAGCGGAGGGCAGCCGGAGGAATGGAAGGGATTCTGACATGAGAAGGAGGGCTAATCAAGTAAGGTAATGAAATTTTTTGTATCTAACTAACCGGAGGGATGCAGACCCTGGGATCTCTCCCAGGTTTTAGAGGGGTTCGGGAATCTTGCCGGAGTTTATATCGCAAGGAAAAAAAGGCAAGGAAGGAAATTCTTTTGGCTTTGCGAGCTTCAAGGGAGTTAAGGACGGGAAGGAACTGGAAAAATCACTCCAAGGTGTGAGGTTGGGGAGTAACAAACTCTCGATTAATATTGCTAGGTTTTCGGCCGAAAACTTCGAACTGCTGGGGAAAGCCGGAGGAGATAGAGTTCTGGATGTGGGATCGAAGGCCCCAAGGGTACTCCATGGCAAGGCCTTTACGGGAGAGCCGGTTAAACCAGGAGGAAAATCATTTAGGGACGTTCTTTTGAAAAGCGAGTCCGGTACAGATCCTGCGATTATTATAGAGGTGCCGGATGAGGTGCTTGTGCTCGTCGATAAGCATGGAAGATCCCTGGTGGTGAGAACGTTGGATTTCACCTCCTTTCGAACGTTAAATATCTTGATTAGGAGGGATGGTTAGGAGAAGATGGAGATTCAGTACATCGGAGGTTTCTTTGTGCTCTTGACCTTCGATAATGTGGAAGATGCTTGCAAGTTTTGGGATGATAGTTCGTGGAAGAGGTGGTTAGAGACGTGGAGGGGACAATCCTTACCGTTCGAGAGAATTGCGTGGTTAAAGATTAAAGGGGTCCCGTTACATCTCTTAGTTAACGAAGTGTTTAATTCCATTGCAGAGCGATTTGGTAAGGTGGTTCAATCATCTCAGTTGCGTCCTGCGGATGGGCACTTATCATTAGATTGCGTCGGAATTCTGGTCGGAGATGGTAACAGAATCAATGATACTGTTACTCTTAGAAGTAATAACAAACAATTCAAGGTGTGGATCTCAGAGGAACTTGGGGATTGGATTCCGAACTGCCTGGATGATGGTGGTCAGACGGTGGAGGCGAAAGAGTTTAGTCAGTTCTACGAGTCCGGTAATGTCCCCAATGGATATGCGGCGGACTAGGCGGTCAGGAACGGTGGATCCAATGATCTTGGATCGTCGGAGACGGTTGAAGTAGTCGAGGAGTCGGTCGAGGTTGCGTCTCCTAGGGACAAGGAGGAGGTGCGAGGCCATGTCAGAAAGTTTGAAGTTAAAAAATTAAATGAGGGACATGGGAAAGTGGACTATGCCTTTAGGTCGGCATCTAAACATGCTGACAATCGGCTACGTCGAATTTCGATGCCAACTTAATTAATATTTTGTCTCAAGCCCACTCTAGGTCCAGAAAGAGGCCCAGGTCAGATGATCCGTTTAAATTAAATGAATTGTTGGGCCTGAATGTGGACCAAGGAGAGCAACAAAATACAGGCCCATCAGGAAGAAGGTAACAATGGAGTTAATCAATGAATTGCCTATCCTTAAATATTAGAGGCATGGGGGCAGAGGAGAAAGTGAGGTGGATTAGTAACATTAAAAAGGAAGAAGGGATTTCTTTTGTGGCGATTCAGGAAACGCAATTGTCTAATTTGGATCGCTCGGGGGTTGCCAAACTTTGGGGTAAGTCCAGTTTTTCTTTTGATTTTGTTGGTGCTGATGGTAGGTCTGGTGGCCTCTGTGTGTTTAGTTTTTCAACTTCAGCAAGCTATTAAAAACCAAAACTTCATATATCTAAAAGGCGCGCTTAAAGGAAGTTCCGAAGTTTGCAACATTTTGAATATTTATGCGCCTCAAGGATTAGCGGCTAAGCGGGACTTGTGGGATCTGTTAGTTAGCTTGAAGAAAGGCTCTCAGGGGTTATGGTTGTTTATGGGAGACTTCAACTCGGTTAGATTTCCGGAGGAAAGGTTTAACTCGGTTTTTAATCAGGTTTGTGCCAGGAATTTCAACTTCTTCATTTATGAAGCCGGTCTTCTAGAATATGTTATGAGAGGTAGAAAGTTCACCTTTCTGGCTAGTAGAGGAAATAAGACGAGTAAAATAGACAGGATGCTGGTTAATAAAGAGTTCATGGATAAGTGGCCGGATGACTGTTTCAAGACCCTTCCCCGTCGTTTTTCTGATCATTGCCCGCTAATCTTGGCTACTGCGGGTCTGAATTTTGGCCCTCGCCCGTTTAGATTCTTCAATTCTTGGTTGGGTAGACCAGATTTCGAGAAGCTTGTGTTGAAGGCTGTTGAGGAATTTTTGAGTTCTGTTCCGCCCGACGTTATTCTGACGGAGAAGTTTAGATTCCTAAGGCAAGTTCTGAAACGATGGAGGGACGAGATGAGGATTAAGGAAGGTGAGGAGGAAGAGATTTTGAGGTCCGAACTGGATCAGCTGGAGATTGAGATGGAAAGGAGATCACTTTCAGAAGAAGAATCATGGACCAGGCTAGAATGTATAAAGGGGTTGGGGGCCTTTGAATGTAATAGGATTAATGATTTAAGGCAAAGAGCGAGGACTAGGTTGGCTATGTTCAGTGATGACAATTCTGCTTTCTTTCACGGTATAATTAATAGTAAAAAGGTGAGCAATTCCATTCCGGGACTGTTCATTAACGGGGAGTGGATCTCCAAACCATCCGGGGTGAAGAAAGAGGTCTTTGGTTTTTTCAGAAATAGGTTTTCGGAGGTTATGCATTCTCGGCCCGTTTTCGATAGCGCGCGGATGAAGAAGCTTTCAGATGTAGATTCCTCTTTTCTTATTGCCTCGTTTTCGCTTCAGGAGATCAGAGAAGCGGTTTTTGAGTGTGGGGACGATCGTGCTCCGGGTCCGGACGGGTTCAATTTCCGGTTTCTTAAAAAGTTCTGGAAGGTGTTTGAAGCTGATTTTGTTGATATTTTTGCCAATTTTAACAACACCGGAGAGATCAGTCGAGGCTATGGTTCTTCGTTTATAGCGCTTATTCCTAAGATTAGAGACGCGGAAGCTCTTATCGATTTTAGACCTATCACTTTGATCGGCATTATCAGTAAGGTAAGTGTCTCTAAGTTCTCGCTAACCGTCTTAAAAAGGTGCTGGGGTCGGTCATTTCAGTTAACCAGTCAGCTTTTTTAGGTGGTCGGTTTATTTTGGATGGGCCCCTTATAGTGAATGAGGTGGTTTCTTGGTCTAAGAAGAAGAAAAATAAGGCTTTTTTCCTCAAAATTGATTTTGAAAAAGCGTACGATAATGTTAATTGGCATTTTTTGGTCTCGGTTATGAAGCAAATGGGATTCCCCCCTCGGTGGTGTTCTTGGATATTGGGTATCATGTCCTCGGCCAGGTCCACTGTTTTGGTCAATGGGGCTCCTACTTTCGAATTCAAGTGCTCTAAAGGGATGAGACAAGGGGATCCGATCTCTCCTTTCTTATTTCTCATTGTTATGGAGGCGCTTTCGAATATGATAGAAAAGGCGTGTGACTTGGGAGCCTTTTCTAGTATTCGGACCCTAAATAACGGGCCTATGATTTCTCACCTTCTATATCCAGATGACGCCATTATTCTCGGTGAGTGGTCATCTCAAAATGTCAATAATGTTGCCAGAATTCTGAGATGTTTCTATTTATGCTCGGGGCTTAAAATCAATTTTGGCAAGTCCTCTTTCTTCGGAGTTGGGGTGGAAGAGGATGAGGTTATCAGAATGGCTGTAATTCATAAGTGCAAAGTTGGGGTGTTTCCTTTTAACTACCTCGGGCTCACCGTCGGGGAGAATATGAATAGAGAATCGCATTGGAGACCGGTTTTTGAGGTTTTTGAGAGACAACTCTCTTTGTGGAAGGCCTCGGTTCTCTCCATTGGCGGCCAGGTGACCCTGGTAAAATCGGTTATTCAAAGTCTCCCCAATTACTATTTCTCCCTTTATAAAGCCCCGGTTAAAGTTATCTCGGGTTTGGAGTCTATAATCAAGAGGTTTATGTGGGGAGGAGGAGGGGAAAGGAAAAAAATTAATTAGGTGTGCTTGGATCGGGTAACGTCGCCTAAAGAGGTGGGGGCCTTGGTTTGAGCAAACTTCAAGACATCAATTGCGCTTTGCTGGCGAAGTGGATGTGGAGAAACAAGAATGAGAATCGGATTTTGTGGAAAATGGTTATTGATGCCTTTCATAATAGTAACAAGTGCTGGATCACTTTTCCGTTAAATAAGTCACTTACTAGTGTTTGGAAGAACTTGGTTACTATGGATAATAAGAAGATTTTTGCGGGTTTATCTCTGTCTCAGCTTTTCCGCGGCTCGGTTGGAAATGGGAAAGGGATTAGATTTTGGTTGGATTCTTGGCTTGCCCCTGATCCATTGAAAGAAGTGTAACCGAACTTGTTTAAACTGGAAGGGGAGAAAAAAATGTTTGATAAGTGACAGGTACAACTATATAGACAATAATTTTTTGGGTAGGTGGGTGTGGAGTCTGATGAAGAGCGCGCCGAATGGAATGACTGCATATCCAGATTAGACGAGGTTAAAATGTCCGAAGGAAGGGACAGATGGGATTGGAGGGGAGAGAACGATGTCCCATTTTCGGTGGGTTCAACTAAGCGAGTTTTGGCTAAAGGAAGGGATTATGGTCCTTGGTTTGTCATGAAATGGAGTAAGTGGGTTCCTCTCAAATGTTGTACTCTTGCGTGGAGGGTGGAGTTCGAAAGGATTCCGACTCTTGGGGCTTTGGCTACGAGGAATATTCAAGTTGATAATCAAGGTTGTGTTCTGTGTAACTCGGCTCCTGAATCTAGCAAACATATTTTCACCTCGTGTATGGTGGCCTCGGTCGTCTGGCAGTCCATAAGCCGATGGTGTAGGGTTGCTCCGATTTTTGCCTTTTCGGTTAGGGACTTGCTTGAGTTACACTCGACTATTGGCATCGGGGACACCGCTAGAGAGGCGCTGCACGGGATCATTATCATCTCTCTTTGGTGCCTATGGAAGGCTAGGAACGAAGCTCTATTCTCGAAAAAGCCGGTTAAGATCGAGGATATTATTTCCAATATTAAATATTTAAGTTTCCTTTGGTATGTTAATAGAACCAAGAATAAATCTCTGTCTTGGGATAGTTGGTGTAATTTGGTTGTGTTTGTTGGCCTTCCTTGCCGTTTTAGGAGGGGGTTCTATTAATGAAGTTTTCCTTTCAAAAAAAATAAAATAAAACTCTAACTTATATCTAGAGATCCGAATTAGTCGGATGGGTAGTCCACACATTTGGTTGTTGATGACGAATGGCTTTGGCTTAAATAGGCAAACCACCATGATCAAGTTGAGTTTGAACGACGATTGTGATTAAGCTTACGTCTTTATCTTCTTAATATTCTTTGTTGCAGTCAGCGTAGTTACATAGATGTCAGGATCTTTTAGAATGTTGGATGCTTTAAAGTCATATCACATGATGTATGAGTCAGTGAAGTTTATATCCTTCATTCTTCAGTTAGAGAAGATCTAGAATGTTTAAAAGCTTACCCATTGCTTCTGAGTTAGGCGTTAAGTGTTGTTCTGAAGTATTCTTCAGAAGTCTCTAAAGTTGAAGTTTAGAGGTTTTGAACTTCACTTCATAGACAAAACTTCTATCTTCTGAATGATCCTTGAATACTTAGGGTTTACAATAAATAATTCCTAACAACTAATCTCCCTCCGGTAAGTTAACAAAAGATCGGCTATTTTTTTGTAAGACCCCTTACACAGGAGGCCTCACGCGTTGGATTTACTTTATAAACAAACAACTCTTAAACTTGACTATCACATAACGCAGCGGAAAACTTCGTTCAACATAACATAAACATATCCATAAACTTAAAACATGAACATTGTCTCATAATAGTCATAACATAAACGTAATTAGATGCCAGACTTCATGATCAACCGGGTAACTTTTCTAGTTTGCCAAGCATCCACATCAAACCTTCATACATGTATTTAACCTGAATGCGCATACTAAAAGTCAGCTACGCTGATGAGTTCTAACTTTTACATAAACATTTAACTTCAAATATTTTCCAAAATATAACATTGAACTTCATAATAAAAGCGTACATAAAACATGCAATAACATCATTAAAAAACATAAGTCAGCAAATGTACATCGAATATGTGCCTTCTCGTAACAGTCAATTCCACACATTACTTACCGGTTGTCACACCCCCCAAGTTCATTTACTTAATAAATAAATTAAGGTTGCAACGATTGGTACATTACATAAATAACGGAAACATATTGAAGACATCTAAAGTATAGAACACCATTACAAATACTAAAATAAATAACTAGGCCCACTATTAACTGCTATTTCACACGGGGGCTCCATTTTGAAGTTGTTACTATTGGGGCTCATCGCCAATTGTATTGGCGAGTTCCTCCTCCCCTTAGGCGTGTCAGCTTAATTGCTTGTAGGTGGGTAGTGCAGCCTTACGTGACCTACTAGAAACTCGCCAATGGTATCGGCGAGGTTTTTTTTTGTGTTCTAGCTACCAAGAAGCTCGCCAATGGTACAAGCGAGTTTCTTGAATTGTCAAATGACCCTGAATCACTCTAGAATTCCTTTAATTCTTATGTCTTTACCCTACTAGAAACTCGCCGGCCACTGGTGAGCTTCTTCGAAGCTAGAAGACAAAAAAAATAAGAAAATCGCCGGTACCATTGGCGAGTTTCTAGTAAGCCTGTATGACCACCTGAAACCCATCTGACATGCCTAAGAGGAGGAGGAGCTCGCCAATGGTAGTGTCATCGATGAGCCCATAAATGAATGAGGTTAAATAACGAGCCCCCCATGTTAAAAGGTTAAAAAATAGCCCTAGTTATAAAAAAAGTTTCGACTAAGTAGTATCGCATGGAAACCCAAGGTATATGCTGTGCCCTTTTCTGATATTCAATTACTCTTAAACTTGTTTTGATATTTCGAAAAGAAGATAAACACTAATGGAAGAAACAAAAAATTATGTTTGAATTAATCCTTTCTTTAACACATACAACAAAATATAAAACAATTAACACTTTTCTTGACATGCAAGATGATACGGACCGTAATCCATATAAACATTGAAACATACATATATCCTGATTAATTGATTGCAGTACAAACCCTTCGGATTTCCCCTTGACTTCCTGTTTTTAGCTCAATATTACCCATCTTCACCATCGATCTTCCGAACTCGACGTCAAATCTCAGTCCAAGCAGTCCTCTAATTCCCAAAAACCGTTGCACGAACCTTTGTGTTGTTGGGTCACTCCATAGCTTTGCATCAGATTCAAGAACTCCCCTTCCATTCCTCAAGTTTGCAAAGTAGGAGTTGTCAAAGCGGTTAACGCTGCCTGTGTCTAAGCCCACACGTGCCGTCCCATCTCCGCCATTGGGGCAAAGTGCTCGAAGCTGGGGAAGGAATGCCGGGTTGATATCTGGGTCGGGTTGGTTGGTGTTGTTGAAGTTGTATAGCCGGTAACTGAACACTACACAAGCTGCTGTTCCAATTGTGTGTCCACCTGATAAACAATTAGTTAATTACATGATCAGTTTGAGTTGTAATTAATTAATTATAAACTCTTGAATTTTCTTTATCCTTTTTAAGTTCTACTTACCAACAAGTGTAACAAGATCTTGTGTGTTTAGGCCTTTATCTTCAAACTTTCTGATTTGGACACTAATAGAATCATTAAAGGCAGGTAAGTTTGCAGTATCTGATGCTCGTGAAACCAATCCATCTCTACGCCCTGTTGGCACTTCCCATCTAGGTCCACCACTCTGCATGATATACGCATAATTTTAATTAAGCATGCATATAATGAAACCTTTGAATTTAACTATTAGACAGTGTTTTCAAAACCGGACCAGGAACTGGACATAGAACAGGTCTGGTGAAACCTATTTGAACCGTTACCTTTCGAACTGACCGAGTGTTCAAACCGGATTTTAATAGTTTTTTAATTTTATATTATTTGTGATATCATCCGGTTCATAAATCTGGTTCAACCGGCCAGACAAGTAGACCGGTAATTAAGACAACCGGTTCGATGTCGGGTCTTGTTTTTAAAATAGTGCTATTAGATAATTTAGTAAACTATACCAGGACTACAGAATCACGGGCAGCAAGGGCAAGAATGTCGGCACAAGAGACAACGCCCGGGCAAGTGGCTTCGAGTTGAGTCTTTGCCGCATCAATAACTTCAAAACCTCTCAATGGGACGTTAGGAACTGCCGTCTTTTCCGATGATGGACCATCAACTAGGATAGACGCATCGCAGCCGTTGACAAAGCAGTCATGGAAGAACATCCTTAGTAAACCAGGTGCGGCTCTTGGGTTTGATCGGACACCGGACTGAACCGCAGATTGGACAATGGATTCGACCCTTGGACAGGTGGTCCTGTAGAAGCCAACACTAGTGCCTTGGCCTAGTGCGGAGGTGTTTAGTGTGGCTAACAATAAAAGTAGCAAGATAGGTGTTTTATTGAGGGAAGAATAAATCTCCATGGCCATCAGAAAAATTCTTGGTGATTCAATGAAGTTAAATACGATTATAGTTTAGGAAATGCGTTGATGTGGATTGTAGGCATGCACAAGAAGGGTTACTTATAGTCGATTAACCATGTACGCGTAGAGATAGTCAACAAGCACAAATGTCTAGAAAATGTCAACCAACTCAAAACATGGCACCAAGAGAAACTTTCAAATTTTATAACAATTAATGATGGAATAAAGTCAAAGTCTTTTTTCATTACCGTTTCTTCACAGACGGCCAAGTCATTAGTAATTGGTAGAAGTGTAAAAGCTTGTGAAGGGGGCACAAGTTGTTTACGAGTCGAATCAAATCGAGCGGGCTTTTGCTCGTGCTCGGTTCGTTTACAACCGAGCCAAAAAGCGAACGAGCGTTATTCGAGCATTAATTTTCCGAGTAAGCGGCAAGCGACTTGGACAAGCTTATTTTCTAGTGTGCCCTTCAAATTCTAGAGCCGCAAAAGCTGCTCACCGCTTGGTGTCGTTGATCGTGAACCGTAAAGGCTGGTCGGCCGGCTAAGAGGGAGAGACGATTTGACTTGAATCGCAGAACCGCAAAGGTTGCTTGTGAGGGCGGCGCCGGAGTACGGTTAGAGATTTTAGACAGAGACGATTTGAAACTTGAATTGAGGAGAGAGTTCAAATAGTGAAGTGGTGAAGTAACGTAATTACTAAAGAAGTATTTTTATTTTTAGATTTTAAGGGCCTACTCTTAGCTCACTATAAGAAATTTCATAATAGATTGGGTCAAAATAGTTATTTATAAATGTATAAAATATTAATTCATTATATATATATATACATTAAAAATTAATTCGAGCCAAACCGAATGAGCAACGAGCGAGCGTACCTTTGCTCGTGCTCAGTTCATTTGCAAACCGAACCAAGTCGATTGGCTCGCTTACAAACCAATCCGAACTAGTTCGAGCGAGTTTCGAGCATTTTGGACAGCCTTAGACACAACCCTCATCAAAAAAGTACTTTAACAAAATCATCCAATAAGGGTGTATCAACCTCATTTTTACTCAAATGCTACCCTAATACCCTAAATTGTTGGGGGGGCACAACCCTAAATTTTTTTTTTCATATTTTAAATTAAAACAAATAATAATAATAATAATAACAATTCCATTCATAAAAAAAGTACATTAACAATAAATTAATAAAGTACATAAAAATAAATCTAGAAACCACAAGACCACCCGTATCGACTAGCTATTTCATGTTTTCGTTTTAAAACTATTTCCAAAATCGGTCCGGTCCACATGGTTGTGAGGATCTGTAAACATCTTTAAATCACGGTCCATACGATCCTCCCGAATAGCCGCAAATTGCTCTTCCACCATCTTGCTAATATCTTGATCTTTTGTCTTTTTTGATTCCAATAGCTCTTTCAAAATAGCCTCCCGTGTAGACTCCCGTTGTATTTTCATCGTTGTGTATTGAGCAAACCGCTTCGGCTAAACTACCTTTGGTTGACGACTCGTCCGATTTCTTTGCTTTTCGTGTTGGTCTTGTCGGAGTTGCGTCTTCGTTAAGGTCAGGTGCCCAATTAGTAAAGTGTTCATCATTTGAGTAGTTGCCGGAATCCGAATACTTTCATTATTTTCCGATTGATCGGAGAACTCCGTCACCATCAACGACACTTGTTCCCATTTATCCTGTTGGTCTACAAGCTCCCAACACTTAACGTGGGAAAAAGTTTTTTTGTGTTTAGTTTGGAAGTCCTTCATCGCTTTCGTCATCACATCTAAGTCGACGGATCCACTCGCACGTAGACGGTCCTATATGGTTATAATAAATATAAACTTAAATAAAAATAAAAAAAAACAAATATAAACTTAAATAAACAAAAGATAAATATATCGCTTGAATCCAACAACCGTTGAACCAACTCATTTGCGTATCTAAAGCCGTCCATTTTGAATTTAGTTGGTGAATAGTTCGGTTACTTCCACCAACGAATTCGCTTCCAAAATTCGCTTCTCTTTTTCATGTTCTTCAACCTCTACTTCTTAACACAAAAATCGGCCTAGATCGTTTTACCAGCTTGTTCATTGTAATGCTTAAGAATTCAGCCTAGATCTGAGTTTTATTCAAAAGTTGGGTTTTTAACACAAAAATCGAATTTTTGGGTTTTTAACACAAAAATCGAATTTTTGCGTGTTAAATGGGAAAAGGACCCTAGATCTGGACTCACGAAGGTTAGACGAATTTTTTTGAACGTAAAACTCGTAGTCTTGATCCTCTTCATGCTCAGCCGCCATTTTCATGCAAAAAACTAGGGTTTTCTGTGAAGAAGACCATCATGCAAAACTAACAAGGTCAAGCAAAACTAATAGTAAACGAAACTACCTAGTTTTGCTAAGACTGGCCTAATTTCGCTGAGCCAAAGGAAGCGAAAACTACCTAGTTTCGCTTGCATTCCAGAAAGCAAAATTAACCTAGCTTCGTTAAGCTAGTAGAAGGAATAAATTTAACATTTTATTAATTATCATTTCAGATTGTGAGTGACGTCTCTTGGACCAATGCCGGTATGTAGAGGATAGTTCATTAAGTGAGTTCTAGACACCCACTTTTAAATGCTTTACAATATTTTCAGGTTGGTATGCATATTATTTGAAATGAATGTCTATGAAAAAAATGATTATGAGTTGATGTTGTGAATGTACGTTTATAAAACGAATTGCAAAGGGGGTTGTGAAGTTATTTAATGAATGTACAAATGTTTTAAATGATATTTTTGAAGTAAGAAGTAAATGGACCGAGTATTCAAACTATTTTTATAACACTAGTAATTGTTATATCTTTAAATTTTATTTGTTTATCTAGCTTGATTACTTCAAATTTATTTGATTAGGTTATTGCCATATGATTTTCACAAATTTAGTTTGCCAAACAATAATCCGGTAGCCAAAATGATAAAAATAGATGAAACTTATTTGAATTATTTTTATATACTGTTGATCAAGTGAGTGTTTCTGTTAAAACAAGATTGAACAATACAAAGAGTATAAAAACTATTTAGTTTTTTTTGTTCCTAAAAAGTGGAAGTAATTTGAATATAAAGAGAGTTGTGTTGTAGTCTTCTTAAAGATCTACTAAAGTATGGTGAACAGTTAGAGTGACAATTATTGTAATTGTTTTTCACTACTTACCAATAAGAATAACAAGATCTTGAGATTTAAGACATTTATAAGCACACTTTCTGATTTGCACATTTATAGAGTCGTTAAAGACAGGCAATTTTACTTTATCATCACGGTAATGGCAATTTGCTGATAAGAAAAACAAACATACTTGTGTAGCACCGTAAGATTGAATGAAGCATACATGGCAACCAATATGTGGAAGTGTGCAACCATCAGAAGAATCAAACCACCCAACCACCCTGGAATCAAACCTAGACCTTTCAATGAAAACAATAATTTAATTGTTTTAGGATATCTTAAGCACTTAACACATACATAGATAATGATCGCCCATTTTTAGGCGTTTGTCTTGGTCTGCAACTAATCTTTGAGTCAAGTGAAAAAACAGGTAAAAAAACGTAATATTCCAACCATGCCTGTTTTCTTCACTTGATCAAAGAATAGTCGCTGACCAAGAAAAATGCTTTAAAATGGGTGAGAATTAACTATTAACTATGTATATGTATGAAGTGCTTCAGCCATCCTAAAACAAACAAATTGTTGTTTTGAGTGAAAGGCCTTGGATTGATTCCTGGGGTGGTTGGACGTTTTGATTCTTTAGATGGTTGCTACCAAAGAATTGTGTGTGAACTTGTGTTGTTTCTAGTATGTGAGATGATGATATGCATTGTCGGGAGGGAGGGTATATATAGCCATTGGGGGATACCAAAACTCAATTAAATTAAAAACCCATCGAAACAAGTGGCAAAACCAACCCATGTTAATAAAATGTTGATTTGAACAAATCAATTCAACAAAAATTGAAAGGTTAATATATTAGGTCGCTTGAAATTGTCATAACGAATATAATACTATCTCATCCAACCTAATGTGACGTAAATATCTTTATTAATGTTCGTATATTTAACTTGTAGAAATAGACTAGTAGTGGCTATGAATAACTTTATATGGTCGATGTCTCGTACTTGTTCAATATTATTTGAATGTATTTATATGGTTGATGTCTCGTACTTGTTCAATATTATTTGATGTGGGCAACGTAGATATAACTATGTCATAGGCATAATTAAATAATGTTGATTAAATTATCTCACTGAACAATCTAGGGCTTGTAGTTCATATGGTATGAACAGTCAGTGATGGAGAAGACGCCTCATTTTGGGAAGATATTTAGCTAGGTGGTGAAACATTAAAAGATTATTCATAACTCAACACTTAACCGTGTTTTATTTAAAAAATGTAAGGTTTTACCCTCCTTTAGACTTCTACAAGCAAGTGGCAACCAACTCATGTAAATAAAAGGTTCAGTTTCTATCACTCTTGATTACTTGAAGTGTATCATGTTAAAAGTTGAAACTTTTTATACATATACTAGGTTAAAGCCCATGTGTTACATGGGTTAAATAAATACAACTTGTTATAAAACAATATTTTCTATGAAGATTTGTATATTTGATGTTATTAATCATCTGTAAAATAAGAAATAATTGAAATTTTCTTATGATTTAGTAATTTTTAATAAAACATTAGAATATATGTTAGATATTTAATTATTTAACATTATCATTATTTAATAGGAGAGAAAGACGAAAAACAAAAATTTATATTTAATTAGAAGTCGACACGTATCAAATATATTTATTCATTTATTATAATATAGGTTGGAAACCTTGTATATTATACATGGTGAATAAATGCAGTGTTATATATACTTAGTAATAAAGATCTAATATTACATATTTTTGACATATTACATAATTTTTTATTACAAATTTTAGAAGCGTTAAATAGTTATTTTTAAAAAGAAAAAAAGAAATGTTCAAACTATAAAAATGTTTTATGAACAAAACTATTTTTTTAATAAAAAATATTTTATAAAAGTAGTTATAAAAATCATTACTATTCGATATGAGAGAGACAGAAAAAAAAATTATTTTTTTTATAGAAACTTGTATCATTAAATAGGAGAGAGAGGTGAGAAAAAAATGTTAAGAATGAATATGGGAATGACATGTAACACCTTAAAACCTTTATTTATTAGTATGTATAGATATAGATGTGCTTTGGGTTTAGTTTAACTTAACAAGAGAAATGAACTATTCCTCAAGGTTCACTAGATTATTGTCACGAATTATTCGTTCAACCTTTTTGTACGATACTTGGTTGTGTGCTGAGTTCAACCTTTTACCTATTGGCTAAGTAACTATTAGAACAAAGAGCTAATAGACACAAGATTATGTACGTAACCTCCAAAAGTGTTGGCGAACTTGTCATAGGTTCGCTTGTTTGTAAGGGGCTAACTTTGGTTAGTTTTGTTAGTTTCTTTGAGTATATATAAATAGTTTTTTTGTAATAGTTATTGAGTTATCAATTAAATCATTTTCCCTCCAATTTTCTCTCTCTCGTTTAAGCTTTTACTCTCATTATCATAACAAAAAGCTATAGCACTTCTAGGATGCATTCTTAACTAATAGTTGAGCCAGTTCCATTCTTAACTAATAGTTGAGTCAGTTCCGTAAGGTATGCAAAAGTAGCCAGAACCAACAAAGTTCAACATAATTTTGTGTTCAATGATGCTTTCTTTTACACAAATATAAACAATTTCGGATACATTTTGAATTTTGAAATTTCTGCGAAATCTGTAAAAATAGTTGTCTTACACTCTTACCATTCCTCTTAATTTGTTGCCCTAAAATATAAGATAAAATATCATTATGCTTACTTCAAATAAACGTTAACCATGGCTGTTGTATGTTATGTCCATTATGTGAAGTTCAACATAAGTCAAACTGTGAAGTCAAAGCTGATTTCTTGATTTTGGATACAGTTGGAGGACTAATGTTATCAATTGCTCAAATTTGAATGTTAATGACTGTGTTTACTTTACTTTTGTAAGTACAGGGGGTGAATGTGTCTAACTAATAGTTGGGTTGTTACTTACATCTTTAAATTTGTTAATTAAGTGATTAGGGGTTAAGCTTTGAAATTCATTCTTGTTCTTGCACATCTGCAAGTTGTTTTCTTTTCGGTTTGTAATCGTTTGGCTGTTTCAATAAGAATGGTTTGTTGGATCAAATCTGTTCTAATTCTTCTTTCAATTTGGTTTCCTTTGGATGTTATTTGGTTTCAAATGATAAACCTTGCTCCTTATTTTGTGTATTAGCGGTTTGGGTCGTCCACTAACCCGAGTCACTAGTTTATGGATTTTTAGGATGTTACAAGTCTACCCTCCTTAAAAGAGGATTCGTCCTCGAATCCTGTGTCGGTACAAATCCACCCAACACATTCTTCCATTCTCAATCATGCAGCAAGTCCTTCTAGTGACAATCCCCTTACCTGCACCATTTACTAATCTATCGGTTTGCTTAGTATTTCGACCACCTTCTAGGTGTTCAAAGAGGGTTTCCTTATTACCCGCTTTCAACTTTGGGACTTGTAGGACCACCTACGTATTCCTAAGGCTCTCCTTGCCAATAGGTATTTACTTTTTGAACCTCTTGATACCCTACATCATACATGACGTCACTTCTTTTCATAATTTTGAGTGACCTTGTCACTCCTACCATCGTACCCAAGTAGGGTTCCTTGCTTTCCATTATTGGATCATTCACTGTCCTTCTCGTCTCTCATTCTCATCGCCACCTGGCGATGATCCCTTGAAACTCAGGCACCCCAGCCTTTCTCACAGATTTGGTGCATCTATCCCTCTCACGTGATCACCAAGGGTTCATGTCAAGCTTTTCTGATCTCATCTCAAGTCTTGCTACTACCACACCTCCTTACAACATTACCTTGTGCTCATTGCATCTCATTGGTAAGCACGTGCCGCTTATCATTATCCTTCGACCATCGTCCTCTGATGACTTGGTTTAATCAATCATGTTTGTTTTAAAATCCTAACATTATCTCCTTCCTCGAGTACGTATAGGAAATCCATCCTAGCATTAGCTTCCACTAACCATCGCCTCGTTCTGAGTAACCATCCATATCCTCTGGTATCTCACATTATCGGTATTCTCAATGTGTAACGTATTCCATGAAGATCTCTTTGCCACTTCATTCGCTCCATGCTGGGATCTTTAGCGTTGTCACCTTGATCACATCATCACTAGCTCAAATCAAGCATCCGCGTAACGCTCTTACCACCAACCTTCGCAGCCGCACTCCTTGGCTTGGTGCTCTGAATTCACGAGGTATAAGTATAGGTATCTCATAAGAACACCTCGTCGATCGTCTCGAATAACGTCGAAACTCCGCGTATCGCATCGATGTATCACCGTTGAGAAAATCGTATAGATAGAAACACTACCCCTGAACTCACCAACCGTCAGTCCTATGCACGATTAAACGTGCACTACAAGGACACACCGTTACCACATAACTACTGGACATACAATGTGTTACATGAGTACTAGTAAACCCACCTTCTAAATCACACGAAGTGCACACCACTAGCTAGACCTTAAAAATTTAACATGCATACCATACGACCTCGCCATTTATAAACACACAAACTTTTAAACCCCACCTCTGGTTTATTGTATCGGTAACTCTTGCCACTCGTCGTCACATATTTACACAAAATTCACACAGTATTACCCCTACGGGTAGTATTTATCATTTAAGGCAACACACCACTCGATCTAGACACAAGTTGACACTCTACACATTCATACAAATAGTATTTATAATCATAATTTTCCACAGGACCTCGTCCTGAACATTTACTCGTACTAAAGATGTATAATCATTACTCCCATAAGGACCTGTCCTACACACACACATAAGGTGCAATGCACCTATTACACTTCAAATCATCACCTACATATTAATATGTAGGTGATATTATCATACGGCCGTTGACATGGACAATTTCAAAATTCACGTCTATACGAGTCTACTCACACCATCTAATCAACCGTGCTCTATTATCATAACAAAAATCACGTTTAATGCTAACTCACATTATTCAGAATGCAATCACACAATCACATTACACCCCACATTTTCCCTTATTGTAAACACAATCATACGCCGTATAGACCCAACATGCTATGCTAGCAACTCATACCCAAGAATACATATTGACCCGAATCTGGGTTAACACAGCCTACCCTAAAACACTAATACATCCAGCCTTAACCAAGGTATTATCTACTGCCCAAATAGTGATTCTTGAAACTGAGCTAGATTCACACACCAACTTATAGTAAGATAGTGATTCTTGAACTCACCTTATAATGTTAGCCTCAAGGTATTATCTACTGCCCAAATGATGTCACGCACAATCTGGATACATATATAATTATCATGTCTAATTATAATGTACTAATTTCGCTATCACCATCCTAGCGAAACTAATGTACTTTCACTACTATACTTTAGCAAAACTGAGCTAGATTCACCACTATAGGTCTAGCGAACTGAACTAGGTTCGTCACTCTAGATCTAGAGAAACTGATCTAGATTCGCCACTCTAGAACTAGCGAAACTGAGCTAGATTCGCCAACCTCGGATCAGACAAAACTGGATTAGTTTTGCCTGAACTGCATCTTCCTCGCCTAAAACCCTAGTTTTGCGTGGTAATAAAGGGTCAGACTGTTTCTTATCAAGCTCTTAACTTTTTACGTCAAAAATGTTTATTTGTTATCTAATAGTCTAGATCTAAAGATTGTTTCAAGTTTCAACTGCAAAAATCTGACATTTTGATTTAAAACCTGAAAACCCAACAAAACTTGTAAACTAAGATTTCTAGGACATAAGGTTACCTTTCTGAGCTCATTCTTTCTTGCTAAACACTCTGTAGGTGGAGATGATTTATCCCTAAGCTTTTTAGACCCGAAGTACTCCCTTTCTCTCTTTAGCCAGAATTCTCTTTCTCTCTCTAGCTCTAGCAAAATTGTGTGTGAATGAGGAGTGATGGGGTGGTGGCTAGGTTAATTCCACCCCTCCCTAGTTTTGCTAGTCAGAAACTTCTCCCCCAACCTTCCCTTTTTTTCCCCAACCTTCCTCCTTTTTCCACTTATTTCTTAAATTCCGAACGTGTCCCGTTTACTCTCTCGTTTTCTTTACAACTTATTTCGGGATGTTACATATAATTTCTCTTCATAATCTCATTCAGTTTCTTCTTTCACATTGAATTCCTAGTATATACACATACATCACATTTCAATGGCGATTATGTATTATTTTGTCAATTTCTCACATGGGTTTGAACTGTTTTCTTCATTTTGCAGGGCATGAGAGTCACGAAGTGGGCGTGTAACACCTTAGGCAAATCCCATATCGTTCTGTTATGTTATGTCTACGGGAGAGATGTTGGGTTCATAAGGAATGCCCCGCCTCAAATACAACAACGCGTTTTGGGGTTTAATGTAGTGGATGAGAGGAGAACTCCACAGTTAAGCGTGCTCGGGTGGGAGTAATCCAGGGATGGGTAACCACTGGGAAGTTTTCACCCGAGCAACAAAAAAACAAATCCATGAGCTCTTAGGGGGCAAATCGGACAATATTGTTGGTACGAGAGATCGGATGTTATAAATGGTATTACAGCCACTTCTGTTCTATTCTGTTTACGATAGTGGGGCAAACCTCATTGAGGACGATGAGTCCCAAGGGGGTGTTTGTAACACCTTAGGCAAATCTCATATCGTTCTGTTATGTTCTGTCCACGGGAGAGATGCTGGGTTTATAAGGAATGCTCCGCCTCAAATACAACAACGCGTTTTAGGGCTTAATGTAGTGGATGAGAGGATAACTCCACAGTTAAGTGTACTCGAGTGGGAGTAATCCAAGGATATGTGAACCCCTATGAAGTTTTTATCCGAGCAACCAAAAACAAATCCGTAAGCTCTTAGGGGGCAAATCAGACAATATTGTTGGTACGAGAGGCCGGATGTTACAAGGAGACCATTTCATAACGACATCACCCTCGAAAATTCTCCATCTCATTTTCTGTAGTAACAAAAGAAGAAGAGTAAATTACACGGATAGTCCCTGTGGTTTACCCAAATTTTGGATTTAACTCGAGTAACAAAAGAAGAAGAGTAAATTACACGTAAGCTCTTAGGGGGCAAACTGAAGACTTTGATTAGGGCCATTTCAAAACGGCTAACCTGTCAATTAACTCGAGTCGAAACACATCAAATGATAAACCTTGCTCCTTATTTTGTGTATTAGCGGTTTGGGTCGTCCACTAACCCGAGTCACTAGTTTATGGATTTTCGGGATGTTACTACGGGTTGAAACAATCTCCTAGGCAATTGGGAGTTGCTAAAAAGATTCTTGGTATGGAGATAACAAGGGACAGAAGGTCCGGGTTTATAAAACTGTCTCAACAGTCATATCTGAAGAAAGTTTTGAACAATTATTTCATGGATCAAAGTAAGTCAGTAGTTACTCCTTCCCATGGGTCAACATTTTAAGCTATCCAAACAGGATTCTCCTAAGAGTGATAACGATGTGTAGAAAAGGGCAAGTATACCCTATTCTAGTTTAGTTGGAAGTTTAATGTACCTGATGGTATGCACTAGGCCTGATTTAGGGTATGAAGTTAGCCTTGTCAGTAAATTTTTAAGTGATCCAGGAAGACAGCATTGGGAGGCTGTTAAGTGGATTTTAAGGTACCTGAATGGTAATAGGGAAGTTGGCATTCTATTTGGAAAAGAGATTCATCCAGTTGCAATGGTGCAGGGTTTTGTTGATGCTGATTTTGCCAAAGCTCTGGATAGAGGCAGATCAGTTACAGGGTATGAATTTCTAGTTTATGGTAGTCTGGTGAGCTGGAAGTCCACTTTACAACATATAGTGGCATTATCAACTACTGAGTTAGAGTATATATCACTTACAGAAGCAGTTAAAGAAGCTATTTGGCTTAAGGGGTTTGTGTCTGAATTGGGTGTGATTTCGTGTTATGTGATAATCAAATAGCTATGCAGTTGTCTAAAAATCCTATTTTTCATGAAAGATCTAAACATATCAATGTGAAACTTCATTTTATTAGAGAAGTAATTGATTCTAAGGAAGTGGAGGTTGAACATGTTGATACTGATTGCAATGCTTCCGAGTTCAAGGTTTGCTTGGATCTCCTTCATATTGGTGTTTAAATGGAGGGTTATGTGGATGGACATAAGGTGGAGATTGTTGTATGTTATGTCCATTATGTGATGGTCAACATAAGTCAAACTGTGAAGTCAAAGCTGATTCTTGATTTCGGATACAGTTGGAGGACTAATATTGTCAATTGCTCAAAGTTGAAAGTTAATGACTGTGTTTACATTACTTTTGTAAGTACAGGGGGTGAATGTGTCTAATTGATAGTTGGGTTGTTACTTACAACTAGGGGTGTTCAAAAAAATCCGAATCCAAAATCGAACCCGAATTATCCGAAAATCCGAATCCGAATTATTCGAAAATTCGGATATCTGATATCCGAATTTTTGGATTCGGATTCCGACAGTGATTTTTGGATATTTCGGATAGTTCGGATATCCGAATATCCGAAATATTATATTTATATATTTTTTAATTGTTTTTATTATTTAAAAATAAAAAAATTTGAATCAAAACCCTATATATTATATTTATATATTTTTATATGTATATTTTCTAATGTTTTGTAAGGTTTTTAATTGTTTTTGTAATTTAAAAATATTATTTTTATATATTTTTTTTATATTTTCGGATATCCGTTTCACTATCTGAATCCGTATCCGAATTTTCGGATATCCGAAATTTCGGATTCGGATTCGGATAGTGAAATCCACTATCCGAAAATTTCGGATATCCGACTTTAAACACCCTTACTTACAACTTTAAAGTTGTTAATTAGGTGATTAGGGGTTAAGCTTGGAAATTCATTCTTGTTCTTGCACATCTGCAAGTTGTTTTCTTTTTCAGTTTGTAATCGTTTAGCTGTTTCAATAAGAATCGTTTGTTGGATCGAATCTGTTCTAATTCTTCTTTTAATTTGGTTTCCTTTGAATGTTATCGGTTCTTCAATTCCGCAATACCATTAACAATGGCCCTAATCAAAGTCTACGGTTTATGGTAACAATAACTAAATGGTAATTTGGTAAAAAGAAAGTTCATTTTTTAACCAACTCATTGATGTAGTTATATAGTATCAAAAATCAAATAAAGAGTTTTTCCTTTATCATTTTGTAGTTATTATTTCGTTTAAATCATGCATTAGTCAAACACTATATACTGCATCCAAGCTGATTACATTTTTCATTCTAATACTCTGTTAATAAAAACAAATTGAATATAAATATATAGAAAATAACATATTATACAACCATATTGAAAGTGTAAATGTTACAAATTATGACGTAGGCTCGGCCACTTGGGCCGACCTTAGGCGGGCACCACTCCCAAGGGCAATGGAGGCCACCAACCTACGCCATAAGTTCAATGTAGGTCACCAACACTACAAGATTTTTTATCTGATACAACGGGCTATTATGACGACATGTCGTTTATGTCATCGTAATAGGGCTCTCCAACGACGTGTCGTCGGGAATGGTCTCGTCGGCCTATAGCTCCGACGCAAAAGCCCCTAAAAGTCCTCGTGGATGCGTCGTCGGCCATGGACCATCTTGATCATCCATATGATTTGACAACCTTTATAAGCAAATTTCTTGAGTTTACTCTATCAACACGGTAATGGCAATTTGTTGATAAGAAAAACAAACATACTGGGACAGCACCGTAAGATTGAACTAAGTGTACATGGCAACCAATATGTGGCACTCTGCAACCACAAGAGCAATTAAATCGTCCAACCTCCTCGGAATCAAACCTAGACCTTTCAATTAAAACAATAATTTGATTGTTTTAGGATATCTTAAACACTTCACACATACATAGAGAATGATACCCCATTTTTTAGGCATTTGTCTTGGTCTGCAACTTCTCTTTGAGTCGAGTGAAGAAAACATGTTAAATAAAAACATTATATTGTAATCATGCCCGTTTTCTTCACTTGATTCAAAGAATAGTTGCGGACCAAGAAAAATGCCTTATTGGTCGACAATTAACTATGTATGTGTGAAAGGCCTTGGATTGATTCCTGGGTGGTGGAAAATTTGATTCATCTGGTCGTTGCAACCAAAGAATTGTGTGTGAAGTTGGGTACTATTTCTAGTATGTGAGATGCTGATATGCATTGTCGGGAGGGAAGGTATATATAACCATTGGGGATACCAAAACTCAACTAAATTAAAAGTCCATCGAAACAAGTGGCAAAACCAACCCATGTAAATAAAATGTTAATTTGAACTCATTTAACAAAAATTATAAGGTATATTAGGTAGGTTGAAATTGTCAAAATGAATATAATACTATCTCGTCCAACCTAACGTGACGTAAATATCTTTATTAATGTTCATATATTTAACTCATAAATAGTATTATATTTAGATTTGTAAAAGTCAATCGTTAGTGGCTATTGTTATATGGTCGATGTCTTATACTTAATTGTTCAATATTATTTGAATGTATTCAGAAATTTTAAAAAACGAAAAGTTCGATGTGGGCAACGTGGAAATAACTAAGTCTATAGGCATAATTAAATAATGTTTAAAAAACATTAAAAAATTATTCATAACTCAAACACTCAACCGCGTTTGGTTTAAAAAATGAAACGAGTTTTTTTTTTAACTTTCCCCTTGAGACTTCTACAAGCAAGTGGCAACCAACTCATGTAAATAAAAGGTTCAGTCTCTGTCACTCTTGATTACTTGAAGTATCATGTTGAAAGTTGAAACTTTCTCCTTTGGGTTTAGTTTAACTTAACGAGAGAAATGGACTATTTCTTTAAGGTTTACTACATTATTGTCACTAGTTATTCGTTCAACCTTTTTGCTGTACGATACTTGGTTGTGTACTAAGTTCAACCTTTTACCGATTGGCTTAGTAGCAATTAGAACAACGAGCTAATATACCACATGTTTATGTACGTAACCTCCAAAAGTAGCCAGAAACCCACAAAGTTCAACATAATTTTGTGTTCAATCATACTTTCTTTTACACAAATATAAACAATTTGGAATACATTTTGAATTTTGAAATTTCAGCGAAATCCGTAAAAATAATTGTCTTACACTACTACCATTCCGATCTTAATTTGTTGCCCTACAATATAAGATAAAATATCATTATGCTTACTTAATCAAAGTCTACGGTTTATGGTAACAAATAATTAAATGTTATCTTTGTAAAAAAAGTTCATTTATTTAACCATTCTACCCTTATCCATTATATGATTTTTTATAACCTAATGTATTAGTTTTATTCAATACGTAAAAAGGTCACTTGTTCTCCTATTCTTGATGACGACTATCACGATTCTCCAAATCCATTCAGAAGACATCGATTAAGAAGAAATGATTGCGAGAAAGTTAGAAAACGCTAATACTATAAAAGAAAATTGGTAAAATTATAAAAAAAGGTGAAAAATTCAAAATAATATTTTGAGAAAACTATTTTTTATGGTTATAAAATTCTAAAGTTGAAAATGTGTAAATATGAAATTTCAGTGTTAAAAACTGATAAATATGAAATATTAAAGTTTAGAGAAATAAGGGTAAAATAGTTATCTTTTAAATGATTTTTAATGAAATGGGTATATGTGATATTATTACGTGTTTGTAAGGGTATAAATGATATTTTTAGTTTTTGTTGGGTATATATGATATTTTTCAAGTTTATAGGGATACATATTTAATTATCCATTTTAGTTCAAACAAAAAAAGACACTGTGGAAAGAATCGATTCCGGGTGGAACTTGCTTCAAGTTATATTGAGGGAAGCACAAACCAATACACCATAATGTCAGTGTTGCTACGTCTATACTTTATAATAAATAAAAGTTTTTTTTGTAAAACACTATAGTCGGTGGCTATTAATAACCTAAGGTGACATAAATATTTTATTAATGTTATTCAACTTAAAAATATAGTATTTTCTTTAGTATTGTAAAACACTATCGTCGGTGGCTATTAATAACCTAATATGGTGGATGCCTGTACTTGTCATTAGATCGTTCAAAATTAATCTTTTTACCACGTAAATCTACTTCTAAAATTTATTTATTGCTCACTGGCTAGATTGAAAGTGTAACCGTCACAAATTATGATGTAGGCTCGACCACTTTAACCGACCTTAGGCGGGAAGTGCAATGGAGGTCATCAACTTAGACCATGGACCTTCTTGATCATCCCTTAACCCCGTCCCGGTAGGTAAATAACATATTATACTAGCTAGATTAAATGTGTCAAAGCGAGTATAGATTATCTTACCAAAACCTTAAGATGATGTAAATATTTTATTAATGTTATTCAATTTATAGAAATAGTACATCGTCGGTGGCTATTAATTAATAACCTAATATGGTGGATGCCTTCGAAATTACTTTTTTACGACAAACATACCACGTAAGTGATTACTTTTTTGACGACGAACGTACCATGTAAATGTACTTGTAAAATCAATTTATTGCTCAGTTTGTAGGACTTGAAGTACCCTCATCACTTTAATTGATTAGTATAAAGTTCAATGCCACAAGACAAACATCGGTGTTGAAATTACTTTAATTAAACTAAGAAATTTTAATTTTGTTTGAATGCATTCAAACATTTTAAAAACGAAGAATTTCTCCGATGTGAGATAACCGACAAATACAATAGGCATAATTAAATAGTATTTTGTGCAATCAAGGTGTAAGTCATCAAACCCGGAAGCCTCACTTGTTGATTACTCATTTATAAATAGTTTTTAAACCTTGAATATGATTAATGCAATGGAAAATTCATTTAAACGTAACATAACTTGTCCATAAAATCAAAACAAAAACATTGTCAGACTTTCATGATGACCGGGTAACTTCTTATTGCCAACCAAGCATCCATGCATCTTCTCTTCTTATACTTAACTTGAATGTACATACTAAAAGTCAGCTTCGCTAAGTGAGTTCTACTTTTTACATGTAACATAAACTTCAAATATTTTATCAAACATAACATTTAAACTTTTTTAATAAAAGTGTACGTAAACATGCAATAACATAATAAAACATAAGTCAACATATAGATATATCGAATCTGCGTCTTCTCGTAACCGTCAATTCCAACTTCAAGTACGGTACTCCGAAGAGTAACACGTACCAAACTTTAAGAAAAATACCTTGTAGAGTACACACCAAACTTTAAACACGAGCTCTAAAGAATAGCACATACCAAACTTTAAAGATCACGGTAATCCCCTTGATGACCGTTGCCACCCCAGTTGTTCAATAGTTGGCCAACCACAAATACCCCTATAAAGGTATTGCCCATACATAACATACTTCACTTCGATTCCTAAAGGAACCATGGCAGATTCGATCATATCGTGACTTTTGAAACACATTTACTTCTTTTACTTCAAACTTCAGTTAAAGCATTTATACTTTTTTTTTATTAAAATAACTTCTCCTTCAAACACTTCATAAACTTCATTGGCAAAACATTTCATAAACGTATTTCTGTAACTTCACTATTAAATATTATTTCATAAACTTCGTTTCGTAAACTTCTTTTCGTTATGTATGCACACTAGCCCGAAATATTATAAAACGTTTAAAAGAGGGCTTCTAGAACTCACATGTGACACATAGTAGGTATTGTGTCTAAGTAAGGTCAGTAGTGTCAACGTATCTCTCAACCTATACGGATACATCCTACATGACCTCAACTTTTCATAACAAGTATTCGCTCCTTAGTTTCAGCGAGAACTTCTAAGTATTCGCAAATGGGGTATTCACGAGAACTTGAAGTTCGCGCATAAGGAATTCTTCATGAGAACTTTGAAGTATGCGCACAAACAGGTGCTTGCGAGAACTTCGCTAGAACTTGAAGTTTGCGCCAACCTACATACCGAATACTTCAAGTTGTAGGTAAGGACTCTAGCGAGAACTTCCGAGTTTGCGTATAAGCAGCCCATCAAGAACTCGCCAAGAATTGTGTTCTTGCCGTCCAAAACCAGCTTATTGCATGATTTAGATTTGAACTATTTTGATGCCTAGATGCGAACTTTTTACATTCAAAGTGTTTGTTTATCATCCATAATATCAAATCTATAAGCTTTATCCCATTTCATACTTAAAAATGAAACCTTTATGGATAAAATCCCATTTTATCCTAAAACCTGTTCCAAGCCATAAACATGAGATGTAGGTTGATTTCTTACCTCAAAGCCGTGTATGGCTCTTATATTTTCTTCCTTTGCCGATCCTCAATATAAACAGATGAGAAGACGCTCAAACCTTGCTTTCTTCTTCTTTCTCTCCGAGACGAGAACTTGGCCGGAAACCTCCATTGATTTTGCGTGAATTTTGTAGGTATGTGTTTTGAAGTATGCGCAATAGGGGCGCCTCTTTTAAAGGAGGGTTTTCCTTTTTTGAAATTTCCACTTTTGGTCCTCCAACTTTTCAAGAACTTCAACAACCTTTACTTTATTTATTTAGGAGTTTCAATATGTTACATGTCTACCCACTGATGTGTAGGTGTTCGTTGGGTGTTTATGATGCTTAACTATACGTTTTTATGTGTGATTTAGCATGGAACGTGTTTACTTTGCATGTGTTTATAATTTGTAGGTGTTTGGATGCTAAGTACGTGTTTTGAAAGCATTAGAGAGGAAGTAGAGGGTTTGGATCGGAAACTATGCAAAAGATGGAGGCTGATGTGGAAGTTCTGGAAGCTAAATCTTGAAACAGGCATATCTCGAGCTAGAAAATGAGTTACGAGACTCATAATATATGAATCTTGGGTAGCTCGAGAAGCCGAATTCAAAAAAGTTGGTTAAGAAATACCCTAGGGGGCGTAAGCTTACGCCATAGGGGCGTAAGCTTACGCTGGTCACTTTTCTGAACAGTAGCTTCAGCTCAGCGGAGTAAGCTTACGCTCCCCCAGCGTAAGCTTACGCTGGTTACGTTTCAGACATGAATTTTTAGTGAAACAGCCCGATTTTCAGTGTTTAATTGGGGTTTTCTTCCCCAAATTCAAAATAATCTTTTACACCATAGTTCTTGGGCGATTTTGGAGTTCTTGGAGGCTAAAGAACACGATTCTAACATCCGATTGAAAGATTGAAGATGATTTCCACCACCATGAGCGGCTAATCCACCGGTAATCATTCCCGGGTGGATTGTTTGTAAGTTTTAGGGTTTTATCATGTGCTAGCTTTGAGGAACAATTCTTGTAATCGTTTGGTTTGAAACACTTGAATCTTTGTGTTTAGTATGGTTATGAACTCACGGGAGTCGATAAATTCTTGCACCATTGACCCCGTTAGATGATAATTGCTATGAACTTTGATTTATGTTGAATCTATTGATTAATCTAATTCTATATTGCATACATTTGTCTCGATTTCATTCGTGAATATTGTTTTACACTATTTGCCGATGATGTATGAATGTTGATGTTCTTGGTTAGATTTGGTTAATTAGATTTGGATAACCATTCGATTGTTTGAACTCAAATGTTGGTGTGATAATCCCTAATTACTTGTGAACTTGAAACCCGGGTGTGATACCCTTTTTAATTATTGTTTACAACTTAAACCGTTTTGTTTGGTACTTGATTTGTTTGTTGAGTTTATAAAGTTTTCACTTAAAGCATTGATTGTGTTTGGTCAGAAAGACCCGTTGTAACTTCATAATTTACATTGTTAATTGAAGTTGAGCACCGACCACAAACTCTTTGTGGTTCGACACCCTTCTTACCCTAACTAGTTTAAGGTGATTAGGACACTCTATTTCTTTATCTTTGACCGGTCCCTTCGACACCGATCAAATTTTGGCGCCGTTGCCGGGGAGTGTGTGCGCTTGGTGTTTTATTTTAATTGACTCGTTACTATTTGTTACTTGTTTTGTTTGGTTAATCTTCTTCTATTTTTGTGTTACGCGTGGTGTTTGTTTGTGTGTGCAGGTGACAGATTAGTGCATGCATACCCGTTCATCCGGGAGAACTTCACCGCTTGTATTTGAACCAGAAATTGAGAAGATAGCAAGGCAAAACCGAACCCAATAACAAAATCTACAACCTATTTCATCGGAACCATCATCTATGGATGGTCGAAGCAGTCATTCCGGATCTAGCATGAGAAACCGTGGCCCAACTCCAAACAGAGACCCTATCCCTAACCGCCCACCAACTCCACCTCACCGAACCCCAACCCCATCCATACCTATCAATAACAACCAATCCCGTGGGTCGGGTCCAGTTCAACAAAACCGACCCGTTAACATCCGTACCAATCCCACGTACCAAGGAAGAAGGGGACCACAACAAAATCAAACCCCTCTCGGAAACAATGAGAACGAGGGTTGGGAGGATGAAGATGGTGAATATTTTGGGTATGACGATAATGAAGATGCTGGGAATGGTGAAGGGTTTGGTGATTACGAGTATGAGGATGGTGAGAGGAGCCAATATGGAGAGTATAACGAGGGGCACGACTTTGGAGAGGAAGAAGAGGTGAATTATGTTCACCAAAGGGCGAGACAACCAATGGGTCGAACAGGTCGACCAGAGAGATTTGGGTATCCTCCTAGACATGAAGGGAGGAGATTTAATGGGGGCTACAATAATGAAAACCGAAGACAACCGGTAGCCCCTATGGGTGGAGTTAATGGTCGTTTTCGACCGGCTATTTCAGAGAATGCTTCTCCAATTGTTCCACCAATTCCCGGAATGAGGCGATTCAAGTCAAGGCCAAATTACATCAACGTCCTTCCACATTTTCATGGTATGGTCACCGAAGAACCATACACCCATTTAGCCGAGTTTGCTGTCATCTGTAGCACAATTGGGGATGAGAACTTTGACCAAAATGAGGTCAAACTCCGACTTTTTCAGTTTTCCCTCAAAGATAGAGCAAAGCAATGGTTCATCACATTGCCGGCTAATAGTATCAACACATGGGATGAAATGCAACAAGTTTTCTTGGACGAATATTACTCGGTTGCAAAGACAGATGACTCCCGAATTGAGATTCGGACTTTTCAACAATAAACAGGTGAACCTTTACATGAAACTTTTACACGCTTCAAAGAGTTGTTGAGGAAATGTCCCCACCATCAAATCGAGTTGTGGGAACTAGTGAAATGCTTTGTGGATGGTTTAACTCAAGAGGAGAGGAAATACTTGAAGTCCACAAGTAATGGGACATTGTTGTCTAATCCCGAAGAAGATGATTGAGATTTCTTAGAAAGAATGAGCCAAAGTTCAAAATCCGAAGCATCGGCTAGCCGAAGAGCCAAACACCCAATTTCAAAATCTGCCCCGGATTATGAGACGAAAGAGAGGTTAGCCTTTATGGAGAAAGAGTTGGCCTTATTGAGAAAAGGAGAGAAAAAGGAAGTAGCGGGAGTGAAAACCCGTTTTGATGTTTGTGAGAGTTGTGGAGATTTGGGGCACAAAGCCATGAGTTGCCCATTCCAAGAAGGTAGACAAGAAGAAGTGAACCAAGTTTTTGGTGATAGGAAACCATATGATGCAAACTCAAACTCCTATCACCCGAACTCAAGGAATCATCCCAACTTCAAATATGGGGACGCATCAAACCAATTGAACCCAAATTTCCAAGGTTCAAATCAAGGTACTTCGTCATACCAACCTCGTCAACAAAACAATTATAATTCGGGTGGTTACCAAAGGAGCTCTTATAACAATAACCGGAACACAAATTACCCCCCAAGGAATTACAATCAAGATCATCAACAACAAGGTGGATCATCAGGGGGTGATGACGCGGTTAATTCAAAATTGGATGCACTATTGGAGATGATGAAAGAATCTAAAAGGGAGAATGAATTGAGAGACAAGTCTTTTGTGGCTTTGGAAAGACAAGTGGGGCAAATGGCCGAAGAAATATCTTTGCTAAAGCAAAATGAAGGTAAATTGCCGAATGACACCACATTGAAGCCACAACATCATGTTAGTGCAATTGATGTAGCCCATGGTAATGAAGAAGGTGAAGAAAGAGAAGAAGAAGAAGAAATGGAGTGTGGAGAACCCTTAGTTCCTATTCAAATTGGAGAATTCAAAACTAAGTTGGCACTGCTAGATTATGGAGCGGGGGTGAGCAGTTTACCAGGGAGCGTATATGACCAATACAATTTTGGTCCATTAGAAGAATACAACACCACGTTGGTGTTAGCAAATGCTACATGCACACGTCCTCGGGGGAAATTAGTGGGAGTGGCTGTGAAGATCGGAGAATTTTACTATCCGGGAGATTTCTTAGTGCTTGATTATGCACCACTTGCTAAGGAGGAGCCACGAGTGATTTTGGGAAGACCGTTTTTGGCAACCGCAAATGCGCAAATCAATTGCCGAACCGGCACTGTTGACATGACCTTTGGGAATCGTAAGTTGAACATTAATATTTTTTCAAATTCATTTACATATTCGGTTGAAAATAAGTGTTCAAAATCAGTTACTACTAACGTGTGTCATCCTCGTGCCAAGGCAAATGAGGGTGACACCAAAAAGAAAGGTACTATGTTTGACAGGTTTAATGTGAAAGACGAGCCGAAGGCAATCGAGAAGAAAACTGAGAGGTTGAAAGATGAAAAGAAACCACCCGACCATGTCCGACATCCGAACGAGAAAGTAGATTCGTTTGATGTGGAATTTACAAGAGAGGAGACTTGGAGTTGGAGCGATAGCAACCAAGGTGGTGGGGGAGCTAGTAGAAGCAATTTTGTGTTTCAACCTCCATAAGGAGGTAATGTCGGGCTGAGGACAATAAACTTAGCGCTAAACGGGAGGCAACCCGGCTTGTGAGTGTCTTTATTTTGTCTTTGCTCTGTTTTGTTTTGTGTGTTTTAGTTTCGTCACCATAGCAACACTCAAGTGTGGGGAAGACTCATGGAAGACTTACGAGTCCATTTTTGGTAGTGGTTCAGGCACTCTATGATCGCCTCTAATCAGGTTCATGTTCTCTTTCTCATATCTATGTTGCTTTGATTGAATGATTTTGTTTTTTTGTTTGTTTTGGTGTGTTTATGTTTGAAACTTGGTTGATTGTGTTTGGGTGGATGCTTATGGTTATGGGAATCTTTGAGTTGGATATTGGGAGATATTGGGTATTGGTTATTTTTGCACCCACTAACCGCACTTTTATATTTTATAACTTTTTACATTGGGACAATGTAAGGTTCAAGTGTGGGGATGTGGGATATCTTGGAAACCATACAAATTTTTTTGATAATTGTTTTGCAAAATGTTTGGTAGAGGGCTTTGGTCATGGTTAATTCACTAAGTATTTGATTAAGTCTTTCAAAAAAAAAAAAAAAAAAAAAATTGGAAATGTTAAATTCGGGAGTAACAAAGTTGAAGGTGATGGTTCACATGCACATATCGGTAACCTATTCCCACCGTTTTTGTGAGATTTTGAGCCAAATTGATATATATATATATATATATATATATATATATATATATATATATATATATTCTCTTATTTGAGTGGTTGGCCACTTTGTTTCACATTTTAGAACTTGCATAGTGTTGATACATGTTGAGACCTTGAACCAATTGATTGCACAAAAATGATAAAAGCATTAGGAAAAACCGTTTTTATTTTTAGCCATTTTTATACCCGTACCTGTTAATATCCACTAGATGCCCACTCTGAGCCTATACCTTTTCTTTTGACAAAACCCATGACATTAGCTCATTCACCATTTTAGCCTTTTCTTTTTAAACCCGTGAGTTGGAATTCAATTAACTTAGATTGTTGTAGTTGCGGTTGCAATTGAGATAAAAAAAAAGAAGAAGAAAAAAAAAGAGAAAAAAAAAGAAAAAAAATGAATGAAAAAGAAATACAAAAATAGTATTGGGTCAACATTTGCCCAAAGGTTTTGAGTATTAGTTTGAGCTACAATAAAAGATGTTATTGGGTCAGTTTAACCCAAGTTTCATTTGATAGTTTGAAAAAAATAAGAACTTTAGTGTTGATGGGTCATTTATACCCATAGTAGAGATGTGAAAGTTTTAAAGTTGATTTTTAACTTCATTAGTTGAATTCCACTCACCTTTAGCCACTTTAAAAAAAAATCCTTATCCATACCCGTAACCCTAGCCTACATTACAACCCTTAAAAGACCTTTTGATTTGTGCATGTTAGTTGTGTTAGTAGGAGGAGATGTGATCAATATGCAAGCTTATGATAATGTGGTTCATTGTTTGGGTTTGAGTGAAAAATACTAGCACATCATCGCTAGTCCAGATATGAAACCGAGGGGAGTGATTGATTGTGAGGGGTGTGTGCATGCAAAGCCATAACTAGATATGAGTTAAGCGCGTTCCAATATTTCCTTTTGTTTAAAAATTCATCGATGGTTGGTTGGATTGTAAATCTGTTGAGAGTATAATTCTTATGAATTTTGCATGACCTTGGACCTTAGCTTATGTTTAGTTAAAACAATTGTTTGAGATTTTGAAATGTGGATTTGAAGCAAAAGACTTTGCTTGAGGGCAAGCAAAACTCAAGTGTGGGGATGTGATGTGTAGGTGTTCGTTGGGTGTTTATGATGCTTAACTATACGTTTTTATGTGTGATTTAGCATGGAACGTGTTTACTTTGCATGTGTTTATAATTTGTAGGTGTTTGGATGCTAAGTACGTGTTTTGGAAGCATTAGAGAGGAAGTAGAGGGTTTGGATCGGAAACTATGCAAAAGATGGAGGCTGATGTGGAAGTTCTGGAAGCTAAATCTTGAAACAGGCATATCTCGAGCTAGAAAATGAGTTACGAGACTCATAATATATGAATCTTGGGTAGCTCGAGAAGCCGAATTCAAAAAAGTTGGTTAAGAAATACCCTAGGGGGCTTACGCTGGTCACTTTTCTGAACAGTAGCTTCAGCTCAGCGGAGTAAGATTACGCTCCCCCAGCGTAAGCTTACGCTGGTTACGTTTCAGACGCGAATTTTTAGTGAAACAGCCCGATTTTCAGTGTTTAATTGGGGTTTTCTTCCCCAAATTCAAAATAATCTTTTACACCATAGTTCTTGGGCGATTTTGGAGTTCTTGGAGGCTAAAGAACACGATTCTAACATCCGATTGAAAGATTGAAGATGATTTCCACCACCATGAAAGATTGAAGATGATTCTAACATCCGATTGAAAGATTAAATGTTGTAGTTGTTACATCAAAAGCTTAAATATTAATGGTTACCAAGGAAACTGCCCTTAATCATGTAAAGTCTGCGATTCTCTTGGGTGATGGATTTGGTTCAACACCAAAGACTTCTTCAAAATAGGGAGGTCTTGGGTTCAAGTCCCACTTGTGACAAAAATAAAAGGAGGGTCCAAGTTGGGATAAGGGTTTTTCTCACCTATGGTGGGTTTCCTCCTGTGGGGGTGTAGATGATCGGGTGGGCCAGTGTCCCGTCAGTGATTCAAATTACCGTTAAAAAAAACACCTCTATTTTCGATGGTGACAAAGATGAAGGTGATACTTGACCGTTATCCAACTTGGTAAGAGCCTACTCCGGTTAGTTATGAGCTTTGACTCTTTGATATACTTTTTGACGTTCTAAGGGTGAAGGGGACACTCTCAGGTAAGCCCCTCGGGTATGCGAACCCGCGCGGGTACATCGCTGCCGACCCCCTACCCGAGTTAAAATGTTGGCTTTTGTGGGTATATATACCCGAGTATATTTAAGGTTGGAAGCTTTTGCGGGTATATTTAAGGTATTAGGGTTGTGTTCCAACACTTAAGGGTATTAGGGTAGTGTTTGAGTAAAAGTGTGAATGGTTTTATTAAGGTACATTTTTTACTAGGATTGCCCCCTTTACTCTAAAATATATATTGTAGGGGTGGTGTTGTTCAAGTAGATACTTGGATACCCCAAATGGGAAAAATGGTATGCGCCGTGATTGGCTGCTTCGTGATTGCAAAATATGCCAGATTTAAGAAAAAAAAACATGTTTGTATAGTCTTTTTTATTTTTTATGCTGATTATAACAACAGTTTGTCTTATTACATCTTTGAAGTAACCGGGTTTTGTTAAAGTTTTAATTTAATTAATGTATAATTCTATTATTTTAACCTTTTTATGTTGAAAAAACTTGATGTAATGCGGACTTATCACCGTCTCAATTGTAATATTTGAAATAGTATGACTCGAACTTCAATGTTATCTTTTTTACTTTGTAGGTTAATTTTGGTAAACGTGTGTTTGAAATTTATTTGTTATTAGTTTTGATAATTCGGACCAGCATGAGTATAAAACTAGTTATATTTATACTTAGCCGGAATTTCTAAGACTTCTAAATGCATAACTTCTTGATTTTGAATGTCCAATATGGGATCAAAGATAACATTATAGAATAACTTAAAGGTAAGTGTCGTTGAACTTTGGCAAATGACAAACCCTCCTCTTAACTTTGGTAAATGATAAAAATGACCTTTAAATTTTGTAAAATGTCATTTTAACCCATTAAGTTTTAAAGTTTAGAGTCTACTCCCTGTAATATATATAATATGATATTTTTCTCAATAACTTTTGTTCGTTAATTTTTTTTCTTGGCGTCCCGATATAAAATTTGTTAAAAATAGCTATATTCCAAATAGGGTATTTTTTAGGTATTGTGGGTTATATCGACTGATGGTAACATGTTGGTACCATAAATAATGAGACCGACACCGACTGGAAAATATCGTACCGTTATATAACTGTCTTTTATCTATGTTTCGATCTCCACAACTGAGTCGCTGTACCTTTATATGTTTCTTTATGTAGTTACCATGTTTTTTTCTTAGCCATGTTAATGTTACCGTCTCAACCGTTTAAGGTCCGTCTCCCGCCGCAGAGCGTGGGGTAACATTTCTAGTTGAGATATCATAATTAAACAAGGAACTAGTTTTTACTCCTCGCGCTTCGCGACGGGAGTCTGGTCGTTATTGGATTGACTCGTTTGCATGGCTAAAACTTGTATCGAATCGCGGACTCGTTATAACGTACGATACAAAAAAACACTCAAATTTGAATACAACTTCGTCTTCAATAAATTTTAAACCAGAACGTTGAGAGTTTTTTTAAGGAAACAGTGCATCCCGTTATTTAAAAAAACCTAACGAATGAAAGTTATCATAGAAAACGGTGTCGGGCCCATCATTAATAAAATTTAAACGAAAGAAAACATAAAACTAAATAATAAAAAAGGAAAAAAACAAATTAAAAAATTACTAGTTCGGGTAGTCGAAAACCGTAAGCCGGTATTTTGAAAACGAAACTAATAGAAAATAAAACGGGCTAAAAATGTATATTATATATACTATAAGGGTTAAAAATGAAAATGTAAAAAAAAATTAAACTTGAAAATCATAAAACTTTAGTGGCTAAACTATAAAATTATGAAACTTAACCATTCTCAATAGTTATGTTTTAATATTGTATATAACTAGGAAATGTGGCCCGCGAGGCGCACTTTAAACTGTTAAAAAAATAGAAGAAACGTATAAAGTTACTGTGATTCGGTCGTATCAGTCAAATTCTTTACGGTACCATCACGTTATCGTCACTCGATATAACCCATAACATATAAAAAAAATAACCTACATTGAATCGTAAAACTTACATTAACATCAAGAAAAAAGTAATTAATATGGAGATCGGAAAATAGATGGATTTCGGCGTAAATATGAATTAACATTGAAACGAAAAATTCATTAAATAGGTTAGTAACAAGGAAAAAAAAGTAGAAATATAAAAAAAACATTTTTTACAAACGAAAATAAAAAAAAGTAAAAGGAAACATTACCCACTTTATCAAACCCTAGACTCGATTCCACGTCGACGAATATATATTACATGGGTAAAGTTGAGACTTTAAAATTTGAGATGTAAACATAACTCAGTTATCACACATTCATAAAAAAAGTAATCAAAAGTAAAAAAAATAAAAAATGTAAGAAGGGAAAAGAAAAAAAAAGTGATTGCTACATTTTCGATTAAGGTTTAGTAAATAACTATGTTAATAAAAATAACAGATCTAGTTTATTTGTAAATTTATAATGATATGTTTCATGTACTTGTATTTATCATTTCATGTACGTTAATTAATGAATTACCATAACGTTAAGAAAAGATTTGCATTTATTAATAATAACATTTGAATAAATTTTTATTGAACAATTATATAACCTATATTATAAAACAATTTGAGTGATCATTAACAATATAGTATTTTGTTAAATCATATGACTTTGAATAAGTGTGTCACATGTAGTAAACCGTTGACTTACCTTGGAGTGAATTTAATAAATTGTTAAATTGAATAACTATATGATTTTCTTTTTATTTACATAGATATTTACTAAACCTTAATTTAATAAAAATAACAAATCTAGTTTATTTGTAAATAAATGATATTGACAAGTGTTTTACATCGATTGAAAACGAAAACAAAGAATATTGTTACAGGTTCCGATAATAACGACGATGGTACCGATGTTCTTCGACGGGTATCGGTTAAGTGTTAGAATTTGTAATACCTGGTTTCGACTACATATAAATACGTACTCACTTCGCCAAAAAAGAACATATCGAAACGCTTATAAAAAAAGCACGTGGAATGACAAATCCCAAATTCGATAAAAACATAATATTTTAAATGTTGTAAAAAAAAAACATAAAAACGAAACCTTAAAGCAGTTGAGATGGCTTGTACAGTTGTACATTCGTGCTTTGATAACTTGTACATTATAAAGAAAGCTCGGTTCTAAATGTAATATATTGAAACGTAGATAAAAATTGACACGTTACAACAAAACACTCGAAGATTTGTAAAACATAATATTTTAAAAGTTAAAAAGAGAAATAAAATATATTTAAATCTAATTATATAAATTATAATTATATAGAACTTAAAATATTAGATAAACAAAGCTATACATAAAAAAAAATAGAATGAGAATTGAGAATCTCTCTCACAACTTTCAAATTGTAAGCCGACATTTTAGCCAATGGTATAAGGTGACTATTCACACACACACAAACTCATTTCAAATTGTATGTAGCGAATGGTATAAGGTGACAAACTCATTTCAAATTATATGTAGCCAATGGTATAAGGTGACTATACACACACACAAACTCATTTCAAATTATATGTTTACTAATATGCGGATATTAAAATATGAGGATCCAACTAAATTCTTGTATTCTATTAGGATGGTTTTATCTTTTATTCCCATTTACCAGCAACACATGCTAATCACATAAAAGATGAACAAAGAGATGAACGAGGTATGCGATCTAGTTAACTTCACCATTGTACGAATGGCTAGAGTACTAAACTCACAATGTCACGTCTACCACCCGGTAACTGAAATAATTTCGGTTCAAGTTGTGCAGTTCTGAGGAATACGCCGCATGTAGTTGGTCAACACTTGCAAGTTCTGAAAAGTCTGAGTGGCACGGCTCATCTTTCAGAAACTGGAACTCGGTGTCCAACAAAAAATTGACGGACTGCCAGTCGGTGATGATTCTCACCAAAAAACAACGAAATCAGAAGGTTCCTACATGGTGATCCGTTGGTATTTGTCAGCCGAACCCATCACATAGTAGCCTAATGTTTCGACGAATTCCACCAAATCCCAAAAATAATTAAAAACTGGATTTTGATGGTAATTATCTATTGGTAATTTTTCATCGACTATACTTATTTATTTTAGTACAGTAAGTACTGAGCCCATCTATTTTCTTGCATTTCCCTGCAACGGTTCACAAAATCCTGTCTCACTGTCCAACACCGGAATCTGCAAATGAAGTCCACCATCAATTATCTCCATCTCCGAAGATACGAATGTGTCTAAGTTTTGGAGTCTCAGTAAATCTCTCATTTGGGTTTAGATAAAAGTTCACTATTTTACTATAACTTGTTTATCTAAAACATGGGTTTAGATAAAAAAAAACAGTTTTTACTCTACAACACATGTAACTATTCAATTCCTTTGAAATTCACCTTAGTTAAGTTCGCCATCTTTGACTTAAGCGAACATGACAAGTTCGCCCCTTAATATTATAGGTGAACATATTAGGTTCGCTACATAGGCATTAGGTGAAGATGTAGTAAGTTCGCTATATTGGGCTTTAGCGACTTATGTAAGTTCGCCCCTTAGTATTTTAAGCGAACATGTGGTAAGTTCACCATTTATAGCGAACATATTCTAGCGAACATATCAAGTTCGCCAAAAAGGGTCATGTATGATCAATGGAGCCCCATTTGTGATAGTGTACTCATGAGGGCCAGCTTTACCAGCTGAGCAAGATACAACAATCCCTTTCTCCATAGCTGCAAAGGCTCCAATCGCGATAGGGTTTAGGTGAAACAGCGTCTCAATAAACCCTAACGACAATGACATCAGATCCGCATCGTCTTCTATCGCTTGATCCATTCCAGCTAGTGTAGCACTGGCTCCAGCATCATAAGTGTTGTCCAAGAACAACACTTTGTACGTGGCTAACCGTGCTTTTGGTGCTATTCCAGTGGTTGTCCCTTTAACATACTCGAAATAATCATCATGCTGTACAAGACTACCAGCCGCGGTCGAAGATGTATGTGTTCCATGTCCTTCAAAATCTATAGGTTAATCATAGTCATCTATTATTGAATTATTCTCATTTAATGCTTCATCCCTCGCTAAACGAACGCGCGCCAATAACCTTTTATTACAGAAACTTTTAGCTTCACAAGTTCCAGGCGAACGAGAAGGTACTTCACAACTTTTAGATATCCCTTTGTCATGAAAACTCTCGCTTTTCGGCCAGATTCCAGGGTCAAGTCTGCCTATAATCATATCATCACCGAACTTAGAAACCGGCCACAATCCAGCATGTTTCTTTAGTCTCAAAAACCTAGGCGTATGTGTCATGTGAAGCTGGCGGAGTGTATCCTCAAACGTAGCAAGATGGCCTGGCATCTTTTGAAGTTGCTAATAATTTTCATTCTAAAAAATGGAACTTGTCTTTTTTTTATTGTGAACATTCCTGTATGATATTTTTTTTAAACGAAGTTGTATTCATTATCGAGTATAATATCTTTGTGTCTTACGCTATAGCAAGCGATGTTAACGTTGCGATGTCGTGACAAACTCAATTGCTTATGAGTGAGTAACACTGTTTACGGTGTTGTGGTATTATCGTATCCGGTATTGGTGTTCGCTTATATAGTTTCGACGACTCGAAGCGAAGACGACCAAATTCCTGTCGAGTAATACGGAGAAAAAAGACCGCACTCCCTCGCCACGAAATGCATAGTAAAAATACTAGTTAGTATTACATTTTCAATCATCGAAACATTCGATAATGGTTTAAAATAGAAGCGAGTCTAGCCCGTTCAAACAAGCGATGAAAACTCGCAATGGTCAAGGTTCATTGGAATACTATATTGCATACTGTAATACTCTATGGTTAATGAAAGTTCAAACAAGTAAAAAAAATAAAATAAATAACGTATACTAGTTAGATTGAAATTGTCAAAACTAGTATAATACCATCTCATCAAACCTAACGTGTTCATAAATTCAACTTAAAGAAATAAAATTTTATTTAGCATTGTAAAAGTACATTGCCAGTGGCTATTAATAACTTAATATGGTCGATGTCTTACAGTTGTCTCGAGCTTATAGAAATAGTATTTTGTTTGAATGTATCCATATTTCAATACGAAAAAAATGTTCTCCAATGTGGGCAACCGAGAAATAATTAATTACGTGTATAGGCATAAATAAATAGTTTTTATTTAGTGTAATCAAGGCCGGAATATACATCTCGTGTGTGTTTGTCCAAACTTCCTTTGGGTTCACAAGATATGCGCTTCATTAGCAAAGGGTTATTTTCTAGCTCTACACAAATGATCCTTTATTTACTCACGAGTTTTTAATTAATTAAAACAGAGATAGGAAATACACTTGAAAATGCATAAGTCATGTTATTGAAATGTAATTTAGTACACATGGTACTGAGTAGTCTCATATCGGTCTAGATATGTAATTTAATATAAGATTCATTAGTGTACTAGTTATCATACCAATGTGTGATTCAACACAAAATGACTTGTTATGACCTAAATGTTATTTTGTATAATCTAAACAAACTCATTAATATATTACAAAGGCCTATTAGTGTATATCATAATAAGCATGTATTTTACACCAAAACGACATGCTATGATCTGTTGTGACTTTGTGTAATGTAAATCAACTCACTCACACATTTCAGGGTCAAATATTAGTATACTAGTTATTATAATCATAATTGTTTATTTTTATATCATAATGTGTGTGTATATATATATATTATATTGTAAATTTTTTTTTGAAATATATTTAATGTATGGAGTGTAGTAAGTAATTCCTCAATCGAAACTATTAGGAACACTACAAAAAAAAAGTCATTTCGTGACATACAAAAAGGGTCACAAAAACCAAAAAGTGTCATTAAAGACCTCGACATGTAGAAATTAATGGCGCATAAAAAAGCGCCACTAGAAGCGCTACCACTAAATCATTTCATTGACACTTTTTTTAGTCTGTCACTATAAACTTTTGGGCTTTTAGTGGTACGTTTGTTTTAGCCACAATACAAAAAAAGCTTTTGTCGTACAAATACTGTATCAGTTAAAACTATTTTAAGTTAAATATTTTTTATTTTTTTCAAATATATTCAATAATAGTGATGGAATGTCTAGTAAGTAAATTCCATAGTCGAAACTATTAGGAACACTAGAAAAAAAGTCATTTTATGGTATACAAAAGGTGTAAAAAAAACAAAAATTGCCACTAAAGACCTCGACCTGTAGGAATTAGTGGCACTAAAAGCGCTAGCACTAAAACATTTTAGTGACATTTTTTTGGTGTGGTACTACAAACTTTTTGGCTTTTAGTGCCACGTTTTTTTTGACACAATACAATAAAAAACTTTTGTGGTTCAAATTTTGCAGTAAAAACAGTTTCTAGGTAAATATCCATACTACTTCTTTCACACTTAAATTTTGGATTTTCTTTTTACATAAATGGGCCGTGAGGTATCTCCTAGCTAATCACCTAAATGGTTGTTTCCAATTACCAAACACATATGGGGTTCTTGATAATCGAGGTTGTCGCCAATTGAAACGGTGAAACCTTTTGAAATTTGTGGATATGGTTTATGTTGTACAAATCAAACATGACACATGGTAACTGACTAGAACCTGTCACCAATTTAAATGACGACAACTTTACATAGTTTACTGACCTCAATGATAAGCCTAAAAACATGTCTAGAGAATGTAAAGTTGGTAAAAACCCCATGTGTTTGGTAATTGGAAACAACCCTTTGGTGATTAAGAGATGCCCTACCGCCCATTTATGCAAAAAAAAAAAATTAATTCTATCACAAAATCACATCAAATTAAATACTACTACAGACATTTATCATATTAATTTTGATTAATTAAAATTATTATTTATTTAAAATATAAAATATAAAATAAAACTAGAAAATATAAAAATCATAATATCATTGCTTTAATTAAAATTTTGATCGTATTCCAAATATATTCCAAATGTTTGCAAATTTAATGTCTAATAAGTGTCAAATATTTAAGTTTAAATATCAAACATTCTAACACAAAACTAACAAATGTTTGAACAAAATCTCAAAACTTGATTGTGTTTATGAACCTATTTCACAATTCATTCGAGTAAAATGATCCCCAACCCTTTCTTAGCAATAATACTTAAGTACATACCTGTTAAAAAAATAAAGAACTTCAATATGCAAACAATGATCACCACAACATTTTGCGGGTATCTAAACCGGCTAATATAGTCTCAAATATACTAATTGTTTCACTGTGGAGGCTTGATCTACATTGTAAAACTACCAACCAACATTAGTTTTAAAATAATATGGTTTAGGTCATAATTGTTCAATCTTTCACATGAATGAGTGTTAAATATCCAAAGACTTACAGTCTTGCTGAATCAATTATTATGCGACCCGAAAGAATATATATGTGAAATTAGAAGCAAATTGGTTGATACGATCCAAGACTAACAATCTTGCCGGCGTGTCCTCCAAATGTGTATAATGAAAAAACGCCAATGTATTTTGCATGTATTCATGAATACCAAATTTATGTAAGTTTGTTTTTTTATAAAAACAAAAAAAGTGTAATTTTAATAAAAGCCAGTCCTATTGCTTTCCAATAAGGTTCCAAGTTAGAACTTCCAACAATCCATTAAGAACTTCAAACCACTGCAAATTTAAGAAAATAAACAAAACAAATCCAAACGATATCCAAAGAAAGGTACTTTTAAGTATGAATAAAATGCATACCGTTTTATAGTAGCCAAAGTTTCCTCCTGATTTGTCACACCCCACTCAGCCCATGTTTACCGTGACCGATTAACACAGAAAATAACATCGGGAATTTAAAACAAGACTTTCATTTCATACATCAAAAGTACAAACACGACTAAAGTTTTTTACATTTCCAAACTATACCAGACTTTTTAATTCATTGATTGACATAAAACAACATGACTTAAAGTTCTTCAGCCGCCTTCAAAACCCCGGCCATCAGCCAATCTTTTAATAATTGATAAAACAATTAACACGACTTACTTTCCACCAAACTGCCAATCGAACAGAAGGTAAACAATCATGGCGCAAGACCCAACAAATATATATAGTGACAACTCCTACCAGAAATAATACATATTTGAACGTAGGACATATCTGTCTTCAAGTGCCGTCCCACACAAAATATTATTACATGTACGTATATACACACAACCAAAATGGATAAGCATAAACATCTGTTATCTAAAGCATTGACAATCAATTGAAGAATTTTTTATCGTATAAACTTTACCGGTTAAATACACCTACATCACATTCTGAAAACCGTTTAGACGAACTCACCTTAAGCAAAGTGTATGAAGGTGAATTTGTGTGTGAAGTTGGGGATTGTTTCTAGTAGCGGCGACCAAGAGTTCTGCTGAATGGAAATATTCCAATTCCTTTATGATTTTAATCACTAAATGCATTTCAATTTCAAATTCAATTTCTTCTAATTTAGTTGCTTTGACATACGTATGAATATCTACTCCAATAAGAATTCACATAAATTGTTTTGCATTTTTGTCAAATTGATGACTTAAAATAGGGAATCATGAAAAACCTAACACTTTCTAAATCATATGAGCTATAAGCCCTTGATTGTTCACCGGGATTATTTAATCAATATTATTTATCTTTTAAACAAGATTCCATCTTTGATTGCGCGTAACACTATTAAATTATATAGAAGACTTAGATATTTCTTCGTTTTTAATATGTTTGAATTCATTCAAACAAAACAGAAATTTCTTAACCTCAAACTAATATCCAACAATTAATAGCCACCGGCGATGGACTTTTCCAATGATACATAAAATACTATTTTTTTAAGTTGAATTAATGAAAACTAATAAAATACTTGCGTCACATTAGGTTCGATGAGATTGTATTATACTCGTTTTGACACTTTCAATCTAGCTAATGTATGTTATATATTATTTTATCTTTATCTTTATACGCATACTAATTTTTAATTTTATTAATCATAGATAGAGTATTACAATAAAGTTATGACCAACAAATGGATGCAACATAGTGTTTAATACATGTTCTAGAATGAAAGCTAGCATAATGTCACGGGGTCATCTCTCGAAACCTCGTGCGGCGTACAAGGTGCAAGGCCAGCCAATCCATCCCGCTTATGATAGGGTGTACTGGTTTCGTCCTGACTTGGACTTATCAGGCGAGCGACAACAGCTCGCGATTAATGATGCGTTCGGTGTGCAAGACACCTGGGCATGTTCACGTCGTCTATCCCACTGAGGCCTTCCCCGATGAAGTCCGGACTAGCCAGCAAACACAAGCGTTCAATTATAAAAATAGCAAAACGTTCTTCGACTATTTGGTCCTTGACACTAAGCTAGTAACCCTTAATGAATAGTTCATTTCCTTAATAAGTTAACTTATACCAAACCAAACCTTTTACTTTTTGTTGAAACCTTTTATATACATGTCGATGCCACTTGTGTGTAGAAGTTAAGGTTTCTCTATCAGTGCTAGTATCCTTTCACCTCCATTTATTAAACTAGTTTACTTTGGTCATCCCCCAACGGCTATATATCCCCTCCCTCCCAGCAATGCATATCATCATCTCACACACTATAAACAATAATGGAGGTTTCTTCCCTTAGCAAAACACTTATCTTGTCGGTTCTCCTGTTACAAACATTCACAACCTTGACACAAGGCAAAAGCCCAGGCACTTGCATCGACTTCTATAAGTCCACCTGCCCTAAGGTCGAATCTATAGTCCAGGCCGCGGTTCAGTCTGCTGTAAAAGCCAAACCCACAAATGCACCTGGTATACTAAGGATGTTCTTCCATGACTGTTTTATCCGTGGTTGTGATGCATCTCTCCTGCTTAACGGAAAGTCAACCGAGAAGACAGCAGGGCCAAACTCCCTCCTCAGAGGCTTTGAAGTTATTGACGCTGCAAAGTCCAAGCTCGAAGCCGCCTGCCCTGGAGTGGTCTCTTGTGCTGATATTCTTGCCCTTGCTGCCCGTGATTCCGTGGTCTTGGTAATAAAAATGTTTTCTTCACTCTTTCTTTTTCGGAATTATTTAACAACATATATGTAATTAATTGCTTAACTGAAATCTTGCAGACCGGTGGAAAGAGTTGGCAGGTGCCATTAGGACGTAGAGATGGAATGGTTTCAAAAGCGTCTGATACAGCAAACTTGCCTGCTTTTAACGACCCTATTAGTGTCCAAATTAAAAAGTTTGCTGATAAAGGTCTTAGCACTGAAGATATGGTTATTCTTGTTGGTAAGTAGAGCAAATAAAAAAGCATTACTATATGTTCAAGATGCTATTTTAGTAATCATATTTTAAAAATTTTGTGTAAATACCAGGTGGACACACAATTGGAACGGCAGCTTGTGCGTTTATAAGCGTCAGGCTATACAACTTCAACAACACCAACAAACCCGACCCTGATATTAACCCATCATTCCTTCCCAAGCTTAGAGCACTTTGTCCCAATGGGGGTGATAGGTCGGTTCGTGTGGCCTTAGATACAGGCAGCGTTAATAGTTTTGACACCACGTTCTTTACAAACATAAAGAATGGACGGGGAGTTATTGAATCAGATGCAAAGCTATGGAGTGATCCAACCACACAAAAGTTTGTCAAACCGTTCCTGGGATATAAGGGGATACATGGATTGGATTTCGGCGTTGAGTTTGGAAAAGCCATGGTGAGGTTGGGTAATGTTGGGGTGAAGACAGGAAAAGAAGGTGAAATTCGTAAAATTTGTACGGCAACTAATTGATAAGGATATCGCTTCTTCAAAAGTTGGTGTTGAAATCAACTCAAAGATTGTATTGTTTTTTATGTTATTTGATGTTTTTTATTACTTCTGTGAAGTGTGCTTTGTAATAATGCAACTCGATTGAATTTTGGGAAAATCCTCAAAATGTGGTTATCACTTTTCTTCTTTCAGAATTTGTTCCGTTGACTTAATTTTTTCAAGAATGTCATGTTTTAACACCGTCGGACGACGGTGTTTGAAAAAAAATCAGATGGCATTTGGTGTTTGAAAAAATCTGACGGTGTTTGAAAAAATATGACGGTATTTGGAGTTTGAAAAAATCCGATGTTGTTATACCGTCGTCCGACGGTATTTGAAAAAAATCCGACAGTGTTAGAAAAAGTCTGACGGTATATGTAAAAAATCCGATGGTGTTTGAAAAGACAAATTATCTCAACGATTTTCTAAAAAATAAAATAAAATAAAATCATTTTTGAAAAAAGTTAATGATTTATATAAATACAATGTGATCCTACACCAACAACTTTGTAAATAAATTTAACGTTAGATCCACCGGTGTTTATAAACATTACGTTACCGTCCACAAAGGACACATTGATCATTTTCTTTTGGTGAGGGTCACTAAGGCACAACGTCTGAAGCCCAAACTAACCAGACAAGGACATTCGATATTTGGTGACCGTCATCACCGGGATAACCATCATTACCCCTGCTAAATGGTTGCAACATCTCGGTCACCGTACTCTGCCGAGCACTGTTCCAGTTGTTCATACGAGAGGCACGCAGCTCATGTAATGACACTACAAAATAAAAGTCATTTAGTGACACACACTTTTAGTGACATTTAACTTATGCCACTAATATAGATTTTTAGTGACACTTTACGTATACATATTTGTTTGACACAAGTTTTTAATGACATTTAACTTTTGTGTGATTAATTTAAGTTTTAAGTGGCACTTTTAGTCATTTCATATTTGCTTATCAGACACTTTTAATGACATTTATTAATTCCGTTCTCTTTAGTCTTTACCCCAAAATTTTCATTCCGCTTTTATTCCCACCCCCAAAGTTTCATTCCCCCTTTTGTTCCTGATCCCAAATCCCTATTCTTTATTCTTTCTCATCTTAGACTGTCGCCGGAACTGTCGAGAGAACGAGACGGGAGAGGATATTCCTGATGGAGGTCAGCTAATCAGAGGGGAGGTTTTTAGTACCTTCTACTTGATTATTCTCAACAATTCATCTCCATTTCTTTTATTTTCTCGAAAACCTAATTTGAGTAACAACCGGAAGTGAAAGACACGTATCCAGATATTTGATTCTCTGGAGTTTTATCTTCTTTGTGCTGGGATTCATCGCAATTAAGAGGGGAAACAATGGCAGATGAACCTTCAATCACTCGTTGTTCCTTTCAGGTAACCTGGTTTTGCTCCGATTGTTTCATGAATCTATACACATTGAATGGCTAGGAGGTAAATTTAGTCAAATCGGACGCAATTGGTAGCATCCACAGCATGAATATACATAAAACAGAAACTATTTTGCTGAAATTCGTGTTTTGTTTTCATTGTTTCGGACACATTGAATCATTAGAATCGATGTAATGAAATTTAGCCAAATTGGACGCAATTGGTAGTATCAAGTATCAATAGTATGGATTTACAGAATCAGAAACTATTTTGCTTTGCTGTGTAGTGATTGGTACAACTATGTAGTGATTGGTACAGGTAGGGTTTAGAACTGAGATGTTATTAAGATATTCAATTCAACATTGATGCAAAAAAATTGTCTATGCTTGATTTAAGAATAAAGAACTATTATATTGGCTAACTTTGTATGTTACTATAATTCTGTTTCATCTATAGGATTTTGAGATGTTATTAAGTTATTAATGATAATGTGATTATGTTACTATAATTTTGTTTCATCTATAGGATTTTGAGATGTTTTATGATATTTAGTTTTGGGAGGAAAAAGGTGTCTGCTTGATTTAAGATAAAGAACTATTATATTGGCTAACTTTGCATGTTGTTATTACTTGTTAATAATAGATTGTTAATTGTTATTTGTTGATTAGTGATTGCATGTTGTTATTAATTGTTAATAAGAGAGTGTTAATTATTATTTGTTGACTTGAAATTCTTTTTACCATCTTTGATTCTAGTTAACCATTTGACTCTGTGGCGATAGGGAACAACGTGATTGCAAAAGATGTTACTAAAGTAAGTGTGTTTGTTTGTGGATTGTATGATATGATTTTTGTTAATACTTTACTATCCATACCTTGCAATATCTATCGGTTCTTTTAAGTGTCACTCGCTATTTGATATGTTTCTTTATTTGAAATATGAAAATAACTGATCTGTAGGGATTTTACTACATTTACCTTTATTATCATCAGGATAAAAATTTCTTTCTCTAGATGCATACTAACAGGAGTGAACTTAATTCATCTAGGTCACTTGTGTAGTTGTATTAGAAGTAAACTTAGTTGATATGAGTCCCAAGACTCCAAGACTTGTTGAGTGTTTGTAGTATTTAACTGTTTTGACATGCATACGGTGTGAAAATGTGTTTTATCTTCATGAAATTTACAATTCAAATTTGCTAACCTACATACAAATTTTCTAAATAAAGGATAAGGCCAGTTCAATGATTCAGTCTCCATTATTAGTTATTATTGGAATTTGGTTGTTTTGGTTTTAATTATTACTCATTCATAGATGCTTTATCATGATTCATGATGGTTGTTTATCTAAGTAATAGAAGTAATAAACATTGTTTGCCTAATTGTTACTCATTCATAAACAGCAGCCTAAAATGGTAGGAGTTGCTGTATTTCATTATATTCTTTTATGAATCTGAAATTGGGCATTTGTGGAGATCACACCCTATCTACATATGCTAAAAAATTATAAGATTAAAATCGGTTCACAACTACAGGGGTGTTTTGGAACTGATTATCACGACTTAAGTTCTTAATAAGTACTTGTTTGTGTTCAGATAAACAGATCTAGATACTGATTATTTGACTTTATTTTTTAGCATTACACTTCTGATGAGGATTGTATGAGTGCATTCAAAGGCCCACTAGAACCAAGCATATCATTAGGAGGTTTCTCTGGTAACAATTACTCTTGAGGTGATTCTATGATCTTTTTTTTATTACAAATGTACATATGTAACATAGTGACCCTATAATGATATTTTAAAGACAGGCATCTGCGTTTATTATAACTTATCCCGTGAACAACGCAATAGATAAGGAAAGCAACGAAACTAAAAAAGTTGTGGCTTGGGTGAAAGCCTTCATTCAGTTAGTGGAGGTTTGTCTTCTTCTTTTATATATATTTTCTAGTTAAACCATAAAGGCATTTTATATTGAATGCGTGTATAATACAGTTTACATAGGAGTATATAGAGAATAGAGGTTGTCATTACACATAGATACCTTCTAGACTATGATAAATACAGTTAAATACATAATTCGTCTAATATTTCAGTTGAAACGGATATGTTTTTGACCTTGTACTCTATTATTTTCTTAAAAAATAATTTGACATTATCCTATTCCTATGAAATTATACAATAATATACTTCAAAATCTGATTAATCTGTTACAGGATGAGTTCGTGCCAATGGTCCCATCCAAGAATTTGACATTATCCTATTCATCTGAAAGCTCCATTGAAGAAGAATTGAAAAGAAAAAGTAACACAGAGGAGTTACTTATGAAATTTGTGAAAGAGGTTCATGGACACAATAAGTTTCAAGTGATTATTCAAACATTTGCTAGTTTTTTTGTTTTGTTTGTTTGATATTAGACTTAGTTTGACAATTGGTATGCATTTGTTTGCAAACATTTGGATTGGAATATGTTTGGAAGACGATCAAATTTTTAATTGAAGTGGTGATAATATGATTTCTACATTTTATAGTTTTATTTTTATTTAGTATTGTAAATAAATAATTTGATAAACGTCTATAGTGGCATTTAATTTGATGTGATTTTGTTGGCAAAAATGATATGTCACTAAAAGTAGTATGAATATTTAAATAGAAATAGTTTTTAATGACACAAAAATTGTGCCACAGAAGCTTCTTTTATATAGTGGCAAAAAAAAGTGTTACTAAAAGTCTAAAAGTTTGTAGTGGCAGACAAAAAAGTGTCACTAAAAGGATTTAGTGTTAGCGCTTCTAGTGGCACTTTTTTTATGTGCCGCCCATTCCTATTAGGGTCTTTAGTGGCAATATTTTGGTTTTTTGTGACACTTTTTGTGTGTCACTAAATGGCATTTTTTTGTAGTGTGACGCTACCATAGGCTTCGGGTAGTACCAGTTACAAAGACTATGCTACTACCTGAAGACTTGTTTCGATGTAACCATACTCGGACATGTAGGTAACTTAACTTTCTTATCTCTTTCATTCATGTTCATTTATAAAACGTTTAGTTAAATAAACATATTCTCTCTCACTTACATTCGTTTATAAAACATTTAGTTAAATAATTAACACATTCATTAATCATTTACTTGTGTACAAACTTTAATTAAGTAAACCTCTTTCTTGCCAATGAGCTGCTGATGGAGTGCTAAGGAAGAGACCTGATGTTCCTTGTGACCCAGTTCGAATCCTGCCATCCCCATTAGTTTCTGCAGCATGCAAATGAGGCCTAGTTCTTAGGCTGATACACCATGGTTTTACCCACGCCGATCCAGGGTTCGAGCCTCTGCTCTCCTCAAGCCCGGAAGGAGCCGTATTGGGGGGATTTTTCCTTGGATGCTCTCCAACTCTGACAACCTATTTGCATGAGTTGGACGAGGCTCTCCTATGTGACGGGGGTGCGAAATCACAACATTCAATGTTCGTCATTCAAAAAAAAGTAAACCTCTTTCTTTCTTACCATTTACGTTTACGTAATAAAATATATTTATTATAAACGTCGGTTAATTGAGTATGCACACCACCTTATAGTAAGATAGTGATTCTTGAACTCACCTTATAATGTTAGCCTCAATGTATTATCTACTTCCCAAATGATGTCACGCACAATCTGGATACATATATAATTATCAGGTCTAATTATAATGTACTAATTTCGCTATCACCATCCTAGCGAAACTAATGTACTTTCGCTACTATGCTTTAGCAAAACTGAGCTAGATTCGCCACTATAGCTCTAGCGAACTGAACTAGGTTCGTCACTCTAGATCTAGAGAAACTGAGCTAGATTCGCCACTCTAGAACTAGCGAAACTGAGCTAGATTCTCCAGCCTCAGATAAGACGAAACTGGATTAGTTTTGCCTAAACTGCATCTTCCTCGCCTAAAACCCTAGTTTTGTATGGTAATAAAGGGTCAGACTGTTTCTCATCAAGCTCTTAACTTTTTCGTCAAAAACGTTTATTTGCTATCCAATAATATAGATCTAAAGATTGTTTCAAGTTTCAAGCGCAAAAATCTGACATTTTGATTTAAAACCTGAAAACCCAACAAAACATGTAAACTCATATTTCTAGGACATAAGGTTACCTTTCCGAGCTCACTCTATCTTTCTAAACACTCTGTAGGTGGAGATGATTGATCCCTAAGCTTTTTAGACCCGAAGTACTCCCTTTCTCTCTTTAGCCCGAATTCTCTTTCTCTCTCTAGCTTTAGCGAAATTGTGTGTGAATGAGGAGGGATGGGGTGGTGGCTAGGTTAATTCCACCCCTCCCTAGTTAGAGAAATTGTGTGTGAACGAGGAGGGATGGGGTGGTGCTAGGTTAATTCCACCCTTCCATAGTTTCGCTAGTCAACAACTTCTCCCCCAACTTTCCCCTTTTTTCCCATTTATTTCTTAAATTCCGAACGTGTCCCGTTTACTCTCTCGTTTTCTTTACAACTTATTTCAGGATGTTACATATAATTTCTCTTCATAATCTCATTCAGTTTCTTCTTTCACATCGAATTCCTGGTATATATAGATACATCACATTTCAATGGCGATTATGTATTATTTTGTCAATTTCTCACATGGGTTTGAATAGTTTTCTTAATTTTGCAGGGCATGAGAGTCACGAAGTGGGCATGCAACACCTTGGGCAAATCTCATATCGTTCTGTTATGTTATGTCCACAGGAGAGATGTTGGGTTCATAAGGAATGCCCCGCCTCAAATACAACAACGCGTTTTGGGGCTTAATGTAGTGTATGAGAGGAGAACTCCACAGTTAAGCGTGCTCGGGTGAGAGTAATCCAGGGATGGGTGACCCCTGGGAAGTTTTCACCTGAGCAACCAAAAAACAAATTCATGAGCTCTTATGGGGCAAAGCGGACAATATTGTTAATACGAGAGACCGAATGTTATAAATGGTATTAAAGCCATTTCCGTTGTATTTTGTTTACGATAGTGGGGCAAACCTCATATAGGACGATGAGTCCCAAGGGGGGTGTTTGTAACACCTTAGGCAAATCTCATATCGTTAATGTAGTGGATGAGAGTAGAACTCCATAGTTAAGTGTACTCGGGTGAGAGTAATCCAAGGATAGGTGAACCTCTGTGAAGTTTTTATCCGAGCAACCAAAAACAAATACGTAAGCTCTTAGGGGGCAAATCGGACAATATTGTTGGTACGAGAGGCCAGATGTTACAGGGCGACCATTTCAAAACGAAATCACCCTAAAAAATTCTCCTTCTCATTTTCTGTAGTAACAAAAGAAGAAGAGTAAATTACACGGATAGTCTATATGGTTTACTCAAATTTTGGATTTGGTCCCTAGGTTTGAGAAAATACATAGACAGTCCCAAACTTTGCACGCGTGTTACACAGACAGTCCCCAACTTGGATGGACGTTATTTTGCTCCGTTAAATACCCTCGCGTGCAATCCACGTGAGGGTATAATTGTCTTTTCTCACCTATTGTTTATAAATTGACATGACAGGGTATTTAGGGGTTTATAAACAATAGGTGCGAAAAGAAAAATATACCCTCACGTGGATTGCACGTGAGGGTATTTAACGGAGCAAACTAACGTCCATCCAAGTTGGGGACTATCTGTGTAACATGCGTGCAAAGTTTGGGACTGCCTATGTAGTTTCTCAAACCTTAGGACCAAATCCAAAATTTGGATAAACCACATGGACTGTCCGTGTAATTTACTCAAAGAGAATGAAACTATTTATATAGGCAAGTCATGTACCAAAATAATAAAGTAGTGAAATCCTCATATATTAATTCATAGCTCTTTTTGAATCATGATTCATGTTTATTTAAAATAAATCATCAAATCTCGCCAGTAATGTTTTGATAGTAGATTCAAGTTATCTAGCATAAAATCTACCTATAGCACCCTTATTTAAATCAAGTATCAGATATGAACTTTTTAACTTCATGCTATTTCCGTTCAAAAAACAATTATTATCCAATTTAAGTTAAAGTACTATATATCATGATCATTTTCATCCAAATTTCAACTAATTGAAGTAGTAACATGATTATTTTGATCCAAATTCCAATTATGGTCATGAAATATAGAAGTTGCTAGCTAGTAACATGCTCTACCCACAACACGTAACTTAAAATAGTTGTACCGTGTTGTTCGGTTAATTAAAACAAATTAGAGAGTTTTCATCAAAGTTATAAAAAAAACTTTTATTTTGGTTTGGGTGTTATTAAATCTAAGGACGTATCATATCTACCCGATAACACGGGTGACCATGGGTTGGATCCCACTTGTTCGCATAAGTCTGAAGGTTTCTCTATCACTGCTTCCTTGCACCGCCGTATTAAGTTTAGTTGACTTTTGAATCCATATATTGTTGACTTTTAAACCCATATATGTTTGACTTTTGGCATTCCCAACGGCTATATATACATTCCCTCCCTCCAATGTTTTTCATCATCTCATATACTTAACAATACTTAAACTCATCCACAATCTTTTGTGGTAATGGAGGTTTCTTCACATAGCAAAACATTTATTTTGTTCGTTCTCCTGTTAGCCACATTCTCCACCTTGGCACTAGGCCAAACCAATCGCGGTGGTGGTGGAGGTACTCGTGTGGACTTCTATAGGTCCACCTGCCCGAGGGTCGAATCTATAGTCCAGTCAGCGGTTCAGTCTGCTGTCCGAGCCCGCTCCACAATTGCACCCGGTTTACTAAGGATGTTCTTTCATGACTGTTTCGTCAATGGTTGTGACGCATCTATACTAATTGACGGAACTTCAGCTGAAAAAACCGCACGACCAAACTCCCTCTTGAGAGGCTTTGAAGTTATTGATGCTGCAAAGTCCCAGCTCGAAACCACCTGCCCTGGAGTCGTCTCTTGTGCTGATATCCTTGCCCTTGCTGCCCGTGATTCTGTGGTCCTGGTAATCAAATGTTTACATTTTTTTAACCTAGATATTGTAGAATAATTGAGTTTCCCCATCAAATGTTTATATAACATTATATTTTTGTTTTTGTGCATTAAGAACACGCGGTTAATTTCTTGACTTTGGTGCAGACCGGTGGACGTAGTTGGCAGGTGCCATTAGGACGTAGAGATGGATTAGTTTCGCGAGCATCTGATACCGCAAACTTGCCTGCTTTTAACGACCCTATTAGTGTCCAAATCAGGAAGTTTGCTGATAAAGGTCTTAACACTCAAGATCTTGTTACTCTTGTTGGTAAGTACAGCAAAAAGACATTACAACAATATTTACAACTTGTACAAGATTCTTTTTCAATAATCATAAATTAAACTTTTGTGTAAATTTTCACACACAGGAGGACACACAATTGGAACAGCAGCTTGTGCACTATTCAGTTACCGGCTATACAACTTCAACAACACCAATGGACCTGACCCCGATATCAACCAAGCATTCCTTCCCCAGCTTCGAGCACTTTGTCCCAATGGTGGTGATGGGACGACTCGTGTGGGCTTAGACACAGGCAGTGTTAACCGCTTTGACAATTCCTACTACGCAAACTTGAGGAATGGACGGGGAGTTCTTGAATCTGATGCAAAGCTATGGAGTGATCCAACAACACAACGATTTGTACAACAGTTCTTGGGATTTAGGGGCCTACTTGGACTGAGATTCGACGTTGAGTTTGGAAGATCCATGGTGAAGATGGGTAATGTTGAGGTGAAGACAGGAACACAAGGTGAAATACGTAGAGTTTGTACGACAATCAATTGAAGTGACCACATGATTCATATGTTGGTGATAAAAAAAATTAAAGTTGTCGACTGAAATTTATAGGTTTCTTCAATGTAGAATAATATCATAGGTTGAATCGAGAGTTTTTATGGTTATTTGATGTTTTTATTATTATATATTCCATGTATTAATGTGTTGAATTTATTTGAAGTTTTATGACTGCTTAAGTTTTGAGCCAAATTAAAGTTGATCTCAAAAGAGTCGGAATAATTATATGTTTCGTTAGTTAAATGCTACTATACCCAAATTCAGTGCGGACCCAAAAAAAGTTTTAGTTTGCGACCGCTTAATTTCGGTCGAAAAACAACCGTTAGAATAGGTTAGACCTGGTCAAACATAATGAAAAGCTTCCATTTGTTGGTTATGTTTTTAGGTGTCATGTGTGACGAAATTTCTGTCTCTTACCACAATAAAAAGCTTCTGGTTATGATTTTAGGTGTCATTTTACTACCGCTTAATTTCAGTCATGTCCTTCAATGAAAAGCTTCTCATAATTAATGTGACCGCTTAATTTCAGTCATGATCACAATTTCAGTCTTTGCTTAATTATTATATTTTTTTCGACATTCATAAACGTGTATTGAATATATATTCATTTTATTAGATTTTTGATGCATTTAGGTTGATTTGCATTTGAATATTTCTAAGAATTTAAATAGATTTGTAAAGAATTCTAAAAAATGGGTTCATTTTTTCAAATTATGTATCGAATTTGTAACTGGAATTTGTAACTGAACTGCGACCGAAATCCAGTCGTAAAAGAAGGCGGTGGCAAAACGGTAAAGAACACGGAAAAACGTTCGCAAAACAAGACGGTGATAAAACGGTCGCAAAAGAAGGCAGTCAAAAAGCGTTTTGCAAACGTAGGCGGTGGAAAACGGTCGCAAAAGAACTCGGTCGGAAAACGATCCCAAAAGTAGGCGGTCGGAAAACGGTCGCAAAAGAAGGCGGTTGCAAATCCGTCGCAACACTTCCGATCGTTTTTATTGTCACAAAATATAGTAGTAGTCGCAAATCGGTGGCAACAGGGCAATTGCGAAATGCATTTTTCTCACCGCATTTTCAGTCGTAGTCGCAAACCGTTTTGCGACCGAAAATGCGGTCGCAATAACAAAGTTTCTAATAGTGTAAGATAAGGTAAATCTGATAAAAAAAATCTTTACTTTGAGAAGCAACTATCAAGTCCTTAATTTCACTCATCTCTTACTTTACGCCAAAAAAATTCAAACAACCTACATATACGTAACAATACAAATTTAGATTTGTTTGATAAAAACACACATATACAAACAACAACTGCATGTGTACATGATGATAGCCCTGTAGGCATCCAAAAAACGTTTGAAAGGAAAGGTGGTAAGAGAATCCACCTTGGAGTCAATCTATGGGAGTGGGTAGGAATTCTTGAGACATACCTTGTTCAGATCTTTGTAATCGATACACATACGCCAAGAACCGTCTGATTTTTTTTACCATTACAGGGTTTGCAATCCATGTCTGGTAACAAACTTCACGTACGAACCCTACCACCATCCATTTCTTAACATCCTTTACAAACTCGATTGTTTGGTAAGTTTGTAACTCGTGCTTCACTATTTTACGGGGTACTCCTTTCATATCGGGGGGTTAAAAGGCAAACATATCCATGTTGGAGTGCACCAACTGTTTTAGATGGTTTCAGATATATATAATCAAAAAGGGTATGCTGAATAATGACTTTTGATCCGGAAAGCGGGGTTAAGCGTCCACTTTTCTAATGATGTAGAAGAAGGAAAATGTGGTGTTGGTGGTTGTGCTTCTACTGCCAAGCATTCTTTGTCAACCTAGACCGTAGCAAGATCTATGGTTTCGGAAACATGACCAAGCCTTATAAAGTGGATACTGTGGTTGCTAGAACTGCGAGCATCATGGGCCTAGAATTATATTATGTTGGGAACGTGTTGGCACCACTAGGAACTATAGTAGTACTGTTCTTACCCGCTCCCTGTCCCCAATGGTGATCGGGAAGGTAATTTGGCCTAATGGCTTGATGATCTTGCCTGAAAACCCCATTATGGGTACATAAACTTCCTCTAACTGTTCTTGATATTCTAAATCCATTTTTCGAAAACATTGTTCGTACAAGATGTTTGAAGAGCTTCATGTATAAATAAAAATTATGCGCATGAGGTAAGATCCTACCAACTCAGTGATTCTTAGCGGCACGATGTGATAATCCCCGATTTTCGTCCAAGATTCCAAAGTTTCCCGTACATGTGTGTTATTTCCTCGTTATGCGTTCAATCCACCCCGGATCATGCATAAATCTCGTACCCGTGATTGGGAACCATGTGCCACGTCTTTATCCTTTCTGCTAGAAGAAATGCTAGGTTTGGTATCTTTCAGTAAGTGAGCAAGTTTTCATGCCTTACCTGTAGGTTGATTTGTTTCTTAAGATGGTAGCACGCGTTTGTGTCTTGACCATTGGCTTTATGATAAGCACAGTATGTTTTGGTATCACTGCGCAGGGTTATCCCGTAAGGGGTGTGCCTCCTCGAGTTTTAGATCTTCTACTACTCAATAAAGGGTATGAGAGAGGGATGAAAGTCGGCCTTTGAGATACACTTGAGATTTCTCTAGGATGCGGCGATGAGTAAGACTTTCGTTGTCTATCTGTTCGAGCGTAAGGGCTAGTGACAGGAAATCTCTGGCTATGGTTAGGCCTCTTGCCAAACCTGTTATGGCGGTCAATGTCTCGTCTCGGATATGGATTAGGGATTCTGCGAGTTTCCTTGGTTTTCTTGCGCGCACGATTTTGTGCCACCAATTTTTCCGCTTAGATGTGAGTTTTGGGAATGGCCATAAGGGCTTCCATTGTTTGTGGCATGCCTGCCAAACCATGTAGACGTCAGATAAGATGATATTCTCGGACCCCATTTACGAAACCCACAATCATGAGGTCTTTTATGGCACCCCTATCTGTAAACTTTCTAAATTATATCGGACCAAAAACTATTCTATTGTTTCATCATCCTACCCCCGAATGTGGAGGATCTCTATTTTGTCTTTACTAAGGCATTTATGGGGACTGAATTGCTATGTGAATTTCCTGATTCGCTCTTCGAAGCCACAAATTCTGCTTACTACTATGATATCAAATCATAAGGCGCCGCAACCACAAGAGTTTGTATGAACATATGGCACCACCCTCGTATAGACTACTATATTCTAGTCCCCATACATTTACAAAAAACATTCACATGATCATCAGTGTTTGTCAACCTGTCATACTTTCCCATCGTGGATGGCATCCTTAAATTTTATTGTATTTATGTGCTTGCTCGGTGATGTTGGATTGAGCAATGAGGGTTGCTGGACGATAAGGCTTCGAGAAATCATCCAAGGGTTCCAGCATCCGGCTGAGGGATGGGTAAAGTGGTAAAGGGGGATCCATGTCCGCCGTAAATCGGAATGAGCACTACGCTTGAGGCTATGTGTAGAGTCAAGGGTAGGTGGGGTGATAGGCGTTCCTTCCACACAAAACAGTGGAGTGCGTAAGTTGGCTAGTTGTGACTCGCACAACCATTACTCATAACGTTGCATATACCGTTGTTGCTCCATCCACCAAACGTGGGGTGAGGGAAGTGGATGTTGAGGATGTACCACGGGTAACGTAACTGAAGAAGACGTGCCTCGTGGATCTGGAGAAAATAACGGGAGAGATACTATGTCAGGTAAGTTGGAGGTTACACCACGGCTCAACGCCTTGTCACGTATTGGTAAAGTAGTAAGTGTGGATGGTATTGGGTTTATCATGGGCATGGAAATGAATGACCCTAGCGCTTGCACAAGGGGTAATAGCAGAGGGTAAGATCCGATGGTCGAGGTGATAAAGGTTGTTTGGCTTGACACTTGCATAGGGGGTAAGTTGAGTTGTCCCACCGGGTGGATGGTAAAGTGTGCGACACTCGTTAGGGAGTAGAAGATGCCGGTGCTACAAAGCTTCCCTAGAGTAACTTTGAGTAGTTCAAATCAAAGAGTTCCATATATGCGGATTAAGCGAGAGCGAATTTGTCGTTGGGGAGTAGAAGATGTTGGTGCTACAAAGCTAGGCGGTGGTGGTTATGAAGAAGGAGTGGCAGATGTCATAAGTCCATTAAAGGAGAAAAGAAGGGAACTATCTGCTTCACGTCTTACGGATGACGCCAATGTTGACACAGTTTCCAGTGAAGGACATTTCAACCATTCTCTCTATTAACAAGAATTCCTCCAATCGGGCCTATAACTTGCTTCATGTCATCTACTAGTATTCTTTCCTGCACCAAAACAACGCATTAAGGAGTTACAGGGAGGGAATAATCTTTGTATTTGCTTTTATTTGCCTTTATATAGTGATTGGATTTTTGGGTTATCTCACCTGAAAAGTGTGAGGATAGTGGGGTCATGCATAAGTCCTTCATTTTCCTATTGGTGGACATGCTTCTTTCCGATAAGAGTCTGGCTTAATTGTTTTAGAGTGATCCCCTCAGATTTGGGCCAAAGGTTATTCTTGATGAGTTTTAGGGTCTCCTTGTCATATATCGTTAACTAAATTTAGAATTTTATAGAAAAGAGTTACTAGGACGGGACAACAAGAAAATTCGAGGTATTGGAAAAAAAGTGACAAGTGTCTATTTTAATAAAGTTTTAAGATGGATACTTGTCACTTTCTTGTGTCTTCTCAAGAAAGGGACACAAGAAAGTGACAAGTGTTTATCTTAATAAATACGTGTATGTTATTAAATAATAATGATATTATAAATATTTTATTAAAGAAAAAATACTAATTATATTAAATAAGAATATATAATATAAATCAAAATATAACTAATTAATTAAAGAAAAATATTAATTTATTATATACAAACATTTCCACTTGACAAGTTAAATATTTCGAGACGATTATAATAGTCTGACAAGTTATAATTTATTTACAAATTTATAAATTATATTGTTTTTAATGTACAACCCGTGTAATATACGGGATTGTAACCTACTATGAAACAAATAAAAGGTTTTGAAATAAATTAATTAAGTTGATTTTTCGCCATCGTAGTTTGAATATGGCAGGTCATTATTCAAGTAACCCTATGAATATAACTATATTTTCTTTATTATTTTGTGTTAGCTAAAGCAATTTAAACATTAGTTGTTTCAATTGTTTGGTGTGTTCCTTTTTGACTTGGCTTTCTTTTGAAAATAAAAGTCAACTTTAAATCTTGAAACTGTCTATAGTTTATCGTAAGTATAGTTGTGTCCGTGATCCATATCCATATATGGTTGCCTTTCATTCTCACATAATGAATTGTACGTACGTAAGATTTGTGAATATTCAAGACATGTGAATTATTATCACATTATCTTTTTGTTCACCGATAAATATTTATGGGGATACGAAATCAATATGTAGGTATTATATTTCGTCTTGCATGAGCATCTTTCCGAATTTTGTTAAACATTTTTAGGTTGAATATTTTGTTGGTACACATGAGATTTCAATCGGATAACACAATTAAAGAGAAATTCTTAATAACGAACATGAATTTTCTGTTGTGAAAAATACTTTACCAGAATTTTTATTGAATTCGGTCGTATAATAAGACCAAATCATTAATCCTTTATCTAGAGGATAAAAAGTCATAACGAATCGTTAAAACTTTTCACAAAAATCTATAGCAACTGACGGTTATAATTGTTCACAACTAAATCAGTACGAACATTAGCAAAAAAGAATCATCGGTTATTACCGACCATTTAATTTCTACCGAAATACAAAGTTGCTACCCATGTACCAATTTGTTACCGAACTATATACCAAACCAAACCAAACCAAACGTACCCAGTATAATCCCACACATAGCTAACGCTATTAGTAGGCTCTGGGGAGGGTGTGATGAGGGCAAACCTTACCCCTATCCCAAGGGATAGAGAGGCTGCTCCCGTTTAGACCCACGGCTCCATAGGAAAGAAAAAGATAAAAATATAAATAAAATTAATGAGTAATAAAGTAAAATAAATCTAACAGTAATCTAACAATTAGCAGTGTATGACTAGAGTATATTACCGAACTATATAGTTATTACCAATTATTAGTAGCAAATTTCTACTGTCAAATTAGTTCCTTCTTATATGATCTCAAGCAACGATGTAAGACCTTAAGGCCGATGACTCCAAAATTATTTAAGTATAAATGTTGCTGACAGTTCAATTCATATGCTGATAGTTCAACTCTACTGATAATTACAGTCTTACTACGAATAAACTACATTGTTGTTGTTAATAGAGCAACTTGCAAATGATAGAACAATTATGTCGCTGATAAAACAATTCTGTCATTTGATAATGGTTTCACTGTTGATAGACCAAATGTGTTGCTGATGAACATATTTGTTGAGGATAGATTCGTTTCATGTGAATAATAAGATCAACGATATGTGTTGAATCTTATCCTTAGAATCAATGGTTTGTATTGATTCTAATGAGTCAATAACGATCTATATATGTATTAGGATTTCTCACTTGTAAATTATGCTTGTATGCGTTATTGCAACCTAGTAAACAATTTGAGAGTGAAATACATTGAGCTTGAAAAGTAATTCTCATATGTTCTTATTGTTCTTAGATAGGCAGTTGTTATTTTTCCCGTCAATCTCAACTACAAACATAACCAACATGTATTGTTTTAGAGAAACACCGATCCGCAAGTTTTGTAAGAGCTTTACCTCTTGATCAAGCAAATTCACACTTATTTGATTGAGTTCCGGTTCTGTTTTCTAGCTTTGTTTTTCTCTCTAACCAAACAAAATGGCATCACAAAACAGTTTTGATGACGTTGGTATCAAAAACAAACCTCCATGATTGACCAATGGTGATGATTATGACATGTGGTGAAAGAGAATGAGAAGCTTCATATGCTATCAAGATTAAGGCATGTGGAGATCCATTGTTGATCCATTTGTTCCTATGGTAGCCTATACAGATGTAGGAGGCAACTCTGTAAAGGAACTATCAAAGTACTCTGATGAAGATAGCAAAAGAATGGTGGTGGATTTCAAGGCTTTGGGGCTATTCAAATGTCTTAAACAAATGATATTTATTGTAACTTCAAGGAGATCAAGATTGTAAAAGAATTATGGGAAGCTTTGGAAATGTTGTTTGCTGGATATAAGGAACTTGAAGAAAGTAGAAGAGATGTTCTCAAGCAACAAAGATCAAATACTTATAGGATAACTTTTTGGTCTTACATGATAACTTTTTAATTTTGATTTGTTTTCCTTAAATTGAGACCTTGTCGAAGCTTTACACTCACCCTTTTTACTCTAAACACATGTAAATACTTACCAAATAGATCTTTCTCTCATTCCTTTCATATTATTATATCATTTGAGAATATCAAACATCAAGTAAGGATCAAAGAGAAAAAAAAGAGTTATTTTATGTCTATCATCTTATCATTCTTGTGTTGTATTAATGTGGTAGTTTGTTACCACTTCCTATGAGATATTTATAAGGGCAATAACTACACTTATGTGTGAGTTAGTGATGCATACGTGAGTTAGTGATGCATACGCCGGATAATCAGGATGAAAGGCAATGCTATTTGATTTTGTCAATACGCAATATACGCCGAAACTAATTGCAATGTAAACCTAAAATCCTATTATATAATACATTATATATAAACTTTAGGAAACTAAGCGTACACTATTTAAAATTCAAAATACAAGATATATAGAAATACATAAAAGATTGTTATAATCCTTGAGATTATCCATTCCCTTTCCTAAGTCGTTACTCGGTCCACCATGTTCCCCGACCCACTTATCCTTCTCCATAGAGGCCAAATGTACCAACAATCCAAAGCCCAGGCCTACATGCCCAATCACACATACTCGTAACCAAGAACGTGTATACTCCTGCATCATACCCGTCAAGTTAGAAAAAACTCGACCTAGAGTCTTACATAGCTCAACAACAAAACCCATTAAAACCCGATGTCCCCCAGGATGCCTACAAGAAATGTAAGCATTAGGGGCGAGGGCTTTAGGAGCGATTTTAACCTTTAGGGGCGATACCTACTTTAATCCGCGTGAAAAAATCCACTAGTTAAACCATCCGCTGATCTGAAATTGATCTAATGGTTAGGGAAGAAAGAGCATTAGGGGCGAGACCATTAGGGGCGATAAATCGCCCCTAAAACCCTAAGTACTTGTGGCAGGGTATTTCCCTCCAAGAAGTCAGATCTGCTCCATTGCTCTCCCCATCTGCTCTATTGCTCTCCATCTTTTACCGCCCTCACCACCTGCAACCACCACCACCACCACGTCGCACCATCGCCTGCAACCCCTCGCTGGACCACCACCTGCAACCACCACCACCACGTCGCGTTATCGCCTGCAACCACCACCACCACCATGTCGCGTTACCACCTGCAACCACCATCACCACGTCGCACCACCGCCTGCAACCCCTCGCCGGACCACCGCCTGCAACCACCACCACTACTTCGAGGAACTATTCCTTGCTTCAAAATCTGTTGCTGCTTCTCTATAACAAATATTTAGGTCAATTTCTTCTTCTTCATCTCACACATTACCACTGTTATTATCAATTTGAGTTTTTAATTCACATTGCTTAGATTTAATGATATGAGCATAGTGTGAGAAGGATTTAGCCCTATTGTATTTATGCATTTGATATGTAATGTGGGTTTTGAGTAGATTAATGATTGAACGAAACTGGTATGTGTTTTGAATCGTTTGCAGGTGTTATGGTTTAAATCAATGTCAACTTTGTTGGCCTTGAATAAGGTTTTAGGGTTTTAATTGATGTCAATTTGAACATGTCCTTCTAGCTCGAAGAGTAGACTATTTAAAAAAACTGAGTTTGAGTACTGCATGTTTAGCATAGGCATTTCCTCTGAGTTAGTGTGTGGGTCACAAGAGGAGAAAGCTATAATCATTCTACAATTGGTTGTTTGAAATGTGAAATTAAGAATAAGTTCATAGTGGCTTCGGTTTAGTGGTAAAGTATGTCAAGGTCTTGGTAAAGTGGATTAAGAGAGTTGCTTACCTACACAGGCTGCTACAAAGTCATTTAGAGTTGCCTCCACGACTATATTAACATATGGATCATATGGTCTTGGTGTGAGTTTCTGTTTTATTTATTTATTTATTGGTTGTTTGATTTCTCTTTGTAGCAAAATATGTTGGACTCTAATTTGTTTTAAAATGTTGTTTAGGTGCATAATGCAGAATCTGATATTGATGCTCTGTGTGTCGGCCCTTGGTTTGCCTCTTTGACAGCGAGTCATCTTGCAGTTTCTTCATTTAATTTGTGAGCACAACATTTAATCAAACTTGTGTTATTTAATGTTGTGCAGGACTTTTTCATAGTTCTACATGAAATTTTTGCAAAAAGGGTAGAAGTGTCGGATATCCATTGTGTTAAAGATGCAAAGGTTCCTTTAATGATGTTTAAATTTGAAGGAATTTCTGTCGACTTGCCTTATGCTCAACTTCAAGTAATAACTGTTCCTGAGGTAACTTTAAGTTTTCTTTTTCTTCTTCTAATTAGTTTACTTGAAATGGTTGGAATACACACGTTTAAATGAATTTGATTTGCAGAATGTTGACATACTCAACCCGTTGTTCTTAAACGGGATTGATGAATTTGATTTGCAGAATGTTGACATCTATCCTTTGGGATTACTCGAAAATCAGACTATGAGGTATGTTTTATGTATCAAAGTTCTTTTATATTATTTTATTTTATTGAGTTTTAAGATCATACATCATATCCATAATGGACTAACACCCAAACTTTGAACTATTTTCGAAGTTCTTTTATGTTATTTTATTTTACTAGTTTCGATCTGTTCTATAGAACACATCCTTTGTATTCAATGTTTTTTACATCCTTCATTTAATGTTTTTATACCCGTATTTATAAATTATATGTTTATTTTGATAGGGAATGATGGTAAAACTTATACAACATGAGAAGCCCGAAAATTATCACAAACCGGAACAAGTAGAAGACCGGTCACTACAGGGCTCGGAAATAGCAAGGAGGCTTTTATACAACTAATTACAAGATTTGTTGTTGCAACTGGAGGAGGCACATGGACGAGGGAGACGGGAATGACGATACAGAGTAGCTAGTTTTATGTATTAAATATTTTTATGTGTTTACGACATTTGGGAATATTATGTAGTTTTTTATGTTTATATCAATGGTCCTAAATCTGCAGATTGATCTATTTGTTTGTTTAAATTTACTGTTTTATGAAAAAAAACTGGATATATTAAAAATAACAAAAAAACTATAAAAAGCTGGGAAAGACCATTAGGGGCGATTGTTAGGCTTTTAGGGGCGATATTATTGCCGCTAAAAGTCAAAGGAAAAAGGCGGCAAAGAGTTTTAGGGGCGAAAATATCGCCCCTAAAGCTATTAGCAATAGGGGCGATTTTGGAGGGCTTTAGGGGCGATAAATAAGCATTAGCGACGTAGCAATAGGGGCGATCCTTTAGCGGCGATATATCGCCGCTATTAGCAATAGGGGCGATTTTGGCGGGCTTTAGGGGCGATAATTATCGCCCCTATTGCTCCGTCTCCTTGTAGAGCCCAAGAATATTAGGTCCATTGAAGCCAAAAATCTCACTAAAGCCCAACTTAGCATCCAGTCAACCGATGTTAGAAAAAGACTTGACCTCAAGGCCTTCAGAAGAACATTTGTGAGATACTAATCATTGACTTGTAGGGATGCAATTCCCAAGACCGCGAGACACTTCATTTTCCCATTGCACCCGATCAGAGTAAACCCGGTATACCGCCCATATGATAATGCTACCCAAATCATTGGATTCGTTTGTTCATCTCCAACCTTAACCCGACAAGAAGCCCTCTACCAACTGAACTGAATCTGTCAAGCAATATATTTACATTAAATCTAAAATTTTATGTTCATTAGTTTGAAATCAGTCTTGTTATATTATTTTTTGTAAATGATTTTTTTAGCGTTTGGTGCATTGGTGCATTCCTACAATAACGCATCTAACTCATACAACAGTATGCCCACTTTTAGGTTTGATTATGTTCTAGCTAGAAATTGTATCCCGCGTTCCGCGTCGGGAATAAGACCTTAGACAGTTGAGACGATGATATTAATGTGGCTAAACATAAAAGGAAACGCGGTTAAATAAATTTTGTCCGCGCACTGCAGCGCGAGACGGACCATAAACGGTTGAGGCGGTGAGATTAACGTGTCAAAGCAAAAAAGAGAAACGTAGTTAAATATATAAAAGAAACGTATAAAGTTACATCGACTTGGTTGTGGAGGTCGAAACATATATAAAAGACAGTTAAACAACGGTACCGATGTTTTCAGTAATGGCGGTCTCATTCTTCACGGCAGTCAGTCGATATAACCCACGATATATAAAAAATACTATATTTTGAATACTACGTTTTTAAAAAAATTTATACCGAGACGTCAAGAAAAAAAACATACAAAGGTGAAATGATCTTAGAAATCATTTTTAACCCCTATACTTATAACTCATAGTATTTTCATCCCTTAAATTTTGTATTTTATAACAATTGAGCCTTGCGTGGGGGAGACTTCCGTGTCACACAGTGGGAGGCGGACCTTAAACAAGTGAGGTGATGACATTAACGTGGCTAAACACAAAAAAAATGTGGTTAAGTACATTGAATAAACGTATAAAGTTACGACGAATTTGTTGTGAGCTTCGCCCTCTATCGTGGGAGGCCCCCGACACGGTGGGAGATGGATCTTAAATGGCTTAGACGGCGGCATTAACGTGACTGAACACAAAAAGAAACGTGGTTAATTACATAGAAGAAAACGTATAAAGTTATGGTGAATCGGTTGTGGAGATTGAAACCAGATAAAAAAAAGTTATATAACGGAACCAATGTTTTTCAGTCGGTGTCGATCTCGTTCTTCACGGTACCACCACGTTACTCGTAAGTCGATATAACATACAACACCTTAAAAACACCTTACATTGAATACGACTCCGCTTTTTAACAAAATTTATGCGGGAACATTAAGATGAAAAATAATTAACGAACGAAAATTATTATATATACTATATGGGGTAAACTCAAATTTTTATAAACTTGAGAGGGTTAAAGTGATATTTTATAAAGTCGAAGGTGAGTTATGACATTTTAACAAATTGAAAGGTTAGAATTGCATTCTAAGAAAGTGTAGGGATTGGGTTGGTCGGTGGCATTAGCCACCGACACTTGTGATTAAAGTGTTTATAAGATGTAAATATGTATAACTAGGGGCGGACCTACCCTTAGGCTAGGGGTAGCCCTTGTTACGCCTCAACTTTTACACGCGTGCAATTTTTTTTACGGTTTTATGTATCCGGTTACTATGAGCAAAAATTACGTTACCCCTCAAACTTTTTTAAAAGCTCAACACTTCATAAAAAGCCTAAAATTTTATAAAAAAACCTAATACTTTATAAAAAGTCCTCACATTTTATTAAATGTTTTGAGGTATTGGGTTTTAATAAAATATTTGGGCTTTAGCCGGCCCAAATGTTTTATTACAACCCAATAACTGAAAGACTCAATTATCAAATCCAACTTACCCAAACGATTGGCCAAGAAGAAAGACAGGGAGCGGGAACTGTGAGAGTTAGAGACCGACCACTCGACTAGTCGCTCAACCTGAGCAGTGACCACCGCCTGGCCCCTCTTCCGCCAAACCCCAGTCCTCCGCCTCTGTAGTCGCAAGTTACTATCAAAAAAAATTGTTTACATAGATGTACGGTCAAAAAAAATTCATTTACATGAAATTACGGAAAAAAAAATTCGTTACCCCTAAACTTTTTTTCTATATCCGTCACTGTGTATATCAGTGTGCCCGTGTGTCCACTTTGTAGCTTTAATTCGTTGTTGTAAAGTGTTCTGATAGACATGTATATAACTTTGTATCTAATCTAAACAACATTTCTTCCATTTTCCGGATTTGATTCGTCGCCGTCGCCATAATATTTGAGAGAGAGAGAGCTTCGGGAATGGGGTTAAGTGTATATACAAAATGAAACTCAGTGTATATACATGTGAAACTAACAAAATAATTAACTGACTAAATAAGTGGGAGATGGGGTCTAGTGGTAAGAGAAGTGTCTCGTAACCAATAGTTTGTAGTTTCAAACCTTATGCAGAGAAAAATAAAATAAAATATCATTAGTTTATTGTCGTCGTTAATTAGATTTCTTGAGATGCATTATCCGCGGATTGATCATTTCAAATATATTAAACAAATATTATCTTATATACACTAATACACGTTTTGACGTTTTCACCTAAACGCGTTATGCACAAAAAAATATATATTAGCTAGCTATACGTGAATAGACACCTGTTTTGTTGGTTCCTTTCGGACTTTGGCTTGTTTTAAATAATGAAAGTCAACTTCCATTTTATAATTAAAGGAAAAATACGAAAATGGACATTTGACCAGAAAATTTTTTAAAAATGGGCATTCATATTTAGCTTACTGTTTCATGAACATTGGAGTACGAACCAAGCAAGCCGGCTAAAATTTCCGTGTCAACATTCTATTTGTTAGAGTACGAATCAATAAAATTGTGACACGTGGCAGGCTTAGCCGTCTAATGCCTTTAGCCGGCTATATCCATCTATTAGACGACTAAAAGTAGATCTTAGCCTTTAAAAATTTCATAGGCTAAGCCGTCTAATAGACGGCTAAAAGTAGATTTTAGCCTTTTAAATGCATTAGACGGCTAAAACCGTTTATTAGACGCCTATAGCCGTCTATTATACGGCTAAGCCTGCCACGTATCACATGCTTATTGGCTCGTACTCTGATAAATGGAATGTTGGCACGGAAATTTAAGCCGGCTAGTTTAGCCGTCTTTAGTCGTCTGTAATGACCAATGTCCATGAAACAGTAGGCTAAATAAGGATGTCCATTTTTGAGTATTTTCTTAGTCAAATGTCCATTTTCGTATTTTTCCCTTTAATTAATCATATATATATCATACTTAAGTTAGCTACTTGGTCCATGCATGCAGTTTTAATTAAAATTTTAATTCAACATATTAATGTTATAAACATTTTTGAAACCGTCTAATTAGAATAGCTTCCTTGCACCTCCATATACGATTGACTTTTACTCTTACATAGACTATATATACCTTCATACCCTCCCTTCTATCTCAACATCATCATCTCATTTACGAAATTAAATAATTAAACACAAAGACAAATCTTTGACACAATCACATTACCACTCTTTGTTAATTAGTAATGGAGGTTTCTTCAAGCAAAATGGTTGCTTTGTTGGTTCTCTTGTTAGTCACACTCACACCCTTGTCACTAGGCCAAGGCAAACGCGGAGGCACTCGCGTTGGCTACTACAGGTCCACCTGCCCTAGGGTCGAATCCATAGTCCAGTCAGCGGTTCAGTCTGCTGTCCGAGCCAACCCCACATTCGCACCTGGTTTACTAAGGATGTTTTTCCATGACTGCTTTGTCAATGGTTGTGATGCATCTATATTAATTGAGGGCTCATCCACTAAGAAGACAGCACGGCCAAACTCCCTCTTGAGAGGCTTTGAAGTTATTAATGCTGCAAAGTCCCAGCTCGAAACCGCCTGCCCGGGAGTGGTCTCGTGTGCTGATATTGTTGCCCTAGCTGCCCGTGATTCGGTGGTGCAGGTATGTTATATGTTTTCTTAACCCCTTAATTATTCTCTAATGGTGCTTATACATCAACAAGTTAATTAACCACTTTTATAATGACATCTTGCAGACCGGTGGGCGTAGTTGGCAGGTGCCATTAGGACGTAGAGATGGATTGGTTTCGCAAGCATCGGATACTGCAAACTTGCCTGCTTTTAACGACCCTATTAGTGTCCAAATCAGTAAGTTTGCTGACAAAGGTCTCAACACACAAGATCTTGTTACTCTTGTTGGTAAGTAGAACAAAATAAAACGTACAATAATACTAAATTAATACATCAATATTACGGCCTCAATTATAAACTAAAGTTGTGATTTATATTTTTGTTTACCAGGTGGTCACACAATTGGAACATCAGCTTGTGCCTTTATTAGTGTCAGGTTATACAACTTCAACAACACCAATGGACCAGACCCTGATATAAACCAAGCATTTCTACCACAACTCCGAGCACTTTGCCCTGATGGTGGTGATGGGTCGAGGCGCGTGGCCCTTGATACAGGTAGCGTTAATAGTTTTGGCAGTTCTTACTATGAAAACTTGAGGAATGGGAGGGGAGTTATTGAATCCGACGCAAAACTATGGAGTGACCGGAGGACTCAGAGGTATGTACGAGGGTTTTTGGGGCAAGCTGGATCGAGATTTAACGCGGAGTTTGGAAGAGCGATGGTGAAGATGGGTAATGTTGAGGTGAAAACAGGGAGACAAGGTGAAATACGTAGAGTGTGTACTGCAACCAATTGATAAGAATGTGGATGGGTTTAACACAATTCTGAAGTTAAGTTGTCTATAGAATGAACTTGCAAAAAATCGATTGAAAAATTGTATTGATTTGTTTGACATTGAATAATATTCTTTTTTATGGAAGATTTAATACGAACCTATATCCTCATTACATAGGAATAATGAAAGTGAGATGAAAATAGTATATATAGGATACGTTCTGCACTATTACTGACTGGATCTTCGATTTACATACTCCAATTAATTAATTGGAACTCACTTAAAGATTACTACAATCTAAAAGATGGAGAATAGAGATTTAGGGTTGAGTTCATGATAAAACTCCTTTTCGTAAGAAAACTCATGAAAACCTACCCTAAAGAATTTCAATTGAACTCATTTCAACGCGTTAGAAAACTCGATCTAAAACCTAAAGCTAAACCTTAAAATCTAAACCTTAAAAACTAAACCCACCTCCCCCACCCCCGAAAAACCTAACCCCCTCCCACCCCACTCCCAAAAACCTAAACGCCGATCCATTTCCAACGCCGCCAAAATGAGTTCATTCGGAGTTCGTTTGGGTCGGTTTTCGCGAGTTTTCTCATGAAGAAATAGTTTTCTCATGATCATTCCCCTAGAGCTTTATAACCTTTAAGTTTTACAATTATTTATGAATAATAACATACAAATTTTGGATAAGTCGATGGGTGCGCTAGGTTCATAGATTATTTCAAATGAATTGAAAGTCCATGTTTAAGTATGCACATCAGAACAAAAGTATAAGAAAATGGATAATAGGAACTCACCTGATAAGTTATATATCCTCTACGTACTATCAACTAGTTCAAGAGGCATCACTCACAATCTGAATTGATGATTAATAAAACATTAGTCTACACTTTCTACTAGTTCAACAAAACTAGGCAATTTCGCTTTATGAGTTCTCAGCGAAGCTAGATTAGTTTCCTTCCTGTGGTCTCAAAGAAACTAGGTTACTTTCGCTACTTATGATCTCGGCGAAATAAGGTAGTTTCGCTTGATCATCTTCTTCGCTGAAAACTCTAGTTTCTGCATGTTAATGGCGGCTAGGCTCATATACGATCAAGATCCTGACGTTTTACGTTCGAAACGTTTGTTTAACTCTTGTGAGTCGAGATGTATGATTTATTTCCCATTTAACATGTAAAATCCATTATTTTTGTATTGAAACCCAAAAACCCCATTTTGAACAAAAACTCATATTTAGGATGAATAGCTACCTGTTGATGCTTAATTCTTCTTGCCGAGCAATCCATGGACGAATACCAACGATCTTGGAGCTTGATTGAAGCAAAACTTGCCTCTCTCTCTCTAGAAACTTGGGGAGAAGTGTGGAATGAGGGTGGGAAATGGGGAGGCTAAGGTTTAAGTCCATTTCCATCCCTTCCCAAGCCCACGACTACGTATAAAGGTCTTTCGTTTCTTTTTTTATTATTATTTACACATTTTGTCCACGTCCTTTAATTCTTTCGTTCTTGCTTAAAAAAAACGACGTGTCGGATTTCAAAATGTTACAATTGTATTAATACTCGTTGCTACAGATAGCAGAAAATCAAAAAGAAAATCAAAGATAAATTTTATAAATATCACTAGCTATACTTTATTTATTGCCCAAGATCGATGACGATAATTGAATCACACTAAAAAATGCAAATCACACACTTTATATACTAATAATTGCAGGGATTCGTAACCCCTGACTTGTTCTTGACACACAATATATACACACAGGAAAGAAGGGATAAGCTGATGCGTTCTTTTTGTTAAGCGTTGTGTCCCCTCATATACGGTTTTAAGGTTTCAAACTTTACACAACTGAACCTTCTAACTTAACTCAAACATACACTTTAAACTATTTACATCTTTGACTTGTAACTTTACTTCATCATTCAAACGTGAGATAAACAATTAGGTTGCTAACAATCCCCCCCCCCCCCCCTAATTGTTCTTGATCTTTATTGCCTCATTTATCTTTAAACTTTGGCTATCTTCCATTTTAATGGATATCATCTTCTTTGACTTTGTCTTCATGAATTATAGCTAGAACTTTGTCTTTTATGCCTTTAGCCTTTTCTTGAGTATCAACTTGTACACCATATTCTTTCACGTGTGTCATTCCATCCTTTCGAGTTTTGACTAGTGTGTGTCTAGATTATAAAACATGAACTACTTCTAGTTTCATCTTCTTGTAGCATGGTTCTGTATCTTTGTCATTCTTGCTTTCAAACATACAATAAACTGTTTATCTTCTTGGATTTTCTTATTTGTAAGGACTGCATCTTTTTCACCTTCAAACTGTACTCCTTTTAACATCAGTTCTTCTATATCTCTCTCTCTCTCTCTTTGCAATATCTCTCAAATTTTTCAAACTCTCTTAACTCTTGCTTTCTCTTTTCTTCAAACAACTTCTAGCGTACATACAAGTGTTTCTCAAACTCTGTTTCTCTATTTCTCAATTTAATCTCAAATTCATGTTTCTTCCTCTCAAAGTCTTAAAGTATATATGACTTCCAAAACTCTAATTCTCTATTCATATTACTTTATGATTCTAATCTTAAGCATTTCATCTTATCCTCTTGTGCCTCGTTACTGAGATGAGGATCTTTGACTTGCTTCTTCTCAATACTGAATCCTCTCCATTCTAGTTTCTTCATGATCAAAATATTTTGATAATTTCTTTCTCAGTTGAGGGAGTCTTTTCATGTTCTTATCCATACTCTTGTATAAGATTTGATTTTTTGTCTTAATTTTTGAATATATGAAGAGGGTATTGATTTATATTCTAAGGAATGCTTATTCTAATTAATAATTTTAAAAACGCCACTTGTCATCATCATATTTTTTCTCAACAATCTTCTAATTTTTTCTATTTTAACTAAGTTTGAATTTTAAAATTTAATTATATTAATGTTTTTATTTTTCAAAAAAGATAATATAAAATTTGAATTCTAATTATTATTTAATTAAGGAAACAAGAATTTTATTTCTTATTTTAATTTTTTTACACATTATTGTATTTTTATTTTTTTATTAAACAAACTCGTGTAATACATGGGTATATAATCCAGTTATAGAATATAATAATAAGGACTACTGATTTGTTTTCAAGCATTTGAAGTTTTATTTGAAGACTATTATAAAATATCAATTATGATGATTTATTAATCGTTTCTAGATTACTATGTCGCGTGACATGTCAGCTTTAAATGGGTTAGGGTATTACAACTACTATATGTGATCAATTTCCACATGACAATGGAAATCGCATATAAGCTTACATTTTATTTATTTTTATGTTTAAGTTTATTAATTTAGAATATAATAATATTTAAGTTTTAATTTAACCTTTTTGCAACGTTGGATCACTAAATCATAACATTACCTTATTTTATTTTATTTATTTTTCTTGATATAAAAGGGAAATTGATAGTGACGTAGCAAACATCATCCAGAACCAGAAGATACATGCCCTAACATAAAAATTAAATTAAAACTAAAACAATAAAACCTCTCAAATTCGGTCTCAAAACTAATGTTATTCAAAAATCTTCCACCAAACTAGCTTTTGATTCACTAAACTGGGGTTTTCTGGATTTGGTAACGGAATAAATGAATTTCGGAAAAGTTTGGAGACATTGGATCAAAGGATATCTTAAATCCAGGAGGTCATCAGTGTTGATCAATGGCTCCCCCATGGATGAATTCCCAATAGAGAAGGGGGTAAGACAAGGAGACCCAATATCCTCCTTCCTGTTTATAATAGCAATGGAGGGGCTTACTACTATGATGAAGTCGGCTATTCGAATGGGTCTATTTAAGGGGATTGCTTCACCCAATAAAGGTCCGGTTGTTTCCCATTCCATGTACGCAGACGATGTGTTTTTCTTAGGGGAATGGGAGGAAGGGAATATAAGAAACCTCAAACGTTTCTAAGATGATTTTATTTAGTATCCGGGTTAAAGATCAACTTCAACAAAATCAAGCTCATAAGAGTGGGGATTCCTGAATATGAAGTGACAAGCATGGCCATGCATGTTGGTTGTTTAGTGGAATCGCTACCTATAACCCACCTACGTTTTCCTATCGGGGCAAACATGAAACTATACAAACACTGGTTGCCAATGGTGAATAAATTCAAAGCTAAGTTAAGCAGTTGGGAAGCGAAACATCTCACGCACGGAGGTAGACTTACACTCTCAAAAGCGGTTTTGGACATCCTTCCACTTTATTTTTTGTCCATGTTTAATGCCCCACGCCGGGTTATGAAAGAGTTGGAAGCAATTAGAAGAAGGTTCCTATGGGGGGAATGCTACATCAAAAAAAATCCATTGGGTAGCGTGGGATAATATTATCAAGCCAAGACGAATGAGGGGATTGGGAGTGGGAAGCCTAAACACCATGAATCAAGCTCTTCTCAAAAAATGGAAATGGAAGGCCTTGAATGATCCAAATAGGTTATGGGCATCATGTTTAAAAGCTATACACAATTCCTCATTAGAATCGGTGGAGGATTTACATAGAAATTCCAAGAAGGACGTTTGGTCCTCAATTGTTTCGGCATCTAAGACATTGGGTGAACTGGGGACTGATCTTAACAATCATATTCGGAAGCAAATTGGAAACGGATGCAGATCATCATTTTGGAAGCTAAGTTGGTTCGGGTTAGGTTCCTTTAAATCACACTTCCTGTACCTATATAAAATTGAAAAGAGAAAAAAGTGTTCTATTACGGATAGGGTGATCAAAAAAGATGACGGGCAAATAGAATTCAAATGGGAATGGTCAAATAAAAAAGAGGCAAAAAACAGGGAGGAAAAAATAATGGACCTGGAAGAAATGATCAGATCATACAACTTCCAAGAAGGTGAAGATAAATGGGTATGGGCCGACGATCCAAGCAGTAATTTCACCACAAAATCGTGCTGAAAATAGTTGGAGAAAAAAACTTGCACCAAAACAAAATAGAGGTCTCTTAGATCAATTGGGTTCCCCTGAATACACGTTGTTTCATTTGGAAGCTAGCCTAGTTTCGGCTTCCACTAGCTGGTTCGTTAGCAGCAAGAGGTATTCCTCTTCAATCCGCGTTATGTTCAATGTGTTTACAAGAAACGGAGACGGCCGATCACACTTATACGTTGCCATCTGGCTAAGGAGGTGCTGCGCAGAATTGAGAATTGGCCCGGAATGAATATCTCTTCCTTACAGTCTGTAATGGAGCTGCTGATTTTTCTTAAAAACACTGTTGGGACAAAGGAGAGTAGAAAAACTAGATGCCTTATTGGATACTGCACACTGTGGGTGATTTGGAAAACACAAAATAAATAGGTCTTTTCAAAGGAGAGAAGATCGGTGGAAAGCATGATAGAAGACATCAAAACTCAAAGTTTAAAATGGAGACAAATAAGGGGAAAGAATAGCGAATGTAGTTGGGAGACCTGTATAATTAATCCACCATGAGAAGTTTCGACAATAATAGATAAAAAAATTGAATAAAGGAATAACAATGTATGTAGGTAATCTGGTGATTGTCAATTGAGTTTAATGTAATTGGGGTATTTGTTAGTTCTCCGCTAGCTTTTTATGAGAATTCTCATTATTGCCGTTAAAAAAATGGGTGTCGATTGCAAAACCAAGTCTGCCGGCTTTCTCCCTTTCCTAGCCGCCAAACAAAGAACCCAAATAAATGTATTTTCTTGGTCAACGCAGCAGCAAAAGCTACTGCTCTGGGTTCGTCTCGCAAACAGCCGTCAAAGGACTCCTCGAAAACTGTGCCCTAGGCACCCTCCTAGAATTGCCGTCCACACCCATTCCCGTTGCATTCCTTTTTTTCTTTTTAATCCTCTCGTGGGCCTCAAACCAACTTTCAATGGCCGAATATACATCAACATTTCAAGCCCAACTCCAATTAAATAACCTAATACATTCTTGATGCTAAAGCCCACGTATGCAAAAGTCCTTTACATTTTCCATTTTATTTGAGCCCAACTAACTTCTAAATTGTTGGTGTCTTTAGAGGGTGTTTGGGAGTCTGCTGGGAAAGTGCTTATTGACTTTTTCAAAAAGCCAATAAGTCAAAAAAATTAGCATTTTTTTTTTTTAAAAAAACCAATAAATTATAAAGCTATTCTCAAAAACCAAGAATCATGACTTTTGAAAATAACTTATTAACTTTTAAAAAAGTCAATAAATTATTTTCAAAAGCAATCCTCCAAACTCACGCATGTAGCATTCTTCATATTTTGATGAACTCTTTCTTTAAATTCCATTTAATGTTTTTAATCACCAATTAATTAATTTCCTCCAAAAATCAATACTTTCAATTCGTGGACTATTCACAATTGTTAGAATCTTTATTGAATTTATGGTCTTCATAATTGCACTTGATTGCTTAATTCTCTAAACTTTAAATCTTCAATGTAATTGTTTTATATTTGTAGTTTTGTAGCTTTATCTCACTTTTCTTTTCAACCTACAAAATATAAAAACCAATCAAACTAAATTGTTTCACACATACTTAGGATTAAAAACACATAATTATATACAATTAGCACACGTAAATCAATCACTAATCAATGTGTAGGCATACAAGGCTAGACCGATTAAAATACAAGTTTTTAGAGAATGATTATAAAGGGTGACTGGTATAACGGGTAAGGTAAGGGAAAGGAGATTGATATGTTTGGACATGTGAATAGGAGACAAATGGTAGTGCCGGTTAGATTAGTGAATTAATCCTCATGCTAGAGAGGAGGATTGGTAGATGCAGACCTAATTAAAGTGACTTGGTATGAGTGGATTAGGCAGGATTTGCTATATTTGCATCTTTTGAGGACATGGTCCAGAATAGGACTTCGTGGAGGCGTACTCGGTTGGTCAGTCGCAACTACGGACCACCTAGCTACATGGTTAAAAAATGTTCCAATTTCGCAATAGTGATTTGAAACTGAATTCCTCGAAGATGATTTCTTTAGTGGTGTTATGGAATGAAGGGAGGTTACGTCTTCGGAGAGTTTGAGATTGGTGTAGATATCCAAATTTTGCACGACACATAGAGATAGCAATCTTAGCGGCACCGGGGAAAAGCGACAAGATATGGCCCTGGATTTTATTTGTCATGAAGTCTTGAATTTGGTCCCCAACCCATTACATCACTTGAAAACGAGTAATGAGTTGAACTCAGAAATCCCTCGTCCGTTCTAGAATCCCCCCCCCCCCCCCTCCCTCCCTCCCTCCAAGCCATCGTTGAACGTGTATGCTATCACCACCGTCTTCTTCAGAATGTCGGTTGAAGACTAAGGGGTTAGGGATTGGGAGGATGAAAAAGATATTTAAAGTATGATATATTAATGACCAAAATACCCTCACAATCAACAAACATGAAGGGGTTTACCGTTAAATGTTGATGGAAATTAGTGTTAGATCCCAAAAATGCTATAAAATGACGACTACATATCTAAAAGATACAAAATTTTGAATTTAAATTCAAAGGTATTTATAAAATCACATGGTCTAATTATTAATTTACATTTTATTTAACATTTTCATGATTTGAGAGAGCTTGGTGTGTGAACCCTAAAAGTAAGATGATTACTCTACTAAAATTCTCTTAGATAAAAAACTAATTTTATTAAAACTATTGCAATTTATGAATAGATAATATTTATAGTAAAGTAGACAAGGCTTTAGCAACATTTGACTGAAATTAAATTATTGTGCATGGCAGATTTACGTGGGCACACTAGTGATGCATGGGGTAATGGGTTGCTCTCAGAGTCACTCATGTCTAGGCTTTAGTAACATTTGACCGAAATTAAATCACCCAACATGCTTTTAATGAGTAGAGATGATTTTACTTGTTTAAATTCAGTCTCTTGTTTTGTGAAGAGCCACTTGCTTGTCATTTTCAATTCACAAAATTTGAATCTTATCCTAATAACGTTAACTAAATCATCTTCGTCGATTTGATTTGGTAGTAGTTTAACTCAATTTCTCTTGCTCTTATCAAAGTCAAAATTTAAATAAACAAATATATATATATATATATATATATATATATATATATATACACTTATATTATCTCAAATTGTAAATATATAATTAAATATTGTACGATATATATATACATATATATATTATGTCAAATTGTAAATAATATACATTATGTCAAATTGTAAATAATTATTGTACGATTTTTCAAAGAGAAAGTTTTGCTCAAGATTCAAAGTATTGTATTTCTATAATTAGTAGTGGTCTAATTATATATTTTTGAATTACTATGATTTTCTTGTAGTTTACTCAAGAAGAAAAAGAAGAATCATCATCTGATTAATTACCATGGTTTAAACCTTTAACATTAAAGTCATTATACTCGGTGGCGGAGCATGAAGAAAAACGCAGGGAGTGTTGGAAATTTTTTTCTTATTAGGGGGGCCGGAACTATAAAATTTTCGGCCCGATACGTAAAAATTAACACTACTGAGCGAAAAATAGGCCTAATACGTATAAATTAACACCACTGAGCGAAAATCGGGGGGCCTGATTATACTTTATTTCTAATGAAATTGTAATTAAGCTACAAACAAAACGAAATACTGATCAGCATCTATACGATATGATGTGTACATTAAGTTCATTTTTCATAATATTTTATAAAATTAGAAGGATGAATATGTAGATGTTTTAATATAATTAATAAAAGTAGCCAAATTACATTAAATTTGGTGTTACTCATTATGCTAAAACTAACAGAAATTTCTTTAAAAATTTTGAATTACACGTGGCAATTTCTAAAATGATACATATCCGATACGAAGATCGACAAGCGGGTTATGATTGGTTCTAAACAGGTTTGAGTTGGTACGTCGATATGACAACGACTCATATATCAACTCATTAATAACATACTTAACCGGCCCATCCGATATAATAAATGAATTACACCTGTCATTTTTCGGTTACTTAGACAAAACATGTTCACATTAGTGTCGGGTTTTTCCAAAATGATCGACTCAATTAGTTGTTGGATACCAACTAATCAACTTTAACATGTTCAGATTAGTGTCGAGTTTTTTCCAAAATGATTAACTCACATGTTAGCTTTACTTAACACAATCTCTAGCTATAATATTGTCTTAGAGACGGAAAATTTGTGTATTTGCATCGATGTTAATGTTATTATGCCGGCCATTGAACATGTAACTAGATTTTGGTTTATTTTTGGCACTCTAGATGTGTACAAGTTTAGAAAATAAAGAAGAATAAAAAAGCTGAATTTTCACGGACTTTCACACTTAAATACCCGACGAGACTAACCTAGTTTCGCTTCCATTTAATAGCACGTTTGCACACGCTCATCAGGTGACCAGTTAATAGCATGTTTGCACACGCTCATCATGTGAGTTTCTACTGCCTATTTTCTACGTTTTTTGGGCTGGTATGCATACTTAAAAGAGAAACATGAGACTTATGAAATGCTTTAGAAAGACAATGTTATATGTTGTAAAAATACATCTTTTTAATGTAAAGAGAAATAAAGACAAAGTAAATAGATAGAGTCCTTGGAAGGAATGTTTTAAAACGAGTGATGTTACAAATAGAACGATTAAGGAACAGATTTAGGGTACTGTGGTGCCTAACGAATGTTGATTATTTATGTGATAATGTGTACTAACGGAATGTAAATGTGATAATGTAAATGTTATGTGAATGTTATGTTGTAGACATAGTTGATTAAATGTTATGTAAATGATTACGTGATAGATAGAGTGAATGAAATGCTATGTTAATGTAAAGAAAAACAGAGGAGACTTGTACAAGCAAACAGATGAGTCTTGTTTTTGTAACAAGCACGGAGACAGAGAAGTCTTGTTTTTGTAACAAGCATAGACACAGAAACGGAGGAGTCTTGCCTTTGGGAAAGCATACAGAGGAGACTTGCCTTTGGGCAAACAAAGCAGAGGAGTGTTGCCTTGTGCAAGCACAGAGGAACCTTGTCATTAGACAATGGTTCAAATGTGTATGATAGAATGAATGTATGTATGTTCACTTATTGTACACAATTAGTAAAAGAAAGTATGATAAATACAGAGTGGGACACCTTAATTGGCTACTCTAAAACAGAGTATTAACAAATGATAGTAATGAAACGATTTTCTATAGCTTATGATGGATAAAGCTTGTTTTATTTATATAATTAAGCTACCAAAAAGAGAAACAAAGTTTACAGATAATAATGTAAAGATATAACTCACCAGTGTTAGCTAACGTTTAGTATGCATGTCAGGTAACTAAGGAACAGAGAAAGAATGAAGTCATGAGGTCTTAGCTAGCATGGTTGGATGGCTGCTTGCTCTAAAGACTGACATTCACATGGCTATAACTTTATGCTTAGACAATGAATGTTAAATGTTTTAATTTGTATGAATTATCGTATGTCAAGACTTCCGTTGTAACGTTTGAATGATTTGAAATTTAAGAACTGTGTTTATGCTTATGTGTGCTAACTATGAGACGTATCCGGTGTGTATATGAGTGCGCGGGAGCAAATATATGATATACGTAACACATAGTGTAAGATCGAGTTAGGGAGTAAACAAAGATAAATACAGGGGTTACATTTATAATTCCCCTTTGTTGTTAAAATCTTCAATTTCAATGGAATTGTAAACTTCATCAAGGATTTTTTTTTTTCAACCAAACGTTTGGTGGAATGAGAGTTGAATTTCAAATAATATTATTTTTAACTAAACATGTTACAAAAAGAAATTTAGATATATTGTAAATAATATCTAAGTGAGATCTTAGTGTGTGCATATTATAAAAATATTCTTTATAATACGAATATAAGTATAAAATTTCAATCCACACATTAAAGATGCTCTTTAGCTAGTTACATCATTTTAGTAGACCCAATATAAAATAATACAAATTTGGCAGCTTATTTGACATCCCACGTTACATTTTAATGAGCCTCACAAGATGACAAGTTTGAATAGCCCAAAAACGATGTAAGTTGGCATTATATGGTTAGGTGTAATATTACGTCTAATTCGTTTGTTATCATCTTTGGCAATCGTAGAACATATAAGCTGCTGCAGGAAGGGGTGCGGAAGGGTCGTGTGGCGCCAAAAAAATGGACCACGATATGATGCCTAATTTTGGATCTTTTCATGTAGAAAGCAAATGGGTATTTGAATAAAACAATGTTTGGCACTTCCAATGCTTGTCTAACCTCGAGCTTGGCTTATTTAAAATAAAAAAGTTTGACATCGAACATTAGAAATAGAACTTATAACAATGTTTTCGTTTTCCCCTCCAAAATTAAGTATTTCATTTAGACACTTCTAATATAAAAATATTCAAGTTCCGAAACGAGTCAAACTCGGGATCCGTTTGTATCGAACTTTAATTGAGTCAAGCTCGAGATCCATTAATTTCGAACTTTATTTTTATAGTTCTAAAGTTCAAGCTCAATTCATCAGTTGTTATTCTATCTAAACTTTTTTTATTTACGTTTATAATTATAATTTTTGTATATAACATAATATGTATTGTTTATGCATTTTTATCATAATTTTAAGAATAATAAAGTTATTATGTAAATATGTATTTAATAAATATATAAATAGCAGACTCGTTTAAGCTTACGAGTCTAGTTAAACTTGAGCTCAAGTTTGTTTATTAAATGATCTATAGTATAAAGTTGAACCTGTTACATAGCTGATCTTAAATAGGTCACGAGCGATTGTTGATGTATTTTTCGTTTAGCAAAGAAGTTGTTTTCTTCTACAGAAGAACCGTGCAATATCAATACTTGATCATTATGATTTAAGTTTTTATAACAAGTAAGTTTTGATAGTTATAATTTGAATATGCCTATTAATTATAACTTTCAACTAAATTTTCTTTATTTCTAACAACTTGGATTATTATGTACTATTAAAATTAAGCTTGCAAGAAGACATTTCATGTTGATTGCTAAAGAACCAATTATCATCAGAATTATGGAAAAAGAATGATATTACTTATTCTATTTTCATTGTTTGACAAGTGTAACTCAAAAGAAATTTTTATATTTTTAAGTAAGAACTTGAAAGCCTTTTTTTTCTTGTCATTTGGATAGCGTTCTTTGTATTTTCATGTATTTTTCCCTTTAATAATAACAATGAATATAATAACTATGGAAATAAAAAGTTCTGTACATAAATAATGACATAAAGCTTATGGTATTTTTTTAATCAAAAGTTTACATTTGTTAGTCGTTTTGGTAATTTAAATCGTTTTAATATAACTTTTTATTTGTTAGGCTTTGACAACTTAATGTATTTTATTAAGTTTTCTGTCAACTCAACCATCCTGTCTACTCACTTGTTTAAAAATATATTTACCCACATGCACATCTTCTTCCTTTACGTTTTCTTTCAACTTCATGCAGAGCTTGTTGCCGTTGTCGGAGAGAACTCCGGTGATGCTAACTTCTATCTTCTCTATTCAATTTTAACACCATAAGAAAGGCAATTTGAAGGGTCAAACACCTATGGTACCTAAACACGAATTTTTTTTCTAGGCCCCCCAAAATATTAGGCCATGATCGGTCGCTCACCTCAGGGCCGACCTGAGTAGAAACATAAGGTTTTCATAACACTAGATCAAAACTTAAGTACATTACAATACTTAATTATCAAAATACAATTACAGTACAAAGTCTAGTGTCAAGTAACCACAACAGGCTGGATAAGTCATCATCTAGCTTCCAACAAAATCATCACCTCAACTCTACCGTTAAGCACCAGATATTAAGAAGCTACTAGTCCAATCAATTGAAGCCAACTATCGCCCACTTTAGATTCGTGCTCAAAGTATTTCGAAGTTAGTATAAACTGGTGCGTTCTTATATCATAATCAAGTAATCATTAATTCAATCAAAATCCTGTAAATGATCATAAATTAAACGAATAAAACTATGCATACGTAATTTCACATTCTAAGATAGTGTGGGGGTCAACGCAAACACATCCACAAAGTCCACTCATAGCGATTAGTCTTTTCGGGGCTCGCCTAAGGCGGTCAGTCCTTTGTGGACTCACAGTTGTGGACTTCGAGACATAGTGATCAGTCCTTTCGGGACTCACTCCCGCCTCTCAAAACCGATGAATTCAATCAAGTGCTAGCTAGCTATATGTATGAATTCACAAATTAACATGCCATGTCAGTTTTATCGAATACAATAATTTCACATTTCTTAGGACATGTTTTCATCATATGTTTAAATGCATCCAAATTTAAACAAATTGCACACATCTCATTTTAAGTCAGATTAAGAGGAACTTACCTTAGAGCTAAGTGTTTAAATCCACAAATCAGTGAAACCGTTACTTCCTCTCGTATCCACACGAACCTGTGTTTAACAAATCATCCCATAGAATCCCAGGATATCATTGAATCAATCCATCAAAACATGAATATAAACAAAGAATAATATTCAGTAAGAAAATAGGGTTTGTCCACCCTTTATCGATTTACTAGACTCGATTTATATACACACTACAAGGAATCAGCGGGACCAATATGAAATGTCGTAACTCCTCCTAATAACCCTATTTTGATCGACGCGTTCATATACAACGTAGTTGAGTCAGTTTCTAGTTTACAAATGTTACACTACGGCCTTTGACACTTTACAAATATACAAACAAACACTAATCTATACTTTCTACGTAACTAGCCCAACGTTTGTTCAAACTTGTATCAAACAATTAAAGCTAACAATCACCCCCTAATTGCTGATCCAAGATTATTTTTCTCTCTATTATACTTTGTTCCATGCTGTTCCTCTTATTTCTCTTTGCTCAAATTTGATCATCACATTTCCTTTCACTTCATGACCTGCATGAAACGTCGTGACTCCTCCTAATAACCCTAATGTGATCGACGCGCTCATATACGACGTAGTTGAGTCGGTTTCCAATTTACAAATTACAAATACACAAACAGATAATAATCTATACTTTCTAATAAATGCATAACAACCGATAACTTTTATTCAAACTTTTATCAAACAATTAAGGCTAACATTGCCATCAATTGTATCCCACTTGTAAAGAAGTTCCAAAATCTCCATCCTTCCTATACACCTTCATGGGGGACCTTGTTGACATTTTATACTCTTACACGTTTGACTTCGTATATATCTCAATTACTATAAATACCCTCACCGAAAATATATCACCCATCATCTCGTTTACAATTTACCACAACAAAGTACTTACTTTCATTTTTGGTAGTGATGAAGGTTGCTTCCATTAACACTATGGACATCTTGACATTTCTTCTATTAGCCACCACTCTGACTACCATGACACAAGGCCAAGTCACACGTGTTGGCTTTTACAGCACCACCTGTCCAAGGGTCGAAACAATTGTCCGATCTGCGGTTCAGTCTGCCGTCGGAGCAGACCCCACAATCGCCGCTGGTATACTAAGAGTATTCTTCCATGACTGCTTTGTCAATGGCTGTGATGGGTCCGTACTAATTGACGGCCCATCATCTGAAAAGACTGGACCGCCCAACCTCTCCTTGAGAGGCTTTGAGGTCATCGATGCTGCAAAATCGCAGCTCGAAACCACATGTCCTGGAGTGGTCTCGTGTTCTGATATTCTTGCCCTTGCTGCCCGTGATGCCGTGGTCCAGGTAATTAATTAAACCTTTCCATAACAAACTATCGTGTTGTTTGTGTCTTACAAAGTTATAATGAATTAACTTAACTATATGTTGCAGGTGGGTGGAACTAGCTGGCAAGTGCCGTTAGGACGTAGAGATGGATTGGTTTCACGAGCATCTGATACCGCAAACTTACCTGCATTTAACGACCCTATTAGTGTCCAAATTAGGAAGTTTGCTGATAAAGGTCTTAACATCCAAGATCTTGTTACTCTTGTTGGTAAGTAAGTAGCTAGAGCACAAAATATAAAGTGAAAATCACGAAAATACACATTTTAACGGACAAAATTACAAAAATAAATATTGACTTTTAACCTACACAAAAATAGACGATTCGACAAATATGCACCGCGGGCGGCTAAGACTGTTAGAATTTAGCCGCCACAAAAACCTTGAATAGTAAAATGTGGTCCATGAAAACAACCAACATATGAAAATAAAACACATGTAAGGTGGGCTGAAAGCCAACGGCTAAAAACAGGTGGTTAAATCCTAACTAGCCGTTAGCCAGCGGCAAAACCCGGGGCTTAATCCTAGTCCGTAGATAAAATGTAGCTGGTTATTACACGTGTACTGATTTGATTGACTGTTTTCGTGAACCATAGTACTTTTTTTTAAGGTTTTTTGTGTCGACTAAATTTTAGTCTCCTTAACCGGCAGGGCATAATTGGTGATACCCGGTGAATATTTCTATTCTTATAAGGCTTAAAGTAATGGATGTTTTAATAAAAAAAAAGTGGGTCAAAATGTTTATTTTTTGTGATTTTCCCAAATAAAAAGCCAAACATCTAAAAACATAACTTTATGTTTCCTAGGTGGACATACAATTGGAACAGGTGCATGTGTAGTATTCAGCTACAGGCTATACAACTTCAACGGCACCAACCAACCCGACCCAGATATCGACCCAGCATTCCTTCCCCAGCTTCGGGCACTTTGTCCCAATGGCGGCGATGGGTCCACACGCGTGGGCTTAGACACAGGTAGCGTTAACCGTTTTGACACTTCCTACTTTACAAACTTGAGGAATGGAAGGGGAGTTCTTGAATCTGATGCAAAGCTATGGAGTGACCCAACCACACGACCAATCGTACAACGGTTCCTGGGACTTAGCGGACTACTTGGATTGAGATTTAACGTTGAGTTTGGAAGATCCATGGTGAAGATGGGTAATATTGAGTTGAAAACCGGGAGTCAAGGTGAAATCCGAAGGGTTTGCAGATCAATCAATTAAATATACGATGAGTTTCCAAACGAAGTGGTATTGGGAAATAAGTTTATACTTATATCATCGTTGTTATAGTTTTATATAAATAAGTTTCAAGCTATTGTCCTTGTTTTTTCTTGTTCAATGGACAGGAAATAAGTTTATTTTGTTTCGTATAGGAATACTTAAGTTGTTTGTATCATCGTCTTTTCTAACATGGAAATATTAAATAAGACTGAATGGATTGAAACTGTACTTGTTAATTGTTAAAACCTTAAAAGATCAACGATGGTATGGATAAAATGAGGATATTTTAAACAAATGGTATCACAAGGGATAGATTCTTGACTTTGTTTTATAAGGGGTCGTCGCCCTTGGTAGGGGCCACCTCTTGGCCTTAAACTAGATTAGTTAGAAGGGAGTATGGTCGTCGCCCTTGGAGTACGGTTAGGGGAGAAATCGCTACTCATATCTAAGAAAAAGGAAGAAGTTGCCCATCCCAAAGCGATCTCTCAAAAAAAACCTTGGAATGTCGCCCATGCCAGGGGAAATCTTTCTTAAAAATGGAGAAGTCGTCCATGCCAAGGGTGATCTCTGCACAACCTTGTAGTTCTCTTGACAACCTATCTGAATGGGCTAGAAAACATCAAGAGCTAGGTCGACCCTACCAATGACGACAACCACCTTGTGAAATGAGAATAAGATTTACCCTGTTGTAAATAAAACTCTTAAAATGACGGTTTGTGTAAGAATTCTCAAATATTTTCCTTGGTATGACATGGAATAAGTCAAAAGTCTTCATGCATGGCTTAATAGTTACCTTTAAGTGGTGTGTCTCACGATAAAAAAGATGAGGGTTTAAATCATGCAAGTTGAAAGTATGATGTATTTATTCTAGAAAATCTAGATGTTGACGTAAAAAAAAAACAAAAAAACTTAAATGGAACCAAAACGTTGAAAACTAGAACGATACCCCGCACTCTGCGGCGGTGCCGTAGCTCGCTGTAATGTTGACAAAACAGGAGCATTAAGATTTGTATTGTAAAAATAAGGAAAAGATAAGGTGACTAATAACTGGAAAAACCGAAATGAAAAACAAATTCCATTAAAAAACAAAAAAAAAAAATACCCCAGCGCGTGTCGACCACTCGGCCAAGTCCCCCTCATTGTTAATCGACCAACAAATAATCTTAAATGCACACTTAAATCGGCTTAGTTAGTAAAAAAAACAAAAACCAACCAATGAAGACTTGACACGTAGTCTAGACGATCAAAATCAACCAATCATGACGGTTCACTGTAGACGGTTGTTAAAATCTATATAGGTATAATTATAATCAAGACCATATTTAAGATAAAAGGATTGAAATCATAAGGTTATTTGTCATATAGCCATGAGCCAAATTTGACAACTACTCGATACGATTACTAAAAACAATACCATATAAACAAGCTACATTATAGAATTAAGTAGTAATTTTACTCGCGTGTTACGGTGATTCAATCCCTACGACTAAACGGTATATCCAAAAATCAATAAAAAATTATGTCGTTGTAAAAATGAGCTTAAACATGAATGTGCATTTAAAAAAAGACTTGATTTTGAAAAAATGCAAATTGGTTTTTAATAATCCAAATTAGGACTCATTGTCTGATAAAAATTCAAACTAACAGTTTGGCTGGTGATAATCCTAACTTTCACTTTTATTGTCAATAGCAGTCCAATAGTATAATCATCATATATTTACACTTGATTTCGTTTGTACATATCTCCAGTTCATTTAAAGTCATCATTTTGAGCAAAAATAAGTATAAATTGAATGTAAATCTATGATTATTATGCTACTGAGACTATCATTGACAATAAAAGTGAAAATTAAGATTATCACCAACCAAACTCTTAGTTTGAATTATTATCAGCCAATAAGTCATAGTTTAAATTATTAAAAACTAATATTCCATGAAAAAAAAAACTTATGTCGAAAAGTAGACCAGCTTGGGTCTGGATAGAATTTATTTCGCCGCCATTCACCACCACAACCCACCATCGCCGCCTCCACCTTTGGCGGAACCGTTGCCGCCACTACAAACACCACCTTTCTACACACACAGCCGACAACCACCACGGTCACTCACCTCAGCCTACAACAACGTCACCGCACTAAACCCTAAATATGGTCGACGCCGCCCTAAACCCTAAATCTGGCCATCGCCACCACGAAACCCTAGATCTAGCCGCCTCCATTGCCACTACTGCCATCACCGGCAGTTGTTGTTCTTCCGCATGTCTAGGGTCAGCAGAAACAAGGCTACTCTCGTGACCCTAGGCGTCTTAAATATGGTCCATATGGAAAGCAAGGAATAATTTATCGATTAACGGTAAGGAGGTTATTTCAAGAAGTATTATGGACGAAATCAAGGTTTTATCATTCCTATGGGTGTCAATCGCTCGAAGCTCAAGGCATTGGAATGGGAGAAGTGGAGAAATTATGGGTGTTAAGAACATTTGTATTTTTATGCTAGTTTTGTAACTTTGGTTAGCTATTTGCTATCCTTCAATGAATGAATTTTTGTTGATCGTTAAAAAAAATGTAAGAGATATGATACCAAAAATCATGGATTGGATACTTACCCAAGTAAAATGGGTCTAATAGACCTACATGGTAATATTAAATGGGTACTGTAATTACCTAATTGGGAACCAACGTGCGCCACATGATGACATATTTAAGTTTGTAATGATAGGTCCACATGAAAAGTAATAGTCAATAAGAACCAGGAGAGCGATAACAGAAAACTATTATGACCAACAGTGTAATGACTTAGGGTGATGAGGCACAACCCTTATCTAAAAATTACCTTAATAAAACCAACCAATTAGGATGTGTCACTTCACTTTTACCCAAATGCTACCCTAATATCCTAAAGTATTAGGGGCACAACCCTAATACCCTAAATTTTTTTAATTTTTTAATTTAAAACTAATATTCTACAAAGTACCCTAAACTAATTTTTTATAGAAAATGATACAAAATAGTTTATATTATATATTCTATAACGTGAGATATATAAATTTGAAGCCTCAATGGATAAGGTTTTGTCCTAGTCAAAGCATTTAGATAAATCCCAGTACACGTGGATGATTCTCATTAGGTGGCATGTGCAATCCTTTGACTACCAGCATCAACCACACTCGGGTAATTATACCCGATTTCTTCTACCCGTGAGCATACCCGAGCTACCCGCATACCCGATCTCCTCTACCAGAGGATGCCCCCTTCACCCTTACCGTACACTTTTGTGCAGATGGTTTTTTTACCTTTTCTTGTTTTGTTTAAGACCATCGCAAGTCAATTAACTCTTTTGTTGTGTTCTTCTCTGCAGTCTTCGTTGGATACTTCAACTCCATAGGTTTGTTCCCATATTCTTCTCCCTCATATGACACATTGGTCATGAGTACAACCCTCACAACACTACAAGAAAATGACCATGTGTCTCCGACGACATGTCGTCGGGATAGGCTAATTTTGAAATTTGAGAAGGGAGACCCTATACCGACGACATGTCGTCGGCACAGGGTTGAGCCAGATGGAGGGAAAACATGAATGAAAAATTGGGAAAAACCTATACCAACGACATGTCGTCGGTATAGGTTAATTTGGATTTTCTTTTTTTTTCTTTTATTTAATAAATTTTCGTCGGTGAATTTTTTTTTTTATTAAAAACAATTATGGGAAAACTCTATACCGACGACATGTCGTCGGTATAGAGTTTTTTTACTTTATTGACCGGTCAAAACCCTACGAAAAGTTATACCGATAACTTGTCATCGGGATAGGGGACCTGTTGCGCCGACTTTCGAGCCTATACCGACGACATGTCATCGGTATAGGTCTCAGCGTGAATAAACTAGGAAACAACTTTCTGCTTCCCATTTCCATGAAAAAAACCCTCAAAACTCTCTCATCTTCTCTCTTTGGCGATTTCCCGTTTTTGGTGTGTTTTGTGGAGCAATCTTCACCAATCTCTCGGGTTTTGAGGTTAGTTAACATCTATGTTTCTATCTTGACAAGAAAATCAACATTTTTGGGTTTTTTGCTTAATTTCTTTGATTTTTGTTAGATGTTTGAAGTTTTGACCATTTTTTTGTGGATTTCAAGTTATTCGAAGCTATTTGCAAACTTAGTTAGTAATTTTTCTATAAATTAGGTTTAGATGTATGTTTGTATGTATATTGTTGTGTTTATTTGTATGTATGTATATATGGTTTAAATGTATGATTTTATAAATTTTATGATGAAATTAGGTTTAGATGTGAAATTAGGTTTAGGTGAAATTTGGGAATTTGGGCATTTATATATGTATGTTTGTATATAATATGTATGTATATATGTGTATGTGTGTTTATATGTATTTGTATTATGTTTATGTATGGAAATGTGTTTATGTATGTAATTTGGGAATTTAAGCATTTATATATGTATGTTTGTATATAATATGTATGTATATATGTGTATGTGTGTTTGTATGTATTTGTATTATGTTTATGTATGGAATTGTGTTTATGTATGTAATTTGGGAATTTGGGCATTTGTTTATGTATGTTTGTAAAGGCTATGTATATACGTGTATGTATGTATTTTTATATATGTAATTGTGTTTGTGTATGTAATTTTAGAATTTGGACATTTATTTATGTGTGTTTGTATATAATATGTATGTATATGTATGCTCGTATATATGATTATGTAATTGCATGATTTGTATGTATATAATTGTGTATGTATTTATGTAATTGTGAATGTATGTATATATCTTTGTATGTATATGTAACTTTATTTAATTTTGTTGCAAGTTCGGAACTCATTGCGGTTGGAGAGGTGTGAATAACATCTTACTTGTGTTTCATTGAATTTTTTTAAGATACGCATCCCGACTTTTATACCTTTATGTACGTCTCATGTTGTGTACACTTGTATGTTTATTTAGGATAACTCTTTAGAATATACCTGTCCGAAATTTATCTGATAGAGATAAATTTTGGATTGTCCCATTTGGGACTGCTTTTTGAATATTCTATCTTATTTAGGATATGTATACATTTTAACGGGTTGACATTTAAGAAAAAAATTGGTAGCTATTTCTCCTTACTCCTTCGAGTTTACGGTTTATCTGCATACTTGGGGAGTTAAGGGGAAATGCTGCTGATTTTTTTCTTAAATAGTCAACTCGTTAAAATGTATACATATGAGATAGAATATTCAAAAAGTGGGTTAGGATCCACCGCCTTAGAGTACCGATCAAATCACATACATTCATTTATATCATTTATTACATGCACGTATACGTGTATGCTTATAACACAATAGATATGACACTAGATATGGCAATTGATAAAAGCTGGGTTACACTGGGAAATCGGAATTCTCCGGCTTTCTTAATCGGTCTTCGCAACTTTATAGAGACGGCCAAGAACCATGTCGACGGTCGAGGTAGAGCGTTTTGCTCGTGTAGACGTTGTTGTAATGCGTGTCGATGGGATTTGAACACGATATATGGCCACATACATGACCGTGGGTTTCTACAATCATATCAGAATTGGATTTATCATGGTGAACAACATCCTCGTGTGGCGGAGATAGCATCACTTTTTGCCCCAAGAACAACACCAATTCCTCCAATAACTACAACAACAAATAATGAGATGTTTGATCCCATAGATGATGTGATGGCGAAGCAAAATACAAACGAGGATAATATAGTTGAAGATGGAACTGGTTTAGACCCAGAGTTTGATGCGTTGTTTGAGGAGCTAAATAAGGAGTTATACCCTGGTTGTAGTCAAATGTCATCCCTAAACTTCATAGCCAAATTAATGCATATCAAAGTTATCAACAAATGGACGAATAGTTCGTTTGACCAACTGTTAGAGCTTCTACAAATTGCATTGTCGAAGGAAAATCACGTTCCAGCGTCACACTATGAAGCTAAGAAGAAACTGAGTAAGATTGGGTTAGGATATCAGTCTATCCATGCTTTCATTAATGATTATGCACTGTTTTGGAAGGAGAATGAATCAATGCAAAACTGTCCGGTTTGTAATGAGAGCAGATGGGTGGATAAAAACACAAAGGGGAAGAAAGTACCACATAAAGTGTTACACTACTTTCCTTTAACTTCACGGCTTTGACGAAGGTATAGTTCAAGATTAACGGCAAAAGAAATGATTTGACATAAAACTGGACGCTCAACGGATGGTATGATGCGACATCCGGTTGATGGGAAGGCATGGCAAGAATTTGATGAGAGATATCCGGATTTTGCTAAAGAACCAAGGAATGTTCGCTTAGGTTTGGCTGCCGATGGTTTTAATCCGTTCGGTAACATGAGTCAGACTTACAGTATGTGGCCGGTAGTGTTAACAACATATAATACACCACCGTGGTTATGTATGAAAGAGTCTTCTTTCATGTTAACATTGCTAATTCCCGAGCCTAAATCACCTAGTAAGGACATTGATGTATTTTTAAGGCCTTTGGTTGATGAGTTGAAAATGTTGTGGGCTGAAGGAGTCTAGGTGAGAGATGCATCAACCAAAACTGTATTTAGGATACATGTGGCACTGTTATGGACTATCAACGATTATCCTGCTCGTAGTAGCTTGTCTGGATGGAGTGGTTAAGGTTATAAAGCATGCCCTACGTGTAACGTTGACACACCTTCGTGCGCTATAACGAATAAGATAGCTTTTGTTGGACACAGAAGATTCTTGCCTAGAAAGCATAAATGGAGGAACGATATGTCGTTTGATGGCAAGAAAAAGACAAAACATCCTCCCCGACGATTGACTAATGCTCAAATATTAGAACAACTAAACAATCTCCCAGATCGTGTTCCGGAGAAACATCCAATGTATGGAGGGGTAAAAAGAAAACGTCTTACATCAGAGTTGAATTGGACTTAACGAAGTATCTTCTTTGAGTTGGATTATTAGTCTTCTCTGCTTTTAAAACACAATCTTGATGTTATGCACGTGGAGAAAAATGTGTGTGAGAGTTTATTGGGTACTTTGTTGATGAACGATAAATAAAAAGACACACACAAAGCCTGCAAAGACTTGAAAAATATGGGTATTCGACATAACCTATGGCTAACACAAAAAAACAACAAGTTGTACCAACCACAAGCTCCTTACTCTTTCACACCCAGTGATCAAGAACGCTTTTGTCAGTTTATTCGTGGAATGAGACTGCCTGATGGATTTGGTTCGAATTTCAAAAATAAGGTACTTCCCAATGATTCAAATATAATTGGGTTAAAGTCTCATTATTATCACATCCTCATGCAACGATTGCTGCCAATAGGGGTACGATCGGGTCTGCACAAAAATGTTTCAACAACAATCAATGACGTTTGCACATTCTTTCAAAAAATTAGTGCACGATCAGTAGATGTGAAAGACATGTATGAAGCAAATGAGGAAGTGGTTAAGATAATATGCAATTTGGAAATGATATATCCTCCAACATTTTTTGACATAATGGTTCATCTCATTCTTCATTTACCTGAAGAAGCTATTCTTGGTGGCCTTGTTTATATGAGATGGATCTTTTGAAAGATACATGAAAAAGCTCAAAGCATATGTTAGAAATAAAGCCAAACCTGAAGGCTCAATTGCAGAGGGTTATGTTCCAGATGAAGCCTTGACATTCTGCTCTATGTATCTGGACGGTATGCAGACCAAATTTAACCGACCAGCTAGAAATGCAGATGCTGGCATTCCTAAAAGGCAGTTTCAAGTGTTTTCTACACAGTGTTGACCAATATCGAAAAAGAAAATCAAGGCGCTCTCTGAACATGCCAACAAATCATTACAATGGTTTGTGTTGAACAATTGCGATGAAATCAAAGCCTACAAATCATAAGTTTTTTTGTCCATCTACCCGTGATAAACTATTATTATATTTTCATTTAATTCTACTAATTTAAATTTTGTTTTGTCCATCTACCAGTGAATTTGAATATAAATTTCCTAAACGCAATATGCAAACCGATTTTTCTTCATGGTTAAAATATGAAGCAAATGTATTTTCATCTTCATCTTCTACACCCGAAAACAAAGAATTAAGGGCATTGGCACATGGTCCCTTGTACGCATCTTCTTACACTGCTTGCATAGTCAATTGTGTTAGATTTGTGGTACAAAATCGTGATTCCCGACGCACTACTCAGAACAGTGGTGTGGTTACAATAGGAGAAGACGATACTCCATTTTATGGTCAACTAGAGGAGATCATAGAGTTGAACTACATAGATGGTTACTCGGTTGTACTATTCCGTTGTAAATGGTTCGACACGAGAGGTAAAAGATTAATTAAGCAAAACAATACTAATATAATTGACATTGGTCGTGAATGGTATGTTGGCAAAGAATGGTATGATTATGTCCAATATATATTAGCCACACAGGCTAAACAAGTGTTCTATCTTCGAGATCCTTCTCGAACCACTGGCCAATGGAGGGTTGTTGAGGACGTTCACCATCAAAAGCTTTGGGATCATCCTAGTGTTGTTAATGAGATAGATATATTGCACGACACTCAATCAAATGATTATAATTTGGTTGTCGACACCTGATGCGAAGGTGGTGAATCAAGTCACGTAGGTGGTTACCAAACTCCAATTCCCCATGCTGATAGTCAATCTATTACACGGGAAACTCAATCATTTTTTGGTAACTTGGTTGTCGACTTAGGCTACTTGCCTATGTGTACAACTTTAAATGAGGGTGGTGACCCAAGTCATGTTGCCTCGATTGATCTCGATGAAAGTTTTATTAATGATGATGAAGAAGATGAAGAAGATGCATACAATTAAGATGATGAAGATGAAATAAATGAAGACGATGAAGAAGATGATGATGTTGTTGACACACGTTATTTTAGTGATAATTCTGATTGAATGTATGTTAAAAATGTACTATATGTCTTTGTTAATTAATAATTATTTGTGCTTACTAATAAATTTTGTTATAGGAAAAATGACAACAATGGCGCAATCACACGGTGGAGATGGTGGAGACGGGGGGTCCGTATCACTTCGACTCAGGTTTTGCGACTGGATCTGGTGGTAAGTTACTTGTTAGTGTTTAATAGATGTCTTTATAATTGCCTAACTTTTGAATGTCATGTGTCAATGTAGATAGTGCCTCCCAAAGAAGACGATCTAAAGGTAAAAACCTAAAATTGTATAAGAAATTTGAGCAAAATGGGAGGAAGCCTCTTCCCATTGATGTAGAGCTTCATGGCGGGGGGTACAAGTTTGTGGGTCCCAACGCTTCGGATTTTATCCGTGCTATCTCGTTGGAAGTTGAAAAGGTTGTTCCTCCATATTATCCAAATTGGGCTAAGGTTCCAAATGAGAAGAAATGAGTCGTATATCCCACTCTTATAGTAAGTATAGATGTTTTATAATTACTTACAATTTCATAACTATTAGATTTATAATTACTTTCAATTTGTAGGATTATTTTGATCCGGACTCCTAGAGCAACACTGATAAGTGGCGAGGCGTTGAACTCGGAATCACCGCCGAGTGTCAGAGGGCGTATAAAGATCACAAGAGAGAGTTGAAAGTTCACTTCGAGGAGAATGGGGGATACGATAATGTGGAGGCGGTGATAAATAATCCACCAGAAGATCTTGATCAAGAAACTTGGGAGACTTTGATTAATGAGCTGTTTTTAGATGCGAGCTATAAAAACCGCTCAGAGAAGAACAAACAAAACCGATCACAACAACGTTACCCAAGTTACCATGACAACAAATCATACGCCCAGCGCCGACACATGGAGGTATGAAATACAGTTGTTAGTATTATATAAACATGCTTATTAATTCTTAGTGATATTAATTTTGTTTTTCACAAGGTACTGGCCCAATTGATGTGTTCAGATCGACCCATTATAAAGAAGGGACCGGTTGGGCCAACGAGATTGCATCATCAGATTATGTAAGTCAAATGATTTTGTTGTTAGACTTACTAGACTTAGAACATCCAACTGTAACTTTAAACGGGTCAAAATGACCCAAACACACTTTAAGAGACTTAAAATATCCACCTTTAACTTTAAACGGGTCAAAATGACCCAAACACACTTTAATAAACTTAGAACATCCAACTGTAACTTTAAACGGGTCAAAATGACTCAAACACACTTTAATAGACTTAGAACATCCAACTCGAGCCCAATTGTTGAATATTTTACTAGTATTATTAGTATTTGTTGTTATTAGTGTTGGTTGATTGGAATTTGTGAATTTGGGTCGTTTAAAATTTATAGTTTAACAGATTGGTTATCCATTTTACAGCAGTTATGCTGTCGAATTTTAGTAAAATAGTCAAGTGATTGTTTATTACATTGTTTAATGCAGGACCGAATCCAAGAGGAGTATACAAGATCCTCTGCTGAGTCTGGTGGTGACTCGTCTGCTGTCGATGAGTTTGCATGCATGGAGCGTGCATTGGGTCATCGGCGTGGCCATATCCGGGGTGTCAATCGTGTGGTGAGTAATCCCACACCGGATTTGTTCAGTACCCCCTCCACAACCACATTGGCAAGAAGTGGATGAGCGTGTGACTCAACTTCAACAACAAGTCCAAGATCAACAACGCGAAGCCCAATGAGAGGAAGAACGTCGTGTGCATAATCAACAAATGCTTGAAATGCAACGACAAATAGATGAAATGCGTTGAATATGAGAACGCCGAACTAGCAGCGACGATAATTAGCTTGAAGTTGTTGCGCCTTTGCCTTTGTTGTCGGTGTTATTGTTGAATGTTTGAACAATTTTTATGTTTGTGTGTCGGACAACTTTATGTTTAAATATTTGGTTTGTGTGTCGAACATGTTTTTGTATCGAACAATATGTTTCGGATTTCAATTTTTGAATGGTTTGAATTATCTAATTTGCAGGTTTTTGTAATTAGAAATTAAATATTTCTGGAAAATTTTGAAAATTTAAAAAAAATAAAAAAAAACAGAAAAACCTATCCCGACGTCGGCATAGGTCTTTTTCAAATTTAATTAAAAAAATTGGAAATAGCCTATACCGACGACATGTCGTCGGGATAGGTTAGGTCTGTCCCGATGTCGGGATAAGTCCAGAACCTATACCGACGACATGTCATCGGTATAGAATTTCTTTTTGAATTTTTTAATTAAACCCTATAGCGACGACACCTATACCGACGACATCTTTGACCTGTTGGTACGAAGCAATCCCGACGAAGCCTATACCGACAACTTGTCGTCGGTATAGGTCAAAACGGCCTATCCCGACAACTTGTCGTCGCGATAGGGTTAGATTTTGTCGTCCCTATAGAGTGTTACTGTTGTAATGCAAACATGGAAGCGAACTAGCATTCCGAAAGCGTATTAGCTCTCGCGAGGTGCAGGTTGCCGGGAAAATACGCACAAAGGTGCGCTGTCATCGTATGGTGGAGCCGCTGTTATTTATTAGAATAAAGATTATTATTTGATATTATTATTTAATAGAAGAGAAAAACAGAAAAATTAATATTTAATAGGAGAGAGAGACGGAAAAATAAATGTAAGGAATAACCAGAGAGTGATACGTATCCCCTGTGGTTTTCCTTTATTATATAGTATAGATATAGACTACTAGATTATTTTATTTAACTTCATGCACATTTCATTCACAACAGAAAGCAGTAACATATTGTAATATCATAGCAATGAAGATGTCTTCCGTTAACAAAATAGACATCTTGATATTTCTTCTGTTAGCCACCACACTGACACAAGGCCAAGGCACACAAGTTGGCTTTTACAAGACCACCTGTCCGAGGGTCAAATCGATAGTCCGATCTGCGGTTAAGTCTGCTGTCCGAGCAGACCCCACATTCGCGGCTGGTTTATTAACAAACTATCATGTTGTTTGTCATGTGATATGATACCAAGTTATATTAATTGGTTTAACTATATTGCAGGCAGGTGGGACTAGTTGGAAAGTGCATTAGGACGTAGAGATGGATCGGTTTCACAAGCATTTGATACCACAAACTTGCCTGGCTTTAATGAATCAATATATTTCCTACTTTTTAATAATTTTCATTCACTTTAACAAAACACAACTCCCAAAGGGAAATTACATAGAGATAGAAGGCAAACGGGCAACAAGCTGCGACACCAACCCTTTTTGAATAGCAAAACCAAGTCTTTTAAAAACTACATCTACAGATCTTGGGGTCATAACATTACTATGCATGACCCGCTGTACTCGGTTAAGTAACTCCACGGCCTCTGGTGCAAGGAAACCAAAAGTGTCAAAAGCAAATGGTATAAACACGTGTTGGTTGTCAAGACACGCTTTCTCGTGTTTGGTCACTTTGCTCGAAGCAGCTTTTAGAGCAGCCTGACTCACCGTGAAAGCACTAACTCCCAAGCCCACCAGAGGGGAGACCTCTGTTAGATCTACACACGCATGTTTCCCACCTATCCACCCAAAGACCAAAATGTCAGCGGGTCTAAGTGTTGATCTTCCTTCCAATGGGTCCGTCAAGAAATTCACTGGTGCCTCTTTCTTAGTAGAAACCCCGGCACGCCTAAATATGTCAAAAAGAACATCCCTAACCAAGTCGTGTCGGTACTTGAACCCCGGGAGCTCTCTACAATGAACCGCATGCTCCCCATAGGAGTCTAAACACGCCTTACGGCAAACAGGGCATAACTCGTCAACCGGGTATAGTGGAATCATGAGGCGATACTTAAGGATAGTACGATACTCCACCGGCGACATATGTTGGCCTAGCCCATCTATAGGGATCGCGAGAAGGTAATCTTGAGCATGTGGTGCTCGTAGACACTCAAAAACAGCTCTTTGTCTAACGGTCATTTCAAACTGGACTTCCATTTCACGGACGATTTTACTAAAAATGGCACTCGCCAATGCATGTTGTGCTTTAGGGGGGGCGGTGTCCTTATTAGTGAAACCGCTAAAGTCAAAGCTTGAAATCGTATCACGAAGACAAGCCAAAGCACAATCATAATCAGAATCCATACCACATATGCCGCTGTCTCGTAAGATGTGGTCCTGTAACGCCCAAGATTGGGCCCTCGAGGCTACAAAGGCATAAGATGAAGCCTCTACAGCGGAATACAACCCCAAACCCCCAAACCTAATAGGTAGGGAAGCAAGTCGCCATTGGAAGTCTTCAAAGAAAGGACCTCCACAAACAACTATGTCCTCAATCGCCCCACGCAATCCTTCGTCAAAGAACAGCGCTGCCTCCTCCATGTGTACGGGTTGGCACGTCCTCAAGCCAAAGAAAAGTTTGGCAATACCCATACAAGATCGAAGCAAGAGTAGCTCACTCTGCGGGTCACGAAGTTTTGGAAGAAGACGCATCAAATTAACAGCGTTAGTAGCTCTCTTCTTAGCTAACCCACTAATAAAATTTGCATCTCTGCTGACGGCCCCCCCCAAGAAGTTTTACCCCGGATAACGGCCTCCCAATGTCCACAGGGAATAAACCATCATGAAACTTGCTACCATCACATGAAGGTCAAAATAACTCAGTTTTCTTAATATTCAGTTCAAGACCCAAGGTAGGACCCACTACCTTAATAATGTCTAACACTCTAGCCACCTCTTCTGAATTTCCAATGACTGTCCCATCATAAAGATACCAAGCATGAAGAAGAAGCTTGCAATTGTCTCTAATTTGATGCACAAGGGGGTGCAAAACAAGAGCGAAAAGAAGTGGTCCCAATGGGTCTCCTTGTTGAACCTCGGTGGTGGACCAAATGTACTCGTCTCTAAGATACAATCTAGCTGGTTGCCCATATAGGAATTCTACCCACAAAGAAATAGACGGGCACCTCATCCGGACCTCGCGAAGTAAGGCTGATCTATTCACCAGATTAAATGCATTAGAAAAATCTACTGTAAGCATGGCCAGAGACCCATCCGTGTGACGTTCATTCAATACCCGGTTGACGCTATGTAATATGGCCTCGGCGCCACCGGACACACCAACCCCAAACTGATAATCATTAAGGTACTTGGCCATCTCTTTACCGACACCCTTCATAGCAACCTTGGACACCAACCGCCTCCATATAGTACCCACTGCAATAGGTCGGATCCCGTTATCGGGTTTTAAGAGCGGTGTAAAAGGAGCAGACGCAAAAAAACCTGATAAAATCTTAGTGTCCAAATCAAAAGGTTTGATAATAAAGGTCTGAACACCAAAGATCTTGTTACTCTTGTTGGTAAGTAGCTAGACCACTATATATATATATAGCCAACAAACATCTAAAACATCTTTCACTCGTACAAAACTACAAAACTGTCATTTTTTCTACCAAAATTTCGGAAAAAAAGGGAAAACTCCCAAAATGAACATTTTACTAGTATTTTTTCACAAAACAGACATTTTCAACTTTCACAAAATAAACATGTCAAAATCGTCGGATTATTCACTAAATCCGGCTAAATCACCAACTTATGTTCTTACACGTGTATTTTTTTCTCCTTTTCGCCGGATTATTTTACACTTTTGGCGAAAATGCCAATACTTTAAAAAAAATCCTATTTGCATTCAAATGTTAAAATAATCCGGTATTATCGTTCTAATTTTAAAATAATCCAACGTTTTCGTTCTAATTTTAAAATAATCCAGTGAAAAGGGAAAATGCACTGTGTAGGTGAATACACGTAAGTCGGCGATTTCATCGGATTTAGTGGATAATCCGGCTATTTTGGCATGTTTATTTTGTGAAAGTTGAAAATTCAACGTTTGTTTTGAGAAAAAATATTAGTAAAATGTTCATTTTGGGAATCTCCGACCATTGTCCAAAAAAAACACTAATTTTGTCGGTAAACTCGTTTTCCAAGAAATTTCCGACAAAAACTTTTGTCGAAAATCGGGCTTATTTTCTAGTAGTGAAGTTAATGGATAATTAAGCTGATGTAGTTTTGTCACTTTGTGTTTACTAGGTGGTCATACAATTGGAACAAGTGCATGTGTAGTATTCAGCTACAGACTATACAACTTCAACAACACCAACCAGCCCGACCCCGATACCAACCCAACATTCCTTCCCCAACTTCGAGCACTTTGCCCCAATGGCGGTGATGAGTCGACACGCGTGGGCTTAGACACAGGCAGCGTTATCCGCTTTGACAATTCCTACCTTGCAAACTTGAGGAATGGAAGGGGAGTTCTTGAATCTGATGCAAAGCTATGGAGTGACCCGACCACACGACCGATCGTGCAACGGTTCCTGGGAATTAGGGGACCGCATGGGCTGAAATTTAACGTTGAGTTTGGAAGATCCATGGTAAAGATGGATAATATTGAGTTGAAAACTTGGATCCAAGGGGAAATCCGAAGGGTACCCTTAATTAAATTAAATTAATGAAAGAACATAGATTAAGTTAATACAATGGGTTTTCATATAAATCTGAAATTTAACGTTGAGTTTGGAAGATCAGGTGTGTAGTGCAACCAATTAATTAAATTAATACAATGGGTTTTCATATAAATTAGTTAGTTAAACCCGCGCGTTGCGGCGGGTATTAGACGTTGAAGATCCACGCGTTGCGGCGACTTAAATCAAACATTAATAGAAATAAGTAATCTGATTCCTCATACGTTGCGACATAAACATGACTCAGTTATCGCTCGCTCATGTTATGTCGACATTTGTAAAATTCATGAAAGAACATAGATTAAAGTTAATAAAAAAAATATATTTAACCACGAAATCAATCAACATCTTCGAAACTTTGCATAAAAAAAATTAAAAGCATAGCATTGTGATAATATTTGAGACATTGTATAAAAAAACGACGACTTTATACTCGCACGTTGGAGCAGAGGCGTAAACACATGACAAAAAACCAAATTATAAACGTTAAGACCCGCGCGTTGTGGTGGAGCCGTACGATGACATTTGCAAACCTAGTTACACGCGTTGTGGCGGTGACAAAAGTACCCGCGCATTTACGGCGGGACCGTACGGTGATATTAACTTGATTAAGTTCATAATTAAAGCCCATGTGATGCGGCGAAGTTTGCAAACATCGTTACACGTGTTGTGGCAGCGACTCGGCCTCGGAGATCGAAAAATAGATACATTGCGGCGAAATAGGAGTTAACATTAAACAACAAATTCGTTAAAGAATGTAGTAATAAAGTAAAATGGAAGTAAATATAGAAAAAAAATGTAATTTTTACAAACGAATATAAAAAAATAAAACAAAAAATAAAAGAAATTTGAGTGATAAATTTAAGAATTTAGATACTTGAGGGATAAATTCGAGAGTTTAGAAATTTGAGGGATAGAGTTTAGAAACTTAAAACTTTAGAAACTAGAAAGGTTTATTGAAAAGTTTAGAAAGTTGAGAGGCGATTATTAAAATTAAGAAGCTAAAAGGTCTAATATTAAACTTAAAAAAATAATAAAAAAAATAAAAATATATGGCAATATTCTAGTGGTCGCCGACCTTAGGAATTGTGGTAGTTGATAATAAGTATCCTTGTCTTTGTTTAACGGACAGGAAATATGTTTATTTTGTATAATCATCTTTTCTAATAAAAAATATTGAATAATACTGAATGGATTCGAACTGGTATATTTCTAAGAGGACACGTGCCTTTTGGTATATTTTCAGCACAAAATAATCATATTAAAAAACATATTTTTAAATATTTAATATAAATATAATTATAGATACTTATTGTTTAATTATGGATAGTTATTATATAAATTAATTTAATATAAATTAACATTTATCAATTACATAAAAAAAACTAATATTCAGTTGAAAAAAAATATTTAAAAAAATAACTTAACAGAGTTTGTAACTAATCGCGTCAAAGTAATTTTTTAGAAAACATATTTTGACGAGTGTATGTGTTAACAAGTTACGTTATATTTTATTCGACCCGTGTTATACACGAGTTTATTTAACTCGTGTAATACACGGGTTTTTTTAATACATAATTTTTTGTTATTAAAAATATAAATTACATTTATTCAAATCGTGTAAAGAAGAGATTTTAACCTAGTCTTAAATAGATTAACGATCATATGGTTAAAATGAGGGTTTATCTACGTATTATCTTTTTTTTTGGTAACATGGAAGAACTCAATGTGATCATGTTTTTAACCACTATTATCAATCTTTGGACGTTAATTTTAATCAAACCACAACCATAAAAGTTATCAATACTACTTTACGGTTTAGTTTTTATATAAAGTCGCGCACTTTATCCTTATCATTTTATAAAATAAAATTTTGTATATACCGTTGTGACGTTTTTTTATCTATGTCTCAACATAAATGTTATTTGAAACTAAATGTTACATATTCCCCCCGCATCAACACCCCCATAACACGCACATTTACATCTACTAGCAATAATAATAATAATAACCCTTTCTCACTTGCCCCCCAACTTTAATTAAACTTATAATACCCGAATGTTTTTAGCACTCTTATCATACTATTTAACTTTAATTTTAATCGAATTACAAACGTACAATTCATCAAAACTATTTTATGGTTTTGTATTTTATATAAAGTGACACTTTATTTTTCTCATTTTATAAAATTTCGTATATACCGTTGCAACGTTCTATTTTTAACCATGTCTCAACTTTAATTTTATTCGTTCAGTTTTTAATAATTAAAAACCGTTCCTAACAGTTTAACTTATAGTTTGACCTAAAAACCGTTAAAACCGAACGGTAAACTCCTAACCTATTCTCACTTGCAAACAAAAGTACCATCGCCATCTTCACTCGCACTTTCGACCCACCACACAGTCCTCCATCTCCGACACCGGTACCTCCGCCCCATTGCTCTCTCTCACTTCACCATGGCTTCCAAACCCATCTCTCATTCTCTCCTCTCTCAAATCACTTCCCCTTCCCCAATCTCTAAAACCACATCTCTCTGCTCCGTCAATCGATGCACACTTCGAACCGCCTCCAGATCCCCATTCCTATCACTCCAATCGAAGCCGAACCAGAGCACTTTCACGGCCAACTGTTCTTCAACTGATAGCTCAAAAGACGAAACGCCAATTGAACTCAGTACGTGATTTTTCGAATTTTCGATTTTAAGCTCAAAATTCAAACTTCAAATCTCATGATTTTGATTTCCATTGCTTTTTAGGGTTCCCTGCGTTTCCAACAGTGATTGATATCAATCAGATTCGTGAAATTTTGCCGCATCGGTTTGTGATTTTTGTTTGTGTTTACAATTTGGGGGTTTTTTGTTATTGTGATGTAATGTAACTAGGGTTTTGTGATTGTTGTTTGCAGGTTTCCGTTTCTGTTGGTGGATAGGGTGATTGAGTATAATCCGGGAGTTTCTGCAGTTGGGATCAAGAATGTGACTATCAATGACAATTTCTTTCCTGGGCATTTTCCTGAGAGGCCAATTATGCCTGGTGTTCTCATGGTTGAGGTAAAGACTTAATTCATCTTTATGTTATAGTTATCTTGGTTTTAAAATGCGCGGTGATGCAGTGATGAGATCGCATTGTGGCAATTGATGCATTGCGATTCCATGATGTGTGATGCAAATCTGACCATCAATTAAGCAATGGGTTTGAGTATTTGAACAAATCTGACAAGAGATATGAAAATTTCTTATATTTTAGTGTTTGAAAGTTAACGGTTTAAAATATTAACTATAAATAACTTTTTAGTAACGAACGCCTCGCACACGTGATGTGCGGACATCGTGCATTTCGGAGCGCCACACACTTTTTAAAACCAATGTGTATTTCTAGTTTGTAATCTTGAAATTTTTGGCATTGAATAAGTCTGCAGCTAACCTCTTGAGTCTAAATAGGATCTGTGTAATATCCATTCTTTTGAAACAAATAAACTGTCTGTAGATTTCTCCTATGAAGTTTGATTTAGTTTTCAATGTTTTTGCATCAAGATTTAAAATGGCTACTGGTTGAAAAGTTGGATGTTTTAATCTGGCGTTTTTTTTAATTAACTTGGTTTATTGTACTAGTTAGTCGTATGGAAATCTAAAGTTTGTTTCTTTGGTCTTTCCTACTTATCTTTGTTATCATTGTTTGACAATATAATTTTGTGAAAGAAGGTAGCAAGATTCTTCTTTAGTCAAGTTGTAGAATTCAGAAACAAAATGGCTAATTTCTCCGTGCGGCATACAATCATCAGATTTTAATGCGCGGATATATATTTTCCACTTCTGATTAGAGGCAAATAATGAGTTTTATACTAGCTGCAAGCCTGAAGCAAACCTTATTATCGAAGGATAAAGTCAAATTACCTTTATTTAAGAGATTTTACTCCCACTATTCTATATCATAATTTGTCTCTTCGGTTTTAACAAGATTGTTTTTTGGGTTGTGCTAAACGTAACCCCCCACCAATATTTTTACTCAATATCCTCCCTGGCCCCGAATACGGCGTGAGGTCGTATACAAGTTCAAAATGGTCTTATATGGGTGTATACAAGCCCTTATACGGTCGTATACACGTTCAGAATGGTCAAAATCAATCAAATCAATAGGTGGTGGTACATTTAGCCAACCCATTGTTTTTTTTGGTCTATCTATGTATTAATTCCTTAGATAATTAATTTTTTTTAAAACTTAAACAAGTAGTTATCTGATTATTGTTACAACTTTAAACAGCAAAAGCTCATCCAAACACTATCTGCAGCTTGTTTTTATTAGAGCTGATTATCTTATTCTGAATATTCAATATCACATATTATTTTTAAAATGCACATCCAAACACCCCTCTAATGAAATGATAAATGACCAAAAAATGGAGATTCATATTTATTTGTAATAGCTCCAGTTGTCAACTAGACACGGGTGGTTGTTCGACTTGTTTCTTACATCTGTTTTGAAAAAAAATGTTTTGTTATCATCTTCTTGTGCGTATAAACAGGGTTTCCCCTGATCAATGTCTAGATTTCTACTTCTTGAAGCCAATAGAAGGATTTGAAAGTTTAATTTGATTCTGTTAATAATATCATTGATATTTCAGGCAATGGCACAAGTTGGTGGTCTGGTAATGCTGCAGCCTGATGTGGGCGGCTCACGTGACAATTTCTTCTTCGCCGGAATTGACAAGGTGAGGTTTAGAAAGCCGGTGGTTGCCGGAGACACTTTGGTGATGAGAATGACACTAATCAAACTTCAAAAACGTTTTGGAATTGCTAAAATGGAGGGAAAAGCGTATGTTGGAGGTGAAGTTGTATGTGAAGGTGAATTCTTGATGGCTATGGGTAGTAGTGAGTGATCTTTTGGGTAGCATTCATGGTTCACTAGCTTAAATCTTGCATCTTTTTCTGTTTAATTTCCATTTTAGAGTGTTAGGTTAATTGTACTACTCCAAACAGAACCATTTTGGGCTAGTTTTAATGAGCTTGTTCCTTTTTGTGCCTTGGTTTTCATATTCATTCATTTGGTTTATTTCTGTAATGTATATAGGTGGAAAGATGGGCGGGTTTGTAACGGGTAGGGATGGCAATGGCCAGGTTTTGGTAATCCGAGGTCCATGCCTGATTATAAAACCGCGTCTCATGCCTGGTCCCATACCTGTCAGATACCCGTTACTCATTACCCACCGGGTATGCTCGTTTATGGCTTATATGATTAAGGAATTGCGGATTGCCATTACCTTAAACCGATCTTACTTACTCAAAAATGGACTTAGAGATATCAAATCATCAAATATATTTCTAACAATTTTATAATTTTAATGATTTTAAGTTTATAAAAACTCTTAACATATTATCTATTATCTTTCTTAAAACTATATAATATATTAATATATTTGGTTTTGATGCGGGCAAATGGGTTCGGTAACCGGACGGGTATCACCTATTGTCATACCCTTTTCAAACCTGATAAATTTTTTAAACTAATCTCATATTTGAATGCCCGATGGCGGCTCCATTACCCGTCCCACATGCTTTTGGTTTCAGATTCTCGTTGGCTTCGGTTCTTTTGCCATTGCTACTAACACGCTGTCTAATTTTCATTAATAATGAACGTGTTAATTATGATTTTGAAACCATTATAATAACACCAATAATAATCTAAATATCATAATAAAACAATTTAGGAGGTTGTATCATTCACATTAGAATCTATCCGCCTTCAGTCTCTTGTAACACAACTTCCATTGACCCGTTTACAGGTGTAAACGGGCCAAAATTGACACGAAAATTTTGAAGTGATGATTAGTACTTAAGTAGGATTTCTCTAAATAAATTTACATTACATGGAAGCTTAATAAGACAACCCCTTGTTTTTTCCCTTACAAACCAAGAGCACCTAGTGGTGTTTTTCCTTGCCCTGCCTCAAAGTAGAAAATCAGCATAGCAACCATAGCAAGTCTTGCATGCTTAATCTCAGCCAACTTCAGTCTGTCAAGCTTCTCAGTATCCGGGATGTAAACTCCGTTCTGGATCGTACCTGCTAAGCTTAACGGGTCAAAAAATTTGCCACCCGGGTACCCTTGTTCACCAGTGTAGTTAGCAAAGTTCTCAGCAGTTTTAGACCACGGGGTGGCCCACTCGACCGATTGTGATTCAGGGTTGAAGAAGTCGACCCATCTCTTACTCTCAACCCAGCCCATGAGCAGGAGTTGGGTACCCAACAGACTCCCGAAAGAGAATGGGGCAATGGCACCAGGGTCGGCTCCGGCTTCAAACCATGGGATTCCGCTCCATGCCTGGCCCACGAAGATTCCAAGGACTGCAGCCATGGCCCACCGTCCGTGGATGAGCTCGGCTTCTCTGTACCACTTTAGGAATGCTGGGTCCTTGCCTAGGCCCAACGGGTCGAACCCAAAGTCACCTGGGAGCCTGTATTTATTCGGTTAGAAGCATAAATTCAATGAGACAAAAGACTATAAACAGGGATGTAAATGAGCCGAGTTGCTCGTTAGCTACTCAAAATTGGCTCGCTAAAACCTCTAATCAAACCAAGCCAAAATGTACTCGAGCTTATATTGAGTCTCATTTAATAAAAGATCTGAGCTTCACATAACAAGTTTGAGCCAACTCACGAACCAAGATGAGATTTTTATTTATATAATTTTTTTAATATTCAAATATTATATATCTATCTATCTATACCTAATAAATAAATAACTTGTTGCGCCACATGTCATAATTTTATGAGCCCAATATTCTTTTTCTCAGCTTATTTTTTTCTTCATTACTAATTATTTAATATCTCCTTTCTAACCCAGTTATGTTATATACAAAGATTATAATTATAAAGTTATACAAAAATATATAAATAAAATAACTAAATAATAAACGAGCCAAGTTCCAGCTTGAAAAACTAATACGAGCCGAAGCTCTAGCTTAGCTCTTAAGTTAAACGGTCCAAGCTCGTGCCGGACTCTGCTCATTATAAAAAAAAAAAAAAAAAAAAAAGACTTACGATCCATCGAGCCACTCGGGGTCAATCAAATTGCCACCACCTTTAACAGCAGGGATCCAAGACTTCTTGGGAGCAACAGCAGCAACAACAACAAGCCGCCTCGCACCACCACCGACGGCAGCGTTAAGCGGTGCAGACAGCGTATGGCTCCTCTTGCCACCGGTCAAGAAGGGTGATCCCAGCCCATTTAAGATTGCAGCAGATGTAGCAGCTGCCATTGTTGGTCTGCAATGAGTGTTTTGATGGTGTTGGTGTGTTGTTGATCTTGAATATTGAAGAGCATGGTGAGTTATATGGGTGGGGATGAAATCAAAAGGGATCTGTGGATTGTGCCACGTAGGATAAGTGAAATCTGCAAGGAAGTCTTGGATAGGATTCTGGCCAATGAGATGGTGGTATCCATCTCTAGAACATTGATCATGGTTCAATCCACTAGTCCTATGTGGACCACTTTAAGTCCTTGTGGTCTTGAATTGTTAGCCGCACACTCCTTGTGGTCTTGATGGCAATATTTATTTATAATGGGTCTATTTAGATTAGATTTTTTATTTTTATATCTAACAAGTAGATGATAAAAGTTTAAGAATTAACTAGAAATCTATTATTTTGAAAAAAAGAATGGTTGTGTTTTTTTCTTATAATTGATATAATATGGAGAAAAATTAGTTGTAAAAGAATCTGAATTCGTCAATAGCATAAATCTCTTGACGAAAATTGGCTTTCCTTCAACCAAATCCAGCAAGATTATGTGTGATAACAAAGCATCAATTCAAATATCTGAAAACCCAGTACAACATGGTCGAATAAAATATGAGGTCGACAGACACTTCATGGATTATTGATTTCCCATTTGTTTGATCAGACCGACTAGCAGACATATTGACAAACGTATGATAATCCTCATGATCAAGTTCTACATGTGCTTAAAGATGATCTTAATTCGAGTATTGAACCTAGCTCCCATCCTTGTCAATTCTACTGCAAGCAGTGGCGGATCCAGGATTTTTTGTCAGCGGGTGCATAAAATGAGTTGGTCAAAAATAAACCGGTCAAAACGGGTCAAATATACCAAAAATGGACGATCATAAATTCATAATGGGCCAAATCATTATAATTTATTTGGCTAATTACTAAAAAGAAAATGCCGATCTCGATTGTTTTTGTTTGTTTTTCATTAGATATGCAATTAAAATGAGTTGTATTGTTCCAACTTTTTAGATTTAATTTTGATTTTAGTAATTTCCAACATTGATAGAAAAAAAATTCATTTTAAACTCCTATAAAAATTCAAATCAAAGTTAAAGGTTTACTTTGTAAGTTTCAACCAATTGAAAGGTAATATGTAAAACTTTTAAAAATTCTAGTATCAAACATGATTTTCTATTCTTGCAAGAGATGATTACAATTAAAAAGAAAATACAAGAGACTAGAGCAATTACTCCACAAATTTAGCTCTATACATGGAAGCGAAATAAAAACATAATAAATGTTATAACTTTTAATTTTGAAAAATGAAATTAACTCTTTGACAAATTTGTTTTCCTTTTCTTTGTCAACATTATCTTCTCCCCCCTTTTATCTCTTCCATCTTCATCTTTTTCACAGAGCTTGGGTTCTCCATTAAAGCTTCTTGTAAAAAATCATCAAAATCTTCGGTTTCCCTTCTTTTTCTTTTCTATTTGTCGATGTCACAGGTGCCTCTCGAGTATTTGCGAAGGTGCCTACTTAAAAAAACGTAAAATTTTCTATTACTCAGATAAATTCCAGCGGGTGCCTCGCCCCCCGCTGAACAAAAGGTGAATTTGCCCCTGACTACAAGGATAAACAAACTAGAGATCCATTCCTTTGTGTGATCATAAACCAAAGAGCATGGAGATTTAGTTCACTTAGATCAATAGGGTCTATGTAAAGTCACAACTATATATGGTTTTTTTTAACTATTATGGATAATATTTTAGGGTTATTTTTTTAACAAACAAAAAACGCCTTAAAAAAACTAACAAATTACGTTTGAGGAACTGTTCACAGGGCGTTCGTTGCCTTTTAAATAAGGTAGATAATAAGGGTGGAGGGAGCATCCAAGTCATGAAGTCCCACGAAGTCTCACACCCACCAATGAAAGTGTGACACGTCAAGCCACGGAGGTGGCGGCACCCAAGCCATGAAGCAACAAACATAATTTTTTTTAATTAAAAATTAAAAAACACAATTTAATTAACTAATTCATTTAATTCATAAAAATATGATTGAAATTATGTATAAATAAATACTTTAAGCAATAAAATAATAATATCATTCTTTTAAACTTTCATTTGAAAAAAAATCATTTTTGTAAACAACTGTTTTTGAAAAATGTCTTTTTCAATAAAAATCTCGTTGTTTGAAAACTCCGGTTTTAAATTATTTTCGTTTTTTAGTTCTTTTTTATAAAAAAATTGTTTTTTATAAAAAAAAGTTATTTTTTAGAGACCGATTTTAAAATATTTCGTATTTAAAAAAAATCGGTGTTTTAGAAAAAATTTGTATTTTATGAAAATTTTGTTATTTTAAAAAGTGTGTTTTTCTAATAAAAAGATATGGTTTATTTATAAAAAAATTTATAATTTTTTTTAATCTGAAAAGGGTATAAATAATATCAGTACTATTTAACATTATCATTTAATAGAAGAGAAATGCGAGAAAATTAGTATAAGAAGACCTAGAATTATGTCACATACAGATTTTCATTTATTATATAGAAGATAGAAGATTGTGCATTATAATGCATATGTACAATTGATTTCGCATCTTTTCTTTCTTCATCACCTTGGTCGGCCGGGAAAATATTTGCTTTTTTGTTTTTAAAACATCAAAAGCTCGTTCAATATCTTTTTTTCTTGCCGACTCTTGCACTTTAAAAAAAAACTTTATTTCTGATGGATAAGTATAAGATTTCACAAAAGTTAACCAAGAAGGGTATATTCTATCGACGAGGTAATAACCACGCTTATATTGTCAACCGTTGACATGGAATGGACATCTTAGAGCGGTTTCATTCATTCGGTAGTGAACAGTGGAGATTGATTGAGAACATTGATGTCGTTAGGACCAGCAACACCAAAGTACGCATGCCAAAACCACAAATCTTGTGACGCCACCGCTTCGAGAATGACCGCTGAGTATTCATGATCACCTCGATTATATTGCCCTCACAAACGAGTAAAACAATTTCTCCAAGCCCAATGCGTGTAGTCGATGCTACCAAGCATCCTTGTAATGCTATTCATGTGTGTAACTAGCAATTTCGTGGCTAGTGAGCCTTCGTAAAAATTCACCACCATATAAAATAGCGAGTTGACGAGTTGACAAACCTGTAGCGAGTTGACGAATTAATGATGTGCATTTTTGTAGGGTCGTGAAACTTTCTTTCATCCTCCCATTAAATCCTTATTGAAACCATTCAAAATTGTTGCGTATACCCTCAACAATCCTAAGAAATAAATCACGAGATATCCGAAACCTATTTCTAAAAATCTCGCTTTTGTATGTTAGGCTCTCGACAATATAATCATTCATAAGAACCCTTTGAACACGATCACGTTGCACAATCTTTTTTGATAAACTTTATGTATCTTCAATCTCGTTTTCAGCTTGTTGGAGGAGGGTAAAAAAAATTTGCTTGTTAGATTTGGAACTACTCGAAGAGTAGAACGGAATAATGAGATCGCGTCTCGTTTTTTATAATAGAAGTGTTTTTGAGAAGTAGAATGAGAGTGTATTGTAGTAGAGTTTGAGAGTATAATTTTGGTTGTGTAAAAATTGTTTGTTAAATGGTTGTATTTATAGTGTTTTTTTTAAGAGTAAACTTCAGTTTTCGTCCCTGAGGTTTGCACATAACTTCAGGTTTCGTCCATCTATAACACATTTCATCCCTAACGTCTTATGTTTTAACAGTTTCCGTCCCTTGTCCTTAACTCCGTTAAGTTTACTGTTAGTTTTTATGCAAAATTACTAATATACCCCTCACCCCTTCTTATTCATCAGACCCAATAAAATGTATATGAGACTCAATAACATGAATGACACTTTCCTCTGGCGCGACCCCCCTTCGGCCACCGGTTCTCTGGCACACCTCTCCCCTGACCGATGACGTGTCTTGGTGGCTCCAACAAAAATGGAGGCGGCAATGGTTAGGGATTCCAGGAAGCAGAGGCAGAGGTGGAGACAAGGTAGCAGGCGGCGTCGGGTGGCTTAGATAGCGACGGCGACGATGTTAAATGACGGAGATGGTGACAGGATGAGTTTCCCGGCAACACCCTATCTAAGGTTCTGCCGAAGCAACGGCGGCGGAGGCTGAGGTAAGACCTGATAACAGTGGAAACGGAACGAGGATGGTGTTCTGACGACGGAAACGGGTTTCACCACGTGAATCCCCCGTCACCTGGTTCGTCGTGGTCATCGTCGTCGTTCTCCGATTAGCACCACCACCGGCATGCAGTTGTTGGAAAAGTGTAAAAAAAATGGAGTCAAAATTGCTTCTTGGGTCTGATGGTTGAAGAAGAAGAAGAAGAAGAGGTGAGGGATATATTAGTAAATTTGCACAAAAACTACCTGAAAACTTAACAGAGTTAAGGACTAGGGACGCAAAGTATTAAAACATTAAACGTCAGCGATGAAATATGTTATAGAGGGACGAAACCTGAACTTTTATTCAAACCTCAGGGACAAAAACTGAAGTTTACTCTTTTTTAATCAAAAGAGCCGTTAGGCTCAGTGGTCCACTCAACGTTTCAATTTCTCTCCACACCACACTACGCCGGGATGCCGGGATTTCAAGCCTTGCGGCGTCGTGGAGGAGGTGGCTACAGTGTTGTCATGGGAGCCTCACGACGCCTTTGTGACAAGCTGTGGCGCCCCTCTACCCTAATGTCCACCGGTCTTTTTTTTCAAAAGAAAATAAAAATAAAGACGGATATAATATACATGATTGGCTGTTGTTAAAGTGGGCCCCAACTTAATCTAACCGCGAAACCCACAAATCTAAACAAACTTCTCCGTCCTCCCAAACCACTTCCGATCTTCATCTCCTTCTCCAAAATAATCAAAACCCTAAAATACACAGATGAAGCCAAATTCTTTAATTAACTGATAACAATGTCAAATCAATGTTCTAATTTATGTAATTACAGCTCATTCTCTTTCTGTACGCCGTTCCGCACACCACTAAAACCCTACGTCACCACTCTCCGCCCAATTTTTCCGTTTCAACACAATCTCATATTAATCGGTAGGAGATCACGAAGCAGATCGTCATCATCTCTTCCTCTGTCACTATTGGCTCAATCGTCATCGGATATAGTTCTCATTGCAACAACAGGTACATTCTTAATTCGTAAAATTTGTATGATGTTTCCGAAATTTAATGCGATTAGTTTCTGGAATTCAGTAGTATGATAGGGATTTATGATACTGAAATGATATCTTCTGTGAATTGGTGCTAATATAGGATGTATATGATGGATGATGTACTGTAATTTTGGAAAGCTCTAATTACCATTTTGTTCTATCTTTAGTTTAAGTTTAATCAATGTCTAGTACACTGGATTTGCTGTAAAGAATTAACTTTCAGTTATTTTGTTACCCTACATGGATATAACAACTGATTCCCGGTGGTGTTTAGGCTGCAAATATAGATTTAATGTCAATTAATTTGTTTTAAATGCCATTTACTGTTGTTTTTTGGCAGATCATGGTGATGGCAGTTTAGTGTTCCAGTTTGGGGATGCTTCTGAGGTGGTGGAAAATGACGATGTAGTGGAAGAAATAGAGAGCCAAACTGCACAAGAAAGTAGTGTTGTCAAGGTATTAGATGGAGATCAGGATGGACAAGTGATCATAAAGACGAGTGATAGAGGATATGATGGTGTTGAGGGAACACTTATTGAGGTAGCTGAGGGAACTAGGAATGCAGATGTTAACAGTGTCATTACTGAAGGGGATACTACTGAAAAAGAAGTTCTTTTATCTCAATCTGATGCTAAAATGAATGATTCTCTTAAAGTTGTAGAGAGCACACTTGATGAAGAAAAAAATTGTGTTCAACTTGATGAGGAAGAGAGTTCGGACCCAACGATCAATGTTCTTGATAACAGTCCAAACATAGACAAGAGTGAAGATTCTGAGGGAACACTTTTAAAGGGTAGTGATGATAAAATTGTGGATCCGTCAGTTTTTGTTGAGCTTGAAAATGTGCAAGTTTTACAAATTGAAGTCATGGATGATTTGGACAAGATGGAAACCGAAGATACTAGAACAAGTGATACAGAAGATGTTTCTGTTGAGCTTGAAAGTACCCAAGTTTTGCAAATTGAAGTCACGGATGATTTGGACAAGGAAGAAACTAAGGATACAAGAGAAAGCAATACAGAAGATATAGTGTCTTCTGCATTTCCTGCAACCATGCAAATTTCAGATATTGAATTGGCTGATGCTGCAAATGAGGATGTGGAGGAAAAGCTGAAAGATATGATCAATGATGAGGGTACTCTTATAGATGAGCTGCAGCCATCCAATCCGTTAGACGTTCAATTGATTGATGCTGTAAATGAGGATGTGGAAGGAGAACTGAAAGATATGAACATTAATGAGGCTACTAATATAGATGAGATTCCATCATCTGATCAATTAGTAGTTGAACCAACTTTAGATGAGGTAAGCCAGCTTCAAACTGTGCATGTCAAGGATCAAACTATGGAAGATGAGTCACAACAAGTGAGCATCAAAAACAGGGAGGAAAATGATGCTGCTTATGTGATTCCTGTTTCACGTATAGAAGGGCCAGAAAGAATTATTGAAGAGGAAGTAATCCAACCCCGATCCCCTCTTGAGCTGAAGCCTACTATTCAAGTTGTAAATATTGATCTTCAGGATACAATGGATCAGAATCTAGATGTTGGGATTTCACAAGTCAACAATGAAATGAAGGATCCATCAGTTTCTGTCAAGCTTGAAACGAATCAAGTTTCTGATAATGAAGTGATGGATGTTGCACAACCATACACCAAGGATGAGTCACACATGGTGGAAAGCAAAGATACTAGTGGAGGTGATGCAAAAGACTTATCGCCTCTTGCAACCATGCAGGTTTCAGATGTTGATATGGATGAAAGGTTGCAAGATATGAATATTAGTCAGGCTACTTTCATAGATGAGACGCCAATATCTGATCCATTAGGAGCTGAACCAACTTTAGAAGTTTTAACTACTAAAGGCATGGATGTTAAGGATGTTGATATGGATGAAAGGTTGCAAGATATGAATATTAGTGAGGGTACTTTCATAGATGAGATCCCAGCATCTGATCCATTAGGAGCTAAACCAACTTTAAAAGTTTCATCTACTGAAGGCATGGATGTTAAGGATCTGACTTTAGAAGTTTCATCTACTGAAGGCATGGCTACTTTCATAGATGAGACGCCAACATCTGATCCGTTAGTAGCTGAACCAACTTTAGAAGTTTCAACTACGAAAGGCATGGATGTTAAGGATTTTGATATGGATGAAAGGTTGCAAGATATGAACATTAGTGAGGGTACTTTTATAGATGAGATCCCAGCATCTGATCCATTAGGAGCTGAACCAACTTTAGCAGTTTCATCTACTGAAGGCATGGATGTTGAGGATCCGACTGTTAAAGATGAGTTGCAACCAGTGAGCAACAATAAGATGGACGAGAAAGAATTTGCAGCTGAAGCAACTTTAGAAGTTTCATCTACAGGTCGGAATTTAGATGATGAGATTTTACAGGTCATCAGTGAGGATGCAGGTGACAGTTACGTTGAGGATGTACAGCAATCTCTCCATCAATTAGAATCCCATCCTGTTCAAGACTTGGGAGTAAAACACATGTTAGAACAATGTGCTGAGTCAGATGCAGTTGAAAGCTCAATCCTGGTTAGATTTTTCCCTTTTCTTCAACAAAATATGGTAATGTTTTCATTTGGGTATATAACTGGATGTTAAGAAGAATTATGTGTGGCATATCATATTAAGTAATACTCGTAAGATAAGCAAATGCTTCTAACTAGTTGCATGTCACCGGCAACAAACTTAACCTGCATTTCTGCAAGAGGTTGTTTCCACGACTCGAACCCGTGACCTCCAGGTCACATGGCAACAACCTTACCGTTGTTCCAAAGCTCGCCTTGTGTAAAAATAAATGTACTAATAAAAAAATACACTTCAACTCTATACAAAATATGTATATTAATGCCTATAAACTAAAGATGTTACTATGAATTGGCAACAATTATATAAAAAATTAAAAAGGTAAAAAGAAAATATGAAACTTGTGTCTATATATGTTGCTTGAGCTGTTTATATACTTTTTACATTTACTATCTTAGAACATAACTAGTAGCAATATTGGCATTATATAATATGAAAGTTACACTGAAAATGTCCTAAAAAATGAAAACGAGTTATATGAAAATATTATGCCACTAAGTCTTTACAGAAACTAATACTCTAAACTCCAGAAATATGTTGTATAAATTTTGCAACATAATTAATCTAACTACGGCCGAGATTAGGTGTTAAACCTAATCCATAATGTAAATGACATTTGACAAAGTTAAGGAAAATCATTTTGTTTACGGGATGTGTTTTGGTGCCAACATATGGCCTATTGGCCTACAAATCATAGATTCTTGCCTTCTCATTAAAATGCATTTCATCTGTGGTAAAAATCAATGTTTAGTTTTTGTTTTACTTGCTGTTTGCCTATAATATCTTTTTGGCATTTATCATAACATTAAAAGTTTTATGTTATGCCTCACCTCTAAAGACCTCTATGAGCTGGAATTACTTTGTTTTAGTTTTTGGAACTAACTGGTTATTTGTTTTGATTGTGAATCATAGCTGAAACAGGGTACCCATAACCCACTACTTGAATCAGAAAGAACCAAGGGCATGGTAGGTAGCAGTGAACTTGCTGAAGCATCAGAAGTTACTGCATTACTGTTAACAGCTGAAGCTGAAGTAGAAAGGTACCGAGCACATGACTTCACTTTTACATACTTGTTTAGTGGAAGTTCATTTTTTACAGAACAGACAGGAGAACATATTCCTACAAGCTCATGTAAAATTAATGTCAGATAAGATTTTTGTGAAAGGCATAGTTGATGTCAAATCACTCTGTTTGTATATTTGTGTTTGTAGTTTGTATGTGTTTCAGGATTTTTTATAAGCTAAGGAGTTTTTTTCTAATCAATAATAAAGAATATAATAGAAGAACATGAAACTAACGGTTTACTTTTGAATAAAATCATATCTGGCTGCTCACCTGGTGGTGGATCTGAACATTACAAATGCTCCAATGAACCTTAAATTGACTATGCTCCAATTTGAAATTGTTTATTGTGCCATTCTTATGGGTGGATTATTGGAGTCAACTAATTCTTTTTAGTTTGCATAACTTAGCAGGGAAGAGATTTATCTCACAGACGATTTCCTGTTATCTGGTGCAGCTTTGTTGGAGCATCAATTAAAGGTAGTATATGTTAGATGCATATTTTCATTACCTTGTTTTCAGACAACCGTTGGACTGAGAAGTCCACTTGTTCAAATACTTTGTTTGTCATTTTTCCTAAAAGGTAATGAAGCTACTATAACAAATGCCAATGATTGGTATTTTAAAGGTGATTGATTGTATCTGTCTTTGACCAATCAATTATGCCTGCTATTAGTTCTATCATCTCAATAATATCTTTTGTCCAAATATTTTTTTTTACACACACACACTGTTTATCTATCTGAAATGCTAAATACATTTGTTACTTTTGCGCTTTCGTCACAAGAGTTAATCGTGTGGATTAGTAATAGAAATAATAATTCCAGGCATTGACAGGTGGAGATGATGCCTATTTTGTGGCTGGCAGCAAATGGCTAGGGGTGGCTGATGGTGTTAGCCAGTGGTCATTTGAAGGTATTCCCTTTTAATTAATAAATTGTTTCTATGCCCTCTGGATTCTGGAATATAAAACATAAAGGGTAAATGGCGAGTTACAATTCTTTGTAATCAAGTGATTGATCCACTATAAAGTGAAAAGGATAACTCTTAAATTAAGATTCCAAATTCGGTTATTTTGTTTTCTCTTTTGAAATACAGGTACTGATCGAGGAGTTTATGCCCAAGAGCTCATGAGGACTTGTGAAAAGATTGTGTCGGATGCCAGCAGTGTTCCAATGACTAAACCTATTGAACTTCTTTGTAGAGGTGTCAAAGAAACAAATATGTCAGGTTCCTCCAGTGTTTTGATTGCCAGCTTCAATGATCAGGTTTGTGTTTATACCAATAATAAATAATAATTTCATGCAACATTGAATTTTTGCTTATAAAAGCTTGTATCATGACATGAATATCTCAAAAGCTTCATCAAACACTCTTGTAAGGAGGACCGTTACATGGACCATGGCTCTCACATTACTTTAAAACTTTGAGACTACTCCTTTCAATCCTGCACCGTACAGTAGATAAGTTGACTAAGATTGACATGATTAGTAGATAAGTGGCTACACGGCCAACAAAACCCTTGCAATTAGCTATACATTCAAATTAAGGATAGCGCATGCCAAAATTCATAGCTATATTTGTGATGATGATATGAGGATAAATAGGTAATTTGGCTTTTGAATAGTTCCCATAAAATAAAAGGTTGCAATTCTTGTGGGATTTAAAATGTTTCATTGAAGGCTTCGCCTCATTAGTTGTCATTCTATGTATCCGTTTCGTTCACAAAATTCATTGGAATCTGCAATTCAAGGGACAACATTTTTATTGGACACTGAAAGGAATTGAAATTTGGAACTAGAATGAATTCCCTTAAATTACTTCAAGTAACATAGTGAAGGACTACAACCAAAGGAATTGGAATCTCGTCTCCACCACCACCACCACATTCCAATTTCTTTAACAATTTTACAAAGAAAACATGATTATTTTGTCATTCCAATTCCTTTGACAAATTCCAATTCGAATTCCGATTCCTTTGATAGATTCAAATTCATTCAAAAAGTTATGTGAATCGAAGTCTTTGTTTCTATTACTTTGGATTATAAAAAAAGAAAACTATTTATTTGAACATCTTATTTTTAATATTCACAATTAGACTCTATAACTATTAGTGTTCTGGCATGTTTCCACTTCTCTCTTTTAATCTTTAGCATACTTCCCTGTTGTTCAAATTTCCAAATATTCACCAACTTGTGTCTGTTTGCTTCTAGGATTTTCATCCAGATAGAGTTCAATTAACATGTAGCTTGTTGAATTATAAGTTTAAATTGATTAATTTCCAACAGGTTCTTCATGTAGCTAATATAGGAGACACCGGATTTTTGATAATCAGACATGGTGCCATTTATAAGAAGTCTTCTCCATCGCTTCACGAGTTCCATTTTGCATTGCAAGTTGAAGACTCGGACGACCCCCTGCAACTTGTGGAGGTATATTAAGTAAATCATTACTAATATATTCATGAATAATAAATTCAAAGTCTCTTTATGTTCTGACAAAAAAAACATCTTGAACTTTTTAATAATTTATCCCAGGAATACGTGATTGAACTAGAGGTGGGTGACATAGTTGTATCTGCTACAGATGGACTTTTTGACAATCTATATGAGAGAGAGATAACTATGATTGTCTCCAAGTCATTGCAAGTTGGGATGAAACCTGAGGTAAACATTTATGTCCTTTCTTACAATATAGACAAATTAGGTACCTGGGTGACAAATCTTGACACGACCCGAAACACAAATTAGGTACATGGGTGGAAAATCTTGACATGAACCGAAACAAGACATGAAAATAATTAGGTTTTAGGGTGTCATTTCTAACCCGTTTAATAAACAGGTTTGTTCCGGTCGACCTGCTTAACCCGTTTAAATAAACAGGGTCTTCTGATCAATTCAGATATCATTTTGATTCTATTATTAATGAGGATTTGGAATACCATACACTGATCAGTAAAGCTGAAGCTTTTGGCGATTAGCCTGACCTTTTCCTCCTACGAGGAATCACGAGTTGACTTGTTTAACCCGTTTAATTAAACTTGCCGGCCTGTCAACCCATAAACCCATTTAGGACTAGTTTAATCCCATTAGTACAACCTGCCAACCTGTTTATGACACGTTTACAACTAGATCACAACCCATCAACCCATTTACAACCCGCGAACCTGTTTGACCTGCAAGTTGAGTTTGAACTCATTTTTCCAGGATTTAAGCTTGTTAGGTAGATATATTGTTTGCTAACAAATACAAGTGTTCCGTTTCATTTATCCCAGTTCATTAAGAAACAGTATCAAACTCAAACATATGACGAAGAACTAATATTTGGTTAGTGCGTTAATAAGTGAGATTAAGCTTCAATAATGCTTTATGTTCCTTTTACTGTTAGGAAATTGCTAACATATTGGCAACAAGAGCACAAGAGGTTGGGAAGTCTGCATTTGTAAGAAGTCCATTCTCAGATGCTGCTCAGGCTGCTGGATACACTGGATATGCTGGCGGCAAGCCGGATAATGTGGCAGTCATTGTGTCTTTGGTGGAAAAAAGTTCCAACCTTCTTGCAGAGTAATGTCAACTGCTTTCTTGCATCAGATTCTCTGATTTCTACTTCGCAAATACAGTTAAGGTACAGCCTCTCCCTCCCTCTGATCAGTATGATGCATTATTGGTATACGTCCAAACAGGTCAAGTTGGATGGGTCGACCCAAAACACCTTTGTATATTTTTTTCTTTAATAAATAACTAATGTGTCAAATATGATTACGATATTATATAATAAAGAAGTGACAAATTAAAGGATTTGGACATTGTGAAAGCAAAAGTTATATCTCCTTAAAACTCATATATATGTGTAGCCGGTAATTGTATAAAATTTAACATTCCAAAGCCAGGTGTTATAGTATTTTTCCAACTAAAATAACTATATTTTGATAAAAAAAAATAACAAAGATAAAATGTTACAAGGTTAAAAAACAGTAACCTTCACCTGCCGGCTTTTATATTCTCTTAGACGATTGTTACATAAGGAATAGACATAAAACATGGCTTTCCAACATCATTACCTAGGAAAACTACATAGTATTTATCAATTATGTAACTTTGCATAGTTTTTATAAATAAATAAACAAAAATAACTTTAAAAAGGATTATACTCTTAAATCTGAAACCAAATTCATGTCTATCTTCACATTCTTTCAAGAATTCTAGCCAACATGGATAAACCACAAGAAGAAATGCAGTTCTTGGGCCTCTTTGGCATCTACAAAGAAACCATCAAAACCATAATCTCATGGAGGAAGATCTTCACTCAAATAACCCTAACCTTCATCCTACCTTTAGCCTTTATCTTCCTAGCTCACATGGAAGTCTCTAATGTAATCTCTAGAAAAATAAGCCACACAGATTTTGAAAAACACATAGCGCGACCAGGAACCTTACGTTATAGCAAACTAACCGATGCTTTAAGATCCGAATGGATTACATATTGGCTACTCAAAGCCACCTACTTCACATTTCTCGTCGTGTTTTCTCTCCTCTCGACTTCTGCAGTCGTCTACACAACCGCTTGCATGTATACTTCACGTAATGTGACGTTTACTAGCGTCTTAAGCGTCGTCCCAAAAGTCTGGAAGAGACTTGTTGTCACTTTCTTATGTGCATTTGTGGTTTACTTCATTTATAACATGCTTGCAATTGTGATACTAGTTTTCTACATGGTGCATTTTCCTGATAACATATTTGGTGTCATAGTGTTTCATGTTATGTTGATTTTCTACTTTGTGGGATTTGTTTACATAAGCATTATTTGGCAAATGGCTTGTGTTATTTCTGTATTGGAAAGTTCGTATGGGTTTAAAGCTATGCTGAAAAGCAAGGATTTGATCAAAGGGAAACAATGGATCGCGATTGTTGTTTTTTCCAAGCTACAATTATCTTTTTTCGCGGTGCAAGTTTTGTTTGAATTGTTCGTCGTATATGGACATCCGTTAGGGGTTTGGAAGAGACTAGGGTTCGCGGTTTTGTTGTTGGTGGTTCTTTTGATATTGTTTCTCTTTGGGCTTGTTGCTCAAACGATCTTTTACCTTGTGTGCAAGTCGTACCATCATGAGAATATTGACAAATCAAGTTTGGCTGATTTCCTAGAAGACTATCTTGGTGAGTATGCGGCTTTGGATGGAGCTGACAATGTTCAACTAGAGCACTCCTATGTTTGATTAATGGACTTTGAGAAAAACAAAAGGAATGTAACTGTTTCTATCAATATTTATAAATGCACAAGAATTTGTGATTTTCAGGACCTAACTCATGTACATGTTGAAACGTAATGTTTTAAGATGGAGATGAATTTTGGAGCTTAGTTTTCTCGGAAAATTTCAAAATTAAACATATTGCTTTTCAACTTTCTCAAAATAAACGCAGACTTTTCAACTTTCCAATAGTAAACATCCCAGATTTGCCGGAACATACCTCAAATCCCACGGATTCGAACATACGTGTCTCTACATACATCTTACACATATGTCTTTTAATACTTTTTTGCCGGAACATTTAAAAAAGTCGGCGAATTTGCCGGTACACTTTTTGCTGATTGTTTAAAAACTTGGCGTTTTGCCAACTTTGTTAAACAACTTGGCGTTTAGCCAAAAAAGTGTACCAGCGAATTTGCCGACTTTTTTAAATGTTCTGACAAAAAAAATTTAAAAGGCATATGTGTAATTTTTGCAATCGAACCTACAATTTGTCATTATAACACGCAAATTCACACACATACATGTTTCTTCCTTCCCCATTAAATCCCAAAAGACAAATCCATACAAAGTAATTTTTATATGTAACTATTTTATACATTATAATCTTTATTGTAGAACAATTATAATATATTAATTACCGATTGTACATTATTGTTTACAAAAGTAATTTTATACTCTTTCTTACTTTAATATTTTGTTTGTGTAGTTAACTTTGTTATTCCTTTTAATTCATTGCACCATTTGTACTTTTGTTCCGTGATTTTTGGGTAGGATTCTTTTAAAGGCTACTTTACTTGTAAACGTAAAAAAGACATTAGATGAATAAAAAATGAATAAATCCAATCTCTAAATTCATGTTTGTTTCATAATGAACATTCGAACAGGACATCAATATTCATCTCATTTTAAAAATAAATGTGTTGGATGCATAAATATTCATTAATCTATGATAGTTTGAAAAATTAAATTTGTATTATGAACTTATTATTATTATTAAGAATATCTACATCTTTTTTTGGTCACCTATTTACATACAAATTTTTTTTATCATCTATCTTTTTAGCCTATAATGATTATATATTATATTATTCTCTTGCTTGCAAATCTTCCTTTTATTATTTACTTTCATAAATGTTATGATTACAAAAACAACAAAGAGAAAGCTTCAAGAGCAAGACAACAAGAGAAATGTAGTTTTCATTAGGTTACAAGATGATCACTCTTCATAGACTAATAAGAGGGAAATTTATATATATGAGTAGGACACAAATAATGATGTTTCACATTTGAGTATATGAGACTAATAAGGGTGTAAATATCCATAATAATAATAATAATAATCATAATAATAATAATAATAATTTCACAATACTCCCATTAATTGGATGTTTTTGAGGGCCTATATTGTATATAGATAAGTCTTAATCAAAACAATACCTAGAAAAAAAAAACTTAATGGAATGAAATACTTGATGAATGAAGAAAGAGTGCAACACATATAATATCTCCCATCTAAATGTGTATTATTCAAGATTTTAATGTCGGTTGTATACATAAATTGCTTAAAAGCTTTTTGTAGACAATGATTTTGTGAGTAGCCAACTAACTTTGAATTTGAATCCTTTTGGTAAAGTAATCCCCATTTCACATATATCATAAAGATAAAGGTAATGAAATATTTGTTTGATTCCATTCTAGTGTTTGTGTGTTGGTTTATGAAAGTGAGCAAAGTGTTTTAGAGATATATTTGAAGCTTAGAAACGCATATTTTATAGATTAATAAAGGAACTTGAAAATGCATAAACAATTGAAAATAAAGAATACACTTCATTACTATCTAAACTTTATCTAGGTATTCTATAAATTTGTCAAGAATATTGTGCAAGGTTATTCTCACTTGTAAAAAGCTAAAGGGGAGGGGTGGATAGGTTATTTTTAAATTTTATGACCACTTTTCAAAAAAATCTTTGTTTGTTAACAATATATTCTTTATATAAAAATTGTGTGTCGAATGAAGATCAACACAAAATGAAAAGATTTAAAGTGGTTCAGGTGAGTGTTAACTAACTCATCTTATATCTACTCCTTGGTATCCACCAAGAGTTTATCTCACTAATCAAGGTAGTAATCACATTTACAATCTTCTCACTAATAAGGAAACCTCTTCACGTTCACTAATCAAGGTAATGATCACATTTACACTTCTCACTAATTAAGGCAGTGCCCACCTCTCTCATCTCACTAATCAAGATAGTTATCGGCTCTCTCATCTCACTAATCCAGATAGTGATCACCTTTACTAATTCTCCCTAATTTTGGTATGGATCACCACTCACAAAATACAAGAGACGTGTTTGAATGTAATAATAAAGTACGCCTCACACATACTCTTCTCGTATGTGATAAAGATTACCAATCTAAGGGTATCCGGTATGCATTCCCAAATCATGTCGTGCTCCTATGTGGCACCCCAAATCACGGCGTGAAGCTAAAGCGACACCGCCCCCTCGATCAAGAAACCACGGCGTGAAGTTGTGGCGTGAGATTTATCACGCGATCATTGCCCTTTTTTTGGTACAAATTGTACCGTTGAACGGTATAAAATATTACCGTTTGAAATAAATAATAATAATTAATAATATTAATTTTACTCACTTAAATACCCAATTTTTACTACATATTTTTCACACCAATTTTCTAAATTTCTATACACCAATCTTCTAATTTCTAATCATCTACTCACTATTTTCTACCAAAACTTACTAATCTTCTATACTTATTTCTAATATCCCCAACTCAAAAATGAGTAACGACCCGAACCAGAACCAACACTTTTTGGCTCAATACGCGGCTCGTGATAACGCGTTTGGGGCCAACCCCAACTTTCAACCCAACCCAAACTTCCAACCCAATCCAAACTTCCTATCCAACCCAAACTTCGTACCAAACCCGAACTTTCAAATGTTTAACTACCAACCCCAAATGTCTCAACTGGGTACACCACTAGAATTTGTACCCGAAACTCAAGAAATGCCACAAGAAACCGTCCAAGACGAAATCGGCGAGAAAATGGTCGAACAAATGACAAGATTTAACAACGCTCAAGACGAGAGGATGGATTGGAAACGAACAAAACAAGAGATCGAAATTCTTGGTATCGATCTTGAGTCACTAACAACCGCCCAACGTTTTTTGATTGAAAAAAAACAAAATGAGATCAAAGAACGTCATGGTATCCCGTAGGTTTTGGTTATGTTTTTTTTTAATTAATGTAATTTTTTTTTATTAATGAATATTATTTTATTATGTTTAATTTTATTTAAATAAAAATTCAAAAATAAACATTAAATTATCACACCACCACAATCACAGGGTATACCCCTTGCCATGTGATTATGGTGTGATTTTTCCAGAATCTGACGTGACGCCACGTGGCGTGCACTTTATTATCACATGACACCATAATCGCATGGGTATACCCTTACCCTAAATCTCACTTTAAAGCTAGGGTAAACTCTTACATTTAATCACTAAGTGTTAGAAAATTCAAAGAGAACAATTAAGAATCTATAGTATCTAAGAAGAAAATAAATACAATCAAGCTAGAATTGAATGAATCAACAATCATTTTCTTGAGCCCATTAGTTCAACATTAGCCCAGTAGTAACTTTAAATCGGTCTAAAATCAGCCCATTAGTCTAGTAGTAATAAGCCCAACAATAGTAAGCTAAACTGACAAAAAAAAGAGACATTACATTAAAATACAAATATCTAAAGATATTTATAAAATTGAGTTGATATATTTCAACAGGGGCCTTCCTAGTTCCTCCACTAGGTTTGCCTTGCATCCGCTCTAGGCATTGTTCGACCGTGGTTCTTTTGTTTATTTGGTCCATCGTGGACGGTTGATACACGGTTCAACCGGTGTTCTACTGTGTATGTAAACGATACAAACTAAAACTATCTGAACAAATTAATTTGATTATTCTTTTATATGTATATAACCTAGACATTTATAGGTTATATAAATAAATGAACAATTAAACTAATTTATTTATATATTTTTAGTTTTGTATTGTCTTGCGTAACCCACAAATATGCATGTAAACTATATAAAATTAAAATTAAATATGAATCATTGATAAAGAAAAATTAAATAAACAAAGATAAATTATGTCAATGTTTTCGAAAAATATAGTTTTCTAAAACAAAGATATTCTTGTATATATGTCCCTTGATTTATAAGATCAAATAGCCCGACTCAATGATGATCTTATCGTAAAACATAAATAATAATAATAAATAAAATAAAAAGTGGTTTTGAAAGTGATGGAAGTTGAGGGTGGTCCGGTGGGAGGGTGATGATGGGAACAACAAAATTAATAAATAAATTCCCCATCAACAAACCTTTTCACTTTCTTCTTTCTTTTCCGGCAATGCCACGGACATTGGATCATATCCATTACAACACCTATCTTTCATTTACTATATTAAACAAAACCAACAACTTTTAATAATTTCAAAATTTTATTTTATTTTATATATGAGTGTTAGATTAATATCACAAAGGTTTTATAATGTAAATGATTTTATTGTTTGGAGTAGAAGGCTTGTTCAAAATGAGACACCCTACTCAATTCTACTCCTTAATTATCCACTTATTACTCAATTTGTGAGATATGAAACTCTACCACTTGAGTGAGGTAAGACTACAGGTGTCACTAGAATAAGAGGTCATCAGCAGGTTTCAATTACATGTATTTATAAAAAAGAATTAACTGAAACGAACTGATTGATAACCTAGCCGTTAGATTATTGAACCCAACGCCGAATAACTTATTGTATTTTTTTAAGATTAGCATTGTTAAGGGAGGGAATCCGGAATTTTAATATGTATTAAGCCATAAATATCTATTAACTTAATAACCAAATACAATGAAAAGCCAAAGTTTTAGGTTATAGATTGATTATGGTTAAAAGCGGACCAATATTAATCATGCAAATTCCTACTATTATGTCACTCAATACGTATTTTACATGATATACACTTTTGGATATACTGTGATGAGTGACCTAATTGAAACATTTTTGAAATTTGGTTATTATTCTGTGATGTTTTCCTTAAATTCAGGAGTTAAATACTGTTTTAGTTTCAGTAATTTGTTCAAAATAATCTTTTTAGTCAAATAAATTTAATTAGTTTCATTATCTTTTCAATTAGACCCAGACTTCTAAGACCGTTTGTTTTCTTTTGTTAACTTTTTGTGAAAAGAAAAAAATGGCTTTATTAATAAAAATTGAATATATAAAGAAAAAAATGAAAAAAAAAACTTGATACGAAAACAAAACTATTAGATTAAGAAAAATTAAATTAAAACTAATGAATTAAAATAGTTATTTGGATCAAACCAAATGAATTAAAACAGCATTTAACTCTAAATTCAATTTAGTGAATTATTAGATTCCAAAATGTAAAATATTTCTTGGGGTGGGATTATTATTATAGTACCAAGTGGTGAAGACACCTATGGCTATTGGTCTGCTTGCACCATGCAAAGTTTAGCGAAATAATAATAATAATAATAATAGTAATAATAATAATAAAAGGTTGCTTTCATGCCAAGTTAGCTTTTACTTCACCAATGGGCAAAAAGACAAAATCAATTACAACCACCCAAACTAATAAAACATCACCTTAACCTTTCATTAGGTAATAATCTTGTTTTTACTTATTCCTCGTCATAACCTACTGAGATCATGTGTCTAACACAGTCATTGATTTGTTTCATGTCGTTGGTTAGCAATGTATTGACGAAGTTCCATGAATTTTCAACAGTGGATTCTCATGATTACATAAAAAGAACTTTTTAAAAACGTACAAAGTTTAATGAATAACAGATGGCATATTTTAAACATTGTATATAGACTATTTCCTATTTACTATGATCGTAAACTCGTAACCCTTCACCTATCAGAATTTGAAGAAGATATTGATCCATGTCTTGCGAGGGTCAGATAAAGATACACTTGCGTGATTGTAAAACTTCTGACACACAATAGAATGTGAGCAAATACTCCCTCTCTCATAGAGCATGCTTTAGAGTAGGCATGTAGAGAATATTATACTCAACGCCAAGGATAACATTATTATTCGACCCTTTTGTTTGGGTACTTTTGTTGATGAATCTTCAAGTTTTCTATGATTTTAAGGATAAATAAATAAATTAATCATTGACAACCCAACAAAATTAAAGATCATGCTTATTCTGATATAACATTTTCTTTATTAATTGGTTGATGATGCATCAAATCATAACATGCATACACACAAAACATGAATGATTGAGAGACCTAACCTTCGTGTCTTTGATATTTTTGTTACCGACATAATTGCCACGATGTTTGGATTCAAATTTACATAATAATGAAATCTTGTAAGGTAGTATATATTATTGATAAACTATTTATAAAATTACAATAAAAATAATTACGAAGTAAACATTATCTAGTAGATAACTATAATAATCTTATCCACGTAATAAACCCTAACTAATATAATCTATCTAATCCTAACTAATAATACTATATCCAAGTCTAACTATGTGTAAACGAAAAAGAATGAATATGATGGAATAAGAAGAAAATACAATATCAAAAAAGATAAGAAGAAAAAACCCATAAAAAATTAAACAGTAAGAAAACTATGTGGTGGCAAACGACAGCGACGGCAAGAGCCATGACAGCAGGGCTATGGTGGCAGCACTAACACTTTTAATAGCTTGTAAAATGATATAAATAATGTTCAAAACTTGATAGACATGTTTACTTTGATAATCTAACAAATGATAGGGGTGTTCAAAACCGGATATCCGAATTCTAAAAAAAACATGTATAACTATGTAGAAAATGGACGAGCAGACAATGATTTAAAACGTTTTAGGACATTAACCGGTATTAAGCCCAATTCATCGACCATATGGACGATGACTCCGATGTTTGAGTTGTTTTTTCTATGCAGTCAATTGATATGTGATTCTTTATGTTTCATCACCTGATATTTAAATATAAAAGTTTAAGATTTTGCCATAAATCAATTAGTTTGATTCATTGTTCATCAACTGTTTGGAAGTGCTAAATCATGTTTGCTATTCTTACATTACATAAACGTGGAGTGAGAGTTCATTTGGAAAGCCAAGTAGTCCCTATGCCTTCAAGTGTCGTGGTTCCTTTTTGGCATTTTCCACAATTCAGTCTCCCTTTAGGGTTTCAAAAAGTAAAATATAAGTGTAGGTATTAAATAATTATATATGATTAATAAAATTAAATTAAAATTTTGGATATCGGATATCCAAATTATCTGGGTTTTTTTTTTCAAAATTGATATCCGAATCCAAAAAAGCAGATATCCGAATTTTCAGGTAATTCATGTTCGGAATTTCGGGTTTGCAACTCTTGGGGTAAAACTTTGCAACTCTTTGTGAAAGAATGCAACATATGACGATTATAACCACTTTTCTGCTATACAATTACATAAGTAGTAAATACCATTGATCCCCCAGTCGCTCTTGAAGTACCATTGCTACTAATGTTTAGTTGCTGCTGATGTGCAACTGATTTAATATTGATAATCAGTTCCAACTGATCATCATTTTCCACTAGTATGGCAATCCCGTCAGAGGCTCTACTCCTTGGACCTTGTTAAAGTTCTGCCCTAGCACCCTTGTATGGTCTATGGGTTTCTCCCCTATGAACCTTACTCGTATATATGGTCTATGGGTTTCTCCCCTATTAGCCTTAAAAGATCAATAGTACCTAAATCAGACTTGATAATATATATTATAATTTTACATTTAGTCTTAAGTAAATCCAGTTATATAAAAGGACATTAATGACGCTAAAATCAGCAACATTTAAACACTAAATTATGAGTCGAAACTAATTCATACATTATTGAGAGTGCTAGAGAATATTAATTCAAGTGTTAAATTCATGAAACTAGAGAGTTGAAGAGAGTTACGAGGACTAGTCCAAATTGATACAAAACAAGAAGATATCAAATGATATATAAATCACACATAAAAATGATCATACATCAAAATGAGATTTTTAAAGATCAATTCTTGTATGTTAAAGTTTAAAATACGTAATCAAGTTAGCTTTATAAGTAATTTGGTGAAAAACCTTTTGTTTTGATATGTGCTAATTGTGCATGAATGAATAAACAACTACATGTTTGGGATAGTACATGGTGAAAGATTTGATAAGACTGGAGACTATTATGCACAAGTAGCTAGAAATAAGTCCAACTGCTTCGTATGCAATAAGTGAAAAATGGAATGCATTACAAGATATGCAAATACAACTAAGTTTTTTTTTAACAGCTAACACCTAGATATCTAAAATAATTGGATTTCTTCAGGGCAACATCTACAACATCTAGGGCAGCCCACCACAGGAGGAACCTCCAACTGGGTAAACCCCCTGATCTGGCCACATACACTTTTTTTGCTGTTGCCAGGATTCGAACCCAAGACCTCCACTATGGGAAGTCTTGGGGCTACCATTACCTCAAATACAACTAAGTTAACAAATGTTTCTCAATGTGATTAGGATACGCATGTGGAATCATAATGTGCACGGGAAGCTAAGTGGATAATAGCTTGGAAAAGTGAATTGGTGAATATGTGTTCTAGTATGTGAAATTTTTTAAAATATGTTACAAATGTGTGACGACCTATCTAAAACGTTGATCAAAATGCTTAGGAATTCTAAAAGTTCCACAAACTTCTTGAAGTTCAAAGTTCAAAGAGAGACTATATAGAAATCTCAAAGGAAAGGTCTAGAGAATACTAAGGAAAAGTGTGAAGACTTCCTTGAAAGGTAGACATCCTTAGAAGGTATGAAGTCTTCCTTGAAAGTCTCTAAAATGTTGTATATAACATAAAGTGGATAATCTAGATAAGAAAGGTTCTAGCATATATTCCCTTGCTAGAAAATTAGTATTATTGGAAGGTGTCAATTGACATAAACCACCTTGAATACAAGTTGTAAAGCTCCTTTGTAAGTGTTCTTCTAAGCAATACAAAGTATCATTGTTGTTTCATATAATCATGTGTGTCTCTTTAATCGTTTGAATTGCTAAAGATTGTAGGGACTAAGTTTCCCAAAGTGATCTTATAAAGATACTTTAGTGACAAGTGGTGTCATAGTCGGATGGGGTCAAGGGTATAATGACATAGATTAGCAAGATTGTGGAAACAATGATTTTGTGGGTGCTGAGGAGAACCAGTGTCGAGAAGAGTCTCACCACGAAATTTAGAAGAAACAAGGCATTTCCAAGGAAATGACAACTACCTTGGACAAAAGAATTATTGATTGTAAGACATCTATGTCGGAGATGATGACACTATTAAAGGATTCATGCCAATAACACGATGTGTTGGTTATCAAATTCCATGGACCAAAGGGACTTTAAGGGCGCCCTCAATGTATTGAGTGGTGACTTCAAACACAAAATCCATGATTTTAAGAACCATGTTCATGGGTGAGATCACAAAGTTAAAGAAAGTGGATGGAAATGTTTCGTTTGCCCTAAAAGCTCCAAAGAATTGGAATTCGAACGTAAACCTACGCAAGATGTGGTGATTTGTGGAGTCTGTGCTACAGCTGCCTCGTCAAAGATTGAGATCCCAAATCGATCATGGTTCTTTGGCAAGAGACAAGCAAGGGCGTTAATGACTTTATATGGGAGGTGGATTAGTACCTAAATGGGGTAAATCTAATCGGTGATGGATGATACATCTAGGATCAAGATGTACACAATGTAAAGTGGATGGAAATGTTTCGTTTGCCCTAAAAGCTCCAAAGAATTGGAATTCGAACGTAAACCTACACAAGATGTGGTGATTTGTGGAGTCTGTGCTACAGCTGCCTCGTCAAAGATTGAGATCCCAAATCGATCGTGGTTATTTGGCAAGAGACAAGCAAGGGCATTAATGACTTTATATGGGAGGTGGATTAGTACCTAAATGGGGTAAATCTAATCGGTGATGGATGATACATCTAGGATCAAGATGTACACAATGTATTTGAAGATTTTTAATGTTTGTTTAGGGATTTTTCACACACACATGCATTATGTGTATGCTTAGATTTAAGAGTTTTGTAGCTGTAGTGTTTGGGTTTTGCCATTGATTGTTATTTGCATTCAATTGGTGTTGATGGAACACCATTTGGTTATGACTAAATCAATAGGATTTTTGGTATTGTTTTTGTGATCGTCAAACACTACTTGAATACCTTTGGGTTAGGGTTCATTTTTCAAAGTCTTTTGGATTTGATTTGGGAATAGGTGATGGTGCTAGTTGATGGTAAAGGGGTTGATGTTGGTAGAGAGTTTTATGAATGAAATGGGGTGAGGTGGTGGTTTGACCCCTAGTGAACATAAGGTGGTGGTGAAGAGTGAGGTGAGGTGATGTGATGGTGACAACTATGTAGGGATAGACAGAAGAGTGTTTTGATTTTTGATAATAACTAGTTTTTTACCCGTGCTTCGCGACGGGAGTTTGGTTGTTTTTTCCCCGTGCCACGCGACAAGAGTTTTGTCGTTATCGACTTGGCTCGTCGAAAACCATAAAAAAGAATACCGATACAAGTTCCAATAATACCAATACCGTCCCAAAAAAACTCGATTTTAAATACGACTCCGTTTTTAAAAAAAATTATATCGGAAAGTTGAAAAAAAAAATAATGACAGACGTGCACTCCGTTTTAAAAAAAAACTTAACGAACGAAAGTTATTACTGAAAAACGAAATTATTAGAAAATTAAACGGGTTAAAAACGTATATTATATATAATAGAAGGGGGGAAATAAAAAATATGTAAAAGTTTGATGACCAATCTTTAAAAACATAAAAGATTGGTGGCCAATCCACAAAACAAAAAAACTTGGTAGTCAGTTTACAAAAGAAGAAAACCTTATTGTGCAAACCGGCCATTTAGTTTTAATAGTACTAATAGTACTAGTAATATTAATAAATTAAATATATGATATGACTGATATAAAGCCAAACAAATAAAAAAAAATGGGATTTGGCAGGTTGGATGTTATATAAGTCATTGTTGATGATTTACAAAGGGTTTGTGCTTGCTAAATGTTCCTCATCAACTACTATTTTATTAAATGTACATTTTCTCTTACTAAATCAGTCAAGTCATCTCGCATGTTATTTAATAGGTGATACGTTTAAGATATGTAGTAGCCAATCTTCACACAATTGGGTAATGGACAGATGATGCTCTTCTTTGGTAACGGTGAAAGAGTTCGTGCAAAACCAACAGCCGTTAGCCTCGTCGCTAACCAACCTCCGACGTGAGAATAAGAATCGGTAGAGGAAGTATTACAATGTGAACTAAAAATCAGGTAGAGCTTAAGTGTAGAGAGAGTGTGTTTTTTCTTACCTGTTTACCTATTATCTGAGTATCCATATATCCCTCTTCCTTTTTTTTTGGCGGGAACCTTCCCATCAAGCATTCAATGCTTTCATTGTTTGATGGCCATGTTGTTATGGCGCCCCTACGAGCTTAACGGCTTTTATTTGCTTGTATAGAGGACCTTCCTTTTGTTCTTTCCTCATTAAATGTTTATTGTCCTCTCGCAATTAATAAGGGTGCAACCCCTTCTACCACTTCCGACCTTTCTCTCTCGGTCATGGAGGTTACTGATACGGATTCGTATACGAAGTGACGCTAGAAACCCTAGTGTGATAACATGTCTTCGGCTGACCGAATGACGAAGAACAAAGAAAACAATGTTCAATAATATTCTTCAAAACTTAACCATCCAACCTATGATTACAATAGTTTAAATAGGAAAACTAAAGAAACAAACATGGAAAGAAATCCCGACAATAAAGAACAAAATACAAGACTTAAATAAAAGAGACAAAAAACTTAAATAAGAGGTTGGATGGGTGACGATAAAACCGGCGGCTCCTCCTAGCCACGGGTTGACGGGTCGTTTCCAAAACTAGCATTCCCGGGTGGTTCTTCAAGCGTACCCGGATCCGTATCATCCTCCCCCTCTAAAAAAGGACTCGACCCCTAGTCATCTTCGTCACCTGGTACATACGGGGACAAATCTGCAACGTTGAATGTGGTCGAGACCTTGTAATGACTCGGAAGGTCGATCTTGTAGGCATTATCATTGATGCATTTAAAAACATGGAAAGGACCATCGGCCCTTGGATGAAGCTTCCCGAACCGCCCTTGCGAAAATCTCTCACCGCGCAAATAAACCCAAACGATATCCCCCTCGTTAAAAACCACCTTTCGCCTATGTTTATTAACCCTTGTTTGATACTGTAAATTATGTTTAACGATTTGTTCCCGGACTTGTTCATGCAAAATTTTAATCTGGGTTGCCTGCTCATTTCTGTCTGCACTAAAATGGTCAAGCTCGGGAAACGGAGCCAGGTCGAGCGTGGTAAAAGGGTTGCGCTCGTAGACTACAAAAAACGAACTACACCCCGTCGAGCTGTGGTTAGACCGATTATACACGAACTCCGCCTGATGTAGAACAAGATCCCACTGTTTTTGTTATCACCGACAAGGCTTAGAAGTAAATTACCGAAGCTCCAATTTGTTACCTTGGTTTGACCGTCCGTTTACGGATGGTGTGAACTACTAAATTGTAAATTTGCACCCAAACGCTTCCACAACGTTCGCCAAAAATGACTAATGAATTTCACATCTTGATCGGACGTTATTGTCACACCCCGAAAACGACGATTCGCAGCGGAAACGAGACGTAAGCATGGTGGTCACATAAGTTGGAGCCCAATGATAATAAGCAAACACATTAAATTTAAAACATCGGAAATGTTCAACGAGATAAAAGATAAGTCTTACAATTATCCAAACTTTAAAGCATTAAAATTTAAAACACGAGTTTTAATGATCCAACACACGAGGATCCAAAATAAAGTTTAAAATGTCCCAACAGAAATCCGATGCAAGCGTTTGCCCAAAAGCCCGTTTTCATAACCGCGCGAGAGCATCTAAGTACCTGAAAAACATGCTTAAAAACATCAACATAAAGTTGAGCGAGTTTCACGGGTTTAACGATAACATAAACGAATTTAACGAACTATCAAGTAACTTGGACAAACATGTGATATGTCATAAGCTTGCAAGGAATACAACATGATGACAGTACCTAGAGCTTATAATCAAACCGAGACACGAATACAACATGTCCCCACGAATCCTTTCAAAATATATTCTCTCGTACGAACGACCGATCAGCGCTACTGATCACGAGAGTGGGCAGTCAGTCCCAAATAGATCTATCAACACACCTTGCGGCCTACACGAGGCTAATGATTATAACGGCGGGGCTATTCATGAACGACATACATGAACACATAACGAAAGCCCTTACTCGAGACCATCAAACGAACACATAACGTAAGTCCAGTATCATGATAAACGAACGAAAGCATGTTCTTCCCCCATAGTTTATAAAGCAACAAAATAGTTTAAAAAGGGGCCGTGAAAAACTCACCTTGATAACGAACGACGGAAAAATGAGTGCTAGCAAAAATACGCCCACGAACGCTAACGGTGCCCTAAACATGAGGGGTACATTACTAATTGAAACTCACGTCTTACTAGCAAGTTGTTCACCCAACCTACTTAGACTTGTAATATTTTTAAGAAAATATTTATTTGAACGACCCGTTGGTGACTTCGACACGCGGTTATGTTTTTAACGAAAAATGGTGTATCATACACACATACGAAGACTTCAAGTGTTATCACCTAACAACGATCAACATGAAAGTATGAAACTAATAACATATATATATCTACTCATACATATGCTTATGAGTTCTAAATCACATGTGAAAACACTAAAATCACAATATTTGCACATAAGCACTTTTCAAGCAAAACGACTAACTTTTAAGGAACAAACTTTCAAATTTCTAACACATGAGTTCATATAACATCATATATCATCAAAATATACTTAATAAAATATATTTCATTAAACAAAACAATCTTTCATTATTTTGACATAAAGTACCTATACATGGCAATTTCTAGCACATATGCGATAACCGAAACATCATACCACATAAGTAAACACATGGGTCATAACACTAACTCATCATATACATTATTAGCTGAAAATATGTCATAAAATAAGTTTAATTTGCTGTTTGAAATCAGACCTAACTAGCATTCATTTTTCAAGGCGGAAAACACCGATTTTACGACTAGTCATGCCTAAAATGTTATCCAAAAGCATCAAAACACCAAGGATCATATTATTTATTAAAAATATGGATTTTTAACATAAAATATAATCTTTTTACAGCCATATAATCAGACCTAACTTATCCATCATTTTACATGTAATAATCCATCATTTAAGCACCCTTTTTGTAACAAATCATGGTCAAAACTCTAGCTAATCATCACAACATAAAATACCCTTTTAGAGCTGATCATTATACATAAAATACATCATATTTATCACCTTATTTCCAGATTTCAAATAATCCTAACAATTCATGTACAAACCTAGCTTTTATCATGCTTTTTAAACCACAATCTTTAGTAACAAGCATCCAAACGTAGGGGTTTAAGATCCATACATAAAATAACAAGTTTTTATGTAATAATACACTTTATTTTTCTGTTTTAACTTGGTCATAACAAAATATTTGTTTGCATGCAAGAATCTAACATTATTCATCATCATTTTGCAAGATATGAACACATAAACACACATTCATTCACATGACTACATGCATGCATATATAAATACTAAAACCCTTTTATAAAAACCCTTATTTGCTGAATTTTAATGGTTCATAAAAAGTCTTTTAGTTGGTGATGAACAACTCTTGCAAGGATCACTATTTTTATCAAAGAAAAAGAAAGAAGCAAAGAAATATGAGGTTCATACCTCTTGAACTAAATCAAGGGAGATACTAGTGAAATGCAAGTTGATGGATGGTTTTGTTGAGTATTTGGCTCCACACTCTTGAATCTTCAAGAAAATGCTCCAAGAACACCAAAAACTCAAGAACACTTGAAAGAACACTTAGAGAAAAGATGATAGAAAGGTGTGGGATTGAAGTGAAGATTGAAGGGGTATTTATAGGTGGGGTGAGGGATGAATCAAGAGAGGAGAGAGGAGAGAGGATTTGACATCTTCCATTCAAATTTCATGCAAGTTGAATGATCAAATTTGGTGGAGTGTAGTTTTGTACAAAGTGTGTAAGGAATCAAATGAGTGTGTTTAACACTTGATTAGGGTGTGGGACCCACTTTTTATGGCTGATTTTTGGGAGAGAGAAAAGATGCCATCTTTTATTTTATAAACCTCTACACACATGTAGGTGATCTTTTATAAAAACTACAACACTTTTATAAAATGTTACCACTTTAAACATGGTTTTTCGTCAAAATAAAAATATATAAAATACCCACTAATTATTTGCTATCATAATTAGTGAAAATAATAATTTTTGCTAACAGTTCATTTTAACTCATCCGGTACGCGATTGTACCGGGTAAAACGCAACGAAAATCGTCGAAAGCGGTATTTAACACATTGCACATAAATTTCACACATAATCCACTAATATAAACCAGTTTATATAATTTTCATCAAAACTGATATTTTTATGGTTAACCGGGTCGTCACCAACGTTAAATACGGGCATTTTACCGATACGCGGTATCGAAATTTCTGAAATTTCACGAAATGCAAACCTATGCATACGAAGGGCTTTGCTAGACTTTATAATAACCTAATTAACTGAAATTAAGTCTAAGACACACACAATTAAATTGCAAACGCGTTCTAAGGTTTAACGGTAAATAACCTGAAAATTGCCGGATGTCACAGCCTCCCCTCCTTAAAGAAATTTCGTCCCGAAATTTTACGCTACGAAGCCTGGTTACGTGCAGACTTAAACAATTGAAGGTACTTTCGTTTCATCTCATCTTCACGTTCCCACGTGAACTCGGGACCACGCTTTGAATTCCATCTGACCTTGACCAACTTAATACGGCTTCGCCTGGTCTTGTGAATCTTCCAATCCGAGACCTCCACGGGCTCTTCACGAAAATGAAGCTTGTTGTCAACACACACTTCCTTTGGAGGTATCACGAGAGTCTCATCAGACAAACACTTTTTCAGATTGGACACATGGAATACGTTATGAACTCCACTTAGTTCTCGCGGTAACTGCAGTCGGTAAGCAACTGGTCCTACACGAGCAATAATCTTGTAAGGTCCAATGTAGCGGGGGCTAAGCTTATCATGCTTGCCAAACCTAGCTACCCCCTTCCAAGGAGAGACCCTCAGCATAACTCTGTCTCCCACTTGGAATGCTAATGGTTTCCTTCTTCTATCAGCGTATTTCTTCTGACGGTCCTGGGCAACCTTCAAACGATCACAGATCCTGAAAACCTTATCGGTAGTTTCCTGAATAAGCTCTGGTCCAGTTATATGCTTGTCACCAACTTCTGCCCAACAAAGCGGTGAGCGACATTTTCTCCCATACAGGGCTTCAAACGGAGCGGCTTTCAATCCAGTTTGGTAACTGTTATTATAAGAGAACTCAGCCAACGGTAGGTGAGTATCCCAACTTCCACCAAAGTCAATTACGCAGGCACGGAGCATGTCTTCTAAAATCTGGATGGTCCTCTCACTTTGACCATCACTCTGTGGATGATACGCAGTGCTTAAATCCAAACGAGTACCCAAGGCTTTTTGTAGTGACCGCCAAAACTTTGATGTGAAACGACTATCTCTATCGGAGATGATCGAAGTCGGAACACCATGTCGGGATACTACTTCCTTAAGGTATATGCTGGCCAATTTCTTCATTCGGTAAGATTCTTTCACGGGTAGGAAATGTGCCGATTTCGTCAAACGATCCACAATTACCCAGATGGAATCATAGCCACTAGACGTTCGGGGTAATTTGGTGATGAAATCCATGGCAATACAGTCCCATTTCCACTGCGGAATCTCCGGTTGTTGCAGAAGTCCAGAAGGCTTTTGGTATTCGGTTTTGACTTTTGCGCAAGTCAAACATTTACCAACGTATGAAGCAATATCACCCTTCATGTTCGGCCACCAGTAGTGCTCCTTGATATCCTTATACATTTTTGTCGATCCTGGGTGAATCGAATATCTTGATTTATGGGCCTCATCCAAAACCATTTCTCGTAAATTGCCTGCCAGAGGCACCCATATTCTATCCATGAAGTACAAGGCATCGTCAGACTTGGGTATAAGTTCTCTAACCATACCACGAAGATTTTCATCCTTTAAATTCTCTTCCTTTAGAGCTTCTTGTTGTGCATCACGAATCTGAGCTGTGAGGTTTGTGTGAATGGTCAATCCTAATGCACGCACGCGTAAGGGCTTGACTCGCTCCTTCCTACTCAAGGCATCGGCCACGACATTAGCCTTGCCTGGGTGATAACGAATATCACAATCGTAGTCATTGAGCAATTCCATCCAACGTCTCTGCCTCATATTCAGCTCTTTCTGGTCAAAAATGTGCTGGAGACTCTTATGATCTGTAAAAATTGTGCACTTAGTACCGTAAAGGTAGTGCCTCCAAATTTTGAGTGCAAAAACCACCGCACCCAGATCCAAATCATGTGTCGCATAATTCTGTTCATGCACCTTGAGTTGACGAGACGCATAAGCTATGACCTTTCCATTCTGCATTAGGACACAACCAAGACCTTGGCGAGAGGCATCACAGTACACCACGAATCCATCTGTCCCCTCAGGAAGAGACAAGATAGGGGCACTGCACAGCTTCTTTTTCAACAATTGAAACGCTGCCTCTTGCTTTTCTCCCCAGATATACTCCTTGTCCTTCTGGGTCAATAGCGTTAGGGATTGCGCTATCTTGGAGAAATTCTCAATAAACCTTCGATAGTAACCCGCCAAACCTAGGAATTGTCGTACCTCGGTCGGACTCTTCGGCGCTTCCCAATTTTTAATTGCCTCAATCTTTGCTGGGTCCACGTGTATACCCTTCTCATTGATAACGTGTCCAAGAAAATGAACTTCTCGGATCCAGAACTCGCATTTGGAAAGTTTAGCATATAGCTTCTCATTCCTCAACATCTCCAAAATCAGCTTCAGATGGTGCTCGTGCTCTTCCTTGGTCCGTGAATAGATGAGTATATCATCGATAAACACTATCACGAACTTGTCCAAGTATGGTCTGCACACTCTATTCATGAGATCCATGAATACCGCAGGAGCGTTTGTCAAACCAAAAGGCATGACCAAAAACTCGTAATGACCATACCGGGTTCGGAATGCAGTCTTCGGAATATCTTCTTCAACAATCCTCAATTGATGGTAGCCTGAACGTAAATCGATCTTCGAATAATAACTCGATCCTTGCAGCTGATCGAACAAGTCGTCGATTCTCGGTAATGGATACCGATTCTTGATGGTAAGCTTGTTCAATTCTCGATAATCGATACACATCCGCATAGAACCATCTTTCTTTTTCACGAATAAAACCGGCGCTCCCCAGGGCGAGAAACTCGGTCTTATAAAACCTTTATCCAACAATTCTTGCAATTGCTTGGATAGCTCTTGCATTTCAGATGGTGCCAAACGATAAGGAGATCGAGCTATCGGCGCTGCTCCGGACACTAGGTCAATCCTGAACTCGACTTGCCTTTGCGGTGGCAATCCAGGTAACTCTTCAGGAAATACCTCCGGGTAATCACGAACTACAGGGATCTCTTCAAGCTTCTGCTCCTCAACCCTAGTGTCAACCACGTGGGCTAAGTATGCTGGGTATCCTTTTCGCAAATACTTCTGAGCTTTCATCATATTAACGATTCTCAAAGGGGCACTCTCATCACCTTGAATTTCCAACGGTTCACTAGTCGGAGGTAGAAGACGAACTATCTTCTTATCGCACACAATCTCTGCATGATTCTTTGATAACCAATCCATGCCAATAACGACATCGAAACTTCCAAGTTCTACTGGTAAAAGGTCAATACTATACATACGATCTCCCAAACGCAAGGTACACTCACGAAAAACTTCGTCGGCTTCTATTAATTTTCCGTTAGCTAACTCTATAGAATACTTAACATCTAATTTACTTGATTTTGAGCTAAGAAAAGGCTCAAAGTTTTTGGAAACAAAACTTTTATCGGCTCCGGTATCAAATAAAATGTAAGCATAACGGTCATTTACGAGAAACGTACCGGTAACAACCGATGGATCCTTTCGTGCTTTCTTGGCCTCCATCACGAATGCTCTGCCACGATTTCCCTGGTTCTTCAGTTTTGGGCAATCCTTCCTAAAATGCCCTACAGTTCCACATTCAAAACATCCATGGTTCGATTCTTCTTTCTTCACACCCAATTTCACACGGCAGGTTTGGGCTTGATGTCCAAATTTGCCACAACGTTCACAGACGTTGCACTGACCAGTGTGAAAATAACCACATTTGTTGCACTTTGGGTTAGGACCCTGATACCTTCTTGTTTCCATGGTGTTGGCTGCATACATCCTTCCCTGATTCCTCCTTTTGTTCTGAGAGTTATTAGCATGACTCCCAGATCCTTCAGACCACTTACGCTTTCCTTCAGTTGGCAGTTTTCCTTTCTCAGTCGTTTTATCAACAACTTCCACTGGCTTCTTCCCTGAACCACTCTTCTTCAATGTCCCCATACGAACAGCATCGTCAGTCAGGGAGTGTGCTAATTGCACAGCACTCTGAATAGTCGTAGGGTTTGCTCACGTCACAATACTACGGATCTGAGGTGCCAAGCCCCAGATATAACGCTCAATTCTTTTGTGCTCCGGTGTTACGAGATGGGGTACAAGTCGTGCCAATTGATGAAACTTGGACGTGTATTCCCTTACCTCAGCATCTACCATGGTCAAATTCCAGAATTCCGCTTCTAATTTTTGAATTTCGTTGCGTGGACAATACTCACGCAGCAACATTTCCTTCAACTGATCCCAAGTGAGACCATAGGCATTAGCCTCACCGAGACCCTGAATTTGAGTATTCCACCAGGTTAGAGCTTCATCCTGAAATGAACTTGTTGCATACTTCACGCGTTGAGCTGCAGTACAGTTACTTATGATCATCACAGACTCCATTTTCTCAATCCAGCGGACAATGCCGATTGGTCCTTCAGTTCCAGAAAAGAGTCGGGGATGACATGCTTGAAAGGTCTTATAAGAGCACCCTTCAATATGGTTCGCCTGGTTCATGTTCTGGTTGGTCGTCCTATTAGCGAGGGCGGTGTTGACATGTTGCGAAATCAACTGGGCCAATTCCTCGGCCGTAGTGGGGAGTGGGTTAGCATTTTGGTTTTCTCTCCGCGGTGGCATGTTCCTTTTCCCAATACAAACAATACAACGAGTGAGACAATATATATCACGCAATATCCATGCCATTCATGTATGTACGAAAATAACTTAACAAACACCACGATAAACCAAAATCAACCACTTCATGTCATTTTTGTTAAAAATTAGAGTTCAAACTTAGATACATCATTAAACCAAATGATTACAAAAATGGGCGTGGTATACGACCAAACCCTAACAAGTTTCTCCAATATAACAAAATGAAAAGACATGAAATCAAAAGAAACAACATCCCCAAAGACATGAACTAACGGGTGTGGCGCGGGAAAACACCGATGCGAGCAACAGTGGCGGCGATCAGAACACACGTAACTGCAAGGGCTAGAGAGTCCTCGAGGCGCTCCTCAAGTGCATCCACACGCTGTAAGGCCTCAACCTCTCTGACTTCCGCTTCCATGGCTCTCGAGGTAGCCTCCTCGGCCATCTTTATTGCTTCTTCGGCCTTCTTCTCGCTCCCTTCCAACCTTCTCCTCAATTCAGCCATATCTTCTCGGGCCTGAACTTGATCTTTCTTCATAAGTTTCACATAGCCATCCACACGCTTAAACCTACGAGTAATCCTATCCATGCTAACTCCAATGGAATCTATCCTCGACTCCTCACGGGCACATCGAGCAGCTAGCAAGGGCACTGTGCGCTCGATGGGCTGACCAGTGAGGTGTAGCACCCTCTGAGAAGAAGAGGACTCACCAATATGGCGAATAATCGGTACGCCCTCTTCATTCGTCCATTCACGCACTTGCTCGGACAGCCAATCCCATTTTCTGGCGACAAAAGGTCTTGTCCTCTTAGGAGGACGCTCAACGATATAACCAACGGTTGCCGAATCATCATCATCTCTTTCGGCTAGCTTTCTCTTCTTAGCCGGTGACACTGATTTCCTAGCAGTAAACTTCAGAAGTGGACCTTCAGGATGTTCACGATAAGATCGATGAGATGGAAAACGTAATTCTACCGTTGTTGGCCTAACAGGCTCAATGGTAGTCATAGCGTCATCGTTCTCATGGACAGGGCTAATAGTCTCGGGGATCACTGGAATAGGCTCAACACTAGCTGGAGTCTCCTCCATAGGTTTCTTAACCAAAGGACTTGTCTCAACTGGCCCTTCCTCACTAGACTCCTTTTCATCATCAGATTCCTCTTCGCTAGACTCCTCTTCATTATCAGATTCCTCTTCGCTAGGCTCTTCTTCATTAGATGGTACCTCTTCATCTTCAGATTCTCCTATCCACCCATTCCCATAATACGGGTGATTAGCAAAATCTGGCATGTTCGGGTCAAATCCGAAATCAAATACCGAATCTGGAGACATCGGTGAAACTGGTGTGAACTCTGGCTCACTATCAGACGAGATCGAGATGACGGAAGGTGAAAGAGACATCTGTGACATGAAATATATACATGGTGTGAATAATTTTGCCAATAAATGTAAGCACGTACGTATGCAACACATTTAAGGCACGTAAGGGGTAAAGAGGATATCTTATACGTAAGCACATACGCATGCATACAACTAATGCACATAAGGAACAAAGGAATATTCTATTATATCTAATTAATAATAACACTTACTCCTAATATAAGATGCATGCGGTATGAAAACGTCTTTAACCCAAAAACCCAATTTTAAAAGTTATAGTCTAGATTTTTAAGAAAAACATTTTCTAGTTCGCTATAACCATGGGCTCTGATACCAACTTCTGTCACACCCCGAAAACGACGATTCGCAGCGGAAACGAGACGTAAGCATGGTGGTCACATAAGTTGGAGCCCAATGATAATAAGCAAACACATTAAATTTAAAACATCGGAAATGTTCAACGAGATAAAAGATAAGTCTTACAATTATCCAAACTTTAAAGCATTAAAATTTAAAACACGAGTTTTAATGATCCAACACACGAGGATCCAAAATAAAGTTTAAAATGTCCCAACAGAAATCCGATGCAAGCGTTTGCCCAAAAGCCCGTTTTCATAACCGCGCGAGAGCATCTAAGTACCTGAAAATCATGCTTAAAAACATCAACATAAAGTTGAGCGAGTTTCACGGGTTTAACGATAACATAAACGAATTTAACGAACTATCAAGTAACTTGGACAAACATGTGATATGTCATAAGCTTGCAAGGAATACAACATGATGACAGTACCTAGAGCTTATAATCAAACCGAGACACGAATACAACATGTCCCCACGAATCCTTTCAAAATATATTCTCTCGTACGAACGACCGATCAGCGCTACTGATCACGAGAGTGGGCAGTCAGTCCCAAATAGATCTATCAACACACCTTGCGGCCTACACGAGGCTAATGATTATAACGGCGGGGCTATTCATGAACGACATACATGAACACATAACGAAAGCCCTTACTCGAGACCATCAAACGAACACATAACGTAAGTCCAGTATCATGATAAACGAACGAAAGCATGTTCTTCCCCCATAGTTTATAAAGCAACAAAATAGTTTAAAAAGGGGCCGTGAAAAACTCACCTTGATAACGAACGACGGAAAAATGAGTGCTAGCAAAAATACGCCCACGAACGCTAACGGTGCCCTAAACATGAGGGGTACATTACTAATTGAAACTCACGTCTTACTAGCAAGTTGTTCACCCAACCTACTTAGACTTGTAATATTTTTAAGAAAATATTTATTTGAACGACCCGTTGGTGACTTCGACACGCGGTTATGTTTTTAACGAAAAATGGTGTATCATACACACATACGAAGACTTCAAGTGTTATCACCTAACAACGATCAACATGAAAGTATGAAACTAATAACATATATATATCTACTCATACATATGCTTATGAGTTCTAAATCACATGTGAAAACACTAAAATCACAATATTTGCACATAAGCACTTTTCAAGCAAAACGACTAACTTTTAAGGAACAAACTTCCAAATTTCTAACACATGAGTTCATATAACATCATATATCATCAAAATATACTTAATAAAATATATTTCATTAAACAAAACAATCTTTCATTATTTTGACATAAAGTACCTATACATGGCAATTTCTAGCACATATGCGATAACCGAAACATCATACCACATAAGTAAACACATGGGTCATAACACTAACTCATCATATACATTATTAGCTGAAAATATGTCATAAAATAAGTTTAATTTGCTGTTTGAAATCAGACCTAACTAGCATTCATTTTTCAAGGCGGAAAACACCGATTTTACGACTAGTCATGCCTAAAATGTTATCCAAAAGCATCAAAACACCAAGGATCATATTATTTATTAAAAATATGGATTTTTAACATAAAATATAATCTTTTTACAGCCATATAATCAGACCTAACTTATCCATCATTTTACATGTAATAATCCATCATTTAAGCACCCTTTTTGTAACAAATCATGGTCAAAACTCTAGCTAATCATCACAACATAAAATACCCTTTTAGAGCTGATCATTATACATAAAATACATCATATTTATCACCTTATTTCCAGATTTCAAATAATCCTAACAATTCATGTACAAACCTAGCTTTTATCATGCTTTTTAAACCACAATCTTTAGTAACAAGCATCCAAACGTAGGGGTTTAAGATCCATACATAAAATAACAAGTTTTTATGTAATAATACACTTTATTTTTCTGTTTTAACTTGGTCATAACAAAATATTTGTTTGCATGCAAGAATCTAACATTATTCATCATCATTTTGCAAGATATGAACACATAAACACACATTCATTCACATGACTACATGCATGCATATATAAATACTAAAACCCTTTTATAAAAACCCTTATTTGCTGAATTTTAATGGTTCATAAAAAGTCTTTTAGTTGGTGATGAACAACTCTTGCAAGGATCACTATTTTTATCAAAGAAAAAGAAAGAAGCAAAGAAATATGAGGTTCATACCTCTTGAACTAAATCAAGGGAGATACTAGTGAAATGCAAGTTGATGGATGGTTTTGTTGAGTATTTGGCTCCACACTCTTGAATCTTCAAGAAAATGCTCCAAGAACACCAAAAACTCAAGAACACTTGAAAGAACACTTAGAGAAAAGATGATAGAAAGGTGTGGGATTGAAGTGAAGATTGAAGGGGTATTTATAGGTGGGGTGAGGGATGAATCAAGAGAGGAGAGAGGAGAGAGGATTTGACATCTTCCATTCAAATTTCATGCAAGTTGAATGATCAAATTTGGTGGAGTGTAGTTTTGTACAAAGTGTGTAAGGAATCAAATGAGTGTGTTTAACACTTGATTAGGGTGTGGGACCCACTTTTTATGGCTGATTTTTGGGAGAGAGAAAAGATGCCATCTTTTATTTTATAAACCTCTACACACATGTAGGTGATCTTTTATAAAAACTACAACACTTTTATAAAATGTTACCACTTTAAACATGGTTTTTCGTCAAAATAAAAATATATAAAATACCCACTAATTATTTGCTATCATAATTAGTGAAAATAATAATTTTTGCTAACAGTTCATTTTAACTCATCCGGTACGCGATTGTACCGGGTAAAACGCAACGAAAATCGTCGAAAGCGGTATTTAACACATTGCACATAAATTTCACACATAATCCACTAATATAAACCAGTTTATATAATTTTCATCAAAACTGATATTTTTATGGTTAACCGGGTCGTCACCAACGTTAAATACGGGCATTTTACCGATACGCGGTATCGAAATTTCTGAAATTTCATGAAATGCAAACCTATGCATACGAAGGGCTTTGCTAGACTTTATAATAACCTAATTAACTGAAATTAAGTCTAAGACACACACAATTAAATTGCAAACGCGTTCTAAGGTTTAACGGTAAATAACCTGAAAATTGCCGGATGTCACAGCCTCCCCTCCTTAAAGAAATTTCGTCCCGAAATTTTACGCTACGAAGCCTGGTTACGTGCAGACTTAAACAATTGAGGGTACTTTCGTTTCATCTCATCTTCACGTTCCCACGTGAACTCGGGACCACGCTTTGAATTCCATCTGACCTTGACCAACTTAATACGGCTTCGCCTGGTCTTGTGAATCTTCCAATCCGAGACCTCCACGGGCTCTTCACGAAAATGAAGCTTGTTGTCAACACACACTTCCTTTGGAGGTATCACGAGAGTCTCATCAGACAAACACTTTTTCAGATTGGACACATGGAATACGTTATGAACTCCACTTAGTTCTCGCGGTAACTGCAGTCGGTAAGCAACTGGTCCTACACGAGCAATAATCTTGTAAGGTCCAATGTAGCGGGGGCTAAGCTTATCATGCTTGCCAAACCTAGCTACCCCCTTCCAAGGAGAGACCCTCAGCATAACTCTGTCTCCCACTTGGAATGCTAATGGTTTCCTTCTTCTATCAGCGTATTTCTTCTGACGGTCCTGGGCAACCTTCAAACGATCACAGATCCTGAAAACCTTATCGGTAGTTTCATGAATAAGCTCTGGTCCAGTTATATGCTTGTCACCAACTTCTGCCCAACAAAGCGGTGAGCGACATTTTCTCCCATACAGGGCTTCAAACGGAGCGGCTTTCAATCCAGTTTGGTAACTGTTATTATAAGAGAACTCAGCCAACGGTAGGTGAGTATCCCAACTTCCACCAAAGTCAATTACGCAGGCACGGAGCATGTCTTCTAAAATCTGGATGGTCCTCTCACTTTGACCATCACTCTGTGGATGATACGCAGTGCTTAAATCCAAACGAGTACCCAAGGCTTTTTGTAGTGACCGCCAAAACTTCGATGTGAAACGACTATCTCTATCGGAGATGATCGAAGTCGGAACACCATGTCGGGATACTACTTCCTTAAGGTATATGCTGGCCAATTTCTTCATTCGGTAAGATTCTTTCACGGGTAGGAAATGTGCCGATTTCGTCAAACGATCCACAATTACCCAGATGGAATCATAGCCACTAGACGTTCGGGGTAATTTGGTGATGAAATCCATGGCAATACAGTCCCATTTCCACTGCGGAATCTCCGGTTGTTGCAGAAGTCCAGAAGGCTTTTGGTATTCGGTCTTGACTTTTGGGATATCCGATCGGAGGGCGCCTAAAAAACCACATCTGGGATATCCGATCGGAGGGCGCCTAAAAACCGAGCAATAACCTGTTCATCATCTTCGTCCACGCCGCAACGCATACGTAGGCGTTCAAACTCAGCAATAAATTCCTCAACAGACATGGACTGTTGCCGAAAATTATGATAATCCAAAAAAGAGTTTTGGCGGTGATTAACGGGTAAAAACTTCGACCGTAATAACCACTTCATCTTGTCCCACGATTCGACCTTGTATTTGCCCTCCCGATATCTTTGTTTCAGCACATGTTCCCACCACAACGACGCATATTTTTTTAACTTAATAACAATGAGTTTTACCTTGAGATTGTCGAGAACATCCCGGAGGTCGAAGATCCGTTCCATGGTTTTAAGCCAATCAATGAAATCGTCTGGTTGCATGTTTCCCTCGAATTCTGGAATGTCCGTACGGATACCCAAAGCACGAATGGGGTCCGACGGTGGTGTTGGCGGTGGGTCACGATGGTGATGGCAACCGAACACGTTGTGAAACCCCTCGTCCTCATCGTCCCATATAACGGACTCAGTAACGGAGTCATCTTCCCTGTGAAACTGATTGAGTTCAAGATCACAAACCCGTTGTTGGAGACGTTCAATCTCAGCAATGTCACGAGGATCACATTGTTCTTGACCGTTGCCTCCGGCGGCGAATCGACGGTGTTGATGACGACGATCTCTCCTATGCGCAGACATCCTGAGTAACCCGAGCTGCTGATACCACTTGATACGGATTCGTATACAAAGTGACGCTAGAAACCCTAGCGTGATAACCTGTCTTGGGCCGACCGAATGACAAAGAACAAAGAAAACAATGTTCAATAATATTCTTCAAAACTTAACCATTCAACCTATGATTACAATAGTTTAAATTGGAAAACTAAAGAAACAAACACGGAAAGAAATCCCGACAATAAAGAACAAAATAAACACTTAAATAAAAGAGACAAAAAACTTAAATAAAAGGTTGGATGGGTGACGATAAAACCGGCGGCTCCTCCTAGCCACGGGTTGACGGGTCGTTTCCAAAACTAGCATTCCCGGGTGGTTCTTCAAACGTACCCGGATCCGTATCAGTTACCCCCTACAATATACATGATGCATGTTTAGCTAATCCCTTTACAAGTTGTTTATGCAATAATAAATTGCTTAGCATTTTATAGTCATAGTTAAAAATCCAAAGAAAGGTAAAATATAAGTTCAAATATACGTACGGACACCAGGCATGATTATATCGACATCAGAATCCCATTATTCTCCATTAACAGTGGACCAAATTCCATTTCGAATATAAATTATTACAATAGTAAATAATCAATTCATATATTGAAAAAACATACTGACATAATATAATTAGAAAAACAACTGACACCGGTAATTAATTAGTGAAAATTAGATAAATAATTCGCCGAATATTAGTATTTTATTGCCTTTGAAAAGCGTGTAATGAAGAACATTATATACCTTATTAAAGGGAAAAATTATCAAAAAAGTCATTTGATCGGTTAAATTTACAAAAATAGTTAGACTTTTTTTAGTTTACTAATTCATAATCATTTAATTCAATAGTTGGTTAAAGACGGCTAGTCTTAGCAGCTCCTAATTCCGTGCCAAGTACTTTTTTGTCGGATTTTTAACCAACCAGATCATGTGACGACACTAACTTTTTAGCCGGCTAAAGCCGTCTATTTAAACGGCTTAGCCGGCGTGTTTTTTTGTTCCAGTTTGGCTCGATTTTAGCCGGCTATTTGACTTTCCTTAGCCACCTATTTGAAATGTTCATAGCCGTTTATGTTTCTTAAAATAAACACAACAATCATATAATAAGTAGTCAAAGACAATCTAAGTTTGATATTTTAAAATAAACACAACAATCATTTAAAAAGTAGTGCTAAAATAGAATATTTAACTAATGTCTTACACAACAATATTGTATTTGAGCACTATTTTTTATATGATTGTTGTGTTTATTTTAATACATTAAACTTAAATTGTATTTGGCTAATTATTATATAATTGTTGTGTTTATTTTAAGAAAAATAGCCGGCTAAAATCAAGCCAAGCTGAGAAAAAAATTCATGTTAGCATTTAATAAAAAAATTAACATTTTTTTTATATCCGACATCACCATCACCATCACCATGTTCAAAGTTAAACAATGAGCGGTGGACTAAGAAAATTGGCAATCATAAAAATTACCATTTAATTCTCGTTTGACTTGATTTGTTGAAATGTGAATATCATTATATGTGTTTTCATAATATATATATGTTTTTTAACAACGAATTCACATATCCACTAAAACTACTTCTAAATCGACATGATTTATTCATAACAAGACTTGAACCTATAATCGTTTGAAAGAGACATCATTCTAACACCTTGATACAATTAGGATAGATATCCTTCGATATATATGTATATCAGTTATCACTATATGTAAAGGGCTTTTAATGTAAAACGGCTTTTAATGTAAAACATGTATGGAAGTTTTTCATGATGTCTGTCAAGTGTTTTGATGAATATTGGCATTATGAAACAAGTGGTGCACTGAATAAAAAACTCGAGTAATGACCCATGCTAGCAACAAGATCTTTGTCATATGATGCATGTATTTATACATGATTATTTTTATGTAACTTTTTCATGATGTACTTGATAATATCGAAATTTTTATTAGATTTTTTGAATTTTTACAACGAAGACTTTTTTTTTCTTTACCATGACACCCGTCCGGCTAACTTTCATAAGTAAGGCTTTTCATATAAGGAATGAAATGTGATAGGTTTTTAGAAAATGAAGAATAACTTTAATGAATAATGACTTTTAGTCAAATTATAGGGATAGAGATGGAGACAAATTACTTATAATTTACTTAATTTTTAATCTATTTATTTTATAACAACGGATAAAGGAAACTTTAATCTATACATACTAATAAATAAAGATTTTTGGTGCCGCATGTCATTCTCCTATGCATCTAAAACTTTTTTTTTCCGTCTCTCTCTTCTATTAATTATATAAATTTCTTTAATTGTTTTTATAATTTTTTTTATTTCCCGCCTCTCTCCTATTAAATAATAATGATTTATACATTTCTTTTTATAAAACTTTTTTATTTTAAAAAAATAGGTTTGTTCATAAAAACATTTTTATAAATTAAACATTTCTTTCATTCTTTTTATAAAACATTTTTAAGAAATAACTCTATAACGTTCGTAAAATTTATATTAAAAAATTATTTAATATATCATATATATGTAATGTGTAAATCTTTATTACTAAGTATATAACATTGTATTTATTCAAACCGTGTAATACACGGGGTTTCTAACTTAGTAAAGAAATATATAGAACATTGAGCAAATATAAGATGACAAAGATGGACCAATTTAATCTAATTCAAATCATACATTGCATCTTCATCAATCATCATTAATCAAGTCCTTATTCCCCACGTATTTCCCATCGGTTTTGTTTATTTCCATGATCTTGACTATTAAAAGTTTAAAACTTTGTTTTCTAGTTTATTATTCTACTCTTAGAATGTTTATGTATATTTATTTTTGAGATTCCATTTGATCTTTTGTTGTTATATATTTTTGAGCGATCAAAAGTGCACCGATACATTAAAATGGGTCCCTGGTCCCTAAATAGGTGCTTTGGGTATGGGAAAGATAGGTTGTAAGCGTGGTTCGAACCCTTGAATCACACGCCTTGTCGTGATGACAATCGGTCCTAGACGGTTCTTTTGTTTCTTATTTAATTCGAAGTTTAAAAGCTTTGTAGTTTGAACTAATATAGGTAATTTCACTAATAGGGTATGAATTTAATAGGTTAGAGGAAGTATATTTATCATAACTAATCTTAGTAATCGGTTTAACAAAACAGGTCTTAAACTTCAACTAAACCTAGGATTGAAAACTAGGAAAGAGGTTAAATTTTTGCTTCTTTTTTGAAAGGCAAATTTCTTGAGCTTTCCAGGACTTGAACCCGGGACCTTGGTGTTAAGAGGCTTTGCTCTTATAGCTACAACATGTCCCGTTTAACACAAAAATGTTATTAGCTTCTTATTACCATCAAGTTTTAATACGTTACAACCAGTAAAGTTCACAAAGTTGCATTAACTAAGAGTGGTAATATAGGCAGACCAGGGTAGATTGTATAACAGGTCGAACAAGTCAGTACACATTGATTTCGAGTCAAAACGAGTAGCTTTAAAAATAGGTCAGTTTTGGGTCAAAGCGACGACTAGTAGGTTGTATTAAAACAAGTATCCATTCTAACCCATTTAGGATGAATCGTTACTTACTTACTTGTATCGATCTTCTGATTCGAAGGTTCTTCTCACGAGCAATAGAGTAACACGTTGCTACGATATCGGGTCGATCCGTCACTCTCTCTCTCTCTCTCTCTCTCTCTCTCCGGGTTTCTCTCTTTAAGTTTGTGAAAATGAGAGAAAATGGTGGGCTAGGGTATTTATAGAGAGGGCTCCTAACCCTATTTCAGCCCATCGGGTGCGGCCTGAACCCAACAAGCCCCGCTTGTTCGATTTGTCGCTTAACGAAACCCATCATCATTATTGTCATTAATTTTGGGATGTTACATTTAACAAGATTTACAACAAGAATTTTAATAGCCCTACAAGCGGTAGAAACACAACCGATGTTCAGACGACTTCGTTAAATGAATACTGTGAGGAGCACGGTTTGGCGTTTACTCTTTTAAAAGTTTGGTAGCTTGTGAAGACATCTTCAAAATGGGTGAAAGTCCCGTTGAGGACTCAGTTATCATCAAAGAGGAATAAAAACATCAACGTCGAATGACTATAGTAGCTCTGCTACTTCGGATGGTCGTTGTCATATTAACCTCAATGACACGGATGATGAGAAATAAGTCTCTTAGAACTGATCAGCACGCCGAGGTGGGATAAGGCGAAGCGACAAGGAGGAACATCCTTTATCGATCCCAGATACAAAAAAAAGTTTGGATAATATATCGGAGCAGATGTCAGCGCATAACAATCTTCTAATGCAAAAGAACAAGATTAAGAAAAAGAGCGGTGAAGTTGCCATTGACCGATGCATCTTATTTGACTGGATGGGATCGTGAATCCGTCGAGAGTGTGAAACAAGAAATTAGGAAAAAATATGGCTTGTAGTGCATTGTTTTATTTATTTATGTTTTATTATTAATGTTTCATTTAAGTTTTAAATAATGTTAATTGTTTAAAATAATTAGCGGATTAAAAACTAATTTAAATGACCACTCATGCCATTGGGGTGGTGGCCCAATGGTAAGAGCAAAGTCTCTTAACACCAAAGTCTTGGGTTCAAGTTTCGGAAAGCTCAAGGATTTTGACTTTCAAAAAAAATGACCATTCATTATCACCAACGATAACATATGTTTAGTGTTAGTGATAATGAAACTCCTCATGAGTAGGTGATACCTTCGTGATATCATTTTCACTATCATTATCACACACAATAACAAATAATATGAAATTATCCTAGATAATATTATTCGAATTTAAAACCAAACACAACCTTACATTTTGGACTTGCAAAGGAAAACGGGGCCTGACGGTTTCGAGAACTTCTTCTTTCATTTTATATTAGTAAGTATTACTTATTGAATTTACCATCAAGAAAAAATGACTTTAGAAACATTATAAATTAAATATCTTGTAACATGCCTGACAACACCATTATAAATGTTATCACAATGCATCATAATAACGTCACTCACATTCCTTTGTAATAAATCCTTGAACAAAAAGTTATAAGGATTATATTAAAATCAAATTTCGTAATTTGATAACATTTTTGAAAAAATGTAAATATTATATATTTTTATTTAACATTTCTTTCCTATCCTTATTCTAATAAATGATTCCAAATAATGTCACGTGTCATCACCGTATTTTTTCTCATTAAAATCTTTTAATTTCTCCTATTTTAAGTAAGTTTAAAATTTGAAATTTAATTATCTTAATGTTTTTATTTTTTAAAAAAAAATAAGATAAAATTTAAATTCTAATTACTACTTAATTAAAGAAAGAAAGAGTTTTATTTTTTGTTTTAGACATACTTTTAATTTTTTACTCATTATTGTATTTTCATTTTTCTATTAAACAAACAAATGTAATACATGGATATATAATCTAGTATCGTAATAAAATCGTTTATGTTATATGTGACGTACTTGTAAAAATGTTTCATCCTATTAACTAAACGCATGTTAACGTAGGGCTAGCCCACTGGTGCACATGCTTCTTAGAGGTGAGGTCTCTAGAAAAAATCTGGACAATGAAGTAGTTTACAATTATTGGTGTAAGTAGAATAAAACTAACATTTTTCGTTAAAAAAATACTAACTAAACACACATCATATGTCTTATTATAATAATCTTAAAACCTTGATGTTCCTTAATGTTTAAATCGAAAGTCATTTACATTTTCGTATGGTTGATCAAATGTGTTTAGCATCTTCGATGACTAAAGATGCATATTACATTACATTGCATCATAATTCCTTTATGGTATTATGATATTTTCTATGATTTAAAAATTGTTCTTAATGAACATTAATTACCGAATAATTGTGATTAATAGTCATTTGTTAAAATAGTTTGATGATAAAACATAAATATTAGGGACTAAAATTACCGATGTGAATTACTTTGTTGATTTATCATGACCCACGTAACTTGAGTTAAAGTTCACTTGAGCATGGATCGAGCTTTATCTATTGCCTAACTAGCTTAGAACCCGTGTTATATACACATGTTGAAAAATATTAATATACAAAATTCTTAAATAGTTTAGAACCTGTGTAATACACACAACCTGAAAAATATCAATATGAAAAATTCTTAAATATATATTTTACATGGTAAAAATGTATTACATATAATAAGATAGAAATCAAACTTTAAAATATGTAAAATTAATATATAATTGGGTTTCAAAAACGTTAATTACTATTTAATATAATTTGACTTTCATTTACTATTTGATTATTTATAAAAGTTACAAAATTAGATTTCAAAGTTTTTTATAATAATTATGTAAATCTATATCTATACTATATAATAAATAAAGGTTTTTCATACCACGTGTTGACTCCACATTCATTCTCATCATTTTTTTCCCGTCTCTCCCTCTTATTAAATGCACATCTATTTTTTTTAATAATAATATCTTTTTAAAGAAACTCTAATTATACTAATAAAAATATTTATTTTAAATTATCTCTTATTATAAGAAACTTTGAAATATAATTATGTAAATTTTATTTACAATCAAATAGTAATGAAAGTCAAATTAGATTAAATATAATTAACGTATCTTTGAAACTCAATTATGTATTAATTTTTATGTATTTTGAATTTTGTTTTCTATTTTTATTATATGTAATACATTTTTACACCTGTAAAATATATACATAGAGATTTAAAAAAAATATATTGATATTTTTCACCCCGTGTGTAGACACGGGTTCTAAACTAGTTAGTCTATATATGATAGGAGTATGAAATAAGAAAACATTTATACGAACTAATAGATAAAAGTTTTTTCAGGTCACGTGTCGCCTCCATTTTTAATCTTATCATTTTTTTCTTATTAAATACACCTTTTATCATTTTGTAATAGTGAAAATAAAATACTAATTATACTAATAAAACACATGTATTTTAAATTATTTCTTATTATAAGAATCTTTGAAGTGTAACTTTTATTTTCAATTATATCCTTGGTATATGTAATATATTTTTACACTTGTAAAATATATATACATAAAGATTTAAAAATTTTATGTATTAATATTTTTCAGCACGTATGTATTACACGGGTTCCTAAGCTAGTTATATACATAAAAAAAGGTTAAAATGAAACTCGCTAAACTGCTTATGTGTGGGTCAAATACGCATTGATGGCTTGTACCTTGCATGAGGTAATCACTTGTACGTTGTTATACGTAACGCGGGTGGTCTAAGGTTGTAGAGGTACGATTTTCAGCCAATAATAGTAGAAGAGACTTGGGAATTGGAGTAAAAAAAAACCTAAAAAAAGTAGTAATTTTAGTTCCATCTTTAAAAAGTATATATGCTAATATATATATTTTTAACAATTATATTTTACGCACACCCCCTAGTTGATTAGTTACTATTTTATTTCGATAAATATTATTATTTTTTCGTAAATAATTTAAAGTAAGATCTGAAAATTGGATGACAAAATAGTTTTCTATTGTGTCACACTTCCGTGTTTAATCATTTATCCACCACTGGCGCAGTGAAGCCGGTAAAAACAGCCGCCCAAAAACTTTCACTCACGGGTCTCATTTACACACAAGTCCCACCATTTACCCTTTTTGGCATTCTAGACCTCTCACTTTTCATTTCCTACGTTTTAATACTAAACCTCATGTGTCCACTTTTTACAAGTTGACGTCGTAATCATATCAACAAATAACACTAAATTGACCCTTTTTGAACTATCCACGTATTGTTATAATGATCACGATCTTTACACGCTTTATCGTTTATTTAAGATTTTGTGAGAAAATGATCTGCACGCTCTGCTCTTTTTTCATGATTATGTTTATCAAAAGATGATCCAAAGTAGTTGATGTGAAAGTTTGGAGAGAATCAGTGATGGTAAACTAATCCTCATGTAACTAATAAAGTATACGTTTCATGATTTAGTTATTTTCATTGACACTTTCCGTCTTTTATTATCTTCCAGGCACATTTTAAAACTTATGCCGCAACTTAACTTAATATAAACTAAACGATCAATGAAATGAATTCCTTACACCATAAAAAGTTTTCAACTTTTATTTAAACAAATCGAGTTGTCTACTGACTACTTCCACCATTTATTCTTTTACATATTAGCATATTACCGAGCCATTGTAACTGGTGCTTAAAATCCACAAGAAGTTATAATTTGGTTTTACTCAAATAGTCAAACTCAATCCTTTGTGTTGTAACGTAATCATCTTACTACTAATTTATATAACATTATACATAAATACCCTCTAGTCCAGACGAAACACCGTTAAATACGTCTAGACTTCTAGAATTGAGCTCCTAACACAAGGGAGCATTCTTTTGAATATTGAATAACCAAGGGACCATTCTTGTAATTCCACCCAACACAATCTTTCACGGGCTTGTGTCAGTTCCTTGAAAAAAAGCCCATCCCACTTGATTCCCTCTCTCTCACACACTAAAAACACACACACACACACACAAACCCATTGTCTTTATATCAAACAAACCATCACGGGTTGCTACAATACAACATGTGTTTCAAACCCCAATCCCTATAAAATAAACCCAAACCCACATATCCTATCACACCAAAATGCCATCCAAAAACAGAGCATCCTCTGTTTTACCCATTCTTTCAATCTTGATCCTATGGCAACCCATTGTTTCAGCCCAAAACAACCCGGTATTCGCGTGCGATACCGACAAAAACCCGGGCTTGAAAAACTTCACGTTCTGTGATTCAACACAGGACGTGAAAGCCCGGGTTGATGATCTTGTAAAAAGGCTCACATTGCAGGAAAAGATTGTGAATTTGGTTAATAGTGCCGGCAGCATTGATCGGCTCGGGATACCGAAGTATGAGTGGTGGTCGGAGGCTTTACATGGTGTTTCTTACGTGGGCCCGGGGACTCATTTCTCCAGTCTAGTCCCCGGGGCCACTAGCTTCCCGCAGGTCATCTTGACCGCGGCCTCGTTCAATGAAACTTTGTTCAAAACCATTGGAAAGGTGTGTCACATTACTCCATTGATTTGCTTTGGAAACTTAAATCAAGGGTAATTAGTTATGTTTTTAAACTTGAGATAATATCATATTTATTTAACAAAAATCGTAATTTTAAATATACATATCTTCAAATTTATGACATTTATGTTTTCTTTTAATTAAAACTTGCATTAGGATATCGGAGTTGAGAAAAAGTATATTGTTTATGTTATAAATTATATTTTATACAACACTGTAAATATAAATTTTAAATATTTTGAATAGGTCAATAGTGTATTTATTTTTGAAAATGTAGTAATTAGTGTTAAGAATATATATATTTTGAATAAGTATATCTAATATTATGCAAGTTTTTAGGTGTTTTAGGTATTTTAACCTAATGTAATGTTTTGTATTTAAATTTTGAATGTGTATTTATCTTAGAAAATCTAAGAATTACTGTTAAAAAAATATTAATATTTTGAATCATTATATCTAATATCATGCAAGTTTTTAGATGTTTTAGGTATTTTAACCTAATTTAATGTTTATAGAGGGAAATTTTGAATTTTAAATAAGTGAGATTTAGATGCATTTATCCTAGAAAATCTGTTAAAAAAATATTAATATTTTGAATAAGTATATCTAATATTATGAAAGTTTTTAGATGTTTTAGGTACTTTAACCTAATAATAAATGTGTAGATTAAATTTTTTATAAGTTTGAGGTGGGTATAGGGTAGAAATGTAGAATAAGTTAAAATCTATAATTAAAAGACGGTTTCATTGTAATTATCAAGATTAAAATGCTTTTGATGTATGATTTAGTCCAATAACATGTATAGTACCAATATACTAATAATTATAGTTTGATAGCAAGGGACCAGTGTCTTGTAGCTACTTTAGCTGGTGGAGCCAGCCAGCCAGCCAGCCAGATAATTTTTTTTCCATTAATAATGTTTTCATTTTTTGTTTTTTTAAGGATTTTTATTGCTTTTTGAGAATATTTTGTATTTTTGTGATTTAAATTAAAAAAAGGGATATTTTCTTTTTTAAGTAATGGGTATCTTTTTTCCAAAGTAATAACAAGAGGATAAGGTTCTCTAGCCTGCTTCTTTTTCTTTCTAAATATGTGATACAAAATTTATAAATTAAATGTGATATATTAAAGGTAATTTAGGTTTTTAATAATTCAAAGTATAACTCATTGTCTGATAATAATTCAAACTAACAGTTTGGATTGTGATAATCCTAACTTTCACTTTTATTGTCAATGGTAGTCCTAGTAGCATAATAATCATAGATTTACAATCGATTTATACTTATTTTCGCCCAAAATGACGATTTTAAATGAAATAGAGAAACGTACAACAAACCTAACATAGAAGTTTCTAAGTTCACACATCTATGCAAGAATTACAAAGAGGCTAGTTCATTTATGATTGTATTACACCATTAAGACATAAAAGATACAACCAACAACACCAATAACTTTAAATTTGAACTAAATCTGGTTCATTATTTATGGCTATAGGTGGTTTCAACTGAAGCTAGGGCAATGTACAATGTTGGTTTGGCAGGACTAACATATTGGTCACCTAATATTAATATATTTCGCGATCCGAGATGGGGTAGGGGTCAAGAAACCCCGGGTGAAGACCCGACCCTAACAAGTAAGTATGGAGCGGCTTATGTTCAAGGTTTACAAGAACGAGATGACGGTGATAAAGATCGCCTCAAAGTTGGGGCTTGTTGCAAGCATTACACGGCTTATGATGTCGATAACTGGAAAGGCGTTGAACGATACAATTTTAATGCTTTGGTACGTGTTTTTATATCACTTTTAGATTAAAATATGTGACAGTTCAAACAGGTTGAACGTCAGCCAAAGTCTAGTGTAATAATATATCTGATGTAATTACTTTAAAAAAGGTTTAAAAAGGTGGACGTTAAAAGTTTTGTGGATCGACCTGATTTGACTTGTTTAGACTCGAACTCAATTTGACGTGTGACCCAACCCGTCTAATTTCAACATCTAAGTACAAACTATTGATAAAAATATTTTTAAACTTTTTTTTAAAAACTTTTTTTTCATAGGTTACAAAACAAGATATGGATGATACATTTCAACCACCATTCAAGAGCTGTGTTTTGGATGGCAATGTTGCAAGTGTTATGTGTTCTTACAATCAAGTAAATGGCAAGCCAACTTGTGGCGACCCGGATCTTCTGACCGGAGTTATTCGGGGCGAGTGGAAATTAAACGGGTAAAACATAAAACACTTCTACTTGCATTCATTACTATACAAAGTTGTCTGGTCTTTTGACCTGCAAGAGTTTAGAGATGCACAATCAGTCGTGGGCTTGGCTCGGAAAAGCCCGGCCCGTTAAGTCTTTTGGTTGCAAGTCAGTTCTGTCATTCAATCGAAAAGTCCATTAGGCCCAGTCCATAGCCCATTTAGGATAGTCCTAGATATGCACAAATTGTCTGGCCTTTTGAACCTGCAAGAGTCTAGATATGCACAATCAGTCCTGGGCCTGGCTCTGAAAAGCCCGGCCCATTAAGCCTTTTGTTTGTAAGTCAGTCCTGTCATTCAATAGGAAAGCCCATTAGGCCCAGTCCATAGCCCATTTTGGAAGGTCCTAAAGACCATGTACCTAAGATTGTTTTATAAGTACTAAAACTATAATTCTCTGATGTACACAGATACATAAGTTCAGACTGCGATTCGCTAGACGTGATGTTCAATTCTCAGCATTGGGAGAAGACGCCCGAGAAAATTGCAGCTGATGCGTTAATAGCAGGGTTGGATCTCAACTGTGGGAACTTCTTGGGCCAACACACGGAAGCTGCCATTAAAGCAGGCTTGGTGAAAGAATCTGAGGTGGATAGGGCGGTTATCAACAATTTTGCAACACTTATGAGACTCGGGTTCTTTGATGGTAATCCAAGCAAGCAAATCTATGGGAAACTAGGCCCGAAAGACGTGTGCACAACGGCTAACCAGGAGCTGGCCCGTGAAGCAGCTAGACAAGGAATAGTGTTGCTCAAGAACAGTGTTAGGTCCTTGCCTCTTTCTCCAACAACCATCAAGTCACTAGCTGTGATCGGGCCTAACGCCAACGTCACAAAAACCATGATCGGCAACTATGAAGGTAATGTGCAGGCCTGCTAAATGGACCGTGTTTGCAGGTTGGCGGGTTAAACCCGAACACGACACGAACCTAAAAATCGTGTCAATTACAGGAACCCGAACACGACAAGTGTATACACAAAAACGACCCGTTTAACCTGAAATTCCTTTTTATTTAATTTATTTCTGCATATTAATAGTTTTAAGTTACATATCTACATATATACTTTTTATGTTTTTAAACATAAAAGTACCTAATAGTTTAATTTCCTACATAAAACACATTGCAGAATTTACATATGTAAATAAATGGGTTAAACGGGTCAATGCGTCGGGTTGACACGAGCATGGCACGTTTAGCCAAACATGTTCGTGTATTCGACCCGAACTTGTTTAGTCTAAACCCAAACCCGTGAATTTCATGTTAGGTTCGCGTCATTTCTTTGTGTCGTGTCGTGTCAGAAATCCACACCCTAGTAATATGGCGGGTTGGGCAGCGGGTCAAAAAATCAAAACAGGTTCGGGTCAAAACAGGTAGTTTTTTTGGATTTGTATAAGACCATTTTAATGTAAATGCAGGCACCCCTTGCAAATATACAACTCCCCTTCAAGGACTAACAGCCTCTGTGGCAACAGTATACCAGGCCGGGTGCGCAAATGTCGCATGCGGTACAGCACAAGTAGATGAAGCTAAGAAAGTTGCAGCAGCAGCTGATGCTGTGGTTTTAGTAATGGGCAGTGATCAATCTATAGAGGCCGAGAGCCGTGACCGTATCGATATCACCCTTCCGGGCCAACAAAACCTTTTGATTTCCGAGATTGCAAGCGTATCTAAAGGCCCAGTGATTCTTGTTATAATGTCTGGAGGGGGAATGGACATCCAGTTTGCTAAAGATAACCCGAAAATCACCAGCATTTTATGGGTCGGGTTCCCTGGTGAAGCCGGTGGCGCTGCACTAGCAGATATCGTCTTCGGGCTATATAACCCAAGTAAGATTTCTTCAACTTATATTGACATATTGTCAGTTGTTTTATGTTATCAGGATTACTATACTGTACACGTCAAAAAAGATTTTTCTTTATCTCACCCTGCACAGACCCCTAGTAACAGCTCTGCTGTGAGTGAGATTTTTACTGGGTCTACTATTTTTACCGGGTCTACTTATTTGGTTGTTTTTGTTAGTTATTTTATCTTAATGGTGTGTAATGTGTTCAGGTGGAAGACTACCCATGTCATGGTACCCGCAATCATACACACAAAAGGTTAACATGACCAATATGCACATGAGGCCCGACCCGGCCACCGGCTACCCGGGTCGAACCTACCGGTTCTACAAAGGAGACACGGTTTACACATTCGGTGACGGACTAAGCTACTCTGAATTCAACCACCACCTAGTCGAAGCACCTAAGCTCGTGTCCGTTCCCTTAGAGGAAGGACACACGTGTCGATTATCCGCGTGCAAGTCAATCGACGCGGTCGAGCAAACTTGCAAGAATCTAGCATTTAACATCCACTTGAGGGTGACAAATAGTGGGAAGATGAGTGGCAGCCACACTGTGTTCTTGTTTTCATCGCCTCCAGCGGTCCATGGTGCCCCGCAGAAGCACTTGTTGGGGTTCCAGAAGGTGAATTTGGGGCCAAGGCAACAGGGTGTGGTTAGGTTCAGTGTGGATGTGTGCAAGGATTTGAGTCTGGTTGATGAGGTTGGGAACAGGAAGGTTGCATTGGGTCAACATGTTCTTCATGTGGGGAACTTGAAGCACTCGTTAAATTTGAGGGTATGATGTGATGTGATTTGATGTGGGTGTGGATTGTAATTTTCACTTGATTGATTCTTTGGTGGGTTGTAAGTTGTTATGATTTATGAAGAAAATGGAAGTCATCGCAAGATGCAATTTTAATTTTAAAAAATCTAAACAGATTGCAGGCTAAATTGTTTGTTCACCGGTCTTTGAAGCATATTAACAAACACCTGATGTGCTACAGAAAAAGGCTAATAATTTTAAGTCAATGGTTGAAGCATTCATAAGAATCCATATGCCATATAATTGGTTGAACCATGGATAATGTCCAAACATTGTGGTTTATAAGTTATAACATGTATTATAACTTGAAGAGTAATAAGTTAACGTCCACTCTAATAAAACAACCATACCAGACCCTGTAAGGCTAAAACGTCACCTCAATGTCTGTTAGGACACGTGTCGCTAGTAAAAGACAAAGAATGTTATGAGCACCAATAAAAAAAGGGAAAAATATGAAAATGTACATTTGACCAAGAAAATACTCAAAAATTAACATCCTTATTTAGCCTACTATTTCATGGACATTGGTCATGACAGCCGGCTACGCTGGCAGGCTAAAATTTTCGTGCCAAAATTCCATTTGTCAGAGTACGAACCAATACTATGGCGACACATGGCAGACTTAGCTGTCTAATGCATTTAGCCGTCTAAATAAATAGTTATAGCCGTCTATTAGACGGCTTAGCCTCCGAAAACATTTTTTGAAAATTTTCGGAGGCTTAGCCGTCTAATAGACGGCTATAACTATTTATTTAGACGGCTAAAACTGTTTATTTAGACGGCTAAAACTGTTTATTTAGACGGATATAGCCGTCTATTAGATGACTAAGTCTGCCACGTGTCACATACTTATTGGCTCGTACTCTGACAAATGGAATGTTGGCACGGAAATTTTAGCCGGCTAGCTTAGCCGTATTTAGCCTTTTCGCAAGAACAATGTCCATGAAACAATAGGCTAAATAAGGATGTTCATTTTTGAGTAATTTCTTGATCAAATGTCTATTTTTGTATTTTTCCCATAAAAAAAAGGGTCACCAAAGCATGACCTCTATGCTGTTTAAGTGGGGTCCGTCTAATCACAGGAAGGAGATGGTCCGCCTAAAAAGTATAAGTAAGGAGAGCAAGGGAGACCTCGTGTATGATTTTCTTTCCTCTATCATCATTATTGACCCGCAACTAGTTCCATGGGTGGAGGTATATGTGTCGTATCGGGTCAACCAACCCCACTCGATTTCAAATTTGAAGTAGCGGTATGGCCAATGTTTTAAAAACTGGTTCAAACCGGGCGGTAATACTGGTTGAACCGGGTCTCGGCCATTAGCCCGGTAAATTGGAAGAACATTATGTTAGTTGAACCACCGGTATTACCGGTAATACCGGGTTATACCATTGTACTGGTTTTAGTTACAAGTAAAAAAAATTTGTTTGCCGGGATACACACAAAGTCACAAACACAAGGATTGTTGATCAATTACCTTACCTACGATCCAGTTTAGAAAAAAAAGATTAATTGATATGTTCCTCTACAGAAAATAGCGGCATGTGTAAAAATTATGTTTAACCATCATCCTTCGGCTTTTCGTTAAAAACATTTAAGCGATATAACATCTTATTTAATGATGTAGGAAACCAAAATAGTTATTCTCTTGTTAATAAGGATGACGATGATAGTGAATTTTATCTTTTAAGTGATTGTGAACTTGATATATTGAACAATCCAATGGCATAAACCAACTATGCACTTTTATTTAAAAAAAAATGTTGAAAAATTGAGTGTTTCAGATTATCTTTTGATTATGGATTATTTTTTATCATGGAATCATGTACTTTTAGATTATTTTTTGAGTTGAAGTTGTATTTTTATGAAATTATTGGGTTAACTAGTCAACCTGGTTGAACCACCCGGTATAACCCGATACAACCGGTTGAACCATTTCTGAGCTTAACCCGGTACAGTTTAAAAACCGGTTTTTAAAACATTGGGTATGACACCTGAATGCCGAGCGACCTTAGTCTTTTTTTGAGGTTGACCCCAATGGTTTAAAAAAATATATATTTGACCCCGAAATTTGAAAAAAAATATAAACTTAATTTTTTTCAACTAACTCTGATAATGAAGCCCATAACATAGATTTAATTAAGCCCATAAGTTAATAACTCTAAACCCATAAGCCTATTTAAACCTAATTATAAAAAAAACAAATTGGTTTTTAATAATCCAAACTATTACTTATTGGCTGATAATAATTCAAACTAATAGTTTGGTTGGTGATAATTTCAATTTTTATTTTTGTTGTCAATGGCAGTACAAGTAGCATAATTATCATATATTTACACTTGATTTACCCTCAATTACCACTCGATTTCACGTGTACGTTTATTAATTTCATATTAAATCGTCATTTTGAGCGAAAATAAGTGTAAATTGAGGGTAAATCTATTATGATTATGTTTATGAGAATGTTATTAACAATAAAAGTGAAAATTATGATTACCACCAGCCAAACTATTAATTTGAATTATTATCATCCAATAAGTTATAATTGAATTATTAAAAACCAATTACCAAAAAAACAAATGTAATCTTGAAGATTAGAAATGGTTAGGTTAGAAAGGGGCTAGAAATTAAAAACAGCCCGCGTCCTTGGTTTTCAATTTTGCGCTCCCAATCGGAAGACCATGGCTGGTCATACGCTGACTTACGTCCAACTTCCGGCGATCCTCCTCCTCCTAACCTTCGCGAATTCCGGCTGCTTCGGTGTCTCCGGAGAGTTGCCTTCTCTGAGTAATCTTTTCTCTTCTCTACTCCGAACTTGCGATATTTTCAATTTTAACTTTTCTCTTACTTATTGAACTAATTAGGCATGCTCCTTGGCTTTAAATAAGTTGGAATCAGAGTGAAACACAATAATCGTTATGTTTTGCGGTAGATTAGTGATTAATTTCTGCTTAATTTTGTGTATTTCGTCTGTTTCTGGTGTTATAATCGAATATAGGGTTTCTAATGTGTTTGATTCGGTATCGTGTCGTGTTGCTTTATAATTGTTTAACGAAATAGAAATTCATAGTATTAGGTCATAGAAGAGGGATGGCTGAGACAAATTTGAAGTTCTTACTTTTTATGAAGTGCGGTTGACTAGTTGATAAGTGATAGCCCCTTGTAGAGAGAAATCATATTCATATAATGCTAGTAGTAAGTGCAGATTCATTTTGTTGGTGAACAGAAACTATATGAAAGTCGAGAAGGCTTCGTAAATTTTACTTCTTTTGATCCATAGTGGTTGGTACGATGGAATTCGAGAAGGAATGGATCATTTCTGGAGGAATGATTCCATGGTCAAGGGTGTTGTTTTTGCAGTCAATGGAACAGGATGAAAAGTTAAATATGATTATTTTAAAGTATTTGTTTGTGTAATCTTTAATGACAAATATTTATAAAAGAATCCGAAACTCTACTTAAATTACTTGTTTGAGCTTATATCATGTTTAACTTGTATTATTTCTACTTCTAGAAAAGTCGGTAACTTTCGTAATGATGTGTAAACTGGAAATAACATTCTACACGTTCTGTCTGTATATATACAGAGAATTTAGTTGTATACTCATTCTCCACAGGCCAATCAAACATGATAGTGTAGTGATCTATTTCATTGCATTCCATCCCAGCCAACTAAACAGACCCCAATAGTAGCATGATTTGCAATCTTCGAAATTATAAAAGCATTAATAGTAAGTAGGTTAATGTCTTTTTTGTGTGTGTGGTGGTGGTGGTTTTATGTGGGGTGGGGGGATACAAGTTTTGTCTAAAGCTCTAAGGAACCCTTCCAACAATTGCTCCATTTATTTCCTTGCATTTGCAGCCGTCGCAGAGTTTGCTTTATTGAAGCTATCCCCAAGTCTGGTTGTGGAGAATTCCCCAGGTTCAAGACTTGGATTTCAAGTGGTTTGTGAAAGAGTGGAAATTATTGGCTTGTCAAGGCTTACAAATCTCACAAGTTTCTTCTCTTCCGTAAAAGTTAAGGTTATAAATGTAAATTCTACAGGCCGTCCTCCAAGCATTTCTGTTTGTTTTCATAGGTGACTTATAAGTTTTTACCCTCTTTGACATTTGGGATAGGTCTCCTCTTGTAAATTATAGAAAACATACTAATAATTATATGCTTGTTTGATTTTCAGAAATGCATCTCTTGGAGTGGGTATGTGCCCTGAAGGTCAATGGGAGAAACTTACTAACTGGTCATGGGTTAGATCCATGTCCCCATTTGACTACAAGCTCTTGGATATACGTTCAGTGGGCCCTTCTGTAGGAACTGTTGAGGTTGTACTGAATGAAGGTCAGTTATGATTCATTAAAATAAAGTAAACCTTCTTCGTGTTACTCTACTAACAATGAACTCAATTTTTGCAGAATTTTATTTATACCGTTTTATATTTTTGATACTGGGAATAACAATGATGACATTTGCATCCACTTTGAGCAACTCTTTAGCCACCTACTATGGTGGTGCAATGACATTAGGGGTTTTGCTTGTTGTTTTGGTGATCCTCTTTCAGGTAGCCATGAATGGAATTAAAGCAACCGTGTGATATGCTTATTTTTATACATTAAAACTTATGTTTGTATATTTCTGCTGATGCATTAATATTACGGTTTTTATATCTCTTATATTGTTACTTATAATGCAGGGAATGAGGATCCTCCCAAGTGGTAGGAAGAGTTCACTAGCATTAGTTCTATATGGATCCATTGTGAGTCTCCCATTTATTTTTGCTCAGTTAGTATTTTAGATACAATTATTATTATTATTTTTTTTGTAATTTAACTTCATGTAAACACGTACACATTTTACTTCTTCAGGTTGGAGTTGGATCCTTTCTGTTTAGCTATTTACCTACATTATTGCACTCTCTACTTGTGGAGATGGGAATTAGTGAAGATCTTTACAGTCCTGTATCTATGTTTTATTTAGTTTTTTGTACATTCTTTCTTTTTGTGTTGTGTTTTTCATACGAGGAATATAAACTTTTGCTTATGTACTGTCAGGTGGCAGCATTCCTACTGGCTTTTGTTGTTCTATGTGGAGCGTGGTTAGGGTTCTGGGCTGTTCGTAAACTTGTCCTGACAGAAGACGGATCAATTGATACTGGTGTGGCTCAGTTTGTTGCTTGGTCCATTCGAATTGTGGCCTCTAGTATGATTCTTCAGGTGCCCGTTGACATTTTGTTACATAATCTATTAATCATGTTTTTGACTCTCGTACTCGTACTAATTACATCATTTTTATCCAATTTTAATCAAATTTCCTAGCATAAAATGATTAATACAATGTTTAATCAGTTCAACTGAAATTGAACACGAGTGATGTAAATTGAAAGGTAAGTTAGAATTTTTATGATTCATAATCATTTTTGTTGAGGTACTCAAGTTAAAAATCATGATAATATCTATTTTTCCTTGATTATTGATGCATTCTGAAGATGGCAAAATGGTGGGTTGGATCACATGTAAATGAATAACTTTTTTGGTATGGGTCAGATTGGGTTAGGTTTGAATGTTTGATGGCACGAAACACTTTTTATCCAAAGCTTATAATTTTTTTAATATGTAATTGGTTTCTCAAATATAATTCCAATATTTATATCATCTTAATAATGATCTAATCCTTTCAATAAACATGATTCAGGAGGTTTATCACTTCATGCACTAAATATGTAATATGGAGGAATTTCGTCCCGTGTGACCCATTTGGCCAGCTCCCTTAAATATATTTGACTAACGCGTCTGGCCCATTTGCTATAAAACTTAATCTGAAACAACCAATTCTTACATAAGTTTCTTTCTGTTCCAGTGTTCTGTGGATCCTTTGTTGGCAGTTGCTGCATTGGTCTGTGGTGTACTCATTCCATCAGCTGCAAAGAGCCTCCTTAATTATTACGCACCCAAGTAAGTCTGCTTCACAAATAAAATTGTTATTATTTCATACCCAGTCGAGTTTCAGTTTTTCCAACTTCCAAAATGTTAGTTATTAGTATGGTTTATTAGTATATGGCCCGCAAGCCCATAATATGTTTCTAGGCATCTTATCCATTCAGTTATCTAATCCAGTTTACTTTAAAACGGGTTGGGTTGACCTGAAATACTTGAGCAACTTTCAACCCGTTTTCTTTTTAGCTAAATTATATGAGTTAACCAACCTGTTAGGGACACAATATCATTTCCACCATTATTTTATGAACTTATTTAGCATCACTTCCAAACATCAGCAGAACCTTGCAGGGCAAGTATAAAAGATCCCGTAAACCAGTTTCTTCATCGCCTGTCGAAGATTCTTATAAAAATAAGCATTAGCTGAAGCTATCTGACTCGAACACGTTCTACTCTATCTACCATGACACACCTGCAAGAAAACAATACTCCAAAGATGAATGGGACAAGTTTACAAAAGACTCCACCAAGAAAGCATTGGAAAGTCTTGTGTGGTCACCAGATTTCAACAGATGGGCTGTTGCTAATGCCGATAGACTCGCCTTGCTTCCCAAGAAAGACACCAGCCCGAGCCCGAAGAGTTGGTTTTCTTGGTCTTGATCAGTTAATTATTGTAGTTATGGAAGGTGCTAACCATATATTATAACTAATCATGATCAATATACATTTTAGTATTGTGATCGTAGTGACTTCTAACCCGTGTCGGTCTGGGTCTGGGTCCGGTTTCATACATTGTATACTCCCCACTCTAGTCATTTTCTGAATTTCTATTTTTTATAGGGATGAGCATAAAACTGAAGCACATAATTGTAACTGAATTAACAGACCTAAAATAACCCAAACATTATGAAAACAATGGTTTGTTTTCTAAATTTGATTAACCAATTAAATCCGGTTGGTTATGATTATTTGTAAAAACCAACCCATAATTAACCGAAACTATTCATTTTTAAAACTGTTTTAACTTGATTTACTATTATTAGATATAGAAATTTATAAGGATATAAGTAGGGATGTTCAAAAAGATCTGAATCCGAACATTCGAATAAAAAACCTGAAATTCTGAATCTGATTTATCAAAAAATTCGTATATCCGTATTTTCGAATTTGGATAGTTATTTTTTTTAAAATCGGACATTTCAGATACCCAAATATCCGAAATAATATACTTATTTATTTTTTTTAATTGGTTTTGTAATTTATAAATAAGAAAATCAGAATCCAAACCTGAATTATTATATTTATATAGGTATTTTAAATTGTTTTTTAAGCATTTTAAGTGTTTTCATAATATAAAAATACTATACTTTATGTATTTTTTAATTATTTTGGAATTCGGATCTGTTTCACCTTTTGAGAATTACATTTAGCATTAGGTTGTCTGTAGTACCGGGGTGGGGTGGGGTGGGGGGGGGGGGTGGCCACCTCATTAGGGGTGTAAACGAGTCGAGCTAAGCCTGAGCTCAACTAGGCTCGAGCTTGGCCCGTTTAACTTTCTGAGGGCTCGAGCTCGGCTCTATTCGAGCTTTATTTCTAAAGTTCGAGCTCGGCTCGTGAGTAGTGTTTAAAACTCGAGCTCGGCTCGGGCTTGGCTCATTTATTATTTATTAATTAATTAATTTATATATTTATAATTATTTTTATATATATTTTATTATATTTTTTATACATAACATAATATCTATTATTTCTTTATATTTATTATAGTTATATATATATATATATAATTATTATTTTATAAATATGTATTTAATATATTAATTAAAAAATTATACAAACAACAGACTCGTTTAGGCTCGCGAGCTCGTTATGTGAAACTCGGGCTCGAGCTTTTAGCGAGCCGACCTCGAGTAGCTCGAGAGCCAACTTGGCTTGTTTACACCCCTACATCTCATCTACCACGGGCGTGGCACACCGTGCCGGATAGGGGTGGTGGGGCAAGGTGGTCGTGGTGACAGGCGTTAAGAGGGTGTTGAGGCCAAGAAATGGATGTTTTTGAGGGTGAAAATGCTATAGGATCTCACCCCACCATTACACACCTGTGTGTGGATGAGGGTGAAGGAAGCCATGGTCTACGTGACTCAGAAAATCCATCATCTTCACACTATCATTACGGATAGTCTTAGATTCAAATAAGAGAAAGTTGTTGCATTTTATCTTTCTTGTTTCTTATTGGTGTATTTGGAAACATAAAATTGAGGTTATTTTTAATGGAGTAAAGGTATCCCCTTCTAGGGTGGTCTCGGATATAAAGGTTTTTACTTTTTAGCACGATTTGGGTGAAGAATAGGATGAAAGGTAGAGCTCCGAAATAGTCATTATGGTGTCCTTTTGATACGGGTTAAAATCATGTCGGGTTGGGTTATTTTTTGGTGTTGATTGTTTGCATTTTTTTTCTTTATTTCTCTCTGGATGTTCTAGTTTGAGGTTTTAGTAATTTGCTAGTACCGGTTGAATAAATTCACTTTGATTTAAAAAAAAACATAAAATTTTCATTTTAGATGTCCTCTAGAGTCTAAACTGTATTAAAAGATTAAGTTTTAAGAAATCACAAAACAAGACGTTTTAAAAGAAATTACATGGTATTTTATATTATAGATTTACTTTATAGTAAATTAGACCTATATTATTCACTCGGATATAAAATATTCGTTTCTTCGTTTCTTGAGACTAATCGACGTCAAATTTTCTGTTAAACTTATATAAAAAAAATAATACCCTTTATCTGGCTGCATCCCATAAAAAAGGATAATAGAGTAAATTACATTTTACGTCTTTTAATTATCAAATTTCAGTTTAAGTCTTTTAACTAAGTAAATTACAGAAAGTGTGTTTTGTGTTTAAATTTTATAACAGTTTACGTCTGTTAGTTATCTGTTAAATCCACTCATGTGTTGTTCATAAGGGCATTTTCGTCCTTTTTACTATTTTAATGAAAAAAGTAAAAAAAATAATAGGTACATAACTTGATGGCAAAAGTGAGCAGGAAGAACGACGTGTATAACACATCTCTTATGGCCCAATGATTAAGTGTCAGCCATGAGGCAGCTCAGTGATACTATTACCTCACACACTCTTTAAAGAGTTAACTATACAACAAATATATTTATTTGAAATGATGATAAATTATTCCACCATTAGCTTACGATTAGGTTAATAATGTAATATTATTAACAAATTACTTATATCATATCATATTATATCAGGTGCCATGAATCTAACGTTACGCTTGATTTTTAAAAGAAATTTTATATGTATCACATACACTCCATTCTTTCTCCTTGTGGTCCAAAGACCCTTTTTTTTATCTTGGCCACAATTTAAGTTCGGCATCATGAAAACTTAACCCATATTATTTCCTTTATTTTCCACTAGGGCCAAAACTTAACCCATATACTTATTCCGACTTTATTTGAATTTTAAATACTTTCTTTCATAACATATAAAATATAATTTTTTATACTTCCTTCAATTTCATTAATAATAACGCTAATTAAAATATTGAGTTAAAAGTATCCGGATGGTCCCTATGAGTATGTTCAAATTTTAAATTTGGTCCTTAAATTCGAAAAGTTACACTATCAGTCTTCAAATTATACATAAACGTATCATATTTGGATGCCAGTTAACTTTTCTGTTTAATAATTTTGAAAATGACCAAAATACCTGCATTAAGAAAATAAAAAAAACTTATATTTATAACCCTAGTTCTCACGCGACGCCGCCACTTTTTCTTAAAACCTATTTGTTTTTTAATTTAGGGGTATTTTAGTCATTTTCAAAAATATTTAACAAAAAAGTTAAATTTCATCCACTCTAGTGACCAAACATGTTACGTTTATGTATAATTTAGAGACTGACAATATAATTTTTCAAACTTTTAAACCAAGTCCAAAATTTAGACATAACACAAGAATCATCCGTAAATTTTTAACTCTAAAATATAAAACTAAAGAGGCATTACAAGAAGAAGAAGAAGAAGAAACATATGTATTCAATTATAACCTTAAAATTTTGAAAAGTTCAATCAACTTGTTCCACTACCCTCTAGATTCTTAACAAATATTTAAAAAATAACAACTATTTAATACAAAACATTAAATATTAATATTTCTTACTTTGGACTAAACTCAACAAACCTATTATTTATTCTAAAAGGCCCATAGATGGAGGCAAGAGCTTTGTTGTAACATAGCCGATTAGCCGCATATCATAAACGAGGGCGGCTTTGAGCCCAAATAAATTAAATACAAATAATATCCAGCTCGGATAGTAATACTTTAAATAGATGTCAAAACAAATCCACGTCACCCATTTATCAACTCCACTTATTTTCCATCGTCACCCACCAAGTCACCATCGACAAGTATAACCATGCCTAAATAGTCCCTCTAAATTATGTCAAGTAACAAGAAGCGAAATCGCGATCGACGAAAAGCAAACGATAGTATTACTTGGTGTAGCGTCGTTGGTATAGATGAGAATTACCTTGATAGAAAAAAACTAAAAAGGTGTTTATTTGATTTATAATTATTTAGTGATTCTTATTTGAACATGTTAGATGTAATATATTTTATTATGTATTGAATAAATTCAATATGAGTGTTACAAGTATAAAATATAAGTTATTGATTACATGTAACAAGCGTAAATAAACCTAGAAGTGTTAACAACTGAACTACCCAAACATAAGCTAGCTGGTCAGTTCAACTTGTTTGAGATTCATATGGTTTAGTTCATAGTTCGGTTTTGACAGTTTGGTCGTTTAACAGTCCAACTGAGATTTTGGAACTTATCGTGTTAAGGAAACCGACCGTGTAAACAAAACCACGTGTGTAGAGAACTAATTTTCTAACCTTTATTATTTATAAATATTTTTTTAATTTTTGGAATATACAATTATGTATACGTGTTATATTTATGAACGATCTTTATAATTTTAATACAAACTAGTTATTTAACAAAAAAAAATCCGCTCACACTGCAAAACCATGGAACACGAGCAGTCATACTGTTAAAACTGGTCGGCAAACTCACCAAATTCTGACGGTTTGTTTGTCATTTTCTGAACTTATAGATAACAGTTCGGTACATAATTTTTATCAACACTGATCGAATCAAATAGTGAACACCCTAAATGTTTTCAAGCGGATTCATAGATCAAAGTGCAAAATAAAGAAGTGGTTCGATTTCAATTACAAAATAAACAAACCGATTTTATAAATACTGAAATTGGAATAAGAAAATTTTGCTAAAAAAAGAAAATAATATTATGAGTCAAATTGAATATAACTAATTGCGGTTGAAGTTTTACATAATTCTAGTAAACTTAAGATCGATTTCTTTAGGTCATGTGGTCCCGACATTGTCACGTTGAAGTATTTTTTTTGGTCCTCTAAAAATTATGGAATTACTAGTTTTACCATTCATTTTTGTATTTTACATATTTTTCCTTTCAATGACTAATTTTTCTATCATAAAAAATATTCATTTAGTTTTCAGAATAAAGTTTTACTCATATCTACAATACATGGGATAGTATCGTTAATCTTAGTCTTATATCGATTGTAATACTATGTCTTATATTGTTGAGTACCTGATTACTCAATACATGTTAGTTTGTTAAAAAAATACTTGTTAACATTCCCAAATACATTAACTTTTACTATTTTAATTTTTATAAAATTTTAAACTAAGAAATTATAAATATAAAACTAAAAGTTAGACCGGATATAACCTAATATCATACATGTTCCATAAAAAACATTTATTTAAAAATTACTTTAAAAGGTACAATTGTTTAAAACTATGATTGCTTCATGGTGAACACAGAGCTGCAAATGAATCGAACGTTTAACAAATAACTCATAAACTGTTAGGCGGAAAGTTCATTTATATTCGTTCGTTTAACAAATGAACGAACATGAACAAGAATTTCCGTTCTTTTAGTTAAATAAACAAACATGAAAGCGTTCATTGATTTATGCTCGTCAACGTTCGGTAATGTATGTGTTTATGTTCGTTTGTGTTCGTTAATGTCCGTTCGGTCTTTAAAGATTTTTATAGTTTATCATTTATAATTATTTGTTAATTGTGTTTATGATAATTATGTCCAGTATGTGAAGAAAATTATGTCAATTGTCAAGTACTTAATATTTATTTTTGATAGATTTTGTATAATGTTAATTTGTGATGAAAATGCTGGTTTTATTTTCAAAAGAATTTGTGTTGTTGAACGTTCGTTTGCGTTCATTTGTGTTCGTTTACGTTCGTGACATAGATTATCGGGCGAATACAAACGAACACAAACAATATCATTTCCTTCATGAACGAACACAAACAAGAAATCTCGTTCGATTATGTGTTCGTGAGAAGAAAAAAATTTCCTTAATAAACAAACACGAACAAAATCTTGTTCTTAAAACGTATAGAAACCTAGTGAGCACTTTACTAGAAGTATAGGGTTTAAAAAGCAATTTTTATTTGAATTATTATATAATTCTTATTTTTTTTTTCTGCCCTCGATACCTATTTATAAGTCCACTTGTTCAATCTTCGTCTTCCCTGAAACCCATTTCAATTAGGTTTCCATATCTGTCAATCGATGTTCTTCGGTAGACATTAATGGCGCCTTAAATTATCCATCTTCGTCTATTTCAGGTAATTTTTGCCTACCTTTTTTTCTCAATCTCTTCCATTTTCCCTAATTTCAGATATATTGACGATCAATCAATTCTGTAAACCTAATTACTAATCTGATCGTTGATTGGATTCAAAATCGATATAAATTCGATTTATATGAAGCTAATTACTGGTCTGATTGCTAATTAGGTCAAAATGGGTATAAATCCGATATCTATGAAGCTAATTTCTGCCCTAATTGCTGTAGGAATCGATCCAAATGGACAGATTAGATACATCTGGATTCGTGAGTGGTGGATGTAGCTTGTTGGAATGTTTGAATGCTCTGTTCATATTGATCTATAGATGTTTGTAGTCAAGACTTAATTCCTTCAATCATAAAAAATGGTCTTCAAGAACCCTAAATTTGATCTCAACAAAAACCCTGCAGATTTTTATTGTAATGATGAATTGGATAAGGATAATCAGTTTGATGATACCGCGCTGCGGTTGGAATGCTTTATCCAACGAGGTAGTAAGAGTGCGCCCGGTGATGGGCCTGATGGCTGCGGGTTGGTTCTCGGGTTAGGGCCCACGCCAAGTGTTTGTTGTAATAACCGAGATTTGGGTTTGAAACTTGGTCTTTCTGACCATTCTACTGCTGCAAAAAGTGGTTCAAGTTCATTTTCTAATGGGTTTGGATTTCATCATGTTGTTGATGAGGGTTCTACATCAGCCAAAAGGTCAGGTGGATATATGCCGTCGCTTCTTTTGGCTCCAAGAATTAGTGTTCCGTTGCAAAAGGTTCTAATTTCTGAGCCTGAACCGTTGGTTGTTTCAGGTTTCTTGGCAGAAACAGCTTCGGATCAGCAAACAAGCAGCAAGAAGGGTGAGTTTTCAGCGGGTGGGGTGTGGTGCAGCCAGTCAACGGACTGCAGCAAAGGCGCTGGAGGGGAATCGGGCCTTTGGATCAAACATGGTGGAGGAAAGAGGTGTGTGGTCGACGGTTGGACTAGAAGTGCTGAAGGGCAGGCGGGCTTATGCGTCTCCCATGGCGGAGGCAGGCGGTGCGGTTACCATGGTTGTAAAAAGGGAGCTCAGGGTAGCAGGATATTCTGTGGAGTTCATGGTGGCGGTAAACTTTGCGCGTTGACTGGTTGCACCAAAGGTAGCACCAGTTTTTGTAAGGCCCAGGGTGGTGTGAAGCGGTGCATTTGTGGCGGAGAAGGTAAATACGAGGTTTTTTCTAGGGGAAGAAGCGATTTATGTGTCGGTCATGGTGGCCGGGTTCAAGAAACTGAAGAAAACAAGAGCAGTTTTCTTGGTATCACACCACGACTCTTCCACGGGCTCTCAGGTCACGGTCCCGGCCCACCCGACAATCACTCGTTGTCGTGTTCTAGTACAGTCTCAAATTCCACCGGTTGGTTAGGAAAGCCCGCTAAAAGACGACAACTAATTCCACCTCAAGTACTCGTCCCTTCATCGATGAAATCATCATCATCATCTTTGCCCTTCACCAGGCAGTCGAGCTCAGCAACCGATGACACCACTGGCCCGAAAAGCTTCGGGCTAGTGGTTTCCGAGGGCCGGGTCCATGGCGGCAGTCTGTTGCCGTTGGTCAACCGAAAGTTAAGGAAGTGATAAATCGTATGATGGGAGTTAACTGTATCAACTGTATGATTGTATTAAAGATTTGTTTGTGTGTATACTTGTTATAAATCTAAGTCCTCCCACATCGGAAAAAGGGAGAGTTATGTTACCCCTTATATGTTTGGTTTCTGTGTTATTTAGCGTAAGACCAACGGACGATGTGATTGGGCTATGAATCTACTTAGTGGGTTCGTGCTCAGGAAAGTCCCCGGGCTCATTATCGCAGAGATGCGGACCTGGAAACAGGTTACCCGTTTGGACCAGTTGAAATTATTCAACGGGTTCAAAGTGGGTTTGGCCAATACTACAGTCATTCACATGGTCTATTTGTGGTTGTGACTAACTGAACGGGGCTATGAATCTACTTAGTGGGTTCGTGCTCAGGAAAGTCCCCGGGCTCATTATCGCAGAGATGCGGACCTGGAAACAGGTTACCCGTTTGGACCAGTTGAAATTATTCAACGGGTTCAAAGTGGGTTTGGCCAATACTACAGTCATTCACATGGTCTATTTGTGGTTGTGACTAACTGAACGGGGCTTATGATCCGTTGGTCTTATTTCTTTTTTAAATATATGAATCTATCTTTTATAATTAGTTTATCATTGTGTATACATTCAAACTAATAAAATATTTCATTACCCTTAAATAGAAAGTGTTGGTGTCACCTACTCATTCTACCCCTCAACTTTTAAAATATATCAGAACTCACCCATAAACCTTATAAAATGTTACTTTGATCTCCGTAAAGTTTCTAAATCTAAACATTTACCTCTTTAGTATATTTCTTCTTATTTTTCCTTAATAATTTTCGTTTGTTTGTTTAGTGTTTTTTCTTAACATCCTGATATAAATTTTGTTAAAAACATAGTTGTATTCAAATTTAGGTATTGTGGATTATATTGACTGACAGTAACCTGAAAAACCGACATCAACTGAAAAACATCGGTACCATTAGATAACTGTCTTTTATATATGTTTTGATCTCCACCACAACAGAGTCGCCGTATATATTTCAGTCAACAATTAACTACAAGAAAGAAAAAAAAATACAATACAAAGCTATATTAATTTATTTTTCAATAATAATACTACCAACACACAAAAACCTTATACTCGGCTTCAACATCTAACATAAATAATCATAAAAATACGTTACAACCACTAAAACGATTTCCACACAACAAATAGCACCGTGTTAACCGTTTTTCAACACACTAAAAACCAATTACCGTTAGCCATTTGGTGCAATGGTAGCCCCAAGACTTCCCATAGTAGAGGTCTTGGGTTCGAATCATGGCAACAGCAAAAAAAGGGTCTGTGGCCAGGTCAGGGGGTTTACCCAGTTGGTGGGTTCCTCCTGTGGTGGGCTGGCCTAGATGTTCTAGGTGTTGCCCCGTGTAAACCCATTTATCCTAGAATATCTAGCGTTGCCGTTCAAAAAAAAAAACTAAAAACCAATTACTTGTGTAACACGCATAGACAATTAGCTTCCCCTATCTCAGAAGCAACACAAGGCGATTCAACCTCCCCATTTTGGTTCCAAACAACACGTTTTTCAATAAGTTCATCCACAAAAGCATCCAATTTCTCAATTGTAATATTTGGAATCACCACAACATGTGCAATGTTTCCTTGACACGCAAGTTGCCATTTTCTTGTGAATTCCTCATCTTGTGGGCGTTCAAACACAACTGTACTGCTAAGCTCATTCAGCATTGACCCGATCCCGGCACTGGTCAACCGGCCCCTCAAATAGTGAGCGTTTCTGAGGCATTTTTGAACTTCTTTTTGGAAACCGCGGTACCCTTTACGGTTTAACGTGTACCATAGGAATAACGGGGCGTGACCGTTACGGCTTCCCATGATTGTTGCGTCTCTAGAAGCGAGATATTCGACGTTTCTTGAAAGGGCGTTGATGTGTTGTAGTCTTGTGATTTGAATGCCGCATGGCATTGGACATCCGACGAATTTGTGACCTGAGACACTCACGCTTCCGATTGGTTCCTTGAAAGAAACTTTTGGTGCCTGGTTATATGGTAAAAGCATAACTTATGTTAGTCTAATTGAAAGTTTCATATTATGAAGCAAGAAGAGATAGGTGGTAATTTTGACCCGTTTGCTAGGAAATGGGTCGAATTATGGTAAAAGAGAAACGGGTTAAATGGATGGAACATCACACACAGGGTTTTCAAATGCTTGAAACCGCATTACTAAATTATAAATATAATCAATATTTCAATTTTCAAAAATATACTTTTCATATTAGTAAATATTAAAAAAAGAATAAACCAAAAAGGGTATGCATTACTGTAACAATTTTTCCTGAAGGATGCACAAGAATAACAATTTTATATTATTTTATCTTTTTTCAAAATGAGACATTTAGCTAGAGGAAAAATGGGATGGCAGACGGGTTGGATAACAACTCAAAACGGACAATTTTATGTTGGGTTGATCAGAAACACTTTTTGCCTGACCTTTTTAAACTTCTTATAAAGAACTAGTGTGTTAAGTGTGATTAAAAAAAATAAAAATTTGATCTTTTTGCAAAATGTGAATTAGGAGGTTGTATGTGTTAAAATACAATTTGAGTCACTTTGGTCTCTGTGACCCATTTCCATTTTAACATTTCTTTTTTGGTTTGGGCCCATTTGACCCGTTAGAGATAAAACATAACCCACATCGACTTATACATAAGTGCAAACAACTTACAAGTTTAACAAAAGGCATCATCAGACCAAACAACGCCCCGTCACAATGAATATAGAATTGATCATGTGTGAATCCTGTTTCTTCAAGAGTCTTTATGACCAAATCAAGATCATAACAACTCCTTTCACAGTTGTCCCTCATACGCGTTTGCAATGATGAATAAAACCGCACGTATATATAAACATATAGTGACATAAAATACATAAAAACATAAAAAGAACCTATATTAACGTTGATAATTGCAGGTTTATCCTTGTGAAGAGATAGTTGCAGGTTTATCCTTGTGAAGAGATAGTTTAGCTCTAAAATCTTCACAATCAATCTCCCCGGATATAAGCGTGTTGACCTTTTCACAATCCATTCGGTACATTCTTGCTGCTTTGAAAACAGAATAATGTGATTCACACGAAGCATATAATATCACATCTGGAAAAACTTCTCTCCTGCAGTTTTACATGAGTTTATTAGGGTATTATGAATATAAAAAACCGGATAAAGGAGTTGAAAATAACACATGTAGCTACAAACCCGACTAGAATGCCATGAAGATTGCCTTCTGTTCCACAATTTGTAATGTAACCCCAATACTCGTTCTTTTCCAACTCCCATAAACGAGCAAACCAATACAAAAACACCAACCTCAAACTGCCGGGAGTGGACCCCATAGTTGCTCTCGATGAACGGGTCTCCGAGGTTATTAATGGAGAAATGTTGCAACTGAGATAACGCACCATAGTAGAAGTCCAGATTATAAGGATAACCTATTAATTTAGAGATTCAATGTATAAAATTTAAAGGTCAAACATTCTAATATGTTAAATTTGTAGTCTAAAATCAAAGGTGGCGTTTGGATGTGCATTTTGAAAGTGATTATGTGATCACTTCTAATGGTTAATCATGCTCATAATCTCTTTATCCAAACACTAGAAACTGATTATTGCAAGTTAAGAAATCACTTTCAGAACACACAACCGAACATTTGAGTAAGAACAAGATCAAAAAAATAAACATAAGGGGGCTGCTATTGGAACACCAACCAAAAAAATGTACACCAGGCCCCCTGAAACATCATACGGGCCATGTGATTTGATGAAAAATGGTCATACGAGGCGTATAACATCGTCCGTTTTCGTATCAGTCATTTCAATGTCAACCAATCACATCATACATGCCATATGCCTCTAGTGTCTGTGTACCGTCCCTGACACATCACATCATATAGGCCGGAAAATGGTCATACAGGCTGTATGATCAGTCATTTTAATGTCAATCAATCACATCATACGCCCGTACGTATGACCTCTGGTGTCATAGACTGCGCCTGACACATCACATCATATAGGCCGTGTGACTTGCCTGAAAATGGTCATACAGGCCGTATGATCAGTCATTTCAATGTCAACCAATCCATCATACGGCCGTACGTATGACCTCTGGTCTACATAGTGTGTCAGTGGTGTCTGTATAGACTACGCAAAACACAAACATATAACATTTGACAAAAAACCACAAATCACAAACCATATAAAAGGCAAAAGAATTATACCCAAATGATGTTTAGTCCTCTCAAGCAAAGTTATATTTTTTTTCAGCAAATGAGACCGAAACCGACTGAAAAACATCGGTACCGTTATATAACCGTCCTTTATATATGTTTCAATCTCCACAACAAAGTCGTCGTATATATTTCACTCAACAATCAACTACAAGAAAGAAAAAAAAATACAAAACAAAGTTATATTAATTTATTTTTCAATAATAATACTACCAACACACGAAAGCCTCATACTCGGCTTCAACGTCTAACATGAATAATCATAAAAATACGTTACAAACAACCACTCAAACGATTTCCACACAACAAATAACACCGTGTTAATCGTTTTTCAAACACATTAAAAACCAATTACTTGTGTAACACGCATAGACAAATTGGGCGTTTGATTCATGATAATGATTATAATGATCGGATCAACAAAAACCTGTTTAATTTCCAATTGATTTTGAAGATGTTAGAAATTATGAAGAGAAATTGAACCTTTTGATGGAGGCGGCGGAGGTTAGTGATGGCTGCTTGATGAATGGTGGTTATGGGGAAAGCAAAAATGAGTTATCAGATCTGTGATTTTTGTATGCTTGTTATAAATTATAACTCCTCCCACATCGGAATAAGGGAGAGTTATGTTACCCCTTATATGTTTGGTTTATGTGGTGTTTAGCATCATCTATGGCCAACAGGCTAAGTGATTGGGCAATAAATCCACTTAGTGGGTTTTGGCTCAGGAAAGTCCCCGGGCCCTTAATCGCAGAGATGCGGACCTGGAAACAGGTTAAGCTTTGGACTGGTTGACATTATTCAACAGGCTCGAAGTGGTTTGGCCGAAACTACAGTCATTCACATGGTCCACTTGTGGTTGTGACTAACTGAACGGGGCTTATGATCCGTTGGTCTTATTTCTTTTTTATTTTTCAGAATATATGTAAATTACATTAATATTAAATAAACACATAAATAACATTAACAATGTATAATCAACTAACTTTCATTTCAGCAACTTAACTCTTCTCTATTTTTATAGATTATCTTCTCTACATTTTAAATTTATGTCTTTACGTTACGACACTAGGGGTACTAGAGGCATAACCCTAAGTAAGGCTGACAATTTTTGACACGGACATGTTAACACGACACGTAATTAACATGTTTGACCTTAACAGGTTTCGTGTCTTAAACAGGTCGACACGTCAGAGACATGTTAAATTCGTGTCTAAACATGTTAACCTGTTAGGACATATTAACACTTATCATATAACATCTTATTTAGTATTTACCCAGCCCAAGCCTAAGCCCAAACCCTTCTTTAAACTCGAAAAAATGGTTAAGGCAAGACGTTCCTACTAGGTTAAGTCTACTTTTTTAATGCTTGATGGTGCCATTTACTATCAACGTGCAGGGGAGTGGAACATGATAAAAAAAATGAGGTTTTTTCGAGGACCCTTTACCTTACTTCAAACTTGTACTATCCACATGTTTTTATGGCTTATTAGACTTTGTATGAGGATAGGAATTCAAAAGACGAGTATATTAAAAAAAATGGCAGAGTTGATGATGGAGAAGTTTCAAAAGCATTGGTATGATTTTAATCTTACATTAGTCATAGCTGTTGTGTTGGATCCTAGATACAAGTTACAGTTTATCGATTGGAGTTATTCAAAAGTTTATGGATGTGGTTGTGGTGGCAGTGAACATAATAACGTTGAGGAGTATTTGCATTCTATTTTTAATGAATATGTCATGTCAAATGCGGGTAATGGTTCATCTAGAGCTTCAAATGTTGCAAGTAGTTCAAATGCTACCAACAAGTTTGACGATACAAGGGATGATTCAATTATCTATTTTTAGGATTTTGATGAGTTTGAGAGTCAAGACGAATCTACTAACAAAAAGTCATAAATGTAATTGTATTTGGATGAGTCAATATTTGCTACAAATGCAGAAGTACATGCGTAGGCTTTTTGGAAAGCCAATGAGTTTAGATATCCCATAAATGCTAAGATGGCTAGAGAGTTTTTGAAAAGCCAATGAGTTTAGATATTATAATTAGTTTATCATTGTGTATACTTTCAAACTGATAAAATATTTCATCACTCTTTATAGGAAGTGTTGGTAACAGTGACCTATTCTACCCCTTAACTTTTAAAATACTTCAAAACTCACTCTAAACTATGTAAAATGTCACTTTGACCCTTAAGGTTTCTAGATCTGAACATTTACCTTTGTAGTATGTATATACTATGATTTTTTCTTAATAATTTTCGTTTGTTTGTTTGTTTAGTGTTTTTTCTTGACGTTCCGGTATAAATTTTGTTAAAAACGTAGTTGTATTCAAATTTAGGTATTGTGGGTTATATCGACTGACAGTAACCTGAAAAATGAGACCGACACCGACTGAAAAACATCAATACTGTTATATAACTGTCTTTTATATACGTTTCGATCTCCACAACAGAGTCGGCGTATATATTTCACTCAACAATCAACAATTAACTACAAGAAAGAAAAGAAAAAAAATACAATACAAAGCTATGTTAATTTATTTTTCAATAATAATACTACCAACTCACAAAAGCCTTATACTCGGCTTCAACGTCTAACACAAATAATCATAAAAATACGTTACAACCACTAAAACGATTTCCACACAACAAATAACATCATGTTAATCGTTTTTCAAACACACTAAAAACCAATTACTTGTGTAACACGCATAGACAATTATCTTCCCCTATCTCAGAAGCAACACAAGGCGATTTAACCTCTCCATTTTGGTACCAAACAACACGTTTTTCAATAAGTTCATTCACAAAAGCATTCAATTTCTCAATTGTAATATTTGGCATCACCACAACATGTGCAATGTTTCCTTGACACGCAAGTTGCCATTTTCTTGTGAATTCCTCATCTTGTGGGCGTTCAAACACAACTGTACTGCTAAGCTCATTCAGCATTGCCCCGATCCCGGCACTGGTCAACCGGCCCCTCAAATAGTGCGCATTTCTGAGGCATTTTTGGACTTCTTTTTGGAAACCGCGGTACCCTTTACGGTTTAAAGTGTACCATAGGAATAACGGAGCGTGACCGTTACGGCTTCCCATGATTGTTGCGTCTCTAGAAGCGAGATATTCGACGTTTCTTGAAAGGGCGTTGATATGTTGTAGTCTTGTGATTTGAACGCCGCATGGCATTGGACACCCGACGAATTTGTGACCCGAGACACTCACGCTTCCGATTGGTTTCTTAAAAGAAACTTTTGGTGCCTGGTTATATGGTAAAAGTATAACTTATGTTAGTCTAATTGAAAGTTTAATATTATGAATCAAGAAAAGATGTGGTAATTTTGACACGTTTGCTAGGAAATGGGTTGGGTTTGGGTTATATCAAATTTCCAACATGTCAAACGGGTAAACTTTTAAACTTAGCTAAATAGGAAACGGGTCAAAAGGATGGAACTTCACACATAAGGTTTCAAATGCTTGAAACCGCCTACTTTATTATAAATATATGATTACTATTTTAACAATATACTTTTCATAATAGTAAATAAAAAAAAAAACTGAACCAAATATTGTAGACAGCCCGACCCAACCAACCCGACATATTTACACATGTTATGCATGTAGTAATAATTTTTCTTAAAGGGTGCACGAGAATAATGGATTTATATTATTTTATCTTATTTCAAAATAAGGCATTTTGCTAGAGGAAAAATGGATTGGTAGACGGGTTGGAATACAAGTCAAAACGGGTAATTTTACTTGGGGTTGAGCAGAAACACTTTTTGCCCGAGCATTTTTAAACTTCTTATAAAGAACCAGCATGCTAAATATGATTAAAATAACAATAAAAATCTAAAATTTTTGCAGAAAGTTATATAGGAGGCTGTGTGTTAAAAATACAAATTGAGCCACTTTGGGCTCATTTGAACCGTTTCCCTTTTTAACATTTCTTTTTGGTTTTGGCCTATTTGACCCGTTAGAGAAAAAACATAACCCAAATGAACAACTTACAAGTTTAACAAAAGGCATCATCAGACCAAACAATGCCCCGTCACAATGAATATAGAATTGATCATGTGTGAATCCTGTTTCTTCAAGAGTCTTGATGACCAAATCAAGATCATCAACAGCTCCTTTCACAGTTGTCCCTGCATACGCATTTGCAGTCATTAATAAAACCACACGTATATATAACACATATAGTGACATAAAATACATAAAAACATTAAAAAAACCTATATTAACGTTGATAATTGCAGGTTTATCCTTGTGAAGAGATAGTTTAGCTCTAAAATCTTCACAATCGATCTCCCCGGATATAAGCGTGTTGACTTTTTCACAGTCCATTCGGTACATTCTTGCTGCTTTGAAAACAGAATAATGCGATTCACACGAAGCATATAAAATCCCATCTGGAAAAACTTCTCTCCTGCAGATTTACATGAGTTTATTAGGGTATTATGAATATAAAAAGCCGGATAAAGGAGTTGAAAATAACACATGTAGCTACAAACCCGACTAGAATGCCATGAAGATTGCCTTCTGTTCCACAATTTGTAATGTAACCCCAATACTCGTTCTTTTCCAACTCCCATAAACGAGCAAACCAATCCAAAACACCAACCTCAAACTGCCGGGAGTGGACCCCATAGTTGCTCTCAATGAACGGGTCCCCGAGGTTATTAATGGAGAAATGTTGCAACTGAGATAACGCACCATAGTCGAAGTCCAGATTATAAGGATAACCTATTAATTTAGAGAATCAATGTATAAAATTTAAAGGTCAAACATTCTAATATGTTAAATTTGTAGTCTAAAATAAAGGTGGCGTTTGGATGTGCATTTTGAAAGTGATTATGTGATCACTTCTAATGGTTAATCATGCTCATAATCTCTTTATACAAACACTAGAAACTGATTATTGCAAGTTAAGAAATCACTTTCAGACACACAACCGAACATTTGAGTAAGAACAAGATCAAAATAAACATAAGGGGGCTGCTATTGGAACACCAACCCAAAAAATGTACACCAGGCCCCCTGAAACATCATACGGGCCATGTGATTTGATGAAAAATGGTCATACGAGGCGTATAACATCGTCCGTTTTCGTATCAGTCATTTCAATGTCAACCAATCACATCATACATGCCATGTGACCTCTAGTGTCTGTATACCGTCCCTGACACATCACATCATATAGGCCGGAAAATGGTCATACAAGCCGTATGATCTGTCATTTCAATGTCAATCAATCACATCATATGACCTCTGGTCTACATAGTGTGTCAGTGGTACGCAAAACACAAACATATAACATTTGACAAAAAACCACAAATCACAAACCATAAAAGAGGCAAAAGAATTATACCCAAATGATGTTTAGTCCTTTCAAGCAAAGACTTTCTATATCTAGCCAAAACACTCGCCATTTGAGCTTCCCGTTCTCCGGTCACTTCATCGTCATCATCGGGCTCGGTTACCTCAAGGCAACTAGTATGAACATTCCTCCCTAACACAATCTCCCTAGGTTGTTCCTTCCCATTAACCCTAGAACAATCATCAGCAACAGGTGGCACAGGATCATTAATCACAGCCGTCGGATCAAAATCATCCGGCAAAGACTCAACAGTTTCCAGGTTTAGCTCATGTAACATCACATCAATACTTCCAGCCATTTGCTACTCAAACAAAGAACAAAACCGTTAAAAATGTCAATCAAATTGGGCGTTTGATTCATGATAATGATTATAATGATCGGATCAACAAAAACCTGTTTAATTTCCAATTGATTTTGAAGATGTTAGAAATTATGAAGAGAAATTGAACCTTTTGATGGAGGCGGCGGAGGTTAGTGATGGCTGCTTGATGAATGGTGGTTATGTGGAAAGCAAAAAGGAGATCTGTGATTTTTGTATTTGTAGACAAAAAATTTATTGAACATGGTGATTCTGGAGTATCAGGGTTAGTTCTGGAATAGTCCTTTTGATATCCAAATTTTAAGTTATGGTCCCTAAACTTTTGATATTTTATAAATAAATTATAAGTTATGGTCCCTAAGTTATGGTGATGTCTCTAAAGGATGAAATGACTGATGAGAGTAAACTTTTTCTCTATCTGATTTTCGGTCTTCATTTAGACTTTTAATTTGAACAAGTTACACACGCCTTTTGATTGAAAATATCTTCGATATAATTATGTTTTATTTTTTATTAAGCATTTTACGTAAAAATAGTCATTTTTTGCTCGTTAGTTTGATGCCGACCTTGTTAAATTTTATTTAAAAAAAATACATTTTTATGGAATTTAGAAGTATATGACACGTAGTGATGTAGAAGAGCTATAAGGGTGCACTAATACAAGAGAGATAGAGTATATGTTTGTGTAGTGCCTGATTAGTGTTATGTGATTTAAGTATCTTAAATTTATGTAAAAAGGGGTTCATTCAAGTTAAACAAGAATGAATTTTTTATAAAATAGAATTATATAGCAATTTCTAGTGATAAAATGGGAGTCTTAACCTAAAAGCCTTAAATTGAGCCCTAAGTGTTAATGTAACAAACTTTGAAAACTAATCTTGGCTAAGAAAAAAAATAATTAAAACATCTTAAAGTAGTCATTAATAGTTAAGGAGTTGGTTAATCAAAAATAATTAAAACATCTTAAAGTAGTATACCTATGTTACATTTTGAGTTATTTTGCTATTTGAATGTAAATAAGTTGCTAAAATCTTATATCTATGTTTAGGAGATCAAAACTTGAAGTTTGATTATGTGGATTTGTGAGGATTGATTAACCTAAATGGGAAAAATGAAACTTTGATAAACAACTCATGATGAATGTTTAAAGTAGGTGGGATTTGATTCAACTCTTGTTTAACATGATAATTATTGATAAAGTAATGGCATAGTTTAAAAATAAACAAGTTGGTGTAGTAAATTTCTAACTAGGTAAAGTAAGTTATTAAATTGGAAGTGAAATGATATGCTTTATGTGTATGTTGAAATGATGAAACATAATTTCATAACCTCCTTATGATGTTATTTAAGTGTTGTAAAATGGTGGTTTAATTACTGTAAAATAGTGGTTTATTTGTTGTTAAATGGATAGTGGTTTAATTGTTGTAAAATGGTGGTTTAATTGCTGTAAAATGGTGTTGTAAAATGGTGGAATATTGAGGTGTAGATAAAATTTAAGCTTATAATGTTGATATTAGTTGTAATATATTAGTATCTATTGTTGGAATATTGAGGTGTAGATAAAATTTAAGCTGAAGATGGACATTGATGAATAATAAGAATCAATAACATACAAATGAGAAAAGAGTTGCAAATTTTAACTTGTGTTTCAAATGAAGGTAAAATGTTAAAATTAACCTCACTTACCAACAACAAAGTTTCATCTTTTTATTCCCCTTTCTTATTGTATTAAAATGGAATATTGAATTTGGACCTGTCATGGTTTGATAAGAAACTGAGAAGACCAACTAATGATATTTATAAGTTAAAATGCCGTTGAAACTTGTTACTAACATATATAAATTATGTAAATGTGGAAATTAGAAGAGTTAGTAGGTCATACGAGATCGAACATTGATAAGATGCCTGGAAATATGAGACTTAAATCCAAAGAGAACGTATAATATGCTGCGCGGGGGTAGCCTACGTTGAAGCTGTTGTGATCTACATTGGTTTCCCTCCGTATTACCAGTAGCGAATCCAGAAATTTTCGATAGGGGGTGGCAAAATATGGATCGGGTAAAAAAAACAATAATTACTGAAATAAATTGAAACTAAATACTTAGTAAAAAATACTAGAGACTACAATGGTGAAATAGGGAAAAAGTTACTTAAATAAAATTGAATCAAACAATTAGTTAGAAAAAACTAAAGATTACAATGGTTAAATTGAGAAAAAAATTACAACTTACTATACAACGAAGAAGATTGCACACTTTAAGCTTTCATCCATTTTTTTTTTCTTTCTCTCTTATTTTTTTTTTCATTAAAGCTTTAAACTTTCATGCCTTTTTTTTTATAAAATATTACCATCTTTACTTAAAATTATCATCAATCTCTTTGGTTTCTTTCTGTCTTGGTTTGTTGAAAATCGGATGACGGGTGCCTCTTAGCATATATAGGAAGGTGCCTACTAAGAGAGATCGAAAATTTCCCACTACGCAGATGAATCTCAGCGGGTGCCTCGCCCCCCACTGGAGCCTACATAAATTCGCCCCTGAGCGTAGGCTACACTCGGCTTGAATGAGTTTTGAGATTTTTGTCATTTTGAGTAGTGAACCACTTAACCAATATGTTTTACACGTATATGATCTTATACATCTTACTACTCTAATAAATGAAAATCTCTTCAGGACACATGTCACTCTCTGGTTACTCCCCATCTTTATTTTCCCGTCTCTCTCCTATTAACTGTTAGATTTTCTATTTCTCTCTCCTATTAAATAATAATCTTTATATTAATAAATCTAATTGCGAATACTTATTATTTAATTATAAATAGTTATTATATCATCAATCAAATGAACTTAATATTAACTAACATTTATTAATTAAATAAAAAATTAATACTCAGTTGAAAAAAAATGTTTTAAAAACTAACTTAACAGACCTTATAACTGTCACGACAAATTACATTTTTTTAAAACATATTTTGACAAATTTGTTTGTTAACAAATTACATTATATTTTATTCAACTGATGTAATATACTGGTTTATTCAACCCGTGTATTACACACGTTTTTAAAAATATAAAATTTTTATTACTAAATATATAATATTTTATTTATTTAACCCGTGTAATACACGGGATTTTAACCTAGTTATTAATATATACTATGTCGTGGTGTTCGAATACCTTAGGTAAAGCTCACAGAAGAGTTAGGAGCATGAAAATCAACACATCTAGAAGTTAGGTTTATATAATAATGCGTCAAAGCTTATTTTGTTACAAGAATCATAATCCAAAACATCATAACAAAAGTAACAGAAGAAGACATGGTTTCAACTTAGAACAATCAAAGATAAAAATCAAATCTTCATATCGAAAACGCTATTACTAACGAACCTGGATTCAAAAGCTCCAATCTTTCACTTCAATTGCTTCCTTTAGCCTCGCCTAGGCGCCGATTAATCGCTAGGCGCTCGGCTAAGGAGGAATTTTGGGCCTAGGCGGTCCTTGGCGGGCCTAGGCGGCCAGATTCCGGCGAAAACATGAAATTTCCGGCGAAAACCTGAACTTTCCGGCCAAATTCCGGCGAAAACCTTTGGTGTGGTTTAAAAATGAACATTTTTATAAAAATTACATATAAAAATGTGTGTATATATATAAAAAACTGAAAATTACATATAAAAATTCTAATCCGATTAATCCCGCCTTGGCCCCGATTAATCCCGCCTAGGCCTAGGCCCTATCCCACCGCCAGACTAGCGCCTAGCGATTTTTACAACACTGGCCTCAAAATCGCTTCTCCTAATGTTCCAGATGGCAAAGATACGAATTCCCTGATTATGGGATTACAAAACTATTAAAATAAAAATTAGGGTTTTTTATCGGAATACGGGTATCTCGCGTACCGCAAGAGATGGTGCATGGTTTCTCGCGTATCGCGAGAACCAAAATAGTCGCGCCCGGATTTTGGGATCTTCGCGTACCGCGAAACATTTCCTTCTGCGCGAAGACTTGAACTTTCCCATTTTTTTTCACTTTTGATCTTCGGGCTTCATTCTCATGCTCGGTTTCTTCGGGTTTTCACTTGTAATCATCACGAGCTCTTGTAAACATAATAAAGACTTAATTGTATACAAAAACGACTCAAAACGAATAGAAATCGTGAGGAGGCAACGGCGAAAGGCTGTGAATAGTGAATCGACTAGTAGGACTAGAATCGTAAATTCGTGATTAGCGAAGAGGTTTGAAATCATGAAGAGGCATGGTGAGAATCGTGATTAGCAAATTGTTGTTCTTCAAAATCGATTGCGTGAAGCGTGAATATGAAATGTCAAGACGTTGATTGATCAGGATTGTCGCTACTTAGATTTTTTATCAGGTTAAATTGTTTAAAAATTTAAATGGGTAATGAGTTAACTAAATATGGGCTTAATTGTCTAAATGGGTAATGGGTTAATTAAATGTGAATTTAATTATTTAAATGGCTAAGTTTTTAGTCCAGTTTATTCCAAATATTCAATTAAGTTATTAGTTTAAATGGAGGTCGGTGTTAAAAATTAAATTTTCTTGGGGCCGGTGCTAAAAATATTTCTTTTTGAGGGGTCGGTCAAAATTTCACGGGGTCGGTGTCAAAATTTCACGGGGTCGGTCAAAATTATATCGCATATATAACAAATAGAAAAAAAATTCATCGGGGTCTGCCGACCCACCTAGCAAAGGCTAGGTACGCCCCTGCGGACTACCACATCAACTTACTAAATCTTAATGTTTTTTCAAGTATTTTATGATGCTATTAAATGATGAAGTATAGGTTTATAAAATTATAATCAAAAGGAAATTTTGGGACCTATTTTTATCAACAAGTTTTAACGTATCAGTCTATTTTCCAAAGTATGGTGTTACAAACTTCCAATGCATTAACATATTGATCTATTTATTAGGACCTTTCGTAAACCGGTAAACCACACCGTAAGATAGACGTTTTAGAAAGTATGATTGATGAAATTTCATTAATATTATATTGATCACCAATCTTCACTTAAAAAATCATCAAAGTATTTATGAAATATTTTTAGATTTCTAAAACAAAAGTCTTCTAAGAGCATCCGGTATACAGAAACATTTAATGATCAAACAACCTCAATCACTTGGGCATTTTCCTTATCAAGTTATAGATGGTGTGATAATTGAAGAAAGTGACGTGACGGCACATGACATACACTTTTCCGTCACTTGACACTCTCATTTAGGGCAGTTCACGAACCGAACCGAACTGAACCGAACCGAGCGAAGGTCTGCTCGAACTTGGTTCGTTTACAAACCGAGCGGTTTAGTTCAGTTCGAATTTACAAATCCGAGCAAGAATGTATTGCTCAAACTCGGTTCGATTTATATCCGAGCCGCTCGGTTCTGTTCGTTTTCGCTCGATTTCATAAATCCAAAGCCTGAAAATCCCCCAAAAAAATCTTCTTCTTCAAAATATGAAGCATGTAGCATTCAACCTACAAACATGACATTTTCAAAATCAAAATCCAAAAACATACAAAATAAACATGTTCTCAATAGTTTGATTTGACGTCCAACAATCACTAGTACGTGAAATAATATCAACCTTTTTTAAAACGTTATTTAATGTTCAGTAAGAATGAGGGGTTTTCAGAACTCAAAAAGGTTAAAAAGATATGTTTCTATATAATATATATAGGAAGAGAATCTAGAGAAAACCACATAGTTAGGCGAAAACCAAGAAAACCAGTCTAAACTAATCAATGAATTTATAAATTAATCAATTACTTTTAATTATAAAGGGTATATTTGTAAAATTACATGTATTTAATATATTATAATTATTATGAGTCAAATGTAATACCTAAAATATCTCTCATTTCATACGATCTTTTCCAAATCAACCAAATGTGAAGATTGAAGATATGCTCTACCCAGAAGATTTAAAAATTTGATCCAATCTTGGTTTTTTTTTTTTTTGATTCTTCCCCTATTTTTCGATATGGTCCATTATATATTTTGGTATTTTGTTTACGTTCATCCCCAAATCATCAGTGACTTTTCATCTTTCAAGGTTGATCAATGAATTTCAAACATACCATTAATTTTTTTTATGTTTGTGAGTTTCTGATGAAGATGATCAACAGAATCAATTTTCAGATGTTAATTCTCCTAATGATTCATCTACATTTCTGGTTACAAGATGATAATTCAATGTTAGCAGATCAGCATGTTGACACAGAAGATATTGATCATCATACTCCCTCAAAGAACATTAATGGGAATACCACAGATATACACCTTACTGGTGAAGGTATTGTTATTACTGTTTTGTCATGAATTTACTAATTCTTATAATCAATTCATGTGTTGTTGGTATTATTAAATCATGTTTTTATAAAAAAAATTACTGAATACGTATATGTATTCATCAATAGGTCGAGAAATTAATATGTATAAAATATAACAAATACATATTTGTTTTCAATATTTTTCATAGTTTTATTATTAGGAATTGTTTAATGTCATCAGTTATTAACTTATTATATATCTAATAACTCATGGCAATTTATAAACTTTCAGTTTTGAATACGTATACGTATCCACAAGACCATGTATCAAATTGTTATTACTGAAAACATAACAATATTGTATTTCCCTAATTTTTTTGTAATGGTTCTAGACATTGGATACCTATTGTACCAGTTGAGTATTTACCGGTGTTAGGGACCACTTTTGAGAAATGGGAGGATGTTGTTAATATGTACGAGATATACACAGAGATAGTTGGTTTCTCTATTCGATTAGGTGCTATGAAAATAAGGGCATGATAACTAATAGATATATGATGTGTACTAGAGCCGGTAAACCTAAAAAGAAAGTTATTGACTCATTGGATAAGTCTTCCAAGGTTGTTTGCCGTACAAGATATAAAGTTACCAATTGTAAAGCATGTATCAAGTTGAGAGGAATTAGAAATACCTTAGGTTTCGAGTTATATGCATTTGTCGATGATCATAACCATGGCTTGGTTAGTATTGACAATATGGCTTGGTTACGTATACGAAAACAATTTATTTCCAGTTTGTATTCATATATGTATTCGTGTAATTGTAATGGTCTTGCGAACCAAAAACATAAATGTAATCTACTTGAACAAAAACAGACCGTTAAGCTTTAAACAGTTTTTATATAATGTTAATTGGAACAAACCATCTAAATAAACCAAAACATAGGTATCCAGATCATGACATTCACGTTTCTAAATCCAGCATAAAACCAAAACAAACTAATAAAAAAATAAAATTGCAATCCTTCTTCTTTTTCTTTTCCTCAAATAAATCTTGTGCTTCATTCATTACTTTCCCCCTATACTTGTTCGCTTCACATGTAAGAATTCTAACTGTATATTTTTTCCTAAGCAAGGTTATTTTGGACTTTATCTGCTTTTCAACCTTTGGGAACCCACAATCCCATTTTCCATCATAATTACCCATGTAGGTCTCCATATGTCGCATGACAAATACGCCACAATCTGTGAAGTTATTCTTTGTTTCCCATCAGGTTATTAATCGTTCCAATTGTGCAGCTTCTATGTCTTTCCATTTGGGATGATCAACCCACTTTAAATACTTCACAAACAAATCTTTCTGCAAAAAATCAAAACTTACAATTATTACATACAAATCCAATATATGTTGTCTAAACAGTATACATAAAATAGTTAGGCATACCACTTTAAATGGAGTATCCCTTTTGAAGAAGTCGGCGTCATCTAACATTACAATTGTGCTGTCTTTAACATACATATTGTCAATCAATCTAATTGTATACTTCCTCAAATCAAAGCATATCAAGTAGAAATGATTGTCTTCAATAATTGGAAAAAACACAATGTCAAACATCTTCATATCCTTTACATTATCCCAATCTTCAATAACTCCTTTTAAACAGGTACTCATATAAACCAATCGTTCCAAGTCAGACTCCTCTTTACTATGGAGGACCCATCCAGACTATAATAAATAAATATTTTTAATATATGATATTGTTAGTCAAGTCACAAAACATCAAAAATATGTATTACTTACCTATGCAGTTAATGTGAAAAAATATCGGTTGATATCGGTTCTCGTGGTGAGATATCGGTAATTTTTATATCATGCATAAATAATATTAATAGTCAAATCAAAAGTTCTAGGTTGTCAAAGAACGAAATTAATGTGTTATCCTTTAACAAATAACTAAACTTCTAGGATTAGAATGTAATTACTTCAAAGTAGAGGGGAGCAAAGTGTAAATCTAATAAAACCTAAAACCTAATATACATATCCCAGCCGCCACACTCGTTTGAAATACCATTTCCTTTTTTTTTCTTTTCCTAGCAAACCCGATCCATCATCCTCACCATTGTCGACCTGCAAGTTCTAGCACCACCTCCACATTTAAACCCTAATCCGAGCCATTTCCTTCTTAGCCGGTCATCTCTGCTTCGTTACAAAGCACAAAGGACGACGTCGATAAGCACGCGAGCTGCTGCCATAGCTCCGGCAGCAGCAGAAAGCTTGTATGCTTCAGGTCGCGACGGTAATGGTGGCTGTACAAATGAACGGACAGAAAGCTTACATGCCTTTTTTAAACGAGATCGGGCTAAAGGGGATTAAAAAGGTCCAGATATAAAAACCGATATTCTCGGTATTTTGACCGATATATCAAACCCTCTATATCGGCGATATATCGGTAAATATCGCCGATATTATCGCCACCGATATTTGGACCGATATTTGGACCGATATTTGGTGAAACCACCGATATCCGAGATATCACCGAGATATCGACTGCATAGTTACTTACAAAAGTAGTTGTCCATGAGAACATCCTATAAATTAAGCTTCGGCTTCTGAATTTTTCCTCATAGTTTAAAACACTAGCCCAACAATCAAGAACTTCATTGTATAATTGACATTTCAGCATCAGGCTTAGTAGTGAAACATGCTTGTACCCACCGCCATAGTTTGTTGAAAACAAGTCGTTGCTAATAAACACATAAATAATATGGTTAACAAATATAAAAAAAAATACAATCACTTTTTTCCGGTATTTACATAAAGGATACTCCATTTAAAGTGGTATAAAATAGTTAGGCATACCAGTATTGAATACGTATGTGTACACATAAAGAAAATTTATACGTAATCCAAATGTGGAAATAGATCAGCAAGCCAACTGCTATATACTAACTCTTGCATACTAGATTTAAATATAAATCAATGTCTTGTAAATAGGAATATAAATTTCAATATATACCTGATGGTTCTTTCAACTTCTCCCGGTTCCCATGACTTGATTACGTTTTCATCCCTACATACGTAACCCAAAAATAAATTGATTTAAAAATTTACGGATCCTCAACAGCCCCCTCCAAAAAATAATTCCATACTTTCAATTCTTGCTTTGTCAAACCCTTATTAATGTCCGCTGCTCGAACCATATACGGTGACATAAGGACAGCAGAAGCATGCACAACTCGCTTTTTTTTTACATTCCATTTGTCAACAAAAATATCTTCACCTGTATTTGGCATTGTGTTTTCTTTTGTAGGACTCAAATTCGTGCATCTTTTTTCACCTCCTTGAGTTAATCCGATGCTCATATCGGGTGCATCGTCTATTTCAATATTTCTTGATATATGCCTTTCTTCTTTCTCACGCTCGGCAGAAAACACTTCATACGCATCCGCTACATCTATACAATATCGTGTCCAAATTCCCGACTCATACGTTTGCTTTTTTTTTACAGAAACGGGAGTGTAAAAACACACACCGCACTACAACAATATCACCCTATCCCGACGATTTTTTTTGACCCTATAGCGACGACTTGTCGTCGGTATAGGCTATACCGACGACATGTCGTCGGTATAGATGTCGTCGGTATTGCTTCGTCCCAATAGCCAAGATTGTCGTCGGGATAAGTGTCGTCGGGATAGGTCAGCCTATACCGACGACTTGTCGTCGCTATAGGGTTTAATTAAAAAATTAAAAAAGAAACCTTATACCGACGACATGTCGTCGGTATAGAGTCCTACCCTGTACCGACGACATGTCGTCGGTATAGGTTGACACTATACCGACGACATGTCGTCGGTATAGGCTTTTTTTGTTTTTTTTAATAATTTTTGAAAAAGGCCTATAGCGACGACATGTCGTCGGTATAGGTCTTTTCTGTTTTTATTTTTTATTTTTTAATTTTTAATATTTTATCCAGAAATATTAAATTTCTAAAAACAAAAACCTGCAAATCATAAATATAAACCATTCAAACATTCAAATCGGATAAAAACTAATATCCGAAACATAAACCAAACATTCAAATTGTTCGACACACAAACTTGTTCGACACACAAATTTGTTCGACAAATCAAACATTCAAAACATAAACTTGTTCGACACACAAATATGCAAATTGTTCAAGACAAATACCAACAAAAAAGGTAAAGGCTCAACAACTCCAAGCTAATTATCATCGCTGCTAGTTCGGCGATCCCACATTCGACGCATTTCATCAATTTGTCGTTGCATTTCAAGCATTTGTTGATTATGTGTACGACGTTCTTCCTCTCGCCAACCGCAACGAGTTTCGAACTTGTAACAAAATTAAATAAAGTTACATATACATACAAACATACATAAGCATATGAATAAATACCCTCTTATATACCTACACATCACAATTACATACATACATACATACATAAATAAAAGCCCAATTACATAATTACAAATATATACACACAAACATACATACATAAATAAATGTCCAATTACATAATTACAAACATATAGATACAAACATACATACACATATATACATTCATATTAACTAATCATCATAAACATAAATTACACACATACATACAAACTAAACATTCAAACTAATCATCATAAAGACAAATTACACACATACATACACATACATACAAACACTAAATTACATAAACTAAATTATATAAAATAATCACACATCTAAACCAAATGACCTAAACTAATAATAATTTAATAATTCCATCATACATACAAATATACATACATACATACACATACATAACACATACATACAAAATCATAAAAATCTTAGATCTAAACCAAATTTCATCACAAATTAGTAATTAAAACGAGTACTTACCTTCACAAAGCTAGAAATCAAGAAATGGTGAAATTCCTCCAAAACCTAACCAAAATAAACAAACAAAACTTCAAAATCTTGAAAAAGTAGCTAAAATATGAAACCCGGATGTTACCTCACCTTAAATCCCGAGAGTTTTTGTGAAAATTGCTCCCAATAAATATCATCTTATATACCTACACATCACAATTACATACATACATACATAAATAAAAGCCCAATTACATAATTACAAACATATACATACAAACATAAATAAATGTCCAATTACATAATTACAAACATATACATACAAACATACATACACATATATACATTCATATTAACTAATCATCATAAACACAAATTACATACATACATACAAACTAAACATTAAAACTAATCATCATAAACACAAATTACACACATACATACACATACATACAAACACTAATTTACATAAACTAAATTATATAAAATAAACACACATCTAAACCAAATGACATAAACTAATCATAATTTAATAATTCCATCATACAAATATACATACTCATACATACAAACATACATACATAACACATACATACAAAATCATAAAAATCTTTGATCTAAACCAAATTTCAACACAAATTAGTAATTAAAACGAGTATTTACCTTCACAAAGCTAGAAATTCAAGAAATAGTGAAATTCCTCCAAAACCTAACCAAAATAAACAAACAAAACTTCAAAATCTTAAAAAATTAGCTAAAATATGAACCCGGATGTTAGCTCACCTTAAATCCCGAGAGTTTGTGTAAAAGTTGCTCCTAAATAGCCCAAAAACGCTGAAATCGCCGGAGAGACAGAATTGGGGGAGTTTTGGAGAGTTTTTGATGAAAATGAAGTTCTGTCGTCTGGTTTCCCTATTTGTTCGCGCTGCACCCTATAGCGACGACATGTCGTCGGCATAGGTCCACTTGTCGTCGGTACAGGTGGCCTATAGCGACGACATGTCGTCGGCATAGGTTTCGTAGGGTGTTGACCAGTCAATAAAGGTAAAAACCTATCCCGACGACATGTCGTCGCTATAGGGTTTTCTAGAATTTTTTTTAATTTTTAAAAAAAAATTATTAAATAAAAAAAACAAAAAAAAAATCAAAATTAACCTATAGCGACGACATGTCGTCGCTATAGGTTTTCCCCAAAAATTCATTGGGCGCCAGTTTTCCCTCCAACCTGCTCAACCCTATAGCGACGACATGTCGTCGCTATAGGGTGTCCCATTCAAAATTTTGGAAAAACCCTATCCCGACGACATGTCGTCGCCATAGGGTTTTCCAGAATTTTTTTTCAATTTTAAAAAAAATTATTAAATAAAAAAACAAAAAGAAAATCAAAATTAACCTATAGCGACGACATGTCGTCGCTATAGGGTTTTCCAGAATTTTTTTTAATTTAAAAAAAAAATTTATTAAATAAAAAAAAAAAATCAAAATTAACCTATGGCGACGACATGTCGTCGCTATAGGGTTTTCCAGAATTTTTTTTAATTTAAAAAAAAAATTATTAAATAAAAAAAAAATCAAAATTAACCTATAGCGACGACATGTCGTCGCTATAGGGTTTTCCAGAATTTTTTTTAATTTAAAAAAAAAAAATTATTAAATAAAAAAAAAATCACGATGTCTCGGACGTTTGTGAAACACCCAAGACCAGCCTGTATGGCCCCAAACTGGGTACCCTACAGTTGGTTCTCATCACTGGGTGTTCTCTTTAAAAATACTCGCTTTATTACAAACAATCAGTGGAAATCTTAATTTAAAATAGTTGTAACCCTTTATAAACTCAATATCAATCTTAATCTTAGCTTACAAATGCCTACACACCAATCCGAGTAGCACCGCTCCCTAGCCAAGATACCTCACCTGCAAACAATCTAACGTACATACAAAGTCATCTACGCTTAGTGAGTTCTAACAGTGTATATTAACAAGAAATACCATTTGATTGAACTCAGAACATTACAATCCTTTATAAAACGATTTGTCGTTTATTGACATGTTAATAACCCACACTTCAACACTAACTCATAAGGGTTCAACGACCCAAGATGTAACATCCCGGTTTTTCATAAAATAACTGGGTTTGTAATTATGTAAATTATTGTAAAGGTTAACGGGTAATTAACGGGGTTTTGGCAGGTTTTATTTAAAAACGTGAACAAAACCAAGCCCGGGAGACCTTGGGTGTGCGTGGGCCAAGCCTGGCCCTAGGGAAGAACACCCTTTAGGGTGCAACGCAAATATGGAGACCCCATTTTCACATTCAGCCGTCGAAGAGCAAGGAGGAGAGGGAGAGAGCCGTTCATCGCGTTTCAAGTCCGATTTGATGTATTTTGTCGATCTCTAATCATCCTTAGTGTGTCGGGATCCTTGAATCAATACTACACATGTTTCATAATTCTAGGGTTTAGAAGAGAAGTTGAGTTTCAATGAAGACGAGGTGATTCGGGAATTCGATTGGCACGGGTTCTCTGATCTAGAGGTATAATCTTGAAAACCTTCCTGTTTAAATGCTTGTTTGTGATCATAGGGAACCTTCATGTGTGTGCATGGGTTCGGCCGAACCCTAGAGGTGGCCGGTTGGGGGGATGGGTGTCCGACGAGGCATGGGGGATGGGTGTCCGACGAGGTGGCCTATAGCGACGACATGTCGTCGGCATAGGTGTCGTAGGGTGTTGACCAGTCAATAAAGGTGTCCGATGGGTGTCCGACGAGGCATGAGGAAGCCCGGAACCCGTTAATTACACAAGGAGGAGAGGGAGAGAGCCGTTCATCGCGTTTCAAGTCCGATTTGATATATTTTGTCGATCTCTAATCATCCTTAGTGTGTCGGGATCCTTGAATCAATACTACACATGTTTCATAATTCTAGGGTTTAGAAGAGAAGTTGAGTTTCAAAGAAGACGAGGTGATTCGGGAATTCGATTGGCACGGGTTCTCCGATCTAGAGGTATAATATTGAAAACCTTCATGTTTAAATGCTTGTTTGTGATCGTAGGGAACCTTCATGTGTGTGCATGGGTTCGGCCGAACCCTAGAGGTGGCCGGTTGGGGGGATGGGTGTCCGACGAGGCATGAGGAAGCCCGGAACCCGTTAATTACACAAAGAATTTTTCCAGAATTTTTTTTAATTTAAAAAAAAAAAATTTGACCGACGGAAATTTATTAAATAAAAAAAAAACAAAAAGAAAATCAAAATTAACCTATAGCGACGACATGTCGTCGCTATAGGGTTTTCCAGAAATTTTTTTTAATTTAAAAAAAAATCTATTAAATAAAAAAAACAAAAAGAAAATCAAAATTAACCTATAGCGACGACATGTCGTCGCTATAGGTTTTCCCCAAAAATTCATTGGGCGCCAGTTTTCCCTCCAACCTGCTCAACCCTATAGCGACGACATGTCGTCGCTATAGGGTGTCCCATTCAAAATTTTGGAAAAACCCTATCCCGACGACATGTCGTCGCCATAGGGTTTTCCAGAATTTTTTTTAATTTTAAAAAAAAATTATTAACTAAAAAAAACAAAAAGAAATCAAAATTAACCTATAGCGACGACATGTCGTCGCTATAGGGTTTTCCAGAATTTTTCTTAATTTTAAAAAAAAAAATTTTGACCGACGGAAATTTATTAAATAAAAAAAAAAATCAAAATTAACCTATAGCGACGACATGTCGTCGCTATAGGGTTTTCCAGAAATTTTTTTAATTTTAAAAAAAAAAATTTTGACCGACGAAAATTTATTAAATAAAAAAAACAAAAAGAAAATCAAAATTAACCTATAGCGACGACATGTCGTCGCTATAGGTTTTCCCCAAAAATTCATTGGGCGCCAGTTTTCCCTCCAACCTGCCTCAACCCTATACCGACGACATGTCGTCGCTATAGGGTCTCCCTGCCAAAATTTTGGTTTTGACCTATACCGACGACATGTCGTCGGTATAGGGTGACCTATGCCGACGACAAATGTCGTCGGTACAGGTGGCGTCGGGACAGGGTCAATTTGTTGTAGTGCCGGTAGAGTTTATTGCTGTCAACTCTTTTCCACAACTGGCATCTTCAACCTCAACACCTTTTTTGAACAACCCGTTAAACTTTTTAATATAATCAGATAATTCTGTGCTTTATGGCTTCAATGATTGCATTATGGTACTTGATGTTTATTTCATGTGCTGAATTTTGAAGATATTCAAGCAAAGAAAGTTGTGCCTGTAAATATTTTGTTCTACCATTTAGATACAATATATGTATAAATACATTGATTACGTACTTGAAAGTTATTACTAACAATAACAGGTAACTTAACATACTCTTTTTCTCTTGCTGTATCTTGTTCGTCCAATTCAACATCATCAATTCCATCATTTACCTCTTCATATACAAGTTGCTCTCTATGTTCGCCCAAACTGAAACCTCCTTTTGCTATTTCCATATTTTCCCTTTTGTGGAGTTTGTCCATTGTCCAAAACATGATAGGTTGTAACGATCTTTCATCATTAATTCCTCGACAACTGGTCCCGTCAACATATAGTAGCTACATGTTTTTGAATACATAACGGGTTACATACAGATTAATAAATGTAGAATCTCATCATTTAAATTTATCAAAGATATCTACATAGTATAACTATTTCATGACACAAGGTCGCATCAACATGGACTACCAAATTGGTACATAGTATAATTCTGAAATTATTGATCATGAAATAAAACAGACTAGTAGTAAAATTCAAACAAAATGGTGTTACATACCGTTAAAATTGTCAAGGGCCCAATAAATTCTGATTCCACATCACATCTAGTCCATCCCTTTTTACGGTTCTTGATTGCTTCCACTATATACCCACACCAATCATATTCATTTAGCTCATTATCCATACATAGTTCTCTATTATCCCATATTTGCATTTACCATTCCTGCATCCCCTTATCATAGTTGTGTAGAACAAAACAAGGAAATCTAGCTTAAACATCAAATCATCATCGTAACGATCCTCAAAGAAAGTTTGCACTAACTCAGACGGTCCAATGGTTCTCCTTCCAAAACGTGATCTCCATTTTTGATATTCTGGTGTACATTCTTTTGGCTTCTTTAGTGCCGATATATCAATACCCCATCGGTAAATTATGTATTGCCAAGCTGTTAATCATGATTTTATTATCCCCAGCAATTAGTTCCATTCGATCGGTATCCAACATGTCTACCACATAGTGTCCAAGCTTAGCTGGGATGCCATCAACTTTAAAATTAAGAAGGCTACCGAATCCCATTTTTTTAATGCTGTCTTTTGTTTACTTTAGAAATTCCTATACTAAGTTGACGTGGTGATGAACGTGTACGAATCCCAAACCAGAAATTACTTCGCACAAACACCTTCCTTTTCTTTTTTGGTTCATCAACAAATTTAAACTTTGGTACAACCTCAGACACTTCGCTTGATATTTGATTATGATCTGTAATGTATTTCATACTTCAGTAATCATATTACGTAATCAAAATAATAACAATACTAATATAGAATTGTATTAAATAACTCACTATATACGTGCTTCCTTTTTCTACCGCTTTTTCTTGGTAAATCACCTGCACCACAATCTTTAACTTTCTTCAGTTTTGACTTTTTACCTATCATAGTTTTTGCAGATAAACAAATGTGTATGAAGAAATGTTAACATACATTTATACAGGAAAATGTAAACAAATGTAATTCATTTTCCATACCATATGTCTGTTTGTTTTTTTCCACCATACCATCATCAATTTGGCTAGAATCACATTTGATAACTGATCCATCACTTATAACTGCATAGACCTCGTTTTTCTTACTACCTGGATTGAAAACAATACAGTATTACCATACAGAACCAAATGAATACGTATACGTATATTAATCAACATATTGAACACGTATGTGTACACATAACATAACTTAATTGAATACATATGGGTACCCATAATTTCAATGCATAACCAATTGAATACATAAAAGTGTCTTAGTTTATGATTTATAAACTTGCATTTGTAATCACTATACAGTGGCAGATAACTTCAAATTTACCTTTTTGGAATTAAATTTACATAATGTTAATTAGACTTACTAATAACACTAGACTTATTGAACCTTGACAAACGCTGCTCAATAACCATTTCTGCACGTTAACTAAATAACAAAAAGCATAAATAAACTTGTATCTAAATAAGCAAATGATATAAATAAACATTAAGAACAATTTAAATGTTTACCTGCTTCCCTTTGCATTTTTTCAGATATCTTCCTTAAGTTTTCTTTAACTTCCATTATTATCTTAAATTTCTCATCATCTTTACCCATTTGTTTAGAATCTGTTTAAAAAAAATCAAACAATACAAATAATAAAATTATCATAAATTCCATAAAGATGGTGGAGTAAATGCAGATATAAAATCCATTATTCAGAAACCTTGCTTTATACATGTCGTAGTTCTTCAATTATTGTTACTCATGTATTAGGAACATATGTCACTGGAATACGTATACGTAGACACTCAAAATAAGTCTTGTAATCAATTTTTCGTAATTGCATACGTATACGTAATCAATCGATTGACGAATTTTTAACACACAATGTTCAATATTAACATCAAGAATCAGGGACTACTTCCTTCTTCAACAATCTGTAATAAAAAAAATAAACTAAAAGTAACAAAAAAGATTAACATCATACCTCTTTAACAAACAAAAAAACATTACTTTGATGTTTAAACCCTAGGTTTCGGAAAAATTTCAAACCTAGGTTTCGAAAAAATAGAGTATACACTATGAATATTATCTATTCGCAACACAAATTGATCATCATGCTTACAACTTTTGGCCGAGATCGTCGAACGAGACAATTTTCTCCAAAATTCGCTTCTTGTAATTTTTGATTTTTGCAGCCAATGTAATTTATGTGATGAGATGAATTTACCTTCTTGTAATTTTTGATTTTTGGGGTTCTGGGATTCAATTTTATCGATGAAGGTATGGTACAAATCTCTAAGAAATAGAGTGAACTATCGATCGAGTTTCGAACGTCGAGTTTTTTGGACAGCCCTACTCCCATTACTTGAGTATACCCTTATTCTAAGTTAGAGTGAAGTTTTATTAAAGATAATAAGTTGTCTTAAAAGGCAAACTTACAAATACAAGGGGTTAGATTTGCAAAATGAATGAAAGATAGATCCCAACACCGGGGGGGGGGTTATAACGGTTTTGCTAAAACCCTAATTTTCAGAATAGGGGACACCGTTTCGATCATCGGCCACCCAAACGTAGCTTCAATTTCACAAAAAAGCCCTAAAAATCTTCGAAGATGGAAAATCTTCTGCGTGATGATCGAAGTGAAGGTCCTCCGTGGACGCGACTGCTGACAGACACAAACCCTAACGAAAACTTCGTCACTGCATCGCCGGAATTGACTGTATCCTCCGATTCATCTGCTGATCGGTTCGAGAAGAAGACTAGAGAGTTGCCTAACTTATCCGATTGCCACGGCTGCGCTGTCCGGATTAATTACACAAACCCTAGGGAGAGACTTCAACCGCTGGATAGTATGTGGCGTATAGTTTTGCTGTGTAAGAATTGCACTAAGCGAGTGAACTCGTCGGAGCTCTGTCCGTACTGTTTTTCAGCTGTGATAGATGAATATGATTGCTTCAAGTGCCGTGATTGTCAGCACAGTATTCATAAGGATTGTGTTGCGCGATACAGTTTGCGGTCAGGGCTTTCCGTTTGTGTTGATTGTTGGATTCCTGATGCTTTTGCTAATTTGGTTAGGGCGAGGAAGATGAAGTTCAGAATTAGGAACAATGAGTGTTGTGAACAGGCGGCTACTTTTCCGGAGTCTAGGGCATCAGTTGGAGGAACTAATGAGCCTGAATTGTTTCTAGAAGAAGTGGAAAGAAAGGTTGCTGCTGCAGGGAAAGCTAGTGAGAATGCTCTAAGGAAAGCTGTGGTGGCGAAAAACGCTGTTGGGTTAGCTAAAGGTGTTTTGAGTGTTGTTGCGAGTAGAAAGGTTGCAGGGGGTTGTGAGACGACGGTTGTGGATGATGCTGATTTGGCAGTTTTGTTGCACAGAGTGATTAATAGCTCTCTTAGGATATCTAAATATGCTTGCTTGAGGAGTTTTTTTGAAAGGGATGATGCATTAACAGCATGCTATTCAAGAAGGCGTGCGGGTAAGAAGAAGATTATCTTGATGAATTCTAGCACTTTGGATGCTCCGTTAATTTGCTATTCTAGAAGATGTCGAAAGCGTTGCTTAAGGAATTCAGCATCTATGAATGCACCATTAATTTGCTATTCTAGAAGGCGTTCTGGGTGTAACGCCGGTTTACATGACAAAGAGTGTGAATGTTTTATCTGTAAGACAAGTGAACAAACTGATGAACATGTTTCTATATCTTCTGCTGACTTGAAGGCTTGCGATCGAGGTTCCAATTCAAAGAACGGTTTTAATGGCAACAATGGCCAAGGAAATGATGCTGGAAGAATCGCTATGAAGCCCCATAGATATCTCTTAAAATACTACAGAATTGGAAAAGGCGAGCCGAGGCACTCGGTTTCTGTTAAGAATTCTGACTGTTCTTATTTTGATTTTGCTAATTTGTATACTGAAGGCATGACTAATACTAGAAATTCTGCAAATGACAATGAATGCCATGAAATTTGTGAAAAGATTGACGATAGTACTAACCGCTTTTTGTTGAAATACAAGAGGATTTCAAGATCTAAGAAAAAAATTAGTTGTAAAGTTGAAGAGTTTTCTACAATGTTACCTTTAAATCATCCCATGGAATCCACAACTTTATCTGATAGCAGGCCCTGCTTTTCTTCACAAGGAGAACTCTGAATTTTCAGGTATTCTTACTGTAGTTACTAGTTAGTTGTTGATGGTTGACAATGAAGTCTTGTATTATGTTTCTATGAGTTTTCACTTTATATGTACTTGATGCAAAGCTTCTCTATAGATGTAGTTCTTTTTGGTTAAAGATGGATATGCTCTTGATCTTTGCTTTTTTGTGCGTGATCTTATTCGCATAAGTTACAGGAATTGGTGTTTAAATATAATCTCTTTCATTTAGTTTGTTCTCCAATAGTTTTAATACAAAGAAATATAAGGTTCTGGCTGTGTGCCTTGTGTCTATCTTAGCCTGTGTTTTAAAAAGCACGAGGCACTACGAGGCAGTTTAGCCTTCTAATCCGAGGCGAGAACACGAGGCAGTCAGGCACACTTGTTTTGCAAAAACACTTCTAAATTGTTTATAAACCATATTTTCATAGTTGTCAATAGCGACCATAGCGCTCGCTATGTAGCGAAGCGGCCTATGGTCGCTATATGGTGAATAGCAACTGAATAGCGAATATTCTCTTTTTTTATTTTTTTTGTATTTTTAAACAGTTTTTTACTTGATTAATATAAATAGGGTTGCTAATAACCCTAATATATGAAGATTAGATGATTATTGATTATAATTGCTACATATCCTACAATAGTTGAATATAAAATATTTCTAAAACTTTCTACTAGTGTATCGCTAAACGTGAAATAGCGCCCGCTATTTATCGCCATTCGCTACGTAGTGTATAGGATGCTTGTCGCTATTTACCGCTATTCGCTATTGACAACTATGCATATTTTACATGCCAAACACATAAATATAGATTTAACAACTAAAACAAAAGAATAACATAAGCAGGGAACCATAAGCGCTTTTTAAACACATCTGTTATAAGGCCATATTTTGCGTAAAGAACAGAACAGAAGAATAACGTAAGCAGGGGACAATGAGTGTTCTTTAAACACATCTGTTATAAGTGTTCTTACACACACATTTAGAAAAGAGAAAATAACAGAAGAGTTGGAATCATAAAACTTAACTAGGCGATTGTTGGAGTAGGGACAGAGAGAGAAGGGTAGCAGATACTTGCGGCTCGTGATGAGATTACTGTTGGCTCTAGGTTTTTGGCAAATTGGGCCTTTATAAAATCTTTACCAAGTACCAACTATTAAACCCAAACAATGGGCCTTTGAAGCACAAAAAAACACACTCCATTAGAGAACCAAAAATGATGCGTAGAAAAGCACAAAGGTGCGTGCGTCTCACTGTAGCGCTGACTCTTGAAAATCCATCGCGCGCACTCACTTGATGTGAGTATGTGACTTGCTCATCGCCTTGCTGCTCGTCACGCCTAGGCGCATCTTTGGTGTGCTTTTTAGAACACAGATTTTAGCCATTTGTTTAATTACAAATGTTACTTTTATTGCTTATTATTCTCTGAGTCCCCCTTGAATTCGTGTTGCCAAGTATCTAGACACTCATGCTAAGAAGTATTCTTGGGGGGTTTTCATGTAATCATGTGAGATTTAACACCATGCCAAGCCAAGTGTAATCTAGATAGGAATTAATGACACTCTTTCCATCTACATATTGATACAACGGTGTCTATTGTGTGATATTATGATCTTTCTAATAATTATTCGTTTATATGAATGTGTTAATTAGATTTTGTTTTGTGACTTGTTCTCTAGTTGCATTTCCTTTTTAGTTAATAATAAATAAAAAAGTAAACAGTTGGTTCTCTAGGAGTTTAGGTGTTGATGCCTGCTAATGAATCTGAAGTTTTGCTTCAGGGGTTGGTAGGTTAGATATGTTTGTAAAAGTAGACCATGGAAATCTGGTTTATTGCACTGCAAGTGATTGTTTCTGGGCTTTCTTCCAGAATTCCATTTGCAGTTTGGCTTTTATTTTTTAGTTTTAATGAAAATCTAATTTTATCACTACAGATTTTCTTGTCAAAGAACAGAGCATTATTACCTGCTCCTAGAAAGTGATCTTGTTTTATAATCTATAGCCTGTAAACACCTTTGTTCTAAGTTTATGCATGCTTCTCCCATGAATATTGTACTGTTATGTGGGCATATGTTTACATGAAGTTATTGACTATGTCTCACATCTCATAAATCCCATCTGCTAAGATACAATAACTTTGTGAACCGAAATTATAATCAAAATAAAAAGGGAACATGATTACGGGCAAATAATTAGGTTTGCTTTATAAAGTAAAATCATAGTGTGGTATGGATAATATACAAATATTGAGGTTCCAACTTTAGTGTGGAGTGCACCCTTCCTTTATTTTATTAAACATGGCATTAGATTCTCTAAATTCATTATTACCTTCATGCAAGTGCTATCCTACACAGCCATCCACCTTCCCCTAGTGATTTTATTATGACCTTCTTTAGTTTGATATTTGGTAATATTTATATTGTAATTTAGTTTTTTAAAGATGCATCGTGCTTATCAATGCTTTATCAAGATTATATGGTTTGACTTATAAAGTATGATAGTGCTATTCAACTTATAAGTAGATTTTGTACCCATTTTTTTATGGAAATATTGGGAAATATATTTGATATCAATCAAACATGGATTCTTCTCTGTTTTATAAAGTTCATTGATATGATATTTTGCCTTCTGTGTAGCTTCCACTCTCCTGTTATAGATTTTTAGTTATATTTCTGGATTGTACACCCCCTTTCAGTTATCCAGGGCTTTCATTTTCATTTTGATAGAAAGCAGGATCAAGTGTCTGTAGAAAAAAAGGTTTTGATTTATTGCAAAAGGGACAGTGGCTCGTGCCGACATCCTAGGAGCCAATGATGGTTTACTTTTGGTTGCTTCTTTGATGATAGCCACAGTTCTTATGGGCTTTGCAGGTCTAGTTTTAGGTGCATGTAGCATGGCTATAGGAGAATTTGTTGGTTTGTAATGTATGATGTTGTTATGAATCTTAAATTTTACAAAACATTTTACTATTTCTTTGGATATGTTATTGATATGAAAACATGAATCACCTTGAGGTAAAATAAATAGCACGTTAAAAGAGACATAGTATCATGAAGATTGATGACAGAACAAAAAGTGGCCAGCGAGGGGCATAACCCGTAACCAGAATAAAAGTAGTCTGCCACTCAAACTAATGTTGATACTGGGATCGAGTATCGAATTTCGTGTGATAATTTGATATCAGTGTGAACGCTCAGCATTATATAGCACTATGATTATATGATAACATTTGCAAATTGCTAATCTGGTGCACACGCCTGTTAAATCCATATACTAAACATAGAGCCCCCGTCATGACTTTCTTTGAGTTTGATCCATCTGTGGAAGCCTTGGAACATACCCTGCGAATAGCAGTTCAAAATATAGGTGCTTGCTCACAATTGAAGATTAGTGATGCCTTTTGATACGATTCCAGTGGGTCGGGTCAACCCAACTGGGTTTGGGGAGCAGCCCCAGAGCAGGTATTCGGATCCAGTTTTGACCCATTCAGCCTCAGTCAAGGCAGTTAGCGAATGAGGGGATTAGTGGGTAAATGGGAGCTGATGTTTAGGGGGTAACTGCAGCAGGTACTGCTGCTATTTATGTTTATTTAAGTCTTTTGTTCTAGCTTTAGGTTTTTGTCTATGTTTTTATCTAATATCTAGGTTCTATACCTTTGTAATTGGAGATTTAATCCTTCTCGAATTGATTACACTATCAGTCATTGTTAATTTCATTTGAGTTGTAATACCTTTCGGAATGATAAAATGATTCATGCCCTTTTATTTAACTTGTATTGCTTATGGCAAAGGCAGTCAACATATCGTTACAGGAACCTACTCTAGTGCTTCAAAGATTGAGAAGCTTTGTGAATGAGCCTATTTGCATCTTCTAGTCAAGACTTATGAGGTTAGACCTTTTGACACCCTGAAATTTATGTGTTCTTAAAATATCTATTATTATGGTTCTGTTGCCTGTTGCCTATATTATTACATAGATTGATACCATAATCCGGGGAGTTTGCTACAATCTAATGTAATTTTTTTTATTTGACCCAACTTTGGCCCCCGTTGACGAAAAGTCTTGGATCCGCCACTGATGTTCATGATTATGCATGTGGTTTTCTTTTGTGAGGATTCCACTCTATTTCAAAATATTTTACTTATATTTCCACTTTCGTAGTGGCATTTATACCTGTTTCTTTATGAAGAGCTTTTGATGTTTTTCGCATTTAAATATCGAGTGAATGGTGGCAGTCGTGTGGATTCCACAAGCCTTGATTTTTTTTAATGATTTAATCCGCATCTACCTCCCTATTTCTATATTTATATAATATTCCAATATAAAATACTAATATCAGGGGCTTGTGGGCTGCACACTATCTTTAACTACATATTGATCATTATATATAGAAAAATACATACCGACATACTGTATAATACATACGTAGACCCACACATACCTACTATATATATCCTCTACGAGGGACTCGATCTTCCACAAGTTAGTTCATCTATCATTCTTTGTGATATAGTATTCTCTTTCCTACTTTCATCATCATGGCTGCAAAAAACGATGTATGCATTCATGTTTCTGAGGACAAAACCGAGCAGCATGACCAGGTGTGTATAGAGGAAGATTTCGACCACTCACAAAGGGGACAGTGGGTGCGTGCTGCTGTTCTGGGAGCCACCGACGGTCTAGTTTCAGTAGCATCTCTGATGATGGGTGTTGGAGCTGTTAAACGTGATGTTAGAGCCATGATACTTACAGGATTTGCCGGTTTAGTTGCTGGTGCGTGCAGTATGGCAATTGGTGAGTTTGTTTCAGTCTACTCTCAAAGAGACGTAGAGGCGGCTCAGTTGAAGCGAGAGAAGAGAACCGCTGGTAGCAACCATGAGGAAAACAGTGAGAAGGAAGCACTGCCGAACCCTGTTCAGGCGGCTGCAGCGTCAGCATTTGCATTTACGTCAGGGGCTATGATGCCCTTACTTGCTGCTGCTTTTATTGTGGACCATAAGGTTAGGCTGGGTGTGGTGGTAGCCGCAGTGAGTCTGGGTCTTGTGTTTTTTGGGTGGATTGGAGCGGTTTTAGGGCGGACTCCGGTGTTGAAGTCTTGTTTAAGGATTCTGGTTGGGGGGTGGATGGCTATGGCCATTACTTTTGGACTGACCAAGTGGATAGGCTCTACTTGTCTGTAGTTAATTAGCTAGTTACACCAGATTGTATTATCTTGTTCTACTATAATATGACTCTTGTTGTGATCTGCATTGATAGGCCCCAAACCTGAAAGACGTCACGGTTGGTGAATCATAACACATTTCTTTTTGTTTGTCACCTTCCACTTTCCATTGATCTTTCTCTCCAATTCAGCCCTTTCTTCTTTAATGTCAATCCTAACTTGGCATAGGCATGCCGAAATTAGGGGCCCAAGCAAGGGCTTTTTTCCCTAAAGCTTGGGGCCGGCCACGTATACACATTAAAAGTTAGCTACACCGAGTAAGTTCTTATTTACATAAAACACGTGGAGAGGGATTCAAACATAAAACATATAAATCTTTATAAAATGAAACGTTCATAAAACATACATCACAAGTCATACATAAATGTATAGATCCGTGTCATCTCATAAGCGTCCATAAGATCATAGGCCAACATCACAGGCCAACAATCATATGTTCATAGGCCTTCGGTCACAAGGGTCACGTTCACCCCGAAGGGATCATCATCACTTTCTTACCGGTTGTACAACTGTTTGACTAGCCACAAAAGCCCCTATAAAGATGTTGCCAATCAAAACACAACATAACATAGCATCTACCCCCCGAACGGACCATAACCGATTTAGACAGTGTAATGACTTTATAAGAACGTTACCCTCTTCATTTTGAAAACATTAACCATCATAAGCATTCATAGATGTCTGTAATCATTCATTAACATTCGTAGACGTTTGTAAACTTATTTACTTTCTATAAGTGTAAACCCTTTATTTATAAATCGTTCTAACGAGCATGCATATAATCCCAAAACAATAAAAAAAAAATGTTTCTAGAACTCACCTGCTAGCTGCTACAAATGTGTATATATACATATGTTATACATTTATAACACATGGGAGACTTCATGAGAAATGATTAGTTATGAAAAAAATCAAGAAAATCAATCGAAACCATTGATCTATTAGATTAACGGTTAATATCCTCAATGCTAATTTGGTAAATAAATAAAAAATTAATGGAGAATAATTAAGGATAAGAAAGATAAATTGGGTAGTTTTAAAAATTTATTTTAGAAACTCTTTAAACCTAGGTCTCTCTCCCATCTTTATTTTATTTATAACTAGCTTAGAACTTGTGTGCTACACAGGGTGAAAAAATATTAATAGATAAATTTTTAAAATTTTTATATACATCTTATAAATGGAAATATATAATTACATATACTAACAATAGAAAACAAAATTCAAAAATATATAAAAGTTAATGTATAATTGAGTTTTAAAAATAAATTAATTAGTATTCAAAATAATTTGATTTTCATTTACTTTTTTAATGAAAACATAAGTTAGGTAATTAAATTTCAAACTATCTTATAATATGAGATAATTTAAAATAAATGTGTTTTATTAGTACAATTAATAATTTGTTTAAAAATATATTATTATTGGAAATATAGAAATGTATTTAATAAAAGAGAGAGACGGGAAAAAAATGTAAGAATGAATGTGAAGGCGACACGTGGCTTTGAGAAACATTTATTTATTATATAGTATAGATTTTCATGTAGTTAAACAATCTAACTTTAACAAAAACCCTTGTAACATAATGTAATTAACAAAAATTCTTTGTAATAAAATGTAATCGGTGTAGAATCTGATGTGGAATCACGATGAAGAACACGATGATGAAGAATCTAATTATACAGTTTACATATATGTAACAATTAAAAAATTCTAGAAAATAATTATACAACACATAAAAGATGAAGTAAATATAACTAAGAAACCTATTATATAGTTTACAAACGTAGCTTACACAATTTTACAAAAACGAAAATCATACCTTATGTGTTACATATATGTAATACTTAGTGTTACCTATACACACACACACACACACACACACACACACATATATATATATATATATATATATATATATATATATATATATATATAATACCATGAATAGATTTCTGTAGACCATAAATAAGGGAAGAGACACTGTTACATATATGTTAATGTAAATTTAGTTACATATATGTAATACACATGTTACGTATATGTAATACTATATGAAATCCAAAGAAAAGATAATTGAATAACATGTTTTATTCATTCAATCGGCTTGAACCAAAAGCTGTGACTGTGATTGAACCAAAATCGAAGCATTTATACGATGTTATTTAAAAAAAACTAACAATAAAAACAAACATTTTTTTTCTTTAGTTAGGGTATAGTCTTGCTATATTGAAAAAAAAGGTTTTTTAGAATCTTCTTAAAATATAGCAAACAAGTGAAAACCACCATTTAATCATGTTTTAAGAACCACTAAAATGTGTATACCCTAGTGATTACAAATGATGACCTCTTGGCCTAGTGCCACTTGGTATTTATCCCTACCAAATTGATACCGGTCCAAGTTTCACAAAGTGGGTAATAGGTGAATTTTAATAGTAGATTTTAATAAGTGTGCGTGTGCTCGCCGTTCAAAAGAAAAATAACCCACTGATTACAAATATTCAGTTTTAACAATTCAATATAGGATTGTACACAAACCATTAGAAATAATAGAATCGTCCAAACTGAAGCCGATTTGAGATTTATACGGTTCAGTTTTGACGATTTAATGGGACGACCAATGATTTTGAACTTTTACCGTTTAACCTTTATTATTTATTTTTAAAACACGCCATTATTGTATGTATATATTATAATAATTAACCATATCTATCATTTTCTTTTATACAAGCTCACTTATTTGTTTTGGTTTGTAGTTTCTCCTACCTATTGCAATCTTTATGTTGGTGTCGATACTCCAATATTTTTTCAATTCATATTTCACCATGTTGCTATAAAGAATAGGCTAAGTATACCCGGTGCTGCAACAATTAGACAGGAGGGGGTTTAAACGTTCCTGGGATGCCAACTTCCGAACCTTCTACACCTGGCTGCTAAGATGAAGGAACTCGTTAGAAGGGGTCCGAGACCGGGGTCTCGGAACCACCCTCCGACGCTCAACATTAAAGTTTATCCACAGTCAATAAGTATATATATAACATGTAAATACATATATAGATATATAAGATTATGTAGAGAGTATAAATGGTGGTGGTAGAGATCCGACGGGCTAGCTGCAAGAAGCTGTAGTGGTACCTCAGCAGCATGAAGCTGCTTCCTTGGCAGTCGGGTGCTGTAGAAGCTCAAGAGCTCCTTACAACAGATTAGAGATTAAGTGAGAGAGTAGATGCTCTGGCCTAGGCCAGGCAAATAAGATGGTTGTGAAGAGGGGGATGGCTCCCTATTTATAGGGCTGGAGTTATGGAGCCAGATGGGCTTTTCCTGCTGGGCTTTGGGCCTGAAGTGGATCTTGAGTGGTGTGGGCTGCAAGGAGCCCGGCAGATCCTCCCAGCTGATTATTATGTAGGCCTTATAGGTTTAGCCCAGTAGCTAATATTTGAGGACCCGCTTCTTACGGTTAGCCGTGCTTCATGTACGTACCCACGTCATCAGCCCCCCATCCAGGAGTGCTTATTATGTAGTAATGAGGGCTTCTGACTTACCTTTATCTTTCTTTGCTCGGTAACTGCATCGTACTAGACTTCAAATCTTCATCATCCTTCTTTCGCCATATGCTGCTTTAGTGAGTTGTCAACTTGTTGGCGATGTCTTTACTTTGTTCAAACATCTTGAATATAAGGTTAATTCGCCAAATAACGAATATACTCGTAATGTTTGATGCCTCGTCGTAGTAGCCAGATGCTATCTAAGGATCATAGCTAGATGGAATGGTGAACATTCTTGCTCACCTAATAACAGGCGATTTGTTGTACTGGCTATGTGGATAGGGTCAAACAAGACAGGCAGTGTGCTTCTTGTTGTAGAAGTGGAGGCTTTCGGCGACATGAGATAATTAGCTTCTTGTCGAGGGTGATCGGCTTCTTATAGAAGATATGATGCAACCGTCGAGGTTCTCATCATCCTTTGGATTCAAATTTTTATGCCTTGATATTATCACATTTATCAAAATAGAATTAATCTATTTCCATGTAAAAACACGTGGCATGTTAGAGTGTTGATATAACAGTCGTTTGCTTTGGTCCGGACATTCCTATGTGTTTTACGGACATTGTGTCAAACGACCATTGTGTAATCATTCTAAGTGTTAATCTCTTGTTGAGCAGGAGCTTGCGAATGTCGTTCATCAAATGGAGCGGTCTTACTAACCCAAAAAATCTTTAAGTTTTTGCGTTGTGGTGATAAACTTCCTTTTGTATTATATCGACGGTAGAACTAAACATGCGGAAGCTCACACGGTAACATAGCGTTTTGGTTCACGAAGGTTAGCAGGTGTGCTTACCTTGTACGAATGTGAGCATGTTCGCTTATTCGGCGTGAATGTGAGCTTCTTTCGATGCTATTTTAAGTGGTCTTGGATCACCGCTTTTTGTCATATTGCGAAAGTATGTCTTTATCTTCTTGCTTCCTTTATAGCATTTCTTTGCAAATTTGAGTTGCTGACTTTGTGGACGTGCATGTTGTCTACTTTTTGGTGCTTGTAAGAAGCTTGTGAAAAATTGAAGTTGCTTCATGCAAGAAAGTGTTTATTTGTCCTTGCAAAGTATCCTTCGTTGTGCTTTTCAATGCTTATGACATCATTCTTTGTAAGGATTTTTGTTCTCTTGATCTTTCTAGTTGTGCGTATAGGTTGTATCAAGAAATGGTGGCACATTCATCATGGCCGTCGCTAGTATGCATGTGATTGCTTTTGGACGATTTGTCACTTGTTATGTTACTTAGAGAACTTGTATTGTTTCGCTGGCTTGCTGAGCCTATGTAAACAATGTGCGTGTTTTTGTCATGTTTTTATACCTTTCGGACTTGCGCCAGCTTCTTACTATAAGCAGAGATATCTCTTTCTCTTTCCTTTGATTGCAGTGAGACCTGCACCTCTTAAGTGTAACAGGTCATAGTCTTTTTCAATTATGCCATGTTACCTCATTGTTTGGGAGACCCAGTTCGAGGTTCCGATTGGTACGTGTCTGCTTCTTGTACGCAACTGTGCTCGGTGCACATACCTACGTCATCTCATCATGTTTTTTTATGTCTTTTGGACTTACGCCTTAAAGGAAACTTGTATGTCTTTTGAATATTATGGACGTCTATCCTTTATTGGATTTTTATCCTATTTGTGTATCGACAAAGCTCGTGTGCTTTGAAGTGTCAAGTCTTAGTTTAGACTTGTGTTTTAGTATTTCCATAATCCGAGTTTTATCAAGGCATGGTGCTGCAGACACCATACTAGATAAATGCAAGGTTATGAATACACGATATTATCCTATCTTTGCAAGAAGCCCGCTATTTGTTATAATGTTGGGCGTAATCATAAGTATTTATGTAACGAACCAAAATCCGGGTTTCGTTATAAATAAATAAATATTCTAATAAATATTATGGTGAAAATATTATATTAGAAATAAGTTGAAACAAGTGGGTTTCAAGTTAGTAATGAGGTTATATTAGTTTTTAACTAATTATGGAATGAAATTGGTGAAATGGAAGTTGAGGGGCTAAAGGTGTAAAATGAAAAAATCTACCATTTTGACTAGTGGAAGTCAAAATTAGACTTCATTTGTGGAAGCGATCGTTCTTGAGAAAGGGAGAAAAAGGAGAAAACGAGATTGAAGACTAAATCGTGCATTTGAAGCTTGTTTTGTGAAGGTTTTGGCTCACACATCACATTCCTAACATCAAGTAAGTGATTATCTTCCTTTGATTTCACTTTTGAATGTGTTAGTTGGTGGGTTTTGTAGAAATCCGAAAATTATGAATGCATGTGGTTAATTGATGTTAGATTGTTGATAATCTAGCTAAACTAAAGGTAAAGAGTGGTGATTAACATCCTAGAACCCTTTGATTTTGATTATGAGAAGTTAGGGTTCATATGGAGAAAATTAGGGGTGTTTGGATTATGATGATAGAATATTGAATTAGTGATGATTAAGTGTTTATATGGTGTTAGACACTTGAATGAACACCAAACTAACCTAATAAAAGATATTGAATGAAAAATTAGTGTCAATGAATTGGAAAGGAAACTCAAGTAGGTGAGTTTGAATTGAAAGAGGGTGTTTGGTTATGGGAATAATCCAAACGGGTCAGTTTGGGTTGGAAATGGAAATTGGGTTGTGAACTCAATTATAATGTGATTTTGATGTATGTTAGATTACTGAACTAGATGTATATGTTTATGTAATCAAATTATGAACCGATAAGGTGGTGCGAGATCTTCTAACCCAAAAGGTAAGTGCCTTTCCACTTACTTAGTGTTGATGATAATGGATGGTATATGTGTTATGTTGCATACTATGTTGTTGAAATGAATGTGAATGAACTAGTATGTGAAAATGAATTAATGTAGTTATAGTTGTAATACTATAATGGATATGTGTAAATAAATTAATGTAGTTATAGTTGCAATACTATAATGGATATGTGTAAATGAATGAATGCAGTTATAGTTGTAAAACTATAATTGATATGTGGAAAAGAGGTTATGGTTTACATACCATAATGAAAATGAGGTTATGATCTAAGTATCATAATGGAAATGAGGTTATGGTTTAAATACCATAATGGAAATGAGGTTATGGTCTAAGAACCATAATGGAAGTGGATATGAGGTTATGATCTAAGTATCATAATGAAAATGAGGTTATGGCCTATGTACCATAATGGAAATGGAAAAGTGTATTCAAAATGTTAATTTTGATTGACTAATGAAAAGAAAGGAACTTGTAAGGTGGAATGCAAGTTAATTGTAGCCTAATGGCAAATTATGTGCAAACGGGTCAAATGGGTAAATGGGTGAAAACAAACTGTATTTGTTTGTTTGATATGTTTATCTTCATTACTAATGGTTGATACATGTGGTGTTATGTAGGAAAAGCTCTGATGTAGTCCAAGTCAAGTCCGAGGCGTTGGCGGGTTCTCGTATACGTAAATGGTCGATTTTGGGATGTAAATTGAAATCCTCGAAAGGGATGTAAATTTGAAACAAGGATTGATGTTTTGGTGTATATTTTGGTGAATGAAAATTTAAACAAAAACCCAAGTGTTGGAATATTTTTGGTGTTATGTTGATTTGGTGAAAATTTGAGTAATTTGGCTAAGTATGGAACTGGGTAGGAAAAGTAAACTTTCTGTTTACCGGGTGTCTTCACGCCACGCGAAGAGAAGGAAGGTGATCTTCGCGCCACGCGAAGAACCAGGATTTCGGCCCGGGTGAATTGAGGCTCTTCGCGACACGCGAAGAAATAAAAAAAAATAATAAAAAATTTCTTGGGATAAAGCTTCCGCGCGTTTAAATGTTTTATTAATTGGTTTTCTAATTAAGGGTGTTACAATTTACGAGTTACTACTTATGGAGCATTATTTATGGGAGCTCACCCTGTTACATGGGTAAGTAAGACTTAAGACCCATGGAGTTGTATTGTTTTAGGCACTCAACCTTTATACGGGTAGGTCAAGGCCGAATCCCGTTGAGCTTTTTGGCCTAGGAGCTCATCCCTTTACATGGAGAGGTTTTACCCGGACCCCATGGAGCTTAGTTCGTTAAGGAGCTCACCCCGATAGGATAATTAACACAAAATGGATTTTGACGAAAGAACGCATTTTTATTCATTGATTGCGTTGGTACAAAGGGGATAATAACAAGTGTTCCTCTTGCTTTAAGTTAGTGATTTGTAGGAAGTGACGAAGGTGTTTGTCATTCTACTGTCTTGGAAGTCGTTTTCCTTCCACTTATGTCTCTTAGCTCGCACGAGCTTCCTTTATGTGTTTCGTTAATGTAGTATTGCCTCATTTTTAGGCCCAACTTGCTAGCATTCACTTGCTTCATTGCTTTTGAGGGGGAAAGGACCTGGTCATGTCCGTACCCTATTTGTGAAATGTTAATCTTATGTCCACCGAACAAGGTCCTAGATAAACCTCACATATCCCCCGATGCACCATTACATCAAATGTTTATTTTGATTAGGACTGATGCATTTGAGGTGATGGGATAAGTAGGATTTTTATTGTAAAGGACCCCGTCTTCTAGGACGTTCTTCTTAGCTTCCATTTGTGGATATTATGCTTATTTCTTATGGCGATTTCCTTTCAGGAAATTGTAACATTTTATACATTCAGTTTTGCAATTGAATGCTCCTTTGAGACTCATATTAAGTAAAACGAGAGTGGAGGTTGATGCTGAAAGTGTAGGCTTGCTTGCTTCTTTCCTCATAGGACTTGTTTCACTTTATGCATGTGACTCCTCGTATTTTGCTTTTGACTTCGTATTTTCCATCATTTGTTCTTTTAATGGAGTAAGATGATCTTCAATTTGACTTTGCTACTGACATTGAGTGGGAAAATGTGTGTATCTTAGATACCTTCACTTAGTTGACTAGTCAGAGCCTTGCAAGTAGTGCTTCTGCTTCGTGCATGAAACACATTAAATGGTTGTTGATTGGGATAAACCCGGTCTTTAAGCACTCAGTGAATGATGCTTGAGCTGTATGCAAGGTACATGCGTCTATTGAGAGACTTCATTTAGCTTCTTCAATCTATTTCATGGGTCTCGTTATTGTGAAACCCCGTAATGAAAGCTTTATGACGTTTCCTTGACCTCTTGACTTGTAGCTACCCTGATGAGTAGTACTTTGCTTGCTTTCTTGGCTTCTGTCGATGAAGAGTTTTGGGTCGATCCTTTTGCTTCTTACATTTTCCATAGATGGTGAAAGGTGACATGCTTCTTTACTTGTAGGAGGGCATTTGCCCTTGGCCATTTATGGTGTATTTTACAATAGCTTCCTTGCTTCTTTCTGTGTAGGTGTTCTTCTGAATAGTATCAATTATGTTCTTGCTGCATTTTAATGGCCTTTCTCGTTTGGGTAAGCAAGAGTGCCACAACTGTTGATGGTTGCTACTCCCCCAATACTAAGAAGCTTCATTAGTCCATGTACTGCAGCTCTGAAGCTACTTGTCCTTGGTTGTCTGATGAAGACAACCTAGTGGGACAAGGACTTTATGACCCAAAGGTTAGTTACTTAGCTCGAGGAGGACTTCTGGCCTTAAATGGACATCAATTTCTATTTGTTTGAGAAGGCGTATTTGTTATCACGAAAGCTTAACATAAGAAGCATCCTTTCTTTCGTAAGCATGATATTTGTTATCACGAAAGCTTAACGGACGAAGCATCCTTTCTTTCGTAAGCATGATCTTGTTCCTGCAAGAAGCGATGTTCATGCATAATTTATGAGCCTTTTCTCTCGTCTGTAAACGTTTAGCTAATGCGATAGGTGTTGAAATTAGCTTGGTCTTTTGGTCAAAGAGCAGTATGAATATTGTTCTTCCATGACTTTTCTTGGTTCTTCTTACGCGCGCGTTTCCTAAGAAGGTGCACCATCTTCATTTCTTCGCTTCTTTCTTACCAGCATTCTTTTTATGTTTTTCACGATATGCGCTAATCTTCCCGACCGTACCACTCCTTTAATATTTCCCAATTGTAATTTGCTTCTTTAGTGGTCGAGATTCTTTGCAATGTCTTGGTCTGAGTTCTGAAAGCTACGCGCTTCTCTTCATCATGTTGATTACTCGAAGGCGGCGATCAGTTTGGACCTTCATCATGCGGTCTTCGACAAAATGCTAGAAGCGATGCTTCTTTCTGGGTGAATGGATGTTTTCTTTTTCCGTGCTTCCAAGTTATTCTAGACTTTTTACCTTCTAGATATGCTTTGATTCACTCGGGTGCTTCTTTCATAGGATGGATCAGCTTGGCGTATTGCTTTTCTATCAGAAAGTAATTTGTTTCGGCATCCTACAATGCCCTACTTATGAAATAGACCGACATTTGAACCCAGTTCCTCTCGATGAGAAGCACTGTGCTGACAGCTTCATTACCCGAGTTCTTCCTTTTCTAGGCATCCCCTTCAATGTCTTGAAGAAGGGCAAAGATCTCTCAGCACGTTTTAATGTTGCAATTCTCACGTTCAGGCTTTGTACCTCGTTCCACGTTTTGGGAGATTTCATGTTTATGGCTGCCTAGATTTTACCATTTGCCTTGTAGTTGTCAGCGGAGTTTATGCTTCCTTTGTGAAGATTTTTTAATCGAAGCCGTGTCGGCATTTGGTGAGGTATGCTTCATGCGCCTGTCCTTCGCTTGGTATCATATGCATTTGGTGATACCTAACCTGTTTCGTGCATTTGGTGATACCTAACCTGTTTCGTGCATTTGATGATACCTAACATGTTTCGTGCATTTGGTGAGGTATGCTTCATGCGCTTGGCGATGTAAGCATTAAGTTGTGTAGGTACTTTGCTGAGGTGCTTTGGTTCTTCGGCGAGCTGCTTCAGTGCATCAACATAGTGCTTCTGTGTAAGTTGATCTTGTCCTTGGTTGAGCAAGCTTTGAATGAATTAGCTGCTCTCTTGCTTCGAATGAACTGGTTGCCTCTGATGCTTTGGTGCTTCATCATGTAGCTCTTCGTCTTCTTCAAATTACCTTAATGCTTCTGCAAACTACTTACGTGTTTGTGTATGAAGTTATTTTGGTTAGCCTAGGTTTTGTTATACCGAAGTCTTCATCGAGGGCCCTATGTGAGCCTTGTTATTAGCTTGGTGGAGATAAGTGAACCACATGTTTTCTATAGGCGAAGGTGTTCAGAATAAGCGACTTTGTGTCAAGTGCTTTGATTTTCTGATGAGCTGCTTTTACTTTTCAGCAAGGAGCTTCGACCTTTGGCCTTGCTTTGCTTCTGCATTCTTTCTTGTGACATTTCTTTATTTGATGGGAACATGGACTAACCTGGTGAGGGTTTTGTTTAATAGTTGTCATTATAACTCCTGACATATCACGTGTTTAAGCCTTATTTTTGTGTCTTTTGATGATAAATGTTTGGAGACAAATGTTAACTTGTATATAGTACACGCGTATGAGGTGCCTTCGTGCCTTCTTTTGGGGGCAAACCCTTTTCTTTATTTCCTTGGTGTAAGTCTGGATTTTGCTTTTTTGGTGTAAGGAGCTAAAGTCCATTATTAGGACAAAACTCATTTGTCGAGGTAATTAATTGTTGTGGTGTTTTGTCTGAACGCGTTGACGTAGTAAGATGTTACTATCACAACATGCTTCCTTTCCACGTCACCATCAGACTTCCTCATGAAGTGGTTGCTTCATGCGCGTCCCGCTTCTTGCGTTTAGCGACGGTTCACGCTTGTATCCATATCATCAGCCCCCGGTCAGAGGTGGTGATTGTGCAACAATGAGCACATCTGACTATCTCCTTGTCAACTGTTATTTGCGTTCTCACATTCTCTTCTTTGGTTCGTGTATGAAGCTGTTTCCATATAATATCTTGGAATGATTTGCTCGTGATGAAGGGAGAAAATCTTGAATTGTATTGCCTCCCTAATCCCTGCAAGAGTTAACTTGTGCTGCATGCATGACATAGTTGTAGTAGCCATAAATTTGATGCTTTGGAAATTATTTTTGTTTATTGACTTAGAAGCTCTATTTGAGATGATGCTTCTGTGGTGAAAGTGAGAAGAGATTTTATTTGCTAATCCCATGCATCTCCATATCTTCTTTTCCGGCTATAAGATGTTATATGGTGATGCTAATTCTCCAAGAATGATCCTTGGTGGAGGTGTATTCGGAGTTTGAGGTTGTAATAATCGTTTTTATGAACTATATTAAATTTACACCATGGTTTTATAGAATGAGTGTGTTTCAAACCATATGAGACAAAGTTATGATTCTAGCATTGATTGTGGAATCGTTTCTTGTCATCATAGTTAATGTGATCTTGTGATTCGTGCATGGAGGCGTGTTATTTTGATTCGGTTATATCCACGGTGTATGAGATGTAACTGAGGAGACTAAGTTTTTATGAGCTTTCAACCCTTGCTTCAGCTGTTTTAGCTTCTTATAGTAATGATTTTAGATCCTACAATCATACTTTGAGCTTCATGCTTTGGTGAAATGCTTTCACAAGTTGTGTTGTTGTTGCAGCGAGCTTCCTTGGTACTTGTAGTGAACTGCTTTGCTTTGGCACCAGATATGTGTACATATGTGTTGGAGAAGGGTTGTACCTTCTGTTTTAGATGTTGTACATGAATGTGACATGTGTAACATTAAAAATGTTCTCTGGAGATGTCCTTTTTCCATGTGCAAGGTCATTGTCACTTTTTTTTGCAGAAAAAGGACAAAATTTGGCCTCTTCATCTTGTCAACATGTCATGACATGTCGCTTTTTATGTCAATATGTGTTAGCAAGTTGAATGTTGCTTCTCCGAAAATATTTTTCGTCAGTCAGTGCTTCTTGCAGGAACCGGTAAACTACTGAATTGATCCCTGCTTGCCACTAGTATGATGTTTTAATCAAAACACAAGAAAAAGTGAGCAACTATATGTCTCATAAAGTGTGTAAAATGGCTGGTGCCACATGGAGTGGGCTTATACATGCCTATTTTGTAATAAATAATTTTTAAAAATGTAATTTGACCAAAAGTTATTTATTTCATAAGACTTTTAAACATGCTACATCCCTTAAAGAATGCTTCATAAAAAAATATGACAATTTAGTAGTGGAGACCTGTAGAGTTAAAAATTAAATAACCCTTTTTTTATGATAATGTGAGACTCTTTAAAAAAATAGCGGTCTTATGCAGAAGTAGACCTGTCATTTTATGAAAAAAGAGGTCTGACACAAAAGCAAACCTGTTGCTTTATGAAAAAGGAGGTCTAATGCAGAAGCATACATGTCGCTTTCTGAAAAAAGAGGTCTGACGCAGAAGCAGACCTTTTACTTTCTGAAAAAGGTGGTCTGGCGCAGAAGCAGACCTTTTACTTGAAAAGATAAAAAAGAAGGCAAGTGTGCTTAAAAGAATGTTTAGTCAACATCATTTTTTGATATTCAAGTGTCCAAATGCAAAAAGATGTTCTTCAAATTTAAAGACAAGTAAATGTATTCATGCCATTTTTAGAGATCATTAATATGTGCTTTATTAACCCAACAAGTGAGGTAAAGACTTTTAAGAAAACAAGTCACCATAAACTTATTTTACCGTCAAACAACGGGTGAGACCCTTTAAGACATAATTTTGTATAACAAGAAATGGTTTAAAGTAGATTATGGTGAAGAAAACATGAGGTTTTAGAGCTTGGTAACCGAAGTTACAACCATAGATCCGGATATTGCATAAGGAAATGTGTAGGAGGCGTAGAAGTGACCTCCTAGGAACGTTCTCTCTTGGCTTGAAAAGAACTTAGAAACAGAAGGAGCTCAACTACGAAGATTTTATGTTCTAAGTAGTCGAGCCCCACGGTGGGCGCCAACTTGTTGCTACAACGAATAGGCTAAGTATACCCGGTGCTGCAACAAATAGATAGGAGGGGGTTTGAACGTTCCTAGGATGCCAGCTTCCGAACCTTCTACACCTGGCTGCTAAGATGAAGGAACTCGTTAGAAGGGGTCCGAGACCGGGGTCTCGGAACCACCCTCCGATGCTCAACATTAGAGTTTATCCACAGTCAATAAGTATATATATAACATGTAAATACATATATAAATATATAAGATTATGTAGAGAGTATAAATGGTGGTGGTAGAGACCCGACGGGCTAGCTGCAAGAAGCTGTAGTGGTACCTCAGCAGCATGAAGCTGCTTCGTTGGCAGTCGGATGTTGTAGAAGCTCAAGAGCTCCTTACAGCAGATTAGAGATTAAGTGAGAGAGTAGATGCTCTGGCCTAGGCCAGACAAATGAGATGGTTGTGAAGAGGGGGATGACTCCCTATTTATAAGGATGAAGTCATGGAGCCTGATGGGCTTTTCTTGCTGGGGTTTGGGCCTGAAGTGGAGCTTGAGTGGTGTGGGCTGCAAGGAGCCCAGCAAATCCTCCCAGCTGATTATTATGTAAGCCTTATATGTTTAGCCCAATAGCTAATATTTGAGGACCCGCTTCTTACGGTTAGCCGTGCTTCATCTACGTACCCACGTCATCACACCAAATGTGGAGTCAGGAGTGCACACTCCATTCCAGTTTTATATTATTTTGAGATCTTTTTATATATTTCTATCGAACTATTGCGGCAGTCGTGTGCATTCAACAATCTGTATCATTTTTTTTCTATGTTTTTCTAAAAAAGTTTTTGATGTTTTCTCATTTGATTGGTGTCATTCGTGTGGATTCCACAAGCATTGAATTTTTAGTTGCCAACAAGTTCAAGATCTATATGTAATGCTGGTCTTTCTAACTTTTGTATAATTAACCATCTATACTTTGATATGTTATATACGTAGACCTACAAATACATACTATACACAGATACACGAAGGAGAGTTTCAATATAAACACATTGGACAACTATATATACCATATAAGATATAATATATATGTACAGTGACGGAACTAGAAATTTTTTTCACTCTTGTCAAAATTTTTTGATGTTCGGATATCTATTAGAAGAGATTTTTTGTCGGGTCGGGCATTGAAATTTTTTGGCCGGATTAAATCGGGTCACCGAATATTTTTTACTGGATCTAGTTAGGTCACCAGTAAAATAAAATTCATAAATTTTTCATTCGGTTAAATTTTTTTTTGAGTGTAAATCTAAGTTTTTTGAAGTTACTAATGAAAAGAGTGGGACTCAAGTCCAGTCGCATCCATATACACACTTGTGAGATTCAACACATATTGTTACTTTCTGATGAATATAGTTCAAACTTTACTACTATAGTTGAAGGACCTGACCCAGAACAAAAATGCTGTGGCAAACTATATATAGAAGTGAAGAGTGGCTAATGAAGTACAGTTTCTTTGCTGCTATGGGTACTATATGGCAAAGGTTTGCTAATTTCCAAATTACACTATTTTAGAAACTGGGTTTGTATATACCGAAGATTTTCTAGATACTCTGATAATCGTGATTCGTGGATGTTTATTTTCATATTGAATTATTTCCTGTGTATAATTTATTAGGAAATTTTGTGTGTTCGATACTGACAAAAAAGATTCGTATATAAATTAACTTTACTCCGAAGGACTAATTTTACTCTGAATTAACAAGTTAGTCCGGATGACTAATTAACTTTAACAATTCGACCCATCGCCCCTTGGACCCACTAGGGGCTGCCAAGCCAAGGACCCAGCTAACCAGGGGCGCTGGCCGGCCCAGGACCCCTTTGTTCAGTGGGCTTCACGCTCTTGATACAACAAGCTGTCTTTAGCACTAGAAGTTTCATCAACACAAGCGAGCACTCGACACTTGTCAACTTCTTTGATGTGTCATTATGACTTCTTATTTAGTTATTAAGTAAACACAATTACACAAGATAGTTAGATAACGCTAAAATTACCTTGTGATACAAAAGGAGATATCATAATATAGTCTATTATGTAATAAATATATGAGGGAAGTAGCATGCTCCTTTGAGAAAATCGTCAAAATGTATATTTTGACAAAAAAAAGTTGCCAAAATTTACATTGAAAAGTCAAACATTTTAAAATACACAAATCTGATTTGGACCAATAGGAACTTGACACGCAGGCAAAAATCGTTTTGAAGACTTCTCTATAGCCGGCCAGGTGTCAACACGGGGCCCTTCCACGTGTATTAACCTGGCTAAAATTAGGCCGCTACAAACCCAAACGGCTCACTTATAGCCGGTAAAACTTTTTTCCAATTAAATACCGTCACGTGTCACCCCCGAGCCACCAGCCTACATTTTATTATTCAGCCCTTTTCTAACAGCCTTTTCGTTTCCTCCTCCGGCAGCGTTGACTTTGTCAGTTGATCCCCCGACGACGACGGTGTTAGCTTTTGCCTCTGACGTTGTGGCCCTATCTAGATGTTCTAGAAACACGAAGGCATCACGGCTGGCACTGTTGCTCCGATTCATTTCGTTTCTGAATCTCCAGATCTTGCTCTTCGTATTGAGCTCCGGCGTGCCGGATTCGGTTATTTCTGACAAGACGCACTCTCCGTATTTCAACGGAGATGGCCGTGACTCGATGAAAACCTTATCCACCGGAACTTCAATCGGCAACCGGCGTTTTCCGTCATCGTAATCAACGCCTAATAACAAACTCTGATCAAATAAAGCAAAAAAAGTTTTACCGGCTACAGGTGAGCCGTTTGGGTTTGTAGCGGCCCAATTTTAGCCGGGTTAATACACGTGGGAGGGCCCCGTGTTGACACCTGTCCGGCTATAGAGAAGCCTTCAAAATGATTTTTGCCCGCGTGCCAAGTTCCTATTGGTCCAAATCAGATTTATGTATTTTAAAATGTTTGACTTTTCAATGTAAATTTTGTCAATTTTTTTAGTCAAAATGTACATTTTGACAATTTTCTCTTCTCCTTTTCTCATTCATCTTTATGTTGGGTTGTGTGGATTGCACACTCACTCCAATTTTTAATTCATTTCCCACCATTTGTGGACTACGTCCATTTCCAAAATAGATGAATTGTGGTAGTCGTGTGGATTCCACAATCTTTTAACATCATGTGAGATTGATTGCTCCAGCTTTTGTACGTTGTGGATTTTAGGTTACTTCTGATACTTTAATTATTTTTGTCTACACTTACGTGCAGATATAGTTTGTCTATATTTTTTTTGTCTACACTTACTTATAATACTTTGAATATCCAAACCTGTAGCACCAAATAAAAATTATGACTCCTTTAATAATTCGAACAGAATAACCAATTTTAGGGAATAATGGATAAGTTCCTAAATTCCTTAGCACGAAGAAATCACAATACAAGTGATAAAGAAATGGAAAGAGAAATTATCAAGAACGAGTATCCAAGTTTTGTTATGTAAACTTGTACCAAAATTCGTGATTGGATTCGATGTATTAAACCAGACCAAACATCATCTATAGAGTAGGGACGAATTAACCATCACAATGTTTCAGTAGGTGGTTATAATAGCTGACGGTTAAGTAGTTGCATCAGTAGTAAACACTTCAACAGAACCCATAAGTAGTTACAAAGTTACTATTGATGATGAAGTTACCGTTGTGGCTGTCTTACTTTTCTACTAAAACATAGTTACTACTTAAGAACCAAGTTGCTTTGGATTTGAAAGACTAAGTTGCTACCGAAGTAAAAAATGGTAATGATAATTAAAGTTACTACTAATGAACTGATCGTCAGTTTCAAGCAACTTTCCATCAATCTGGCTAATCTGAAGCAACTTCCGGCTTATAACTAATATGTCATATCAAAATTTTCCCGTGCTAACCGGGCGTTGCCCATTAGACCCGGTCAGCTCGACCCCCATCAGGGCTGCCACCCCTTAGACACCGCCCCGGGGGCGCATCCCTGGTCACTAGGGGGCTTCACCACTTTAAACCATAGGGTTCGAGGTAATTAAAATGAGTATAGTCTTGTACAAGTGTGCACTCCATACCTCTTAATTTGTAACAATGTCTATACTCATTTCTCTTTAGTTACAAGTAAATCTAACTAAACTAAAATGACCCTAATGACACTAAATTCACGAACAGTTCACCTCGTCTGCGTATAAGGATCAATGGTCACATGCTATGTTCTAATCTGACTATTTACTGGATCTACATTATCAAAGTAGAGTAGTACAAAATGATCAGGAAAGAAGATGTAAATGCATTTTGTAAGCCTGTCACCATGGCAGCAGACACAATTCAATCTATTTCTTGGGATACTTGTTTATTTATCAAGTTATTTGGGGCTTGTGGGTTGCACACTATATTTAACTTTCTGCACCATCTACAGTTCTACACCTTGATCACCATAGACAGATATATTGTACTATTATAGCAAATTAATATATACTATATGAAACATATGTAGACCCCTCATACATACTATATATATCCTCTATGAGGGACTCAGTTTTCCACAAGTTAATTCATTTTTATCATTCTCTGTGGTATAATATATTCTTTCCTTCTTGCACTGCTATGGCTGCACAAAATGATGTATGCATTCCGGTTTCTGAGGAAGACATTGACTACTCGCAAAGGGGACAGTGGCTGCGTGCTGCGGTTTTGGGAGCTACTGATGGCCTAATTTCAGTTGCATCTCTGATGATGGGTGTTGGAGCCGTTAAACAAGACGTGAGAGTCATGATTCTTACAGGGTTTGCTGGTTTAGTAGCTGGTGCATGTAGCATGGCAATTGGTGAGTATGTTTCAGTCTACTCCCAACGAGACGTTGAAGTGGCTCAGATGAAGAGAGATAACATAATTGAGAAGGAAGCACTGCCGAATCCCATTCAGGCGGCTCTAGCATCAGCGGTTTCATTTATGTTGGGGGCAGTGATGCCCTTACTTGCAGCTGCTTTTATAGTGGACCATAAGGTTAGGCTTGGTGTGGTAGTAGCCACAGTGAGCTTGGCTCTTGTGGCTTTTGGGTGGATTGGAGCTTTTTTAGGGAGGACTCCAGTGGTAAAGTCTTGTTTCAGGATTGTTGTTGGAGGGTGGATTGCTATGGCCATTACTTTTGGACTGACAAAATGGATAGGCTCTGTAGTTTAACACTAGATTGTTGTTTAGTTTTGAATTTCTTTTTGTGTATTCCAGCTCTCTTTTCAGTGATCTTCACTGATATAAGGGCCTGTCTCAAGTAAAATAAAAACGGTTATTCACTTCTCTTCTTAATTATCCCATATATATATATATATAGATATATAAATCTATATATACTTCACTTTGTAGCAAGGGAGTTTATCAAGTGTTCTGTAGGAATATATGAACAACTTATAAATGTGCACTTCAACATTTGCTACTATTAATAGCCAAGCAACACAGGGCGTTGCATAAAAATGTGACACAATCCAAAAATATGCAAAAAGATTGAAGTATAGTAAATCAATCCACATTTTGCATCCTTATGCATGTGCATAGAATCTTGAGTAAATCACAAACTATATAGCTTATCAACAGGGGCGGATCTATTCCTTCTATGAGAAGACACCCATTGAGAATAAGCTAGTAAAGGAAAAAAAAACTATCCATTTTAAGAAAAAGATAACTAGGCCCCCAAACTTATTCTTTCAGGCACCTGTGTTGAAGCACACTAACAGATGCACCCACAAGTGACATATTGGCATAGAAGCTTGAGTAAATTTACTTATAAACCACTAGTATATTCTCATTCTTATATGAGATACGCTCCACTTAATTTCTGACAACACTTTCATCTCAAATATACCATTTTAAGCATCAATATCTAATTTATCTTAAGTCTACTTTGTACACTTCTTATCTCATTACTAAGCTGTAATCAAGGTGAAAGCGAACTCAATAATTGATAGTTATATGCATAATAACTATGTATAATTATTTGTGTCCAACGTTAGTTAAAAACTAAACTTTCACTAAAATTTCTAGTAATCCTTCACATGTATTGAGAACAACAAATATAAACAAATGTCAAAATGTAGTTTCCTTATGAAGAATACTTAGTTTACTAGCTCTCACAAGAATTCAATGACTTGAAACTGAACTACTATTTGTTTAGACAACACGTTTTCGTAAGAATCTTCATGTACCGGCAAACCCGTCATGATTGTGTCCTTTATGGTCATTGACGGTTCTCTGAAAGCTCTAAGAAATTTTGATGTTTGTAAATGTTTTATAAGCTAAATTACTTGCAAATATGGACTTCTTAAGTAAGAAATGTTTGAATATAATACTTAGTTACTTTATGTGAGTTCTTGCACATTCAATTCCACTATAAGTGAAGAAGGAAAAATTCAATTCCTAAAGAAACCAAGACGTGCCAAACGGGTTGACTTAAAATTGTGTAACCCAAAGACGACTGACTTAACACATTTATCTAAACGTGTCAAATGGGTTGACGGGTAGTGATCAAGTTGTAAACTTATTAATCGGTTTGGTGGGTTGTAAACAATTGGTTAAACGGGTTACTGGTCCACGTGCTTAATTAAACACGTTGGTGGGTCGACCTGTTCTCCGAACATGACATGTTTAACTAAGCAAGTCAACCGAACACCATCCGTTTTTTAAACGGGTTGGATACAACAACCCGGTACCTAACTATATTTTCATGTCGTGTTTCATATCATGATTGCCACCCCTACTTTCAACAACTTGGGACTGGGAGTTGCGTCTATCTCTATGTAGCTTTTAATGCTTCTCTCTTTTAAAAATCTAGTGATGGTGGCAGTCGTGTGGATCACACACTATCTTTAACTTTACGCACCATCAATACATTGATCATTATAGACTAATGTATACTATATATATCCTCTATGAGGGACTCTAACTTCCACAAATCAGTACATATATCACTCTTTCTGATATAATATTTTCTTTCCTACTTTCACCAATATGTCTTCAAAAAACGATCTATGCATTCCGGTTTCCGAAGAGAAATCCGATCATGGAAGCTGCCAAATATCTATAAAGGAAGACTGTGTCTTTGACTACTCGCAAAGGGGACAGTGGCTGCGTGCTGCTGTTCTTGGAGCTACAGATGGTTTGGTTTCTGTAGCATCTCTGATGATGGGTGTTGGAGCGGTCAAACATGACGTGAGAGCCATGATTCTTACAGGCTTTGCTGGTTTAGTTGCGGGTGCATGTAGCATGGCAATTGGTGAGTTTGTTTCAGTTTACTCCCAACGAGACGTTGAGGTGGCTCAGATGAAGAGAGATGGAAGAAGTGGTGGAAACAATGATCAGGAAAGTGAGAAGGAAGCACTGCCAAATCCCATTCAGGCTGCTGCGGCATCAGCCTTTGCATTTATGTTAGGGGCCATCATGCCCTTACTTGCTGCGGCTTTTATAGTGGACCATAAGGTTCGGTTAGGTGTGGTTGTAGCCACGGTGAGCTTGGCTCTTGTGGTTTTTGGCTGGATTGGAGCCTTTTTAGGGAGGACTCCGGTAATGAAGTCTTGTTTAAGAGTTCTGGTTGGAGGGTGGATGGCTATGGCCATTACTTTTGCTTTGACGAAATGGATTGGCTCTACTGGACTATAGTGTTACACTAGATTGTATTTTCACTTTTTACTATGACATGATTGTTGTTGAAATTAGAACAATTTGCTCGTATTCGAGTCTCTCTTAGTGATCTTAATTAAAGAACGTCTCCAGTAAATCAGAAACATTAATATCATGTCTTCTTGAATCCCATATATCATTTTACTTCTGTTAGTATATCCTCCTATCGATATGTAGATTGTACAGACTCTCAAAATTGCTACAGGAAGTGTTCTGTTGTCTTAGAATTTGGTAGATGTACTTACCTCACAAGTAATTTTATCAAAAATTACGTTACATGGAATCCTAATTTTTGATACTAGTAGGGAAACCGCACGATGTGCGGCCCTGGCAAATTGATTCTGTGCAAATATTTGTTTAATAAACAATTTTTTTTTAAATTACACCTCATTTGCAAATGCACATGCATGTTGCTTATAAAATATTTATATGAGGTACGAACACACGTAAGAGGTATCCCACGCGTTGCCGTGGAGAATTGAACGTCTTTAATTGATTTTCTGTATTTAATATAGTGACAATTTAATCATGAGTTAAATTATAGACATGGGTTAGTAGGTAATTGTAAACAATTGATGTATTGCTAATTTGTACACTATGCAAAAAACATTGTGTTAGGTGTCTTAATTTTCTGAGTAAATAAGAGAATTTTGCGTATGATTTAGTAAATGAGATAATTAAGTGTATGGGTTAAAAGATAATAATTAGGCTTTAATTATAAACATCGGTTAGAAGGTAATTGTACGTTTCCTCACTAAGGTATTTCTGTCAATCTCAAGGTTCAATTTCTCAATCTACTTTTTTTCTTTAGATTTTTGTGTTGTGTTGGCCGAACTTAAATGTTTGGAAAGTAGTTCAATACTCAACACAAACTTCAACAATTCATCTCTATCTTGTGGGTGTGTGGATTCCACACTTCTCCCAATTTTAAAAGTCATCTTACTCCACTTTTGGACCGCACACTCCGTTTCAGTTTTATATTGTTAATTTCATTTGTATGTTGAATGGACTGTATTGTAGATTTCCCTTTGTTAGGATGTATATATTAAACGTAAACTAGGGTCATATTCCACAGTCCTCTATTATTTTGAATGTTATTAAAGTTTACAACTTTAGTGTGGAGTGCACCCTCCTTTAGTTTTATTAAGGGGACTACTAACCACACACGGGAATTGCTAAATGGACTTGGCCATATACGCATCGTATAGGGCAATACGATGCGTATAGCCCTTCACAATTTCCCATGCCTGACATCCTCGTACAACCTGGTCATTCAAACCTCGTATACGCATCGTATAGGTCAATACGATGCGTATAGCGTACGAGGTACTTTCTGCTACTAGTCAACCATCACATCGCTATACGCCACGTATAGATCTATACGGAGCGTATAGCGATGTGATGTTGACTAGTTGCAGAAAGTACCTCGTACGCTATACGCATCGTATTGAACTATACGATGCGTATACGAGGTTTGACCAGGTTTGACCCGAATCCTATACGCACCGTATTGCCCTATACGATGCGTATAGGGGCCAAATTTTGTGTATTTAACCATGCAAAATTCTCATTCGAACGTATCGTTCAAAAAAATTTCAAACAATCTCTCAAAAATTATAAACATGTCTTGGTGGTGGGATGGTAACTACGGTTTTCAGGTATATTCTAACGAGTCGCTGGAAAACAACCCGCAAAGTTCTGGCGTTCAAGAGGTGAACTGGGAGGAGGTCTCGTCCGACGTTTATTCTAATCAACGGGTAAGGCTTCCAGATTTGAACGAGCCACTGAGCAATCCCGAGTTCGTATACGGTGAACCGTCTTACCTTACACAACCCACGAACGACTTCGTATACGGTGAAGTCTCCTCCCCGACACAACAAACTAACAACTTCGTGTGCGGTGAAGTCTCTTACCCGACACAACAAACCGACGACTCCAAAGACGAAGAACAAAACCATCAAAATGTGTCGTATAAAACTGACCAGAATTTTCAGTCTCGTGAACAGTTGGTGGATTGGGCTATGCGGAGAGGACGTGAGAATGGTTACGTCCTTGTCACCCGACGATCGAGGAGAAAAGGCGACGATCCGACGGAACCGTTTATCAAGGTGTGGCTTGTGTGTGACCGTCACGGCGAACGTGCGTCTACTGCCACGGTTAGACGTGCCGGTAGCAAAAAAATAGGTTGTCCCTTTAAATTGGAAGGAGAGTATCAAGAAAATACTGGTGATTGGAAATTAACGGTGAAGGATGACAGTCATAACCACGATCCTAGTCAACATCTTGTGGCGCACTCGTTTGCAAGGAGACTGTGTCAGTCGGAACAACTTTTGGTGGGGAAGTTGTACTCGCAAAACATGTTGCCACGAAACATTCTGGCAACTATAAGGGAACAAAACCCAGAGAGTAGTTGCATTAAAAAGGACATTTATAATGCTATACAAAAGATAAAAAACGAAACGAGAGTCGGTGAAACTCCAATACAGATTCTGGAAAACCTGCTTTCTTCTAAAAAATACGTCTACTATACTCGAGAAGATCCTGTCACAAATAGTGTGGAGGAGATATTCTTTGTTCATCCGAAATCGTACGAGATGTGGCGTGCTTTCCCGCACGTGTTGATGATCGACGCGACCTACAAAACAAACATGTATAAACTTCCATTTGTCCAAGTGGTCGGTGTGACCTCCACACACCAGTCGTTTTGCGTCGCTCATGCATTTATATCAAAAGAACGGGAGGAAAACTTCGTCTGGGTGCTACTTCAAATAAAAGCAATGTTGCAAAAGTGTATGGAGCCGCGTGTGATAGTAACAGATAGGGACAAAGCTCTTATGAACGCGTGTGATAAAATATTTCCGGGCTGTTCCAAGAACCTATGTCGGTGGCACATACACGAGAATATCGCAAAACATTGCAGGGCATCATTTACAGACGAAGACTGGAAAAATTTCAAGTATTCATGGTCGGTATTATGTGAGTCTCCCACGCCAGATATATACCAGTACAACTTCAACCGGCTTTACGAACGTCTGTATGCAGCCAAACGAGGAAGTAAGTTTTAAATATTAAATATTTAATATTTTCAGTATTTAAATATTTATTCAATATTAAATATTTTTCCAGGAGTTATAGATTATGTGACTAAAAATTGGCTGGACCCGTATAAAGAAAAGTTTGTATCGGCGTGGTCCAACAGAAACCTCAATTTTGGTCAACATACAACGAACCGAGTCGAGAGCCAGCATTCGCTCTTAAAGAGCTATCTTAGAAACGCTAACAGCTCGCTAGATAGACTTGTTGGGTTTGTTGATGAAATTGTATCAGATCAGTATTATCAGTTACAGTTTGGGTTTGGAACAAGCCTGATAAGGAAAATGGACAGCCACATAGCTATTGAATTGTTTGATAACCTGCACGGTAAAGTTTCACATAAAGCTCTAGATTTGATAGAAAACGAGTGGTACAAGTTATCAAATATACGGAAACAAAATGCAACGTGTGGGTGCCAACTTTTCAGTAGTTGTGGGTTGCCGTGTGCTTGTCGTCTGGCAGATATCGAAGCTACAGGTAAACTGTTCTGACTATTTAGTATTTGTGGGTTGCCGTGTGCTTTTCAAAATGTTCTGACTATTTCGTTTAAAATACAGGTGGCATAATCCCTCTAGATGCGGTGGACGTCTTCTGGAGGAAACTTGATTTAAAACCGTCGTTTGTCGATGATGAAAATGTAGACGTGGATAAGGTACTGGGTCAAGTGAGAAACAAAATCATGTCACAACCCGATCAGGTCAAAAGAAGTATGCTGTCGAGAATCGCATGGGTTGTCTTTCCGAGCAAAAGTAACAAGAAAGCGCCTATGGTACAAGAAGATACTCGCGGTCGTCCAACTTTGAAAAAGCAACAACAAAGGAAACAGGATGTCGCGAGAAACAGCTCATTCACAGGATCCCAACCGAGCAAATGTGACCATGCGAGACACAGCTCGTATATTGCGTCACAAGAGTCTATACAAGCGAGTTCGGTCTTTCAACACAGTCGTTCAACGAAGGGTAAAGGAAAGCAACCGCAAGATGATAACGCCCATCTAGGGTTTCCATTGATTACGGGGAAAGATGCGGTTAACAATATAAAATGTTTTAAGGATTCGATACCGTCTGTGTTTCATCCGTACATTTCACATATACAGGATGTAAATCCAGACGGTAACTGTGGTTTTCGATCGGTAGCTTTGGGCTTAGGGTTAAATGAAAACCGGTGGCTCTTTATCCGACAACAACTTCTAAATGAGATGGACAATAAAGAGGAATGGTGGAGAACTGTTTTTGACAGAGTCGCCTTTCAAGAGTATGATAGGCTACGTCACACAATAGATTGGCAGTATGTGAAAGCCGCACCAGTTAGTCGTTGGATGTCGATGCCATACACAGGACTCCTAATTGCTCAAAGATTTGGGGTGATTGTTCATCTTTTAAGCATCAACGGTAATCAAACATTTTTTCCATTGTGGTTTGGTCCTAACGTTCACGCTCAACATCAAGTCGTATCGTTAGTTCACGTCAACAATGATCATTTCATCCACGTCAAGTTAGACGGAGAATTTCCGATTCCTACGCCGAATGCACTTTGGAATTTGCACCGAAATGATGATGCAGCAAAATGGGAAAATATATACAATGATCGTATTGAACGATTTAAGAAAATAATGGCTACTAATAGATCTAGATTTCCACAATATTTCACGAATCTCGGATGATATTTGTTTAAAATTGTATTGTAACTATTTTTGAATTAATTTTATGGTTATTTTAAATATTTTTATTTAATTATAGCTGATTATAATTAAACTACTAATACGTGTGATTAATTTTAATTAAATATAATTATAATTAATTTTTATTCAATATTCTATACGCCACGTATAGTCCAATACGTAGCGTATAGAATATAAATCAGAGGGAATTCAAAATTTTGACATATACGACACGTATTGATCAATACGTGGCGTATAGAATACCAAACGTTGCTGAAGATACGACACGTATTGATCTATACGTGGCGTATAGACTTTTGTTATATCAGTTTTGCCTCACGTACTGACCCAAACGAACCAAACAAACAAACACAAAGCCATACGCTACCCGCTCGTTGATTTGGATTGTGGCCTCAAAAAAACTTTGTAAAGGTACGTGTCTCAACCCACGATCATTAATGTTAGGTTTTAATTGAATATTAGCGGGTAAAACTGGGTAGATTAGCGATTTTTAGGTCTGAACTTAAGGGCTATACGCTACGTATAGGGCTATACGTGGCGTATAGTTCGTCCTAGGAAGACGATGAAGCCATACGCCACGTATAAATCTATACGCTGCGTATGGCTTGGTTTACTCGGTCACTAGCCTGCGTATGGTCTTAACTGGTCGCGTATGGCTTGGTTTACCCGGCAACTCGCCCGCGTATGGCTTAATTGGCCTGCGTATGGCTTATTTTGCCCGGCAACCGCCTATACGCCACGTATAAGCCTATACGTGGCGTATAGGTTTTTAAAAAATTAATAATTATTTATTATTTAAAATTAAAAACAATATATTATTATTATTTATTATTTAAAATTAAAAACAATATATTATTATTATTTATTATTTAAAATTAAAAACAATATAATATTATTATTTATTATTTAAAATTAAAAACAATATATTATTATTATTTATTATTTAAAATTAAAAACAATATATTATTATTATTTATTATTTAAATTAAAAACAATATTATATTATTATTTATAATTTAAAATTTAAACAATATTATATTATTATTTATTATTTAAAATTTAAACAATATTATATTATTATTTAAATTAAAAAATTAAAAACAATTAATTATTATCAGATATGGCGGATCATAATGATATTGAGATGGATCAGCTAGACGATCTTGCGCACTACCCATTTCTGGATTTTCCGCCCGATACGGAGGCTTTTTCCCGTTGCCAGAAGCTCCGGGAGGTGCAGATGGGTCCAGGTACGGCGGTGGATTGGGCCCTCCTCGAGGAGGTGCAAGAGGCCGAGCGAGCCAGGGCCATCATCGGCGAGGACACGCCATGGTCGCGTCTTTTTGACCTTTCTTTTGCGGAGACATACCGAGAGCTGGTCGTCGAGTTTCTTTCGACGTTCATCTACTCAGAGACTGGGCTGCAGCCTCTACCCGGAGAGGCGCCGGATATTGACCCGGATCGTATTTCTTTTTCTATTTTTGGGGTCGTTTACCGTCAGACCCTCAGTCAGTGGGCCGTCACGACGGGCTTATACTACGAGCCTGAGACGGTGACGCCGCTTTTCACCGAGGCGGTGACAGAGGTGGACAAGGAGGAACTCCTTGTTTTTTGGGGCTTGATTTCAGATAGTCCTTGGTTGGGTACCAAGGGGAGGGTCTCGGGTATTAGAGACCCTTTGTATAGATATCTGCACCGGCTTATTTCGACGTCGATCGCACCGCGTCTGAAAAGCCGTGAGTGGTGCACTGATAGAGATCTTTTCTTCCTTTTCTGCCTGCTTACTGGGAGGCGGTGCGACCTGTCCACTAGCATGGCGCTTTATTTTGCTTCTGCCTATATGCGACAGAAGCGCGGACTTTTATATGGCGGTGCTTTCATCACGCATATCATGCGGTCGGTCTTACCATTTGACCAGCATGAGCCTGCGATGTTACCGGCCATTCCCCCTGTCCGATTAGACCGTCGCACGGCGAGCGGCATGCGCATCACGCACCGATTCCCGCAGGGCCTTCGGTTCGTAGGGGCCGTCCAGGACCAGGTTTGGGTCCCGGTGCCGTTGCCGCAGATGCCTGGACAGGGGGACCCGCATATGCCTCAGCCGCTACAGGGTATAGCGATTGAGGACGAGCCGCCACACGTCGAGCAGGTCCACGAGCATCCGCCACAGCATCCCCGACACGTACGTCGGTCTGTTAGGCTGGATAGGGCTACCCAGGCAGTGCTTGATGGCCTTGTTGCCGACTCACGACGACAGGGTCGTCAACTCGATCGCATGGAGGACCTGATGATGTGGGCGGTTGGACAGCTCGTGAATCAGTCACGAGCCGCCGGCATCGAGCCACCCCCACTACCACCGCCACGTCATTATCCGGACGACCCCGTTCAGGGTGAGGGCGGGGCGGGTCAGGGTGACGCCGGAGCCGGTCAGGGTGACGGCGGAGACGGTTAGATTTAGTTCTTTTATTTGTATTTTGTTTCTTTCGTTGTTATGTATGTAAAACATTTTGATGTATATATTTAATTTTTTGATGTAATGTATATAATGTTTAGTTTATTTGTTTGGTTGTAATGTTTAATATTATGTTTGGTTGTAATGTTTAATATTTTGTTTGATTGTAATGTTTAATATTTTGTTTGGTTTGTAATGTTTAATATTTTGCTTGGTTATACTTTAAAAATTTAACAAATGTTTAAAAAAAATAAAATATACAAATGTTTATATAAATTAAAATAAAAATAAACAAAATATAAATAAATAAAAAAATATAATTAAATAAAAAATACCTATACGTGGCGTATGGGTCAATACGCCACGTATAGGATTCATAAACTCCAAATCTTCCAACTTTTGAAGCAAAAATATAACCCGTGCCTCATACGCTGCGTATAGGTTAATACGCCACGTATTGGACCAGCCGCCAGACAGAGAATGACACGTGGCATTCTGTTGGCAGTGACTGAATTCTATACGCCCTCGTATTGCCCTATACGAGGGCGTATAGATCGGCGGCGGGTCCAATTAGCAATATTCCGTGTGTGGTTAGAAAAAGCCTTTATTAATTAACTTAGCATTAGATTCCCCAAATCCATCCAATCATTTCTTTATGCATGTGCCATCCTACACAGGCCTCCACCTTGCTAATGATTTGTTGTGTCCTTATCTAGTATGCTAGGCTATTGCGGAACATGGTGAATTAGATGTATAAGAAGCACCATGTTCTCCAATAAAGGTTCTATTATGATTATAATCTTGAGTAGTTTTAACAGATCAGTACACTCGAAATTTGGATTTATATTCCTTCTGATGAAAACGAACTTCGAATTTGTTAATGATAAATTTATCTTGATTACAATCATCATAATGTCTTCTAAAGAAAAATATAGGTTTGACGACTAATATTGATCATCAGTGACTTATTCCAGTAATCTGTTGCGAAACTGCGAAAGGCAGGGGAAGAAAGAAAGAAAACATATATGGTATGCTTGATTCACATTTATGAGTCACTAGAAATCAAGGCAAGTTACATCTATATATACATTTAAGGTGGTCTTTTCTTTTTCACAAGCAGCTTATTTTCTTATAACTACTCATTTTATCAGTTCTCTCGGAGCATTCACAATCGGTTCTCTATATGTTTGTAAGTGAGTTCTGTGTATTTTAAAAAGTAGTTTAAAGTGGTTGTGAGTAGAGAAGAGAGAAAATGTATAATTTTTTTGTATATTTGTGAAAACACTATTCACTGTATAATTTTTTTAATATTTTTTAAAAGTGGTTGTGAGTGGAGGAAAGAGAATGTAATGATAAAAGTATAAAAAAATATTATTTAATTAAAAATGAGAGAGAAAAATGTATTGATTTTTAGTGTAATTATAAGAATATGAATAAGGAACCGGCTGTGAATGCTCTCATGTGATTCACTTTTCTTATTCCTAAAGACAAATCTGGAAAAATACACATAATAGTCTTTTCTATACGAAGAATATATCCGGAAAAAAATAATGGAATGATAAAATGTCTTTCGATAACATACACTACCAAAAAACTGAAAAATTTGCAACAACAGATTTCGTGAAAAATTTGTCGGAATTTTCCGTTACCGATAGGTTTCCGACGTAAGTGTTCGTTTGGAAAACCCTCACAGAAATGCTTTTTTCCGACAAAATCCCAACTAGTTTCCGAGGAATTAGCAACAAAAGTCTTTCGTCGGTAATTTTCGACAATATTCTGACGATTATATTAAATAAATAAGTTAACTTATTTAATAAATATCTTAAATGAATAAAAAAATAAAAAAACTACTTTTGAGGGAAACTTGTCGAAAATAATTTTTTATTCCGACAATTTTCCGGCAAGTCTTATGCTTACTTTATTCTTTTTCTTTTGTCGGAAAATTGTCGCCAACTAGTGGAAATTTTTTTTTGTTGGTAACTTATCAGAAACTTTTGTAGAAAATATAAATGTTTTCTTAATAATGATAACTAGTTTTATACCCGTCCGGTGGCCGGATAGTTTAATGCATAATGTCATAACTATCTTTCTTTGCATTATAAACAAAAAAAAACAATACTTGTATGATATCAAGGTAAAACTCGATTGACTTATGATGACAAAAATGACCGATTAAACCAAAAGAACCCCAAAATAATAAAAAAAAACTTTAACCTCTGAACTATTGAAACGTGGGAGCAAGTCATATTGCTTAAAAATGAAAATATTAATTAACACTCATATATGGTAGAAAGGGCGAAGCATGTGTGGAATGCTTCACGAAACACGAACTTTCATCTACTTCTTAAGGTGCTTGGGCTTCTGCATAGTCTTCTTCGGGGTTAATTGGCATTCTGTTTCATGTTTTTGGTCTGGCGCGTGGAGAACGCATGATGGACTGGGACTTTTGGTATCCGCATTGGTCACCTCACGTCAATAGATGCCAGAATCGGTCTAATGTTGATTATCAATCAAGTACATAGAAACTTGTATGTAGCAAGGTCACAAAATGGGTTGGTTCATTATCAAACCAACAACACTCCGGCCACCACCACCATTGACACTACATCTATATTTTACCTGTTAAAAAAAAATATAACTCATATTTGTATAATCCATTATTATATTTAGTAATCAATAACTATGAAAAAAATATCATGTCATAAGTAAGCAAAAAAAAGTCAATACATAGCAACTTAATACATCAAAAATATAGGCATCGCTGGTTATTATCTTGATCTATAACCTTTTCCCTTTAGGTAAATATGATTGCACATATGAAGGCATATTCTGCAACTTCTGTTGCTGTAGAGATTCTTGAATCAACTTCTACATATAGATCAGGGAACCAGAATCAGTATTCATATATCTTGTAGTTATTCGAATTTTACCTTATGTAATGAAGTGAAAACTGATCCATGCATTTAATAAATATCATCCCACAAGTAAAAGTAAAAGCAAATGTATCCTGTAGTTCATCACAATGTATTAATTAAGCATATAAAAATGTGTATTGAAACAAATTATTGTTGTAAAAAAAAAAAGAATTCATCCCACCCAATGCAAACATGGGTGTTTCCAAAATATGCATCAAACGAAACTTATATAAGGCATACAAACCATCATTTTAAAGTTACCTGACATGCAAATCAATGCATCAGAAACTTCAATTGAAACAATCCTATTAGCCTATTACCAATCCAACATCCACCACCGGCATTGCCACAAAGCTGTTGTTGTCATTATCATTAAAATTACAAATTAAAACTTCATGATGCCGTTGCTTCTGTTTTACTCCATGAATAAAAATGCAGACCTGGATAAAGTTTTTTTTTTTAAACTGGGCATGAATTCAGGGCCCTGCATCATAGTACCCTCCTACAAGATCCACCTTCATAACATATTTAGCTATCAAGATTTTATCTTTTTATTAAAATTAGTTCGTGGGTTTGATTTTAACCTGAGTTTAGTTGAATACCCAAATGAGGGTTTTTATTTGTAAAGAAAATAGTGTAGAATAGAGGAGAGTAAATTTTACCCATTGACTTTGCCATCCATGAGACCGGAATTGTCTCTCCATTTGACTATTTAATCTTAGACCTTTAAAGAAGAGAATGCTCTTGCTGAGAGTTTGGCCAGAGACATGTACAACTACTAAAGAAAATATGATCAAAATAGAAAGATGAAAAACACCGATCAGCACTTGCCTGGCAAATGAAGTCAAGGGGCTTGGCATATCAATAACTTTTCCTTGTTGCTTATATGATATATCAATAACATAAAGAAAAATTAAGTAAGATAAAATAACTAAAAATAAAAGAATAACATAAAGAATTGGAATTAAGAAAAGATAGAAACTTGATGAGGTGGAATCTCATTAAGCATCCTCCACTTTTCTTGGCATTGATCCAGTAGTTCTTCATCATCATTAGCATACAATACCTGCATTGGAAAACAAATCAAAATTCCGAACTAAATAAAAACGAATGCAACTAACTTATTTCCATAAATCATATAAAAAGTAATTATATGCCAAACAGCAATTTAAGCATACTCTCACCTTATGCTTTCCATCTAAACGACCATAACCATGGCATTCATCAGCTTAGACATTAACAGTAAGATATGGTTATTATCAATCCATATATCCACTACTAGAGGCAACTTTGGGTCTTCAAATACATCTTCCCAGTTTGGCAGTTCAACGGGAATCTATAAAAATATAAAGAAAACAGAAGAATTATTATTCAATCCCTAACAAACACAAGATTATTTATAGGAAGAGCTTAAAACATAGATTTATTTTACCAAAATTGAGGAAGGGAATACCTAAGCGGGGTCACATTTTAAAGAGCACCCAAAACCTGATAATCCATGAAAACAAAAGAAAGAAAATCTGAATCAATTAAATGATAAAGCTAAAATAAAAATAACAATGCTCCCTCTTAATTATAAGGTCAAATGCTTTAAAATTTTTACACCCGTCCACCACTACTAAGACCGGCCACCCAACACCAATGACACTATTTCCGTCATTTACATGCTTTTAAAATTTTTATTCTTTTACCTTCTGTTTGGATAGAATTAACAAAAATGAATCAAAACCTAAATGCATAAACACCAAAATTGAAGAAAAAATCAACAATCAAAACCTACACAATACAGAGACCCCAAGAATTTCATACCCAAAATTATAACGATGGAACCCTAGAATTTCTTCCCCCAATTCGATTTGAACGTCAACCCTAGCATTTCTTCAACCTTCGACACACAATTTCATCTTTAGAAGCCAGAAATTAGAAATCAGAATCGTGTACCTGTGAATTGGGTTATCCTACCAGCCTGAAAAAATAAATAAACTAAAAGCCAAATTAGCCAATTCGACAGTGGAGACGGAGGGTGGCATACCTGGAAACAGTGACGGCGGCGGCGAAGGATAACGAATAACTTTTTGGAGGTGGAGGAGGATGAGGGGAACTGATTAAGAAGGATGAAGAAGAGGAGATTCGAGAGGGGAAGATGGTTTCAATTTGGAAGATGAAGGGAGGCGACGTGGGAGGAAAGGTCGGAGGAACCGTCTCAGAAAGTGAAACCGCCGATTTAACACGGCTAGGATCAAAAGTAGGGTTTTGACGGTGGAGATGAAATTCAAAACGGTTTGATTTAAAACGGTCAGGATTAATCCTGAGTTAATCCAACGGCTGATGAGATAAAGGGGAACAGTTACATCATTCGCTGTCAATGATACAGAGTAATAATGGTAACATGGTAGTCGAGTAATGATGTATGGAAACACTTTTTTTCCGCTACCTTTGTAATTAGGACAATCTTAGTTAAATAATATATGAGATGACAATTTTGGGTTATAATTTTTTAAAACAGGTCAGTGTTGCAACAAGATACATATAAGTCGAGTCTTTCACCATTGTATACGCGATTTTAACATTTTTCTAGAAAACTTGTGTATGCATATTTCAGTCACTTCAAGTTCTAGCTAGTTTCTATACTTAAACCAGGTCTAGCTATATGTTTCTTGAGTGTTGTTACCTTCATTGGTAATTTAAATGCTGATTTGGGCAATAATTTTGAAAACCGGATTCATCTTGAGGTAAAAATACATATCACATTAATTAACACAATAAGAGATCACACAAAAGAAAATAATGTTCGATTTTATGTCTTCATGACCAAAACTTGAATGAATCAAAGCGCCTATATAGTTGTGGCCGCCTTTTGTCTGGTAGGAAAATAAATATATAATGTTTGTTGATGACGTGGGTAACGTGCACGGAGCACATCTGCGTACAAGAAGCAGGTACATACTAAGCAGAACCACTAACCACGTCTCCCAAATAAAGAGGTGACGTGACACAACTGAAAAAGACCCGTTTGGAATATTCGGGAAAAGCTACAAAACAACTATGATAAATGCCTTGGGAGAATAGCCATTTGTCTCTTTTGAAAACTATGGCTTGTTACACCAAAAAGGAAAAGGTCATACTGAAGCAAAGGAAAAAGAAAGAGATACCCCCTGCATAGAGTAAGAAGCAGGCGACAGACCAGCTGATATCTGCCCAAGTTCAGGTATAAAAGGAATGTCTTGGACACTCAGGTAAGGAGTTCTGATTATCATCTTCACTTTCACACTATCACATCATACTCCATAAATACTACTAGAAAACATATATATTTCCTACAAAAGTTTCCGACAAAAGAAATTTCCCACAAGTTAGCGACAAATCAAAAACAAAAAAAGTAACTATACGATTTCCTACAATTTTCCGACAAATTTATTAAATAAGTTAACTTAATTATTTACTATAATCGTTGGAAATTACCAACGAAAGGCTTTTGTCACTAATTCGTCGGGAAATTAGTTGGGACTTTGTCGGGAAAAACATTTTCTATGGGGTTTTTTCCAACAAACACTTTTTTGTCGGAAATTTGTCGCTAACGACCAATTCTGACAAATTTTCCACAAAACTGCTGTCGTAAATTTTTTATTTTTTTAGCAGTGAGATTTCGTGAAAAATTTGTCGGAATTGGCCGTTAACGACAAGTTTCCGACAAAAAATGTTTGTTGGAAAAAAACCCCGTAGGAAAATGTTTTTTCCGAGAAACTCCCGACTAATTTTCCGACGAATCAAAAGCCTTTTGTCGGTAATTTCCAACAGCATTCCGATGATTATAGTAAATAAATAAGTTAACTTATTTAATAAATTTGTCGAAAAATTGTAGGAACCTTTTTGTTTTTGTTTTATCAGAAATTTGTCGCCAACTTGTGAATTTTATTTTGTTGGTAATTTGTCGGAAACTTTTGTAGGAAATATATATGTTTTCTAGTAGTGAAATCTCGATCTCAATACCTTATCATATTCAAAGAATAGCTATATTATTTCCATGTCGGAGACTATTCGCAAGAAATCATCAATATATATTTTATTGACGATTTTATTTCAATTTATAGGAAATCGTCAGTATATATATATTTTTTTTTATGAAAAAAGAATGCCATCAATGTGAATAGCTTGTGAAGATCGGTCGTTAATACATATGGCATCATCAGTGAAGATCTCGTGGTAATCCAATGATATTTCCATAGTGATCCAACATCTCTTTCCTTCGGTAATATATGTGATATGTCAGTGAAGTCTTTCCCCACACCATGTTTCCTAGGGGTGTTCAAAGTCGGATATCCGAAATTTTCGGATAGTGGATTTCACTATCCGAATCCGAAATTTCGGATATCCGAATTTTCGGATACAGATTCGGATAATGAAACAGATATCCGAAAATAAAAAAATATATAAATATAATTTTTTTAAATTATAAAAACAATTAAAAACCTTAAAAGACATTAAAAAAATATACATATAAAAATATATAAGTATAATATATCGGGTTTTGATTCAAATTTTCTTATTTTTAAATAATAAAAACAATTGAAAAAATATATAAATATAATATTTCGGATATTCCGAAAATCACTATCCGAATCCGAAAATTCGGATATCCAAATTTTCAGAAAATTCGGATTCGGATTTTCGGATAATTAGGGTTCGGTTTCGGATTTGAATTTTTTTGAACACCCCTAATGTTTCCCGCGAATCTTCACCAGTGAATCACTCACAGCACCTACCTTCACTTAGTGATTTCTGATAGGTATGTCTCATTGATTTAGTTTTTGTAGTGTGATTGTTGGTTTTTGTTGTTTGTGCATCAGTTAGTGAATGTCCTTCTAATTACTCCCAACAAGATGTTGAGATGGCCAAAAATCAAGAAAGATAAGGGAGTTGTGTGGATTCCATAATCTTTAATTTTTGTGGATTTTATGAAACCAAATTTAGTTATGGACTAGATACTCTTCTCTTCCCAAGATAACACGCATAACTTCTCATAGTGTTTATCTATATCAGACTTCCACCATCATGGCCTAGGGCCTTCATAATCTCAGCACACAGCCACATTTAAGGGGAGCATGATGGATTGGATCTTCCATTAAATTTTTTTGAAGTTTTAATCTTTAGTGTGGTTCCAAAGTAGTTAATAAACTTTTCCCCTAATCCATCCCATCAATCTTTGTGCAAATGCCATCCTACACAGGACTCCACCTTCCTGGTGATTTGTTGTGTCCTTATCTAGAATGCTATGATATTGGGAGACATTAGTTGTGTAAGAACTAAAAAGTACCATGTTCTCCATAAACATTCTATTAAGATCATAATCTTGAATAGTTATAGCTTTCAATTTGTGCTTTTAATTAGACATTTGGAATACTTGATTCGGTAAGTACGCGTGGAAGTGGCATGTATGCTTTTGTACGAAGAACAATAATATTGATTAGTGTAAGTGACTAAATTAATGAGTGGCCGCTTAATAGAATATTATAAGAGGTTCTTAGTTAAAAAAACTCATTGAACCAATTCCCTTTTAGAATTTTTGGATAAATTTACACTTTGAATTTTACCCATCATCATTAATAAAAGAGAAAATCACCAAAATAGGCATGTTGACAACAATTTTTGCTCAAACAAGCATTGATTTTTTATATTTTTTTTCAAATAGGTAACCCGAGACAACTAATCAGAGAAAAACAAAATAAACACGTCCCTTCTTTCTAGCCCGCACACTAATAATCCGGCACCTTCACAAGCCACACTCCATAAATTTGGCTCATTCGCAGCCCAAACACCCATAATTCAGCTCAGTCATAGCGAGACGCCGATAATCCAGCTCCTCCTAATCCTACTTAAATGTCATGTCAATTTTGTTTATTTTTTAGTCAACTTGCCCATTCTCATGAAATTGGCCAACAAAGCTTGTCCTTTGACGAAATTCTTATGGAGAAAACAGAAAATAATAGGTGCTTATTGATGGATATCGAGCAACAAAAGAAAGTAAGAAAGAACACTCGATTCTTGGATCTCAACCTTAGTCCGACTCTTTGATAAAAAAAAGTTAATTTGTTTACTTACAGACTCTATTTATACTAATTGAATAGGTAACCTAATCAACTTCTAAAACCTATTAAAAGATAATCATAAACGAAATTTAAATACTAACCCTAAACTAACATCAACAATTAAAAAGGGAATAAGGAAAATAGGGTGTGCTTGAGTCAAATTGATGAGTCACTCTTGCACATATGTTGTCACTAATTAGGCCCTTATAAAAAGACTATATATACCTTATGTCTTTCACAAGCAAGCTTCTTATACAACATTCTCTTTAGTAATTTCACCTTCATGGCTGCACAAAACGACTTTAATATTCCAGTTCCTGAAAATAAATCTATAGATGAAGGTTTTGACTTCTCACAAAGGGGCCAGTGGCTTCGCGCAGCTGTCCTAGGAGCCAACGGAGGCTTAGTTTCAGTTGCATCTCTAATGATGGGTATTGGAGCCGTTAAACATGATTCGAAAGCCATGATTCTCACAGGTTTTGCTGGTCTAGTTTCAGGTGCATGTAGTATGGCAATTGGGGAATTTGTGTCAGTATCCTCTCAGCTTGACATAGAAGTATCTCACATGAAGCGAAATGGAGAAAGTAATGATGAACGTGAGAGCGAAAAGCTGCCAAACCCAATGCAGGCGGCTGCAGCATCAGCGATTGCTTTTACGTTTGGAGCAATGGTGCCTTTACTTGCTGCTTCTTTCATTGTGGACCATAAGGTGAGGCTGGCTGTGGTGGTGACTGCAGTAACGATTGCACTGGCAGTTTTCTGATGGATTGGGGCTTTTCTAGGGAGGACTCCTGTGGTGAAGTCTTGTTTTAGAGTTGTGGTTGGAGGGTGGATAGCTATGGCCATTACCTTCGGGTTAACTAAGTTGATCGGCTCTAGCGGACTCTGAGTTCACATGTGATTCTTGTTTATTTTTTCTCTCAACCTCTTTGTTTGAGAAGAAAATCATTTTAGAATAACTTTCAGGCGATGTAAACTCCTCAAATTTTCAATGTAATTTCGTTAATGTTAACTTAGAAATAAATTATGTTATTATTGACGTTATATCTATACCTTCCTGATAAATAAGTAACTTTTTTCGTCTTATTTTTTATTAATTGTTAAATATTTAATGTGTTCTTTATTAATTATAAATCTTTATTAATATTTAATATTTATTTTTTATAATTTTCTAAATCTTCATTACTAACTATTTAATATTTTTTTTATTTAAATCATTTAAAAGATGGGTTTCTAATCAGGTTTGTATTTATTTATATTTAATTACTTGAAGAGTACTTTAGTAAATATTGTATGTTTTGTTAAAATGAGTGACATTTTATGTAAATACTGTATGTTTTGTTAAAATTCAAAAATGAGAAAATTTTTAGGTAAATATTATATGTTTTGTTACAATTCCAAAATGAGAGAAATTTTAGAATTTAGTGTCAAAATGAAAAGAAAGCAAGTTGTACATCAGTTGTGTTATACTTGCAAAACTTAAATTGTGGGAAAATAAAAAGTGATGAGCTTTGACTAGGTCAACATATGCACAAAAGACTCGGGACTTGTTCTCTTGGGTCACTACAAGGAGGCATCAGGACTCAATCTCTGACTAAATTGAAGCAACAAGAGTTCATCAGAACATCATGATGGTTTAAGGTGTTAAATGTATATTGTATCAAACCCCATCTGGTCTATTTGGTTTACATCTGAACTCCTGGTGAGTGATCCAAAATCTAGCCTGGATTGGTTCGTATACAAACTTATGCTATTTGTTTATTTTCAAAATTTAAAACTCGTATACGAAACTTTACAAACTCAATTTCATAAGCATGTGTTGTCATTGATGGGATATGGAAAGTTGAGAATTTGACTGGTTTATAAGAGTCATCAAAGATTTTAACCTCGTACATTCACACATAAAGAGGTGCAATCATTGTGAATAGCAACACAATATTGACGAGGAGCAAAAATTGCTCCTCTTTCATATATGTAAATGAAGAAACTTTGCACCAAACTTTTTTGCTTGATTAAATCTTTGTTGACCCTTATATATGTGTCAAATCCCCAATCTTCCATGTATTAAACCCTTAACTTATTAAAAATGCCACATATATAAATATATATATATATATAGGGACATGTTCAATTGAGAACCATAATTTTGACGAGAACCAAAAGAACCATGCAATCCACACAAAATGCATACATGCATCCTTACTTTATATATGCAAAAATGCATCTATGCATCCTTAAATTTGTGTAGAAATACATTGTTCTTTTTGGTTCTCGTCAAAACTATGGTTCTTATTTGAACATGTCCCTATATATATATGATGTATTTAGCTCCCTATTTATTATGTGTCGGTAGTTTACGAGATTGTAGTTGAATATATCGAGTCTACATTCTTAGATTTGGTGTGTGGGTATTTGATATATTTAATTCCATATTGTAATGAAACTTTTGTTTGGTTTATTTACTTCATTGTAGATATTTTTATTATTTGTAGATTTTAAATTTTAGAATTTATCATTATTTTCTACGAAATTTAATGAAATAAAAAAAGAATTTTTTTCAAAATTAACTAAAGTACCAACGGATCACTGTCCGTCGGTAATTTCAATAAAAACTCAATCAGTGAACCATTCGTAATAAAACCCGATCTCTTTGTAAATAACCGTAGTTGGGCCATATAACAAAATGTCAGTGATTTGCTGGTAATTAATTGGTACCATTAGTGATTGGTACCATGAGTGATCGATCGGGAAATTTCATCAGTAATTTGTCGCAGACCAGATTACCCAAGTCCATTTCCCGACAAAGATTTACTGTCGAAATTTCGTTGTAAACCTCGTTACCAACGGATTACAATTGGAATTGTCCGTCTATGTCTCTTTGATACTCCTTTGTTTAGAAGTGAGATGATTCTGATATGGTTAGCTGGTGCACGGTTTCATCCTGAATTTTGCACATCCTAGTTAATACATCCATGTTTGTCCAACACTAAACCAACACGTATACTTTATTCAAGACGCCATTGAAGTAATTATGATCTCTCATAATTGCAACTATTTCTCGAATTCATTAAGATTTACTGAACCGGCCATTACTTAAAAAGTCATTTCATCTTCTTTTAAGTACGCATTTAATTCAAAAAGATTATAAATAGAAACTAGAAAAATAATGTGAGCACAAATTTGAGTCATTAGTTATTGTGGGATGCAAATGATAAATTACTGTATTTACCCAAAGAACATGTAATTGGACTTTCAATTGTAACAAATTGTACAAAAATGGTAATAAGTTTCATCAATTGTACGCAAACACTCATTAATAAGGCATGTAACAAATTTCAAATATCTATAAATATGAAAACTTTTAGTTGTATGCCTTATTTTAATCAAATTATCTAAGATAAATCATTTGGTTTGATTAACAACTCTTTTTCTTCCTCTAAGTTATTATATGCACCCTTATCTCTCTTGTATGCACACATTCTAAGGTGCAAAAACACACACAATATAGAAAGAATGAATAACATGTTAATTGTAACATTTGCCATGATAATATCATGTTATATATTAATTGGGATTTCAGAAGCTCGTCTGAAAGTAGGGTTTTACAACAAGACATGCCCGGATGCAGAATCCATTGTTGGTAGCATTGTTAGGGATGCAACCGAGTTTAACCCGCGAGTTCCTGCTTTCTTGCTCCGGCTTCACTTCCATGACTGCTTTGTTCAGGTTCTTTAATTTCTTTCACTCTAAAAGCACTTAAATTGTTGGTCTTATATGGCTTTTATGATGAATTTCAGGGTTGTGATGGATCGATTCTGATAGATAACGGACGGATTTCGGAACGAATAGCGGTTGGGCATCAAGGATTGAGAGGTTTTGATGTGATAGAGAGTGCAAAAGCTCAGTTGGAGTTTGTGTGCCCTGGTGTTGTTTCTTGTGCAGACATTGTTGCCATGGCTGCTAGAGATGCTGTGGCTTTTGTATGTCATTTGCTTTCTCTATTTTTTCTTTCTGTTGGCTCAACGTTTTTTGTTGCCCAAAAGCGAATTATAAAATCGAGACCTCTTTCATAAAAAAAACCATTTTTTTCTTCAAATCGTAACACATGAGAATATGACGATTCACATTTTTTGTATACGATTTTCTTAAAATCACACAATCACACGTATTAAAGTTAGAGTGAGTTTTAGTAGAAAGAAAACTTTTTCAGGGATATTGATTTTTGTTATCCTTAACAAAACCTGAAAATTTACCAAAGTTAAATCATACAAATTAGGGGCACCTTAAATATGGTGAGCGGCAGCTTATTTTTTTATATAGTCGAGCCACCCCTGTTTGTACTTCATGCAATTTCTTGTTTTTGTGTGTTTGTGTGGCTGATTTGATGTTTGTGTTTGGTTGATAGAGTTTTGGGCCAAATTATGAAGTTGAAACTGGTAGAAGAGATGGATTTGTTTCAAATAAATCATTGGCTGGCAGGATGCCTTCAGAGAATCAATTCAGAGTTTGAAACATAAGTTCTTTGATAAAGGTCTTAATGAGAAAGACCTTGTGGTTCTCAGTGGTACACTCTCTCTCTCTCTCTGTATATATTATATATGCATATATGATATATCTATATCCCATGCAGATTTAATGATCATGTATAGTTGGTAGACATTTTGAGTGGTATGAACATGGAGGTGTTAATTTGCTAATATTTTCCATCGACCGTCTGTGTAGAATTCTAATAATTATTTTGTTGATGCTTGGCGATAATTCTAAAGATTTTACTACCAAAAAACTGAAAAATGTGCGACAGCAGATTTCATGGGAAATTTACCGGAATTGGCCGTTAGTAACAAGTTTTCGACAAAAAGTGTTTGTTGGAAAAACCTCGTAGAAAAAAAAGTTCGACAAAGTCCTGACTAATTTTCCAACAAAAGCCTTTTATCGGTAATTTCCGACAATAATCCGACGATTAAAACAAATAAACTAACTTATTTAATAAACTTGTCGGAAAATTGTAGGGAATCTTATGGTTATTTATTTATTTTTTTTTTGTCGGAAAGTTGTCGCTAACTTGTTGAAAATTTCTTTTGTTGATAACTTATCGAAAACCTTAGTAAAAAATATACATGTTTTCTAGTAGTGTTTCCTTAGAGAAGTAGGATATAATTTTAAATTGGTTTAGGACTTTGTTTTCTAGTTTATTTTATTTACTGTGTTTTTCTTTAATTTGTTAGTTTTAGAGAATTTTTAGGATACCTATGACGCAAAACCTAAGGTTTGAGACTCATGAAGGTCAAACGGGCCATAAGTTCAACATGCTTTATAGACAATATGTTAACAAACACGTTGGTCCTATCATTTTTTAAGTTAAACAATGTTCATGTTTTGCCTGTACTTACAAGGTTTTTTAATACATTTTCAACTAAAATATTTATTCTTCTACAAAATGTCAAAAACAATAATTACAACACTAATTCATTACTTCATGACAACAAACTTTTTGGTGCACATACTATTGGTACAACCGCATGCTTCTTCCTTATGGACCGGCTCTACAACTCATCGCCTCGTGGCGGTCCAGACCCAAGTATAGATCCGGATTTCCTTCCAGAACTAATGGAAACTTGCCCTCCAAATGGAAACATAAATTTCAGGTTGCCTATTGATCATAATAGTGGTGTGGCTTTTGACATTCAGATTTTTGAAAACATTAGTTACAATCTGATGCAAAGCTCATGGATGATCCAGTGACGAAGCGAATTGTGGACTCGTATTTCATGAGGTTTTCTAACCAAACAGTCCAACCATCTTTTGAAGCGGATTTTGTTGAGTCCATGGTGAAAATGGGTCGGATTGGAGTTAAGACGGGTCCGAAAAGAGGCGATATTAGACGTGTGTGTAACGCGTTTAATTGAGAGAAATAAATTGTTTCTAATATTTGTCACGGGTAAGAAATAATAGTAAATCTATGAATGGTTTATAAATAAGTCAAATTGTTTTTTGCTTGTTTTGATCACATTAGTGTAATTATGTCATGTTGAATTGGTATATATTATAATGAAATGTGAAATAAAACCTTGTTGTTTTAGTGTAATCATGACGTAATATACTGGTGTTTAATGGTCTTGCATGTTGAGACTAGTGAAGAAATTCCACAATCACTACTAGAAAACTCTCATTTTTCTAACAAAAATATCCGACAAAGATTTTTTTATCAAAAATTCCAAAAAACTTCCGATAAATTTCTGACAAAAAGAACCCTAAATTTAGCAACCGATCACCGACAAAACATATTTTGTTGGAAATTATGGTTCTTAGAAGTTGGTTAGAATTATTTTCCAACAAGCTATTTTATGACGAATACTTTTTTGTCTAAAGCTTGTGAGAAGTATCGTTTTCGGACGACTTTTCGACAAAAAAGTTTAACTGAAAACCTCGTCAAAATAGTTCATCCAAAAACCCCTTGATTTCTAATAGTGAATTGAATGGAAAAATATATATAAACATTTCCATGTTTTAGGTATAAAAGATTATTTGTGAAATTATTATACTTTAATATATATACGTTTCACTAAATTGATACAAACTTTAAATACTTGGTACAATGTTAAGATGACATGTTTAGGGGTGGACCCATGTATAGGAGGTATCGGGATAAGGTGACCCTTAGAGCATGTGATATATTCAAGTGAGTGAGACCCAAGTGAATACTTAATAAAACGTGTACAAATCTATAAAGCGGAACGAGAATGAATACAACAAAGAATCATATCAATAACGCCAAACGATTATCAACTCCATTGATTAACAAAATGATACAAGAACAAGAAGAATTGAAAGTGAAATTGCAAAAGAAATCGAATACTAACTAACTACTCGCAAGAGCTATTTAATTCCCAATCTGTTAACAACCAATTAACAACTAAACTTTGAAAATCAACAACAACCCCCTGTACTTTCCAGACTAACCAAATTAGCCCTTCAACTTTATTAGCTTCTTTGACTTTAATAAGAAACATTTATTTTGACTTTGACTTCATTGACTTTACCAAATTGTGAAGAATACTCAACAAAACGTTAAGATAACATGTTTAGTGATGGACCCATGTAGAGGAGGTATCGGGATCACCTTTAGGGCATGTGGTGTATCCAAGTGAGTGAGGGTCAAGTAAAGGAAAAAGTGCATGTCATGTGGTGCCACCTCACCTAGGGGTGTTCAATATTTGGTTTCAAACCGATAACCGAATAGAAACTGAAACCGTTTAAAACCAAACCAAATTACATATTTGTTTTTTGGTTTGGTTCAAACCGAATGTGTAATTTGGTTTAGATTTCAAGATTTTGAATTCGGTTTGAACCAAAAAACCCGAATTGGGTTATGTCACTATTTTAATCCATATTTTATAGTTATCTCGCTTCATATATATCAATAATCAATACTTATATATGGATTATAAAATCATTATTTGATAAATGTATGTTTTTGTTTAGATTTTTCTAAAATGTTGTGTTGTTTAAACCAGTTTTTTTTTGCTAATTGGTTTGTTAGGTTCAAACAGAAAACCAAACCGAATTAGCATGTGGTTTTAAGTTCGAATTAGGTTTTCTCAAATATTGATAGGTTCAGATTGTGGTTTCAACCAGAAAAGTACCAACCCGAAAAACCCGCAACCCGACCCGATGAACACCCCTAACCTCACCTCCTACATCTTTCACACCACCTTCACTTGACAAAAGGTATACTCAAGTGAGTGAAGGTGGGGGCATTAATTAATTTTTTTAATTAATATTAATTAAAAATAAAAATAAATAAATTTATATTAATGAATAATAAACATAAACTAAATTATATAAATTAAAAATAAACATATATAAAATTCAACAATATTATATTTTTTGATAGTTTTTTGTTTGTTATCGATATATGTTCGCCTGGTTCCATTGAGAGCCATTGAGATGATCAAAGTTAAGCGAGAGAATTTTTACTTATCACACGTAAATCCATTTATTTTGTGAAACACTCGTTTTGAGAACGAAATCTGTTTTAGATCGCTTTTGTTGTTTTTTTATAGCTGCGGAATCGTTGGCAAAAAGGTTGCGACTTGTGAAGAGATGAACTAAATTTGCAAACAGGTGGCAAATGGATAGTTAAATCTTCAACCTCAATTGATGATCCATCAAGTGAAACTAAACAAACATAGATAAAAAATCTATATTTATACTATATAATAAATAAAGGTTTTTAATGTTACGTATCGCCTCTATATTTATTTTTATCATTTTATCATTTTTTTACGTCTCTCTTTTCTATTAAATACAACTGTATCTTTTAATAATAATATATTTTAAAGAAAATATTAATTACACTAATAAAACACATTTATTTTAAACCATCTCTTGTTATAAGAAACTTTGAACTAATTATGTAACTTTTAGTTTCAATCGAATAGAAATAAAAGTCAAATTACATTAAATAGTAATTAACGTATTTTCGAAACTCAATTATATATTAGTTTTTATATATTTTGAATTTTGTTTTCTATCCTTAGTATATGTTACATTTTACACCTGTAAAATATATGCATAAATATTCAAGAATTTTATGTATTGATATTTTCACCTCATTTGTATTACACGGGTTATAAGCTAATTTTAAATATGGTGGAGTTTGATGAAGTCTAGTTATATTGGGTTGTTCAGCTACACTTTGATGGGCTCTTAATTGTTGGGTTTCTCATAAAAAAACCAGTGGCCCAATAAAAGAACTAATGGAAACAATGAACCGTGAATAAAAAGAATTTTAGGGGATCATTATCTCTTTTCTTTCCTGGAGTGGTGACGGCACCAAGAAAGCAACAATGTGAAGGTTTTATTTTCGTAAGTTCTTTTTGGTTTTATTTTTGTTTTGATTGATTTAGCCACTATGTCCGCCTAAATCAATCATAGTTCTGACATTTAGGTTTATTTTCTAGATTTTGATTCGAATTTTATGTAAAACGATTATATGGTCCGTTTATTTGAATTGTTTGTTTGTGTGATTCTTGATCTTAAACCCGGATCTAATCCGGTATATTTTAGATTGTTAATAAACCTGAAACCAAATGACCATTTGCAAAACTCGTTGACATTCCTATACTCGTTTCGATCCACAAGTATGGCGATTTTAGTATCTGAGATTACGATTTCCATCAAATTACCTTTATCTGCATTCTGTTGTTATACGAGTGCCGGAACAACCATTCACACGTGAACCTACTACTCATGCTGCATCCTTAACTTCAAAATTAATGCCTAAAATATATGTATCGACAGATTCGAAGTCGGTATGGATTTTGCACTCAAATGGGAAGGATCCGTGTTAAAAAATGACTCCATTTTTAACATTTTTTTCAATTTGCTAATTATTGCTTATTTTTCCTTGCATAATGGGCTTGGCCTTGTTTTCTCTCGTTTGGCTTTGGGAAGTTCTGCCCCTTTGTTTCCCTTGTTCACAGTACTTCATTTCAAGACTAAAATTCTTGTTCTTCATCTGCTGCCTACTTACGAGCTCCATTGATTGCTCTGATGATTGCACGTGATTGCTTCGTTACCGTTGGTATGCTCCTCTATAAAGCGTCGCTCCTCTTGCTTCAATGAGGGTGAACGATCTTACGATTTGAGCCGTCTATTGCATCTGTATGTTTTGGGTTTCTTAAAACCTCGTTTTGGTCTTGTAATTCCAGTGTTGATTAAAGGGAATAAAACCGTGATTTCATGTTTTTTTGACAATCCATGACCACATACAAGAGCGCCCTATGATCACATACTCCTTTGGTACATGTATGGGCAATTTGTATTTCAGAGATCACAAATTCCAGTAAAATAGCTTCCATGGTATTAGATAATGGATTGAATATTACATTTAGCAAACTTTAGTTTCGAAACCACTGATTCCAGCTGTTGACCACCAAAGCCTAGATGTCGGCCGGCTCAACATATTTTGTGCCCTAAAGCGAACATTGAAATTGAGACTTTTTGTGAAAGTTTTACAAATACATAAAAAAATTAAAAAAGTAATTTAATGGAGCGTCAAAACGTATAATGTTGACATAAAAGTTATGAAATTATCATTTCTTTCTGAGAACATGTAAATTGAGAATACAAATTAAAGTATTTTTGATTTTTGGGGCCTTTCAAATTTGGGGGCCTAAAGCGATTGCTTTAGTTGCATGTACTGTAGAGTCACCCCTGTCTAGATGGCATTGACGGATCCACTGAGAAGAAACGTATAATGTAAAAAATCAACAACAAAAGTGAAAATAAGTGAGATCGTATGTAAAATCATGACTAAAAAGCACAGATACACAAGTATCAAGAACAGAGAATATCATTGGGAGTACTTTTTTTTAAGGCGAACATTGAATGTTGTGACGTCGCACCCCCGTTACATGGGAGAGCCTCGTCCAACTCCAGCCAATATGTTGTCTTAACCGGACCCACTTGGCGGTAGAGTTGGAGAGCTTTCAAGGAAAAACCCCACCCAATATGGCCCCTTGCGGGTTTGAGGGAGAGCCGAGGCTCGAACCCTGGATCAGCGTGGGTAAAACCTAGGTGCATCAGTCTAAGAGCTAGACCTCATTTGCGATGCCGCTGAAATTAATGGTGGTGGCACTGCACCACAACCGTGGCAAGGATCGAACCCGGATCCCATGTGACTTCGGGCCTTACCTCAACCACTACAACACAACCTCTTTGGCTAATTCAATTATCCAAAATACTATACACATATTATTAATGGTTTTAATATGTTTATTAATATGGTCTTTATTTTTATATTTTCATTTTGGCCGTCATCATCCAACAAAAGAACACACTCGGCTTTTTTTCTTCTTGTAGCTCCAGATCGTTTTTTGTTCATTTCTTTCTTTAAACAAATAATATAATCTTAATATGTTATTAGTAAGACATTTTGTATACAAAATAAACAAATAATAATAATATACTTATGAAAATTTTATGGTTTGACGATAAACCGATGTTCTTCCATTAACAAACTAAAATAAAATGGGCAAATTAAATTTTAATAATTCAAATTATGACTCATTGTCAATAATACTTCATATTAACAGTTTGGCCGGTAGCAGTCCCGAATTTCACTTTTATTCTCAATATCAATTCCAATAGCATAATTTTCATAGATTTACTCTTAATTTACACTTGTTTTCACTTAAAATGATGATTTTGAATGAAATTGAGAAACGTACAAGAGAAATCGATTGAGAATCGAGGGTAATCTATGATGTTTATACTACTGGCAAGGACTGCCCTTTCTTGACAACAAAAGTGAAAGTAGGAATCTCAGCAACTATACTGTTAATATGTATTATTATCAGTTACTGAGTCATAGTTTGAATTATTAAAATCTAATTTTTCAAATAAAAATAGATCAAGACACAACATACTCCATATACAGTTGTTCGATTTGGTATTTTTCAAGAAAAAAACATGCTTAAAATCGTATAACTTTTGATTCATCTACAACTCAAAATTAAGGTCCCATCAATCCTGATTTATCTCATGCTACTTCGTGTTCACGTTAAAAAAGGGAAATGCAATTACATTCTTTTAATCTCCTTTATGCTGATAGCATGGCGTCGATATTCTCTTTGTACATGCTTCTTTTGTTTATTAAATCATTACATATTGTTTTTTTTTTAATAAGATATCAACAGGGGTTTCACATTTCACTCTCCCAAAATAAGTTGCATTTTTTATGGCTTTCAAACCGAATAAACTGACTTCAAACTTACAATATTACTTTTTACCGTTGACATGTCTCACTCGCATTGCAGTTTTTATTACTTTATCATCTAAATTTCAACAAAAGTCACCATACAATAGGGAGGGATGTTTAAAAAAATTCGAATCTAAAACCGAACCCGAATTATCTGAAATTCTGATGTAAACTTCTTAAACTTTGTTTTCCAATTGTTGAATCCATAAACTTGTAACTTTTAGCTAACATAAGAGTCCTTTAATATGTTTACGTAAACAAACTGACATTTAATTTTTTTTTAACGACGACTCACATGCCCATCAATACTCCTACTCACATACCCATCAATAATATTTTAATACAGAAAGTTTTAGCATAAATAAGTCGCTGATTTTGTAAAATGTTGGTTTAGGCATAATACAAGTGTTTACTGGAGTTGCGTTAGCTTCATTTTGTTGTCGTTGCCGTATGATAAAATGCAGCTTCCTTAGTCGCCACAAAAGTAGAAGTCTTCTATACTTCACGTCCACCCTTCCTCACAATCTTCTACGTGTTGAAATTAAAGCCATGGTCCCCTCGAGTGTAATTGTAAGAGGTGGCATCTCTTCCTATGTCGCCTTCATAAATGTGCCCTCTTGATAGTCGTTTGCATTGCATGGTTTAAATCGTATTCCGTGTCATTTACTCGAATAAAAAATGAATTGATGTTTGACATTAGCAAATTTTCTATTGAAAGCCCGAGTTATGGAAATTTTAAAGATAGATGAACAATTAAGAATATGACAAATTAAATAGACTAAACAAAAAGAGTATAAACTCTGATAAATATAAACTAGATCGGGGAATACAAGGTCAGTGGTCTGAGCAAAAAAAGCGATCGTGGGGCAGAGATAGCAGTTCGAACCCCACACCTTGACCTTGGTTGAGAACCGTGAGCCGATTGCCCCTGCGATATTCTTGGGCGTGGGTATCGCAGGCCGGTTAGCAAGTCCGGAAAACTCGTTTTTTTTATAAACTAGATAAAAATAGATCTGTGACGGTGACCCCATGTATGTCGTGAAGAAATACGTGATTTCAGAGAGGTAATTAATATAGAAAATGGATATTTTCTTTATTCTCTCTTTAGACCATCCGTAGTGATTTCACGCCCGCCTCTTCACGTCAGCCACAAATCAACACATGGGCAATCACTGCCCAGAATCACTAAGATGTGTAGTGGTTTCACGTCCCCACATTAGTGAGTGAATTTTTTATTTTATTATGTTAATTTTTATAAACAGTTGATATTTATTTTTTAAAATAATTTTTTATTACTTGAAATGTCGATTCAAACTCGTTAAAAAATTACTTACGTGACAAAAAATATTTTTTTATAAAGCAACTCCGTTTTCGTTAAAATTTATACCTGAATGATCAGAAATAAAATAAACAAAATCATGTATTTTGTTTTTTATAAATAATTACCGAGCAGAGTTATTTGAAAAAAATCAAATTAAATCTTTAACTAAATATTTAATAAAAAGAAAAGAAAAAGAAATAGTGACGTGTAAAAGATTGATTGGAAGACATTTGCCCCTCTCCCCCGTGCCCCCCCCCCCCCAAATTCCCCATTGATCACGCCCTACTAACACCGCCGCGGTGTTCCTAGACATTAATGGCTAAGTTGGATCACGCCAGGCCATTCACGCCATCCAATGGCCTTAGGGGACTGCGAGTGGAAGCGGGTTCGAGTGCGGGTAGGGTGGAACACCGCCGCATCCTCTGCGAGTTCGATGGCGGGTAGCGGGCGGGTAGTTCTAGCGGGTATATGTACCCGTTGAAATGGTATGTTTTACCCATTGAAAATGAAAAAAAGACCGTTGAATGTTACCGTTGAACGGCTATATGCCGTTTAAAATAAAAAAAACTTTAAATTATTTAATTTATCCTCTATAAATACATAAATCCAATATTCTCAATCCACAAAAAATACATACCATCTCCTCTATTATTTATATAAAAATACTATGGATTCCAAAAAAGTTTATAAACCGAGAGGCGGTTCTAGCCGTAAAAAAGTGTCCAAACCGAGAGGCGGTTCTAGCCAAGAAATTCCCACACAACCGTATACTCCATACCCCGTTCTTCCCAACAACCGTATCCTCAAATACCGGTCATGCCTACGCAAGTTTCACCGGGTCAATACACCTATCCCTTACAAGATCAAGCAAGTTTTTATCCTTTTGCACCTCGATACCACAACTTACCATTTCGTAAACCCACCCGTCAAGAAGAACGTTCACTTCTCATCTTTGATGATAGTGACGATTACAATGTTCACGAGGATCCTAGCTTAGAACATAATCGAAGAAATTATACATATCCAAATATCGAAGATGAGGAAGAAGATGAAGGTTAAAAAGAAGATGAAGTCGAAAAAGAATATGAAGTTGAAAAAGAAGATGAGAAGATGGAGGTTAAAGTTGAAGAAGAAGAAGAAGATGAGGCGGTCGAAGTTGACGAAGAAACCGTCAAAAAGGTAAATTCATAAACCGTGTGCCCCGTCAACCGTGGACTCCCACGCAAACTGAAGCTTTGTGTAAGGCTTGGTGCCATATTTACGAAGACCCGGCGATCTGAAATCAACAAAAGCGAGATCATTTTTTGGAGCGGATACTCGAGCATTACAATAATCTAGTTGGAGGAAGCACCCGAAGTAGACACCAAGTTAATTCAAAGTGGATTTCTTTGAATACAACCATGTGTCACTTCAACGGATGTTGGATTCAAGCGGTATGTATTTTTTTTTACTTTTATTTATTGTTAATATATTTTTTTAAATTAATATATTGTTTATTTAATATTTTATAGGATTGTCTACGTGCTAGTGGGGCCAACGATTTGGATGTAATGAAGAAAGCGTTAAGTGACTACAAAATAAAAAATAAAAAAACTTTTAACGAAGTCAAATGTTGGGAGATTGTACGGGTTCATGACAAATGGATCCGTCTACCGTTGATGGATGAGGAGTTTGATACTCAATCCGATCATAAAAGGAAGTCGGGGGACACGGGTTCAAACGACGAACATTTCACTAGTTGGGCACCCGACCTAAACGAAGACGCGACACCATCAAGACCAACACAAAAAACAAAGAAGTCGTCCGAGTCGCCTTCAAGCAAAGGAAGTGTGGTCGAACAACTTACATGCTTTGTGAATATATATGAGGATATGATTAATAAATTCGTTGATTCAAGAAAAGGGAAAAGACGACGACATACGGTCTTTGGTGAATGAGCAACTTTAGGCCGTCAAGTCTGAACGTATGAACTAAGAATTTAAATTATTTTCGGAACCGCACGAACATTTAACCGGATCGTTGTTGGAAATAATCTTGAAACGGAAAAGAGAAATAGCCGCAAAGTATGGTTGGTCGTGTGATTTTTAATTTTTTAGGTGTTTTTTTAAGTTGTTTTAACTAATTGTCTTTTTTTTTATTTATTGTTTTTTAATTTCTTATGTATTTTTAATTAATTAATTAAAGTTTTGTTTATTAATTTTATTTGTTTTAATTTATTTAAAAAAAAATAAAAGGGTTAGAGGGTACCAGTCCCACTATTTTGGGAGTGTAATTTAGCTAATTGAGGTTGCATCTCATGATTGGTGTAATTTAGAAGGGTACTTTGTTTGGAAGGGTACCACTCCTACCCCCGTTAGCTTCTAAACCCATCCCGGATTTGCATGCCAATCAAGATCCCTTTACCACTAAAGTAAATAGTCTCGAACACACTCCGATTAAAATTCAACAATTATGCTAAAGTTGATTCAAAATTAAAGTAGAATCATAAAACATATGATATATAAATACAATTATGAAAAAGACAGTCATGAGTTTACTAAACATACAGGAAAATGATTTTGTATTAGTATTGTTTATTTAATATGTAAATACGAACACTTCATCCGATGGTGTAAACGAGCCAAGTCACTCGAGATCGTCTTGTTAGAAATTCAAATAGATTTGGGGTTAAACAAACTTAAGCTTGAACTTAAACACGAGTCTAAATTAAAGTTTATTTAATTAACAAGCTTGAGCCTCAACTCAAGCCTAAATTAAAGATCACTTAATTAAAAAAACTTGAACCCAAGTTTCTCATAATGATCTTATCTAGGTTAACATGTCTAAAACAAGCCAATGATTGATATAAATATAGTAATTTTCATATTACATAAAAGATATATAATTAAAAAAAAGTAAAGATTACATTTTTTATTTATTTCATACTTCCAACAAAAGGTTTATGAGATAAACATTGAGAAGAAGACAGATTAAAATACAAATTATGTCCTTTATAAATATATAAAAATTTTAAAGTGTGTTCTTATACTTTAATAATTACACTATATGTTTTTTCTTAGAAATTTTACATATTCATTATCATTTCCACTAATTGATGTTAGTTTTTTTTTAAATCCAATCATGTGCAGAGGGTGGTCGGCGAAGATGGTGGTCGCCGAAGCTGACGTCGAAAGTTGTTGCGAATTCGGGTCATCGTGATGGAAAGAGAGAGAGTAGAGATAGAGAGAGAATGAGATTTTATAAAAGAAAGTTTGGGTTTTAATTAAGTTTTTCATCCTTTGTATGATAAAATGATCATATTATATTTATACATAATTAAACTTAATAAAAAAATTAATACTAGTTGGTGAAAACAACAATAAACATGAAAAATAGTATATCATCGGAATACGAAATTCACGGAATAAGATGTTCGATCTATACGAAACGTATTACGCTTTCATTTCCTGCCATATTAATTCATTATACTAATAATTAAAATTAAAAGAAAAAACTCATGGCTCCCACCCCTCTCTCCCTCCTTTGCGCTCTTCTTCTCACACTTCCCCTTGCCATCGTCTTCACCATCAACCACGACACCACCACCACAACTACCACCGCCACCACCATTCCTCCTCTACGTCACCGAACCCTCATTTCACCACCACCCAGAAAAACTAAAACCCATTTACAAAACCCCATCAACAAACCGCCCAACATTTTTCCGCCACCTTCGCCGCCATTTCTTAAAAAAACTGACGTCATTTACGATGATGATACGTCACTTTTCCAGCTGGCATCTCGGGTCAACCCGAACCCATCACTCGCCGGTGCACCGAAAAAGCTCGCATTCATGTTTCTAACCACCGGGCCTCTACCGTTTGCTCCACTCTGGGAGCTTTACTTCAGCCGGACCAAAAAACAGAATCTATACAACATATACATACACGCCGGTCCTAACGTCCGACACGACGTACTGTTTCAAGGCGTGTTCAATAACCGCACCATCCCATCCAAACCCACGGGCCGCCACACTCCCTCACTCGCCGCAGCTCACCGAAGACTACTAGCACGCGCTCTACTCCACGACCCGTCAAATTACATGTTTGCCCTTCTCTCCCCTTCTTGCATTCCTATTCACTCTTTCGATTTCACGTATGAAACACTTGTGAAGTCTAAAAACAGCTTCATAGAAATCCTCGAAAACGAGCCCGGCGCGTGGGGGAGATGGGCGGCGCGTGGAGACATGTCAATGCTTCCGGAAGTGGAGTTTGGGAGTTTCAGAATTGGGTCTCAGTTTTCGGTTTTGACACGTCGTCATGCCACGGTGGCAGTTAATGACACGCGTATATGGTCTAAGTTTAAACTGCCGTGTTTGAAGGAAAATATATACAGGTGTTATCCTGAGGAGAATTACTTCCCTACGCTGCTGTCCATGGTAGATAGGAGAGGGTGCGTGCCAGCTACGCTGACGTACGTTGATTGGAAGGAACGGCATGATGGTCACCCGCATACATTTCACAGATCGGAAGTGGGTTCGGAGCTGATCAGATCCATCCGTCGAAGGAGGCCGAGGTACGGTGATGAGAATATCAAGGGTTCAGATGCGTCTGTGACGAGGCGGAATTACCCGTTTCTGTTTGCGAGGAAATTCGGGTCGGATACCGTAGGTGCGTTGATGGATATTGCAAACGACGTCATTTTAAGAGAGTAGTGAGATGTAAATATCTAATAAGGTATAGTGCCCAGGGCAGAAGGCGGGACCAAACCCGTGCTCTATGATTGTAATAAATGGAGGTTATAATCGACATTTCTCATTTCTTTAATCATTTTAGCTTATTTTCTCATTAATTGTAATTATTATTATAAGACTAAGCGTACTGGTCGTTAAAGCTTCATCCACATCAACATTAAGGGTGTTAAATACGAAAAACACTTTTGTCAAATTGGTGCGTCAAAAGGCACCCTGGTCAAGCCTATAACTGCGTGAGAGAGAATAGATGGGTCCACTCTTTGAACTAATCTCTACATTTGCTTTTTTTTAGGTTTTTTATTTTTATTTTTAGTTAAATTACTACACACCAGTGAAGACATAGTTTAGTTAAAGCTCCACGGACTACGTATCAGTGACGTGGATCAAGGGAATAAAGGAAGAAGAAGAACGTGGAGGTTGTTCATTGAATTAGAAGCATCAAGTGGCAAATAGAAAGGAGTGTCGTCTATCTTGAAATCATCGAACATCAGAAGATTTTGAATCACGATTGACGATTATCAACTTCGGGTTGTTCCTCAAGGATTAAATAGATTATAACTCAACCGAAACAAACAATAATTGGAATAACTCTTCAATAACTTTATTATAACTGGAAAATATAACTCAAAAAATCAATTACAATATCTCTCACTCTTATGATGAAACCCTAACACGGTAACATCTATTTATAATGTTAAACCTAATGAACCCTAACTTGGTCATTAAGTTTCCCATTAAAATCCCTAACACGTGGGTTGGGCCTGTATCATGGGTCAAACAACAATTGAGCTAACAATCACCCCCCAATTGTTGTATCCGAACCACCCCCTAATTTCCGACTCTCTTCAACTTTAATCTTGTCATCTTTGTCTTGATTCTCCCGAGACACTTCTTGATCTCTTGCAGTGTTCTTTGGGGTCCACTTAGCTTGAACAAACACATGCTTCTTGTGATCACTACACGTCCTTCCTTGGGGCTTGAATGTTTTGCTTGACTTTTCCTTTGACTTCTTGAACTTTGTTCCTTGGACTCTAAACTTTGGAACTTGTATCTTTGATTGGAATCTGACTCGTGGTTGGCTTATCATCTTTCAGTCTAACTCTTTGAAGATCTCGACCCACAAAGTTCTTCACTCCAATGCTAGCTTTTACACCAGGACTTGCTACCTTGATACTAATCTTGTATAGACGGTTCTTGGCCCTTGTCACCTTCATCAAAAGCTTACCTGTATCATCATGAATGGTTAGCAAATCATGTTTCATGTGGATGTCACATCCAACTTTCGTTGCTTGACCAAGACTTATGATGTTTCTACGTAGGCTCGGGATGTAGTAAACATCGGTTAACAGGCGTTGCTCCCCCATTTTCCCTTCTAGCATTACCGACCCCTTACCCCGAATGTCAATACAAGATCCGTCTCCGAATTTCACCTTTCCCGTGACTCGTTCATTCAACTCATAAAAATAAGCACGATTACCCGTCATGTAATTCGATGCTCCGTTGTCGAGATACTAAGTGTCTTTCTCCATTGGCTCGGTGGTATTACCTTTTCTTCAACGAGGAAAACTGTATCTTGATCACATCTCATCATAAACAAAGCGGGATCCTTGACTTCGACCAAGTTGGCCTCTTCCTGTTTCCTCACAGCTTCTTCTTCCTGATTCTTTATACGATCCGGACAATGTGACGCAAATTGACCGAATTTATCACATAGATAGCACTGAACATGCGATATATCCTTCTTTTCTTTTTGGCGAACATTAGTTCTCCCTTGACTTCTTTGATCCATCATCTTGATCATCATCTCGACCTTGTCTTCTTACTTGGTTCTCATAACCTCGGTTTGTGTACCGATCACCAGAACCTGAAAATTTAGATTTGTGAAACATAAGCTTACCTTGGGTCTCGGTTTCCCCCTCTTCTTCCCTTACCCGTTCTTCGTATGCTTTCTGTCGTCCCACAACATCTTCAAACCCGATAGTCTTGAGATCTAAAACTTGTTCAATCGAAGCCACAATCTGAATGTACTTGCTCCGGGGTAGGCTTTTGAGGAACTTCTTCACCAACTTTGATTCCTCAATCACCTCTCCCAAAGCCGCCGCCTTTGATGCCGGACCAGAGAGCTTCGCCACAAACTCGTCTATAGTCTCCGTCTCCTTCATCGTCATTCCATCAAACTCGGACATGAGTGTTTGCAATCTTGCCTCTTTAACCCTATCGGCCCCCATATTACGCGTCTTAATCGCGTCCCAATCCCCTTGGCCGTCTCTAGGTTACCCACTTGCAAGATCGTAGTCTCCGGGATCGATTGAAACAACAACGCAATAGCTACGTTGTTCTTGTCGGCTTCAACCGTACCTGGGTCTATAGCATCCCAAACCTTATGCACGTTCATGATCACCTTCATCCGCATAGCCCATACCATATAATTGGTAGGGTTAAGCATGGGACATTGGAACGCCGTCGTGTTCCCGCTCCCACCGCTTATCTTTGGAGTTTCTTTATCACCCATATTTTTCGGTTTCCTTTGGTACGTAACCGGCGTAGATGGGTTTTGACGTAAACTTGTCAAACCCTAGCCGTGATACCCCGATCACAACTTAAACACACCATCACCATCACCATCGTTTAAAAAGAAAAACCAATTCCTCAATAATTTAAATAACCACTTGGATAGCAATATCAATATACTGCCTCTCAAACGCTTTTCACCACCAATTTGTGAAACCAACTTGATAGCTATCCAAGTATTAAATCACCTTGACAGCTCCTCACAAAATCCACAGACAAACAAAACCTTATATATTCAGATTATCCACCCAAAAGAAAAAAACAAATGATCACAGCAAAACTTCACTTATTCTTCTCTTTTGTCTACGTACAACACAAGCAAAAAACAACTTTTTTTTCTTTTGAATTGCACGAGCCCCAAGAACAAACAAAAATTGAGATTTGTGATTTCCTGTTTGCTTTTGTCGTCAAAGCCGCCGCCGACCAATACCGAAAATTAACCGACTTGTAATTTCGTAAACAAGATCCGGTGATAAAAGGTCAAGAGCTTAAACCTCGCTCTGATACCAATTTAAGGATTGAATCGATTATAACTCAACTGAAACAAACAATAACTGGAATAACTCTCCAAGAACTTTATTATAACTGAAAAATATAACTTAAAAAACCAATTACAATATCTCTCTCACTCTTATGATGAAACCCTAACCCGGTAACATCTATTTATAATGTTAAACCTAATAAACCCTAACTTGGTCATTAAGTTACCCATTAAAACCCCTAAAACGTGGGTTGGGCCTGTTTCATAGGCCAAACAACAATTGAGCCAACAATTGTTCCTTTTGTTTTATGTTCATCATTAAGAAATCAGTGGAAACAGAAACAGGAGTATCAAATCTGTTGAATGCAATAAAGAAACGTCAATTAAAGCAAGCCAGTTAAACAATCAAAGGGAATCTTCATCATCAGAATTGATCGTAATCATGTTCCTGTTCTATTTAAAAAGTTCGTTTTAGTTTTTGAATTCCAATTCAATCAAAATCAAATCTATTTAAGTCCCATTTGTAAATTCAAATCCTAAAACGAATCCATATAAGAACCAAAAAAATATGTTCGTTCTTATACATTGACTTTTTGAAAACAACCTTTGTTCAAACCTAGAATCGTGAACTAGGGAAATCAGTCACTAAATCACGAATCAAAGTGTCAAAAGAAACACAACAACGAAAGAAAGTAAGGACCAAAGAAAGGAACATAAGGAATTGTTGTAGACTGTCACACCCCCAAAATCCACTAACGGAGTTATACCGCGAGGCGTGTGACAAACCAGGATCGTCGTCATTAGTTACAATGAATGACTCTATATGAGTTTTAAAAATACCATTAAATATTGAAGTAAATGCGGAAGCGTAAACGTTAATATTAAATTCAAAGTAATTGCACGCAACAAAAGCGTCAAGTAATGTAAATAATGTGTAACAAATCATTGTTCACTTAATGATAAAACCAATGCGACTCCATGATGCATCCTAGTCCTGATGTGTACCATAGTGACCTCAGAAAACATGCTTAAAGTGTCAACACAAGGTTGGTGAGTTCACATGTTTGTAAGTAAATAAAATGTTTGAGTGTTTGCAAGATCCACATACATAAGTCACACCTATTGTTAGCAAGACAAAGTACAAGTTACTCTAAGCGTTCGCAACCGAAGCTGACTGTTTGTGTTTGAATGCCTTCCACCATTGCTAACATCAACAATGGAAAATGTTTAGGACAATCTTACACCCGTTCGACCTCCAGTCGAGTTAGCACGACTAACGCGGGTGGGGCTTGTCAGAACCCAGTAGTACTACTCAAAATTTCCTCGCTATGTTCCAATACTAACGGTTCGAGAGTGTAAGGACTTAGTATGTTATGTTTGCGTTTAAGTAAACAAGTGGTAATGAAATATTATGTGGTCCATGTTTGTTTGTGTGCATGTTTCTCCCCCAACAGGAAAATAAGTAAAAGGGGCCGTGAAACTCACCTTAGAGTGCATGCAAGACTGCAAGTGTTGTACCGGTGGCCCGCTAAAGGCTACCTAACATGTATAAGTCTATAAGTGTATGTTCGTATTGGCTCATATAAACCCTTAGTATCCAAACAATCCAAATTGTTTATAAGTTTTGAAAAGATTAACATATTTGACTAGTTTGTCCAAGTTTGACTTTTGTTGTCCAAGTTTGACTTTTGTTGTCCAAGTTGACCCGATGACCCGTTGGTGATTCAATTATCAAATTAGTGTTTGTTTATGTTCACATGTAGGTTGAATATGTCACCCTAAGCAATAGCCACAATATATATATATATATATATATATATATATATATATATATATATATGTATATCATGTACAAGAACTAGTTCAACTAGAATAACAAAACGTTTTGGTGAGCGGTGGTATCTTCCTTAATGTTTTAGAGTCAAGATAAAAGCTTTAAGTGTCATAACCACTAATTAACAACCAATTAGTGTTATTTAAGATGTTTTAAGGCATTCGTGTGAGTTACAAGTCAACTCTAGATGAACATGTTGCAAAAATTGATGATTTGTCAAGTTATTGGAATCTAAGTTTTTTCGGTCAGATTTAGGGTTGTGATTATGAATTTTATTTGCCAACCAAACGAATGAAATAAAATCTGAAAATATTTGCACAGCAACTTCAACATCTCTTGGTGTTTGTATATTTTTCCCTTAATTTTAAAGTAACTCTAAAGTTTTCAAATAAAATATTTGGGATCAAAGGTAACAGAATCTTACTGTTCAGAGTTATCAAATGTCAAAAATTACTAAAAATCGACTATTCAGGCTACGCATGCAAGACCAATTGGAAAATCTTGCAGACACATAAAATATTCATTAGAAGAAATAATGAAGTCAAAATCTTTTAAATTGGGGGAGTTATGCCCTCGGGAATCAGACCGAAAATCTGCCATCCCAAAACAGATTCGACCTTCAGTTTTATTTTCCAATTTTTGGTTGATCAAAACTTTTTAGAAAAATATGAGATCGGTTGGGTTTGAAAGTGGACTCCTTGAAATTAACTCTAGACTCAAGAAACAAGCCAATTGGATCTGTTACTATCTAGATGTGATACTTACACAAACGGGTTAGGGTTTTCATCAACAACAAATCTATACAAACATCATGTATGATCATAATAAACATTCAATTTAACAACTTTGATTGTTTTGACTCATGTTTGGATCAACTAGGGTTTTATCACAAAACAATAGAATCGGATTAGAAAACTTACGTAGATGCGTTAGCAATAGCAAGGATTGATCAAATACGCGTTTAATGGCAAGAAACAAGATCGATTCGTTGGTGAATTGGGGTGATGTTTGCGTCGGCGTCAAGGGGGGTGTTGGGGCTGATTATTTTCGAAAATATGAAGAATGGGAGTTTAGGTTTTATAAATTCTTTATATATGTACTCCATGGGCCTCAAAATGGATAAAAATGTAAGTCTAGGAGGCCCGTGAACTCATTAAATGATTTAAAATACATTTAATTAAATCTAACCATATAAAATAGTTTCTAATATTTATTTTTATAAAGATCTATTTATAAAAATCACTAAAGCAGTAAAAGTCACAACGTTACGTGTAAACGTACGTGATTTCGCAAAAGTCTACAATTTACGCATAAAATCACATAACACGTAAATCCACATAATTTATACTAAATATAAATTAAGAATTGTTCAAAATATTATTTTTAGTTAATCACCAACGTTCGGGGACATACTCGTGCGATTCGGTAATTCTTCGAATTACCGATACGCGAGTGTTTGTGCGAATAACCGACAACTTAATTAACCCTAATTAATTTGAGATAACTGATTTTGTGTTAACGGAGTTAACCTGAAAATGTTGGATGTCACATCATCCCCTTGTAGAAAGAATTTTCGTCCCGAAAATTAAGTGAAGTCACTAGTTGTCTGAAACAAAAATTTTGGATTGTCACATCATCCCCTTGTTAAAAGAAATTTCGTCTCGAAATTTAATTAGTATCGTTCGTGTTTGCAATTGACTGTTTGAAAAGTTAGGGATACTTTCGCATCATCTGATCCTTGCGTTCTCATGTGAACTCCGGTCCACGCTTCGAGTTTCAGCGTTTTGACCTCTTGGTCCAAGATTTAGAATAGTTACTGTTCACCCACGTGTAACTCTTCCAAGGAAAAAAAGAAAAACGAGTGTCTCGTCGGATTGTCATTTCTTTAGGTTAGAAAAGTGAAAGATAATGTGTACACCACTAAGCTTTCTTTCGGTAGGTTCGGTCGATAATTAGCTAGACCAATCCTCCACGGGATTTTGAATGATCCAACATATCATGGATTTGGTTTGTCTCGTTTGCACAGAACGAATTTCGGATACTGCCATGCGATTTCGGATTTGCATGATTTCTCTCTATAGTCTTGAGCACGTGTTCGGGACCAGTAGGTTGACTATCACCCACTTCAGCCCAACAGATAGGTGATCGACATGTGCGTCCATACAGCGCCTCGAACGGTGTTGTTTTGATGCTGGTGTGGCAACTATTGTCGTAGGAGAACTCCACTGTCGATAAGAGAATCTCCCAACTGTTACCAAAATCTATTGTTCAAGTTCATAACATGTCTTCAATGATCTGAATTATACATTCGCTCTGGCCATAGGTTTGGGGATGTTACGTTGTGCTCGTATCCAGGTGCATGCCCAGAGCTTTTCGTAATGATTTCCAGAAACGTGAGGTGAATCGAGCGTCTCGATCAGAAATGATCAAAATTGGCATTCCGTGCCAAGAGACTACTTGTTTCAGGTAAATGCGAGTTAGCTTCTCCATCTTATCAATTTCTTTGATCGCAAGGAAAAGAGTGAATTTGGTCAGGCGATCAACGATCACCCAGATTGGGTCACATTCGCTAGGCGTTCGAGGTAGTTTAGTGATAAAGTCCATGGAAATCTACTCCCAGTTTCAACGGAATTGCCGGTTGCCGAAACAAGCCAGGCGGCTCTTGATATTCGACTTTGCATTGCTACAGGGTACAAGAAACAACTTTATTCTTCGAATTAGTCACTATCACCGAGAATAAGAGACACAGTTCAATTTGACGACTTTTGGCGATAGATGGTCGAACTCTATTGGAAGATTTAATAACATAATTGAGTCATGAAAAGGTCTAGGTAGGGAAAACAAGTGAGGGTATGAACTATTTCATTCCAGTAGTTTAGTCAATAGGCCAAGCGTGTATCCAGAGTAAGATAACATGGTTAAGCTGGTTAAGCCTCTTTCATCTGAGTATGATGTTGCGTGTTCGAGTACTACGACGGTTGATCCGTTGACATGGGCCTGGATTCAGGTTCGTGTTTGGCATCGGACACGGATGCCAGGAGAATTTCTTCATTAATCCAAGCGGGTCGATCAATGTCGAAAGGTAGCTCTTGTCACCTATCATAACCAATCATTACTTTATTAGCGTCAAATATAACGAGCGAAGAGTAGAATAACCTAATTCTTTTCTCATATTTTTGCCAAAGAGATTGAGCTTAGACGTTTCATCCAGGGTAGACCGCAATGCATCCATTGGGGTAATTGCCTTCTCGACTAAGTCGTTGTGTATCGTAAGTTGCAGAGTTAATAGTTTTGGTTGGAATTGAAGAGGAGTTTTGGAGATCGGATGCCTTACGTTAATTGGGAATGGTTGCGGCTTTCCAGATGCTTGTTTTACGGATCTAGTCTTGGTGAAATAGAATACTTCGAGTTGAGAAACAAGTTCTTGGGTGAAAAGAGCTTCAAGTCTACGTACCATACTGAGGAGCAAAGGAAGACACAATGAGAGAGTATGCCACATTCGGGGTGAACCACCTTGTAGGTCATGTCGACTTTTGTTAGGATTTATCTGGGGAAAGTAATAACTGATGCAAGGGATAATGCATGAATCATTTGGAAAATATCTCAATTGAGGGGGTTTCAACACTTTATGCTTAAGGATGTGTCTTCATAGATTATCGGCTCGTGTAGTGATAAAGAGTACTAAGTTCAAGTGTGAAGGTGTACCACCGATGTACGAAACACCAAGAAAGAAATTATCTGGGGTGATTTGGAATTGGTAAGTCTGCCGCGTTGATAAGATTTTATGCTCTATCCATCACGGGTCGGTGCTTTAGTCACGTAGCGAGATGACAAGATAAGAGGTGTGTTAAACCATTCGTGGTGTAAAGGCAAAACAAGGAAAAATGTGGTCATCACTGGTAAGATCGTTTCACGAGCTTGATTTGTTATTCGGAATTGCGTTAACAACTTCGTTTATTGTTTATTTGAAAGAAAAGTCTAAACAACTGTTCCGCTAGAGTTAAGTTTCTCCACCGTTCCAATGAGAGAAAAGATTCGAGATTTACCACATCATTATGCGCGCGCAAATAATTGACAATAGCGAGTTTGAGTTTATACCGGCGAAATTTGGTAAATCAGGTTGTTTTATCCACAAAGGGCATTCAATAAATACTTGAACCATTAGAGGTTGAAATCAGGCTGAGGTGTGTCGATGACAGAGCTTCTGTATTAAGTATCGAATTGTTGTTATAATAGGCATATGGGATGAGTTATATCATTAGCTTTCTCGATCAACTAAGGTGTTGCTTAGGCGATTAACAATCATTGATCTAAAAAAAATTACCTAAGAAAGGAGGATAAGGAATCCTTAATCACAGGTGGAGGTACTGTTAACGATCTGGGTCACGCAACCATCGAGGTCGAGGGAATGTTTCCATATGTGTTCAGGGGTTTCATCACTAAATTATCAATTTCCATTAGACTCGAAGTACGACCGCACCAGTAGGCAAATTTGTGAGGTTATGCTGAGACTTCTTCGAATTGGGGTGATGTTTGCGTCGGCTTCAAGGGGGGTGTTGGGGCTGATTATTTTCGAAAATATGAAGAATGGGAGTTATGTTTTATAAATTCGTTATATATGTACTCCATGGGCCTTAAAATGGATAAAAATGTAAGTTTAGGTGGCCCGTGAACTCATTAAATGATTTAAAATACATTTAATTAAATCTAACCGTATAAAATAGTTTCTAATATTTATTTTATTAAAGATCTATTTATAAAAATCACTAAAGCAGTAAAAGTCACAACGTTACACGTAAACGTACGTGATTTCGCAAAAGTCTACAGTTTACGCATAAAATCACATAACACGTAAATCCACATTATTATACTAAATATAAATTAATAATTGTTCAAAATATTATTTTTAGTTAATCACCAACGTTCGGGGACAGACTCGTGCGATTCGGTAATTCTCTGAATTACCGATACGTGAGTGTTTGTGCGAATGACCGATAACTTAATTAACCATAATTAAGTGTAATGCATGAATGAATGTTTGAGATAACTGAGTTTGTGTTAACGGAGTTAACCTGAAAATGTTGGATGTCACACAGACCGAAAATTTTTAAAGCAAGTACAAGAAACACGAATTGGGTTACAACAAGTAGCAAGAAAACTCGAACCCTTGTGGTTCATTTAGCGAGCAAGAAAACCCGAACCCTTGTGGTTCATTTAGCAAGCAAGGAAATAAAACCCTTGTGGTTCAGACAACGAGCAAGATCAAACCATTTTTTGGTTCTAATAGCAAGAAAGAAAAAACCTTAGTATTTCAAAAGCAAGCAAGAAGACATGTGTGAAAAACTCAAACAAGAAAGACTAATTTTGGTCAAAGCAAGCAACACGGACCAACTTCGGTCAGAACAAGCAAGATCTGAAATAAGCAAGAAAGTATGACTAACAAAGAAGACAACAAGTCAGAAAATGCATTCAATAGTACAATACCAACTCGTGAGCAATGAAATGCTTCACTTCAATGTCCTAAATTGAGTGAAATAAATTATACTACATGGGCATTGCTAATGGAAACAATCTTAAAGGCATACGATCTTTGGGAAGTAGTTTATGCAAAGGAACCAATAGATGAGAAGAAAGTAAACACAATAAATGCAATGATCTTCCAAACACTTGCGAAAGATATTTTGACTCAAGTGGCACGGTACTCGACTTCAAAGGAAGTGTGGGATTTGATTAAGGTTTGATTCCTTGGATCAGATATGGTTCAGAAAGCTTGTCTACAAACCTTAAGAAGCGAGTTTAAAGACCTTAAAGATGAAAGAAAATGAAAGTGTAAGTGACTTTTCAGGAAAGTTGGGCTACTAATTTGAAAAATAAAGCTATTGTGAGAAAGTTGCTTAACTCATTACCAAAGAAGTTCCTACCGATTGTGGCAACTATTAAACAATGTACAAAAATTGACACAGTGTCATTTGAAGAAACAATGGGTAGAATCACACTAATTGAAGAGTGTCTCAAAAGCAAAAATGAACCAGAAGAAAATTATCAAAACAAAGTTCTTATGGAAAGTTCAAGCAATCAAGGCTCTGATAGAGGACGTGGAAGGAACTTTAACAAAGGAAAAAGTGGATGTGGAAGAGGTACTAGCCGAGGAAACATAAGCAAAGAAGAACTTAGGTGATATGAATGTGACGGTTTCGGTCACTTTGCATACGAATGCATCAAATGGAAGAACATACGGATTGGAAAGGAGAAAGACAAACAGGAGGCCTCCTAAATCGGCTTGATTTCTAATGTCGATTTTACTAAAAGACAAACAGTAAAATATTTGTTGGGAACTTGCCTGAAAAAAAATCAAATCTAATTACACAACAAATTAAATCAAATTAGGAATCCAATCTCATCTATGATGAAGATCCAACACTGTTGTAAGCGCAAGTCAAGCAAGGAGAAAACCTTCTTTAAATTATATTTAGTTTAAGGGGGAGTATTAAAAGTATAAACTAAATATTAAGTTGTCTTTGTGTCATTGTTAGAAAGTACGTTTGTAGTCTTTATGTATTTGTATAGAGTCAAGGGTTAGAAACTGAATGTGTACGATGTCATATGTATGGTTGTATCGCTTCTTTTGAAGCGTTGCATATGTTGTTAGGGTTTATATGTCCATCACAATTCAGTAAACAGTGTCCAACAATTCTTAATTCAAATCAAGCAATTTCTATTATTGTTCATCTTTGTTCTTCATTCAAATCATCATGCCTGCAGTCAAAACCTGTGAATCTCATATTTGATTACCAACAAAAATTGGAGAATTGCAAGTATCAAAAGAGTAAAAAAATATTAAAAAAACAACATTGTAAGAAATAAAATCGTTTATCAATAACATTTACAACATCAACCAATACAAACAGATTATCTACCAATGAACGACATCTTATAAAATAGATATATAAAACAAAAGTTTTATAAGTTAAAGACATCACAATAGTTCTCGTTAAAATATAGTACACTAGCTATATCAAAAAAATAGTACACAGCCTAACAAAAAAAAAGTAGGTTCATGTTATACCAGTAGCAAGTCACACAAAAAAAGGTTTCATAACATTTTGAAAAAAAAAAAACAAACAAACGTATACCACAAGGATACGAAATGTCGACCTATCCCCACGACATGACCCTATACCCAATACATGTCGTGGGTACAGATTTCGGGTGTATAGGTTTGTATCAATAGGTAAAAGGGTCCTTGGGATAGATGTCGTTGGTATAGCTAGACATATACACACGACATGTTGTGGGTATAGGTCAAATTAAAAAAAAATTTATTCACATGACAAGTCGTGTGTATAGGATAAGACCTATACCACGACTTGTCGTGTGGATTGGGTAGGACCTACACCCACGACTTGTCATGTAGATAGGTGGAGACTTGTCATGTGGACAGGCGCCCAATTTTTCGTCCACCGCGCTAACCCTGTCCACATGACATGTCGTGTGAATAGAGTGTCACCTGGTCAAATTTTGGAAAAAAACATATACCCACTACATGTCGTTGGTATAGGTCAACCTGTGCCAACAACTTTTGTCGTGTGTATAGGTGTTGTCGGCATAAGGTAATATCCTTGTAGTGGTAGTTATGAAAAAAATCATATAAATGTAGTTTAACAACTCAAACTATAGCTATGCAATAACTGAAAGTGGATATATAACATACTATGGTTTCAAAAACAGGAAAGAAAGGGACTGATTTGAGGAAAAAAAACATTATTAAAAGAATAATTTAAGGGTTTAAACAATGTAATAGAACCGACTTTAATAAAAGATTGGTTTTAAACAATGTAATAGAATATAAAAGAAACAGACTTCTATTAAAAGAAAACGTTGGTTCATATAAGAAACTTGATTATAGTGAAAGATATATAACCTAGTTAGATACAAGAAACCGTGTTCTATGTTGAGAAACTAAGTAATCCCGATTGTATATAAGAAACCGACCTATAGTGAAAGATAACGATCCCAGTTACTTACTAAAAACCGGGTTCTGTTAATTTCTCAATTGTAGAACTCTTTCCACTGCTACAAACCGAGTCTTATTACTATCTTGAGCGCGCCACGATAACATATAACTTATGTTATCACAAAACCAAATTATATTAAGAGGGACACATTTGCGTTTTTATAGTAGCATTATACGAATTAAAAAGGAGGTTCAACGAGTTTAATTTTAGTGGTTAAATTGGATGAATTAAAACAATTAAGTTTATCATTCAATTTTCTTAAGCTTTTTTATAAAAGAATTGAATAATCAATACATTAAAAATAATTACAATTTCATTTCTCATTATAATGATTTATAGGTTGTTAATGTTGTATAACAACAACCTAATAGCAACATGTAATATGTATCTACCCTAATAAACCAATATCTAGGGTGCCACGTGGCAGACTCTCACCTATTCTAACACCACAGTTTCCCGCCAAAACTCACAAGCTCTTCTTTATGTACAACTCACCATAACTCCACAAATTCAATCAACAAAAAAGATGAAACCGTCAAAATCTCTTCAACATTTCCTGGTCTGCATCTACTCAAATATCCCTTATTTTAGGAAGGCTTTCAATTCAAATGGACCATTCAAATTAAATCCCAAATCAAGTGCATCGACGATTGGATGAAGCAGCTGAAGGAGGTGAAGCAGCGACACGTTTGGAGCCCTAATTTCACGCATACACATTTGTGTTCTTTTAGGAACCCAATTGATTTTCAAATCTCAATTTCTAATTCTCTTCTCTCGTATAGATCCCTAATTTTACGCATACACACTCACCCGGATTTTTCTCTCAATTCATCTTAATCGCCTCATCTGTTACTCGCTCATGTGTTTTAGATGGAGAAATCAAAGGGCTTTTGCATATTGAACAGGATTATCACCACATGCCACACCGTTTATAAATTTCATCCCATGTTTGCTTCGTCGTCATTACCCTATTCCTGCTCAAGCCTTTCAAATCCTTTCATCATAACATACCAGGTATAGTATTGTTGTTCTATTATTAGTTTAACATTTCCTTTACTTCCTGTAGGTAACAGGTTTGTAAATCATATGGGACATGAACTGCAACTTACTAATTTCATATGATTTACCTACAAACGAAAATTAATAAAAATGGTTGAAAATTCCTAAAAACAGTGAAGTTAGATATTATTTTGTTTTTTTTCTCATTTTCGTAGTTCATTGTTCTGTATTTTTTGGTTCAAATTGGGGCATTTGAAAGTTTTTTAATCTGCAAAAATGTGGATATTATGTTTACCAATTACTTGGATGACATTTGCTGCCAAACTAGGTGCCCATTTACAAGAGATGCCCATTTTTCGTTTGTATAATTACTGCTGTATCCCAACCAATTTGGTTGTTTCCTTATGTATTATCATGACCCATTAAGATGTTTTTTAATTCCTTACTCTCCTCCCATTTTACTTTGATGTAGGCATTTTTACAGCTTAATGGAGCTAACCAATATAACTTATCTCGACCAACTTGAGGTTTCAAAGGATAACTATAATCTAAAGGTCCGCATTATCAAATTGTGGAGGCAACTAGAAATGGGAAATGTTGAGGAAACTCGTGCAATCCACATGATTTTGATGGATGAGAAGGTACATATAAATTCAAACAATTAATTTGAATACATAATACTACTCTGACATACATGCACATTATTTCAACTTCTTTTTCGTTCAGGGTATTAAGATCCAAGCCACAGTAATGAACAAATATTTCAGTAAGCTTGAAAAGTTTTTGAAAGAGAAAGCGTGTGTTTTTATTAAAAAACCCTCCTTATGTGACAATTCGTCAGCTTACAAAATTGTGGATCATCCACATAGGCTGTTTTTGAATTTTGAATCCGCTGTTTCAAAGTGCAATGAATTTCTTGGATCTATATATGGTTTCTCATTTGCTAGCTTTGACGTGCTTCGACGAAATGCAATTCCAGAAAATTCAACACTTGGTATGTCACTAATATATTTTCAGTTTTTTTTTTATCATTTCTGATTATTTCAAACAAAATTTTGTAAGACTAACAAATCTTTTAAACTAACCGCTTCATTTCTTGGTTTTATAGATGTCATCGGCTACATTTATACATATTTTGACATTGAGAAACTCAAATTAAGAAATGGAAACCAAACTTCCAAAATGAACCTCCAGATACAAGATCTAGAGTGCGTATCCTTTTACATAAGATATATTTTATAATATATTATATATAATCAATTTTTTAAACTTTTTTATTCATTACAGGAGTCGTAGCATTTTTGTTACTTTATGGGGGACTTACGCTGATAAGATGGTGAAATACCTATCAAAAAAGGAAGATGGTATTCTTGTGGTTATGATTTTGCAGTTTGGACGTTTCAAGTTTTTCAAAGGTTTGCAATTAAAGCATGTAATTTTATATTATTTCCAGAAAAATGCGATATATGCGGTTACAAATTATTTGAAATTTACTATTTTCTAAAAATTAACTTTTATTTTTATTTGCAGGCCGTGCTTACGTTTCAACCTCATACGATGCTACAACTTTGTTTATCAATGATGAAATTGATGAGATCACTGATTTCAAGAATAAGTTTGTTTTTTAAGCTTCATACTTTCCCATTATTTGTATTTAACCTTAATATATATATTTTTACTTAATAAGTTTTGTTGTTCATTTATAAACAGATTGCTTGACAAAGAAGGTATTGAAAATTCCACTAGCCATCGTTTATCTACTTCATCAAGGTTTATCAATTTACAAGATGATTTCTTGACGATAACCACTTTCAATAATATAGCAGAAGTCAACGAAATTTATGAGGTAATTATTCTTTAATCTGTTTCTATTTATATATTCATAAAAACTAGATAAAAAATAAATCTTTTATGCATATTATAGGTTAAGTCGGTCATTATAATTGGCACAATCAAGTGGGTATCACATGATACCGATTGGTACTATTATGCTTGTAACACTTGTAACAAGAAGGTTACAAAAAAATATATGTTCACTGATGCAACTGATGGATCGGGTCATGTAGAAGAAAAACAAACCTTTGAATGCAACAATGACAAATGCACTGCACCAGTAATTTCTGCCGTACCGAGGTATATTTGAATGCAACATCTACCTTATTGCGTATATTTATTTGTTTATAACTTCTTTGCTTCATTATTGTTTATTTTATTAAGATTTTTATAAATCTACTCACTTTATTTTTAGGTTCATAATTCCATTAAGGGTGCAGGACGGTACTGGAGTCTTATCTTTGACACTTTTTGACAAGGAAGCCAATAAAAAGTTCAACAAAAGTGCTTATGAATTGCTACAAAACACCCTGGAGGTATACTTTTCCCAAATTAAAAAAAAAATCAATTATTTATATAATAATTCATATTTGAAAACCATCCATATCATTGATATTCTGTTTATATTTTATAGGGGCATAACAAAAAAGATTATCCAGACGTTTTTGATGATTTATTGGAACAAAAAATGGCGTTTAAGATAGACATCACAAACTATAATCTGCAATGTATGAACACTGCTAACAGGTCCTATACAATTTCTAGAATGACTGATGATTCCACCATCATCTCTACTCTTGAAAAAAAGCATAGGATTGAAGATGTAAGTTTTTAATATTGTTGTTTGGAAACATAAATATAAATCACAAACATATTATTATTGTAATTATAAATAACCATAAATCACGTTTCTGGCAACTTACAATGTAGGCATCACAGTCATACTCAATCAGTGGAAGGTCTGATAATGATACATCTCAAGAAACAGTTAATTTGAAGGTGTATCTAATTTCATCAAGTGATGTCATACTGTGAAAGGATTGTAAGCTATTTTTGTATTTTCACTACGAACATTTATGAATACTAAGGTTTTCATGCCTTTTTAAACAGGGCACTCTATCAGTAACCGATGACAATGAGACTCCGCTATCACTAAGAATGCCAAGCACCGGAAGGAGTACGTTGGCAGATGAAAAGACCAGAAAGACAATCACACATTGTGACCTAAAGCGCAATCTTGTGGAGGTGTATGATCTTGATGAATCCCCAGCTCAATCCTCAACTAAGCCCCGTAAGAATGTGATGGAAGCTCCGAAAGTAGATGGCAATCCAAAACTCTTGATACCAAAGTTGGAGAAATAAACATATTTCCTACTTCAAAACATTATTAATGGTCACTTTATTATAATACTCTCCATTTAGTTTTATTCTGTGTTGGAATTTGGTGGTTGTTGAAAACATTTATTTTTGGTTTGAATTTTAATGGATGACTCAAAAATTGAATGCTTTGATTTTTATAAGTAGTCCTTGCATGTGAAAATGAACAGCCAGAAATTGAATGCTTTGCTTGGATCATACATTGTAATTGTATATGTATTTATCACTTATTTTTGAAAGTGAACAGCCAGAAATGCCACAACTAACAATTTTTAAAACCATACATATAGCATGTTTACCAAAGCCTGCACAATTTGAAAACCTGTAAAGCCATGTTATGTATTCAAATAAACATATAATTTAATATTCAAATAAACATATAATTTAATATTCAAATATTATATATAATGGAGATAACCTGGATGGTCTAACACCTCAGTGACATCAACTTCACTGATAAACTATTCCATTGCATCCTCCCTTTCAAGCAACTGCAGGTAAAAGTAATTTTGTTGTACCAACTCAAATGAACATTGACACATGGCTTCTGCAAGGATCTATCTACAAAAATTAAACCCGGATCTGTTATCATAATTTATTATCTGATACTATCTTAGTTAAACATATGCTGCTAATATTTATTATCAAAAACAGTTTGACAGAATTAGGAGTAATACTGGCACCGACAAACGAGGTCGTTCAAGAAATAAATGATCGTTTGTTATCCATGTTTCCCGGAGATGAAAAAGAATATCTGAGTTCAGATACTATATGTCAATCAGAGTATCTTCATGACAACTTTGATCAAGCTTTATACTCACCTGATGTTCTAAATGGTCTTAAACTATCTGGTTTGCCAAACCATAAGTTAGTGTTAAAAGTCGGTGTTCCGGTTATGCTACTAAGGAATATTGACCAGAAAAGTGGTTTATGTAATGGAACTAGACTATAGGTGATATCATTGGGTAATCGTGTTATAGAAGCCGAGATCATATCCGGAAGTAATATCGGAAGTCGCACTTTTATTCCAAGGCTCAGTTTGACACCTTCTGACAAAAGAATTCCTTTCAAGTTTCAAAGAAGGCAATTTCCACTTGCTGTATGTTTTGCAATGACAATAAATAAGAGTCAAGGACAGTCACTATCCAAGGTTGGTTTGTTTTTGAGACAACCAGTTTTCACACATGGTCAACTTTATGTTGCATTATCCAGAGTTACAAGTAGACGCGGTTTAAAATTATTAATATTAGATAAAGATGGTCAAATTACCAGTAGAACATCAAATGTTGTGTATAAAGAAGTGTTTGGACATTTATAAATTTTAATAATTTTCTTTTCTTATCAATATTATTATTGGTCTATCATTTAAGTTTTTTTTTCTTATATATAATTTAAAGCATACTTTTTATTTCATTATTTGTATTCAACCCGTGAAGTACACGGGTCTCTAACCTAGTAACTAATACAATGAATACATATTTATGGATAAAATAGTAACCACTATAAGTATTACTCCATATTTAATTATAATGATAACCATAATCAATAATATTTACAACATTTAAACATTTAATGCATTTTGTTTTTTAATTGTTTGCTTCGTATTTTTGAACTACTTTTTTTCCCTTTTACCTATCAAAAGCACTAGAAGTAGAGATATAATCCAAATTAAACCAGTTATAAAAGGGTTGAAAGTGTTTTCTCTTTTAAATCATTTAATTATTCGCATTGCGTGTACGATTACATTCCAACATGCCATGTCTTCATATTTCCCTTTAGGTCTTGTCCATCGTCCGAACAAGCCATGTTTTTGTACGACCCCTACTCCATCACTTTCATTTCTTTACCATAGTGTTATAATTAAAGTTGATTATTTCAAGTAAATTTTAAAAAAAGAATAATGCAAATATTCATTCAAACACTTGCATTTTTTTTTATCAAAAACTTATTTAACAAATGAATAATAATAATAATAATAATAATAATAATAATAATAATAATAATAATAATACGTAGAGGATTTAACATTAGCGATTCACAAAATTGGATGGAAAGGTCGTGTATAATTAGATCATGTTGATTTTATAAACTCATCAATATGCTTATATGTGAGAAAATCACCAAAATGTACATTTTCATCAAAAAAGTTGGTAAAATGTATATTGAAAAGTCAAACTTTTTTAAATATACAAATTTGATTTTGACCAATAGGAACTTGACATGCAGACAAAAATCGTTTTGGAGGCTTCTCCATAGCCGGCCAGATGTCAACACGGGGGGCCTACCACGTGTAGTAACCCGGCTATACTTGAGCCGCTATAACCCTTACCGGCCCACCTGTAGCCGGTAAAACATCTATCCAATAAAATATCTCCACGTGTCACTTATAGCGTAGCCGGAATCATTCTGTAGCCGCCTATAGCGTAGCCGGGAACATCGGTGGATCGAGGGTGACACGTGGCGATATTTTATCGGATAGAGGTTTTACCGGCTACAGGTGGGCCGGTTAGGGTGGTAGCGGCTCAAGTATAGCCGGGTTAATACACGTGGTAGGCCCCCATGTTGACACCTGGCCGGCTATGGAGAAGCCTTCAAAACAAATTTTGTCTGCGTGTCAATTTGCTATTGGTCAAAATCAGATTTGTATATTTTATAAAGTTTGACTTTTCAAGGTATATTTTGTCAACTTTTTTGATCAAAATGTATATTTTGGTGATTTTCTATTATATGTTTCTTTGAGTTATGTATATAAGTTACTACCAACAATTTAGTATGCTTTAATTATCTTAAGATATCATATGGAACTTTTAACTTAAATTAACTTATTTGACTCACTTGATAAAATTTAAATTTAGAGTAAATTACAAAAGTCGGTTTGGATCAAAATCACTTTGTGTCCCTGAGTAAACCTTGAGCGATTATAAAATATGATTGTAACAGTTTTCGTCCAATTCACTCACTCCTATTAAGGAGTCCGTTAAGTCGCCCTCACGTGCCCATCACGTGAGGGGTATTCAGGTCATATCATCAGCTTATTTCACGTCCAATTAAAACCTACTTATTTCAGTTCTTAGATCGATCATGAGAAACCTACAATCGAAAGTCATGCCTCGTTCTTCATCTTCATCATCTAGCATGAACTCTACAATCGAGCACAATGTAATATGCTCTTATGGATGCGGAACAACCATTCGCACTTCATAGACTGCAACAAATCCCGATGGACGATTCCATTGTTGTGTAAGAACATTCGCAGATTTGAACTTCGATTTTCATTTTCTGAGCTCTGATGTTATGAAATTCCTTAATAGAAATTAAGGTGCGGTTTTTTAACCTAGGATGATGTGTCCAAGAGCAAGTCAAATAGTCCATGGATTGTTAACAAGGATAAGCACGGCCCATATCCATGACCCATTCATCTAAAACAAAGCTCCACTAACTTGAAACCCGGAACCAACGATCCAGATTTATAACCCGTCAAGATTAACCATACACACCTATCTTAACATTGTTTGAACCATGGCTAATTATGTGTGAAACATTTTTATACGGTCTATGATTTCCTCATATACATTACTTGGCAATGACATTAATGCTGACTTTCAAATCTCGGTTGGTAGTACCTAAAACAAAAAGTATTAAAAATAACGAGTTCCATCACACGTACCAAGTTTTCGTCTACCAATAACAAACACATCTTAACAAACCGGATAACAATGGACATGATGCCATTTTGCTCATTATCTTCCTCACAATCCTCCACATTATCATGCTCAATATTAGGCAAATTTATGGTATCCAATGCCAATGGTAAAGTAAAATATACCTAAAATGAAGATAACAATATGTTAAAATAGAAATTACAAAACATTAGAAAATAAATTCAAATTTAATCTTGTTGACATTGCTACTCTCCCTTAAAGGTTCTTCAATTGTTGACAACCAATTGAAGAACCAAATCTGATAATAAAAAAAAGGCAACCAATTGGAGAATCTGCCTCTATAGAGGAAGATTCTCCATTTGTTAAACAGAAAGTCAACCCATTGGATTGATTTCCAATGGAATCAAGCAACTTCAGGAACGCCATCAGAGTATTCAAGGATCACACAAGCATAACCCTAGCCAAAGTTGCCATGTTTTCGGATCTTCGAGTTGCCATTGTTAGGGCCACTGGTCACAAACCATGCCCTGCAAAAGAGCATCACATTAGGGAAATGTTAACCCTCGCGTCATATTCGCGTTGTCATGCTGCTTCTTGTGTTGCAACCATCTCTCAACGCCTAAGCAAGACCAAAGATTGGGTTGTGGCTATAAAAGCACTCATCTTGATTCAACGTCTTATGCAAGAAGGAAGCCCTGTGTACATGCAAGAGGTTTTCTTTGCAACAAATTATAATGGCACCCATATATTGGACATGTCGAACTTTCGCGATGCTTCTTGGGCCGACTCTTGGGATTTTTCGGCTTTCGTGCGGGCGTATGCTTTGTATCTCCGTGAGCAACTCGATTCCTGGATGCAGGAACGCGAAGGAAGGTTTGGGATGCTTTCGTATTCGGAGGAAGAAGATGAGCATGTGAGCCCTGGAACACTTGTTGTTAGAACAACGATTCCGGTTTGGGAAATGCATAACAAGAAACTTCATTCGCGAACTCAACATTTGATTAAGCAACTTGATTCCTTTATTGCGTGCCGACCTAAAGGTAACGGAACCCTATACATGAGTGGCAAAAGAAGCGGGTTGGATAATGAGTCATAACTTTACTTTTTTATGAGTGGTTAAGGACTGTTCACGCTTAGTTAGCTGGGTAGAAATGTTGTTTCTGGTTACGATTTTATATTTAAAGTACTTGTTTCTTTAAAGCGAGTTCTCTCTTTCTTTTTTTATCAGCGGTTAGAACGGTTAAACCAAAATCTTTTCCCAACAAGAAACCCATTTTCTATTCCACTTTCTTAAAAAACTTTTTATATATAAACAATGTATTAAATATAATAACCAAATAATCTTACTTTTGTTTATAAATCGATTTAGGATGTTTTATAAGTTAGTTATCATTTTCTACCTATGTTTGACTCGTTTTCTATTTACTTAGAGTACTTTATCTTAATCCACATCTTCCAAGAAATGTCAAATTGCTACGTTTATCCCCTCTTTAATCATGTATCATGGAAGCACCCTAACTAATGTGTTTTATTTTCGGTGCTAATGACGATTCAGGTGCTGCAAAGAATAATAGCATAGTGGCACTAGCTTTACATCCACTTGTGAGACAAAGCTTCCAGCTCTACAATGAGATTACAGATATCGTGTCAGTATTGCTAGATCGCTTTGAAGAATTCGACGCAGTAGACTCCACGAACGTTTTTGAGATATTCTGCAAAGTGGCAAAGCAGTATGAAGATCTCGACACGTTTTACTATTGGTGCAATAATGCCTGCATTGCTAGGACTTCCGATTATCCAGAGATAAACAAGATTTCACATGCGAAACTAGATGCAATGGATGAGTTAATCAAAGAAAAATCAGAAATAAAACAACTTGAGCCCATTCATGAACACGAACTTGAGCTTGAGCCAGAACCAGAACCAGCACCAGAATCACAACCAGAACCAGAATCAGAACCAGAACCAGAACCAGAACCAGAATCAGAACCAGAGGCTACACCAACAACTGGAGGATCTAAAGAAGAGAAGAAAGAGACAAAGATTCAAGATATAGGTGATTTGTTATGCTTTGAAGATGATGCACCAACAACACAACACCATGCAGACCAACTGGCTTTAGCATTATATGGCATTGGTTTAGTGGCTGAAGCATCAGAAAAAACCAGAACTCAACAATGGGAAGCCTTTGACGAGTCTAGTGACTGGGAAACGGATCTGGTTCAAACCGCAAGTCAGTTATCAAAACAACAACCATCCCTTCCTTGTGGATTTGATACACTGCTTCTTGATGGGATGTACCAGCAAGGAGCAACACAAGCTGCTATCAATTCAGGGATGATGGCCATGGGAAGTGCAAGTAGCGTTGCCTTTGGACCTACCGGAAGGCCAACACAACTAGCATTGCTGCCACCACCTTTGGACAATGACACGTCACCGGGTGAAGACCCTTTTGCCGCCTCAGTGGCAGTGCCATCGCCTTCATACGTGCAGATGTCTGATATTGAGAAGAAGCAAAGGTTATTAGTGGAAGAACAGATGATGTGGCAACAATATCAAGGACAGGTAGGAATGGCTAATGTGTATATGAACCAGTCTGTATATAACATGGTCGGTTAAACATACCAGCACTAATAAATTGGGTCAAGATGTATATATGAAAACTTATGAACCCTAGCCTTAGCACTTGATTGAATTCAAAATACAAGAAAGTAGACGACTTCAAAATTATGTATAAGTGAATTGCAACAACATAGCTTCATCATACTAATATATCTTTCTCTTTCTTTTATCTTTCTCTTTGTTTCTTAATCTAGTTTTAATGAGATTACGAATGTTGGTGATCAGGAACAAAATTTGAAAAGAACAAGATGAATACTTATACTAATAACACATAAGATTAGTTTATATTTTCAACAACGAATACTTATTTTATGGAGTACAAAGAACAAATATAGAACCACTATTTCAATTTGTTAGTGATTATAAGGTCATTCATGTCCAAAACACGCTCCATAGTTTCAACCATATTCAATCAAATAGGGCATAAGATCGAAGGAATGTCTAGGCCTTTAAGACTGAGATTGTATATAGTAGGAAGACGATCCAAAAGCACATGTCACAGCAAGATATTAACTTTATTTGGAACGCACTTATTCCATCTAGTTACTGATAGTTATTGGTTAACAGTTACTTGATCACCAACCGGAAGTGTAGCTCGATCAATAACCAAACGCAAACCTTTAACCATGAAGACCGATCCTCAATGAAGCTTCCAAGAATATGAATCTACCTCATCAGAAAACGAGACACCTTGAAGCAAACCCAACAAATCCGCGAATTGAGAAGATTCGATGCCGCCACTAGGCACTCGCCGCCAATCCCAAAACCATCTAATTCAATCCCTCCTATCCTGAACTAAAATTCTCTCGATCAAGATTAAACAATCTTTTAAACTTAGAAGCAAGATTATAATTTCCCAGCCAAGAATCAAGCCAAAACCGTGTCTTAGCACCATTTCCCATCTTCCTACGAATAACCAATAACGGACGATCTTACTCCCGCGAAGACGGATAATGGATTACCAAATCCGGTTCCAAACACCGTCCCCTTTGACAAGGTAGATAACTCACATGCTGAACCATGAATATCAAAAATGATTTTAACCCATAGCGCATTTGGTTCATTACCAAGTCGCCATCACAAATACAACAGAGCAAGGTTCATCGCATCTAAACTCCCAAAACCCAATCATCCATTATTCTTCTCCGTAAGAACCGCATCCCACTTGACCCAAGCCATTTTTCTCGACGAATCATCACCTCCCCATAAAAACTTAGACCGAATGGATTCCACGTTGCATCTAATTTTAACCGGAAGACGAAACAAAGAAAAACAATAGGTCCCCACATATCCAAGAACGGGTGTATTTAGAGTCGAGCGACCACCAATTGAAAAGATTAGCTTTCCAGGTAAGTATTTTTTGAAAACGTTTGATAATAGGATCCCAGTCCTTAACCTTTGACATATTAGTGCCAACAGGAATACCTAAATATATAAATGGGAACTTATCCGATTTACAACGAGCAATTTTAGCAAGCCTCTCAACTCCAACACCAAAAAAAGAATATTTGTGCAGGTTAATTTTTAGTCCAGATGCCAAATGAAAGCAATTTAATGCGATACCTATGTTTTCTACGTTAACATCCGACCACTCATCAAGAAGAATGGCATCATTCGTATAGAAAAGATGGGAAATACCAATATTACCAACCCGAGCACCGTGAAATAAACCGGGCTCTTCAATATCTTCAAACGCCACATGTACACCTTTCATTGCGAGAATATATAAAACAGAGACATTGGGTCGCCTTGCGTTAGACCTATTGCAAGTTTAAATTCCGAAGTGGGTATCCCATTTACCAAGATTGAAGCTCAAGCCAACCGTAAGCAAGAGCGAATCCAACCTACTCGTTTCCACTAAAACCCATAAAATGCATAATAGTTTCCAAATAATCTTTACTATCTAATAAAAGAATACTTTGAGGGGACACTTGTCAATTTGTGGTGCATCCTCACCTATTTTTCTCCCCAAAATATCACTTATACCCATTTACTATTCTCATAAACCTTTTGTCTCCTACTATACCAATTTTCTTATATAAAATAATTTAAAACTTCTCTTTTATTAACTTTTGGAGTTTGGACTTATTATTATTTTTTATTATGATGTCATTTTTATTTCCATCATGTTAAAAATTTAGTGTATTTATCATTTAATTAGAAATCCAAGGAGAATTAAAATTTATTTTCCAACTTTATAATAAAACATTATATTCTTCCCATCTCATATCATAATAACAATAACTTTTTTTCTTATTATAAAATGGAAAAAAACTAACCTTAATTAATAAGTAGTAACTATTAAGTAAAAATACTTATACCTGCTACTAGGATTGCTGATGTTCTTGACTTTTTGCACTATATTTTTGGAAATCTAGGTTGGTAGATGATAATTTGGATACTAAAGGTCTAAAGCTGTGTTTAAAAATTAGAAAATAGTAGTTTCGAGAGTTCCCTTTTCAATAGTTTGTGCAATTACGTTATATTTGGCTATACTTATTGAGGTTTTGTAACCTTAGAATCTTAACTGATGATTGTCACTGGAATGTTTTTCTATTTGTATTTATTTGGAATTTTTTACACAGAAAAACAAGTCAAAGAATAAGCTGTGATTGAAGAACTTAATTTTGTGTTCTTCTTAAGGTAAATTCAACACTCTTCAATTTTGATGTTCCTTGATTTAATGCATCTTTCTTTTTTTATCTAATTTAGGAAATCGTTTGATTTGATTTTTTTAAGGACATGGTTAGCGAGTCTCAATTTACAGCACTATATGTTTACTATCTCGGTTTTTGTGCGTATGTGTGTGTTTTCATTTTCCTAACAGAAGAACATGTTTGATCAATGAGGAAAAGGGGAAAATCTGCATTGAAATCTCCATGAAAAATCCATCCGACCATCCGTAGCAGCATCTGAGTTCTTGATTTGAATTATAGAATAAATTTACTAATTCATGTAGGACCGGAGCTACAACCAGCATTATTTTCGAGCTTGCTTTGGAATACAAATCTGTTATTATTCCTACTTTTGTAATAGGAATACACATTTTTGTGAGCTTTATCTTTGTAACCATGTATTAACTGGACATAAAATGTTTCCTTTTGATGAATTTAGTAAAATCCTTCAAGGGTTAGTTGCAAGTTGCAATCTTTTTCATATTTAAAATTTAAAAATCCCTTTGCAGGAAACTTTTCTTGCACGTGTGTTGGTCTTTGGTTGGACTTATCATTGGTTTTGTGACTTGAGTATTACACCAGGAATGCATATAGGTATGTACTGGTATTGCTAACATGTCATTTTTATTCGAATAGATCCAAATTTTTGTATTGTTTTGCAGCCCGATGCAAGATGTTGTTGATTCATGTAGGATCGGAGCTTCAACCAATGTTATTTTTGGCCTTGCTTTGGATACAAGCCTCTTACTATTCCTATTTTTTCAATAGCAATAAACATTTTTGTGAGCTTTATTTTTGCAGCCCTGTATGGGATTACAGTTTTTACTCGTGGAATGTTGAGCACCATTGCAACTCGTCTTAGATTCCAAGCTATTTGAGCAAGAAAGTTCATGAAATGGTGAGCTTTATTTTACTATATACGTATTTTATCTTGGTGATGGATACTGTCGGTGGCAAATGTCTGGGTCAGACGGCTCAAAACGAATTCACTTTTATGACACGTTAAACTAGGTTGGGGAATGGGTCAATTTGGATTAATTGAATGACTGTTCTATGTAATTTTTTTTATGAGAAGTGTGTATATATATCTTTGACTTCTTGATTTTTCTTAATAATGATTGTTTATTTGTGCACACACAAAAGTTTGATATTCGTTTTTACTTCACTTTGTAACCTAAAACAATATTATGATTATATTATGATTATCTTTTTTACTTCACTTTGTATCCAATATTCAACCGGTCTATTAGATCGTATTATGAACATTAATTTTTACTTGACATCGATTTCTATATTAAACCCGTGTAGTACACGGGTCACTAACCTAGTTACAACTAATAAAGTCATAAGCTTTGTGAAGTCAAGTTTAAAAATTAATAACTTCTTTTTTTTGTTGGAATACCTATCCACAAGCTCGTTAAGCATTAACGAACCCTCAAGGATTTGACGACCCTTAACGAATGCCGATTGCTCGGGTCTAACAAGACAATCATTGACACTCGAAAACCAGTTATTAGCCAAAATTTTGCAATAATTTAATATTACAACCTGCTACGACAAATAGGTCAAAAATCTGTAACCAGATTGGGGCTCTCAACCTTTGGAATAAGCGTAATAAATGACCAGTTGCATCCGATCGGAAGAGCTGAAGAATGAAAAACATTCCCGAACAAAACCGCATATATCATCTTTAACAAATCCAAAAGAAAAACTGTCTAGTGCAGAAGATTTTTCACCGCCACACGACCACACCATTCTCTACTCTCTCCAATCCCAAAAACGCTCAATATTCTTAAAAATGTTCAAAAAACACTCTCAAAATCTCAAAATGGCTTCCGAAAGTGCGCATTCTACCCCCGAAGTCGGTTCCTCTGCAATTTATGTTTTTGTAACTTTTAAAATATCTAATAAAAACTCGAAATTTATTTATTAAATTCTTTTTTTTTTAAAACCGGTTTTAAACCGACCCGAGACTGTCCAAGCCCGACCCACTTCGCATCGGATAGGCTCGGCTTCATCCTACCCTCAAAAACCGGGCCTCAACCAGGTTTTTGATCAAGTTTGACCAAACCGAGTTGAGTTACAATCCGGTGCTGTTTATCCAAAAAAAAATCGGTTTGTACTCTTCTAAGTTCTGATTATTACAGGGTTGTTAACATTTTCAGCTCACAGTTGTCATAATTGTATTATTATGGTTGCGTCCCACAGTTTCTTTTATAGTCTTGCAAGCTGGGCTGGCTGGCTCTCCCCCCACCAACTTTTTTTGGTCTTGCAGCCCACTAATTGTATTAATATGGCTGCCTCCTTGGACCTGTTCAATAGAGTACCCTAGATTGCAGCCCAGTAACATTACCATACTGCAATCAGCCCAATAGAAATAGATACTTTTGGTTTTGGTCCAACCAAGTGAACCGATTGAACCAAAACCAGGGTGACCGAAGACCATATGCAACACACCGGTCCGGTCACGGGATTCCTTTTATTGACGGACCCTCTCTCTCTCGGATTCTCGGTTATGGCCAGGTCCTTCTTAAAATGGTATACTTGTACACACCATTGTTTTGGTGCATTTTGATGGACATATTTATAGCGACTAATTAAATCTTTTATAAGACTATCTAATTATGTAGTTTGGATTCATTGTTATAATGAGTTCATACGCACATGTTTGTAATGTGCGTTAAATTTGTTGTAACAGTGTGTACAAATATACCATTTTACTTCATAGCTTGAAAGTCATTTTGATAATCCATATAGTTTGATATTTAACTTTAGCAACTTTAAAATAATCGAATGAGCTGTATAGACTATAATAAGAAAAACAACAACTATTAAATGATATAACAATTCTTGATAATTACTAACATAACATTTTGCAAAGTCGATGGTGGAACTGTTCATCACAACAATTTTTATCGGCCCGTGTGTAGTTTGAAGGTGAAGCCCAATTTTGAAAGTAATATCTCATTTTTATCCTACTCGGCTTCTTAGCTTATTTGTTGTAGGTATTTTTTATATATTAGTTTAAGTAACTTGAGTTGAGACCATGTATGGATATTCAATTGAGGCCGCTAGATTTTTCATACTTTCTATATTATTAAATTTTATAATATTTTATTCTTTATGACTAATTTTGTGCTTCTTTTATTTCCATCATGTAAGCTTTAAAATATGATGTTTTATAAAATTCTTAGTGTGTTGTTGTGACGTTCTTATTTTTATGTATATTTTGATATAAATTTCATTTAAAACCGAGCTTTCGTTATGATGTACAAGTCATAGAAACACGAACGTTCATGCCGTCAAGGTTGCTTAAATGTTTCATTTTCTCTCTCTTATAAGCTTTAAAATTTTATGTTTCCTAAAATTCGGGGTTTGTCGTTTCCACGTGTTTTTTTATAAGCATTTCCATGTTTTGTTTGACGGGGGTGAATACGAGTATATAGGGCGTCGAAACCAAGTGTTGCAAATTTTAACACTAAAACAATAAGGCCGAACAACATCCGTGGCAGCGGCGTTATTATTTATTTTGGTTTTCGATCGATGTAAAACACTTGCTGGTATCCCTTGGGCATGTAACGACTTTACTTTATATGTTTTCTTTTTCGTTTTCTGTAACGAGTAACATTTACGTACCAGTACCGTAACAAATCGAATAGATTCCAAATTCCCGCCGCGTAGCGCGGGGGAATTTTACTAGTTTTCTCACATAAAAGACCTCGTACACAAACAATAATTTATTTTATTTTATTTTCATAATGATAAATATAAAGCATTTAAAAAATTAATTTTCATAATACATAGTCGTCGTAAATCACAAATACGGTTGAATAAATCATACCTAAAATCATTCTTAAAAAATTCCCTTAAAAGAAAATGCACACTTTCTTCTCCTTCTTCCTCCTCTCCCGATCCACCAGAAAACCCACCTTCACCTTGTAGCTCATCCCAGGCCCGGCCTAAAGAGAGGGACAAGGTGGGTGACGGCTCCAGGTCCGAAGTTTTTAAAAATTTTGTATATGTTTTAAGTAAAATATATTTAGTTTATACATCCATTTTTTGTACATCAAAGTTTTCTTAGTGTAATTGCAAAAACCATTGCAAAAAATTGTAAAGGTCATAGGTTCAAGACTTGGTAACAACATTGTTTATTTTTCATGTGTCATATTTCTTATTTTCTCTTCTCTTTTTTTTCTTTTTAAAAGGTTGTCTCACAAAAACCCATAATTGTTAAACCAAAACAAAAAAAGACACAAAAATGTATATATTTAAACCCATTACATATAAAAAAATTATTAAGTCCTGTCTTTTTATTACATTTCCCGGGCCCAAAACGTTTCGAGTATTCTCGGGGCCGACCCTGCTAATCATGTTGCAACCCATTCACCTTCTGTCAACTGTTGCTTCCATCCACGAGCGTGGATTTCTCCATGATAATCAGCCACAACTATGGACCACGTGTCAGGGACGCGGTGTTCCGCGGCTACGCCGGTCCAACTTACTCCCACGAGCCCCCTCCACGCCGGTACTCCCCTCAATATGAAGTTAAACAAGAAACAAAGTTATCTTTACCACATTTTCAAGAAAAAAGTTTCGTTTTATATGATTCTCTTATGTGTGTGTATATTTGCATCTATATTATTACTATATAAAACATATTGGAAGGACATACTTATAATTTACCAAAAATTTTAAGACGCATAACACAAAATGTTGTGCATGAGATACACGTAATGCATAAAATGTGTTTAATCATCATTTAACCCCGTAATTAAAGCTCAGCACTCAATAATTACAATTATTTAATGCACATTAGATTATTTAATTCACTATATAAAATATTATTTTATTTATTGTATTTAAAATTAAGATTTAGAGTTACATTTACTATTTATATTTTTATAACTAAATACTATTTAAATTAAGTATTAATGTAAACTTTCTTATTTTACAAGTTATAAGAGAAAACAAAATATTCTCAAAATTAACTATAAAGATTTAGATAATTTAAAGACAAAAATTGTAATTTTTTATAAAAAATAATAGGTGATTAATTAAGTTAATTTAGCATTTCAAAAACTATAATTTTATTTTTAGTTAAATAATAAGAATATAAAAAAAAGAAAAATAATAATAATCACAAAAGAAAAATAATAATAATTATATTTTTTAAACTAATTCGACTTATTTATTTTCAGTTAAGTTTATCACGTTTGCTCATTTGAGATATATATAATCTAAATAAATTAAAATTATTTTATATTATTCAAATATATGTGGCTAGAATGAATCAATTTCTGTACACAGAAAACCTTTTACTCCCTCAGCAATGCATCATATTGATGTATAAATCCTAAAAAAAATAAAGAATAAAAAGAAAAACAAAACTAATATTGAAAAAAGGCCCCACAAGAAGTGTTTGATATTGGGGTATAAGTGGTTGCTCCACTTATACATAACTATCCTCTATTAATGCAAAGCATTTGAATTGAAGGCAACAACATGCCATGCACTTTACAAGCCAAACAAGTGGTGTTGACTTAGATTGGGCTTTTCCTTTGACCTTTTTCTTGATGTGGATGCACCATGGGTTTATAGCTTCACTCAAAAGTTACATGCTTGTCCCAACAATCATTTACTTTTCTTTGTTTCTTTCCCTTTACCAACAATATTTTTATAAACTTGTAACACAAATGGTTACAAACTACTTAAAGTTACTTCCCATTTCTTGAAACTTGAATCCTTCAATGATTCACATCCACCAACATGTTTTATTATATTCTTGTGATTGACATCTAATACGGAAGCTTAAATTCTTTCTAGAAAGAGGAATGACGACGATGATTACACATAACAACCAAAGGGTATACGTCTAAACTGAATACCCTAATCCTCTGATCTTTTACAAGAAATTCATGTCATCGTTTATTTATATACACATTTGAATCCTAGCTCTAATCGAACTAGACTTTGTATCACAATCAAATTCCCAAGCTTGGAGCACAAAACTTAATCTCGGGTTTATGCAAAGATTGTACCAACTATAGAACCTTGACTAATTCGTAGTCAACACTCTTATTGCATCATTCAATGATCATGATATGTAATCTTTCTTTACAATAGTGTTTATATCTATACGTATACGTATTTATGTAGCAACATGATGTCATCCTAAAGGGGAATGAAGAAACTTTATGAACAAGCTGGGATTGGGCCATAACAGGGGGCATGTCTTATGTAATAATAGTAGATGTATAGTTGAGGTGGAGATTCTAAGCAAAAGTCCAAATCAAACACCATAAACATTTATAAAAGGGGGGGGGGGGGGAGGGGGGGGGGGGGGGGTTTAAGGTGGTTACTTTAGACACAATTAAGATTGGTCAGAGTGATCTTTCTCTCTCTATTATTAAAATGCATGTTCTATAGTTTGTATATGCAAGTAATTGTTGCACATGTAGTGTGTAGTTTTGAGATGATTATGACACTTGGTGCTTACGAGCTAACTAAGCAATCGAACTATATTACTTACCCACATGTAGTTTGGTGAGCCTTTCTAATTTCTCTGATCCTTTAACTTGGATTTTAATTTTTTGCTTTTCATTTACAATCTAAAAAAGGTATCAAAACCGGAAGGGCTGACAATGGGTTGGCGTCGAGACAGGTTTTGGCAATCCTAGTCTCATACATGATCGTGTTTCAGATCTTGTATCCACTCCTATATTTGTTAGGCATTACTTATTATCCGACGGGTTTGTGAGTTTCACTACGAGTATCTGATCCAATTTTGATATTAGGTGTTTAAAATTACTCGTTGGGATTTCTACCACATAAACTTATCCTCAAAACACACATAAAATATCAAATACTTAAGTACAACTATGAGAATTATAAACTCTTAATAATTTGAAGCTTGTAACAATTTTAAAAGGCTAAAGATATTATTTATTATATTTTAATACTGTATAAAAATATTCGGTTTTAAAGCGGATAAAAGAGTATGATAACGGTTTCTAGTAATCAGACTGATATAACATAATTTTTTTAACTAATCTGACACACACTAGGTCCCGTACTCAATACACGACCCATAATTACATGTGCTTAATGTTTTACATTTGAATTTTACCCTTGGCGTTAGTGTTTTTTTTTATCATCCCTAACTATATACTGTAGGAACAGTATGCCAAAATAAAATACTAATACTCGAAATAATTCCAAATTACAATACAAGAAATTAAGAAAGCAGTAAAATATAATATTTTTACACTTAAAATAAAGAAAAGTACAAAACAGAAAATGAATACAGAATTCGTGAAAGTGGCTTTGTGTTTAACACGGGTCCCTTAAACAAATTTCGAGTCTCCGAAGAGAACTAGAATGCTTTGCATGGTATAACAGCCGGGGAGTACTCTAAACTTGTAAGAGTACCGAAGAAGAAAAGAATAGAAGTTAGAGAGTTTCTTACGAAAAATTTCTGTTGTGTTTGGCGATTTTCGGTGTATTGAAATGTCAAGCACGTCTTGGTATTTATACAGAAAAATGACAATCGTAACAGCTGATAGAATTTAAAAACGAAAATAAAGAGAATTAAACGCCTTTAATGACATTTACAGACTGATGCTGCAGTGGGGCGCGGACCGGGATCCACCGCCAGGTATCGCGCTTATATCTGGACACGGATACGCGGACTGCACCCGCTAGCCGTGCGACCCGGGTTGCACCTGCCAAGCTACACGGACCTGGAATCAGGACGCCATCCATGCACGTCGTAGAGGTTGGGCACAGAGCTCGGATGTCGCGCCACCTCACCCGCCATGTGCCCGGATATTGAACATTGACCACTCATAGTTGGTCAAAAATACTTAGGCGGCTCTCAAGCGACGATGCAAGCATGAGAAGTGCGCCATTAATGCAAGCATGAGAAGTGCGTCATTAAAAATACCACATTACTTCCATGGCCCTCGTCCTAGAATAAATAAAAAATGTTGAAAATGTCTTGACAATAATTCCTTTTCTTTTAGTTATACGTAAAAGAATTAAAAAAAACAATGACATACACTATCAGTAATTATTTGTTTTCTTTTGATAAACTTCCAATTTCTTGAATCAAGAAATAAAAAATTATACTAATTATATATTAGTAAACTTTATTCTAACACATATTTATTTAAAATAAAAATGTAGTATTTTCAAATTTTATATGTAAAATTAAAAAAATCTTGTTTTTTATAATAAAATTTTAAAAAATCATCTTTTAATAATAAAACTTTAAAACTCGCTCTTTTAAAATCTCTTCTTTTTAATTCTTGATTTTTTTTAAATATTAACTTTTAATGATAATTTAAAAAAAATGTGAGTAAATGGTAATAATGATGAAAATGTTTATTTATGTAATTTAAAAAAAAACTAAATATGAAAGTATTAAATGGAGGATATAGATGTGGTTTTGGGGGAAAATTATGAGATTGAATATGGTGATGCCAAGTGACAAAACCATTTAGTTCTTTTATTAGAAGAGAGATAAATGTATAGGCTTGAGTGTATGAGAAATCAAAAAACCAAAAAGTATGTTGATTTTTTATAGCATTTGGCCATATATTTTTTAGAAAATGACATTTTTTCACTGAGCGGCAAACATCATAGTAGGACCTATGCCTAACAAGCTGTGTGAATTTATATCGAGGTCTAACATTATAGTAATTCTTAATCCCAAGTGTCGGTGGCTTTTGCCACCGACTAACACCCCCTTACACTTTGAACAAATAAGCAAAACTTACCCTTTATTTTATAAACTAAAACTTTGACCCCCTCAATGGAGTCATATTCAATGTAGTGTATTTTTTAGGTGCGTGTGTTATATCGACTAACGGTAACGTGTTGATACCGTGAATAATGAGACCGACACTGACCGAAAAATATCAGTTCCGTTATATTACCGTCTTTTATTTATGTTGCAATCTCCATAACTGAGTAGCCGTAACTTTATACGTTTTTTTTCATATACTTAACCATGTTTCTCTTTGTGTTTAACCATGTTAATGTCACCGTCTCAAACGTTTGCCGCCGCGAATCACGGGCTAATTTTGTAGTGGGTTTTGATTTCGCATTACACGTAAATATATGGTTATCATCACTTCCTACGTTTCCTAGAAAAACGGCTTTCAATATAAAAATAATTTAAGGTTGAAAATTATTGAAAAAAAATGTGTCGGTCTTCGTCAGATTTAGCGAGGAAAAAAATTGAAGGAAATTTGTGAAAACTACAAAATACAACCAACAACCCAACACTAACACGGTACAAATTGTTTTTTTAGTGTTACAAATATGTCGGTTAGTTTTTTTATTAGACGAGAAAAGAAAAAAAAGTTAGATCACTTTTAATTTATTAATTATCTTTATACCTTCTTTTTCTTCATACGTTTTTAAATTTATTTAGGGAGCTGGGCGAAGCTCCCATGTGGATACCAAGCTTGGGTATGCATTGTCGCAAGTTGCGGGTATTCTTATCGGCTAGTGGTACCCGTATGACAATTGGTGATGTAGCCGTTGGAGAACGCCTTTATAAAAGGAAAGGGCAAATGTTTTTAAAAAGTCATTACATGTCTAATCTGTTAAGTGAACGAATTGGCGAATGAAGTATGGGGATATACATTCCCAGCCTTATGGCGGTTTATGCACATAAGAGTCATAGGGCCATAAGCATAACAGGGGCAGTTCCTATGTCGCATGTCAATGGTATTACTGTTATACAACTGGAGATGGGAGTGGTGACGGTCACTCGGGGTTAATGTGACTCGTAAAAGGTTAAATTATGATTCGACTGTGTTGTGGACGCAAGTGTCATTCTCGTCGAAGCGCATTGTCGGTTTATGGACGTAAGAGCCATATGGGCAATTAAAGGAATGGAAATATATTATCGGTCTTAGTGCAAATAAGCCTTAGAGGCAATATATGATGAATTGACGGAATAAATTATATTGTCGGTATTCGTGCAAATAAGCCTTAGGGGCAATGTATTATGAATTGACGGAATAATTGGCGACACAAATTTTAGATAATAAATGTATGACTTAAACGAATGATAAATGAATGCTTCGTTAAACTATGTTTTGATTATGGTTGAATGATAAGGCCCTGCTTTCTTATAAAATGATTTCAACCCTATTGACTGAATGAACGATAAAACCATTTACTAAAACGAATGAAAGACTTAAACTCACCAGCATTAGCTGACTTTTACTATACATGCCAAGTTGAGTATAGGTTTGTGGATGGCAAATGCATGCTTGGCTTGACGAGAAGAGTTACCTAGTGACTAAGTTTTAGCATCCATTATGTTATGGAACTACTAGCATGTAAAAACAATATTTAATGTCCATTGAAAATTAGTACTATGTAATGCGACACAATTCCACTGCATGAATGAATGATTTAAGTTTAAGAACTATGTGTTGATGAGTAAATCCAACAAGTGAGCTCTTCTGGATTAGAACCTTACATTTGTAAAGACGATTAATTTAAATCGTGAAATAAAATCGATACAAACCGTTCACACAGTTTGTTCGGTTCCTTTTTAATTTGTACCAACTTAGTATTAGTCTAAAGAGTTTAAAAGCAAATGAATGTTTAGCTCACAATTTAACTTTAAATTCATACTATAAAGGCCTTAGGGTGGAAGGGGTGGGTTTCTGCGGGTTCACCTTCAGCTTTAATCGGGTTCATGGGAACACCGCCATCACCCACTCGGGAGATGGTTGCGGGTAGTGTACTGTTTTTAGATTGATGAAGTTGTGAATTGAAGTTGTGGTTGAGTGTAGGGCTGGCATAACATGTCAGAATACACGGTAAGACACGATACGATAAGACACGATATGATAAGACAAGATGACCTATTGTGTTCAACGCGTTCATGACACGATAACTAATCGTGTCATTTTTTCAAAAACGAACACGACCTGTTTAGAAACAGCTAACCTGTTAAGGGAGATGTTTAGAGAGGTATAAATATCACATATGTAATGAAAGAAAAAAAATGCAAAACTTCATAAAAATTTAAAAAGTCGAATCATAACATCCTGTAAAATAATAAATCCTAAACATTTTTAAAACAAAAACCCATGAAAGTTAAATCAAAACATCCATTAAAGAAAATTCCGACGGGTCTTTCTTTTCGTGTCGACCAGTTTAAGACACGAAACCTGTTAATGTCAAACACGAGACAATTATGAGTTTCAAATATTAGGTCAAGAGTCAGACTTGCATTGGTAAAAATGCCAATGGGTAGGAAATTGGAATGTTGGGCTTGGGCTGAACCTATATGCAAATAGGATGTTGAGTGTTAACATGTCACTGACAGGTCTTAACAGGTTAACATGTTTAGACACGAATTTAACTGTGTCTTAACGTGTCACCTGTTAAGACACGAAACATGTTAAGGTCAAAAACGAGACATGTTAATTACGTGTCATGTCATGTTAACATGTCCGTGTCAAAAATTGTCAGTCCTAGTTGAGTGTAGCATAGGTTATTTTAAAAAAAATGCTATGGTAGTCTACGATTCCACCCCTTGAGTTTATGATAAAAATAACATGTCATGTTTTGAAGTGAGAAAACATATTTTGATTAGAAAATCTCTATAATACTTTTGGGTTCAAGTGGTTCCATACCCTCTACCCTTAAAGCTTGCAATACCAATGATGTAACAATATCACCACTCTAACTACCAATTCTCATATAAATCTTCTTAGCAATAAAATTAAGGACAATCAATAGTGTTCTTTTTCTTTAAACATATGTGTGTGAAAATGACACTTTACTTGCTAATCGTGATTGATTGTTAGTTATATGTGTCATTTTTTTTACTAATATGATTGTTAGTTATAAGAAGGAACGTTCATGCTATTAATGTGCTTAAAAAGATACATGTAATATTATTATGTTACGTCTACTAGATTTATTTTTATTGTAGACATCAAACTAACCAACAAAAATTGACATAATGTTATATGTATATATTAATTGCTTGCATCATGTGTGACTCATGCTACCATAAGCAATAACCAAATAAAAAATGAAGTGTACTTTTATTATAATATAAGGTGTCTAGAATTAAACTTAAAACAACAAGAAAGTCGGAGGATGGAAAAGGGGGCAAAAGTTATAGCACAATAATTGGCCTTTTATAGGAAGCATTTCCAATAATGTTATGGACACGATTCTTGGCCAAAAAGAAAATATTATAACTCTCATTTTTAAAGGAATGGATCAAGAGACGTGTATGTACGGTTATATGGTTAAAAACATGGAAGGATGTACTTGGTGGGTTAGCAAGGTTGGTGAATTGAGAGAGATAAGGGTGATCTTTATACAAATAGGGAGATAAACGAGTTTGGAGATAGACTATCATATTAGAACTTGTTATCCGTATCAAAATTATTATTTGTTAATATTAGAAACTAAAATTAATAATATTTTTGTGAGAGACTTGTAGGAAATGTTTAAACAAGTTAGAATCAATTTACCTCTTGTTGATGCAATTTGACAAGTCCCGCCCTATGCAAAATATTTGTAAGACTTGTGCACCCAAAAAAGGCATTATAAAATGCCTAGAAAACTATATTTGACCGATAATGTTAGTGCTGTTTTGTCGGGTGCACCTCCATCTAAGCTCCAAGATCTAGGGGCACCTTTTCTTTCAGTTTAAATTGGTGATTTAAAGATTAATAAGGCTCTTCTTGATCTTGGAGCTAGTGTTATTATCCTACTTGGAAGTTTGCATAATCAATACGAATTTGATCCTCTACAAAAGGCTGACACCACCGCGATGTTGCACTTAAACTTCCACATGGGATATATTAACCTTTAACATTGTTACGGTGGAGGATTTTTATTACCCGGTAGACTTTCTGGTTCTTGATTATACATGCAGCTCCACGAGTGACAAGCAACCCAATGTGATTTTGGGAAGACCCTTCTTGAGGACAACTCAATGCTTGATCAATTGCATGCCAAGAATAGTCGCCCATGCATTTGGGAATAGACGGTTAAGGTTACATGTTGTTTCTCGTACGTCTAATGCTTCGATCATTGATGAATGTTTCATGGCAGACATCATTGACAAGTGTAGTCCTCATGAAAATGAGGATGAAGCCTTGGAGCCATGTTTTTTGTAGGACAGGAAGGGAGCCGAGTGTTAGTAGGAATTAACTGAAGCAGAAAAGGAAGTAAAGGTATATTCAATGCACTAAGGGAGACCCATTTGGACTCTTCAAGTGGAAAGTTTACCTGAATACATCGATACCCAACTGAAGCCATATTATAATCACCTCCACGGTTGGAGTTGAAGGAATTACCAAATCATCTCAAATATGCGATCGTGGGAGATAATAACACTTTTCCGGTGATTACTGCATCAAATTTGAACAAAGAGCAAGAGAAAGCGTGGACGAAAGTGTTAGTGGCTCACAAATTGGTTATTCATATCTTACAACACTCAGGTAAGCCCAACTCAAGTAGTCCCAAAGAAAACTGACATTCAGGTAGTGAAAGGAGAAAATGGTGAAGATATCACCACCCGACCGATAACCGGGTGGAAAATATGTGTTGATAAAGGAATTTGAATGCTCCAACTTCTAAGGATCACTTTCTTTCACCATTCATTGATCAAATAGTTGAAAAGTTGACATGTCAGAAATTTTGATGTTTCTTGGATGGGTATTCTGGGTACAATCAAATTTCTATACACCCTGACGATCAACAAAACACCACGTTTACTTGCCTATATGGCACATGCACGTTTAGGCGAATGCCATTTGGACTATGTAATGCCCTGACCACTTTCCAAATGTGCATGCTGAGTATCTTTTCAGATATAGTCAAGGAGTCTATGGATTTCTTTATAGATAATTTTTTGATTTTTGATCCATCTTTTGAAACATGTTTAAACTAATTAACTAACGTGCTAAATTGATGTGTCGAAACCAATCTATTGCTTAGTTGGGAGAATAGCCATTTTATGCTTCAGGAGGGAGTTGTTTTGAGCCATGTGATTTCAAGCAAGGGTCTAGAAGTTCATCATGCGAAAATCTGGGTAATTTCAACCTTACCTTCACCAAACAATGTTAAAGGCGTTTGTTCTTTCTCAGGACACACAGGTTTTTAAGGAAGTTTATAAAAGGTTTTAGTGTCATAACAAAACCCTTATGCAACCTATTTCTTAAGGAAGTTCCATTTGTTTTCTATGAAGAATGTTTAAAATCATTTAATGTGTTAAAACAACAAATGGTGGAGGCTCCCATTTTAAAATCACCGTATGGTCGATACCCTTTGAAATCATGTGTTATGCGAGTGATTATGTTGTTGTTGAGTCAGAGACTGGATAAGAAACCAGTGGTAATATATTGTGTAGAAAATTCTCCCAATCGCTTTCTCTCGTTATCTTACAGAGGTTAACTTTGAAGTGAAATTTTCTTCCTAGGACTTCAATTTCTTATGAGTCCATATAGCTGCAAATTATTTAGGGGAGGTGGTTCTTTCCACTACTACAAATATTTCACCCTACATCGACGATGCCTATCTAGACGATATACGTCGTCGGAATATATAACTCTATACTGACGACATGTCGTTGAGATAGGTATTCCTAAAAATTGACCTTATGAAACCCTATACACACGATATGTCGTCAGTATAGGGTTGGACAGATGGAGGGAAAAGTGGGCGCCCAAATGAAAACCTATACCGACGACATGTCTTCTATCTTTGCATGTTTTGGATAATTTAGATGTTGTGTATTTCCAGGATAAATTTTTAATATTTTTAATATTTTTAGAGAATTTTGAAAAAATAAAAAATATTAAAAAATAAAAAAAACTTATACCGATGACATAGGTCATTTTTATTATTTATTACAGGCCTATAGGGACGACTTCTCGTCGGTATATGTCCACCATATGCCGACGACTTGGCATCCGTATAGATTTTAATTTATAATTTTTTTAATTAACAATATAGCAACAACAAGTCGTCGATATAGGCCTACTTTTACCGACAACGCTTATACTGACGACTTGTTTGACCTATTGGTACAAATTTTTACCGACGACATATAGTCGGGATAGGTTTGAGCGCCCTATGTTGTAGGGATAGAATCCGAAACCGTCGTAAGGAAAGGGTCTGACCCTTGAAGTGCACTAAGCTTCCTTCCTCTCCTAATGACCTCTCATACAAACAGCAAAAAATACTCAGAAAATAATTTAGAACATTCTAAAACATTGATTATGAAAATGTCTTTTGGTCATTTATTAATGCATTATTGCCATTTCACTCAACAGTGAAGAAGTTATAATCTACTATGAGAGACTTGCTTGTACTTAGGGGCGGACTTACGTACACGAGGGGGTTTATAGGAACCCCCGAGTTTCGAAATTTTTATAGAACCGTAGGTAAAAAACTAGGGTGAACCCCTTAAAAAATTAGAGGGTGAACCTCCTTACAAAGTTTAACAACTGGTGTAGTGGTTTAGGCTTTGTTTTATAACCTGGAGGTTGTGGGTTCGAATCCCTTCACTAACATTTTTTAAAACCATTTTTTACCTAATTTCGTATGGGCTGTTTAATAACTAGTATCTTTTGTTGAGCCTTTTAATTGTTTGGTTTTTATTTTGTTGGGCTAATACATATAACAAAGAAAAAAAAAGGTCAATGAATTAGTGAAAGAAGCTTGTTAGCCAACATGTCGCAGACTCGCAGGACTCAGAACTCAGCAGCCTCCTCCAACTCCGCCACTGCTGCTCCCCTGCCGCCGCCGGCCACCGGCCCACTCACCGCTGTCCGCTGCCGCCGGTCTCTCCACCACAGGTTATTTTACTTTTTATTCCCTCTTGTTTGTTATTTACTTGTTTGAAAAAGAAAATCTAGGGTTAATTTAGATGTTAATTTGAATGTTAATTTAGATATTAATTTGAATGTTAATTTAGATGTTAATTTAGTTTATTGATGTTAATTTGAATTTTAGATGTTAATTTAGATGTTGATTTAGATTTTAGATGTTAATTTGAATTTGATTCCTAGGTACTATTATGGATATTAAAAGATATTTTCATAGAGCACCATCAAAATTCTAGGGGTTATACGGTTGTTGCTTAATTTAGAGCACCATCAAAATTTGATTCCCGAATTAACTCGAAACCGATTAACCGAAATCTTATTTGTGTCGTTAAATGGGTTGGCCTCCAAAATGGTTGAGCCTCCCCGACCCGAACAATCGAACCGAACCGAATTATTTTATGTCCGACCCTATGAAATTGGAGCATCTAAAAGCAGTGAACCCCCTGAAAAAAATTCCTGGATCCGCCACTGCTTGTACTGCTTTCAGAAAGTTTTGATAATTTTGTCATTTATTCATTCAAACATGGTCATAAATCTTAAGAATCTAAAATATTTACTCATTTCATATCTATAATTTGTTCAGTTTTATTAAACACCAATTAAAATAGCATGCATTCTTCTCAATCATTACTCCTCATGTGTATTATATTAGGTACGTCAAGTAAAAGGAATGTACAAGCAATGGTGGCCAATAAAGCCATCAATTTCACGGCTTTGGTGGGTTTCCTTGCATGGGGGGATCTCCTTCTTCTCATTTTCATATATTTAGTAACAATATATAATCTTTTAGAAAGTGTAACTAGAATTTCTACACTAACACGTGCCACTTCTTTATTTTTCATTTTTAAAGGTAAAATATGTAATACAAATATTTTTTTAAACTTGTGTCAGTTTGTATTTTAACTTCAAATTCTTATTGCAAGTCATTTGGTGATAATGCAACAAGTATTCCTCGATAGATACAATATAAAAGTTGTTACTAATGATCAGAAAAATACATTAGGTCCTCTAGCTCCTTATGGGACCCTTGATTAGCATCTTTCTCCTTAATTAATTTGGAAAACTAATATCATCGAAATCGTCCAACGATAAGAAAACTTCGTCCAAACATGAAAGCTCTGTCCCATCATCATTGTCGCTGTTGTCACAACTATGCTCGAACACTCGACATATGACCCACTTGCTAACATCCTAAAAGATGGAAATTAAAACGTTAAAAACAGAAAAAAGGACAATCAAATATCATTAGTCATCCATTATATTGTTTTTACCAAAAATATTTACCATATTCAAAATCCTAAAAAGTTTAAGAAAACATGTTGAAATAGAACATAAATAACACATCATTAATCAATCATCACAATTTTTCGCTAAATGATGTATCCCATAGTCAAAACGTTAGGGTTTAAATCTTGTAGGATGCAGCTTGTTTATTGTGTATTAATCCCACAAAATCTAGGAAACTACTATTAAAACAAAAATTAGTTATCACAATAAAAGTTTGAAAAACGTTTTATGTATGCAATGTAACAATAAAATAAAAATTTAATCACAAAGCTAGTTACCCAAAAGAAAATCTTGGTGACTTACTACTTTGGAGTGGCCTCTTCTTTTCGATCTACCATTGCTGCTACTACTACAAGATGAACTAGCATTAGAAGAGAGTTTAAATTCCTCCATTATCCAATTAGTTTTAACACCTTCAGGAGCTTCACCAATATGAAACACATAATATTTCTTCACACCTACTCGTTTGCTACTGCTTGAACTTATAATTTGTTCATCACAAGCCCATGATTTCCAATACCCGCTCGTCGTTACTCGATTTTGTGTCCTCCTGCTATAATAATACCACTTTTTTCCTTCCACCATAGCTTTACCTATAACCAAAGCAAAACCAAGAATATAGTATATCTGAAATATAAATATAAAAGTTATAAAGTGTCATTTTTGTCTCTGTGTTTTGGTCATTTTAACCATTTTCATCCAAAAAAATTTTTAGCTTTTACGTACCTGATTTTTCAAAATCTAGTCATTTTCATCCACCTAACTAACTTCATCTACATTTTAACGTTAAATCACAGGAAATTTTGGCTAAATTAGGGGCAATCTGGTTAGATTTTAACCTATGAATTTCAAACAACGTTAAAAGGTAGACGAAATTAGTTAGGTGGACGAAAATGGCTAGATTTTGAAAATTCAGGGACGAAAAATAAAAAAAAAGTTTTTAGATGAAACTTGCTAAAATGGCCAAACAACATGGACAAAAACAACACTTTTCTCTAAACATAATATTCATAAGTTAGATAAAAGTAGTATAGAAAATGAGAGATTTAAAGTACCATCCAAGTCCCAAGGATCATAAGGGTAGAGATCAAGATCCGGGATGATATCAGGGTGGTATGGTAAGAGGGAGGCCTTGCGTTGAAGGAAGTGAACGACGAGTTCTTCATCCGTAGGACAGAATCGAAAACCGGGTGGAAGATTTACATTGTTATTGTCACCCATGTTACTAAAAGATGAAGAATGGTAAGCGGATAAGTTGATGGATTGGTTAAAATCCACAAGAATAGGATTAAGATGTGGAAGTTTGAGTGATGTGGGGTTGGGAAATGGAGTAATGGAAGGTGTTGGATGTGGGCATTATATATAGTGTTAGAGAGAGAAGGAGATCGAGAGTGACGTGAGATAGAAGTATTGTAATCACCACCATGAGAGAGAAGAAGGGGTGGGGGTGGGGGTGGGGGTGGGTTTGATGAGTTTTCATTTAGAAGGTTGCTCTTTGAAGGGTGTACCCTACTTGCAGTGTTAATATGGAAGGGTCGGATACTAAATAAGCCACGGGTATAAACATATTTTATATTTTATATGAAACTACAACAGGGTTGTTAAAAGTGAGATTTTTTTTATTTTGTAACTAGTTTAGATCTCGTGTTTTACATACGGGGTGAAAAATATCATTATTTAAAAAGTTTTAATTTTATATATATATATATATTTTACAGGTGTAAAAATATATTACAAATACTAATGATAGAAACAAACTCGAAATATGTAAAGTAATATGTAATTGGGTTTCAAAAATTCGTTAATTACTATTTAATATAATTTTACTTTTATTTACTATTTGATTGAGATAAAAGTTATATAATTAAATTTCAAAGTTTTTTATAATAAATGATAATTTAAAATAAATATGTTTTATTAGTATAATTAGTATTTTCTTTAAATATATATTATTGTTAAAATATAGAAATGAATTAAATAAGATAGAGAGACGGGAAAAAAATGATGAGAATGAATATGGAGTCTACACGTGTCACTTAAAAACCTTTATTTATTATATAGTATAGATTATTTTTTATTAAGTTATAATTATTATGCAAAAGAAAGTAGTTTATTAAAATATTAATGGGGTTGGTGGCCCAGTAATACACGCAAAACCTCTAGACACACATACGTTTGAATGTTAGGTTCAAGTTCCCATAAGTTCTAAAAAAAGGTTTATTAAGTTATAATTATTATGCAAAAGTAAGTAGAAATCTCGTTTAAATGTAGGAAAATTTAGTTGAGAATATGATTTTTACTAACTTCTAACATGAATAATTATATTGGTATATGAGTTTACGTTTCCTTAATCTTTATTCTAATAAATGTTTCTAATAAATGTCATGTGTCATCATTATATTTTTTTTATTAAAATATTTTAATTTTTCCTATTTTAAGTTTGAATTTTGAAATTTAATTATCTTAATGTTTTTTTTCAGAAAAAATAATATAAAACTTGAATTCTAATTATTACTTAATTAAGAAAACAAAGAATTTTATTTTTTGTTTTACACATTATTTTAAATTTGTTTACATATTATTTTACTTTTATTTTTCTATTAAACAAACTCATGTAATACATGGGTATAAAACCTAATATATATTATAAGAGGTTTGTAACGAGCTAAGACATGTCCGATGGAGCAAAAGTGATTTAAATATCAATGTTCAAAAATCAAAATTAGACACTAGTACAAAATCCATTTTTTAAAGCGGTTAATTTGTTTTTTTAAACCGCTTTAGACCGCCCTAAAAATACCACATTAAAAAATCAATCTATTTTTAGGGCGGTTTCAAATCCACTCTAAAAATGTCTCACAATCGCTCCAAAAGCTTAAAGCCATTTAAAAAAAAACCATAAACCAAATAGAAACACAAAATCCGGATCTCCAAAATCAAATGCAAGCAAAACATGAAGAAAAAGACTATATTATCCATACAACTAAATCATAAATACTGATCTACACATACACAAAATCCAGATTGAAAAACATAGGAATAACCTTTGATTGGTGTTCTTAAAATTAGCCCAAAATTTGGGCAAAATCGAACTGAGGAAACTTAAAAGTACTAGAAAGATGTCATCGTCTTCATCTTCGTTCCAAATCCGATAGTCGGCTTCACTGATTCCACCACCGTCTTCATCTGATAGCTCACACATCACCACCGATAGCCGTAGTCTATTCTCTTCTTTGATTCCACCACCGTCTTCATCTTCGTTTCCCAAATCTGTAGAGAGGTTGAGGCAGGAGGGTTCACCACCACTTACCCACCACCGTAGCTCGTCCATCTCCACCGATAGCTGACGCGAATGCAAGATTAGGTTGAAAATAGGAAAATAATTTATATTTAAATGGCAAAACCTTAATGTAGCTAACTGAGTTGGGGGAGTTTCTCTTTTAAATGGCTATAACACCAAGGCACTTTTAGATACATCAAGAAATAAAGACAATTTTATAGATACAACATACAAGAAGTACGACTCAATGATTTGTAATATTGTTTTGAGAGAAGAAATCTCTAGACACCATTCTACTTCACGAAAAAGAGATTATCCGCTTCTTTTGTTTCCACAAACGATCACACATATAGAAGACCAATGCCACCTCGGGCTTGTACCGTCTATATTCAATATTTGTACTATTGTTCCAACATTTGTACTCTAGGTACACAATGTGTGTGTTGTAAAACCCCAAACACGAGAGACCTCATAGTTGGTGAATCATTGCACACGTAGTTCTTAGACCAGAAAATTCATAACATAAGCAACTGAACATAATTCAACCTGCACAATAGATTGTTTTAAATTTGGAAAACACAAGGTTCAAAACATAAAACAGGATGTCAGTCTTCTTCGCTGAGTAGTCCATCGCCTTGAGCCAAGCATCCAACCAAATCCTTCACCAAAACCTACACTTAACCTGATATGCACACTAAAAGTTAGCTACACTTAGTGAGTTCAAATTTAAATAAAACATGTGAAGAGAGATTCATTCGTAAGCATAAATGTAACTTTTAAGAAAGTGAAACACACTAAACATACATCAGAACTCATACATAAATGTTGCGTCATCTCGTAAGCGTCCATATCATGTAATGTCCTATACGACTTTTGCACGTAGACCTACAATACATTCGAATCACAAGCTCATAGGCCAATAGTCACAGGCTCATAGGCCAACTGTCATAAGGGTCACATTTACCACGAAGCAATCGTCATCACATACGTAACAGTTTTACAACCGCTGGCTTGCCAAAAAGGCCTTATAAAGGTGTTGTCAATCATAACATAGTGTCTACCCCCGGAGGGACCATAACCAATTTAGAGAATGTAATGACAAGCATTCACAAATGTTAGTAGAACTCACCTTCTTAAACATTTGTAGAAGTTTGTAAACGTTTGTACTTTTCATAAGTGTAAACCCTTTATTTATAAACCATTTTAACGAGCATGCATATCACCCCAAAACAGTAAAAAGTGGGTTAGAAGAACTCACATTCTAGCTGCTATGGAAATCAACAAAGGGTACATGAAGCGTCTAGCAGTCTGACGAATAGATAATTGCGAACTAGGTTAAAACTAGAGAACTTTCGGTCGGAACTATACTTTAGGTTGAAACTTACATTCGGCCAGAAATTCTATTTGGCCGGAACATACTTTCCGTCGGAACTACAAACTTTCGGCCAATTCATACGTACTTTTGGCCAAATCACGGGTTTTTTCCCAAAAAAACTACGGTTTTGATCGAAAATTTCAACTTTTTACATCCGAACCTTTGGTTTAGATCATACAAGGTTGGATGTAATGTTTTTTATGCCATTAACATGTAAAAATCCAATCTTTACTAACAAAACCTAAGACCCAACTTAAAAACTTTAAAACAAAGATCTAGGTGTTGTTACCTGCAATCTCGACCAGAGGATGATGCTACAATGTTCTCCCTTGTTTGAGCTCCAAAAGTTGGCTCACAAAACGTCAATTTCTAGGTCCCTCCGTTATTATTATTTAAACGCTCGGTTTTTAGGTATAACAATTATTCCCCTCTTACAATAGGTTTCCTACTCGAAACTTGTTGTATAGCGAACTACTGCGGGTAATTATTCCTCATTTCTTCTTCGACTTCCAAGTAGCCTCGGACCCTTCTGGTGTCTCCACTAAACTCACTAAACTTTTACTTGCTTAAGAACCTTGTTCCTTCAATCTTTTTCATTCCGATCGAGGATTGTTTTTTTTTTTTGAAAAACAAATTTCTTTATTCTTATGAGAGTGTGACTTGAACCTATAACCTTTCCAATCATTAGTGTTTCTAAAGGATTTTTCTCTACAAATGGGCCACCAACCCCATTGGTGATCAAGGATTGGTATCAACTCCTTGTTGTAGTTCATTAGATTGATTAACTTCTATTTGGTAAGGCTGTTGGTTGTGGGGCTTTATTGAGGGTGGATTCATCCTCTAATATCACGTCATGTGGCGCTGACTGGATGCTGACTAAGCAGTGGATAAAGCCCCTGCTGAAGCACTTGAGGGTGTTGTGGTGCAGGTGAGCGGGGGCTTTATCCAAAAACACTTTTTTCACCCATATCACGCCATCTTCTCCCGCTAGCCCACCCACGCCCACCCCCTAGCGCCCCATAGCGCCCCCCATCGCTGGACACCCTTGCGGTGTTCGCCACCACGGTGGCTTAAGCCCACCGTTGGCGCCCCTCGTTCGCTTACCACAACCAACAGTCTAATGTGGGTGTGTGATCGGGAGTCTGACCGTCCAAACTAGGTGACCAATGAGCACGTGTGTACATGAATACAATTTCGGAATTCCAGGCTCGTGCTGGTCTAGCTTGCTCCGGTATAATAAACTTTTCAATGGTTGTGTATGTTGGTGGTCCCATGCTAGATGAATAAACAACACGAGGTTAGAAATGAATAATAAATTATTATCAAAAGATCAGATTTGAAGGTATTAGACACTCACTTTGAGATTAAACACCAAAAACATATCATTAAAAAAAATCAAAATTCTCATTAACTAAACACTCCAATTAAAAATGTTTGTTTTAACTTTGTAATGAAAATGCAAACAGGCCAGCCCTGGGGTAGGCCGAGCCGGGCCGCCGGCCAGGGCCCGTTTTTTCGGGGGGCTAAAATTTTTACGAGGCCTGTATATATATGTTTTTTTATAAAATTTTAAATACCGGTTTTATATATTGGGTCTTTTTTATAAAACTTAAAAAATTATTGGGCCCTTTTTACACTAGTTGGGCTCTTTTAATCTTTATACTGGTTGGACCCTCTTTTATAATGGTTGGTCCTTTTTGTTTATTCCATGACCATTGAGTCATTTAAAAAAAATTATATGTTTATTGGTTGGGCTCTCTTTAAACTTATAATAGATTTTTTATTGTTTTTGTTTATTACATACTATATTTTTTCTATGTTTATTGTTATAACATGGTTCGCCATACTATCCATGATATGCGATCCGGATCGCAGTACGATGGCGATCCAGGTTCGTGCCGGTTCACGATTCCGGTGGCATAACTGACGAACCGGAATTCCAATTCTATCGTACCAATTTGACAGTAGGATCGCGAATTCGATATAACTGAAACATGAACCTCATATATAAGGGCCAACGAACCAGAAGTTTTGGCGCGCCGGAATTTGTAGTCGCTAACATGGGAACGGTGTCTTCCCTCCACCGGATTCCCTCCATCAATTTCCCTCCAAATTTTGGAACGTCGATCCTATATTAGGATTCCCTTAGTTTTTTAATTTCATCCATTCTCAATTATCACTTACTGATCAATCAGTTTCCTTTCAAATTTTAAACAATCATGGTTTTTGGAAAGAAAAAGAATGTTGTTTATGAGGAAAAATTAGATGTAGAAAAATAGCACCAGATTTAAGTGTTATAGCATACCACGTTATATGGTACATTGTACCGGACCGAACCGAAATGAGCCTATCCCCAATCGTACCGAACGTTAGGGACCTAGCGTACCGCGTTCCCGTTCCAAGTTTTCGTACCGGAGCGTACGTACGACTATGATGTAAACCATAACTCTTAAATTTTCAGAAAGTGATAAATATATATAGTTGATTTGATTCAAGTGCAACTTGAATAATCATATTAAGCATATCTAAACCCTAACTCTTAAATGTTCAGAAAGTGATAAATATATTTAGTTGCTTTGATTTTAAAATGAGAATTTGTCTACTATGTTTAGTTTTGAAACTTCAACTTATTTTTAGTGAAGATGATCCCAATGTTGGATAGATGATTTGATACTTACACACTGGATAACCTTATTAGGTGTTTAGGTACAATAGATATCTTCAACTTTTATTTTGCTCAAGTCTTTTAAACATTATTCGTTTTATCAGCTTTTACAAGCAAATACTTTTTATTCTAAACTTTCATTTACTAATCTGCATTTGTTAAAACTAAGACCTAACAATATATCTTCATTTCATTTCATTCTGGTACATATAAAGTATATATTTTATATTCATCATCAAGACCGATATTTCTCGTAAAGATTGATGAAATAGGGTAACAAGTATAATTATGATTTTGCGAATCAGTTGTTCTAATTGATACGAATATCGTCTTATACCATTTCCAGAATTCATTTTACATAGTATAGATGATAATGTCTTTTTTTAACAACAATTTCTAGTTTTTCTAAGATAAATATACCACAATATACACTTTATTTACAGAATTTGAACTCATAATATTTTGGTTATGAAATTCATCACTTAACCAATAGGATGTATACTTCGTTCTTTTTCACATATTATAAAACACAGAAACACACACATCGGCTACTATTCTGTTTTGTGGGAAACATGCGATGAATATATTTAAGAGAAATGTGCCAAAGGCAATTCTTTAATTACTTCCTTACTTTTGTTTTCTACTTCTATTCCCTTCATTATGTTTTTGTGTATGCAATGATTAAATAAAAACTACAATTATTTTATTATTATATAAACTCAAAATGAGTTTAAAGTTCTAATTTTGACTTTCTTATATGTTTATTTAGACTTATGTATATTCCACAAGTGATGATATAACGTTTGAATTTAAACCTTTTATAAGTATCATATAATTAATCAACACATATATATGTGAAAGATTATAGCATTTTCATTGGATCTTATGATCACAGTCCGACCTGAAATCTTGATTTACAAAGACATAAACACTTGCTGATAGTCTCGATCTTTACAACTTTGATTAGCAACATCAATTAAACTACATGAGTCTCTTAATAATACAATACTTGTACAACATGGAAATGCATCATCACCATATACCTCATGCTTATATCATCCAAGGCTTGTGGATTGTGATTCGGATGCCCATATGGCATGGGTAGGTGGGGGGATATCCATAGTCTCGTGCCTCTTATATTTTTGCCAACTTATTTGGCCCACAACTTGGGAGTGCCCTTAAAACAAATTATTACTATGATCAAACAATCTACAAGTAAATGCTTTCCATTTTCTTTTTGTTGGCTTTTTTTCGTAAAAATATACTCTTTAATTCCCAATAAAAACACACGCACACATATATATATATATATAGTGAGGTTTAAATGCTAACCAATATTTATGTGATGACCATGATAACCACTGTCAAAAACATGAAATTACGGTTTTATTCCTTCAATCAACATTAATACATAGAAAAATAAGATGAACAGAGATGGGTTTTGAAACCCTAATTAAAAAGATAATACACACCAATTGTGAGACTAATCGTTCGTGGTTCTTCTGCAACAGAGGGACGACCGCTTTATAGGAGAGCATACCAACGGTAATGAAGCAATCACGCACAATCACCGGAGCAATCAATGGAGCTCTTGAACCCTAGCATAAGAGCTGAGAAGGGGCTGTTGCAACAATTTGGGGTTAGACATTTGATTAACCAAAAATAAGTGCAGGCACTTGAGAGAGAGACATGGGCCGAAGCCCATAAGCCAAAATGAAGAAAGAGCCCAAAAATGCAAGCGGGGGAGAGGCTCATCATGTAAAAGAAAAAACAAATAAAAAGATTAGAGATAATCAAAAGAAAAAAATAAATAATTATCAAATTGTATTTATTTTTAACACCCTCCCTCAATTTGATAATCCAAACATATCAATCATAGATATTTTATCAGTTAAGAAATCACGTTGGAAGAAAACAAACATTTTAGGTAAGCCCTAGAGAATGCACGACATTTAGGAAGACTTAAACCAATATAACTCTCAACCCAAAATAAAAAGAGTCCAACAAACAAGATCCAAGATCCATGAAGTTTAATAACCTATACATATGGAATAAAAAGAACATATTATATGACAATATTAAGATGCTTGAATATTGAATTGGCAAACATGTCATACATATTAAGAAGACAAATAGGAACTTGTAGCTCCTTCAAACCAAATAGATTCACACATATTGTTTAGAAAATTTATAACACAAGAAAGTCACACAACTTTTAGAAAAGACGAATCACAAGATTCATATAAAACTATCAGAAACATGTCTGATAAGACAATAAAATGCACACACATTTTAAGAATTCAGAATCACGAATGAAAGACAAGACATGTGAAGAACTTAAAGACTAATTTGACATGATCAAAAACTTTTACAACTTTACGAGATCAAGAAAGATAATCATATAAGAAGAAACTCGCAAAGAACACAAAGACTAATTTGATTCAAGCAAAAACTTTTACGACTTTACAAATAATACCGAATCACAAGATTCAAGAAACAAGCCTGATAATAATAAAAATAACATAAGCTATATCAGATAAGAAAGACACAGCCAAACAGATTTTTTAATGAAAGACGAATTCATAGAATCTTTTACACAAGAAAAATAATAGGCTGTCGAAGAATCCAAAAAAACTTTTATCATTCGTCAAAAAATTAAATCACATGAGACAATAATATTTTTAAAGGATAAGACATACTGGTCAAGCAAATTACCATGAAATCAAATATACTAGTAATCAAAAAGATATTCATGATGCAAATGAATCACACGATTTTGCAACCAGAAGAAAAAAACATCTCACAAAGGAGAGAACAAGACTGACATAAAATTCATGAATAATCTTGAAGATATACAACTGGTTAAAAAGTGAGCTACATGGATCAACAACCACAAGCAAACTTTCTGCCAAGACTTTTTAACTAAAACAAACACGATCATATAATTATGACATATAGACTTGAGGATCAAACAAACACAATGAAAGCTTATTAATAGAAAAATGCAACCCCACAGAGACATGATTAACTAAATTTTAATTCTACCAGAAACTCTTATAAGTTGAAAGAATTTTTAACTCTGTCAAAGACAAATTTCAAAGCAAAAATATGTTGATAGTTTCTGGAAAAAATAAACATATTCAAAAAATCATGTAAACCAGATCAAATAGCAGATAATGGAACAAACTCATATGCCTTAAAGGAAAACACAATTTTTTTTTAATTTTTTTTTTAATTTTTACCTAATATAATCAATTTTTAGACCAGAACCATAACTAGATTACCATTGAAAATGTTTCTTTTTTAATTTTATAATTGTAAAAGAGAGTGAGAATGACAAATAGAGGAGCATACATGATAATAAAAGGACTGCACTCAAACCTTCGAAGCTGGATTAGTAAAGTTCCAAGCAAGGCCACGAAACCGTCGAAGCAGAACCGTGGACGTTTTAATCAGTCTAAAAAACGAACCAAATCAAACCGTAAATCGACCAAGTTTACTCCTCTTCGTGATCTCAGCAGCGGGAATACAATTGTGGCTTCAAACACAAATCAAGAATGACTCCTTCTGGAATCTTGATCAAGCCAAAAAGTCTACAACCGGAGCACCTAACAAAAGAAGCACCTTGTATCCAGAAGCTACCTCTGACCACCTGCAATACCAGACAAGAAAGAACTTTTTTTTTTAACACCAGCAGTCAACTATGACTTTTGACTTCTTCTTGCATGACACAACTTAAACTAGCAGTGCTTGATATATCAGCAACTTCACTTTGGGTTTCAATCAGTCAAATAGTATCACGAATATCAGGCCAGCAAATTTATTAAACAAGGGTTTTTTTCAACCCTTAATAGCCAACTTTCTTCAATTGAGCAGATCAGTCCAAACTTGAGAAAAATCTCAATCACAGCAGCGAAATAACAATGAACCAGAATCAAGAAACCAACCCAATACAAGAGCCTATAATCCAGCCGCCTATGAACACCAAGAATAAAAAAAACACCGGCGGGCAGACCAAGAACAAAGGAACCAGCGATTTAGATATTGATTCGAGCGGACCGGGATTTCTTGAAAGAACTTCAGGAACCATGCAACCAAAACAGCGGAAGAACTAAGAATCGAGAGCCTTAAGCTCTGATACCATATCAAAAACATGAAATTACGGTTTTATTCCTTCAATCAACACTAATACATAGAAAAATAAGACGAACAGAGATGGGTTTTGAAACCCTAATTAAAAAGATAATACACACCAATTGTGAGACTATATGGTTAATCTATATGGTTAATATATGTCTTGAAAGTGCCTCAAGTTTCTATCTTTCTTCCTATTATGTTTTGTATATTTGCCCATTGAATTGAGGGGATGTTAAAAAGGTTCAATTCAAATGTGCTACATGTTTTTTTCTTTTTATTTAGTATGTTAATTTCTTTTTAGCTAATGGGCTTCTTTTTCTATTTGTTACTCTCAAACATAATGTTACGTATATGTATCAATTATCATTATGTTAATGTTACATATATGTAAACACTATGTGTCACGTATATGTAACATTATTTGATACGTATACGTAAGACTCGTCATTTCCGTATTTACGTTCAAAATATTTATTCAAGATACTTAAAAACTATTTTAACAAGTAAAAGAAAAAATAATTTATAAATTATGTGATTGTTTTATAGTGGTTAGCACGGTTATCACATAAAAAATTGGTTGTATTTGAACCCTTCCCTATATACACACACATACACACAAGGAAGGGTTCAAATGATAACCAACTTTTTATGTGATAATCACTATCAAACAACCACATAATTTACAAATTATTTTTTCTTTTAAATGTTAAAAAATATTTAAGTATCGTGAACATATATCTTGAACATGAGTCTTACATATACGTACCAAATAATGTTACATATACGTGACACATGTTTACGTATATGTAATACTAACAGAATGATAATTGTTACATATACGTAACACTATATTTGAGAGTGGTTTTCATGGTTATCACATAAATATTGGTCATCATTTGAACCTCACCCTATATACACATAGGTGTGTGCGCGCGAAATAATGTATTAAATGATTTTTACGTGCGAAGTGTACGAAGCCAGCAAAATACAACACGGGGAATAGGACAGGGATTATATGCGTCGCATAAATTACGCACGGATAAATAATTACGCATATATTACACAACCATATATAACTAATTACGTACAAATAAATTCGTGGCATATGATTATAATTACGTAAACTATGCTTTTAATTACGCCACTTGTGATTATAATTACACATATTATAGCATATATTGACGTTTTTTTATATTGTTTTCTTATAAAATTTATATAGAAATATTATACTCAAATTAAAAACTATAAAACATTTGATATTATGGTGTAAATTAAAAAAAATAAAGTTAATATCGTATACAAAAAGTTATTTACATTTAAAAAAATGAGAAACTTGAAGGTAGGTTATTTCAATTTCAACCCTCTAAGCCTTTTCATGTGTGAACATCATTGCAGTGTCAACCTCTTGTAATATCAACCATTGATTCTTTAAATTAACGGGCTCATATGACTTCATAAGTGTAACAAACCAAAAATCCAAAATATATGTTATTTACCTAAATAATATTATAGGGTGGAAGTGCAATTAACACAAGGTCTTAGATCAAAGGTTAAAAGGTGGAATTCTTGATTGGGATTAAATGGGTTAAATTAGAAACTAGAAGGGGTTGTTTGGTAACTTTGCAAAATCAGATTCTAGGGGGGATGGGGGTTCACGCAAACACAATGTGTGTGTGTGTGTTTGGTTCGTGAGTTGCAAGGAGCAAAAGAAGGAGAAGATCAAACCTCTTATAATATCAACCAACTTTTTGCTAAATTATAGAGAGAGAAAGAGAGGAAGTCTAGAGATAAAAACCGAATTTTGTTGATTTTTGCACTAACTTTAGAGCTCAAGCAAAAGGGAAGACGTTATTATAATCTTCTGGTCGAGATTTGAGGTAACACCAAAACCTAGATCTCTGTTTTTTTATGTGTTAAATGGCATAAAAACACCACATCTAGCCTTGCATGAGTTAAACAAAAAGGTTTGAACATAAAAAGTTGAAAATTCGTGAAAAGTATGTATAAATCGTTGTTTTAGCCTTGCATGTGTTAAATGGCATAACCGTTGTTTTAGCAAAAACTCGTGAATCAGCCGAAAGTACGTATAAATTGGCCGAAATTTTATAGTTTCAGCAAAAAGTATGTTCCAAGCGAAAGTGCAGTACGAGTCAAAAGTTCTCTAGCTTAACCTAGTTCGTATTTGATCCTTCGTAAAAACTATTAGACGCCTCACTTAGATTCTCTCCATTTGATTTCTTTAACAAGCCATAAGGTGAGTTTTAGAACTCCTCTTCTTTACTAGTTTTGGGGTGGTGTGCATACTCATTAACTGATTTATAAAAGAATGATTTATACTTATAAAACGTACAAATATTTTCCAACATCTAGGAATGTTTATAAATGGTTATAATGATAATGTTTCTAGAAATAGAAGAGGGTGACATTTTTTTTAAGTTATCACATTATTGAAATCTGTTATGGTCCCTTCAGGGATAGATGTTATGTTATGTTATTTGCAACACCTTTACAAGGGTCTTCGTGGCTAACCAATGGTTGTACAACTTAGGAAGGAAGTTATGAAGATCTCTTTGCGGGGAACATGACCTCTAAAGTTAAATTAATGATCCGACATTGCTATGGATATAAGAGCCATAGTTGTCGATGCGTATCGTTGGTCTACATATATAGTCGTAAAGGAGAATACATGATACATACGCTTTTGAGATGACGCGGATATTGACATTTATGTATAACTTCTAATGTATGTTTTATGTACGTTTCATTTTAAAAGGTTTATATATTTTATGCTTACAAATGATCTCTCTTCACATGATTTTTGTAAATAAGAACTCACTCAATATAGCTGACTTTTAGTATACATATCAGGTTAAATATAGGTCTTGATGAAGTTTTAGGATAGTGTTTGGTTCAAGGCAAAGGACTACTCCGCTGAAGAAAAATGGCATCTTGTTTTATGTTTATGAGCCTTTTGTTTGTTCTGAATTTAAGATAACTCATGAAATGGTTGAATTCTATTCTGCTTCTTATTCAATGAAATTTTTTATTTAAGAACTATGTATGCTATGATTTACTAACTATGAAGCCTCCTGAGTTTGAGGACTTGCATTATGAATCCCAATTAGTTGGTGTGATGGGATCATTTGATTACTAAACATGGGTGCAAATTGTTTAGGTAATCAAGTTTGCTAAGGATGAAGATCAATCGAAAACTTCTAAACTTCAAAAGGTAAGTGTTTTCACACTTAATTAGCAGTTGATAGACATAATGTTTACACATAATGATTGTATGACTATTTGTGGCGGATTGTTTATGTGTATTGGTGTATTAATGGTGTTAATTGTATGTGTTAGTGTGTATTAGGTATGTGTAATAAGGTCTAGGAACCTCAATGAGAGTTAAATTGAGATCAATGAATCTCATGAAGTCTATGAACTTCACTAGTAGATTGGATTGTTGCTCATACGCTATGTGTATGTAAGTTAACTAGATTAACTATGTGCTTATGTGATTGGGTGCTTTGGTATTTTTACTTGTATGTATTTTGTTTGCAACCAAATTGGGGAGGTGTAATGGTGTGATACGGAAGTCTTGAACTTCCATGGTGGTTAAATATGGGATCACATAATCCCAATGCATGATTATGAATTGAGGTCATGAGCCTCACAAGGGTGCATTGGTGATTGAAGTCCTTGAACTTCACATGTTAATGGTTATTGAAGTATATGAGCTTCACAATGGAGTACTAGTGAATTAAGATCATAGAATCTCACGGGAATTGGTGTGGTTGGATAAATGAGGGCAACTTATTCAGGGGGAAGTGTATGGGTGTTATATAATTGATATTGGGTGTGTATGGGAAAGCCAACAATATGAGAAACTGGATTATTTGAGAAATGTCAACGGTTCCGTCGGATGTTCGTCAGAAACAACTACCGTACAAATGCCCACGCATCAAACCTGAAAAGTCGGACAATTAACGTAAAGTTGTTACCAACGGGTTACCGACGGATTTCCATCCGTTGGTAACTTTGTGACAGATTACCGATGGCCATTGATTTTATTTAAAAGGAAAAATAATAAAACGAAGTACCGACGGAATTCCGTCACCAATCTGTCGGTAATAATCCGATGGCAGCATCCGTCGGAAGCAATTCGTTGGTAATAGTTTTGTTTTCTTGTAGTGTATATCATTAGTATATGTATAATTGTTGTCCCTTATTATATAATTAATTTTTTTTTATTTTTTCATGTGACTTAAATTTTAAAAAATATAAATACTTCTCCACACTTTGTATCCACAAGTCTCCTTGTATTATTGAAATAATATGATCTACAATTCATAAGAAATAATCACGGTGTATATTTGAAACAGTTGACCTGGTTGTCCCGGATGGTGATCAGAAAAATAATTGAATATTTACTAACTCTATTCTAAAAAAAAATTGGGATCTACGGTGCTAGTCTTTTAATTGGGTTGCCGTACATATGACAAACTTCTATTGGTGCAAAAAAATAATCTTTTTTTTCTAAAAAGATTAATGTTTATGTTATATAATTTTTTTCCCATGTTGAAAACAAAAACTGGCCGGTCGTTATGGTTTCAGGCGTGGAGCTTGAAGCCCAGCCTATGCTTCTCCTGTGACAATGGTTCGATTCCTTGGATGAGTTGCCATTAATTTTACTTTATGGCCTTTTTTTCTAGTTTACTTAGTATTTTTTTAATGGCAGATCGAGAATATATATTAATGGCAGATCGAACTGAAGGTAGGTTTTTCTACTCCATATTCACGTACGGGCATCTATGTATTCCACCAGTTTCTCCATTATTGTACCACCAATCTTCTCACCTTTATTTGATATGACTTGCTATAAACATCACACATGCTTGGTTTTTAGGTGCATATCCATATATTATTTTTATTTTTTTATGTATATAAAATATCGTTTTTTTGTTTCAAAACCGAAAAACAAGCCACCATAGATACGGTTACTTGAAGGACAACACAAGTCTCACGAGCATTACTATTACTAGGTGTCTAGGTTTTAGATACGTGTAATCCTGTAAATAAAATATTATAACTTTCACGTGATATCATGTTTGCTTTTTAAAAAGCATACCTTCTGTTTTGTTGTTTTATTTAGAAGTGTAAATCGTGTTGTGTTGGCGGGTTAAATTCTTCAAACCTATTTATTCGTGTCGTGTCTTGTCGATCCATTAAAAATCGGGTCGTGTTTCAAGTCGAACCTGTTTGTTTTCGTTCATTAATATAAGTAATAACTAACGATTTAGTAACAATTTAAACAACTGATAACAAATTAAACATTTTTGTAATTGGTATCGTTTTTATTGTTCTTTGTTTCTTTTTCTTTTATTTCCAATGAGCAAATTGGGTTTAAACGTTTGGCACGAAATTAGAAGAAACGAATGGAAGATTGGAAAATGGGTAGTTGAAACTAATAAAATAAAATTGTTGTAAGTAAGAGTTGATAGAATGATTTAAAAGAAAAAATTAGTTTCACCTTTAAAAGTTATATGGTTAGAAGAAAAGTTAAAAATCAAAATATTTAACTTTAAATATTAACACTTTTCATCTTTAAAATATAAATTCTAACTTTTTTTAAAAAACTCTTAAACGGGTTATCAGGTCAACCCACTTATTAAGCGGGTCATGTTCGGGTTGACTCTCTTTTTAAACGGGTCATGTCATCCGACCCAAAATTGTCTTTCTTCGTGTCGGATTCGGGTTGTGTCAGGAATTACCGCTCCTAGTTTATTCCGAACCGCCGTGTATTTTCCCATGCAAATTAATATCGTCGATACATTTTTTGTTATTTTGATAACCATTTATACAGTTTTTCTGTATATTAAATCGTAATAAAAAGAACTAAGACGTAAGTTAAACTTTGTTTTTTTATAAAATCCGTATAAAAATATTAAGTTTATGAATAAGTTGTATATTTTAGGAAAATTTAACAGTTACAAATTATAAGTATATACTATAACAAAATTATTACAGTTAAAATATTAAATATTTTTTCCTCTATTTCATTAATCTATACTCTATAATAAATAAAGGCTTTTGTGAGACAAATTTTCTACCTCTCTCTCATATTAATTGCATAAAAATTCTTTAATTAATTATCAAACCACCTCAATCAAACGGGTATACCCCTTGCCAAGTGATGGTTGGTGTGATAATGAGGGTAGTGACGTGGCGTCACGTGGTGTGCACTTTATTATCACACCACACCATAATCACACGGGTATACCCCATGCTCTAAGACCATTACATCTTTGTACAATTTTTGCCATAACAAATTCAAACAATGGGATGTTTATCTTTAATAATGTCATATTTGTCTAGTGTATTATAGGTGCACTTGTAATAAAGTTTTTGTTTTATTGCTAACTTCTTATAGAAAAAGAGATTAAATATTAAAACATATAATATGAAACAAAAATCGCTACTTGTGTCTAAAAGCTTTCATGTCCGGTGCAAGAGCACCTTATCTCAATAAAAATGGTTAAATTTTATATTTAGAGTGATTTTCAGAAAGTATTTTAAAATATGATGACGTCTTTTTCTTATTTTGTATCTTGGATTTTGCTTTTTTTCTAACCTTCTTTTTCCTTCTTATTTTGTCCTTTTACATTTTTTTCATTGCTTTATTCTAGTTTAATTTTAGTGGTTTAATTTCTTATGTTTTATTTGTTTACTATATATTTCGTAATTTACCATTTAGTTTTACATTTTACTTTTTTTTACTTTTATTGTAAACTAGCATATAATATTGTGATACAAATAAATGGGCATGTGTCATTGAGGTTTATGGCTTAATGGTAGTGTAACATCTAGGCTCTCGTACCAACAATATTGTTCGCTTTGCCTCCTAAGAGCTTACGGATTTGTTTTTGGTTGCCTGGGTGAAAACTTCCCATGAGGTCACCCATCCCTGGATTACTCTCACCCGAGCACGCTTAACTGTGGAGTTCTCCTCTCATCCACTACATTAAGCCCCAAAACGCGTTGTTGATGTAAGAGCCAGGACCTTTACTTATGAACCAAGGATCTCTCCTGGCCACGGTCGATGTGGGATTTGCCTAGGGTGTCAATATTCAGTAATTCGGTAATTCAATGCGTCACAACTCACCCCCCCTCAGGGACTCATCGTCCTCGATGAGGTTTGCCCCACCATCCCGAACGGCACAGGAGTGGCTCTGATACCATTTGTAATATCCAGCCTCTCGTACCAACAATATTATCTGCTTTGCCCCCTAAGAGCTCACGGATTTTTTTTTGGTTGCTTGGGTGAAAACTTCCCGGGGGTCACCCATGCAAAATTTACGTAAATTTTTAAAAATTGGGTTTCCCAGGGGGTCACCCGTGCAAAATTTACGTAATTTTTTAAAAATTCAGGGTGTTACAGGTAGAGAGAAACCCTATTGGAACACCAAGATTTAATATAGTTATGGATTCAAGTCTCATTCCTACATAATTGTTTGATCATAATAGGAGGAACCCTAACTAGGTAAACCAATATTTACGTTTAATTTTAAGTAAAAAAATATCTTTAATAACATTTTCGTGAAACTTGATTCTTCTTGCAATTTGATAAAACCATAATTTACGTTTAATTTTTTTTAAACTGTAACACTTAGGCCCTGTTTAGTAGCTTCTTAATGACTCTATTAAAAGGTCACTTCTGAATCGGTCAGAGGTGTGTGTGTTTATTTCATTAAAAAGTCACCTCTTAATGGTTCAGGATACCTCTTAATCATTCAGCCACAAAATGTCTCTGAATGAAATATTAACCTATTTTCTCCCCCCATTTGCCCATCCTTCTCCACGCTACTACCAGACCATCGTCTGCTACCCTTTGCGCACGACTCCTCTCCACTTGCGTACCCCCTCCGCCGCTTCTACCGGTGCGTTCATCTCTCTCCCTCGCCGCCAGCCCTCCGCCTGTTACCGCTTGTCCACTCGTCTCTCTCCCTCTCCGCGGCTGTTGCCGCCACTCGTCCTCTTCGGCACCAAAGTACGTTCTTCGATGTTTCGAACCCTAGGTCTCTTTTTGATTTTTTATTTGAACCCTAGAAATACTTGGATTCTGCAAATATTCAATTCTTTGTTTTTAGGACAAGGAACCCTAACCTCTGGTTAACTTCCATTTCCACTCTGATTTTTTCAATTCAATGTTTTCTTTGATCAAGTTTCAAACTAGTTTTGTTTTTATAGATGGTGGGGAGATTATGTTTGATTTACAAATGGTGATTTGAATTATGTTTGAATTTTTTGCTTCAAATTTGATCTAAAAGTTGTAGTTTTTAGCTGCACATGAACATCAACATTATAAATATATAGACCAAGAAAAGTCAACCGTCAATTGTGTTCAATTCCAAGCTCAATCGTCTCTTGAAAGATGATTTGTTGGATGTATTCGCTGAGTTGCAGAGGCAACAACATTTGGACCATACTCTCAAGGTACATTGCTTTCATTTATGTGTTCAAATGGATCAATTTTCAAAATTTATCATGTATTCTATGAGAAATTGACACAATTCAGTTTCGTAGACTCTGTGTGTTGTAATTTTTTTATGTAATTATCAAAATTTTATTCAAATTAATGCATTTGCTTACCCTGTCTATTGAATTTGTTAGAATGATCATGCCAAGTATAACGCTTATAAATGTTAGTTACTATACTTTGAATCTAGAATTGAAATGATGTATTGTCACTTAATTTATAACTAATAAACCTTGATTGTGATTATAAATTTGCTTGTGATTAATTTAAGATTATTAAAATTAAGAATTTTGTATGTGTAGGTGCATAGTGAAAATAACTTGAATTTGCTAAATTAACCATGAATTTAAGATTATTAAAAGCTTTACATTTCCTCCTGGTTCAGTTCTGCTTGTTAAACATGAGATGAAGTTCTAGATGGGGCCTTTCAGTTCACAAACAAAGGAACATCGAATGTGGATCAATTGAGAATGAAGCCTTAGAGTATGTGGGACAAGATCATGGGTTGCAACCCAACTTGAGTTGAGTCAATGGGTCCCCAACGAAAATGACCAAAAACTTGTAGATTTTTGATGTTACAAACCTTTCAAGTGAAGGAAGCTCTCCAGAATTCCAAGTTTAGTCAACATTCATCAGAAAGTCAACTACTACAATCACTGACTATTCTGTATTACAATTACGGTTTCTGTAATGCACAAACTTGAATGTACATCAAGAGTGTTTGTTTATCGATTACTAATTAATTGTGCATAAAACTTGAATATTGGAAACTATCTATTATTGCTTTGGTTTATGCTCGTTTGCACTAATGGTTCAGAGTCTCTTACTCATTTAGACGTCTTATTGGTTCAGCACTTACTGGTTCAGAAGTTGTCAAACAACCCCTTAGATATTTTAAGATATATTAGGTTTTTTCAGGATAACAGCTAGAACATTCAAGAAAAAGCCGTGTTGGTGATAGTTTACGTTTGCTAAAACAAAAACGGCCTTATGTGTATCGTGCGGTTTTCGTTTTATTATCGAACAAAAAGTGTAGCATTATTTAGTTACTAACATATTATAAAAAGCATAAATGTTAGTGGGTTCACGTGGAGTATGCACGTTTTTCATGGTTTATGAGCTTTCCTAATTTTTTTTTGAAATTGCTTCTTCCCTAACCATTGGGTAGCTTTCAATTTGAGAAAGGTTATCTAACGAAGAAAACATTAATATATGAAAAACAACAATAAAGTAAAAAGAACTGGTTTGTTGTTAACTACTATAAAATTATGGATGTATCATTTTAGGTTCTCTATTACACTAAAATTACGCTAAGTGAAAACTTTTAAACTTATAGTTATCATATTTCAACTACGTTTGATTCTAATATATGAGCATTTGTATTAGGTTAACTTTTTTTTTTTTTATAAATTACTAGCTTTAACCCCGTGTAACGGGTGAAACATTAAGATTATACTAATAAATATCTTAACACAGCTTTTTACACAAATTTGATATTGTATTGGTAATTTTTTTCATTTTGTTAAATTTTAAGTTTATATGGATGAAAGTAATCAAAACATCAAAAAATACAATTCATAAGTGGTGTAATTTTTACAATACATTAAATTACATGTTAAATAAGACCTTATAATGATGATTTACAATTTTAAAATACTTCATTGTATACAACATTTGATGTGGTATTGATAACTTTACATTTTTAACACCAACTAAATGCAACAAATAATAGAGTTTCTTTTCCTCAATTACTAAAAACACAAAATAGCCACAACCGTTCTAAAAAAGGGTCAATAATGGTACGAACTTAATTGAAGCAAGTAGAGAGTCCAAGAAATCGAAGATAATCAAATTGGTCAACGATTTCCTTGAATACATTATTTCTCAATTTTATTAGTTTTTAAAACTCTATCAGCCTTTTTATAGAAACGTTAACTTTAATTGTGTGCCATATTTACAAATATTTAACTTGTAATTAAATTTGCGTATCAAAATTAAATTATTTTTTGTTAAATCTCGCCTACTACATGGAAAATCTCGCTAAATTTTAATATTTAATCTCCATTTAAAATAAAATAAAAATACACAAATAAACTTTAAATTTCATCAATATATCGTATTTTAAATTCAAATTTTAAAACTCCAAAACGTAAAAAACGAACTCCTTAATAAATCAACACAATTTAAATTTAAAATTGCAAAATTAAATATGAAAAAAGTTAAAACTAATAAATTAGAATTGAAACCAAACATAATTTTTTGAAAAACAAAATCTTGTCATTTAAACAAAAATTAAAGTTTAAAATATAATACATTTTTAAAATTTAATGTTTATAAATTTTTAATTTTAATTAAAAAATAAATATTAAAATTTCAAATTAAAAAAAATGTATTTATAAATATCATGTTTAATTAAAAACTACTAATTAAGTATTAGTAAACTTTATTCTAACACATATTTATTTAAAATACAAAAGTAGTATTTTCAAATTTTTATTTCAAATTAAAAAATCTTGCTTTTTTAATAATAAAATTTTAAAAACTCAATTTTTAAATAATGAAACTTTAAAAACTAATGGAATACATGTTCTATTGAAAACTAACTTTTTTTAATCTTCTAATTTTTTATTCTTATTTTTTTTAATATTCATTTTTATGACAGTGTAAATACAAATTGAGTCAATGGTAATAATGGTGAATTGATTTGGTAAAATATTTATTTATATAATTTTCAAAAGAAATTCAGATAAATATGGAAAGATTGAATAGTGGATATAAATGTGGTTTTGGAGAGAAAATTTATGAGTTTGAATGTGGTGATGACATGTGTACATTTATTTAGTATTTTATTAGAATAGAGATTTGAAATAATGTCTATTTGCTAGTAAAAGAACCGGGTTGTATTAGGTTATCAAACTCGCTTCCGGATTTCCTGTTAAGTTGTCAAATAAGTCTCCTGGAAACTTTTTATTTTTCTAGGTTACATATGTTAAAGTTTTGTTATATTTTAGTTCCTTTATAATAAACATTAAATACAAAAACAACTGAACAATCGTTTTTATGATGTGAAAAATAAAAAATGTATATTTTGTAACCTAAACGGGTTAATGGGTCAACCCAAACCTAACCCGCTTGTTAAACTGGTCAATCTGAACCCGACCCTTTTTTTTAAAACGGGTTGAAATGACCACCCAAAACCTGATTATTTTCGGGTCATGTCAGAAATTGACACCCCTATTGTAACGCTTTAATATTTATTACCCGCTCCAAAATTGAAAAATGCATAAAAAATGAAAACCGCTCCAAAAGAGTTTTTTTTAAGCAGTTCCTTTAAACCGTTTCAAAAGGACATTTTTTTGGGGAGGTTTTATTTTTAAGGTGTTTTTCAATTTTAATATAATAAGTATAATTCTGCATGGGTAAAAGTTCCTTTATAGTGAAGTTTTATGATAGAACTAGCTTCAAACAAAGATAAATACGAACAAAACGCAACAAACCCTTGGATCATGTTAACATATATGTAGAAAGTTTGGTGTATAATTTAGTAGCTTTTAATCAACCTTTTTTAAAATATTTTTGTATTAGCTGGAGATGTACCATCATTAATGATAGTTGTGGGTAGCTAATTAAGCAAGTTCTTCTTGGTTTATTTGATCCATGAATATGAGTGTTGAGGTGGGAAGTCATTGTCTATCTCAAAACTCAATCATTATTAAGTACTCCTTCATTAGATTAATAGTAGATTGATTTAAAATCAATGATTTTGTCACCAAATACTAGTGTTCATCTGCACACCTCCAAAAGATAACTTGTATTCCGTTCTTTAGGAAAATTTTAATAATTAAAGATTTTTTAACAAGTATGAGTTGATCATGGAAGCAGGAGTGGTTCCCCTACACTAACTAAACATATGTAATGGTTTATTGAGGGGTGAGAGGTGAGTGACCTTTTTTATTTTTTGATCATAAAGTTACGTGTCATCCGATCTTTGGCTTGGTTGAAGATTTCATGACTCTCACATCGTGACCCAACCACGGAGAACACCCCATGGCCAATTCATGGTATAGCATGGCGGTATTCCGTTAGCGTGGGTCTGATGTGGCACCCAGCCATCTCACCCCACGGACCATTGCATATGGCCTTTGTACATGATCAAGACATAATCAGAAATCAAATGATGCTTTGATTTTTCAGTGTTTTATGTAGATAAATCATTCACTTATATATTTTATAATCAATTGTTGATTAAGTTACTAATGACTCACTTTACCTTAAAATAAATGCTCACTTTACTATTTTTAGTTTTTAGAGAAAAATGTCCACGTCCAAATAATTAATCAACTTTTCAATTTCATTACAATTGATACCCTAACTTGGTATTTGTAATCTAACCTATACTCGGTAGACTAGAACATGCTAAGCCAACTTATTTTAGGAAGTTTTATTTAGCCGATTTTGGTAAACCGACTTGTGTCCAAGTAACAGAAATTCGCCAACAAGTGTGACCACCACTGCCTACGTGACACTTACATTGTATCACTTTTTTATTCACATTCACTAACCACTAAATATAGAGGCTAAATTTAACATTTAGCTATTTAAAATCCGATAGTAACATTTAGCTATTTAAAAATGTAATAGCTCTACTTTCCAAAAACTAATTGTTTTTTTCTGTCAACACTTATTCTGGGATGACTAGAGTAATAATCTATACTATATAATAAATAAAGGTTTTTAGTGTCACTTGTCACCTCCATATTCATTATTATCATTTTTTTTTCGCCTCTCTCTTATTTAATGTATTTCTATCTTTAAATAATAATATATATTTAAAGAAAATATTAATTACACTAATAAAAACATTTATTTTAAATTATCCCTTTTTATAAGAAACTTTAAAATTTAATTATATAACTTTTATTTCAATCAAATAATAATTGAAAGTCAAATTAAATAAAATAGTAATTAATGTATTTTCGAAACCCAATTATATATTAATTTTTACATATTTTGAGTTTGTTTATATCCGTAGTATATGTAATATATTTTTATATATGTAAAATATATACATAAAGATTTAAAATTTTTAAATATTGATATTGTTCAAACCGTGTGTAGACACGGGATGTAAACTAGTATATATATATATAGGATTAGGTTCAAAAAATATATATATATATATATATATATATATATATATATATATATTATTTAATGATAACTAATTTGATGAGAAATTTAATTACGAAATATATAAATATCGGTCAATATTGTGCTTGTTTAACTAAATATCCAAAATAGTAAATTAAATCGCTTAATTAATTAATTCTTTAGATATTTTTATGAAAAGTTCTTTTAAAGTAGATTTTTTTTTCAAACATTTTTTTTACTTTTAGTATCACCTAAATTTACACTTGATCACGTTAATTTTGTGAGGGCAATCATCGATGCCACTAAACACTTTAGATTTCAAGACATAAATTTTACTTTTAGATTCCACATAAACCTATACTAAGGGCATGTGGTATAGGGGTGTTCAAACGAATCGAATCGGGTTATTCGGTTTATTCGAATCGAATTATTCGAATTTGAAAAAAAAATTTCTGGATTCGAATTTGATTCGATTCGAATAATAAATCACTTAAACCGATTCGAATAAGTTTATTTGAATCGAATCGAATTCGAATCTATTTGAATAAACTGACTTACTATTTTATTTAAAAAAAAATAAAAAGTTACAAATACTCAGTCCCAAATATCCAAATTATGCATAAAAATTTTTATGGATTTGAATTTGAAGCCCATTCCAAACTTAAAAAAACTCAAATCAACCTAAATAATAGGATATTATATATTAAAAAAATATTACATAATATATAAATCCGGTGTATTCGAATCGAATCGAATTGGGGATTTTAGGATTCGAATTCGATTTGAATTCGACATATTTATTCGAATCGAATAATTATTCGATTCGAATAAGCCAAAATTCGAAATCGAAATTTTTATTCGAATTCGTTTCGAATCAAATTTCGATTTATTCGAATGAGATTCGAATAATATACACCCCCAATGTGGTATGTTCTTGTGAGGGGATTTAGTGATCTTATGTGGCACCCTCACCAAGTGAGAACACCACTCCTCTTCTAGTGAGATGATTTGTGTGAGAATTCTCACGGGAGTCAGAGAGTAGTGATGAGATTGGTACCGAAAATACTAGTACCAAACTTATTGAAAAGTGGGTATCGGTACCGGTATCGAATTCATCGGTGCGGTACCGGTTAGGGATGAGCATTTGGTACCGAGTATTGGTACCGTATCGATAGATTCGATACCGGTATCAGTACCTACTTTCCCATAAATTAGGTACCAGTATTTTCGGTACTGGTACTGGTACCGAAAAAGATGAACATTTTGTAACGAATACCGGTACCGTACCGATAAATTCGGTACCGGTACCCACTTTTCCACAAATTCGGTACCGGTATTTTTGATACGATACCGATCTCATCCCTAGTACCGATACTCGTTACAAAATGTTGATATCTAAATGGTATAGGTACCGTACCGGTACAAGTACCCAATATACCGGTACCAAACTTTTATAAAAGTGGGTACCGATACCGGTACCGAATCTATCGGTACGGGAGCGATACCGGTACTCGGTATCAAATGCTCATCCCTATGAGTGGGTAAATGTGGGGGGAGAAAGTGAGGAAGTGGAGCATTATGATTGGGAGTGAGGGGGCCTCACTCACTAGGAACGCCACCCCCTCCCCAAGTGAGTGGCGTAAGAAACCTTACTCACAGGGAGGTATACCACATGCTCTGACAAGATTTAAATTCATACTATTTTTATGTGAGACAATATCCTACGTCAGAGAACCTTAAGGTCATGGGTATTTAAGTAGTTAAAGGGATATACTATACTGTATGGTAATTGAATGTATTAATCCTACATTTTTTTTTTCATTTTAGTTCTTTAACCTTTTTTACCTTAAGCTTTAGGTTAATCTTAATAACATTATTATTTAATACAAGTTTTAAATGTTTAATCCTTAAAATTTCATCAATTTTCAATTTAACCCTTTAACTTTTTTTCCATTAACTTTTTACGTTAAATTTAATCTATAATAATTTTTCGTACTAAATTCTATAATCATTTGTTATTTTTCCTTTGTCACTTTCAAAATTTCAACACGCATTGGTAACTTTTTAGAACTTAGAGTAAATTACACAGATTGTCCTTTTGTTATACTATAAATTACACTTTGTGTCCTTTGACTTAAATAAGTACACCACAAGTCCTTTTTTTATATATTTTTATACACTCTATGTCCTTTACATTAACTGATGTTAAGTTTTAGCATTTGCCTTGCACATGAGGGCATAATGGTCTGTTTACCTATTAAAGGACAATTTATGTAATTTCTAACACATTCCTCTCATCCCCTTCTTCTTCCCCAAACCTTCCCCCTTTAATTTCTTTTGCCGGAAGAACGGTTCCCGGTAGTGCCTCCTTGCAATTTCATTCTCTATAGCAATTAATAATCAATCAAATCTCTCATATTATGCCTTGAAATCGCCCCTTAGTGCGTATACCCATTCAAAAAACCCTCACTAGGAAGCTTCTTACCATGGCTATTCGATTTCTCACCAACCTCCAGATCAAACGCGCCGAATTCAAACTCCGGCAACTCCTTCTCCGATCTACCAATCACACTCTCCAACACCTCTCCGCCGATTGACATCTTAATCTTCTCCGGATGCATCCGCATCCTCCCGCCCTCGCAAATCGAGCTCCGCAACGTCTGACTGTAAAAGCACCTGAACCATCCCCCTCCTGCTCCAATGGTCAACGATTTCCGGTTAATATCTGGCGACAGAGTGTGTTAGGGTTCGCATGATCTGAAAGTGTGTTAGGGTTTAACGACCATGGGAGGTAAGAAGGTAAGATCGGCCGGGGTTTATTGGATTTAGATGAAAATATGAGCTGCGTGTGATCGGAGAAGGTGGATTGGGGTAAGCAATGGTGAGTGTCGTAGGTTGTATGGCGAAGACGGCATAAATCTGGATGAGAGAAGTAGAGGGAGAGGGTGATTGAGTTGATGATGAAGAGGAACACGAAGAATTTTAGGTATTTGCTGTTCATCTTCATCGTCCCTCAATCATTAGATTCAATAGTTGCAGTTTCATCCAAGTTATGTATGGTGCTTCCCACTTTCAAACAAATTAGAGTCCATTAAAGTGGATTACTACTTGATGGATGAAGAAATAGATGAAGAAGGGGATGGGGAGAATATGTTAGAAATTACATAAATTGTCCTTTAATGGGTAAAAAGATTATTATGCCCTCATGCGCAAGGCACATGTTAAAACTTAACTGAAAAACTTAACACCAGTTAGTGTAAAGGACATAAAGTGTATAAAAGTATATAAGAAAAGGACCTGTGGTGTACTTATTGAAGTCAAAGGATACATAGTGTAATTTATAGTATAACAAAAGGACAATATGTGTAATTTACTCTAGAACTTATTTATATAATATAGCTCATTTTTTAATAACTAATAGTATTACAAATAACAGTAAAAATAAAATATAATAATAAATTAATATATTATTATAACAAAATTAAGAAACACACCCATGTCACACGGCTATCTTAATCCCTGGTCTCGTGCGGCGCCAAGGGTTGTCCCTGAGCCAACCAATTAATATTGTTTATGATATAGTTCACTAGTTTCGTCGTTCAAACTCACCAGGGGAGCGGTCAGCGCTAGTCACAGTTGGCCCAACCAGTGTTACGCCATAGTGCAAGCACCATATTGTAAGACTTTTTTTTGTATGACTGAGGCTCTGTCCGACGAAAAAAATAGTAGTAACAAGTAAACTCAAACGTTCAAACACAAACCAAGCAAAAAGAATCTTTAAAGATTTGGTCGTCTCAACTTTCTAACTTTCTTACTGGTCAAATATGCACACAAGACATCCAAGCACTACATAATACCCTCATACTCATAAATCAAACTTTTTATTGTCGGCAGCCATATCTGGTTAATAATACATGATAGAAGAAACAATTTAATGTCTAAGATAATGATAGAAAATAATAATAAATGATTAGTTTGGTTAGATGATTACTATGTAGCATTTGTTAAAGAGGGTTTAGAATTAGATAAGAATTTAATTACAAAGTTATTTGTTTGGTACGTGTTATTTATTATATCATAGATTAAAGAAAATATTATTTGAACAGTTTCATTTCTATTGTTTTTGTGACAGCTCATGCCTTTTGTTTTTGTTTATTTAAAAAAAAATTATTTTATAACTGTATACTATATATAATATATGTTTTTAACATGTTTCATTTCTATTGCTTTTGCGATAGCTCATGCTTTTTGTTTTTTTTTTTAATTTCATTTTAACCCGGATACTATATATAATATTATATACTTTTAACCCGTTTAATTTTCAAATAATTTCGTTTTTCATTACTAACTTTCGTTCGTTAATTTTTTTTAAAACGGCTTTCGTTGTTGATATAGTTTTTTTTAAATGTAGTTGTATTTAAATTCGAGTTTTTTGTATCGTATCCTATAGCGAGCGCCGTTACCGTTGTGGTACCGTCACGAGCTGAACTTATTATGAGCGAAAAACATCATCGCCCATATTTGTATTATCGGAACCGGTATTGGTATTCGTTTCTATGGGTTTCGACGACCCGAACAAATAATAACCTAAGTCAAGGTTTGTTTAAATATACAACTGAACTGAACTGAACTGAACCGAAAGACTAAGAAAGGAAGGCACCCAGCCTAGTGGTAGACGCGATGTGCTTCCACCCAAGATACCCGGGTTCGAGCGAAAAACATCATCGCCGATATTTGTATTATCGGAACCGGTATCGGTATTCGTTTCTATGGGTTTCGACGACCCGAACCAGTAATAACCTAAGTCAAGGTTTGTTTAAATATACAACTGAACTGAACTGAAAGACTAAGAAAGGAAGGCACCCAGCCTAGTGGTGGACGCGATGTGCTTCCACCCAAAAGACCCGGGTTCGAGCCCCCCCACCCCCCACCCCACCCCACCCCACCCCACCCCGCACACACCACACCAACTCTTCAAATTTTATTTTTGTTTTTTTTTATTTTTTTATTATTTAGTTTTAGGCTTATTTTTTATCAACATTAATTTTACATTTACGCCTAGATTTTCATTTACCTTTTTATTAACGAAGGGCCCAACATCCATTGAGGAGCATGGGTATACCCAGCTAGATAAGAAAAAACATTAATAAAAATTACGAAACCTAAACTCATAATAAGCAAATGAAGTGAGTGCTTTAGAAAGGGCCGGCCCAAGTAGGTTAGAGAACAAGTTGTGGTTTAGCCCAAAATACGTGCCTCCAATTTTTCTAAAATTAGCCCAAATTACCTTTTAATTTCGGGCATGTTGTTTTTTAAATCTTCTACGATTCTATGATTTTGTTTTACGGTTCATTTTTTACCTTCACCAAAGTTGTATGTAACACAACTAGTTATCCTCTGAGGGTGTAATTTCGATCAATCTTTAATTAATTTGGTTTTGTTTAACCTTTTAATTGTACACTTCACACTACCAGAATAATGGGCATCACTAGTTGCATAATCTGCCGGGCCTGTACCGATGGAATTCTATTGTGATACTCCAGAAATATGGCTGTAGATAATCTCATTTCTGACAGATTACCGACAGAATTACAGAGAAATTTTAATATTTTATTTTTAATGTTTAATTAGCGATATGATTAACGATTGCTTTTGATATTTAAGTAATTCATTAACAACGAAACTTTCCATCGATCATAATAACTGAGTGAAATACTTGCACTCCAGGAACGAAAACCAGAACAAATGAAATTTTATTGTTCATCCGTGGTAATTATTCTTGTTGTACATGTCTTCCCTCAATCAATCTCTATTTATAAACTAATGTAGTTGAAGGGATGAAAATGAGATTTTATAGCATAAATTCATTGAAAATATCTATCTCAAGAAGCAAATAAATGTGACCGTATAGGTGGCAAAATGTAGCATGTCAAGATAAGTAATTTTGTAGTTGTTGAAACGATCAATCTATAACACCTTTTGTGCATATTTATAAATTTTAAAGGTTTATATCTTAAGTATAAGATAAAAATAAAAATTTTAGTTCTATCTGTTAAAGTGTGACTCATGTCCACGGTTGCAACTTGAGGATTTAATTGAAGTCTTAGTTTGTTCTTATGAACCGTGGCTTAAAGGACTTGTTTATATTGTCGTGTACATGTATTTTTTGTTTCTGCATAATAATCATTTAAAAATGGAGCTAAATTTGGATTGAAACATTAAAAATATTCTTTAAAAATGGAAGAATTCACTCCCTAATAAATGTATTACACCCTAGTGGTTATTTTAAACCATGAGAACCCGTTATCGAAAAACTCATAGGACCCTTCAATACCCTGCTCACCAACAGAATCAGGTAAAACACAACTTGCATTGAGCAACCAGTCAGGTGACACTCAAGAGAGTTAAAACTAATAAAAGTTGGATTCTAATATAAGACCTTTATTAGATGAACTAAAGCGCTTACGTTAGCGCTTAAACCTATCTTAAAAGCACTGTTTTCATCCCTCCACTTTTTTTTATATCCAACCTTGATTCATAGTCTTTTAATAATTTTGCTGCAACTATCTTTTTATATATCCATTTTTTTACTACATCTTTCTATTTATATACTAGAATTTTTTTAATCTAGTTTCTAATAATTGTTTTTTATTATGTTTTCACCCTGGGCCCGTGACAGTACCATTCAATTTTTCATCAAGAGGGATAAATCAAACATGACTTATCATCTTTTCCTATCTCTTACCCTTGGTGAGTATTTCAAGTGTTTCCGGCTCAGTTTTCGGGCCCGGATTAGGTGGTTTTGTATTCTTGTAACTTAGCATTTAAAGGTTGCAGACTGAAAACCTGAAAGGATTAGAGGTGTCAAAACGGGCCCGGTTTGGGTAGTTTACGCCTTATATATGATTATCAAAGATACTATGACAATGTTTAATATTGGTAAAGTGATTAAAGAAGTTATATACTTTAGAATGTAATGTCCTAACCCGGGAAGCTTCACGTGTTAGATTTACTCATTAAGAAACAATTTTTAAACTTCAAATAATAATAAGCAACATAATTAACATCATTACATTGTATCAAAATAGCAACAAATTAAAACACTGTCTTAAAACATTAAACATTCACGATGGATACCAAATCTTTATCGCTGAGTAACTCTTCAAGTCTTCAATAACAAGCAACATCCATTCATCGTCTCTTTAACCTTAACCAGGCTTGCATACTAAAAGTCAGCAAACGCTGGTGAGTTCAAGTCTTTCGTTCATTTTAGGAAATGGTTATCGCTTGTTCGTTTGTTAGGTTTTAATCATTCATAAGTAAACATGCCTTAACATTCCTGATACGTTCATTCAAACGTTCATTCATTCAGTCATTTAAGTCATGCATTCATCATCTAAATATGTATACATTTCTAGTTCTTTTATCGCCCTTGGGACTCGTAGATCCCCAAGTTAGTTTCATCGCCTTATGATTCATAGGTCACTAAGGTAATACCATCGCCCTTAAGACTCACCGGTCCATAAGGTCACACAATTCATTCATTACTGGACATGCTAACCCCGAGTGACCTTCGCCACTATCTTCGCCGGTTGTACAACCATATTCTACCATTGATATGCCACATAGGCGTTATCTCTGTGATTCTTATGGCCCGAATATGCCATAAGACTACGAAGTTCATTCCCAAACTTCTTTCGTCAATTCTTTCATTCGACATAATAGATACATAATGACTTCTTTAAAACATGAGTTGTGGAGAAGGATGAAGGAGCGATCTAGAGTCCAAACCGATACTCTCTCTCTATGGTTTCTCTCTTTAGAAGTGGGTGTTGGAACTTTTGGGTGCAAATGTGGCTGAAATGATATGGGGGCTAGAGGTGCACAAAAAAAACCGGTTTGGGATCTCAAACCGGTCCAAACCGATAGTTAAACCGGTTTGAAACTGGTTCAAACCGTCGGTTTAAAACTGGTTCAAACCGTCAGTTTAAAACTGTTTCAAACCGCCGGTTTGAAAACTGTACACTAAAACCGGTTTAATCCAAAGCGAACCGGTTTCAAACCTGTTTTGACTTTTTTTACCAAACCGGTTTTGGTTTGGTTTGAAACCTGTATAGGTTAAAAAAAAACCGTTTTGTGCACCTCTAGTGGGGGCTAGGGTTTAAGATCAAGCACCAGTGTGACGTTTTTACTCAAATCAACTGAGTTATTGTTAAATGGATAAAAATTTCCGCTAGTGTGACGTTTTTATATATAAAAAGTTCAAATCTTTATGCTACGATTTTGTTTATTTTGTAGCTGCTTTGCTAGTTGAACATAGGATGTTTTTTGCTTTCTAAAAAGTACAATTCTTTATTCTGGGATTTTGTTTGTTTTGCTGCTGCTTTGCTAGTTGAACATAGCATGTTTTTTGCTTTCTACTAAAAGAACAATAACTACTTGCACAAATCGGATAACATTTCAAGATCAAGCACTACTTATATTGGCAAATTTAGGGGTTCTTTATAGAACTATAAATATTACAAAAAACTGTGAGAACAAATCAAAATCATTATTATTTTTTGTAATTAATAAAGATTGTAACATGACTAGTAAATACATAATTATTGTGTGACTATACTTATATGTTATAAACATCTACACATGTGTAATTCACTATAGTTTCCTCATCTACACATGTGCACGAAACTCGTTAATTACGAGGAAAAGAGAAAGAAGATAAAAGTAGAAAAATTAAGTTATTAGAGACGAATAGTTTAATCTTTTGCACTTAAACATTTTTCATTTGTCTTTCAATAAAAAATTAATAGTTATCATTAATTTTCACAATATTTATGGTTTTCCAGCACTAGCGGGGACACCACCATCATCTGCCGCCACAAGGACTTCTCAGTCAGCTCAGCCGGAGCATGACAAAGTCTTCTTGCAATTTGGAAAAGTTGTGAAAGATATGTTCACAATGGATTAGCGGTTCCCTTATCTGCATTTCAGGCTTTTGCTATCCGTTTAAGTAGTTTTGATACAAAATAAAAATAAAGAAAAACAACATTTAATTGCTTAATTGTGATTATTTTTTTTATCATTTTTATATCTAATACTACAAAGATAAATTTTTTAAATCTTTTTTCTTATAAATAATAAGTTATGAATTTAAAATAATCAGCTATCTTTATATTTATCTCTCTTTTATAGCATTTAACATTTTCTTTTAATATGTTTCCATAATTAAGAATATCATATAGGAAGATGGTGGCTTATCTTTACGAGTATATTGTTCATGGTTTTGATCTAGACTTAGATTCTAAATAGTTTTGTGATGTTTTGTCTTGATCAATTACCGGAAGATTGTTAGGACTAAAATCCCAACATGTAATTAACTTACAGAAATGAGTTGATAGTATGTTATCAGCTTTGTCATAATTATTATGGCAACATTAAATGTATGATCATCAATGTTGACCTAAAACATGTCGTTTTTGTATCATTGATAAGCAATTTATAAATTGGCTTGGTATGCAATGTTGATCCTATAATTTAAGGGAAATTGACTTGCTAATCAATGTTGATCATATGCGATTAGCGTTTATGCTTACCTTTAATCAATCCTTGTACTTTAAATGTGTTAAATCCAAAATCGTGAACAAGGAAAATGAAATCACTCTCAAGACCTCAAACGATTATAAACGTTTTATTCAATCAAAGGAAAATGTTTACACGAACTGAAAACCGAATACAAAATTAATTGAGTTTTTCCCCAAATTCTAACGAACTAATAAACCAGCTAATCAGAGATTAACAAACTAAGAATGAGAAATGACACCAGACCTCGTGAACTATCAATTATAAGAAATTGACAGAAACAGTCCCTAGACTTTATTAAAACAACTAGTTGACTTTGACTCAATCCTAACAATCTCCACCTTTGAGCATAAGTCAACCAAAGTTTAACTTCTCCAAACAATAACCAATTGTGCTACTTTATTTCGTGTTATTTATCTCAAATATAATGTATAAGATACGTGTCCAAGAAAAGCTGCTTATTAATATTATTACTGATATTAATAATAATAATATGTCTTATACAAATAAATTAATTAATTATTTATGTTTAGCTTACTTTTTATTACTTTCACGGTTATTATTATAATTGTTTTATTTAACTTTTTATTATTGTTAGTTTATTACTATTATTATAGTTTTCCCTTTTTTCTTCAAGTTTATAACATAAAATCATACCTAGCAAAATCTCATTAATATCAAAGTTATCGCTAAAGTTTGGAAATGTTGGGATGTAGGCAAGTCATGCCCCTATCTTATATGATAGAGAGACTGCTTTCAGGGAAACCTCCAGATTCAAAAAGCTTGTCAGGACCTGAAATAGTATATTAGTACCATAGCGTTCACCATATTGCATGTACATAACAAACAATAAAAGCGCCGATAAAAATAGTATTAATAAAGCTAGAACAAGGTGAAAAAAATGAAGTAATGAGAGAATGAAGATAGTATAGATAATATCACATAGATACACAGCCTTTCACGGCCCAATATCTTTTTAAACACGTCAGATCGCAAACGTACACATACAACGTCCCCGACGCATCCGAGCCAATCCCTAGTTTAAAAGAACACTAAACTGAAAACTATTATGGTTTATATTACTTTTAACTTTTATATCAATTCTAAATCAATTATAACTAATTCTTTGTATAACTTTCCTATCACAAAACAATAAGAAAAACTAACTTTTATACATACCTATAAGCATTTACATTTAAAAATCTTAAACTTGGTCACAGTTTTAAAAACTTCTGAAAACAACAACATATATTTGTTGGGATGTTTTTTATTTTTATATTTTAATGTCTGGAAATTGTTGGATATAAAAAACTAATTATTTTATTTATTTATCTGACAATGAGTTGAATTGTTTTCTTGGGTTTTCTTTTTCTTTCCATGTTTGAAACGTTCACAGGTTTTTGTATTCGCTTCCATTTCCAGTTCCATTTAAGCAAACCTTTCTTCAATACTTTCTCAAAACAACTTAAAACAAAACCTCCAAATTAGGGTTTCTGAATCCACCTTCATCCTCCTAAGGTACAATCTCTCATTCGTTTCATCTAATTGTCTGTTTTAATGCGCTTATTTTGATCTGTTTTCCCCCAATTCGATGTTTTAATTGCATGTGGTTTATGCGCGATTGTAATTAGGGCTTTCGTTTGATTAAATTGTTTGAATTGCAGGTTTAATGGACTGTTAATTACGGTTTTGAGTTTGATTTCGAGATGATAGTTTGATTTCGGTAGTTAGGGTTTTTGAATATTCGAACAGAAGTGATAATTTTGTGTTTAATCGATATGCCGTCGACGAGTGGTTACACTATGCCGTTCGGGACCTTTCGCAGGTCGATTATGGGCATAGGAAACGATCATAGTCACAATCAAATTCATTCGATGGATGTTGGTGGTGATTCGGGTTCAGAGTTTCACTGTGAACTTGGATCGTTTGAGCACCAGGTGTTCAGGCAGTTTCGCACGCTTTCTGCTGCTTCTGCTGACGAGCTTCTGTCACTCGGTTGGGTTGCTAAGTTGTTAGACGCGTTTACTGCGTGTCAAGAAGATTTCAAGGTTATTCTGTTGAAAAATGAGGCGAGTCTGTCGAAACCGCCTTTAGATCGGTTTGTGACGGATTACTTTGATAGGAGTATTCGAGCGCTTGATATTTGTAACGCGGTTCGTGATGGGATTGAAAAGATTCGGGTTTGGTATAGAGATTTGGAGATTGTTTTGAGTGCTTTTGATTCAAGATCAAGGAATGTGATGGTTGAAGGGCAGTTTAGGAGGGCTAGGAAAGCTTTAACTGATTTAGCTATTGTCATGCTTGATGATAATAAGGAATCAGCGTCTATGTTTTCGCAGAGAAACAGATCTTTTGGGCGCCCGAATAAGGGGAAAGACAGTCAACATAAGCCAGGACACTCGCGGTCTCTTTCTTGGAGTGTACCCAACTCATGGTCTGCAAGCAAGCAGCTTCAGTTGATAGCTAACGGGTTGATCGCGCCTAAATCACATGAGATTTCATCTACTAATGGGTTGGCAAATGTTGTTTACACAATGGGTTTTGTACTTATGTTTGTTTTATGGGCTCTGGTGGCTGCAATCCCGTGTCAGGATCGGAATCTTCAAGTTCATTTCTCGGTTCCAAGACAGTTTTCATGGGGTACACCGTTGAATCTGCTTCATATTCGGATTATGGATGAGTCCAAGAAACGTGAACGCAAGAACAGTGTCGGGTTGTTAAAGGAGATTTACCAAATGGAAAAGTCAATCCATTTGGTGACGGATTTGGTTGACTCGGTCAACCAATTTCCATTGACTGAAGAACAGAAGGCGGAAGTGCAAACATGTGTTCAAGAAGTGAGTCAAGTTTGTAACTTGTTTAAGAATGGGCTAGACCCGTTGGAGCGCCAATTGAGAGAAGTGTTTCACAAGATCATGTCTTGTAGATCAGAGGGTCTTGAATTTCTGGGCAGAGCACAATCTTGAAGATCAAATGTCAAAATAAAGATACCCCCCCCCCCCCTCCCCCACTCTCAAGAGTAAGAAGCTTGTTGTTGTGATGTTAGATTGTGTTAAAGGAGAAAAGGGATCCAGATCAAGTGGGCAATAAAACTGAATTCTGGACAGGTGATATGTGCTTATATCTTTATTCATATTTCTTATGTTCTTTCTTCTATATGTTTTAGTTTTTGTTGATTTTTAATATTTCGTTTTATTTGTTTTGTTGTATAATCACCATCTTGTTACAATATACACTTGGCCCTGCAATCTTGATCATGATCATGGGTAACTGTCATGTAACATGTCATGTTTTGTTTGGAGGATTGTGATGGATGTGAAATGAAATGTTAATTATAGACATATGGGCATGATCAATTTTATATAATACATGTATGATCATGATTTGTGATGATAGATGTAGATTCAATTCATATAATAGACATATGGGTATGATCAAATTAATGTAATACATGTATTATCATGTGTGTGTGTGCATTAGGTGAATGTCACACACAGACTGCTTTCAAGTAGTGGTTGATTTTGTATGAAATGAATTAAATGAATGAAACAGATTGACATGATTTCTGGCTAGACATAAATGGTTGGGGTCAAGCCCATTTTTGTGCCACCAATAGATAATTATATAAATTTATTTGTTGGTCCCCTCCTTGATGTCCACCACCCACCAACCAGTCTAGACAATGCACCAGGCTGGGCTGACCCTCAGACCTGGACTTCAGTAGGAAGGAACCCAACCCAGCCCAGCCCAAATGATCCATATTTTACGCATTTCAATCCATAACCTAAACCAATTGTTCAATTTGGACCTTTAACAACTTTGAGAATGTTTCATCCATTTTTGGGCTGTAAAAAATTGTTCCATGTTCAAAAAGATCACGGCTTGAGGCTCACTTGAAACCAGTTCTTTTGTAAACGAGCTGAGCCTGAGCCAAGGCAAGCTCACTCGTTTGCCCGCTCTTTAGCTGGCTTGTTTAGACTGTTTTAGACTCCGAAAGTCCAACAAGTTGAAGAACCTAAGTTATATACTTTCGTTAAGACCATAGGATGTCATGGCCGAGGAGCCTGTCGAAGACCGTATAACGACTCGTGTAGGTAGTCAAGATTGGTCTTTAAAGGAAAAAGCATGGTTGGGATGCTTGATCAGAGTGTTCACCACATTGGCGTTGTTACCAGTGACAATGATGTCATCAACATAGACCATAGTATACCTGATTGTTTTGCCAGACTTGTATATAAATAGGGAAGGATCGGTTTTGGATCCTTGAAACCCGAACTTGTGAAGAGCTTGCGACAAACGATCAAACCATGCCCGAGGAACCTGTCGAAGACCATATAACGACTTGTGTGGTAAGCATACATGATATGGATATTGAGGATCAACAAATCCTTGTGGATGTCGAAGGTAGACCGTCTTTTTGAGATCACCATGTAAGAAGGCATTGTGGACGTCTAGTTATCGAATAGGCCATTGTTGTGTAAAGGCAAGAGAGAGAACCACTCTGATTGTTGCAGATTTGATAAATGGACTAAAGGTATCTTGAAAATCAATACCAGGCTGTTGCTGATAGCCCTTGGCCACGAGACGAGTAACTGCTCCATTTTGATCCTTCTTTAACTTGTAGACCCACTTACAATCAATAGCATTAGCATTTGGTGGAGGTGGTACTAATGACCAAGTGCCATTTTTAGTGAGAGCAGAAAGTTCTTCGAGGCGGATGTTGGCTTGCAATGGTAAAAGAAGATGGCTCAGATGTAGAACTGGTAGATGTGGACACGTGATTGGCGGAAGGACTATATGGAACACGAGGTTTAGGATTTTGCCGGAGATTTAGGGGACGAGTACGAGGAGGTGGAGGAATAGATGGTATAGGAGATTGGGAGGAAACAGAGTTTGAGGATTGAGATGACGGAGGTGAAAGTTGAGGAGAAGTTGGTTGAGAAGTCAGTAGGAGATGATAGAGCAGGCAGATCATAAGGAAAAGTTGTGAAATGAGGGAAGGGGGTATAAGGGTTGGAAGGAGTTGGGGGAGGTGGTTTGGCAAAAGGAAAGTGATCCTCATTGAAGCGAACATGGTGAGCTATATAGATCCGGTATGTGCACTGATCAAAGCAACGATAACCATGATTAGAGGGGCTGTAGCCCAGAAAGACACATGGTGTAGAGCGAAGATTCATCTTGTGACGATTGTATGGTCGAAGATGAGGAAAACATTGACAGCCAAACACACGAAAGACTGAGAAATCAGGAGAAAGATTAGAGAGGTGTTCGAATGGTGAAATGCGTGAGGTTGTTTTAGATGACATTTGATTTATGAGATAAATGGTTGTGTCAATAGCAAAGTGCTAGAAACGTTGAGGAATGGACGACTGAGCTAGAAGTGTAAGACCGGTTTCAACAACGTGGCGATGTTGAAATTCGGAATCTATTACTCAACCGCGTCCGCCGGAGAATAAATCAGAATCTATTGTTCAACCGCGTCCGCCGGAGACTATGTCGGAATCTATAAGTCAACCGTAGACTTACTCCGAATCTGCTACTCAACCGAGAGAAGAACACGTGTCGACCGCTACGAGATCTGAGTTGCTTTCTCGGAAAGTCAAAATATCGGATGTTTCACTAGCTACGAAATCGATCGGTAAGGAATTTACTCAGGTGGATGACAAGATCATCGATTGCTCCGTCACAGATGATGATGGTGATGTTGATGGTGAACAGTTGAACATTGCTAACGTACGCCAAGGTGATATGTACACACCGGAGCTCTATACACCTACAGATATGATATGTGTTAATGAATAGATCAAAAGTCAAAACATATGGTAAGAAGTTTTCGTGTTTTTGTATCATTGAGTCCGGTTTAACTAAAAAATAATCTTTAGATATGAAGTTTTCTTAATAACCACTATTTTCAGAACCGGACCGAAAATGAATCGTTCGTCGTCCACTGATCGAACTGGATTCAATAACCGCATAAGGTTATAAATAATATAACAATTAAATTTAACTTTTTTTTTGTCATTCCTTGTAACTAATTATATTTAAACCTAACCAAACCAAAATAATTAAGAATTTCTTTCGTTTCATGAAATGATAATATTAGTTATATATTATTGAGGAGATTGGATTCCTTGGATCAAGAACCGTTCTAAACAAAAATCTTTTTCCTGTGGGTAGATTGGATTAATTTTAACATCTTGTAATTATGTTTTAGATATCTTGTTCGGTTTACTGCTTCGGCCAAGTTTTATACTTGAGGCTGCTTTCGTAATAAAATTTGCCTTTTGAAAAAAAAAGTTATATATTACAGTGAATTTTAAGATATTACTCTGTGTTGAATTAAAACCTACACACTATCAAATTCTACACTTTTTTTCCCAAATGATATGATAAGTATCAAATTCTATGAATCACATAACGCTATCAGAACAAACTAATTTGATGACACTCTCAAATGTTAGAACGGATTAGACATAGAATCAAGAATGAATTTAAAGTTTCTTTGAGAAGAAAGAACCGTGTCTAGAAAACCGATCAATCTCTATCTATGTGGAATCATGCATGTATATAGGTTAAACCAAATGGATCTTAATTTACCCAAATCCCTTAATGGGTCTTAACTTTGATCCATGAGTTCCAAGCCCAATCTGAGAATGAAATATATCTAATCAAAACCCAATTTGGGATTTTAGTTAAAAGCCCAATTGATATAATTAGCCAATTAATACACCCAATATTATTAGGTTCAAACGGGCCGTACTCATGCATCTACTTTAGTAACCAATAATATTTAATCGATCATCAAATTAATTCAATAACACTAAACATGTTGATAACACTAAAATTACCGACACTTTCTTCACTACTACAAAAAGGGGCAATTGAAACCCTAAAAAGGTTGTAAAATGAGATTACTCATGAAGATTTTTACGAATGTGATAAAATGTATATCTTGAATATCACAAGTATTGGTATAAACTGGATTGATTGTACTGTATAGCTTAGTTGTTGGTAATTAACTTGACATTTCAGAACGACAATTGGGAGATATGATTTTGGATTCTTGTGTGGAATCCTATACCGGATGTTAGGCATTTATGTAAAAAAAATAAAATAATATAATTACTATTTTTGTGAATCTTCTATGAATATAAAATCAACGCGGCTTTTGAAATCACGAATCTTTAAAATAGAAATTAACATAAAGTATTTAAAATTTTGATTTCAATATACAAAAGTCATGGTAATACGTAATAAGTTATAAAAGGACATAAGATTATATATTGTTAAGGAATGAATTAACTTTATTACCACATAAACAAAGTTAAAGTCCAATTTAATGGCAAGTTGAGTAATATATGTTCACACACAGGGGCGGATGTATGTGGAGGGCAGGGGTACCTGTCGGTACCCCTCAACTTTCGACGCGTAGTGGGAATTTTAGACGCGCAGCGGGAAATTTTTTTTTTTTTTTACCGTTTTATGTATCCAGATACCCCTGAACGAAATTTTAAATACCCCTGGATTTTTTTCTTAGTGGCATGTTGATGAATCTGGCATACAAGAAATAAGGCGATCTTCGATAACAAAAAGGCAAGTGTGGAGACAAATTTTGAAGGCTTTGAGTTATTTGTAGTCGAAGAATAGATTAAGGTTAGCTTCCATATTTTGAAAAGATTGGTATAACTTTAAGTTGATATAGTTCTCTGTTTGGTTTGTCGAGGGGTGTTAATAAAATTTGCCTTTTGAAAATAAAAAATGTAAATTTACCGTTGACGGCAGTTATAAAATAAAATTTGTTAAGACTAAAATAAAAGAAGAAAAAAACAGTATTTTTAAAGGTAGAAGACGACACTGAATATACCGTACGCGTAAGTCAATATTGCTTTCATTCGCAATTACACGAAGTTTCCTCTTACTTTCCACTCACTATCCCAACACCAACATTAACATTCTTCTTGTGTTTGTGCCTACATATAACGGGTGTCAATTCCGAAGAAATTATTGTCTGCTAATTAATGGACTCATCCAAAGAACAAGAAATACTTGAAGCAGCTGCCTTCCATTTGATTCTACTCAGCAACAAAGAATATAATGACAGCACTTGTCATGGTGGTTTCAGGATGAAGAAGAAACTCGATTATGGAGTCAAAGTGAATCATCATGATAAAGATGATGCAGATTCATCTTCTGAATCAATAAAATCTGGGATATCAATGGAGCCGGCTGCAGCTACAAGACGCCATCGGCATCGGTTGAGATCCATAGTTGATATTTACAACGCTACTAGACCACTTTGATCTACATCCATCAATTAATTAATTTGTAGATAGTTTCTTTTTAATTTCTTGTTTTTATATCTTATAAATTTGACATATAAAACTCTACCGTTTTTGCTCTATATATTTTTATTTTGCTTGCTGGTTAATAATAGGGACTTGTTAAACTGACTGACATTCTAATCCCACCTCCTTCAAACGGCCGTCTAGTGACCGTTGAAAGTAAAACTTAGACGGTCGTGTGACAGTAAGGGCTGGCGTCAAACGTGTTAGAAAACTCTGAAATATTTGTCGGCCGTTGGATTGTAATGGACGGCCGTTTGGTTTGTTTGATATAGTTTTACATACCGGTAGATCCAGCCCATGCATGCTTATCATTTAATATAGTTTTACATACCGGTGCAACAATCCCACCATTACAGGACATCACTACTTGGTTTGATTTTACTAACACACCGGTACAAATTGAGACGGTTAAAATAGGCTTAACTGAACCGGCTATGTACCTGGTTCTCGACCCGACCCTGTCATCACACTATTGCTTACAATAGTTGCGGGGAAAGTATAAATAATCTGTAACAATCTTTGTGAATGGGGAAATGGGGAGATTTCTTGTATTACCTTGCCAAACCGATTCTTGGTGAGTGTGATGTTGTGTTTTGTTAGCGAACTTACTATAGGGGCGAACTTATTAAGTTCACCTGGTTCAGTAGGGGCGAACTTAATGTTCAGTAGATTGTTAGCTTTGTCTATAAATAGCTTCTTTATAACATTATTCAAGTTATCAATCAATTCATATCAGTTTTACCCCCAATTATTCTCTCTCAATTTTTTTCTCTTGTTTATCATTCTCACTTGTTTTAGCGATCTCGTTTATCATTCTCGCTTGTTTTAGCGATCATTCTCAATATCATAACACTCCAAATTGGAAATGATATCTGAATGCGGTTGACCAGCCAAACTCTTGGTGAATAAATCCGCAAGTTGATCAGAAGTCCGTGTGTGAGAAACAGAATCAAACCGGCTTGAAGCTTCTCACAGACAAAATGACAATCCAACTCGATATGCTTAGTTCGCTCATGAAAAACTGGATTCTTAGCAATATGAATAGCCCCCTGACTGTCACATTTGAGAGGAACGGGAGTAAGATTATCAAGCCGAAACTCCACAAACAAACGAGTCAACCAAGCAAGTTCCTGTGTGACATGGCGAAGAGAACGATATTCAACTTCAGCAGAACTAAGAGAAATAGTAGGTTGCTTCTTGGATTTCCAAGAAATAGGACTGCCCCCAAGAGAAATGAAATAGCCACTGACAAAACGTCAAGTATTAGGACAAGCTGCCCGATCAAAATCACAATAAGCAGACAAAGACATATCAGGAGCATTATTAAAGACAACCTTTGAGAACAAGTGCCTTTGACATACCGAAGAGTATGCCACGCAACATCCCAATGAGGAACACACGGATCACTCATAAACTGGCTGAGAAACTGAACCGCAAAAGCAAGATCAGGCCGAGTATAAGTAAGGTAATTGAGTTTACCAACAAGTCGACGATAGGCCAAAGGATCATCAAGAACTTGACCTTCGTTGAGCTTGAGTTGTAAATGTAAAAGCAAAGGAGACGAAACAGAAGAAACATCGTCGATAGAAAACTCAGTCAGCAAATCCTTCGCAAATTTGCGTTGAGTCATAATAAGACCAGGGGGAGATTTGAGAACCTCAATGCCCAGAAAGTAATTGAGAGTGCCAAGATCATCTGGAAAGTGGAATGTAAGAAAGCCTTCAAAGCAGATATTTCTTTATCATTATTACCAGTAAGAAGAATGTCATCAACATAAACAACGACATGAACAACAGAATCCCCTATCGTCTTAGAGAATAAAGAATAATCATTGGGAGGCCGCATATAACCTTTGGTTTTAAGAGCATCAGAAAGCTTTCCATACCACTGCCTTGAAGTTTGCTTCAAACCGTAAAGAGACTTTTTGAGCTTAAGGACAAGATCAGGAGAGGATAAAGGCATTCCAGGAGGAGAAAGCATATATATGTTTTCGTCAAGATCCCCATGTAAAAAAGCATTATTAACATCAAATTGATATAAACCCCATTGTCGTTTAGTGGCAACAGCAATGAGACTACGAATAGTAGTCATCTTAACGACGGGAGAAAAAGTCTCATTGAAATCAATTCCTTCTTTCTGAGTATCACCACGAACAACCAAATGGGCTTTGCAACGTTCAACAGTACCATTAGCATTATACTTGACTTTGTACACCCATTTGCACTTAATGGCCTTTTTACCTTTAGGTAAATGGATAACCTCCCAAGTTTGATTTCTCTCCAAGGCAGTAAACTCTTTAGTCATAGCCTCTTGCCAAGCAGGATGGTTAGCAGTCTCCTGATAAGAAGAAGGTTATTTAACAGAATCAAAATTTAAAAGGAGCTGCTGGGAATCAGGAGAAAGATCAGCAAGATTAACAAAGTGAGAAGTTTGGCAAGCACTCGACAAAGTATGAAAACAAGACGAATTGACAGAAGAAGCAGAATTACAAACATAATCCTGCAGATGAGAAGGAGGAACAGAAGAACGAGTAGATCTCCTGGGCTCCGGAGGTGGAGGAGGAGGAATAGGAGAAATAGGAGGAGGAGTGGAATCAACTTCAGGAGCAGCCGAAGAAGATGAAGGAACAGCAGCCGGATCTGTCTCCTCAAACAGATCATTTAGAGAAGGGAACAAATAAGAAGGATCTGAAGAGTGTAAAGAAGGGAAAATGTGCTCAAGAAAAGTCACATCCCAAGAAATAAGAACTTGTCGAGTGTCAAGATTATAAAGCTTGTAACATTTCTTTCCAAAGGGATAACCAATAAAAATACAAGCTTGAGCTCTAGGCTAAAATTTATCTCGTCCGGGTGTAGAGGTAGAAGCATAACACAAACACCCAAAAGTGGGAAGGTGGGTGTATGAAGGAGCTTTACCAAAGAGCATCTCAGAAGGAGATTTTCCCTTAAGAACCCGTGTGGGGAAAATATTAATCAAATGAGTAGCAGTGAGAACGCATTCACCCCAAAAAGTTATCGGTAACTTGGATTGAAACATAAGAGCACGAGTAGTTTCGAGAAGATGCTTATGTTTACGTTCCACCACCCCATTCTGATGAGGAACCCCAGGAAAGTAGTTTGATGAATAATACCCTTCTGCTTAAAATATTCAGCATGATGAACACCCAAACCAAGTTCAAAAGCATTATCAGATCGAACACGCTTCACTTTGGTACTGAACTGAGTCTCAACCATTTCAATGAAACCCTTGAAGAATAGTAAAGGCATTTCCTTTAGTTGTCAAAAGATGAGTCCAAGTGGCTCTAGTAAAATCATCAACAATGGTGAGAAAATATTTATATCCATCAAATGTAGTAGATCGATACGGTCCCCACGTATCAATATGAATAAGATCAAACATTTGAGAACTGGATATACTACTAGATACAAAAGGCAGTTTATAATGTCTAGCCTTAGGACAAACAGAACAATCATCAATAGAACAATCATGTGCACTAGTAAAGACATTCAATTGCTTAAGTTTGTACAAAGGTAAATGACCGAGACGAGTGTGCCAAAGATTCAAAGAAACAACAGAATTACAGTGAGAAAAAGAATCAACTGTAATAGAGAAAAGTTTATTTGGATTCAAAAGATAAAGGTTGTTGAGAAGATCTCCCAGGTCCAATGGACTACTCAGCGAAGGGGCCTGCAAGAAATAAGTAGTTTCAGAAAACTGAACAAGACCCTTTGTATCCCTACAAAGTTTAGGAACAGATAAGAGATTGTGCTTGAACTGAGGCACAAAGAAGACATTAGAAACAGAAAACGTCTTGGTAAGATAAACTGTTCCGACCTGCGTAACAGTTAAGACATGCCCGTTTGGAAGAAGAACATAAACGGGTGAGTTAAGCAATTGAACATCAGAAAGTAAATTGAAATCAAAGCACATGTGATTACTTGCACCGGTATCAATGATCCAAGTAGTATCGACCGTAGTCAAATTGCAGGCAATAATACCTGCAAAATTTGCAAAGCTGAGTGTTTGAACATTAGGAACACCACCCTGAACCCCAGAATTATACTGAAGAAGTTGCAACAGATTGTTGTACTTTTCAGAAGAAAGAGCATTAAGAGCACCAGAAGTAGGAACAGTAACCCCAGCATCAAAAACAGCATTAATAGCAGCTTTGGGTTTAGTAAATTTGAAATCTTTAGGAAACTCAATTAAACGATAACATTTGCTGGCATCATGTCCTGGCTTCTTGCAATGAGAGCAAACAGAACCTTTTCGAGCACTGTAATTCTTTGGTACTTGCACAAAAGCATTCATAGAAGCATTCTGAAAAATAAACTGAGCCGATGAATGAAGCTCCCTCTGTTTCTCATCTTGAATGAGAAAAGCATAAGCTTCATTGATTGAGGGAAGAGGCTTCATCATGATAATATTCCCATGAATCATGTCATAACAAGGGTTAAGACCCATCAGAAACTGCATCAAACGTTGATCTGTTTCACGCTTAGCCATAAGTTGGGAAGTACCACATGTGAAGGGAGAAATAGGCTCGATTGCATTAAGCTCATCCCAAACAGCTTTGATTTTGGTAAAATATGTAGCAACATCATCATTCCCTTGAGAAATAGCAGAAAGAGACTTCTGCAATTGATAATATTTGGCCCCATTACTCTGTCCATACCGGTCAGTTAACTCTTTCCAGAGTTGTCGAGCAGTCTCAAGATACAAAACACTTTCACTGATATCACTGGACAAAGTGTTCAAAATCCAATAAATAACCATATCATTGCATCTTTTCCATAACTCCAGATTAGGTCTGATAACAGTCCCATCAACAAAACCAAGTTTGTTCTTAGCAGATAAGGCAATGGACATGGCACGTTTCCAGGATCCGAAAGAAGAGCCGTCAAATGTTTTAGAAACAAGTAAGAGGCTCGGATGATCAGATGAATGTAAGAACAAAGGATTAGAAGAATCCATAGGAACAACAACTGCGGGATCAACAGTAGGAGGCATGAAAAGCAGAAAGAAAATGAAGACTGGAATAAGCGAACTTGTTAAGTTCGCCCGCCAAGGAAAGGAACAGGCGAACTTAATAAGTTTGCCCGTAACAAACTATCGTGACAAGTTCGCCTGCACGAACAGAAAAACGTGAAATCGATCCATAAATCATCATAACTCAAAATCAGAGAAGTATATAAAGAAATCCAACTGTAGGAATGATTAGAAACAAAAAACGAAGGTTTTGAACGGATCAAAACAGGAAACAACCCCCAATTGACACAAAAAATGAGAAAATGAATGAAACAACAAAGAATGAGTGCGGAAAAAGAAAAAAATCACAGAATCGAGCATATATGCTCTGATACCATGTTATGATATCGAGAATGATCACTAAAACAAGCGAGAATGATAAACGAGATCGCTAAAACAAGCGAGAATGATAAACGAGAGAACAAAAATTGAGAGAGAATAATTGGGGGTAAAACTGATATGAATTGATTGATAACTTGAATAATGTTACAAAGAAACTATTTATAGACAAAGCTAACAAAACTAACAATCTACTGAACCAGTTCGCCCCTACTGAACCAGCCCCTATACTAAACAAGCAAACTTAGTAAGTTCGCTACTAAGTTCGCTAACACCCCCCCCCCCCCCCTCAACGAGTCTTGTAATGTGTTATATTTGATTGATTTTGTTATACAAGTCATATTAGGTCATAAAATGTCATTACGTTTTTAAACATGTGACGATATAGTCTTGAAGGTATTACGGATAGATTGTTATGATATCAATTTAAGTTCTCACATTTTACAAACAAATTATAAATTACATTACATTTTCAAATATTAAAAACTATAATAATAACTCCACCTAACCCACGTCAATAGACGATCTTTATAATAGGAATTATGTTTGAAAGAGAGAAAGTATTCACCTTTATAATAGGAATTAGGTTACAAACGCCGTGTATTACACGAGTTGAATAAATACAATGTTTCATATTACATATTTAGGACATATTACATAGTTTTTTATACAAAATTTAGAAACGTCATATAGTTGCTTTTTAAAAATATTTTATAAAAATAATGAAATAAATGTTCAATTTCTAAAAATGTTTTATGAACAAACCTATAATTTTTTAAATAAAAAATGTTTATAAAAATCATTATTATTTAATAGGGGAGAGAGACGAAAAATAAAAAATTATTAAAAAACAATTATTAAAAACTTGTGCAATTAATAGGAGAGAGAGTTGTCTCACAAAAACCTTTATCCTTACTCTAATAAACGATTCCAAAAAATGTCACGTGTTATCATCATATTATTTCTTACAAAAATCTTCTAATTTTTCTTATTTTAAGTAAGTTCGAATTTTAAAATTTAATTATGTTAATATTTTTATTTTTCTATTAAACAAACCCATGTAATACATGAGTATATAACCTAGTTTATTATAAAGTATAGATTAGTATTTTTCTTTAATTAGTTATATTTTGATTTTCTATTATATATTCTTTTTTAATATAACTAGTATTCTTATTTAATAATATATTTATAATATCATTATCATTATTATTTAATAAGATAAATGTGCATTTATTAGGAGAGAGATGCGTGAAAATCAATGTGAGAAGGCATGAGAAAGTGACAAATGTTCTAACAAAACCATTATTTATTATATAGTATAGATATAGATGAGCCTCTAACTAGTCTCATTTCTCTATCATTCCGACCTTTCTACGAGCGTTTCTTCTTACACAAGGCACTTAAACAAGCGGGAATCGAATCGGGATCGTCGGGAGTCGTCTAAGAGGGCTCTAGAATGAGATTGGAGTGTTGAATTCGATTGTGGGATGAGAGAATCATTTGAAACGATTCAACTATTTATAGGCTGAAAGTTGGGTCCGTAGCGGACCGCTAAGCAGGTGGGTGGCGGTCCGCCACCGCCTCGGATGGCTTCAGCCCTAAATGTCACAATCTGATTGGACCAAACCGAAATTTGCGGCTAGCAGACCGTTACCGTGGGGCGTAGCGGTCCGCCACCCTGATACGTGGCGAATTCTAAGCGTTTTGGGGCTGACGGACCGTTACCATCTGGCGTGGCGGTCCGCCACGAGTACACGTGTCATAATACGTGACGTGGCTTAACCAGATTGTTTGCTTAGTGACCGCGTAGCGGACCGTTACCATGTATGGTGGCGGTCCGCCACCCAACTACTCAGGGTGGAGGTTCCTTAGCGGACCTCTACCAGCCTATGTACACCCGTAGCGGACCGTTAGGGTTTTCATTAGCGGTCCGCTAAGGTATTAAATCTGATATTTTAAATTTTGAACCCTGAACTTAAGTATAATTACATTTATAGTCCCTATGGTTTTACCTTTTGTTAAATCTTAGACATTTTTGTGGTAGGTGTTACACATACCAACGCCATGTTTCGTTAACTAAATTAGTAAATCACCGTAACTTGTTAAAATAGATGACTTTGTAGGTATCAAGAGGGTAATCTCTGATAAACAAGCGGAATTCAATCGCGATAGGAAAATTAATCTTCGTTTTCCTAGGTGACTTACCATGTATCAATAAGTAAACCACATAGAAATACGAATTTCTAAGATCACCTCAATATTTCATCTTCGTTATCCAAGGTGACCTATCATACATAAACGACGATACCACAAGCAAATGGGCAGTATTCCAAATCCAAGTCCACAAATTCCAACATTTGAATCAACCCCAAACAAACACCGGGGGAATAGAAATGAGGAGGTTTGGTTGGGGGACGAAAACAATGATATGATTGAACAAACATTACTAATTCAAGTTCGATTGATTTTGGGTTGCCATTATGGTTAGTTTTTTGTCATATATAAACACTATTACTGACAGGTTGCCCGGTGGTAATGGGGAAAGCTATGAAAATCATTGAAAAGTATAGGTGGGAAACTTATCGGAAATCAAACCTCGATTACCGACTGAGGACCGAAGGTGGTTCTCCGGTAACTCTTTCCCACCAAACCGGCGACATTTTGAAATTTATTGCTAATTTAAAATTATTTTTTGTGTTTTCATTTGATAATCCGTCAGTAATGTGCCATCGGTGATACTCCGGTTTTTTAGTAGTGTAGTAAGTGTTTCTTAACCAGAAGCCCTAAATTTCTTGGGTGATTATGAGTTGTTAATGATGTATGTTTGTAATACGAAAATCTTTGTTAATTAGGTTACAAATTATTAACCTAAGTGTATATTATAGTCTGAAATTTCAAAATCCATCTTGGAGAAGAACTACGTATATATGCGTTTGGGGTTTCGTTGTGAATGAGTGAAATGGATTAAACCTAGGTATAATTGGGTAAAAACATTATCTTTGGAATGTAATTATTTTTTAATATAACCACTGAAGATTATCTAGGTGAAGTTTGTCTAATGGTCATAGAAATTGGGGGAAATTGACCTAATTGGGATGAATTCGTGATTTTTATGTTAGAGAAAAGCCCTATAAGTAACCTAGATATGTTTGATAGCTCATTTATGTAAAAAAAAAAAGTAAAAAATCGTTGAATATGATGTACTTGTAGCTTGTCCATTAACAATCTATAATTGAAAAAAGTTGAATTAAATCTTTTTTTACTAAGCTTTTATAGATTTTGAGATTTTCATTTTCGTTTCTAAAGCAAGCCGTATTTTGATTGAATTGTATAATTAACACATTCATAGCCCTAGATATTCGTCTGTGATCTTTATGCTCACTTCTATTTTGTTACGAGTGTGTTTGTAATTGCAATCTAGTTCTAGAACTTTTTTACGATACATTTTAAGCCCACTTTAGGCTAAGGGGTATACCTGCGTGGAAAGAAGGTGTGGAGTGAGGTAGCCACCATGGGCCGTGGAACATTGCGTCGCCCTACGTGGTCCACGGTCGTGGCTGATTTCCATGAAGAATTCCATGCTCGTGGATGGCTTCGAACGGTGTGTTTGTGTTTTTTTTCTGGTTGTGAATGTCTACGTTTGTTTTTCTTCTTGGGTTATGTGTGTGAGATTTATATAATTCTTATCTTTCTGAAATTAGTTTTTTATTAACTTTAGGCATGTTTATTTTTGTATTCATAAACAAAATATTGGTAATTTTAATGTATTTGATTAATTTGTCAATCGAGAAAATAATATTAATTGATTAATCGAGTTGGATGACATGGGAGTGCGGGCTCGTTTAACATTAATACTATTTAATTGTGTGATTGGTCTTGGGCCTTTTATTAAACTTGAAATGTTATTAGGCTTATTAACATTTAAGTTTGATATGGAGTTAGGCTTATGGGTTTAACCGGGTATGGGCTAAAAAAAGCACATAGGCATTATATCAACGGTTTTTGGGGATTCTTTTCTCCGGTTCGCACATACATTGGAGTTTCTCTTAGACGATCGAAGAAGAACGTTTCGATCGGAAATCTTAAAACTCGGATTCCATAAAGATGATTCTCTTGTCTAATCCGATAAACAAATGTGGTAACCCACAAATAGATTTATCTGATTATGTATCATGATTCAAAGGAAAATCCAAGTATTCGTTCAAGTTCCAGGTTTGCAATCTGTTTGATTTCGTAATTATATTCAAATCAATATTAATTTTTCAGTTGTTGGCAAAAGATCACTTAATCAAATTATATAAGTTCTTATAAGTATTTTTAAGTTTATAAAAACCCATTATTTTAATAAAAAATACCTTACGATAAAATTTTCCAAAAAAAAAATATTTTTTACAACTTTGAAGAGAAACTAAACGTGTAAGGATGCATTGATTCATTTGGGCAAATAGCAAACATATTAGGAATATGTCAAAACACCTTTCTTGCGTTGAACATATAACCCATTTAGAGGGTGTTTGAGATTGTATTGGAAAACTGTTTATTTACTTACTGGTTTTTTCAAAAGTCAATAAGTTAAAAAAAGTGTTTGGCAAACATAAAAACACTTTTTGTTATAGCTTTTTGATAAAGCTAAAAAGTTGTTTTTTTAAAAGCCACAAATTTCTGGCTTTTCAAATAGTTTTTGGCTTTTGCAATAAAATATTACCAATTTACCCTTAATAATTTCTAACAAATACATATATATATTATCATCGATCATTAACCCTAGAGAGAATACATTTACGTCTGCCACCAATGTTCGTCAATCGCAGGTCTTCGCCGGAACCCTCAAAAACTAATCCAAACACTTTTCTAAAAACTTATTTTCAAAAAATCATAAACTAATAAGCATTTTTAACAAAAAAAAACATTTTGGAGTTAAATAAGCAATCCCAAACACCCTCTTAAACTTAGCTAACAAGTAATTTGTAACCTTCAAGAGGTGATAGTGGTAACCACCTCATTCTCTTCTACAAAAAGTCTAGCTTCTATCATAATATCTTGTGGGCCACTTGTTCATCACAAGCTACGATTTTCCTGATTTCGTTAGCGGGGTATTTGTAAATTTTATATTTTTTGTGCGTTTAGGTCTTGATTCAGTTGGTGATTTTATCCAAAATATAGAAGGCTAGATTGTTAGTACACGGTCCGTAAACAGAAGGTTACAACATGGTCCATAATTTGTTCTTCTGGAACCGTGCTTAATTTGAAATGGTAACATCAACATGTGTATGCTTCAGATTTGAGGTTGATTCGAGCAAACTTAGAGCATGTGGTATACCCAAGTGAGTGAGACTCAAATGAGGAGAAAAGTGGTTGCCACGTGACGCCACGTCATTTTCTTCATTTCTCACTCCGCACTCACTTGACAAGGGAAATAACCAAGTGAGTGATGCATTTTATAATTTTATAATAAAATTATATATTAAATTTATATAAATAAAATTACATTAAATAAAATCTCCATAAATAAAATTACATAAATTAAAAAAAACATAATAAACATAAAAACCTAATATTTAATTAAAATCTTGAGAACGTTCATAAATATGCTCGATCAAGTTCGCTTTGAGTGCATCATGAATATCCCGATGTTGTATTTCTTGACGGTTTTTTCGCTTTTGATCTTCGTCAATTTCTTCGTAGATTGGCTCCTCTTTATTTGGGTTATATTGACATTTTGTCACTCCTTGGTCCTCCAAAATCATATTGTGCAAAATTACACAAGCATACATTATGTTCCTAATTCTTGTTTGAGACCAAGATCAAGTCGGTCGTTCGATAATATGCCACTTATTCTTCAAGAGACCAAACGCTCATTCGATATCTTTCCTTGCTGCATCATGAGCTTTTTTGTAAGTTGTACGTTTAATACCTTCGGGACACGTAAGAGACTTAACAATTGTAGCATATTCAGGATATATTTCATCAGCAAGATAATACCCACGTTGGTAAAGTGTCCCTCTAAGTTCAAAGACGTGTCAGGTGCGGTTCCGTTTATCATATCGTCAAATATAGGCGATTGATTAAGAACGTTAATGTCATTGTTAGAACCTGCAACGCCAAAGAACGTATGCCAAATCCATAAGTTATATGAAGCCACAGCTTCAAGCATAATACTAGGACGAGAATGATCCCCTCGTGAAAACTGACCTCGCCACGAATTGGGACAGTTTTTCCACTCTCAATGCATACAATCGATGCTACCAAGCATCTCGACAAAGCCATGTTTAGCTTCATGGGCCGCATATAATTGTTGAATGTCGTTAGCCGACGGTTTACGTAAATATCTACTATGATACAATTTAATTATAGCCTTAGAGAATTTGTAAGTACAAGACCTGATAGTTCGGGAAGACATCTTTAAGTAATCATTGAACGAATCACTTGCGGTACCATACGCCATTTGACGAATCGCCGCGGTACACTTTTGCACGGACGTAAAACCAATCCTACCTCTTGTATCTACCCGTTGGCGGAACCAAGGAACCTCTCTCCCCAAATCATTAATTCTTAAAAATAAATTCCGGCTCATTCTAAACCGGGTACTAAATTGCACCTCGTTGTAAGTACACCGTTCGTCAAAGTAGTCTTTGTGTAGTAGTGTGTTAGCGGCCGTCCGATCACGATTAAGACGAGCACTTTGTTTTATAGGTTGTGAAGATTCAGCTTCTTGCCACCACTGAAGTGCCGCCGTTGAGAAAGCATGGAACATTATATTTCGGGCTTCGTCGCTTGAAGATGAAGACATTTTTATAAAACTAAGTATAAAGTTGTAGAAGAATGGTATGATTATTTGTGTAATTTATAGGTAAAGGAGATATATATGTATAATGGGTTATTAAAAATATATATTTTTTTAATTTGACCGTCTTATTACCGTTTACCATTGAAAAATGTGCATCTCCTCAACGTGAAGAAGTTCACGCCTGTGTCTCACGGCTAACCCTCACTTGATGAGGGGGCGGTGTTACAAGGGTTTCACGGCGTGAGGGGCTCTCACGCCTCACCCTCACTTGACCATACCACTTACTCTTATTTTTTTTGTTTTCTTGAATGAAACATGACATTTTTATTAGTAATTACTTTTTTTAAATTATGAAAATCATTTTTAAATAAAACACTGGTTAGTATATGTTGGTATTAAAGGTGGGTGTTCCAGTATTGTTTCGAAAAAAATTATGAATTAGGCAAATGTTGTATATAAAGAAATATCTAGAGATTTATGAATTATGTACACATCTTTTCATTTTTTATTGTTTTCTGTATTCAACCCTTCCCGTGTAATACCCTATTCATTTTAAAATATATTTTGACTTTTATTAATTATGTACATAGTTTTCATTTCACATTGTTTTATGTATTCAACACGTGTAATACATGGGTAACTAACCTAGTATATTAATATATAAAAGAAAAGATATAATATTTTCAATATACACAACTCAAAACTGAAAGGGGAGCAGGAGAGACGGAGAGTTTCCGGATGCAATATTTAGAAAATTAGAATTTTTAAAGTATTTACAGTGATAAAGTCCGACACTTTGACTCTTTGAGTTATCTTTTTTAAATAATTAATAAAGAAACTAAGTGTGTGTGTGCGCGCGTATTATTTAGACGTGCCAACGAGCCGAGCCTACCCGGGCTCGGGCTCGGCTCGTTTACAAACCGAGTTTTTTTTAATATTTTTTTAGCAAACTTCAAAGAAGACACGAGCTGAGAGCTTCTTTTTTTTTTTAACAATTCTACTGATAATCTAATATCTTCTTTTTAAGTGTTTCCAAATTAAGATGTCCGTAGTTTAAATCTCGTGTAATACACACAGGTGTAAAATATCAATACATAAAATTCTTAAATTTGTATCTATCTATATATATATATATATATATATATATATATATATATATATATATATATATATATATATATTACAGATGTAAAAATGGATTACACATAGAAGAATAGAAAGCAAAATTCAAAATATGTAGAAATTAATTTATAGTTGGGTTTCGAAAATACGTTAATTACTATTTAATGTAGTTTTACATCCATTTACTATTTGAATGAAAATAAAAATTACATAGTTAGATTTCAAAGTTTCTTATGATAAGAAATAATTTAAAATAAATTTTTATATTTTTTAAAAAAATATAATAGAGGTGTATTTAATAAAAGAGAGACGCAAAAAAAAAATAATGAAAATAAATATGAAGACGACACGTGACATGAAAAAATATTTATTTATTATATACCAGTTTATAACCTGTATACTACACATGATGAAAAATATCAATACATAAAATTTTTAAATCTTTATATGTTATAGGTGGAAAATGTATTCACATATACTAACAATAGAAAATAAAATTCAAAAAAATATAAAAATTAATATATAATTGAGTTTTAAAAATACATTAATTACTATTCAATTTATTTGACTATCATTTACTATTTGATTGAAAACATAAGATAGGTAATTACATTTCAAACTTTCTTATAATATAAGATAATTTAAAATAACTTGTTTAAAAAATATATTATTATTAGAAAGATGGGGGTGTATTTATTAAGATAGGGAGACGGGAAAAAAATTATAAGAATGAATATTAAAGCGACACGTGGCATTGAGAAACCTTTATTTATTATATAGTACTAGGTTAGAATCTCGTATATTACACGAGATTGTATATTAAAAAAGATAAAACTTATAAATTTGTAAATACGTCCTAATTTGTCAGACTATTATGATCGTATCGAGATATATCAAGTAGAAATGTGTATGTATATTACGAGTTAGTATTTTTTTAATTAGTTATATTTTGATTTCCTACTATATATTTTCTTATTTAATATAAGAGTAAATTTCTCTTTTAGCCCATGTGGTTTGACATATTTAACCATTTTAGTCCAAAAAGAATATTTTAACATATCAACCCCTGAGGTTTGTTTTTTATAACCATTTCAGTCCATGACACTAACACTGTTAACTTTTTCTGTTAAGTATAAGGACATTTTAGTCATTTTATTTCTAAGTGAACTAGTTTAACCTTTTCAGTCCAATAAAAAAAAATTTAGACTTTTTCATAAAAAAAAAAGTTCTACTTTTTAAAAAATTTTTTTTTTACTTTTTTAAAATCATTTTTTTTAGTTTTTTTTCAGTAAAAACATCTTTTTTGAACCTTTTTAAAAACGTTTTCAAATTTTCTAAAAATATTTTTTCATAAAACACTTTTAAAAACATTTTTTTAGTTTTTTTTTATAAAAACGTTTTTTAGCTTTTTTGTAAAATGTTTTCTTAACAATTTTAAATTTTTTTTTTTGGGCTAAAATAGTTAAAAAAACATTTTATGAAAAAACTAAAAAAACGTTTTTAAAAATGTTTTTTATGAAAAAAAAATTTAGAAAAATTGAAAACATTTTTAAAAAGGTTCAAAAAAGACGTTTTTATGGAAGAAAAACTAAAAAAAAATGATTTTAAAAAGGTAAAAAAACGTTTTTAAAAAAGTAGAAATTTTTTTTAATGAAAAAGCCTAAAAAAGTTTTTATTGAACTGAAAAGGTTAAAGTAGTTCACTTAGAAATAAAATGACTAAAATGTTCCTATACTTAACAGAAAAAGTTAACAAGGTTAGTGTCATGGACTGAAATGGTTACAAAAAACAAACCTCAGGGGTTGATATGTTAAAAGATTCCTTTTTGGACTAAAAGGGTTAAATAGGTCAAACCACAGGGGCCAAAAACGAAATTTACTCTTAATATAACTAGTATTATTCTTTAATAATATATTTATAATATCATTACTATTTAATAAGAAAATGACGCATTTATTAGGAGAGAGAGACGAAAAAACCAATGTGAGAAAGCATGAGGAAGTGGCATGTGTCTATCTCAAACCTTTATTTATTAGTATAGATATATATATAGATTATAAATATAGATAATTCTAGTCGGTATCAACAAGATATCATCTAAAAAAAATAAAGACGTGGCTATTGTATGCATTTAATATTTTAAATTAAATAATAATCTATACTATATAATAAATAATGGTTTTTAGTGATACGTGTCGCCTCCATGTTCATTCTTACCGTTTTTTCTCCCCTCCTTCTCTTATTTAATGCACTTTTATCTTTTAATAATAATATATATTTAAAAAAAATATTAATTATCTAATAAAACACATTTATTTTAAATTATCTCTTATTATAAGAAACTTTAAAATTTAATTATGTAACTTTTATTTCAATCAAATAGTAAATGAAATTCAAATTACATTAAATAGTAATTAAAACTCAACTATATATTAATTTTTACATATTCTGAACTTTGTTTTTATCCTTAGTATATGTAATATATTTTTAGTTTTAAATCTGTAAAATATATAAATAAATATTTAAAAATTTTATATATTGATATTTTTTACTTCGTGTGTAGACACGGGATTTAAACACACGGGATTTAAATTAGTATCTGTATAAAAAAAATAAACCACGATGAAACCATGTAAGCCCAATGGGCCATGTCATTTACCAATGGGTTAATGTAAATATCCAATAACCTATTTAACTACGCGGATAAAAAGTAGCCGCCTAAAGAGTTTAAATATAATTCACACACATATCAAAGTGAGACACGTAACCCAGATGGGCCCACCGCCATCAACCCAGGTCGGTGCTGAAGCTGACGTGTCCAATTCTTTTATACCGTTACTTAAATTGCTCCCGTTGGTTAATTGAAATCACATTAATTCCATTCGACGAAACAGACAAAATCTCGTTTCATTCGCAATCTCTGTTTATGGAACTTTCTAGATTCACGAAGCCGGAGATGGAGGCGGCGTTGCAGCTTATGCAACTCAGCGGTGAGTCCGACGTTGATGTTTCCGGTCACGGATTCAGCGGTGAATCCGACGTTGAGGTTTCGATGAAAAGAAGAAGAGAAAGCCAAGAGAGTAGTAGTACGTCTGAGATAACGTCAGCAAGGAGATGGAAGATGAAGAAGTTCCGATCGATTGTCGAGATCTATGAGAGAAGTCGGTGATTGTGTTAAGTTTAAGTTTAGTTAGGTTTTGTAAATTATGATCGTTAAACAAGATACAGATGTAAAATATGATTATTAGAATTTTGTAATATTTATGATGTTATCTGGTTTAACTGGTTCGACTTGCACACTGATAAAATGATTTGTTTGAAATCTGATCCGATGCTGATAACATTTATCACAATCGTGATTAGAGTTTGATTAATTTTTTATCGTTTGATTTGGTGTTTTAATCCTATTATACGTTTTTTTATCTATTTAAACTATTCGGTATATTTGTTATGGGGAGAGTATATGAAAAATCTTATGTTACATATGTAAAAGTTTAAAACATAGATAAATTTTATTTAATTTTTTTGGGATAGTTTTTATATTTAGTTTCATGACTTTTTGTAACAAATAATCAAAAAAGCGTCGAGTAGTTTTTTTTATAAATTTAAAATTTTTTGTATGTAACATGCTAACGTATGATGTAAAAACGTTGTTTTTTTGTTATTTTTTCATAAAAAAATAAGAAACTACTCGTCGTTTTTTTTATTTTTTTAAATGTCGAAATTATTTATAAAACCTACCCTGAAAAAATTAAAAAGTTATATAAAAATTTATAAGATTTTTTCAACTCAAATAGGTTTTCAATATATGTTTCTCCTATTTGTCAACTATTTGGTTTTTAATGTTTCAGGATTTGATGAGGTTTTTTTATTAGAACCTAAAATGGAGAGTAACTTCATCTTTTATAACTCGGTATTATAATTCAATTGCTTTCTTAACAAGTTTCCTCTTTTAATTGATCAAGGTTTCTTAGTTTAAATCGATTACTTTTCTAGCAAGTTTCTTAATTTTAGTTCCAAGTTTCAATCCTTTTATGTTTTAGATATAATTTATGAACCAAATTTTACTTCTTTTAACCAACTTTGGTTGTGACAATCCCATCTTAGGTCGAGTAACGGTTCAAAATTTTTTCATTTTAAGAAAATATATTTATGTTCGGGTCAAAACGGGTTCCTAATTTCTACCAATGTGACTTTGGGGGGAAACATATTGTTTTAGAAATAGAATATATCAAAATAGGTTTACATGCTATATTTATTTATATGGAGGCTACCGGCAGCATGCGGAAGCAAGGGTTGAAGTGGGGGCATTGGCGGGTGGCAGTGGTGGTGTTTGCGGCAACCGTTAGTTAACGACGGTAGATATTGACAGTAAATACTGTGGGCTAATGCCCACCGTCCAGTTCCAAAATAATAGTGGGTTTTAATAGGCCGATGAACTTCTCAATGTTACTAATGAAGATGTAATCGAGCGTTTCTGAAAGATGAAAACACGTAGAGGACAATTGAAATCGAGATATTTTTATATTGTGTTTAAATACTTGATGAACTATATTATTTTCTTGTCATTTTATTTTTTTCCTTCGTTCCTTTTTTACCCACCCGTATTCTGCCCCTCCTACAAAAAATTTCTGTATCCGTCACTGGTTCAATGCCCGGTCAAGTTCTAAAAACATTGTTAAAAACACCGCGACCTGATTTCACTCATCGTCTCATTCTCATCCGTTAGGTTTCATCTTTCTCGTCTCACTCATAAACATAAGATAAATTAAATGACAAACAAAGAGATTCGGTTTGCGTTTTCCCTAAACACAACCTATCTTCCTGAACCCAATCTGAATTGCCTATGCGGCCATAATGAGTCCAATGCTACTTGCGTACATGATCCATAAAACATGATCTATTTGTCATACAAGTTCATTTTAATTCCAGACACAAGTTGTTCGATAACCAGACATACAAGTTACAATACTCAAGTCCAGGGCCAGAGCTGAGGATTATGAGGCCCGGGGCGAGCTAGAAAAAATGGCCCCCAAACGATAGAAAAAATTAAATAAAAAACTTTATTAAGACAAAAAAATTTATATCAATAAACATAACAAAATTATAGTTTTAAAATGACATACTGTAATAGTTTTAAAAATACTATATATATAACATAAATTCTAAAATTTTTTGGCCCTCCAGGAGATCGGGCCCTAGGCGGTCGCCCTCCTCGCCCATGGTCATCTCCAGCCCTGCTCAAGTCATTTTCTAGTTAATCTCTATATATAAGTACGTTTTGAGCTCAAATCAAACTAAAAACGTATATATATCTATAACTATATCTATACAATATAATAATATAAAGGTTTTTGATGTCACATGTCGTCTCCCTATTCATTTTCACCATTTTTTCCCGCCCCACTCTCTTATTAAATACACCTCTATCTTTTAATAATAATATATTTTAAAAAAATATTAATTATAGTAATAAAACACATTTATTTTAAATTATCTCTTATTTAAAAAAACTTTTAAATCTAATTATGTAACTTTTATTTAAAATCAAATATTAATCATAGTCAAATTAACTAAATAGTAATTAAGGTAGTTTCGAAACCCGATTTTTACATATTTTGAATTTTTATTATATACTTAGTATATGTAATACAATTTTACTTTTAGAAAATAAATATACAAAGATTTAAAAACTTTATGTATTGATATTTTTCACTCCGTGTATTACACGGGTTTTAAACTTATAAATTTTTAAATGCATGCCCAAATCTATCTTCTTACCATTTAATGTTGGTGACTTGGTGTTCATCCCCGACGAACTGTTCTGTTGGTGTTCATCTTCGGCGAAACTGCTCTGGCGAATCTATTAGTTTGTTTTGTTTCGCTTAGTTTGTTACTTTAGTTTGTTAGACTTCCGGATTTCCAATTTGTATTTATATCATCCTTGTAATTCATTTGACCTTTTGAGAATTATATTGAATATTAACATTTAATGACAATAAGTAAACGTATGCCCAAGATAGGGTTGTTCAAAAAGCTCGCGGCTCATGACTCGCTCGAAGATCGCTCGAAAAAAGCCCGGTTGTAAACGAGCCGAGCCGAGCCGAGCTGGCTCGAATTGTAATCGAGCCGAGCTCGAGCTAGGGTTGGCTAGGCTTGGGCTCGGCTCGTGGCTCGGCTCATTGGCTCGGCTCGTGGCTCGGCTCGTCTAAATAACTAATACATATATGTGTGTTATATATATGTTATATATGTGTTGTATATGTGTTATATTTGAAATATGATGTTTTGATTTTTTAAGTTCATTTGTTTTCAAATACTCTAAGTTTTACACTAAAATTTTACTTTATCTACCATTGTATTTACTCTCTACTTTGTAAGTTTTGGGTTATGTATGTTTTTTTTTTGTCTTTTATATATTGTCCCTTCCATCTATTTAGTTTTTTTTTAAAGACAATCAACTTCAAACCGAGAATAATTTTTTTTTGTTGTTTATATATATATATATATATATATATATATATATATATATATATATATATATTAATGTATAAAAAAAACGAGCTAGCTCGACAAGCCACGAGCTGGCTTGAGCTTTTTACGAGCCGAGTTCGAGCTCAACTTTTCAGCTCGAAAAAAAAGATCGAGCCGAGCCGAGCTGGCTCGTTTAATTTCGAGCTCGAGCCAAGCCTGAATCGGCTCGGCTCGGCTCGTTTACAGCCTTAGCCCAAAATGAGGGTTTCCAAATAACGTGATTCAACTATTTTTGCGTTCTTACCGTTGGCCATCTGGTGCAATGGTAGCCCCTAGATTTCTCATAGTGGAGGTCTTGGTTTTGAATCCGCTCCACAGCAAAAAAAAAAAGGTCTGTGGCCAGATCAGGGGGTTTACCCAGTTGGAGAGTTCCTCCTGTGGTGGGCTGGCCCAGATGTTATAGGTGTTGCCCCGGGGAAACGCAATTATCCAATTAAAAAAAAAACTATTTTTGCGTTCTTGATTTTGTTTCCTTGTTGGCTTCTTATAGAGGTGCACAAAAAAACCGGTTTTTTTTAACCCGGTTCAAACCGGCAAACCGGTTTGGGTTAAACCGGTTTGGACCAAACCGGTTCGGGTTAGCGCAAAACCGGCGGTTTTAAACCGGTTTGAAGCATTTTGGAACAGACCGGGTTGGGGACCGGTTTTTTTGAACCGGTTTGGAAAACCGGTTTTTAAACCGGTTTGAACCGTTAGCCAAAAAATAGTAATTAAAACTAAAGCCAACAATGTAATTTCTTTAAACATTAGGGACCAAGACGAAAAATTTATCAAACCTAAATTTCCGTTTCTTACAATCCCAGCCGCCACTTGCTTCTTGTCTCTCCCTCGTCGACCGGCAACCAGGCACCACCATTTTATGGTTTCTCCTCCCTTCATCTCTTGTAAACCGACGCCAAACAGCACCACCTCGTCGATCTGATCGTACCCTGTTTTTAAGTCGTAACAGACCACCGCCTCGTTACCGTAAGCTACTACACCGATTTGTAGCCGACGAGAGAGAGAGAGAGAAAAGCTATCAATATATCTAGTTAATAACAATATCAAATAATACAAAAATCAAATCAGGTATGTTTTTTAGGGACCAAGAAGCCTTCTTATTCAACAATAGTCAGTTGATGCTTCAGTAAATTTTGATGTCGTTTGTATGTTTTTTATGCAAGTTTCAAATATCTAGTTAATAACAATATCAAATAATACAAAAATCAAATGGCACATTAAACTATCAATATATACAAAAGTTAAAGGATAAAATTTTATTTGAGCAAACTGTCTTCGGCTCAAAAATTTATACAAGTCAAATCAGGTCAAGCAAAAATGAGTTTTTACCGAGCTAATTACAAGCAAACAAACAAGTTACGAGTCACATGTTAATTGTTTAACCGTATAAGTAGGCTCAAATTTCTCTCATGGGCTAGAGGAAATAAAAATATTCTTTCATTTCTTGTAAATCATAGAAACTTTGATCCAACTAGTTTTTAACTCATATTTAGGTTAGGGATTCATTTGAGGGGCGGCCGGGGGGGGGGGGGGGGGGTCCAGGGCCCGGACTCCTAAGTGGCCCGTAGTTTTTAATTTTTTTTATATATATTTTATATATTTATAAAAAGCTTAACTTGTATTATCCATTTATCATATTAACTCACTTAGAAATTAAAAAAGACCCACTTAGAAATGTGTTTTTTTAATATATATATATAAGCTCAATTGTTTATAAATCTGAACTGAAATCCAATAAATAAAAAAATATGTACATATAAACCTAATTTTAAAATATATATATAAAAGCCCGTATTATGTTTTTTTTATATATGATTATTGAGTTTATATCATAGGGCCCGTTTTTTTTTACATGTCCCAGGTCAAAAACGTTTTGAGCATTATTGGGACCGGCCCTGGATTCACTATCCATTACCCCAAAACTTCTTTAATTTAAGTCTTTAAATTATCATTTTATTTTATTTTATAAAATGTCATAACTTATGTTTCTAACTTTTTTTTAACTATTTATTATATTTTTTAGAAAATTGTAGTTATACTTGATATTTAAATGTTTGGAGGCCTAGTTTTTTTTTTAATTTTTACAAGTTTATGAATATTATGATCTTTACCTTCATTATATTTGTATGCTTAATCTTTAGATTTTGCTGTTTTTTAAATCAATTCGTCCTAACTAATTAAATTAAAGTTTATAAATTGTAACTTTCAAAGGGTTCAAAATTCAAATATCTCTCGTCTTTCAGTTTTTATATAGTGGCTTTTTCTTAATTTTGTATATTAATACACTTTTGGATTCCTGTACAAGAAAATATTTAATTATATTTTATAATTACTCCTATAATTCATTAAAGCTACATGATTTAATTATCATTGATGTTGAAATAAAAATATTTAATTACTGATTAATCATAAATATTTTCCATTATAGCTAGAAACAAAAAAAATATTGAATTTAACTTGAAAACTCATTAGCAAAAAATAATGCCCTAAATTAGATCCCTTAATGTACTTCAAATATTTCTCTACAATTTTTAACAAGGAAAAAGAAGTGGGAAATATAAATATTTTCCATAAATCAAGAAAATAGAACGTTAATTTAAACCTCTTCTTTCTTTTTTATTCCAAATGTTTGATGACTTGCATTAATTTATGTCCCGATTCATTCGGGACATAGTTGCAAACATTTGAATTTAATCCGGTATGATTTACATCGAGTTGGGTCATACTTGCAAACCATCAAATCCACATTGCTTGTAACTAAGGGATTGATTCCTCGGGCTAATCGCTATCGCACAATCTATGGATACCTGTAAATGTCACATACAAGCTCAAAACAATAGCATAAATGGGCAATTTCATATCTACTCCTTAGAACTTGTAATAATATCTTATTTACGTAGCAAAAAAAATAATATCAAATATACTTATCAAAGCATTTAAAGTTTTCATATTTATCTATTTCATTAAATACAAGTTATTACTTTTTTATAATAGTTAACTCACACACTTTTAAACATGCTCCTAAATGTACACCAATATCCACAAAGAGACGCCCCTTAATCCAAAATATGTTCAATATAATCAAGTATTTAACTAGAGCAACATTATACTTGTAACTTGGATTAATATATGTTAACTTATAAGTTTTTAGGCCTAAGTAACATCTTTTATAAACTCAATTCTCTCTATCATTGTCTCCATTCTCATTAAAGAGTATAGGATTTTAAGTTTCTTATATAACTTATTTAATCAAAAAACTAAATATATCAAAGATATTTTAATTTAATAAAAAGTAAATTACCTTAAAGTATACGAATGGTCCTTGTGGTTTACTAAAATTTTGGATTTGGTCCCTAACTTTTCAAAAGTTCATGTATGGTCACTGTGGTTTGCACTTTGTAAAGCATTTAGTCTCCAACTTGGACATTCTAAAACTTTTAGATTTATTAGCTGGAGACTAAATGCATTACAAAGTGCAAACCATAGGGACCATCCATGTTCTTTTGAAAACTAAGGACCAAATCTAAAATTTTAGTAAACCACAGGGACCATCCGTTACTTTACTCTTTATATTTTCCAAAATAGATTTTAGGGAAAAATACCAAAATGGACATTTTGTCCATCTAAATAAAAAAGTGGAGGCTAAGCCTTTTGAATTCAAAGTCTTAGCCGGCAAAAACTAAAGGCTTAGCTGGGTTAGTACCGGCTAAATGTCCATTTTGATATTTTTTAAAAAACTATATCCATTTTGATATTTTTTTCCTAGATTTTAACAATCTAAAAGGGTGTGGTTAAATAGTGTATTCTACGGTTAAAAAATTATACTACATTGATCTAAAAAAAATCTAAGAATTACATGTTAAAAAAACCCCAAAACGGTAAAAAGATTGATCGGGAAAAAGTCAAAGAACACGCGCCACCCACACCCTATGATTGCGGTGACAGTCATGTGACAGTGGCCCCGCCACTACCACCTCTACGGTTACCATATTTCAGGAAACATTCCACACTCTAATTAAAATAAAGAGTAAAGTGCCATTTTTGTCCCTGTGGTTTGGCCATTTTATCCACTTTCATCCAAAAACTTTTTTTTTAGCATTTTCGTCCCTGACGTTTCTAAATCTAGCCATTTTCATCCAACTGACTAACTCCGTTAAAATTTTAACGTTAAATCAGGGGCATTTTAGTCTTTTTCAAAAATTCTTCTTTTTAACTCTTTTTTTAATCCCTTTTGTTTCCCCTCCTTTTCAAAGCTTAAAAAATATAAAAAATTCTCGAAGTTTTTTTTGAAGATGACGATGACTAGGGGTGTAAACGAGCCAAGCCGCTCGCGAGCTACTCGAGATCGGCTCGCTAAAAACCCCTAGTCATCGTCATCTTAATAAAAAATTCGAGAATTTTTTATTTTTTTTAAGCTTTGAAAAGGAGGGGAAACAAAAGGGATTAAAAAAAGAGTTAAAAAGAAGAATTTTTGAAAAAGACTAAAATGCCCCTGATTTAACGTTAAAATTTTAACGGAGTTAGTCAGTTGGATGAAAATGGCTAGATTTAGAAACGTCAGGGACGAAAATGCTAAAAAAAAAGTTTTTGGATGAAAGTGGCTAAAATGGCCAAACCACAGGGACGAAAATGGCACTTTACTCTAAAATAAATATTCTATTTATAAATTACAAATAAAAAAAGTTTGCCTATATTTAACCAGTAAAAACTATTTTATTTTTTTAAAAACATAATCAAACTCAAAAGCCGTGGTAAATAGATTACAAAATAGTTAAAGAATAATACATACTAAATAGATTACAAAATAGTTTGCCTATATTAACAGAACTAATCTAACTACATATTTTATCATGAAGTTATTATTATCAATTATAAATACCAAGTAAATGTTAGGATAGATTTTGCTATTTTTAATTTTATAAAAAAAAAGCATCTATTCAAATCTTTTACTTTTCATTTTACATCTATTAAATCGGTTAAAGGCATAAATTCATCACCCAAGACATACTAAAAGAGGAAATTTAACAAGATTCTTTTTAAAAGTCTATTATCTGTCCTAACCAATGATAAAAGAAAAGGCCATCTAAAACATATTAATAGAGTAAATTTACCACCTATCTTTTAAAAACGCTTTTATTTGTCGTCACTATAGAATCTAATATTTTCATGTAATTTAAAGAACTAAAAAAATAATTATTTTTCCTAAGAAATAAGTAACTATTTGTGTCATAAGTCACAATTATGTGACTTAAGATTATTTTTACCCTTTATTTTTTCTTCATTATTAAACATTAAATATTTTCTTTATTAATTTATAAATCTTTATTACTATTTAATATATTTTTTATACTTCTTAATTTTTTATTACTAACTATTTGATATTTCATTTATTTAACCCGTCTAAAACACTGATTTCTAACCTATTAAGATAATATTTAGAAATGAATATTAACTTTATCCTTTTATTTAAGTTCAACAATACAAATTAGTCTTTTCAAAATTATTAACAAACAAACAAACCACTAAAGTACTAAACAACAAATCATATTATGTGTAGTTAATTAAGCACTTCTTATGCTAATCCTGGCGATCAATTAACGACATTATCACAAAATCATTCAAACGGCGTAGTTTAGCAAATGGCGTACGTTAGCAAGGAAAAATTCGTAAAAACCGAAGTTTAGAAACGCTAACCTGCACCGCGGGTGAAGTTAACCCAACGATCCGGATCTTAGCCCTCACATCACCCAAGATCCGAAGCTCGACCCGGTCGTTAAGCGAAATCTCTCTGATCAAATCCGCCGCATCCGCCTGCAACAAATTGACCCGATCCACCGACACCGTGGTCTGCACCTGCCTCACACTGTGCGCGGGTTGATAAAACCCGGGTACGGTGCCCCGACCCAACGGGATCCCGCGGTACATGATATTAAACGTGGACTCCTCGTACTTGATCCCAACCTTGTTGTCGTTTTTGGCGGTGAAAAGCATGCGGATGGCGAGGGATAGAGAGGCGGCGGTGGAGGGATCGGAAGTAGGGTTTGTGGCGGCGAGGTTGATGTATTGAACGCCGACTTGTTGGAGATTGAATTCGGGTTTTTTGGGTCTGACGGCGAGGAGGATGACGAGGACGACGGCGATGACGAGGAGGGCGAGGAAGGAGAAGAGGAGGAAGAGGCAGCAGCAGCAGCCTTTGATTGAGGCGGCGGAGGATGATGACGTGGCGGAGTGTGGATAGTAGTGTTGGTGGTGGCGTTGGTGTGGGGGTGGGTATGGATGGTGGTTTGATGGTGGAGGTGGGCGGATTATGTTGGTATCGGTGGTCATGGTTTGGTTTGCTTTGTTCTCCGGCGATGAAATGTAGGCGTTGGGGTGCGCCGCCGTGAACTGAACCGCCGCCGTGGACGGTGAGTGATGAGGGATTGTTATCGGCGGCTGTGGTGGAGTGAGTGAGAGTGAAAGTGAAAGTGATGGTGTATTTATTTATTTTTATTGTTTTAAAGTAAGTTTAATTAATTAATAAGTAGGAAAAATGTGGAGAGAATATTTGAAAGTGAATCGAATTTTGGAAATGAGATACACCTTTTTTTGGCAATATTAAATTTGGAAAATTGTGTATGAAATGATCCTTTTATTTTCGGAGAAATGAATATTAAGAATCTAACTAAGCTGCAAGAGTTAAGCCCTGAGCTTGGTATGAATTCTTTTTTTGGTTATCTGATAGAGTCTTGATTTTCTGTGAGTTTGTTCATACATTCAGGTCTAACATGTTTTTCGTGGAATGTATAGTTTTATAAGTTTTTAACATTTTGATGATGTTTTTATCACTAGAGTTGTAATGTTATGTATTGTATTTATACAGCTTCTCACTGGTTTGTTTAATGAATAAAATCTTTACTGTTAAAAAAAAGTGGATTATTTAACTGATAATAATTTATATTGACATTTAGGGTATGTTTGGTATAGGGTAATGGAATGAACGAGGTAATGAAATGAACAAAGGAAAGAAATGGACCATTCCATTGTCTTGTTTGGTTACCGTGAATTGAATAAATCATTACTTTATTTTGTTTGATAGACTATAAAAGATGAAAGAATAAAATAGGTGGTGAGTGGCGGTGGGTGATAGCGGCAGTGGTGGGTGGTTGTGGGTGGGGGTGGTGGGTGGTGGGTGGTGGAGGAGGCGACAATGGTGGTGGTGGGTAATGGTGATGGTGGCAGTGATGGGAGGTGGCAGTGGGGTGGTGGTGGCGGCGGTGGGAGGTGGGGGCGGGTGGTGGCGGTGGTGTGGTTGTGGGTGACAGTGGGGGTGGGGGTGGGGTGGCGGCGAGAGATGGGGGTGGGTAGTGGAGGAGGCAGCGACGGTGGTGGTGGTGGGTGGTGGATACGGTGGTGGGTGATGGTGGTGGTAGGAGGTGTGGTGGTGATGAATGGTGAAAGAGGGGATGGAATGAAAAAAACAAGGGGGTGGATGGAATGAATTTGTGGGATTTAGAGGGAATTGCAATCCTTGTGAAATGGGTGATTTCATTCCGTCGTCCAACCAAACATCATTTTTTCATTTCTTCGTAATCCTCCACTCCATTCCATTCCACATCTCATTCCTGCATACCAAACGCTACCTTAAAATATTAACATTTTTAACTTTTTTTCCGTTGCCAGTAGCAATCCTACTCAAATAAGCATTCATAGATTTATGCTTATTTTCACTCAATTTCGTTCACAATGATGATTATGAATATTGTTTTTAGAACCGTACCGGGAACCAGACATATAACTAATAACGGATCTAGTTGTGTGTAGTTAAACCGCTTTTATTTGAACCGACCGTTTACCGGTTGGATCGGTGAACCAGACTGGATTTCAAACTTCTTTATTTTAATTATTTTTTTGTATTTTTTTCCTTCAAAATCTCATTTTATGATTAATTTAGTATTTTAAGTTACAAATTTTATTTATTTAAAACCTTTATGTGTCGTTAAAATTGTAAACTTATATAAAACATAAAACGTTTTTATATTTTGTATCTTTGTAAATACTTTTAATTTTATATTATTTATTATGTTACCCGGTTTTTAAATCCATTCCAACAGGTCCGACAAATAAATCTCTAAAACGGCCGGTTTATTGTCCACTCCGATTATGAACAATATTAGTAAACTTATATTTGGTAAATCTTTTGATAAAAATCATACGAGAAGTTGATTGTCCATTCCTCTTTTTACCCAAATATCAAATTTGACCCTACCTTTTTAAGCTTTTGTGTTTCTATTCCTCTTTTCACACCATATATTAAACATGACCCTACATTTCTAAGCTTTTTTGTGTCAAGGTTTTTCCTTTCATAATATTGAATAGCTTTTTACTCCTTTGTCTCATATATTATAATAAATTATGTGTCTTCATTCATGAAGAGTATGTTAGTCGCATATTTAGACGTGTTTTATCATAATTTTTGTATGTATTTTTACTACATATCATGTATTTATCACTTGTATATTCATTTACTAGCTTAGACCCCGTGTAATACACACGAGTGAAAAATATCAATACATAAATTTTTCAAATTTTATTTATTTATTTTACAGGTGTAAAAATGTATTACTATACATATACTAAGGATATAAAATAAAATTCAAAATATGTAAAAACTAATATATAATTGGGTTTCGGAAATATGTCAATTACTATTTAATATAATTTGACTTTCATTTACTATTTGATTGAAAATAAAAATTACATAATTAGATTTCAAAGTTTTTTTTAATAAAGGATTAATTTAAAATAAATGTGTTTTATTAGTATAATTAGTAATTTATTAAAAGATAAGAGTGCATTTAATGGGAGAGAGAGACAGGGAAAAAAATTAATGAGATTGAATATGATGGCGACATGTGTCATACAAAAACCTTTATTTATTATATAGTATAGATTTTGTGCAACACTTGAATTGGTGGAGTGAAGTCTACTTTTGATTGTTTTTTATGTTTTTATAGGTATGAAGTTATTGTATGATCCAAAATAATCCAAAAATACATGATTCCATGATAAAAGTTAATCCATAATCAAAAGATAATCCAAAATCACTCAATTTTTCAATAAAGTTTTTTTTAAATATAAGTGTATAATTGTTTTATATCATTGGAGTGTTGAATGTATTAATTTCATGATTGCTTAAAAGAAAAAAATTTACCATCATCCTCATCCTCATCAACAAGAGCATATCAATTGATTTTTTTTTTCTAAACTGGGTTGTAGATAAGGTAATTGATCAACAAGACTTCTGTTTGTGACTTTGTGTGTATCCCGGCAAACAATTTTTTTTTAAGTTTAAACATAAAATTTTAGTTGTAACTAAAACCGGTATAACGGTATAACCCGGTATTACCAGTAATACCGGCGGTTCAACTAACTTACCGGTTTTCCAATTTACTAGGCTCAAACTTACTGGGCTAGTGGCCGAGACCTGGTTCAACCGGTATTACCGGCCGGTTTAAACCGGTTTTTAAAATTGATTTTAAAGTTTTGTTTCGTATTCAGTTTGATTAGTTTAGTAATGAATTCGATGTTAATTTCTTTAATAAAGTTCTTCAAGTTTAAAACTCTAATACGATTTTAATATTGATAAAAGGAACAAATAATGGTTCATGTTTGTCTATGAATTCGATGCGTTATGGAAATCATACAATCTAGTTAAACATTTCGAACGACGTGCGTGTTTAATTCTAATCGATACTTCTTTCATCGCAACCCGCACATTAAGGTCTGAACAGCGTGAAGTTAGAGTAGTGGGTTGGCTCTAACCGATGAACTGCGCTTGGTTAGACATTAGATGGAGTGGATGTCCGAACAGCACAACATCTAGTATTGATACAAACCATTTAAATAAATGATTAATGCACCATAATTGTTAATGATCGTAAGTCGAGTCAAGCTAAGAAAATACCTTTGTGTTGGAGTTATCTTTTAATATTTGAATCCGCTCAACAGTTTAATTAATGTTTTTATTATTAGTCTTTCATAATTAAACCCCCTCGTTTTATTTTAGCAACAACCGTATCTACACTAAAAATATTTTGGTATAATCATGTTAATCTATATTCTTGAGGACATGAACCTTACTTCCATTCATACTAGTAGGTTCACATTTATTAATTTATTTGATGGATTCGACACCTTTCAAATTGGCGCTGTTGCGGGGGATACGACAAATCTAACCGTTTTATGCCAAGATTTTTTTAGTACAGGTAAACCACAACAATCAGCCAAGAATCAAATTCACGCAAACATGTTCTTGAAGAAGAGATCACCAAATCTCCGTCTATCACCATTTCAATGGTAGCCGAGCAAACCCTTAGACAGTGGGCGACTCACAATGTCACTCAACAACCACTTTGCATCAACTACCCTTCCATAGAGAACTTCGAACTCAAGTCTGGGCTCATTCACCTATTACCCACCTTTGGAGGCCAAGAGAAAGAAGACCCTCATAAGTTCCCTAAGGAGTTTCATGTTGTGTGTTCCGGAATGAAGTCGCACAGTGTTACTAAAGATCAAATCAAATTAAGGGCATTCACCTTTTACTCTCCGAGAGTTGGCAAAAGAGTAGCTCTATTACCTACCACCGGAGTCGGTAACCACTTGGAATGATCTTGCGAAGTTGTTCCATGACAAATACTTCCCAGCAGTGTACCCGACATACCCACAATCTTTATCTGAGAAACGCCCCTAGTACCCTTATTGCTGAAAATAAAAACACTTAAAACAAACATTTTGCATAAAGTGAGAAAAATATGTGTGATTAAAATTATACAAAATAATGACATTAAGAAGCAATTTACTCGGCTAGCCGTACATTATCAAACAAAATTCATATCAATTTGTTAATTTACATGCCTTTATACCATCATGCGTAAGACAGAGTCTATATTTATCAGAAAAAAGTTAACACTAGTTAATAAAAACAAATGAAATATATGCAAATTTTCTTAAAAAAAGACAAGCTTTTTAATTATTGAAGACAAACGAAATATACTACAATTTGATATATATCTAAATGAACTATGTGATTTAGTCTGTCATTACCATTTGTGTCATCATATAATGCCCACTTAGTTTATAAAATAAAATTTATGTCAAATCAACCTTTAATTTTATATTTTTTTTATGACAACATACAAGAAATCCAATAATGTGAAGATCATTTTAATGAGAACACAAATCGAACGTTCTTTGACAATAGAGTTTCGTGACATTGAAAAGTAGACCCTCCCATTGTTCCATCTTCTTTGTTTATTCGACGCAATGCCATTATACGAAGAAGTAGTTTTATAATCGTTTTTGTTATCTTAATGACTAAGGGAGCTTCAACTACATGGTAGTCTACCAACAATAATAGACTCATCTTGAGAACTAAAGAGGCAAGAATAATAGAAAAGAAAAAAAGTAAACGAAAAGCACCTTTTGCTTTTTTATATTTTATTTCATTTTTCTAAATAATCATAATATCTCAGCAAAATTTATATAAAATTTATTCTCCATCCATGTGCCATTATGCATATCTAAGTGATTTAAAGGAACCAAGTTAACAGAGTTAAGGACCAGATACATAAAGTGTTAAAACATCAAACATTAAGGATCAAATGTGTTACAGGTGAATGAAACTTGGTTTTTTATTCAAACCTTAGGGACAAAAACTACAGCTTACTCGTTTATGTATATATAAGTGATTGTTAAGAAAAAAATTACTCTAATTCAAAATCATAAACAAGCACAATGCTCAAATCTAACATCTTGAAAAACCATTGATCGACTTACGTCCCTTCGCTCGTCTCCATGTTTTCTCTATTGCAATGCTCTCTCGTGTCCTTTATTTCGGTTGAGCTATTTCATAATATGTTCCATGACCATCGGCTTTATGTTTAGTCATGGTGTGTATGATTCGCACTTTGTTACTATGCAAGTCACTTAACATAATGATACGGATGCGAAAGCAATCAAATGACTTACAAAAACTTTATGATTAATCAAAAACTACTTTCGAATCAAGGGTTCAAGAAACCAAGTTCTTATAAAACCAAACTATAAATATTCATCCCATATTCCATACCAACATTAAGTAGTTATAGAAGCTTGAGTTACATAATAGTACTTATAGAAGCTTGAGTTAAACACAAAAGATGGACTCTTAAACCAACAACAAACACTAGAAAAATTAAAAAAAAGAAAGATAAATACTAAATAAAAACTTTTGAAATTCAAACTCCACCAACATGTTTAAAAAGAGTACATGCTCAAACTAGACGGATTATTTTTTAGAGGTATCTTCAACTCATTATGTATTACCTTGTGATATGAAAGGAATTTTGTGCTTATGTTACAAAAAGAGTAAACTACACGAATGGTACTTGTGATTTATCAAAATTTTGGATTTGGTCCCTAGCTTTTTAAAAGTACACGGATGGTTCATAGGGTTTGCACTTTGTAATGCATTTAGTCTATAAACTTCGCCAAAAGTACATGTATGGTCCTATGGTACTTTAGTCCTCATCCATGTACTTTTGAAAAGCTAGGGACCAAATCTAAAATTTTGATAAATCATAAGGACCATCCGTGTACTTTACTCTACAAAAAACGTTATTATTAATTGTGTTACCCCTCTAACCGCCATAACCGTTGACAATATGCCTAGCTAGTAATGATTTGGTTGAGCTACGATTATAATTCACTCCATGACCTTTGGCTAGAAGCCAACTTAACATGGTAAAGGAACATATAACATGGTGAAAAGTGGAAAGGAAATAGCATATAACAATCAAAAGAGCTTGACAAAAAAGGTACATTCAATGAAATGTACATAATCCATATAGAGGTAAACAGTGTACATTATAAAACGAGAAAATACAAGTAATCCCGAAATAACTACCTTTAACTAACTAACTAACTACCATTACTTCTGATAATTACAATAATACAATTAATAACATTAAACTTAGGATAAATCTTGATTAATATTTCCAACATTCAAGATTTAAATGCTTTTTCAAGAGTGAAGGGGAAGATTTTTAACATTAAAAGACAAAAATACCCCTTATTTAATGTTAAAAAATGGATAGAGGTTAACCAATTGGATGAAAATAATAAGTTTTGAAAAACAGGATGATACACATGAGAAAAATAAACATTATGAATGTTAAGAGTTTGTCTCTCTTTGCAAACCGTGTCTATTCCTTAGAGATTGTGTTGTCATGCTATCAAAAGTTTGAGCAGCTCATGGATTCAAGTCCCACTATTAACAGGAATTAAGAAATTTATCTTTCAAAATTTTTTTTTTAGCCCTAACAGAAGCCCATCTGTCTCAACATCAAAAAACTGCCTTGTCAGCCTCTTTGTTTCGGTGTATTGGATTAACTTGTCAATCAATTAAATAATATTAAAGATTAAATAAGTTAGGTGACGTGGGAGTGCGGGCTCGATCTAATCCTAAGTTTTATTTGGTTTTATTATTTATTTGGGCCTTAATTACTTGGGCTTTGCTTAAGTGTATGATTAAATAGGGCTTTACTTAATAATGTAGAATTGGGCTCTTTGGGCTTGTGATTTGACTTGGCCAAATATGGCATGTTTGTTCAGTTGGTTTAAAGTTCGATCAGACGGCATTTTGGAATGCAAAAAGGACTTTTCCTCCTGTTAGTTTTCATAAGCTATCGATGACGAACAACATACAGACACAATCAAATCCCAATTTCTTCAAAGCGAATTTCTGTCTGATCCGTTAAACCATAGTGTGTAACCCACAAATAAGTTTATCTGATAGTGAACGATTTAGAGATCAATCCAGGGTTCATACAAGGTTTCCGATTCAAGATTCCAGGTTTGCAAATCTGTTTGTTTCGGTTGTTCTAGACATCAAATACAACATGTCTCGACATCATAACAAGCTCATTTTGTTCACTCGAAGACAGATCTAGGATTTTTCTCCAGCGGGGCAAAAAATAGACCGGTTAAAACAAGTCAAATATGTCAAAAGGACCGTTCAAAATGGGTCAAATAATAATAGTTTATGCGATTAATTATGCTAAAACTAACGGCAACCTAAAACGATAAAACTAATGCAATCAAACATATATACTAAGCAACCAAAATTGGAACACCAAAGTAAAAAAATTGGATTTGCCAACCTTTAAGGTTCACGTGAAGACTGCTCAAAAACCCGAGTGGGTGGTTGGCTTCAAGTTACTCACTATATATAAAAGTTGTGATTAAAGGATGAGATATACGATATAATAAATACAAAATATAAAATGTAACAAATGTCATTAAAACACATCTTGTGCTCTTCACTTTCTATTAAACTAAAACACAATTTATTTCTTACAAAGACAATATATGTTCTTAAATACAATATAAGATGTTGAAATGCAAGTGGAGATAAACGCAAATCAAACACCTCCAATCTATTAGAACTCTCGAATGATTATCAATTACAAAAGAAATAAACGAATACATGAACAAGAAGAAAAACCCCAAATCGAATTGAAACCTGCTGCGATGAATCTAACCGCTTATAACGACCAAACAAGTCCTAACAAACAAAGTTACAACTTAACCCCCTCAACTATCAAAGTTGACAACTAACATCCTTACACTTATGAGAATATAGAAATCACACTTAGGCCCCTAAAGTTAATGAAATCAACTTCTACAATCTCCACCTTGGATTCAATTAACTCCCACGTTTATAAAGCTTTAAACACATTAGAAATTTGGGACCCGACAACACCTTAGTCATCATATCAAAAGCATTATCTTCAGTATTCACTTATTCAACTCTAACTTCTTTTGCTTGTATAACATCCCTTATAAAATGTAAACGAACATTAATATACTTTGTTCTTTTATGATACACTTGATTCTTGGACAAATGAATGACACCTTGATTATCACACCAAATCACCACTTCTTCTACATTCACACCCAAATTAGAAATAAACCCCTTCAACCATACTGACTCTTTAACAGCCTCAGTCAAAGCAACATATTCTGGTTCTGTTGTAGACAAAGCAACAACCTTTTGAAGTGTAGACCTCCAACTAACCAAACCATTCTGTACCATAAAAGCATAACCAGTAACAGACCTCCCTCTATCCAAGTCTTTTGCATAATCTGAATCAAAATACCCTTTAATCATTGGACTTTGAATACTGCTACTGTTTCCAAACACCAACCCAAAATCTCTAGTTCCATGCAAATACCTCAATATCCATTTCACTGCTTCCCAATGAACTTTCCCTGGATTTGACAAGTATCTACTGACCATACCTACTGCATAGGCTAAATCTGGTCTAGTACACACCATAAGATACATTAGGCTACCCACTGCATTTGTATATGGAACTTTATCCATCCTAGCCGTATCCTCTTCAGTACTAGGACATCCTTGAAGAGACAACTTAAAATGAGCAGCCAAAGGCACACTCACAGACTTACAACTGTCCATAGAAAAGTTAGACACCACTTTGTCAATATAGGATCTTTGAGACAGTTTTAACTTTCTCACACTCCTATCTCTTTTAATTTCCATGCCTAATATCTTTTTAGCATTACCCAATTGCTTCATTTCAAACTTCTCCATTAGCATATTCTTTGTAGATTGAATCTCATTCAAGTCTTTACAACACACTAACATGTCATCAACATATAAAAGAAGATATACATACCTGCCACTGTAGTATTCCTTGAAATAAACACAGGAATCATACTTGCCCCTATGAAAACCATTTGTGAGCATATGTTCATCAAATTTCTTGTACCATTGCCTTGGTGATTGTTTTAACCCATACGAAGATTTCTTTAACAAACAAACTTGATTTTCTTTACCCTCAATCACAAAACCTGGAGGCTACTTCATGTAAATTTTCTCTTCTAAATCACCATGCAAAAAAAAAAAAAAAACAGTTTTCACATCTAACTGTTCAAGTTCAAAGTCTTCTGTAGCCACCAATGACAAAATCACCCTTATTGATGTGTGCTTAACAACAGGAGAAAAGACTTCTGTGTAATCAATTCCGGCCCTTTGGGTGAATCATTTTGCTATTAACCTTGCCTTATACCTAGGTGCTTCAACACCCTCTATACCTTCCTTCAGATTAAAGATCCATTTGCAATCCACCAGTTTTTTATCACTTGGCTTATCAACCAATTCCCAAGTCTTATTATTATACAAAGAATCTATCACTTCATTCATTGCAGATTGCCACCTCTCTTTATCAATTGAACATATAGCCTCATTATATGACAAAGGCTCATTTGAACTTTCTTCTTCTGCTGCAGTGAATACAACAACAGTTATATCATCATTATCTCTATATCTAGCAGGGACATATACATTTCTTCTTGGCCTTTCTCTTGCTAGACTATAGTTGGTACCTTGTTCATTTATACTTGAACTTGTGCCAATACTAGAACTTGATGCCTTATTATCATCATCCTTTTCTAGTTCTAACTCCACTTCAATTTGGCCTTCCTGATTCTCTTGTATCTGATCTTTATCTTTGCTTATGACCTGCTTGTAAAGCACATTCTCTTTAAACACTACACCTCTGCTTATTATAACCCTAGGACTGCCTTCATCAATTCTCCATAGCATGTATGCTTTGACACCTTTAGGATATCCCACAAAGACACATTTCACTGCCCTAGGTTCCAGTTTTCCTTGTTTAACATGAGAATAAGCAAGTGACCCAAAGAACTTCAAATGATTATAATCAGACTTCTTTCCAGACCAAGTCTCCATAGGTGTTTTCATGCCTATAGCTGATGAGGGTGACCTATTTATCAAATAGGCAGCTGTAGAAATTGCCTCAGCCCAGAACTGTTTTGGCATCCCATCATTAAACAACATACACCACACTTTATTAAGCAATGTTCTATTCATTCTTTCTGCTAATCCATTTTGTTGAGGGGTACCTGATACTGTTAAGTACCTCATTATACCATGCTCTTTACAATATTCATTGAACAACCCTCCACAAAACTTCAATCCATTATCAGTTCTAAGCTTTTTCACCCTATTTTCTATTTGGTTCTCAACCAAACTCTTCCAATCTTTAAACTTTCTGAATGTCTCATCCTTGCCTTTCAATAGGTATACTCATACTCTCCTTGAGTAATCATCAATCAATGATAAAAAATATCTAGCTCCACCTAAAGAAGCAACCCTGGAAGGACCCCACAAATCTGCATGTATATATATTCTAATATACCTTTTGTGACATGAATTCCCCTGCCAAACTTGACGCTGTGAGACTTACCCATGACACAATACTCACAAAACCCTGCATCACAAGAGCTTAACCCATCAATAGCCCCTTGTTTCTTTAACTCCACCAACCCTTGTTCACTAATGTGACCCATCCTTTGATGCCATAACATGGCTGTATTGGGGTTATTTTCTCTGGCTAATGACACATTTCCCACATGAACTTCACCATCTAGTACATAGATGTTATTCTCTCTTCTTGTACCAGTGAGAACTACCAAAGATCCTTTCACAATTTTAACCCTGCCATTTGCCATACTGACTTTGCACCCACCCTTTTCCAAGGTTCCAAGGGATATCAAATTCCTTTTTAATTCAGGTATGTATCTAACATCATTCAAATCAACAGTAGTACCATTTTACAACTTAAGAGATATAGAGCCAATACCTTGAATAAGACATGGTCTGTCATCTCCAAGTTGTACTGTACCCATTTGTTGCATAGCAATCTCTTTGAATAAATGTTTGAGTGGAGTCATATGATAAGAGCAGCATGCTGAGTCCAGCACCCACTCCAAATGTAGGCCATTATTTGCAGCCACTAACACATCAGCACTTTCATATCCATCACCTGAATCTTCTTGCTGTTGATTATTATGTTTCCTTGATAAGTTTGAATGAGGCTTTCTCTTATTCTTTTCAGGACAGTCCTTCTTGAGATGTTTGTCAAAATTTCAATTATAACATCTTCTCTTGGGTTGTGAATTTGATCTTTGTGTATTCTTTGGCTTGAAAGACTTTTGCCCCTGTCTTCCCCTTATATACAATCCTTCACTAGCCTCCTCCTTACCATCAGATTTATTTTTCAACTCCTTTGAGTTTAATGCGGCTAACACCTCTTCCATTGACAGTGTGTCCCTTCTATACATCAAAGTATCCACAAAGTGTTCATAACTTTATGGTAAGGATGTTAAGAAGATGATAGCTTGGTCTTCTTTGTCAAGATTAACATCAATATTTTCCAAATCAATGACCAGTTTGTTAAACTTATCAGTATGATCTTCTAATGTCTTGCCATAAGTCATTTGGAATGTGTATAATTTCTTCTTTAGGTACAATCGATTTGCTAAGGATTTGGTCATATAAATACTTTCCAATTTTGACCATATCCCTGCAGCTGTGGTCTCCTTAGGCACCTCTTGAAGTACCCTATCTCCCATGCATAGAATTAGGGCACTATGCGCCTTCTCCATAACATCCTTATTCTCTTTATCATTGAGTGTTGTCGACAAATTAGCTTCTCCGGTTGGTGCGTCAACAATCCCCTGATGAACCAGTAATGCACGCATCTTCAATCGCCAGAGACTGAAGTCATTTTTGCCATCAAATTTCTCAAGATCAAACTTTGTTGATACCATCGTTCACTACCAATCAATCAAAGATTGTTCCAATTGAATTGATCGAGCCAACGGGGCTCTGATACCACTTGCTGAAATGCAAGCGGAAATAAACGCAAATCAAACACCTCCAATCTATTAGAACTCTCGAACGATTATCAATTACAAAAGAAAGAAACGAATTACATGAACGAGAAAAACCCCAAATCGAATTAAAACCTATTGCGATGAATCTAACAGCTTATAACGACCAAAAAAGTTCTAACAAACAAAGTTATAACTTGACCCCCTCAACTATCAAAGTTGACAACTAACATCCTTACACTTATGAGAATACAGAAATGACACTTAGGCCCCTGAAGTTAACTGAAATCAACTTCTACATAAGAAATATAAGAAATAAAGGTGGTTAATTGGAGCAGATTAGAAGCTGTTCTAATATAAAATAAAATAAATAAATAAATCACGAAAAAACTTGCATATTTTGCCTCCGTTTTGATATGTGGACCCCTTCAATTTGCTGAACTAACATTAGAGATTTCACATTTGACTATTTGACTATTCAAATTTATTGGGCTTCAATTCAGAGGGCTTGCTAAAAAAAAATCCAATGGGTGTCTAATATCATTTAGTAAAGAAATTGAACATTTTTTTATTGTTAATGGGTGTATACCTCTGTATTTGAGGTAGGAAAGAAGTAAAATGAAAGTATCAGAAAGTTAACCCATATCTTGGTCTCTTCTTCTATGTTGATTTCTTGGAGTTTCAACCACTTATCGGTCACAACAATCATCATCCTGCGATGAACACCGCGTCCACCCTTGCTGTTTCGTGTGGGGCGGGTGTCACCGGGATGTCAAACGATCAAAGTTTTTTTAGGTCACACCCCATTCAACGACTAGAAATATTAAAAGAAAAAAATTCTACTCTTTAAATACCAACCATTTACTCAAACATTTACTTAGGGCATGTCCTATACCTCCCCATAAGTTAGGCCGCTCACGCCTCACACTTGGGGAAGGGGTGGTGTTCAAGTGTCTCACGCCTATCACACCCAATCAATGCTCTCTCTTTCCCCCTCAATGCTCTCTCACTCCTGTGAGAATTCTCATGCCAAGCCTCATGTGAAGAGGGGTCGATGTTCTCACCAAGTGAGGGTGCCACACAGACTCACGTGGTTGTTTCACGGTTAGTGGCGGCTCAACCATTATGGGGCCCAAAGCAAAGTATAAATCCGGGGCCCTTTTTCAAATTTTAGTGACGAAGTTTAAAAAAACTTTTTTGTATGTGTATATAATTTAGATTAAGTATTTTATTAGATTATTTGTAGCATAATTCTTTTCTTTCTCTCTGTGAAATCCTGAACAAATTATAGGTCAAAATAGTACTAAAATCCTCAAACAATTAGCAAACAGAAGACTAAGAAATCCCCTTCCGTTTCAAATTTAGGGCATACGAAGGGTCTTTCCAAAATGCAAAAATTCCCAATTTAAAAAGAATGTAGTTTAGTCAAATCTCCTCTGAGACTGCATGTACCGGTAAACACCATTACCTGTATACATTCAAACTATCAAATTAAATGATAATATTCACATTTTATACAATTTTTTTTTAAATGAGGGCCTAAAGCAAGGGCTTATATTTTCTCTATATCGGATCATTAAAAACGTACGAATTTGATACGAATCAGTTTTGGAGATTTAACCAAATATAAAAAAAAAAGTATTATGGTTCGCATATTGCGGGCCTAATAATTAAAAAAAAATTAATCAAAAGAAAATAAATAAGAAATCTAGAAAGAAAAAGAAGGAAATAAAAACAAAAAAATATATTTGTTGATCGCAAGGTTTGAACTTGCATCCCAATACAAAGTTAAAGACTTAACCATATGTTCTTTAACCAACCATTGCTCTTAAGTAAACAATGAAAAATCAAATACAAAATAGAGAAAAAATTGGTTTTATTGGTGACATCCCATTGATCACCGATATTAGTAATATTACTTTTTAAGGTTATTAGAATGTAAAAAAAATGTAAAATAGTAAAAGAAGTCGATAAAAACCTAGTTTATGTACCACGACCACCCTTCATAAAAACCGACTCACAATTCCAGCAAATTCTTGGAACATGTACACTTAGTGCGGATCCGCTAAATGAACACGTACACTGAGTGCGGATCCGCCAGTGGCCATACAAATCTGAGTGTGAATCCTCAGGTGGCATACAAATGAACATGTACTCTTACTTCGGATCCGACGGTTTAGTGCAATACGCCAGCGGTAGGTAATCTTTAAAATAATTTCGTTTTTCTAAATAAATTAGTTTTTAATTTTGATATAATCGATGTCAGAAAAAAAATTATTTAACTTTTTATTCTTACAATTAGTTTAAAATAATTTTTAATTGACGGTGATTGCCGCCTTAGGTCAAATGCTTATTTTCGAAACTTTCCCACGTTTTTTAAGTGTTGATTATAACTTTTCTAGAAACTGACATTTCATCGCAACAGGTTTTATGTGAGACTCTTGAAACCGGAAAAAAATGTTGGAAATTTAGTGAAAATAGGTTTTCATTAACTTTGATGAATGAGATTTCGATTCTCAAGTTGAGTGGTTAGATTGACAAATTTGGAACTTTGTGTCTCTAATGAGAATTTGTTACATCTTTTATGTAAATATGTAACAATTGTTTTAGCTCATTTCATAATTAAAAGATGTAACAATTGTTTTAACTAATGTCATAATTAAAAAGACTTTTGATTTTTAATTACTTGTGTTTATTACTATTAAGTTTGGATTAAAGTCTTTTTATTATGAACTAGTGGTTTCATTTTTTCAATGGATTTACAATAAACATTTTGATTCATTTTATGGAGAAGAAAAATTGTAGTAAAGACTACACTTTATAGAAATGAGATAAAATATTGTTCGTGTAAGTTCCATAGAATTAAGGGATAAGTTTTCTATAATTTTCTACGATCTCATACTTCATCATTTTCTTACATTTTCTAAATACGTAATTTACCCGGTGATACCTCGGGTGCGTGGACATCTCCGGCAGTACACATATTGTTCCGGTTGTTGTACCCTGGGAGACAGACGCGTTCGTCTAAGAGGTGGCGCGAAATCTGTTTTAAGGGACCCATGTCAACCAAAACCGTCAACGTTTTTAGTGTGTTAATTGTTGCAGTCAAGGAGCATAGTTAAAGACTCAACGTGGTGAAGACTCGAGTCAAGAATATTCAAGAAGACGTTCGTCGTAGTACCCGCTAATGACATCGGTTGAATGAATTTTGGCATATATAAATTACTACAGGAAGTTACCAAAGAATTTCCGGCCATGTTAGGTTTGGTTGATTTGCACCACAAACTGAACATAGTCCAACATCAATCAAGTTACCAAAGAATTTCCGGCCAGTTGGAACCTGGAAAAAAAATATAAGAATTGAGTTGACTTCACTTTTAAGAAAACGCTCTAAACCCGTAATTATAATTATATTGTATGTACATGAGTACCTCAAAAAACTTGAGGTTCAGACTTGTAGCTACAACATCAAGCGCAGCAGATGTTGGCAAATGCTCCTACAGGAAGACAATTCAAAATAACAAATCAAAATCCGTTTCCATCTGACTTGGATATAGACAATTTACCAAATGCGTGATGATATGAATACACCCAGATCACTATAAAAACCTGAAAATATTAGAGGCGGCAAGATGAGCGGATCGAATGAGTTCAGGTAAAAACGAACCAAGCCGGGTTGGTTGACCCACACTACTTTGTCTATTTTGGTATACTTTATAAATAATTTAACGTGTTGATTAAAATCGTAAAGAATAATTTTTTGCGGTAATAACCTAAATTTTTAAATGGTTTTGAAGGCCATCTGCATTAGAAATAGACTTTGGGTGACTTTAACATGTTCGACCAATTCAACCCATTTAGCTAAGTTTTTCAATTTGACCCTTTGACATATAACACAAGTACACAATCCGAATCAAACCATTTACACGTAGACAGTTAGCAATGCAACATCTAGGAAATATGAATCTATACTATATAATAAATAAAAGTTTTTCCATGCCACGTGTCACCTCCACATTCATTCTCATCATTTTTTCCGGTCTCTCTATCTTATTAAATGCACCTCCATATTTTAATAATAATATATATTTAAAAAAATATTAATTATACAATAAAAGACATTCATTTTAAATTATCCCCTATGAAACTTTGAAATCTAATTATGTAACTTTTATTTTCAATCAAATAATAAATGAAAATCAAGTTACATAAAATAGTACTTAACGTAATTTCAAAACTCAATTATATATTAGTTTTTACATATTTTGAGTTTTGTTTTTTATCCTTAATATATGATACATTTTTACATAGGTAAAATATACATATAAAGATTTAAAAATTTTATTTATTGATATTTTTCACCCCGTGTGTATACACGGGATCTAAACTAGTAATCAAATATACCGAACATAGTTGCTAGCAGTAGGATGATACTTTTAGAAGGGTAGAAATAATTGAAGAAAAGAAACTGAAGCACGAAACGATTATAAGAATTAAGCAAGTTGTATATAACTAACAAGTAACCTGGCAACACCCTTTTAATCCCATTCCCATTCCCATTCCCATTCTTGCTACCAACTCTTTTGCACACACTCAGGGTTTTTACCCAATCCCATCATTGAAGAAAAGAAACTGAAGCACACTATCAGGGTTTTTACCCAATCCCATTCTTGCAACCAACTCTTTTGCATAGGTTAGGTTGGGTTCAGGATGTCCACCACCAAAGTTTTCCTGCTTGCATCAAAAGCTTAGTGAAAGAAAAACAAAATTGTTCACAAATTTAGACAGGGCTTAGCTAAAATTAGACGTAGCAAGACAGGTGAATCAAGTGGGTTGGGTAATGGGTCGGGCTGAAACCGGGCATGATTAATATTGGATGGAACGATCAGGGTCGGTCCAGGTTGGATTGACCCGAGATACAAAAGATTTTTTGTCGCATTTTTAATAACATTTTTTTCTCATTTTTTAATATCTTTGACGCATTCAACCAGTTCTCCTTTTAGCTAAACTTTTTTAACTTGGTTTAAGCATATACAAACTGAATTTGCAAGACTCAAATACATAAAACTCTCAATTTGTTTACATTGAATATAACCCAAGATTTTTTAAATTAAACAAGTTGAGTTTAAGCATATACAAACTCAAGCTCGGTTCAATTTGTTTACATTGAATCTTTGGTATCAACAAGTAATACAGATGTATATAATACAAATTTGCAAGACTCAAATACATAAAACCTAACAGGCAAGCAATGTATGAGAATGAAACTTGCATTACAAGGAAAGTATCTTCACATGAAAAAGTAGTTTTATTTAATTTAAACCACAATGCCATTTGTGCGGTGTTAAATTAGTCCTGGGTAGAGGTGCACAAAAAAACCGGTTTTTTTTACCCGGTCCTAACCGGTAAACCGGTTTGGGATAAACCGGTTTGGAGCAAACCGGTTCGGGTTAGGCTAAAACCGCCGGTTTGAAACCGGTTTGAAGCTTTCTGGATGTAATCGGGTTGGGGACCGGTTTGTGTGAACCGGTTCGATAAACCGGTCTGGGGCTGAAAAAAATAGTCGTTTTCTAACGGCTATATAGCCGTTGGGGTCGATTTTAGCCGGTTTTTTTTGCCTTTTTTCATCTATAATTCACTATAAATAGGTGGGGGGTGTTTAGGTTTGATCACACCTCTTTCTACACTCTCTAATCTCTAAAACCGCTCTTAAACGCTCAAAACGCTCTCTAAACTCTAAAAAAAGCATGGCAAGTTTTGGTGTTGGTGGTTCCTCAAACAAAGTTACCATTTTGGAAATTCGAGCAACAACGAGAAATCCGGCAATTTGGTGCAATTACGATCTATGTTTGTTGTCAAACGGGAAGGAACGTGCTCGATGCAAGATGTGTGGTGCGTTTTTGGGGAAAGATTCAAACACTATTTTGAAAACGCATATGGAAAAATCTTGCCCGTCCTTGAAGGGAATTCCAAGTGAAGGTCAAGCCTCGATGACAAGCGAAGGAGGAATTTGGAACTTTGATCCAAATATTGTTCGAGATCGAATGGCGAGGTTAGTGATTCAAGAAGGATTGTCGTTCAACCACTTTGACAATCCGCGCTTGACAAGGATGATTCAAGAGACACTCCAACCACGTTATCATCAAGTAAGTCGCACAACCCTTAGACGAGATTGTATAAAAACGTGAAAAAAAAGCAAAAAAGAATTAATTTTGGGTTTTAAAAATTTGGAAACCGGTGTAAACTTAACCACTGATGTTTGGTCGGCTCCACATGGTATTCCCGATTCGTACCTTTGCGTTACCGCGCATTGGGTTGATCCCAATACGTGGCAAATGATGAAGCGTACAACCGCGCATTGGGTTAATTTCTGAACTTTCCAAATATTAATAAACGTCGAACTTTATGTTTTATATTTGTTATATTTTTTTTTTGATTTTATATTAAAAATATAAAATTTATTTGAATTTATTTTTTTTTTTTAATAAAAACCGGTTTATAGGGCAAACCGGTTTGTAACCAACCCTAACTGGTTTGACCAGTTAGACATTTTCCACATTCGAAACCGGTTTAACCCGAACCGGTTTAGGGCAAAACCGGTTTTGAATTTTTGTTAACCAAACCGGTTCGGTTCGGGTTGAACCGGTTTGGGTTAAAAAACCGATTTGTACACCTCTAGTCCTGGGTGGGGTTAACAAGATAACTGGGTTACATTTACATAAAGCCCAATTACTTAACTGGGATATCAGCCCATAAATGACATATCTGGGCCATAATCTATTGTCAACTGGCTAAAAAGCCCAAGGAGTATTCATCAATTTCATTTGGATTATTCAAGATTCAGATTCAAGATAAATTTTAAGAATATTTTTTTTATTAATTTATATATTTTGGAATTCCTTGGAAATTGAGAAGCAAGTCACAAATGGTTTTCCTAAAGGGCCAATTGCATCTCATATGTAATTTGCAATTTAAATTTAACATCATTATTCTTATTATAAAAATATTTTAGGATCTGATTAATTAATATTGTAATGAAGTAATATAAAATTTGCTATGCTACATTAATGCTCGTATTTTAATAGTTCTTCTTAAGCATTTTTTTTATGTAAAAGAATATTTTAGAGTGCTTTGATGAATCATTTTACATAAATACCGACGTTTTTAGAGATGGATCGGATAACGACCAGGCCCTGTGGAGGTTCGTTAGTCGGAATAGTTTAACCGGATTAAAGGAACGAATGACATCATAAATAATACAAATAATCAACTGTATATATTCATACAAAATATAAAAATATCACGTGTTGTGATATCAATTTGTAATTTTAGTGACATATTAAAACTTAAATAAATAAAATATATAACTTGGAATACTAAATTATTTAAAAAATAACATTTTGAAATAAAAAAAAGGTTTTAAAATTTTCAAAATCCGGTCAGACCACCCAGTTCATCGGCCCGGTCGGCAATCTACCGGTTCAAACGTAAACAGTTCAAATAGACATAATTGGATCGATTTCTATGGTCGATTCTCAGTCGAACCGGCCGATCCAATCCAATCCGATTTTAAACGCTGAAAATTACTAACTTCAAATAACACTATGTAGTTTAACCTTCAATAAATTGTAAACTTGATTTTAAATTTAGATACATTTATTTTATAAAAAAAGTCTAAACCAATCAATCAAAAAAGTCACAAACATAAAGATTAAAATTTTATAAAATTGATTCATCATCGGTTCTATGAATCAAGAATCATGACACACAGGACAGGAGCTAGGTTAAACATCCAAGATCAAATGTTATACTTTCAATGAAAACCTAGGAAATAACGAAACTGCTACCATGTATGTTTATCCGGTGAGCCAATAAACTTGATCCATTGTCACCTATGCAATGTACAAATGCATCATCGTAAGTTTCTTTTTCGGTTATGGAAACATTGTACGGGTCCCCTCCAAGAAAAAAACAGATCGTGTCTAATTAATATCCTCTTAATTTACAGCTACCGATTAACCTCTATTTATACGAGAAACTAGGTTAGAATCCCGTGTATTACACGAGATTCTATATTATAAAATATAAAACTTATAAATTTGTAAATACGTCTTAACTTGTCAGACTATTATGATCATCTCGAGATATATCAAGTGGAAATGTGTGTATATAACAAATTAGTAGTTTTCTTTAATTAGTTATATTTTGATAATCTATTATATATTCTTATTTAATATAATTAGTATTCATCTTTGATAATATATTTATAATATCATTATTATTTAATAAGATAGATGCGCATTTATTAGGAGAGAGAGAGGCGAGAAAACAAATGTGAGGAGGCACGAGAAAGTGACATGTGTTCAACTTAAACCTTTATTTATTAGTATAGATTATGAAAATGTAAAGTAGAAGTAGCTACCTAGCTTATATGGTGCGTTTATCTATTAAAGAATTTTTGTTGTCATATGATACTTTGGGCAACCCTAGTTATTCATCTATTATTTTTTTTGTATGAGATAATACTTTTTTCGTGTATTTCTTCTTAATTTTTTTTAAATTGGATTTTAATAATTAAAATTATAATCTACTGGCTGATAACAATTCATACAATCAATTTGACCGTTAACAGTCATAACTTACAATTTTATTGTCAATCCAGTAACATATTTATCATAATTTGCGCTCCAGTTACACTTAATTTTCACTCGATTTCGCTTGTACGTTTCTCTATCTAACTTAAAATTATCATTTTAAGCCAAATCAAATTTCAATGGAGCGTAAATTTATGATGATTATATTATTGTTATTGCTATTAACAACAAAATTGAAAGTTAACATTGTTACCGAGCAAATTGATAGTATGAATTATTAGCAGTCAATAAGTTAAAATCCAATTTTTTTTTAAAACTATGTTATTCACATACATATGTATGTAATATTTTCAGTATAAATTTACTTCATAACGTACAAGATTTTTTTACATCCACATGTATATCTATAGTTTTGTATGTGAATTTATTATCAATATATAGACTAGATTTAGATTTTAATACAATAATGTGCAATTTCTTTATGTTAATATTGTATGGATTCTTCAGAATTTAATCCGCATTATGAGGTGTTTTTACCTTGTTTCTGGGCTGGAATTGAACATCAAAAAATGCAGTTTAATGGGGGTAAATGTCCTAGAAAGTTGCGTCGCTAATTTCGCTGCTAAAGCCCAATGTAAAGTGGGCTCTATTCCCTTATATTATCTAGGGCTAATGGTGGGGGCAAACATGAATTTGTCTAAAAATTGGAGACCCGTCATTGATGCCTTTGAGGCTAGGTTATCGGTTTGGAAAGCTAAGAATCTATCTATCGGTGGAAGAGTGGTGCTTATCAGATCTGTCTTGGACAGTCTACCAGTCTATTATTTTTCTCTCTATAAGGCCCCCAATAAAGTTATCGACGAACCGGAAATGATCAGACGGAATTTTCTATGGGATGGAGCAAGAAACACCCGAAAAATAAATTGGGTTAGTTGGGATAGAGTGTGTGCTCCTAAATCAGAAGATGGGATAGGACTTAGATCTCTTAAAATCCTCAACCAATGTCTTCTCGCGAAGTGGTGGTGGCGCTACAAAACTGAGTCACACTCGATATGGAAGGAAGTTATTAGTAGTATCCATCATTACACTCCGGATCAGTCTTTTATTCCGGGGAGAAGAAATATCTCAGGGGTGTGGTCCAATATAAAGAAAATTGACATCTCTCTTCGAAAATTGAATGTTAATCTACATGGGCTGATAGTTGAATTAAATGGGACTTGGGTCTGGAAACCGGACACTCAGGAAGGCTTCTCGGTTAAATCTCTGAGGCGATTACTTCATAACTATTCCCCACCCGCCAACAACTATGTAATGACCAGATGTAATTGGGTGCTACAAAAAGTAAATATCTTTGTGTGGAGAACAGAATTAGATAGGATCCCGACTCGGCTTGCCTTAACAAAGAGGAATGTTAGTTTAAACTCTACGTTATGTCCCATGTGTTGTCAGCTTCCCGAGGACTCGGAGCACCTATTCACCGGTTGCTATTTCGCGTCAATGTTATGGGCTTTTGTCAGTTTATGGTGCAACATCCCCCCTATCTATGCATTTTCGGTTAGAGACTTGTTGGAGACATTTAAATCTGACGGGTTCTATAATAATAAAATTAAAGCTACTCAGGTTGTAATTCATTCAGCTCTTTGGTGCCTTTGAAAAATGAGGAATGGGGTCATTTTTTAGCAGCGAAGGGCATCGCTTAGCCGGTTAATTGAAGACCTTAAGAGTACAAGTTATATGCGGATGAAAAGCAGATCTTCTCTAGATACCATAGATTGGGGTAAATGGTGCGCTTTCCATATTTAAATGTTTTCCTTTCCTTTGATGTATTTGCTGCTTTTCCATACTCCTTTGGTTTCCTGTATTGGTCCCTCTAGCTCATTGCTAGTTAGGTTGTTTTAGTAAAATCTTCTGGTTTCAAATATATATATATATATATATATATTGTATGGTAATTAAGTTTACTTTTAATGCACATGTGCATATTATATTTTGTATATAGCATTTTTATATGAATTTATTATAAAGAATAGTTATTTACATTCCATTTATATGTACAATATGCTTTTGTTTGATATAAATAATTAACAAATTTGAAGCACTATATATTTATTCCCATATGTTTATGAACAAAAAATCAATTTCGATTTTTGTCCAATGGCTACGATATTAATGCACTACATGTACTTCATTAATGACTAGTGAACTTAAAGTAATCTATTATTTGGTTCTTGATCAGTTTAAAGCATTGAAGAGATCACATGCAAGGAACCACCCCATCCTTAATAGGCAAGACAAATTAAACACTATTTAAAGGAATAAATAAATAAGCCTTCATAAATTCCTGTTAAAGTTGTTTAAATATCATATAAAGAAATAATATAACATAAAAATAAACATGTATATAATATTTTTGTTGTCAAATAGCATTCACTTATCATTTATCACCTTTTCCCACATAAATTACAAATTCAAATACAACAATTAGTATAAAACAAACTAAAACTTATGAATAAACTCTTAAAGATCCGGGTCATGACAAGATTATAATGAAGCTAACCGCTTCTAGAGAGAGATTCAAGAACCCATGGTTTGCCACCGGAGCTACTACCACCACTCTCTCTATCCTTGGGACCATCGGCATGAATGTTATTAGTTATTTGACTCTCTTTATTAATAATGGAAGAGATTGCAGCCGCAACAGCAACTCTAAAACTAGGATGTGAAGCAATAGCACTCATGTTCTCTGTCAGAATTGACTTACTGTTATTATTATTGTTATTGTTGTTATTCTCACCACCTTCCCGAATCCCATTAATCTCATCAACATGTTTTGACCTTGAAAGATGGCTTCCATTAGGGAACTTGTTAGACATCCATGGAAATCCTAATTGAGGTGGGAGGTTTGAAATTGGGATATGGTGGGGATTTATTGGATTGCTTATGAGATCAAAGACAATGCCTTTTGAAGGGTCACTAGAGTGCATTGTTCTAGCATGTGTTGATGAATATGGAGAAGAATTAGGGTTCATAGTGCCCGAAGACATGTAGTAGTTAAGGTAAGGTGATTGGTTCATGGCTCGTGGTTCGGATGAAAGAAGATTGTTTGAATCTAGTAGCATGAAAGATCCTGCCGCCGCCGATGTTGTTGAAGCCATTGCGGTGGCACCTACGGGTAGTGGATGGTTGTGATTCCCCTCATACGTCGTGATTAGTATCGACATGTCCTCTAAACATCTTTGCACCTATATAGTATACATGTAATACAAAGAAACCATGAGATATAGCTACTCTTGAAATATATCTAGTGTTCATTAATTAGATCTCACAATTGAAACAGATTCTTTTTACAAAATGTAAGGATATAGATTAGAAAAAAACAATAAATTTCCATGTTAAATTTCAACTGGAAAACAAAAGGCTAGCTAGTGATAAAACTTAAAACACACAAGTAGTTAGGACAAACCTGTTTTCTAACCGGACATCCTGGAGCCACGGTACAACGATAGTATGCTCGTGGGCAAGGATTTCCCTTAGCAATCTTTTGTCCATATTTTCTCCATTGACATCCATCATTCATCTACAAATTAAAAATATAGTACTTAGATTGTAAAATTCTCAATCAAGATTGATTAAACACTACATAATTCAACTTAATATTCACCAAAAAGATTAATTATTTTCTCTTAAATGTGTCACTAAAGTAATTTCCAGAATAAGAATTTGGAGAAATCAACATTAATATGTAAATACAAAAGAAAACCGTTATAATTTAAAAGAATTTTCTTAAAATCATTCATCTTTCAGAAACAATTTTATTGTCTTTAACAAGAACAATAGTTTCTTTGTATTGAATATACAGTTTAATGATACTTTGAAAAACTAAACCTATTTAAAATTCAGAAACATCAAGATACATGTGATTCAAACTTACTGTGGCAGCTTCACATCTTGCTCTTACTGAAACCCTAGCTTTTCGATTTGGCAACGAGGCGATCGGATCATTAGCAATATTAATAGCTTTATTATTCCCACCGAAATTGCCCGGATTGATCAAACTACTTGGAGAAAACCTTGTTATGCTCTCTGATAAATCCTTATTATTCTCATGATGATCTATTGCATGTTGGGATGTTGTGTTATTGCTTTGAATCCTCAACGATAAACCTAAATCCTCGTTTTCGCTTTCTTGCATCGTCGGAGATCTTGGGCTTGTTTTCTTGGTTTCTTGATTTCCTTCATGCCCATTAAGAGACAGAAACATTTTTGGATCCTGTAGATATTGTTTTAACAGTGTATACTACTACCTAGAAAAGAACATATCTTTACGCGGTAATTAACAGTTTTAATATTAACATACCTTAATTTGATTAGACGATTGTTGAATAATCGAAAATTTCATTTGTAGATCGTAGTAATCTTTCATGGTTCTATCTACTACTTGCCTCAACTCCTTGTTCTCCTCTTTCATCCGATTCATCTCGCTTTGTAACATCGATAACTTGCATAAAAAAATTCAAACTTTATATTAGTTTTTATACCAATGAATTTGGCTCTAAAATGAAAAATAAAATAAAATATAATAATATTTAGGGTTTTCAAAGGTTGTACCTTTTCTTGATGATGGTTATGATCAAGATCTTGTTTTTCTGGTACATGATGTTCTGATTCTTGTACTTCAAGGTCATTTGAGTTTACTTTTTTGTCATCAACATCATCATGATCTTCATGATGATCTGATTTTGATGAATCTTTAGTAGGTTGTTCTTGATCTTGAGCATCAAGCTTGAGAGTCAAATCAATCTCCATTTCTGTATTATGATCCCCTTCTTCTTCTTCTTGTCTTGCCATAGTTGCATCAATTTCTCTCTCTAAAATGGTGCTTTTGAGACACCAAAGTCAATTCCCCCGTCTCAAGGGAGGTATTCTTAGACACACAAGGACGCATCTAAGTTTTGACTTTCATATAGGTCCTCTATATTTTCCCAAACTATATTTTACTTCATTAATTTATTCTCTTCTTTCTTTTATAAATAAAAAAATAATTTTAAAACAATTTTAAAACATAAGTCAATTAAAATAGTGCTTTATAATTAATAAATTTTGAGTTTTTACATCCTGATTTCAAAAAATGTCACGTGTCATTAACATATTTTTTCTCATTAAAATCTTCTAATTTTCTTTATTTTAAGTAAGTTTGAATTTTGAAACTTAATTATGTTAATGTTTTTATTTTTCAAAAAATATAATATAAAATTTGAATTCTAATTATTACTTAATTAACGAAACAAATAACTTTATTTATTGTTTTATACATTATTTTAAATTGTTTTACACATTATTGTATTTTTATTTTTTGATTAAGTAACCCCATTTAATACATGGGTATATAACCTACTAAGCAAATATATATATATATATATATATATATATATATATATATATATATATAGGGGATGGTTCCCCTAAGAAGTACTATTTGGTTAAGAAGTAATCTTATCTATTCAAATAGATGATCAAGGGTAAAGATTTAATTGTAGGAAAAACAAGGGGTGGAGGGGCATTATTGGAAAACCCACAATTGTTGACCTTTTCAAATTCCTCCACTTTTTTTAAACGTACATAACTTTTCATATGATCTTGTTTTTTTTAAAATACATCATAAAATCGAGCTTTTATAACCTTTAATTTGAGTATAATATTGCTATATATATATATATTGTAAACAAGACCGACACTTAATGAAATTGTGCTACTTTACGTAAATGTGTTGGTTTATAGTAAAACAGCACAATTAACTGTGTTGCGTTGTAAAACATCACTTTTAACTGTGTTGTTTTATCTTAAAACAATACCAAACATAACAATTAATTGTGCTGATTTACTATAAAATAGCACCAAAACAACACAGTTATTTGTGTGACTTGCTCTTCTTAGCTAACCCATCACAAACAAAACCAGCACAAAACAAAGAACACAATTGGAAGTGATATGTTATAATCCTAAAACCAGCACAAACATAACCCAGCACAAGCAAAACCAGCACAGGTAGGTCATCACAAAAATGAACAAAACTCAACACAATAAAACTAATTTTTAAGATTGTATTATATACAAAAACATTTGCAAATTAGATTTTGGGTTCTAGCCCAAGTTTCATAGCATTCACATGAAGTTCTTTTTAGTTCACTTTCTTGTATTTTATGGTACATTCTTTTCCCTACAACAATAGTTACCGAAAAACGCAAGGATAAGGTACATTCTTCTTTTTATGTTGCTGAAGGTCAAACCTTAATTACTTACATTCTTTTTTTAAGATGATGACTTTTATTTCAGATTTATGATTTTGTAAAATTACATATGTTGTTTTTTTATTGTGTTGTTTTTTATGTTGTACTGATGTGTTGTTGTGCTGATTTTGTTGTTATGCTATTTTCCTGTGCTGGTTTGCTGTTGTTTACTAGAAAACAGCACTGTTATCAGTGCTGTTTTATCGAAAATCAACAAAGATTTTGATTTTTTTTAAATAATTGTTTTTATATATCAACATTATACTCAAATTAAAGAGAAAAAAATGCTCGATTTTATGGTGTAATTTTTTTCAAAAAATAATGTCATATAAAAAAGTTATGGAAGTTTAAAAAATAAGGGGGAACTTGAAAAAAGTCAACAAAAAAGGCTATTTCAAAGATACCTCTCTAACCTTATTTTTTCCCCACTTAAATCTCATCCCTTATTAGCAAATGGATGGCTAAGATTGTTTTTTAGTCAAATTACGCTTCTTATTTGAACTTTCTCTTGTATATATATATACTTAATCTGATCATACCTAATATTTAATTTGTGTATCTTTTTTTTAATTATATTGTATTATATTTTTCAATAAAGAGTAAAAACGACAACATCTTTTATTAAATATTTTTATACAGTTATCTACACCACAAAACTGAAAATTCCATGATTCAAGATCTTGTAATAATCAATAGACTCAATTGTTTGGATTTCATATTTTTTTATGCACTAGTTGCTTGCACTGTCAATATGCAATTGATGACTCCAATTCACAACTCTAACTTTAGCTTTATGTTTTTTTTCTTTTTGGAATACTAAAATAAACAAATATCCAGCAAGAAAATAGAAGATAATATTAAAATAAACAAACATCCAGCAAGAAACTAGAAGATTATAATAGTTAGAAAGGGAAACTTGTGAAAGCAAAATTACGTATCATTTATCCCAGTTTAATGATTCTAAGTGAGCCCCGTTTTTGACAAAAATAGTTTACTGTTTAAATAGCTGTAACATTATTATATAGGTGCTCTTATATCTAGTAGGGTTTTTTTTAATTTAGTAGATTTTTTAAATGTAATTGTATTTTTTTAATCATAACGTACTTTGATGACGAGAGTCTTGATTTTATTACTGTAATCTATTTCATACATTTAAATGATAGTCAAATCGTAAATGAAGCATATACTAATTTACTATCATATTTTATAAAATTAATATGTATTTAATCTTTCCGGCTCAAATCAAATATGCTGTCGAAAGATGATTTTTTTTTGGATGAAATGTGGGTTTTTGGAGACTGCTATATGCGCATATGGAATTTTTTTAATGGCTTTTATTTGTTCTGTTCATAGGCGGATGTGATAGGACAAGACAGGACATCTGCTGGTGACAAGGACAGATGTCATTAAGAGCGTTAATTACCCCACATCTGTTGATCAATTCTTTAACATGATAATAGAAAACAAGATTAATAAATCATGTGTATATGATAAGCATGTGACCGTAGTGAACGAAGACGTCATGTTCTTGAGGATGATCGGGTTCTCGTTTAGGATGTACAGTCAGTATAATTAAGGTGAGTTTGGGAACCCACGAGTTAAAGAGAGAGAGGTGGACGAAATCTCAATCGTTGGTGAATGAGAGATTCGTGATTGGATTATTCATCCCTTTAATAAGCTTTCTATTTATTATATACACCCAAGGGGAAACCCTATTTAGTATAATAAGTGTAATAACATCCATCGTTGATACTCCATTAAATTTGAAAAGTTTCATCATCTCAACGTTTTGTGCCACCGCCTTCACATATCGTGCTTTCACTATTTCTAATTCATTTGTTAGTGCAACAATCTACAAAATTAAACTAATAATTAATAATTTGTTGATGATATAATAATTAGAGTTAATAACTATTTGAGTTATGGAGGTTTATTGTTTTTAACTATATGACTTCCTGCTCCTTTTTTTACGATCTGTGGCCTGACTTTTGTTTTTCATAACCATTTGAGTCTTTTTCACTCACCTTGTTAAATTTTTCTGTTAAATGGAAGGGCATTTCAGTCCTTTCACACTTAAAGGACTAGTAATGTAAATTATTAAAACTATCTAATAATTGGGGGATTGTTGTGTAATTTACTTAAAACCTGAACACATTCATCTTCCCCTCACACTTCACACTTTGAAATCAAAGAGAGAGACATTTTATTTTATTCCTCCGAATAGAACATGGCCATATGAGTGGATACCGCCACTGTCAAAGATCTCGGGTGTGATGGTCAATCTATCGATCTATCCCGATATATGGATAGATAAATAATCCAGCATGCCCATTTGTAAAATAAAATAAAATAAAACAAATTCCATTCTCTCCAGACTCCCTGTACGAATAAAGTGGTAAAAGGGTAGTAATATAATAAATCATATAGAATCAATGGATTCGTGGTAAAATCCATGTATGATGTATTTTAGTATAATTTTTTGCTGATATAGAGATCAAATGGTATAGTTCATTTGTTAGTAGCTTGGAGGATTTTGCGTTAATTGCTACTTAATCCAACTTATTGACTAGCGTACCCGTTGTATTTGCTTCTTTTGATGGTTGGTCAAGTAACAACAATGTTTATTTTCAGGTACATCATTATGGATTGGATTAGTCTTTTTGGTAGGTATCCTTAATTCACTCATCTCTTGAACCTATTGTCCTGGATCCAAAACCTAAATGACCCTCTAAATTATTGTTGGTTGTGAGACACGTTCACATTCAATATAAGTCCCCAAAATCAAAATACATAGAAGAAAAAAATAAAAAAAAATTAGATTAGTAGATTAGAAGGGGGCCAAACTTCTTGTTTTTGAAAAAAATAAATATTTAATTCAAATTAATAAAAAATTTGGAATCAATCTGAAGAGAGTCTCCGGCCCAGCACTTCACAAATATGCTCGAGACATATATACATATATGTGTGGACATATTGTGTATTATAGACATATTGTGTATCAAGAACGAAACAAAAGGCAGATATAGTCGAATGGTAAAATTTCTCTTTGCCAAGGAGAAGATGAGGGTTCGATTCCCGCTATCTGCCCAAAATGAAGTCATTTATTTAATATCTAAAATTCTAAATTAAAATGCTAAAGGATTTGGTATAGTTAGTCATCATAGGGTAGTTATTCTATCCTTCCCCTCTTTGCCTTCTACCTCAAAAGAAAAGGTGTTGACTAATTGGGGGGGGGGTGTCGTTGACCATATCCCGACAGCGAAAACCCGGTTCCGGTGACCCTGGTCTGCCAACAATAGCCGCCACCTACTAGCAGTGTCTTCTGCAGCGGATGAAGAGGCCGTCATTTCCGGCTAGCCTTTAGGTCGTCATCTCTAGCGAGCCACTACAATCACCGTCGTCCATTGCAACCATTCCCCCTCATTTCCGGTGAGCCACCGCAAAACACGATCGAAAACGAATGGTTCTACACCCCTTAATGCCGCTTCACTTGTGGACTTGTCACTGATTTGAACCCTAACCTTCGCCGACAACAACGTCGTTTCCGGGACAAACTCGTTCACTCTAAGGTCCGACAGTAGCGTACTGAAATGATTGTCGCCTTTTAGCATACTGATAACTCTTGGGCCGGTGGATTTGAGACTTCCGGTACTCAGACAATTTTTCCCCTTTGAAGAAGCGGAACACTTTGGCTGTCACACCCCGGCCGGCGGCGGATTATACGCCGGGGCTGACACGGTTGTTCAAAAGCACATGATTGACTATTAAATGCGACAATATTTATTATTCAAATTTAAGTATTTATTACATGGAAAAGGAAACGAAACGATCAACACATAACGTTTATTTCATTAACTAGGTCCATGTCCTATGTGAGCACGTTGAGTCTCTAAGCCGGAACACCTGAAACATGCGAGTAAAAGTCAACTACAAGTAGTTGGTGAGAAACATAGGTTTTGACACCAACAAAAGTTTAGTAAAGGAAATTGAAATTCAATATGTTCAAAGCTTTAACTAAGGCATGAATGTGAAAACATACAAGGTTCCAAGGCGTACAATCAAACCGTGTAAATGAAAACTGTAGGCGCAATCCAACTGATTGCCATTTTGAAAATGTAGTAAGATGTATACACAAAACCCGCCAAGGTTCGTGTTATGTAATGTATCGGTTTCCCGTATAAATGATCATAAAAGGTACTACCTTAGGCTTGTCACGCAAGTTAATGATTGTACTAAACATGAACACACGTATGGTCGCCAAGTAGTTTAAGACATAAAGCACAGAGTAATAGCATGTGAACAATGGCATTGAATTTGTATTGTAATTGTAAACATGTTTCACCCCAAAAGTATGAAAATGAAAAAGGGGCTATGAAACTCACTTGAAGGTAGGGCTAAGGATGATGGAGTTGATAAGTTGGATGGATATTGTGAGGATTTCTCACAACAAACCTACAAGATAGATTTTCATTCTAGATTTAAGATAAGTTGTATGAGGTCGTAAGATTTGAGGTTGAAGCTGTATATATATATATATAAGTTTTAAGTCGTAAGATCATTCAGGGTTGTTAAACTTAGTAGTGTAATGATTGGAGTTTTTGAGGTGATACAATTTGTACGTTTAGATTAGGGTATTTATAACTAGGTCTTTAAAACATTAAAATAAATAAGTTCTTAAAAAAAGGAGGTTTGTATAATCGTTTATTCAAAAATAATTATTCGGGTGTTTAAATAATTATTTTTGTTTAAGATACTTCTTTTTTTTTTTGTGTCTTAAAAGATTTCTAATAATGCCTAGTAAGCATTATTAATTTACAAGAGAATTTAGTAACTTCAACTAACTAATTAATTTATCTAGGAATTTATACAGGTTTATAACGTATTTTTAATTCAAAAACAAATACAAAGATTTGTGTTCTAACTTTATGCAAAATAGGGGAAATTTATAACAAGTTTATTGGATCTTTAATTGCTTAAATATTGCATTAAAGTTAAGGGTAATTTTTAATTAACCCTAAGATAAATAAATGTCATTTCTATAAATTTTAGATTTATTGTTTTATGGCTCTAGGATTTATATACATTTTATTTACAATTTTCTGGAATTTAAAATGTATACATAAACAGGAAAAGAGTTTTAAATGAAAATAATGATTTAATAGCTCATATTTAGACCGACATTTAAAGTAGTCAAATAACATTTCAAATAATAGTTTTGTCCTAATTCGACCATTTAGTTAAAAGTATATAGTTTTATTTAAGTAGTAAGTTATATACAGAAATGTATAGCTCTATATATATTATAAAAGGGTTTATAAATGAAAAAAGGTTATAGCATGATTAATTTATAATTCAAGAGTTTTAAATTTTGTAATTTGTCAAAAATAAAGATTATATATATATATAACTTAAATCTTTATTAGGTTTTAAATCTAATATTAATGCTAAATAAAATGGTTCTTCTCGAAAATTAGCAAACTTAAATTCTTAATATGAATCTGAGTTTGTAGGATTTTATAAAACAATTTTTTTTGTACCTTAAATTTGGGGTTGAAAGATGGTAAACAAAAATAATAAAACAGAAAAAAAAATAAACAAGCCCCCCCTTAGGACTCGAACCCGCGACCGGGGGTTGGGGGCTTAGTGCTCTTGCCAAGCGATCTGGGCATCAAGCCGTGCTAGAGATGTGTTCGTTTGTTATTTAACCATGACCCCGAACTCATCTTCTTCCTAAGAACACCCAATCCGAAACCCTAGCCCCAAATCCATCCCAATTCGCATCCGGATCAAAGGGCTTTTGTCCTAAGGGGTTAAATCGAGTAGAAGTCAAGCGATTACCTGAGGTTGGAACTCAAATCCACGAACAACGGGTGGGTTCTCGTTCCTGCGGCTGGTCGCGACCGAAGAGGATTGAGGAGTGGGTTTTCTTACTGATTTCGATCGCTTTTTCGATTAAGGCCTTTGAGTATGATTTAAACTATGCGTTACCAGTTTCGGTCGATAGGGATTCGGGGGTTTGAGTCACGAATCCGAAGATTAAATGTTCTAACCGAGAAGGGGAGTCGAATGGGTTCAAATGCATTGATTGAGATCGAGTTTACTCACCATTAAGGTTTGAAATCGATCGAGTAACGCCTCTCTATAGATATCGGGTATTAACAACTCCGAATTCGAACGGTCAAGGTCGATTGGTGTCATCCTTGACTTTTGAGGAGTCAAGATCGGATTCAAGCAGGAAGAATGGAATGTCCAGGTTACAAAGGGGGGTTCAAGTTGAAATTAGGGGGGGTTCAAATGCTAGGCTCATGGATTTAATTTCTTTTGAAATTAAGCATATATATGAATTGACTTGACTTATAAAATTTATAAAAGTTACATGTAATATAAATCTAAATGATTGACCTAAAATTAACTAATGATTTAAAAATTTTCAACTATATAACGTATTTGTATACGTGTATTACACATACATTAATATTTATAATTTGTATAAAAAAAAATAATATTACTAAGTCGAGGTCTATAAGCTGTTGATTTTATTAGTAGTAATAAAATATACGAGTGGAGAATTTATATCCATGATGTGTCCGCATAAGAATAAAGGTTCGAATTAATGCAAAAATAATAGTAGGTGTTGTATTTAAGTACTGTGCTATTATATATAAAAGAAAAAATATGGCCGGGAAAATCATAAATGTTACAGTATCCCCTAGTTGAGGGAATTTCGTCCCGGAATTCAACCGAAGGAGGCTGCTGAATGAGGGAGGAGGTGAGGGTATGGGATTTACAACGGGTTCTGACTACTGGTTTAGGAAGTACAATTGATAATTGGATTTAGGTTTGATACAAGAGTCAGGCATGAATGATAGTAGTAGGTCTAGTTTGAAGAGGATTGGAGGGAGGATTGTCGAAGAAAGTTTTGGGTTCCAAGGATAGAATGCATCGCTTGAAGTGATGATGAGGATTTGATGTAACATCCCAAAATAAATAAAAACCCAAATAAAAGAAAAAGGAAGGTGGGCTTGGCTAGGGGCCGGCCCATGGGCCCGAAAACTGAGAAGAACCCTTCTAATCAGTAGCCATTTCCTCCTGTGTCCTTCATTTTCTTCCTGCGCAAGAACCTTAGAGAGAGAGAGAGAGATCGTCTAGAGAGAGAAAGCTCGGATCAAGCTCAAAGTCTCGAGGATTGTTGCTCAACATCTCTGGAGCATAAAGGAACGAGAAGGAAGCTATAACAGGTAATTATTATGCCTAAATCTGAGTTTTTGTAACTTTCGGGTTTCGGGTTAATAATCGAGTAAAGGTTTAGATTTTTACGTGTGAAACTGGAAACAAACCACGGGTTTGGGTTCATGGGGGAAAATGGAACATTTCGAACGTAAAAAGTTCATAGCTTGATCGATTAGAACAAAGGGACCAGATCTAGGGTTCTGTTTGGGGAAGAAGACTGCACAGTCGAAACTACTAGTTTCGATATGGACGCATCTATCGAAACTACCTAGTTTCGACAGGGGCAGACCCATCGAAACTACCATAGTTTCAATATAGACCCAAGACCTTAACTAAGAATTTATATAAGTCATACGACTCGAAACTACTTAGTTTCGATAAGAAGCAGTGACTCGAAACTACTTAGTTTCGATAAGAAGCAGTGACTCGAAACTACTTAGTTTCGATAAGAAGCAGTGACTCGAAACTACTTAGTTTCGATAAGAAGCCAGGGCTCGAAACTACATAGTTTCGATAAGGAGCCAGGGCTCGAAACTACCTAGTTTCGATAATGAAACCATGACCCGAAACATCTGAGTCAAGCCTAGTAATGTCTAAGTGTCCCCTAGGAACACAGCCTTACGCCTATGACTTGATTATACAGATTGTGGGTGACCATAGTGACATTCAGGAACCGGCTAGGTGTAAACAGAAACGATTCATCTGGTGAGTTCTTATTGCCCTTTTTCCTAATGGTTTTGGGCTGGCATGCATACTGGTATAGTATTTTATAAAAATGTTATTTTTATAAAATGAAAGGCAAAGTATAGTATTTTATAAAAATGTTATTTTTATAAAATGAAAGATAAAGAACAAAAGAGCATAGTATTATCTTTTAAACAAGTTTTTGAAAGATAACAATGAGCTAAAGAAAGAACGATAAAGGAGCCGTACTTCGGTACAGCTCGACAGTGACAGTGACAGTGACAAATACCATGCTATATGCTTATGTGTTAATATGTGTTATTTGTCTATATGAAAGTTATGTGATTGCATTTCTACTTGTGTATTAGTGTAATTGCATTGCATAGTAGTTGCATAGTAGAAAGTCCTGCAGGCATGCTAAAGTAGAAGTCTCACCCTGAGGTGTGAGCAATGCTAAAGGAGTCTTACACTTCGGTGTAAGCAATGCTAAAGGAGTCTTACACTTCGGTGTAAGCAATGCTAAAGGAGTCTTCACTTCGGTGTAAGCGAGAAAGTCTCACCCTGAGGTGTGAGCAATGCTAAAGGAGTCTTGCACTAACGTGCAAGCGAGAAAGAAAGTCCCACCCTGAGGTGTGGGCAGCGCTAAAGTAAAAGTCTTACCCTGAGGTGTAAGCAAGATAGGGATCTGGTCCTCGGACCACGATCCATATGTGATAGTTAAAGTATGATAAAGTCACTTGTCAAGTATAAGTGAAATGATAGACAGAGTACAGTGGGACACCCTAACGGGTTTCCTTAAAGATAAAGTTTTAATGACAGATAGTAACGTAACAGATTTATAATTGTAACGTTGTAAAGTTTTAAAGTAATAGTTAAAAGTTTATTTCAAAGAAAGTGAAAGTAAAGCTTATTTTATTTTAATAAAACTAAGCTACCAAAGATAAAGTTTACAGTTTAAAGTAAAGAGAGAACTCACCAGCGTTAGCTGACTTTTAGTATGCATGACAGGTAAAAAGGGTAAAGCTAAAGAAAAGTGAAAGAGCCATGTGGGCTGGATAGCATGGACATCGGGCTGCGGTATTGAAGACTGACATTTCCAATCCTGATAGTTCATGTTATAGACAATATTTCATGTTATAGTTTGATGAATGATTTGAATTAAAGACTTCCGCTGTAATAGATTCTGATTTCCGGTTTAAGAACTATGTTTGTTATGTTGTGTGCCAACTATGAGATGTACCCGTTTTGGGGCGTTTCAAGTTGGTATCAGAGCCATAGTTTGAGAGATTCAGACATTTGCGATAATGTCTGAACTTAAACTGAGAATGGGACAAAGCAAAGGAAGGAAAGGAATGTCAGTCGGAGCAGCCCGTCCATGGAAAGATAGTAGACAGAAGGTAGTCAATGTCCTTACATAGAACATAGACAATAATGCCTTAGTACAGGTAGCAGAAAGTAGATGCTTTAGCATAAATAGTACATAGTACATGCCTTAGCACAGACAGTAGACAGTAGATAGTACGTGCTTTATAGTAGAAACTCTGAACTTGGATGCAAATGTTACTCGGAAAGGAAATGTTCAGAACCCGAGTAGTAAAGTAAATTAGTAATTTCATACCGGTCTCTGTAATTAGTAATTTACAGTACTCGAGGTGTTCTAAATTGTTACCTATCTTGATAACACGAGCTATCTTTGTTCACAGTAGACACTAAATGGCTAGAGCAAAGAGAGGAGGTCGCACTGGGGGTCGTACTGGTCGTCGAGGCCGACCTCCAGGTAACCGGAACCGTCCTGAAGAAAGTGAGCACTCCCGCAACGAAGCTGAATCGGTGCATGTGGAGCATAATGATAGTGGGAACCATGTGTCGGCTCCTAACGATGCCCCTAATGAGGCGCTTGAGTTGGAACCGATTGTGAAAGAAGCTATAGCGGCAGAGGTTACTTCAACCTTGAAGAAAGTTCTACCAGAAGCATTGGGCGAGGCCCTTAAAGAGTTTAATATAGGGAAGAAAGAAACGAAAGAGGAAAGCAGCAAGAGACTTGGAGTCACTGACAGTGATGATTCTGATTATGAAATGGCAACCCGGGGTTGCAACTATAAGTCCTTTCGGGGGTGTGACCCGCCGAAGTATGGTGGACGGAAAGATGCTGTTGCCACTTTTGAGTGGATAGAGAGAATGAATGGGGTGATCAACATTAGTGAGTGCCGTGATGATCAAGCGGTCAAGTTTGCCGCTCACTCATTCACTAATGAGGCATTAAGCTGGTGGAGATCGATCGAAAGAATCAAGTCTTCTGCTGAGATGAAAAAGATGAAATGGGACGACATGAAAAAGCTGCTAATCACTAAGTTCTGCCCGCAGAACGAGATTGACAGAGTTGAGATGGAATTTCTGGGGCTCTGTGCTGGTAGTATGACCCATCGCCAGTATACCTCCAAATATCAAGAGTTGGCTCAGCTGGTTCCACATCTGGTGGACACTGAGGAAAAGAGGATTAAGTACTACATCAAGGGACTACCACAGAAAGTCCGTGTGCACGTGAAAGCTAATGCTCCCACGAGTTTTGAATCTGTGGTATCACTTGCTGGGATAGTTTATGATGACTTCGAATCCGCAGACCCATTGCCTACTGAGAAGAAAGTGACCAATGCCGTTAAACGGCCAGCTAAAGAGTGGGCGGGGCCGGAGACGAAGAAACTGAGGATTGAAGATGGGGTTGAATGTGCTAAGTGTGGCAGGAAGCACTCGGGCGAGTGCCGAGTTGGGTTAAATATGTGCTATAGGTGCGGAAAGACCGGACACTACTCTCGAGAGTGTCCCGGGGCACAGTCTTGTTATAACTGCGGGATACCTGGCCACATGGCCAAAGACTGTCGGAAACCCAAGGCTACTGGCACCGAAAAGGGTAAAGAACCTGAGAAGCCGAAGGCAAGGACCCGGGCGTATGCACTAACACAGGAGGAGGCTAGGGGAGACCCAGATGTTGTGTCAGGTACGTTCATCCTTGACCACACTTATGTTTCAGTATTATTTGATTCGGGTGCCAGTAGGAGTTTTATATCATCTTCTAAGTGTAAAAGAATGAAATGCAAAGTTACTAGGGTAGAGCAGGCCTTTAATGTGGAAACCGCAGTGGGCAAGACCACGATAGTAAGTGAATTGGTAGATAATTGCACGATAAAGATTCATGGCCATAGATTCCCAGTTAGGTTGTATGTTATGACCTTGGGAGGATTCGATATAGTTTTGGGTATGGATTGGTTAGCTGCCAACGAAGCCCGGATAATATGTAGACGAAAGATAGTTCAGCTCAAAGCTCCAGACGGTGGCGAGGTTTTGGTGTACGGGGATCGCGACGGTTCACTAACGAACGTCATATCAATGATAAAGGCAGAGAAGTATATAGGGCGCGGATGCGAGGCCTACCTGGCCTATGTGATAGACAATGATGTAAAGGTGAGAGAGTTAAAAGACGTACCAGTTGTATGTAATTTTCCGGGGGTGTTTCCTGAGGAGTTGCCTGGGTTACCACCTGACCGGGAGACAGAGTTCCAGATAGACTTAGTGCCAGGTGCCCAGCCCGTGGCTAAAGCACCGTACCGACTTGCACCTCTGGAGATGAAAGAGCTGATGGTACAGTTGGAAGAACTTTTGGATAGAGGATTTATCAGACCAAGCATTTCTCCATGGGGTGCTCCGGTTCTGTTCGTAAAGAAGAAAGATGGTGCCATGAGAATGTGCATCGACTACAGAGAGTTGAACAAGCGTACAGTAAAGAACAAATATCCGCTACCAAGGATCGATGATCTGTTCGACCAACTACAGGGCGCCAGATGGTTCTCCAAGATCGATCTGCGGTCGGGATATCATCAGTTAAAGGTAAGGGAAGAGGACATACCTAAGACAGCGTTTCGCACGCGTTATGGGCATTACGAGTTTCGCGTGATGTCTTTCGGCTTGACGAACGCTCCGGCAGCATTCATGAGTATGATGAACCAGGTGTGTAGACCGATGCTAGATAGGTCGGTGATAGTGTTTATAGACGACATACTCATTTATTCGAAAAGTGAAGGTGATCATGCTTGTCATCTTCGAGAAGTACTAGAGACGCTACAAAAAGAAAAGTTGTATGCCAAGTTCTCCAAATGCGCGTTCTGGCTTAAGGAAGTCCAATTCTTAGGTCACGTTATCAACGCAGACGGCATTATGGTTGACCCGGCTAAGATAGAGGCAGTACAGGAATGGGAAACCCCGAAGACGCCAACCGAGATTCGGAGTTTTCTGGGATTGGCAGGTTACTATCGAAGGTTCATTCAGGACTTCTCGAGAATAGCTTCGCCACTGACAAAGTTGACACGTAAAGAAGTAAAGTACGAATGGGGTCAGGCTCAGTCCAAAGCATTTGAAGAGTTAAAGAAGAAGTTGACCCAAGCCCCAGTGTTAGCACTACCCGACGGTAACGAGGACCTGGTGGTATATTCTGACGCATCGGGACAAGGGTTAGGGTGTTTTTGATGCAGAGGGGAAAGGTGATCGCGTATGCGTCACGACAGCTAAAGATCCACGAAATTAACTACCCGACTCACGATTTGGAGCTCGCGGCAGTTGTTTTTGCGTTAAAGATTTGGAGGCATTACCTCTACGGGGTGAAATGCACGATTTATTCGGATCACAAGAGCTTGAAGTATTTCTTCGAACAGAAAGACCTGAATATGCGGCAAAGGCGGTGGTTAGAATTGCTGAAGGACTATGACTGTGAGATCCTATACCACCCGGGAAAGGCGAATGTGGTCGCTGATGCCCTAAGTCGTAAGGAGAATCGTTCTCCTATTAGGGTAAAAGCGTACCAGTTAGTGATAACCCCAGATTTTATGACAGAGCTAGAAGCAGCACAGAAGGAAGCACTAAAGGAAGAGAACATAAAGAAAGAAAGAATGGTCGGTCAACAGACAAAGTTGGAATTAAACACTCATGGAGTGAGGACCAGGTGTGGTCGCATGTGGGTACCGAAGGGCGGAGAGCTTAGGGCCAAAGTACTTGACGAGGCCCATAAGTCTCGATATTCCATCCACCCAGGAACCACGAAAATGTACCAGGATTTGAAAAAAGAGTATTGGTGGCCTAACATGAAGAATGATGTGACCGGATATGTAAGCAAGTGTCTGACTTGCTCACAAGTTAAAGCAGAGCATCAGAAACCGTACGGGAAGATCCAGCCTCTGGAAATACCCGAATGGAAGTGGGAGCGTATCACCATGGACTTTATTACAAAGCTGCCCCGCACAGCAAAAGGCCATGATACGATTTGGGTTATAGTGGATCGTCTGACAAAGAGTGCACATTTCTTGCCAATTCGCGAAACGTATTCATCTGAGAAGTTGGCAGAAGTATTTATCAATGAAATTGTCTCTCGACATGGCGTACCGTTATCAATTGTATCTGACCGGGACACGCGATTTACATCGAGATTCTGGAAAAGATTTCATGAGTCAATGGGTACGAGGTTAAACATCAGCACGGCTTATCACCCACAGACGGATGGGCAATCAGAAAGGACCATCCAGACGTTGGAGGATATGCTCCGCGCATGCATTATAGACTTTGGTGGCAGTTGGGATAGTCACCTACCATTGGCAGAGTTCTCCTACAACAACAGCCACCACACCACTATTGGTATGCCGCCTTACGAAATGTTGTATGGTAGAAGATGTCGAACCCCGGTCTGTTGGGGGGAGGTAGGACAGAAAGAATTGGGAAGTTTAGAGGTAGTCACAGCAACCTCTGTAAAGTTTGACCAGATCAAGGCCAGAATGAAAGCTGCACAGGACCGTCAAAAGTCCTACGCAGATAGGAGGCGGAGACCAATCGAATTCAATGTCGGGGATCAAGTACTATTGAAGGTATCTCCCTGGAAGGGGATCATACGATTCAGAAAGAGAGGGAAGTTAAGCCCAAGATTCGTCGGACCCTTCAAAATACTAGCGCGAGTTGGTGAAGTCGCTTACCGATTAGAATTACCGGATGAGCTTAGTGGAATTCACCCAACCTTCCACGTGTCGCACTTGCGCAAGTGCTTGGCCGACGAATCAGCGCATGTGACACTTGACGACATCGAGATAGATAATAGCCTCAATTACATCGAGGAACCCGTCGCCATACTAGACAGGAAAGAAAAGCGGTTACGGAATAAAGTGATACAGTTAGTCAAAGTACAATGGAAGCATCGTAAAGGGTCAGAAGCTACGTGGGAAACCGAGACAGAAATGAAAGAGTCGTACCCGCACCTGTTTGACTTATAACAGGTTTCGAGGACGAAACCTTTCGTAAGAGGGGTAGACTTGTAACATCCCAAAATAAATAAAAACCCAAATAAAAGAAAAAGGAAGGTGGGCTTGGCTAGGGGCCGGCCCATGGGCCCGAAAACTGAGAAGAACCCTTCTAATCAGTAGCCATTTCCTCCTGTGTCCTTCATTTTCTTCCTGCGCAAGAACCTTAGAGAGAGAGAGAGAGATCGTCTAGAGAGAGAAAGCTCGGATCAAGCTCAAAGTCTCGAGGATTGTTGCTCAACATCTCTGGAGCATAAAGGAACGAGAAGGAAGCTATAACAGGTAATTATTATGCCTAAATCTGAGTTTTTGTAACTTTCGGGTTTCGGGTTAATAATCGAGTAAAGGTTTAGATTTTTACGTGTGAAACTGGAAACAAACCACGGGTTTGGGTTCATGGGGGAAAATGGAACATTTCGAACGTAAAAAGTTCATAGCTTGATCGATTAGAACAAAGGGACCAGATCTAGGGTTCTGTTTGGGGAAGAAGACTGCACAGTCGAAACTACTAGTTTCGATATGGACGCATCTATCGAAACTACCTAGTTTCGACAGGGGCAGACCCATCGAAACTACCATAGTTTCAATATAGACCCAAGACCTTAACTAAGAATTTATATAAGTCATACGACTCGAAACTACTTAGTTTCGATAAGAAGCAGTGACTCGAAACTACTTAGTTTCGATAAGAAGCAGTGACTCGAAACTACTTAGTTTCGATAAGAAGCCAGGGCTCGAAACTACATAGTTTCGATAAGGAGCCAGGGCTCGAAACTACCTAGTTTCGATAATGAAACCATGACCCGAAACATCTGAGTCAAGCCTAGTAATGTCTAAGTGTCCCCTAGGAACACAGCCTTACGCCTATGACTTGATTATACAGATTGTGGGTGACCATAGTGACATTCAGGAACCGGCTAGGTGTAAACAGAAACGATTCATCTGGTGAGTTCTTATTGCCCTTTTTCCTAATGGTTTTGGGCTGGCATGCATACTGGTATAGTATTTTATAAAAATGTTATTTTTATAAAATGAAAGGCAAAGTATAGTATTTTATAAAAATGTTATTTTTATAAAATGAAAGATAAAGAACAAAAGAGCATAGTATTATCTTTTAAACAAGTTTTTGAAAGATAACAATGAGCTAAAGAAAGAACGATAAAGGAGCCGTACTTCGGTACAGCTCGACAGTGACAGTGACAGTGACAAATACCATGCTATATGCTTATGTGTTAATATGTGTTATTTGTCTATATGAAAGTTATGTGATTGCATTTCTACTTGTGTATTAGTGTAATTGCATTGCATAGTAGTTGCATAGTAGAAAGTCCTGCAGGCATGCTAAAGTAGAAGTCTCACCCTGAGGTGTGAGCAATGCTAAAGGAGTCTTACACTTCGGTGTAAACAATGCTAAAGGAGTCTTACACTTCGGTGTAAGCAATGCTAAAGGAGTCTTCACTTCGGTGTAAGCGAGAAAGTCTCACCCTGAGGTGTGAGCAATGCTAAAGGAGTCTTGCACTAACGTGCAAGCGAGAAAGAAAGTCCCACCCTGAGGTGTGGGCAGCGCTAAAGTAAAAGTCTTACCCTGAGGTGTAAGCAAGATAGGGATCTGGTCCTCGGACCACGATCCATATGTGATAGTTAAAGTATGATAAAGTCACTTGTCAAGTATAAGTGAAATGATAGACAGAGTACAGTGGGACACCCTAACGGGTTTCCTTAAAGATAAAGTTTTAATGACAGATAGTAACGTAACAGATTTATAATTGTAACGTTGTAAAGTTTTAAAGTAATAGTTAAAAGTTTATTTCAAAGAAAGTGAAAGTAAAGCTTATTTTATTTTAATAAAACTAAGCTACCAAAGATAAAGTTTACAGTTTAAAGTAAAGAGAGAACTCACCAGCGTTAGCTGACTTTTAGTATGCATGACAGGTAAAAAGGGTAAAGCTAAAGAAAAGTGAAAGAGCCATGTGGGCTGGATAGCATGGACATCGGGCTGCGGTATTGAAGACTGACATTTCCAATCCTGATAGTTCATGTTATAGACAATATTTCATGTTATAGTTTGATGAATGATTTGAATTAAAGACTTCCGCTGTAATAGATTCTGATTTCCGGTTTAAGAACTATGTTTGTTATGTTGTGTGCCAACTATGAGATGTACCCGTTTTGGGGCGTTTCATTTGATGTTTAAGATCTGTTTATGATGTAGTCTAATGTATCCAAGGGAGTCACTAGAAAGAAAAAAAAAAGTTTCACACACATTGGTCAAGGCCAAAACAACATAAAACTTTACGTGATACGAATGACGTTACTCTGACAATATGACAGGAACACTTATATATAGGAAGTACCAGCGGCGTATCCACCATGTCCTTATCATATCACATTAGTTCCGTTATTATATATCAAGATAGGTTTTACGTCACGATACACGACAGAATTTACTATATTTTCCATGCGCTGAACTTTATAGTTACGTGTGCACCCGTAATTACTCAGTTCATCGTATAGTCCGTATAGATCATCCTATTGTGTGGGTAAATAGGGAACACAAACACTTAACACCTATTGTTTTCACATATGGGTTGCAAATAAATAACTGTGCTCCTAGATGGTGAGGTCAGTCAGGAGCTAAAAAGCAGTAATGTAACACGACTTAGGGTTTCACAGTTTCCTCGTGTTTGAACAAGGGTACGTCAAACCTCAAGTAGTCTAAAGTTTGAAGTCTTCAACTTTCATGGGTTGGGTGAATCATCATGTCTTGTGATCCCTTGATTGCAATAATCGTACCCAATCTAGTTCTATGTGCGAAATAAGTATCCAAATTTCATGTACAACATAGGTGATCTAGTCTCATATGCATTGCAACCAATCAAGTATCGTGCATCAGGTGAATAAGTTAGTGTCATGCATATTGCAACGATCAAGTATCATGCATTAGGTAGACAAGCTAGCATCATGTATATTACGAATGAGTTCGATTCAAGTATCATGCATTAGGTAAACAAGCTAGCATCATGTATATTACGAATGAATACGATTTAAGTATCATGCTTTAGGTAAACAAGCTAGCATTATGTATATTGCGAACGAGTACAGTTTAAGTATGAGGTGAACAATCTGGTATCATGCGTACTGCGAACAATCAAATTTCTCGTATAGTATGATCAATTAAGTTTCATGCATCAGGTCAACAAATTAGTTTCCACGTATAGTATGAACGTAAGTTATCAAATTTCATAAGTGATTGAGTCTTGCCGACAAGCGTGTTGTTTGGCACTCATGTATCGTGCGTATAGTGGGTGTGTTATAAATTTTGTTGATTGGAATTTGCCCTTGTTTGTAACCCTTATGATTTAAATAAAAATAGAAGGTTGATTAACCAATTAAATGGGATAATTAAGTGCAAAGCCTTATTTATTTGGAGAGTTTTTAATTTATACAAAACCGGATAGTGGTTAAAAGGGTCTTTACCTATCAAAAGTTTAAATCAGATCGAAATCAATTATTTAACCGAGGTAGTGAAATGGTAATTGTGTCGGGTTTCTTGACAAGATAAAAGGGTTCATGAATTTGTATAGTTTAAATATCATTTACGACTTCTGACGGGGTTTTTGAATCTTAAAGGGGTGATGTTTGGGTGATCTTGATGGAGGTATATCGAGTGTTAAATCAACAAGTGATGTTATTTAAAAGGTAGAATTAAACTTAACCACTGAAAATTGTCAAATACAAGAAAAGATTCAGACATAAGTTTTTAAACTGAAAATTAAGGACAAACATAAAGGTTCTGGCTAAGGCCTTAGGTAGCTTTCCACCAGAAAACAGACGAGCACCAAGATGAACATCGTGATGGTTACGCGAATAGCAAATCGGGACTCGGCTCGAGCTATCTCCGTACGTGCATCAAATATCTCTCGATCTTCCTTCATCATGTCGAGGTTGGTGCTCAGGTTTGCAATCAGGTCTTCCTGGTACTGCACCTGACCTAAAAGGCTGTCTACTCGCTGGCTTAACAGGTCATGCCTTATCCCCTGTTCCATCCCTTGCCTCATAAATTATGCGGTCCTTACATACTGGTGAGTGGCATCCGCTGGAACGCCTATAGCACTGGAGGTCCCTCTAGTCTGCCTGATTCTTGAGTTTAGGTGATAGGGGTCGGGCGTTAGGTAGGGATCTCTGGATGAGCGTGGTTCAGATGCTCGCAGGCCGGCGTTCCTCATCCAATCTGCTCTTACGTCAAATATAGACCTGATAGATGGGGACATCGGTGGCTGGTGGTCTGGTGATGGGGTTTCGGTGTCTTCCTCATTTTCCGACTCTGTCTCGGGAGAGTATACTGGGGAGGGAGGAGGGTAGGAGTCCATTCCTGGTAGGAGCAAAAATAAAATATTGTGAGTGGTAGTTAAACACTAATTGTTAATGAATTCAGAGTTTGACTTGACATAACGCCGAGCTTGCACGATAGTATGTTAGGAGTAACACTTGACCTATAAGTAGTGTACCCACAAAGAGGATTCCCAGGAAAGAGGGGTGGGTCACAAGGGACACACTTAAGTACCCAGTCTTTCCTTAGTCAGAACCTCTTATGGGTCTACACCCACTCTTCCAGCCATCATGTACTAATAACGCTATTGTTTGGGCTCATAGTCATGTTGAGAATTTTTATGGGGTGGGCTTTGAGGCTTAAAGGAGGGATTACTCCGGCAGGCTTTAGAGGGTAAGTGAATTCCTTTAGTTTTCTTATTAACGGGGACTAGGTCCAAAGGTTAAATCTTTATTCACAATTATTGATGGTGGCGTAACTCTTTGCGTGTTATGGTGAGGGTGTACGAAGTCTTAGAATGGACTAGTGTATGGCATGACTTAGGATGATATTTAGTGTGATCAATTAGGTAATGTGTGGATTAATCAAATAGTGTAGCAAATAAGTGTCACAGAAGTAATATGTAGGTTATCAAGTAAGATGACACATAAGATAATTCATGTTGCATCATGCAATGTAATATATTATATAGTATGTAGGACAATCACACAACGGTAATAGTTTCATGTAGTTGTATCAAGTATTCAGAAATAGATAGATGTAAGTAAGTATAGCATAAAGTGGAGTTCCTAATGAAATACACGAGCTAAACTCATGTTTGGGACTCCTAGGTTATAGTCTAGGTCATGTGTGTCTAATAACCTAATTCCCTATAACCATGGCTCTGATACCAATCTGTCACACCCCGGCCGGCGGCGGATTATACGCCGGGGCTGACACGGTTGTTCAAAAGCACATGATTGACTATTAAATGCGACAATATTTATTATTCAAATTTAAGTATTTATTACATGGAAAAGGAAACGAAACGATCAACACATAACGTTTATTTCATTAACTAGGTCCATGTCCTATGTGAGCACGTTGAGTCTCTAAGCCGGAACACCTGAAACATGCGAGTAAAAGTCAACTACAAGTAGTTGGTGAGAAACATAGGTTTTGACACCAACAAAAGTTTAGTAAAGGAAATTGAAATTCAATATGTTCAAAGCTTTAACTAAGGCATGAATGTGAAAACATACAAGGTTCCAAGGCGTACAATCAAACCGTGTAAATGAAAACTGTAGGCGCAATCCAACTGATTGCCATTTTGAAAATGTAGTAAGATGTATACACAAAACCCGCCAAGGTTCGTGTTATGTAATGTATCGGTTTCCCGTATAAATGATCATAAAAGGTACTACCTTAGGCTTGTCACGCAAGTTAATGATTGTACTAAACATGAACACACGTATGGTCGCCAAGTAGTTTAAGACATAAAGCACAGAGTAATAGCATGTGAACAATGGCATTGAATTTGTATTGTAATTGTAAACATGTTTCACCCCAAAAGTATGAAAATGAAAAAGGGGCTATGAAACTCACTTGAAGGTAGGGCTAAGGATGATGGAGTTGATAAGTTGGATGGATATTGTGAGGATTTCTCACAACAAACCTACAAGATAGATTTTCATTCTAGATTTAAGATAAGTTGTATGAGGTCGTAAGATTTGAGGTTGAAGCTGTATATATATATATATAAGTTTTAAGTCGTAAGATCATTCAGGGTTGTTAAACTTAGTAGTGTAATGATTGGAGTTTTTGAGGTGATACAATTTGTACGTTTAGATTAGGGTATTTATAACTAGGTCTTTAAAACATTAAAATAAATAAGTTCTTAAAAAAAGGAGGTTTGTATAATCGTTTATTCAAAAATAATTATTCGGGTGTTTAAATAATTATTTTTGTTTAAGATACTTCTTTTTTTTGTGTCTTAAAAGATTTCTAATAATGCCTAGTAAGCATTATTAATTTACAAGAGAATTTAGTAACTTCAACTAACTAATTAATTTATCTAGGAATTTATACAGGTTTATAACGTATTTTTAATTCAAAAACAAATACAAAGATTTGTGTTCTAACTTTATGCAAAATAGGGGAAATTTATAACAAGTTTATTGGATCTTTAATTGCTTAAATATTGCATTAAAGTTAAGGGTAATTTTTAATTAACCCTAAGATAAATAAATGTCATTTCTATAAATTTTAGATTTATTGTTTTATGGCTCTAGGATTTATATACATTTTATTTACAATTTTCTGGAATTTAAAATGTATACATAAACAGGAAAAGAGTTTTAAATGAAAATAATGATTTAATAGCTCATATTTAGACCGACATTTAAAGTAGTCAAATAACATTTCAAATAATAGTTTTGTCCTAATTCGACCATTTAGTTAAAAGTATATAGTTTTATTTAAGTAGTAAGTTATATACAGAAATGTATAGCTCTATATATATTATAAAAGGGTTTATAAATGAAAAAGGGTTATAGCATGATTAATTTATAATTCAAGAGTTTTAAATTTTGTAATTTGTCAAAAATAAAGATTATATATATATATAACTTAAATCTTTATTAGGTTTTAAATCTAATATTAATGCTAAATAAAATGGTTCTTCTCGAAAATTAGCAAACTTAAATTCTTAATATGAATCTGAGTTTGTAGGATTTTATAAAACAATTTTTTTTTGTACCTTAAATTTGGGGCTGAAAGATGGTAAACAAAAATAATAAAACAGAAAAAAAAATAAACAAGCCCCCCCTTAGGACTCGAACCCGCGACCGGGGGGTTGGGGGCTTAGTGCTCTTGCCAAGCGATCTGGGCATCAAGCCGTGCTAGAGATGTGTTCGTTTGTTATTTAACCATGACCCCGAACTCATCTTCTTCCTAAGAACACCCAATCCGAAACCCTAGCCCCAAATCCATCCCAATTCGCATCCGGATCAAAGGGCTTTTGTCCTAAGGGGTTAAATCGAGTAGAAGTCAAGCGATTACCTGAGGTTGGAACTCAAATCCACGAACAAGGGGTGGGTTCTCGTTCCTGCGGCTGGTCGCGACCGAAGAGGATTGAGGAGTGGGTTTTCTTACTGATTTCGATCGCTTTTTCGATTAAGGCCTTTGAGTATGATTTAAACTATGCGTTACCAGTTTCGGTCGATAGGGATTCGGGGGTTTGAGTCACGAATCCGAAGATTAAATGTTCTAACCGAGAAGGGGAGTCGAATGGGTTCAAATGCATTGATTGAGATCGAGTTTACTCACCATTAAGGTTTGAAATCGATCGAGTAACGCCTCTCTATAGATATCGGGTATTAACAACTCCGAATTCGAACGGTCAAGGTCGATTGGTGTCATCCTTGACTTTTGAGGAGTCAAGATCGGATTCAAGCAGGAAGAATGGAATGTCCAGGTTACAAAGGGGGGTTCAAGTTGAAATTAGGGGGGGTTCAAATGCTAGGCTCATGGATTTAATTTCTTTTGAAATTAAGCATATATATGAATTGACTTGACTTATAAAATTTATAAAAGTTACATGTAATATAAATCTAAATGATTGACCTAAAATTAACTAATGATTTAAAAATTTTCAACTATATAACGTATTTGTATACGTGTATTACACATACATTAATATTTATAATTTGTATAAAAAAAAATAATATTACTAAGTCGAGGTCTATAAGCTGTTGATTTTATTAGTAGTAATAAAATATACGAGTGGAGAATTTATATCCATGATGTGTCCGCATAAGAATAAAGGTTCGAATTAATGCAAAAATAATAGTAGGTGTTGTATTTAAGTACTGTGCTATTATATATAAAAGAAAAAATATGGCCGGGAAAATCATAAATGTTACATTGGCCCCCTACCAAACGGGTTCATCGGAGCGATAAAGATGGAATAGGGTTAGGATCCAGTGGAAATGAATGTGTAGGCGGTATGGAAGCCCCCGCCGTTTGAAAGTTTCATGGCCAAGAAAAGAAGTGAACGACAGTCATGCAAAGCACCCGTTTCTTGCACGTGACGGAATCTGGCAGCTTTAAGGAGTAAAGAGAGACAAAATAGCCTTCTCACAGTCGTGCATTGGAATGCACGCCCATGCATTGGTCAGTTTTGCTCCCTGCTGACTTTTTGACTTGCTTTGACTTCCTGGGTCCAGGCTTGTTCAATTGACTTTCGAAGACTGATTTTCCCTTGATTTTAAGTGATTTCTTTATATTTTTGCAACCCAAAGGTATTATCTTGTGGTAACACACTTGAATAGATTAACTATCAATTCCCTTCATTTTGTCTATAACTGTGATGAATGTGAGGATAATTATGCATACAAAATATGTATAATTTATGACATATCATAACGTTAATCAACCACCTTTTTTTCATTTTGTCCGTCGGTAACAACCGTAACTCTCTTGGTTATGAGGTCCATCGGTAATCTGTTGGTATTTTTTTTTTTGAGTGTTTTACATATTTTCCCCTCTTAATCTCCTTAATAACATATATACCCAACCATAAAAATCAATTACATATTTACCCAATGTTTACACAATTACATATTTACCATTATATGTAAATTGATATATTTAGGAAGGGAAAATATATAAATAGTACTTTAATTGGTTGATTAAGGGTAAAATAGTAATTCAATAAGTTATTTTAAATGAATTAGGTAAATATGTAATATATAAGCTTTAGGAAGTGAAAATATGTAACTAAAATTAACGGTTGGGTAAATATGTAATAAATGAACTTAGCAAGGGGATATACATAAATGACCTTTTTTTATCATTTTCTAACTTTTTAATAGATTTCGTCGATGACGAGTCTAGTCCACTAATGATAAATCATCAATGATGCTCATTATTGTAGTAATGCATGTAAAAACATTTTCTTGATGGTAATTCAAGACAAAGAAGAGTATTTTTATTTTTGTACGTAAAACAATCTAATAAGGGAGAAAAAAAAATATTAGTGAACAAGTAAATTTGTTAAAATACAAATATTACATGTCATTAATCCTTTTATTTACTCGATAAGTTTTATTTTGTTCATGTCAAAGTATAGTTCTTAGAAATTATAAATATTTAATGAATTAATAACTAAGTTTTATATCATATTAAATATCTCAGCTATTACAGATAAACTAACTTCTAACATAATATTTTGGTACACCAATAAATTTATTACTTGGGTCGCCTTTTTACTGTGCTTCTATATGCTGGCAAAGTTTTTTTTTTTCTAAATTATATATGTTTTCTTTCTCTAACTAAAATTTTTTATTTAATAAAATAAATATAACATCAACAATTGTAATTATATCTAGATACGTGTAACTTAACTTTGGGTTACGTGGTTTTAGTTCCATCAATTAAAATTGACGATGTCATTTATTTAACTAATAGCTTAAAATCTCGTGTATTACACGGGTTAAATAAATATAATGTTATATTATTAGTAATAAAAAACTAAATTTTTAAAAACCCGTATTTTACACGGGTTGAATAAAATATAATGTAATTTTTTAACACATACACTCGTCAAAATATGTCTACTTTAATGTGGCAGTTATAAATTATATTAAGTTTATTTTTAAAACATTTTTTAAACTTTGTATTAGTTTAATTGATAAATGGTAATCCATAATAAATAATTTGTTTTTAATGTTATAATAACAATAATCCATAATTAAATAAAAATATCTATAGTTAGATTGTTATTAAATATTTAAAAATATATTCATTTAATATAGTACCTAATAGGAGAGCGATGCGAGAAAATTATGCTAAAAATGCACCAAAAAGTTACACGTGTCCTATACTTTTACTTGTTTATTAAGTAGTATAGATAGATGTTTATAGATGAGCTTCTTATTTTAAGTAACTATATAGAAATAGAAACTAGGTTATATACTCATCTATTACATGAGATTGTTTGATAAAAAAAATTAAAGTACAATAAAATGTAAAAAAAATTAAAATAATGTGTGAAACAAGAAATAAAAATCTTTGTTTCATTAATTAAGTAATAATTAGAATTCAAATTTTATATTATCTTTTATGAAAAATAAAAACATTAACATAATTAAATTTTAAAATTTAAACTTACTTAAAATAGGAAAAATTATAAAATTTTGGTGAGAAAAAATATAGTGATGACACGTTTGGAATCATTTATCAGAATAAGGATTTTAAATGAATCGCTCGTGTTAAGAATTAACCAGTAAAAGATTATCAGTTACCTCATTTCATATTGTTAGTTAAAAATTTCATTTATATATCTTGCTTTATAATATATACTAGATTAGAACCTGTGTCTACACACGAGGTGTAAAATATCAATACATAATTTTTTTAAATTTTTGGGTTTCGAAAATACTTTAATTACATAAAATAGGTGTACAAATGTATTACATATACTAAGAATAGAAAACAAAATTCAAATATGTAAAAATTAATTTATAATTGGGTTTCGAAAATACGTTAATTACTTTTTAATATAATCTGGCTTTCGTTTACTATTTGATTGAAACTAAAATTATTATTAGATTTCCAAGTTTCTTATAATATGCGATAATTTAAAAAAAGGGGTTTTATGAGTATAATTGGTATTTTCTTTAAAAATGTTATTATTAAAATATAGAAGTGTATTTAATAAAAGAGAGATGCGAGAAAAAAATAATGAGAACGAACATGGAGGGGACACGTCCATAAAACACTTTATTTATTAGATAGTATAGATTAACATATTATGAATATAAATGATAAAAATAACCATTTCAAATAAATTATATAATTTATATACTCGTCTTAATACCTTATAACAATGTTGTAAAAGTGGGTCTAGGCGGCCGAATACCCGTGAGTACTCGGTAGGGTGTCGAGACGACTTTCTTCAACTCGGTCAACGTTACTCGGAATCGGACAAACTCGGAGATAGTCGCTTCAACTCGGTCAAGTCGGATTTTCGATGTTTTTCACTGGATTTCGCTATTTTTCACCGATTCTTGTTGGATTTTCGTTGTTTTTTACGGAAATATCTTGGAAGACGAGGATTAAATGATTACTATAACTATAATATTAAAGAATGACTATCAAATTTTGAAATATTTTAGTATTTGAACATGTATCATTTTGATTTATATTGATATTCATGTATTTTGTTATAAATATTAGTAAACTTATAATATTTGACATATATATAATTTTCTGAAAATTAATTTCTTCATAATTTATCATGTCCGAGTACTTCCCGCCTAGATCGAGTACTCGCAACTCCTTAGTCGAAAGACCTGACATCGAGGGTGTAAACAAGTCAAGTCGGATCGAGAGCTACTCGAGATCGGATTAGTAAAAAGCTCGAACGAGCCCGGGCCCGATCTCACGAGACTAGTATCGTTTTATTTTATTTTATTTTACGTACTTAATATATTATTCATTTTAACCCACCAAATCGATCCCGAGCCGATCTTTGGGTCATTTAAGGCTTCCTATAAACGAGCTCGAACTAAGCTTTTGCTAGTTTAATCATCTTGAATAAAATCGAGCCGATCTCGAGCTTTGTTTTCATTCCACAAGCCAAGGTCGATCCAGAAGTTATAGGATCGAACCGAGCCGAGCTTCTGAATAATCCAACGAGCCGAGCTCGATTGGTGTCAGGCTCGGTCTCGACTCGGCTCGTATACACCCTACTGACATCGCCTAGCAACTTCTGCAACATTGTAACGAAGTCAAAATTTACATATTAGTTTCATTTCCAATGACGAATACTTTAGTTAAAAACAAAAGTTACTTATAGTAATAACTAGAATGAGACCCCGCGCGTTACGGCGGCTTCTGGGCGAGAATGATACCTTTTATACACGCGCGTTGCGACGTTTTAAAGCGTAGAAGAAATATTGTCCTCGAAAGCTTATAAATCAAAGGCAAAACCTTTAGATAAACTAACCATGAGCGAGAATAACATATATGACTTATAGTTACAAATTAAAACGAAGGAAAAAAATAACGTTAAAGCCAAAATAAAAGATGGGATTGTGGGTTTCGAACCCAAGTACACCAACAAAATATGTAACGAACCAAAATCCGGGTTTCGTTTCCAAATAATTAAATATTCTAATAAATATTATGGTGAAAATAATATATTAGAAATAAGTTGAAACAAGTGGGTTTCAAGTTAATAATGGGGTTATGTTAGTTTTTAACTAATTATAGAGATAAATGGTGAAATAAAAGTGGAAGGGCCAAAAGTGTAAATAACAAATTCTGCAATATTTGACTCTTGGAAGTCAAAATTGACCTCACTTGTTGGTGGTGGGTCGTTCTTAAGCAAGAGAGAAAAAGGAGAAACGAGTTTGAAGCTTAAATCGTGCATTTGAGGCTTGTTTTGTGAAGGTTTTGGCTCACACATCACCTTCCTAACATCAAGTAAGTGATTATCTTCATTTGATTTCACTTTTGATTGTGTAAATGGTTGGGTTTTGTAGAAATCCAAAAATATTGAATGCATGTGGTAAATTAGTGTTAGATTGTAGATAATCTAGCTTAACTAAAGTTAAAGAGTGTTGATTAACATCCTAGAACCCTTTGATTTTGATTATGAGAAGTTAGGGTTCATATGGTGAAAATTGGGGGTGTTTGGATCATGATGCTAGATTGTTGAATTAGTGATTATTAAGTGTTTATGTGGTATTAGACACGAACACCAAATTGACCTAATAAAAGTTAGTGAATGAGAAATTAGTGTCAAGGTATTGGAAAAAAAAGTCAAGTAGGTGAGTTTGTATTGAAAAAAGGGTGTTTGGTATGGTTTGGGTTGGAAAATGAAAATTGGGTTGTCGACTCAATTGTAATGTGATTATGTATGTATGTTAGATTTCTAAACTAGGTGTGTATGTTTAGGTAATCAAATTGGAAAGCTAGAAGGTGGTGCGGGATATTCTAACTCAAAATGTAAGTGTCTTTGCACTTACTTAGTAATGTTGATAAATGGTTGTATATGTGTTATGTGTGCATACTATGTGTAAATGAATTGAATGTGGTTATAGTGGAAATACCATAATGGTTATGTGAATGAATGTAGTTATAGTGATAAAACTATAATGGATATGTGTAAATGAATTGAACGTTATAGTGGAAATACCATAATGGTTATGTGAATGAATGTAGTTATAGTTGAAATGCTATAATGGATATGTGCAATGAATGAATGTAGTTATAGTGTAATACTATAATGGATAATGAGGTTATGATCCAAGAATCATAATGGATATGAGGTTATGATCTATGAATCATAATGGATATGAGGTTATGATCTATGAATCATAATGGATAGGAGGTTATGGTTAAAATACCATAACAGATATGAGGTTATGATCTAAGTATCATAATGGATATGAGGTTATGGCCTAAGTGCCATAATGGATATGAAATGGTGAATATGAATGTTTTACGAAAAGAATGAAACTTGTAGTGGAAAATGCAACTGTTAAGAACCTTAATTGACCAAATGGGTGTAAACGGGTCAAATGGGTCAAATGGGTGAAAACAAGTGTAAATACTTGTTTGAATATGTTTATCGTCATTACTAACGATGCTATGTTAATGTGGTTATGTAGGGAAAGCTTCGATGTAGGTCAAAGTCAAGTCCAAGGCGTGGAGGGTTCTCGTATACATTTTAGGTGTTTATTTGGGATTTAAAGGAAAATCTGTTAATGTGGTGTAATTTGACACTTGAATTATGTTTTTGTTGTATATAAATGGGGTATGAAAGTTCTTGGTCAAAACCCATGTGTTGGGAATTTTTGGGTGTCATGTTGAAAGGCAAAATTGTTAGAAAATGGCTAAGTGTTGGAACTGGGCTGGAAAGTAAACTTTCTGTTTACTGGACTTGTTCGCGGTACGTGAAAGACAGAGGGAAGTCTTTCGCGCCACGCGAAGACTTGAGTACCGGACAGCCAAATTTGGGGTTCTCGCGGTACACGAAGATGGAAAGAAAGTTCTTCGCGGCACGCGGAGAACATTTCTCCCGGTCAGGGTATTTGGGAATCTCTCGCGGTACGTGAAGGGAGTTCCCAAATCATTCGCGGTACGCGAAAGAGTAAAAAAAATAAAAAATAAATAAAATTCTTGGGATAATAGCTTCAGCGCGTTTAAATGTTTTATTAATTGGTTTTCCAATTAATAGTGTTACAACTTGGTATCAGAGCAATGGTTTGAAGGATTTGGTGGACTGGCACCAAACTCAAATCGGATGCTCTTGATATGGGGGAAAATGATACCAGAATCCATGAAGGACTTGATTAAGACTCGGAGCTTGCGGAAAAGAAAGGTTAGTAATGATTTGATAAAGTGGAAAATGATATGATAATCCATGGGATCTTACCGGGTACATTTGTTTGTTTGGTTTGTATGTGTAAACGAGCCGAGCGAGATCTTTGTCTAAGCTTGGAAGCGACTCGCTATAACTTAAGTTCACTCGTTTTAAGGCTTTTGGGTAATCCCAAAGTCGGCTTTGGATAGACTCGTTTGAGACACGAGCCTAAATGAGTTCAAGCTCAGATTATAAAGCTATGATACTTCAACTTGTTAAGTTTGGAACCTCGTTAACGGGCGTGTTAGTCAAAATTTCACTTTAACAAAAAACTATTTTATATTATACCAACTTAAAATCTTGTATATTGCACGGGTTGAATAAATATAATATTATATATTAGATAATAAAAAAAATATTTTTTCAAAAACTCGTATTTTACACGGGTTGAATAAACCCGTGGAATACAATATAATTTGTTAACGCATACACTCGTCAAAATATCTCAGAAGATTTATTAATATAAAAATTAGTATTTTCTTTAAAAATAAGTTGGGGCCGGCTCTATACGTAAAAAAAATTCGGACGAAAACGGAAAAATTAACACTACTAACGGAAAAAACGGCAGGGGTCGGGGCCCTCCCTGGCCCCTTCATAACTTCGCCCCTGGGCGGGAGGCCGAAGATGTTACTGATTATCGGTTTTAATGAAATACATAAAAACATTGATATATTTAATAAAATCTCATGTATTACACGGGTTAAATAAATATAATATTATATACTAAGTAATAAAAAGTTTATTTTTTAAAAACTCATGTTTTATACGGGTTGAATAAACCCGTGAAAATATGATATAATCTGTTAACACATAAATTCGTCAAAATATGTCAGGAGATTTGTTAATACAAAGATTAGTATTTTCGTTAAAAAAATATTATTATTAAAATATAAATGTGTATTTAATAAGAGAGAGACGGGAAAAAAATGATAAGAATGAATATGGAGGCGACATGTGACATTGAAAAACCTTTATTTATTATATAGTATAGATAAGCACTTGTAATTTGAGCTTTCATTAAGAAATAAAATAATAAACGTTGAAGTTGTGTTGACGACTTTCACTAAAAAATGTATATCGAAAAGTAGATACAAATAGGCATATTTATATCAAAACGTAAAAAAATAAACGTGTCGCAATTATACATTATTTAAAAATAAAAAAGTAAAGTATATTACATGTGACCTGCCTTGGTTTTGTCCGGGTGAGATTTTGCTGGTGGGTTTGTTTGTCTGTTTGTTTGGCCTGACTTGGTTTTTAATAAATTTTATGTCGAAACATAGATAAAAATGTTAAGGTGATTGTGTAATGAATACCTAGGGTATTGGAAGTGTAAAGATGTTAAGGTGTTTTTGGTTCATTTTCTTAGTTTAGAGATGGCAGAAGAGGCAAATAATGAACCATTGGATTCAAGGATCCAAGAAATGATAAAAGAGGAAGTGGCCAAGGCATTCGAGCAAGCCACAACTTTATTAATGGAGGAAATTAGAGGGGCTATTAGGCTCACTCTAGAGGATGTTTTGAAAGAAAAGTAAAGGGTGCCTCAGGGTTGTACCCTAAAAGAGTTTATGGTGATTAAGCCCAAGGAATATGATGGGCAAGTGGACCCGATCCTTAGCCACAAGTGGGTGGTGGATATGGATTCAAACTTTGAGACGACTAAGTGTAAGCCCGATGATAGGGTTATATTTAGTGTGCCTTTGTTGACTGGGAGAGCGAAGGGATGGCTATTGAATCTCCGAAAGGAGAGGGGTGAGTTGGGTGTGACCTCCATGACTTGGGAGGAGTTTAATATGGCCTTTCTGAAATATCATTGCCCTCAGGCCGCAGTGGACAAGATGACTGAGGAGTTCCTTCTCATGAGGCAGACGAATGAGTCAATAGATGAATTGGCTGGGGCTTTCTTTGATCGCGCCAGATTCTGTCCGGACGTGGTGTCGACTAAGAAGGCGAAGATTGATAGGTTTTATGCTATGCTGACGGTGGAGTTCAGAGATAGCATATCTCCATCCTCTTTTACCACACTTGTAGATTTGATAAACAGGTGTCGGGAAAGGGAGGTGGAGTTGAGGAGGCAAGAAGCTAGAGGGGAAAAGAGGAAAAGAGTAATAGTGGAGCAGGTTGTGAAGAAGATAAAGGGCGGGAGCCCTAGTAAGAAGCCTTTTGGTAAGTTCTCTCCTCGAGGCTGCAAAGTTTATGGAAAGGAGCACTTCGGGGAATGTAGAAAGGGGGCTCTAAATTGTTATAAGTGTGGGAAGCTGCGACACATGGCTAATCAATGTACAAGCCAAATTCGTATATGCTATAACTCTTACAAGCCCGGACACAATAGGGAGGATTGTCCCGACTTGAAGCAAAGTGGAAGCGAGAAGAAGGTAGATATACCAAGGCCAAAGGGTAGAGCCTTCCGCATCCCGGCTGAAGAAGCAAAGACAAATTCGGAGGTGGTGTCAGGTACATTCAAGATTAACTCTTTATCTGTACTAGTTCTTTTTTATTCGGGGGCTAGTCGTTCATTTGTGTCTTTGAAATTTGTTAAGCATTCTTCGTTACTAAGTAGCAAGTTAGATGAACCCTTAGAAATCGAGGTGGCAAATGATAAGAGATTTCTAGTATTCGATGTTTACAGGAATTGCAAGTTAAGGGCGGGGGGTGAAACGTTCTTTATTGACTTAATTCCTATGCCCATGGGAGACTTTGATGTAATAGTGGGAATGGATTGGTTGTCTAAGAACAAAGCGAATATTCTATGTGGACCTAAGGCGGTATAACTCGATTCCTCATCAGGTGAGTCCATTTACATAGAAGGTGAAAAGAAATGTAATGTAAAGATGTGTTCTTATGTGAAGGCAACAAAGTACATGATGTGTGGGTGCAAGGCATACATGGATTGTGTTGCAGATGTGGTAGATAGGGTGAAAGATATTCGCGATGCTCTGGTTGTGAATCAATTTGTGGGTGTGTTTCCGGATGAATTACTGGAGGTACCACCGGAAAGGGAATTAGAGTTTGGGGTTGACTTAATCTCGGGTGCTAAGCCGGTAGCTAAAGCACCTTATAGGTTGGCACCGCCGGAAATGAAAGAGTTAATGGAGCAATTGCAAGAGCTTCTAGATAAGGGTTTTATACGCCCAAGTGTCTCACCTTGGGGTGCACCCGTTTTCTTCGTTAAAAAGAAGGACGGAAGCATGAGGATGTGTATGGATTATCGGGAATTAAACAAGTTGACGGTGAAGAATAGGTACCCATTACCTCGGATTGACGACCTCTTCGATCAATTACAAGGGATGTCGTGGTTTTCTAAGATTGATTTGAGATCCGGGTACCATCAGTTGAAAGTGAAAGAAGAAGACGTTCATAAGACAGCTTTTCACACTCGATACGGTCACTATGAGTTCATGGTTATGCCTTTCGGTTTGACCAACGCAACCGCGGTTTTCATGGATCTTATAAACCGGGTGTGTAGACCGTTTCTCGATCATTCGGTTATTGTATTCATCGATGACCTTCTCATCTATTCACGGAGTGACAGTGATCATGCCTCTCATCTTCGTGAAATTCTGGAAGTGTTGCAAAGGGAGAAGCTTTATGCTAAATTTTCAAAGTACGCATTTTGGTTGCGTGAGATATAGTTTTTGGGTCATAAGGTTAATGAGAAAGGGATTACAATCGATCCATCCAAGATAGTTGCGGTAGAAGATTGGTCATCACCGAAGACGCCTTCGGAGATTAGAAGCTTCTTGGGGTTGGCGGGTTATTATCGGCGGGTTATTGAGAATTTCTCTAGGATTTCCTTGCCAATGACGAAGTTAACGCGTAAGGAGACCAAATTTGTATGGGGTTCCGAGCAAGAATCTGCCTTTCAACTCTTGAAAGAAAAGTTGACTAAGGCGTCTATCTTATCCTTGCAGGACGGGACCGAAGATTTTGTGGTATATTCGGATGCCTCTCATTCGATGTTGGGTTGTGTTTTGATGCAAAGAGGGAAAGTGATTGCCTATGCGTCTAGGAAATTGAAGACTCATGAGGTGAATTACCCTACCCATGATTTAGAGCTTGCGGCCGTGATTTTCGCGCTCAAGATTTGGAGGCATTATTTGGGACAAGTGTACGATTTAAACGGATCACAAAAGTCTCAAGTACTTCTTTGACCAAAAGGACCTTAATATGAGGCAAAGGCGGTGGCTTGAATTGGTTAAAGATTATGATTGTGAGATACTTTACCATCCGGGTAAAGCGAATGTAGTGGCGGATGCGCTTAGTCGGAAGACGATCCATACATCTTTTATTGATGAAATCCGGGAAGCTCAAGTATTAGCACTTGGTGATGATTTGAAAAAGGAAAGAATGGTTGCTTATGTTTATAAGCTAGGGGAAATAGATCGGGGTTAAAGACATGCTTTGATAGAATTTGGATTCCTAGGTTGTCAAGTGTGTTGGCAAATACTTTAGATGAGGCGCATAAGTCCAAATATTCTATCCATCCGGGGGCCACAAAGATGTTTTATGACTTGAGGTGTCATTTTTTATGACCGGGTATGAGGCGTGATATAGTTAAGTATGTGGAGAGGTGTCTCACATGCTTAAGGGTAAAGGAGGAGCACCAAAAGTCGTATGGAAAGCTTTAACCGCTTGAAATACCGCTTTGGAAATGGGAGAACATAACCATGGATTTGATCACTAAACTACCAAAGACTCGAAAAGGTTATTATGCGATATGGGTAGTAGTGGATCGGTTGACAAAGAGTGCATATTTCCTTCATATAAAGGAAACGTATTCTTCGGATAGATTGGCGGAAATGTATGTGAAGGAAATAGTGTCACGTAATGGTATGCCGGTGTCGATTATATCGGACCATGATACGAGTTTTTGGAAGAAGTTCCACGAGGATATGGGGACTAGGTTGAACCTTAGCACCGCTTATCATCCACAAACAGATGGTCAAAGCTAGCGGACGATTCAAATGCTCGAGGATATGTTGCGGGCGTGTGCTTTGGATTTTGGGGGAAATTGGGACGACCATCTACCGTTGGCGGAATTTTCATACAACAATAGCTACCATTATAGTATTGGTATGCCGCCTTTTGAGGTATTGTATGGGAGGAAATGTAGAACACCCGTGTGTTGGGGTGAATTGGTCAACGGGAGCTTGGAAGTAAAGAGGTGGTCAATGAAACTATTGGTAGTATTGACCAAATTAGAGCAAGCTTGAAGGCGGCTCAAGATCGCCAAAAGTCCTATGCGGATAATAGGAAGCAGTGATTGAGTTTCAAGTGGGGGACTTTGTACTTTTGAAAGTCTCTCCTTGGAAAGGGGTGATACGGTTTAGGAAACGGGGGAAGTTAAGTCCACGTTTCATCAGACCGTTTAAAGTGATAGCAAGGGTGGGTGCGGTAGCCTACCGTTTGGAGCTACCGGAGGGACTAAGTAGACTTCATAACACATTTCATGTGTCTCGTTTGCGAAAATGTTTGGCGGATGAATCTACTTTTTTTCCATTGGATGATATAGAATTGGATGAAAAGTTGAATTATGTTGAGGAACATGTGGCAATCTTGGATAGAAAGGTGAAGAAATTGCGAAATAAAGAGATTAACCAAGTTTTTGTGAGGTGGAAACATAAGAAGGAGGCGGAAATAACTTGGGAAACCGAGGAAAAGATGCTCAAATATTATCCGAACCTTTTTATGTGAAGTCGAGTTTCGGGGACGAAACCCAAATAAGGGGAGGTGATTTGTAACGAACCAAAATCCGGGTTTCGTTTTCAAATAATTAAATATTTTAATTAATATTATGGTGAAAATAATATATTAGAAATAAGTTGAAACAAGTGGGTTTCAAGTTAATAATGGGGTTATGTTAGTTTTTAACTAATTATAGAAATAAATGGGTGAAATAAAAGTGGAAGGGCCAAAAGTGTAAATAGCAAATTATGCAATATTTGACTCTTGGAAGTCAAAATTGACCTCACTTGTTGGTGGTGGGTCGTTCTTGAGCAAGAGAGAAAAAGGAGAAACGAGTTTGAAGCTTAAATCGTGCATTTGAGGCTTGTTTTGTGAAGGTTTTGGCTCACACATCACCTTCCTAACATCAAGTAAGTGATTATCTTCATTTGATTTCACTTTTGATTGTGTAAGTGTTTAGGTTTTGTAGAAATCCAAAAATATTGAATGCATGTGGTAAATTAGTGTTAGATTGTGGATAATCTAGCTTAACTAAAGTTAAAGAGTGTTGATTAACATCCTAGAACCCTTTGATTTTGATTATGAGAAGTTAGGGTTCATATGGTGAAAATTGGGGGTGTTTGGATCATGATGCTAGATTGTTGAATTAGTGATTATTAAGTGTTTAGGTGGTATTAGACACGAACACCAAATTGACCTAATAAAAGTTAGTGAATGAGAAATTAGTGTCAAGGTATTGGAAAAAAAACTCAAGTAGGTGAGTTTGTATTGAAAAAAGGGTGTTTGGTTATGGGGATAACCCAAACGGGTCAGTTTGGATTGGAAAATGAAAATTGGGTTGTGGACTCAATTGTAATGTGATTATGTATGTATGTTAGATTTCTAAACTAGATGTGTATGTTTAGGTAATCAAATTGGAAAGCTAGAAGGTGGTGCGGGATATTCTAACTCAAAATGTAAGTGTCTTTGCACTTACTTAGTAATGTTGATAAATGGTGGTATATGTGTTATGTGTGCATACCATGTGTAAATGAATTGAATGTGGTTATAGTGGAAATACCATAATGGTTATGTGAATGAATGTAGTTATAGTGATAAAACTATAATGGATATGTGTAAATGATATGAACGTTATAGTGGAAATACCATAATGGTTATGTGAATGAATGTAGTTATAGTTGAAATGCTATAATGGATATGTGCAATGAATGAATGTAATTATAGTGTAATACTATAATGGATAATGAGGTTATGATCCAAGAATCATAATGGATATGAGGTTATGATCTATGAATCATAATGGATATGAGGTTATGATCTATGAATCATAATGGATAGGAGGTTATGGTTAAAATACCATAACAGATATGAGGTTATGATCTAAGTATCATAATGGATATGAGGTTATGGCATAAGTGCCATAATGGATATGAAATGGTGAATATGAATGTTTTACGAAAAGAATGAAACTTGTAGTGGAAAATGCAACCGTTAAGAACCTTAATTGACCAAATGGGTGTAAACGGGTCAAATGGGTGAAAACAAGTGTAAATACTTGTTTGAATATGTTTATCGTCATTACTAACGATGCTATGTTAATGTGGTTATGTAGGGAAAGCTCCGATGTAGGTCAAAGTCAAGTCCAAGGCGTGGAGGGTTCTCGTATACATTTTTGTGTTTATTTGGGATTTAAAGGAAAATCCGTTAATGTGATGTAATTTGACACTTGAATTATGTTTTTGTTGTATATAAATGGGGTATGAAAGTTCTTGGTCAAAACCCATGTGTTGGGAATTTTTGGGTGTCATGTTGAAAGGCAAACTTGTTGGAAAATGGCTAAGTGTTAGAGCTGGGCTGAAAAGTAAACTTTCTGTTTACTGGACTTGTTCGCGGTACGCGAAAGACGGAGGGAAGTCTTTCGCGCCACGCGAAGAGTTGAGTACCGGGCAGCCAAATTTGGGGTTCTCGCGTACCGCGAAGATGGAAAGAAAGTTCTTCGCACCACACGAAGAACCTTTCTCCCGGTCAGGGTATTTGGGAATCTCTCGCGGTACGCGAAGGGAGTTCCCAAATCCTTCGTGATACGCGAAAGAGTAAAAAAAAATATTGTGATAATAGCTTCCGCGCGTTTAAATGTTTTATTAATTGGTTTTTTAATTGATAAATGCTAGTTCATATTAAGTTCATTTGATTGATGATATAATAACTATTTATAATTAAATAATAAGTAATTATATTTATTAATATAAAGATTAATATTTAATAGGAGAGAGAAATATAAAATCTAATATTTAATAGGAAAGAGGGGCGGAAAAATAAATGTAAGGAGTAACCAGAGAGTGACACGTAGGGGTGTTCAAAAAAATCCGAATCCGAAACCGAATCCGAATTATCCGAAAATCCGAATCCGAATTATCCGAAAATTCGGATATCCGAAATTTCAGATATCCGAAATTCGGATATCCGAATTTTCGGATTCGGATTCGGATAGTGATTTTCGGATATTTCGGATAGTTCGGATATCCGAATATCCGAAATATTATATTTATATATTTTTTTTAATTGTTTTTATTATTTAAAAATAAGAAAATTTGAATCAAAACCCGATATATTATATTTATATATTTTTATATGTATATTTTCTAATGTTTTTTAAGGTTTTTAATTGATTTTGTAATTTAAAAATATTATTTTTATATATTTTTTTATTTTTTTATATTTTCGGATATCCGTTTCACTATCCGAATCCGTATCCGAAATTTCAGATATCCGAAATTCGGATATCCGAAATTTCGGATACGGATTCGGATAGTGAAATCCACTATCCGAAAATTTCGGATATCCGAAATTCGGATATCCGAATTTTCGGATATCCGGTTTTGAACACCCCTAGTGACACGTGTCCCTCATGGTTTTCCTTTATTATATAGTATAGATGTTAGAAACTCATGTACTACACGGGTTAAATAAGTTTAATTGATGATTAACAAATTTTTGAATTAAAAAATTTGTAGATAAAAGTTGAAATGAATTATTAATTTAGTTGTTTAAAATAATGGAGTTGATTAAAATATAAAAACAGTGTTGATGATATAATAACTATCCATAATGCAAATTTATTTTCTGAAATTGATAAATAACGTCATAAATTATAACTATCGATAATTAATTTCATATTAAATTTATTTATTTATAATATAATAACTTTCCATAATTAAATTTATATTAAATATCTAAAAGTACATTCTTTTAATATCATTATTTAATAGAATAGAGAAGTTAGAAAATAAGAATGAGAAGACAACAGATGGTGACATTTGTCCCCTCATTTAATATGATAGAGAAACGAGAAAATAAGGAAGAGCAGACTCAAAAAGCGAATGAGACGTGTGGCGAGAAAAGATGAGCAGACTTTAAAGAGTGAGACGTGTGCTCTCATATTTATTATAATAGATATTTTAAAAAGTCACATGTATTACATCTATTTCTATTTTCAATTGCTGAAAATATATACAAGGAAAATTTGAACTTTTATTTCTTTTTATAATCACATTTCAACTATGATATCACTTACGTAATTCTTTCTATATACACTCTTCTTTTAAAAATATCATATCCTCTAACATCATACTTTTCCTTTTGTTATTTCTTTCTCCACTTTATATTTTTATGTTTGTTTCTCTCGTAACTAATACACATCATTAATCATAAAGCTTTATTCAATTTTATTAAGGATTATTGGATTTTAATAATCACATCTTTTACCAATTGGCCAATAATAATCCTAACTGAGAATATTCTTACCACCGATCCCTACTTTAAAACTATTTTTTTACATTGGACCCCCCGTTAAAAAAACTTAACGCCGTTAGAGTTTATATGACGTGGACATCTGCAAACCGCCGGAAAGTCGAGCCAAGCTAGCAGTGGTCTCGTGTTGGCTTTTGAAATTGGCTTTGGTGGTGTTTAACTGATCTCGTTAAACACGACCGTTGTCTCTGTTTGGACTTTCCGGACCCACGAGACCAGTTAAACACCACCAGAGCCAATTTCAAAAACCACCACGAGACCACTGCTAGCTTGGCTTGACTTTCCGGCGGTTTGCAGATGTCCACGTCATATATACTCTAACGACGTTAAGTTTTTTTAACGGGGGGTCCAATGTAAAAAAATAGTTTGAAAGTATGGACCGGTGGTAAGAATATTCTCAGTTGAGATTATTATTGGCCAATTGGTAAAATGTGTGATTATTAAAATCCAATAATCCTTTTATTAAATATAAAATATTTTGTATAGATTTATAGATAGAAAACTTTTTGCAATTCTTTTGTAAAGCTTCCTAAGTTATGCCATATTATGTAAGAGATTTATCCTATGTTAATCTTCTTAAGTTGTTTACGGTCTAAGACAAATGTTCTTATTCTAAGTAAAAACATCTATTCACTGTTGGTCCTGGAATTAGGTTGACGATTAATAATCTCAATAGATAATAAGAGATTTGTGGGAAATGAAAGATCAAGACAACAAAGAATAGATGTATATATAATGTAGAGTTGTATCTAATATTAAAGATTGCTTACGATGAATAACATTTCAATAATAAAACTCGCATATATCTCGCTCACTTAGAAAATATGTTGAAGTACTTAAAAGGGTAATCCACTCAATTGATATGTTTCTATTGAAGGTGATGGCTTAAATAGGCGAACCATCTCGTCAAGTTGGTCGAAGCGGAAATCTTGATTAGCCGTTTTTTCTGTATGATTTGGCCAAATTGTACATAAGTGATATGAGATCTTTTATCTTCTTAATATTATATGTTACAATCGGCCCATTTACAAAGATGTTGTGTCAGGATCTTTCTTATAGATAGTTGGACGTCATTTAATCCACGTCAGCTATATATTCAATGTAGTCTCTGAAGTTGAAGTTCAGAGGGTTCTGAACTTAAACTTCAAAGATATAATTTATGTCTTCTCGTTCATCTTTTTATTCAATATTTCATCTATTTTAAGGGGTTTACAAATGATAAATCCTAACAATCTCCTTTAAATATTGAAAAGAGATATACATTAAAAATAAATTAAACGTGAAATTGATATGTTTAATATTTTATAGGAAGGATGATAAAGTGGCTAGCTAAACGGGCAACAAGCTACGTCACAACCTCATTTGGATAGCAAAACTGATCCTACTATAAACAAAACTTTGGGTCTTAGGGGCCGAAAAATTACTACGCACGGCCCGTTGAACATTGTTAAGAAATTCCACAGCCTCCGGGGCTAGGAAACAAAATGTATAAAAAGCAAAAGCGATAAATATGTGTTGATTCTCTAAACAAGCTTTCTCGTGTTTAGCAACTTTGCCTGATTCGCCTTAAACGTAGCCTGGCTCACAACAAACCCATTGTCCCTAAGCCCCACAAGAAGGGACACTCTTGTAAGGTCCACACAAACGTGTTTCTCCCTGCCCTCCCAAACACAAGAATATCAGTTGGTCATAGAGTAGACCACCCTTCAAGTGGACCTGTTAGAAAGTTCATGGGATCCTCCTTTTTAGCAGAAATTCTTGCCCGCTTAATAACAACATATAGAACATCCCTAACCAATTCATTCAAGTATTTAAACCCAATCCATCACACACCCATAATTAGAGTCCAAAAAATCAATACGACAACCCCAAAGAATGTTGTCCAACAAATTACAAGATTGTGCCCTCGAGGCCACAAAAGCATATGCGATAACATCCTCAGCCGAACATAAACCCAAGCCCCTAAAACGGGTCAGAAGTGATGCCAACCTCCATTGATAATCCCCCAAAAAAGCACCCCCACAAACTATGATATCTTCGATCGCCCCCCAAAGGCACTTGTCAAAATCATAAACAACTTCCCCCACATACATAGGTTGGCACGTTCTCAGACCGAACAACAGCTTTGCGACTCCCATACACGAGCAGAGCAAAAGGAGCTCGCATTCCATAAGATGCTTTTTTTACAGCCCAACTACTGATAAACCCCGCATCCCGGGTAACGTCGCCCTGAAGGAGTTTCACACCCAGCACCGGCCCATCCAATCTCACATGAGAACAATCCATCATGCACCTACACCCCATTACACGACGGCTAAAAAACTTCTATTTTCTTGACGTTGAGTTTAAGGCCCAAACTGGGCCCTTCAAACCTGATAATAGCTAAAGGTTTTAGCTACCTCTTTAGCGTCTCCAATAATCGTACCATCATTGAGTTAGCAAGTATGGAAGAGAAGCTTGCAGCAATCCCTTATCCGGTGAACGTGCGGATGCAAAACTAAGGCAAAAAAGAAGAGGCCCCAAAGGGTCCCCTTGCTGAACCTAGTGGTGGACCAAATGTGATCATCCCCCTCATATAACCTAACCAGCTACCCATATAAAAAATCCAACCATAGGGAAATAGACGGCTATCGGGTCCGAACCTCTTGCAGGAGGGCCGTGCTATCCACCAAGTTGAAGGCATTGGAGAAACTGACAGTAAGCATAGCAAAGGATCCATCCGAATGAAACTCATTAGGAACATGTTCGCTCTATGGAGAACGACCTCTATCCCCACTAGGGACTCCCACCCCAAATTGAAAGTCGCAAAGATATTTAGCCGTCTCCTTCCCGACACCCCGCATAGCCACCTTAGAGACCATCATCCTCCATATTGAACCTATGTCAATAGGTCTAATCCGGTTGTCTGGTTTGAGCAACGGTGTAAGGGGGGCAGATACAACAAACTCCGTCAAAGCCCTATGGCACCTCCCCCCAAACATAAATTAACTACCAAAGAAATCGCCTTGAGTAACCCAATGTAGACCCCTCTCCACAAAAAGCATCTGAAATGTGTTGGGCCCTCAATATGCCCCTCCCACAAGAGGTCCCTTTGGGGAAAGATGTAACGCACCAAAGCACGGTATCAGCATCCACAACAAGAGGAGGCTCAGAAAGCAAAGGATCCATCCGAGTTAAAGGCATTGGAGAAACTGACAGTAAGCATAGCAAAGGATCCATCCGAATGAAACTCATCAGGAACATGTTCGCTCTATGGAGCACGACCTCTATACCCACTAGGGACTCCCACCCCAAATTGAAAGTCACAAAGATATTTAGCCGTCTCCTTCCCGACACCCCGCATAGCCACCTTAGAGACCATCATCCTCCATATTGAACCTATGTCAATAGGTCTAATCCGGTTGTCTGGTTTGAGCAACGGCGTAAGGGGGGCAGATACAACAAACTCCGTCAAAGCCCTAGGGCACCTCCCCCCAAACATAAATTAACTACCAAATAAATCGCCTTGAGCAACCCAATGTAGACCCCTCTCCACAAAAAGCATCTGAAATGTGTTGGGCCCTCAACCCTTTGGGGAAAGATGTAATGCACCAAAGCACGGTATCAACATCCACAACAAGAGGAGGCTCAAAAAGCAAGGAAACAGACATAACCGAAGGGGCGGGATGGGATACTTTGCCACCAACGCTTTAAAAGTATCCTTATTGAAAGGCGCAACCCCCGAAGAGCATAATACGACCCAACCCCCGAAGAGCATAATACGGCCCATCTGCATCCGCAAACATTGTTTAACAATGGTACACACTGCATAATTACCGAGCCCATGGACAAGTTCATCACGACACGAGGTCGCCCCCAAGGTTTGGGTAAAAAGCGATAGAATGAGCTCAGCGAAACCCTCTCCATCGCCCTAAGCTGTAAGCGACCACTGAATACTATGACATTGCAAAGACCACCTATTACCAGACTTGCGCTTCTAGGGGTTAGAAGGACTGAAAATGGTAACGTTCAACGTAGTTACAATAAATGTCTCACCCACGCCTCAATAGACTCTGGTATAGCCGCCACCTTACCCAAGGTAGCAGCTAAGGCCTGGGCAAATGCCATACGACAACTATGAGGGATGCTCTTAACAGTCGTGACAGGAAGAGAGAAGACACGGTCAAGGAGAACCCCGTCCACCCCCACCCCTCCTAAAGGAACAATTTTCCTGCCAACATGCGGCTTAGGAATCCCCACTATAAACTCCTCTGCATCTCCCGCAACCCATTTGAAACAGGCCATCCCATCCACATGGTGGCACGCTCGACGATGTGGTGTACTTACTAAACGAAAGCTAATGTAAAAACGTTTTCAAACATTTCAAGAAAGAGCACCCGAGATTGTTAAAGCTTTCAAGGAAGTGGCCTAGCGGAGACGTGAATCTCCTATGTCATTTGTATTATAACTAGTAATCTACCCCGGCACGTTGTGGCCGCTGCACGTCGCGACACATTAAGCAACGGACGCTAAACGTCTTCGAACTTTATAAAATAAAAAAGAGAAAAAGTAAATCGTTAAACAAATAAAAGTCTTCGAAGAAACAAAAAAATGAACACCAAACCACCTCGAAACCTTTAAAAAAACCTAAACTGTTAAAGAAATTAAAGACTTTCAAGAGCCACTCGTGTTGCGTTGCGGTGCGTAAACTCGCACGTAGCGGCACGTTAAAAACGTAATGCATCGCAAAAACTAATTTTGTAACTTTTTTATAACCGAAGTTAAATTAAATAATTTTTTAATAATAAATAAAAAAGTATAGTAATTGTTTTTATCAATCCTTTTAAAATGAAAATAGTTAAAAATAAATAAATAAAAAACCAACAAATAAATAACAATATTCATAAAGTATATTTTAACTCTTATATTGGTATTGATCTCAATGTTGTTAATAAAAAATATAATAAATCAAAAGGAGAAGAGAGAGGAAAAAAACAAAATTAAATATGTGTGCATCACTCACTTGTAACTTGTGCAAGAAGGTATGTGTGAATGTAGACGATCAGATTATGATTTCATAGAAACATAGGTCAAAAAAAGATAAAATAAGACTATGCATAAATGATTGTACCTTATGCATGACTTGTTGTCAATATAGTAATTGAATTATCGAACATATTTGTACAATAACAATACAGTATAATAAAATAACCTTAAATTTGTCACTTGTGTTTTACGGGTCTTTTACATGTCTAATAAACTAGAAAAGAATTTGTTAATTACGTATATTATATATATGTTAGTCATTTTTTGTATTACATATTTGTCTCGTATGTATTGTGTAGTATTACCTTTTATTGTATATGGTGGATTTTCTATTCAAATGATATACACATGAAATAAAAAAAATGCTAGTTTAAACTCATAACCGCACAATATGGTTTGTAGAGTGACGAAATCATAAGGCTTTTTTTTTTTAACGGCAAACAAACAGAGAATTGTCTAAGTACTCCGTACGGGGTGACCCATTGGCAAAAGGCCACCGCCGACTGGCCCAACCCAGCCGTACGGAGCCCTTAAGCGCCCCAAGTTATCTCCAGTTCCGGGGAAAACCCACCCGCCCGAAAGCCCACTGGTGGTAAAACCCGGACACCCTCGGGATCGAACCGGAGATCACAAAGATCCCGGTCTTCCTTCATTGAGCCACCATGTCTTTCCCAAAGTGATGTCAGTGGAGATAAAACCTGAGTCTTTTTTAGAGAATTCAAGCTTACTAACACTAGACGACTTTTTTACTTTGTAGAAAAACTCGAAAGAATAGAAATAGAATCTTTGCCCCCAACTCACACACCACCTTCTTCGTATTAAAGTTCTCACGTGCAAATATACTGCCCACGACTATTATCCACTTTTAATAATTAAAGGATGAGAAAATTAAGATAGTTATTTTATTTCATATATGTATTTATTTATCCAAAAAAATGTTTGTTACTTGTATGAGTAACACATGCCTTATATATGAATCCGCGCGTGTTGTCGCGTGATATACTGTGAAAAAGAAAATTAATGTCTTCAAAACTAAATAAAAGAGTTCATAACATTCAAAACCTTATATTAAAAAACGAAACCGTTAAAAAAGTTAACGTCTAAACAATGGTAATGATAGGCACGACGCAATGGCAGGGACGTTAACAACATTTATATAAAAAAATTAATATCTTCAAAACTAAGTAAAAGCGTTCATAACATCCACTTATGGTTACTCCATCTTTCTGGATAGGAGTCTAGTCTCATGGGAGTGCCAATAAACAACCAACTGTGTCACGCTCGAGTTGTGAATCTGAATATCGAGCTATGACAAACACTGTTGCTGAAATTATTTGGGTCACGCATTTGCCACGGGAGCTCCATGCTCTACCTCCTGACCGCCCTACATTACTTTGTGACGATCGAAGTGCTTTGTTCCTTACTTAAAATCCAGCCTCTCACAAACGTGCTAAACTTATTGATCTCGACTACCACTTTATTAGGGAACTTGTTACTTCTGGGAAACTACATACTAAGTTTGTTCCATCTAAGCTTCAAGTGACGGATATTTTCACTAAAAGTCTTCCGCGGCCGCAATTTGAAGTCTTTCGTGCAGGGAGATGTTAGACCTTCTTAATTATGTTTATATACTTTGTACTTAATTGTAACTATTCCATTCTTTGTGTATGTTTATGTAACTTTAAGTTCTATTTAAGATATCCGATTCCCAAATAATTCTTATAGTTATGGGTCAAAACCGAACTGAATCGCTTTGTGCACACCTCTAAAATCACTAATCTAAGTGTTGTGTTTCACGACGCATCACGCGGACACCCCACTAGTATACATCATATAAAGAAAAGAAAAAAAACTAGTATACATGGTATAAAGAAAAGAAAAGAAAAAAAAAGCTAAGTTGACCAAATGGAGTGGAGAAAAAAATAGTGACACCCTCCCATTTTATTTTTTAATTTGGAAACGACTTTTGTACATCTTGATGACTTATCTCTCTCGCACATATACCTGCATGTGTGTGAGTATATATATAATTATATATATTGATACTGAGAGAGGGAGGAGGGATGGTGGAGGGAGAGAGCAAGCGTCGCCGCAGCAACCTCTGACGCCATATTCTAAATAAATAAAGTGTGATTATGGTTTGATTAGCCCGATGTGATTTGGGTAGATGTTTATATGTAATGCATGCAAGCATTGACCAAGGTTTCATACTCTTTGTTTTCTTCGTTTGTTTGATCCCGATGCACAAGCTTTATTTTATCTTTATTAATTTTGTGTCACACAAGCAAAAATAAAAAAAAAATAGGTTTCTGCATCTTACATTGATGCATCTTTGGTTCGGTCATATGGTTCAAGCAGTCGGTTCGCCAGGCCTCTACCGGATTTTAGTTTTCAGTTAAAATTTGAAAGCAATTTGGTTTCTAGATAGTTCGTCACCTCATGTAGCAGACTCTGCAGCCAAGACTCGGTTCATGTGGTAAGCGAACTCGGTGACTACGTTGATGTGGCAAACGGACTCTGCATGGAATCAAACCGCCTCAAATGTTCATTTTTGTACTAGTGTTGTAGTCTAGTATGATTAGAATTGTTTAGTTATAAATAAAGGGTTGTAATGTTATATTATATTGATTTTATTATGTCAATAATTATAATAAACAGAAAAAGATCATTTTGTTAGGATCAAATTATGTGTTTATGTTCTTGAGTTTGATTTCAAATAGTGTGAATTCTTAAATTGTTGTTGCTAAAGCATGCTTTAACTGCGCGGTTAAAGTGAATTAGTAAAAATCTATTATGAATCTCGTTTTAAAATTTCTGGTTGCGTCATTATTTTTTGATGCATAAACAACAAAAGAAAATATAAATAATTGATGCTCCTATATATCATTTCTCATATATAAATACAAATGAAGCTACGCAAAGAGAGGATGGTTAAACACTTATTCTAACAAGTCTTATATGATAAAATATGATAATAGGTCAATGCAACATATCGAATCTCGAACTATTCCAAATCATGATCTCACATCCCAATAAAATAGAAAGCTTCAATAAAAATACAAGATAACAACTGATACACAAGTAATCACTCATACAATCCATTTTATATTCTTTTAACATGTAATCACTTAAAAAAATTAAGATAAAAATATAAGATAGGAATGGTAAAAGGGATTGCTATAGATACACCTGAAATTGTTATACATATAAATCTAATACAGGTCGTATTGAATCATACGATCAGCCCCCTTAATCAAACGACAAAAAATGTCACACCTGACATCAGTCACTCATGTTCACACACGGGTCGTAAACACGGGTCGTATAGTACCATACGACCCGTATTGTTGTTGAGTTATTTATTAGTTTTTGTTTTTTGATTATTTGACACGACGTATTATTTCTCGTTATGTGTGCCAATTATTTGACATGAAGCAGGATTCCATCAAAATTACTATATAAACCGTTATATGTTAAATCATTTAATCATTCAATTTTCTTTATTTATTTTGATAATCTATTAAGAAAAATCTCTTGAGATGTAATTGTGAGACTGCAACTATCTATGACATCCCGAAAACCCGACTCTCGTAATGGGTCGGGGGACGGGCCGTATGAAAGTTAGAAAGAAGGAAAGACGGGGTTTTGATCCAACCAACTCTTTCCTGGGAACGCTAGGGGTGTAAACGAGTCAAGCCGCTCGCGAGCTACTCGATATCGGCTCGCTAAAAACTCGAAACGAGCTGAGCTTAAACGAGCTCGTGCCAGAGCTCGAGCCTAAGAATAAGTTTGTTTAATAAACGAGCCCGAGCCCGAGCTTCCCTTATCGAGCTCGAGCTTTGCGAGCCTTAACGAGCCTTTTATTTATATAATGTTTTTAACATATTTAATATATTTATAAAATAATAATAATAATTAGTATATATAAAATTAAGATAAATATAATTAAATAATATGTATTATGTTATATATAAAAACTATAATAAAATTTATATAAAAATAATTATAAATATATATAAATTAATTAATATATAATAAACGAGCCGAGCCCGAGCTTCAAAATTAGAGCTCGAATCGAGCCGAGCTCGAGCTCACAGTAAGTTAAACGAGCCGAGCTTGAGCCTAGTCAAGCTCGGGCTCGGCTCGTCTCGTTTACACCCCTAGGAAACGCTTCTGTTGGGTGTACTACTCCGGGACGATACCACTCTTGTATACAACAACCACTTCCACCTAATTACAATATCAACCCCTCAACTATTCTAAACTTGTTTCTAACTTAACAAACTTACTTAGGAAATCTTTAAGGCATCTTTCTAATCCATCTAATTGCAATATCAATCCCTCAACTATTCTAAACTTGTTTCTAACTTAACAAACTTACTTAGGAAATATTTAAGGCATCTTTCTAATCCAAGTTACTATAAGTGCAAGTTCAACCCTCTAACTTTGCAAGGTGAATTCATAACCCTTCTTTTGCGGTGGAAAATATACTCGTATTCAAACTCTATATCAATACTATTATCATACTACAAGGTTTTCATACTATTCAATAAAAACTTTTTGTATTTTTAAACTTAAACGAGGTCGTACACAATCTCTACCACACCATTAACTTTTAGCCGACGAGAGTGTATAAATAGATCTATTGGCCTGACAAGCTCATCTAGTCCTTCAAGTTGATGAATTATGTTCAACTTAAAAGGAGTTGGGTGTACAGAAACTGCATACTATAATAACAGTTTGGGTATGATGCGTTCGGATGGGGAAACTATTCTAGTCACTAGGGTTGGTCGTGTACTCGATATATGAAAGTTTAAATTACTTGTATTGAAATTGTTTATGAATCCTATACTATTATTCTATGTTATATCTATTTAAACTTATGTTCTCACCAACTTTTTACTTGACATATTTTAGCTTGTCTTTTCAGGTTTTGAAAACTAAATTGCTGCTTTGATCACGCTAGGATTTTGAGGACCCGTGCTTTATTAGACTTAGCTTGATATTAACAAAAAGAAGACTTATTTGTTTTATTTGTCTTGTTTTGTAAGACCCCAACCCGGGCATCCTACAGTTGGTTCTCATAACGGGTCATTTTCATTTAAAACGCATTTATTGCAACTCAAACTACAGCGGAAGTCTTTCAAAACTCATTTACTAATATTTAATGTCATCAAGTTTACCTCACGAATGCATGCACACCAATCCGAGTAACGCCGCTTCCAAGCCAAGATACGTCAACTCTATGCTTACCTGCAAACAATCTAACGTACACACAAAGTCAGCTACGCTAAGTGAGTTCTAATAGTTTAATTTAAACAAAAACCATCATGTCATATTCATTAGCTTATCCCACTCAGGACCCTCCGGTCCTTCTAAATTATTCTTACAATTTATTAACAAATAGTTAACCCCCTTGTCATCCCACAACATCCCATAACCGTTTATCACCCGAGACTCAGCTCGTACTACCAATAATAATAACAACGTTACCATCACTTCGACATAGACTCAACATACTATACTGATAACTCATACTCAAGAACAAGCATTAACTCGACTCTTAGTTAACACAACATACCCTAGACATTAACACACTCGGCCTTAACCAAGGCGCTCACAGTTAACTGACACGACACTTATACACGTCACGTCACAAATCCTGACTCAACGGTCAGTCTAACTCTACATATTGCAATAGTAGCATCTATACTTCACACTAACGTTACCACATCAATATCATCACATAAATATCATCACATGCATAATAATTATAACTCTACGTTTGCATGCAATTCAACACCTCATAAATATACTCATAATCACATATCTCGTCACTGCACCCTCGTCAGGGCGTTCAACACACCCCGAGCTCATCACTAACCTGTTAAATAAATGTCACCATTGGTGACTTCCCAACGAACTCCATCCTTCACAAATCCCGTTTGCCATGTCGTATAGACAATGATTCAAACACGCCATACAAATATAAAGCACAAAATATCACACACCATTTACTTGACTCGTTAACTACACCTGCACCTTGCACATGACACTAGGACAACATATACCCCACATGAAATCATAAGCCTTTAGCTTTAAGCCTGACTCTCCCCGATCTACCCTTATCACATCACATATTAATAACTCAAGCCCTTAGCTCACATATTTCTATAAACACACCATAGACCCTACGACTCCTTAATAATCATTTTATACTCAAACGTATCGGGTTAGAACCCGAAGCCCTTAACACGATTAATTATATTAACACCTCATGAAAGTATGTACGATAGCCTCAAAACAGTAAAACATTTAAAAAGGGGGATTAGAAACTCATTGGTTTGACGATCCCCACAAGCACTGCAACGCTTCCTCGTGCGAACCCGAACCTGTTAACGTGTTATCACACAGTTAGTGTACATTCTAACCACGTGTCGTTTCTATTTAGATATAAATGACTCCACTTAATCTGGGTTATCCTGAGCCCGTTTAGAATCTGCATGCATGCTTACATGACATGCCACGTATTAGTCTCGTGGGTTACGAGTACCCGAGCCGAGATCCCCCTCCCCATGCACGTCCAAAACCCCTCATGCGCACCCCCAAGATCACTAAACCCATTTTCGGTGCAATCACATCACCTTTATCGTGCACCGTCGTGAACCACCACGCTACCCACCGCCATGCGCCACCTCTAATCACCACCATGGTCGAGCCCTTGCTACCGGGCACTACCGATTCTCGCCATCGCTATGTCCACCTTGGCTAGTTCCATCATCCCCGGTTACTGTCGAGCTCACCGCTCCTGCTGTCGCGTAAACACCACCATCATCGTCTCACGGCCGCCAAGAACCGCCGCAGTTGCGCCCCCACAGCAGCTCGTCATCCCTCATCATATCCTCCGCCTCGTCTTTGGCACTTACTCTCTCTCTCTCCCTTTCTCGCTTCCTTTCTCCCCGACTGCCGACTACCGTCCTAGCGGTCACCACCTTGCTCCTCCCCTGTCGGCCGATACCACCATGCACCACTACTACGCCACTGACGTTGCACGCTACACATCGTAGCTACTACGACCGTCGTCGCCTTCTCCAACTATATCAAGCTGTGACTAAACCCTAATCTATACCATGCAAGAACACGTGTGAGAATGAGAGAATCACAAACGAGAATTACCTTTGTGCGATGTAGAACTCTTGGATCAGAAACAGCCGTCCCCACCACCTCACCTTTCTTCTCCAACGTCTCCCTCCTTGCTCCCCTGTGTTCTGCCATTCACACACCACCTAGGCCACTCGGCCTAGGTTTTCTACTAAAGGGGTTTAAATATAACCCGTTGTTACATCTAGGCCCTTGCATTATTCTTGATCACGCGTTTCTGGTTTGTATTGAACATTACACGGCTAACCGGCCCTCCCCCTTGGTGACTGATGTCCTTACGTTCTGTGCACTAACTATGTTAGTACACCCGTTTAATAAATATTCGGATCACCCCCGACCCGAACAATTAGCTTACGGTTTTCGAGATGTTACATGTTTGTTTTGAAATTCAATATAATCAACTATTCGGTTAATTTAATATAAATTTCTTTTAATAATGTGTAATGATTCAATTTCTCCGCTCCCCTGTGTATAATCCGCCTTGGTGAAGGTGTAACAACTATCTAAATCCAGTGTCAAAAATTCCACCGGATGTCGTAGATGTCTTCTGGATGAAGCTTGATTATTCACCTTGTTTTATAGATGATAATTTAAAAATCGGCATCCAGAAAGAAATGGATGTTGTGATTAAACATTTATTGGTTCGAGCGGAGCCGGTAAAAAGATCTTTGATGTCCAGGATTGAATCGGTGATAAATCCCGGTAAAACAAACAACAAAGCGCCTAAAATCCAAACGCATACTCGTGGGCATCCAAGAAAGGATAGCAACAAGCAGAAATCAAGGACCCTTCCAGGCATAGTTTATACATGAACCAACGACTAGACATCCAGGACCCTGCTAGGCATAGTACATACGTGAACTAACAACAAGACATACATGACCTTACCATTTTAGTCGTGATGTCTAAGCACCCCTCAATGCAACACAACGAGTCAATGTCTTCTAGAGTCTGATTGTAGGTATACGTGATTGAGTTATTATATATAATGGGTATGATAAGTTCTTTATTTTTTATAGGTTTTATGAAGAGAATTAATGATGATAAGGTTGGTTTTGTTGGTGGAGTGGGGTAGGGTGATGGTGGTGTAAAAACCAATATGAGGGATTATAGCTATGTTGAAACGGATGGATGAGGATGATAGTAACAATGATGAAATGATGGTGTTGTATAAACTTATGGATGAAAATGGTGGTCAACTTTTAGAGGATGAACACATTGATGGTGATTAGAGATGATTGTGAGAGGTCAGCGATGGTGGAAGGTATTTACGGCATTGGTAGAAGGGTGGATAATGGTGGTGTTAGTGTTTGTTGAAATCTATAGCAACTCAACAAAACAAACTTTGAAACATTTAAATCCCACCAACAAGGATTATGGAGTTTTAGGAAACATAAAGAAGAATCACATATGTTTTGAAGTCGACCTTATAAGCACTAAAGAGGCAATGTCTTCTAGAGCAAGAGGCAATGATTTCATAGGGCCATCACAACAGTCTACCACGTGCTCATTTACCAAGGGAGATGAAGAAAAGAACAACTATATATGCTTTAGTGACTGGATTCCATCCATCTTACATCTGTACATCTCAGGTACAGATGACGTATTGGCTTATGGTAATTATGGTTTGCCGGGCTGTAGCTGTTGGATTAGGGTATAATGAAAATCAGTGACGCTATTTTCAGTCTGAACTTATAGCAGAGTTGGATGAATATGCAAATGAATACATGTTTATCTTTCAAGATTTCTATGATATACATAAAACCTTAGAGTGGAACAGTCTGGTTATGGCTTCGCGTGATTATTGGATGGTGATGCCGCTCGCGGAGCCCTGATTGTTAACAGGTTTGGTGTGATCTACACTACATAGCCAAACCCAATTCTACCACATTTTTTCCTCTATGGTCATCTCCTAAAGATCTCATGCCTCGTCAATTTATTACAATTGCTTTGTTAATACAAACCATTTTACTAGAGTTCGGTTAGATAGGGATTATCAAATGCCCATACCAAGTTACTATTCGAGGCGTTTCAAAATGCTGGGTGTTGCAAATTGCGAGGTCATGTACAAGACATGTATCAAAAACTATATATCAAAGCCACGAAACCTGAAAATTAAAATAAGGAGCCTATCGATTTATTTTGAACCGACAAGAGATGACTCTTAAAGCACAGTTGTAACCGCAATTCATATACATTAACAAAAACATATGTTTTAACAATGTTTCACAGTGTTTTCTTGCAAGAGCTTTCACGTTGTTTTCTTTGTTTGGATGTTATATTCAACTATTTGCATGTTATTTTGCTTTCTACTGCTTGTTGCTTGTTTAGATCTATAAATTTTCTAATATCAGGAATAACTAAGATCAAAAGCAATGTTATACTTTATGCAGGCTATTTCACTTGTAAATGTTGTAGGCATATAAAATATTAAAAACCCCTTATATCCCAATGCATCACCATACGTTAAAATCCATACTAATTTCTTCGTTTACGTATTCCCTACTAAATTTCTACTCCAAATTCTATGGACGAGGAATCAATCCGAAGTAACTGCAATTCATACATGTAACAAAAAATCAAAATTAGAAACAAATGTCAAAATTCCAAAAAAAATATCAAAACTAATACGAAAGGGTCAAAATTCCAAAAAATAAAATAAAAATCAAAAGGACTATACGAGTCGTACAGCACAATACGACTCATATGATTTTTACCATACGGGTCATTTGATATTATACGACTCATATATCAAGGGGCTATGTAAAAGGAAAACAACCCGTTTCACCATTACGACCTTCATTTGCACGATTTTAGATGACGGTCGTATCAGAGATTATTTTTTGTTTTTCATCTTAAACAAGTAAGTACTCAATCTAGTTCTTCATTTTTTTTCTTAGAAAAGTTGCATAATTGGGCGAATCATCAAGGAATATGACCCGTATAGGTACCATACGGGTGTATTCTTCGGTTCATTCAAAGGAATACAACCTGTATCGGTACCATACGAATCATATTCCTTTTGGGGATTCTAGAGGAATACGAGTCGTAAGGTGTTATACGGGTCATATTCCTTTTGATGATTCAAGAGGAATATGAGCCGTAAGGTGTTATGATGGTCGTATTCCTTGTTTTTCCATGAGGCATACAACCCGTAAAGCATTATACGGGTCGTATGCCCTTGAAAGCATTATATGGGTCGTATTCCCTTGACTTCGTTTTTGGAAATTTTTGAATAATTTTTTTTATTTACGTCGCGTAAACATTCTAGTATTGATGCTCGACCCGATACCAAACCCGAGGATTAGCCACAGTTTGTAGACCCGTATCCGCATATAAAGGTGTGTAATATATAACCGTGTCATATAATCAATCTAAGTTAATATTTTACGTTGTTATTACCATATCTAGTTTTATTTATAGATAGTTTTAGTCTTTTAGAAATTTTTTTTATTCATATTTCGTGTTTTAGATAAGATTTCCCGTTTCCTGATTCTTGGTGGATTATCATAACTTTGATTTTAATTAAAAAAGAAATTCTAACCTAGCTCCACATCACATTAAAATTAGGGTTTCAAAATTAACTAATTATATTTTTTTTAAATATTTTAAAAAATTACCTCACTCTACCTAATACTTTGGACATTAGAAAAACTTAAAAATGAAACTACTGTATATATTGTACTAAAAGAAGAGTCCAATATTACAAAATTAGTGGCGCTATATCCGGACTGAACTTATAGCAGAGTTGGATGAACACGCAAACAAATACATGTCTATAAATTTTCTTTTTTTTTTAACGGTGATCATTGAATGTTGTGACGTCGCACCCCCCGTCACATGGGAGAGCCTCGTCCAACTTCGGTCAATATGTTGTCTTAACCGGGCCCACTTGGCGTCAGCGTTGTAGAGCATCCAAGGAAAAATCCCACCTAATACGGCCCCTTCCGAGCTTGAGGGAGAGCCGAGGCTCGAACCCTGGATCGGCGTGGGTAAAACCCAGTTTCATCAGCCTAAGCTAGGCCTCATTTGCATGTCTCTAAATTTTCTAATACCATGAATAACTAAGATCAAAAGCGAATTTATACTTTATGGAGGCTATTTCACTTGTAATGTTGTAGGCGTATAAAATATTGAAAACCCCTTAGATCCCAATGCTTTACCATGACACCATACATTAAAATCCTTACTAATTTCTTCGTTTACGTATTCCCTACTAAATTTCTACTCCAAATTCTATGGACGAGGAATCAATCGGAAGTAACTGCAATTCATACACTATAACAAAAAAAATCAAAATTAGAAACAAATGTCAAAATTCCAAAAAAATATATATATATACATCAAAATTAATACCAAAGGGTTACAATTCCATAAAAAAAATCAAAAGGACTATACGAGTTGTATAGCACAATACGACTCGTATGATTTTTACCATATGGGTCATTTGATATTATACGACCCATATAGCCAGGGGCGATGTAATAGGAAAACAACCCGTTTCATCCATTACAACCTTCATTTGCACGATTTTAGGTGATGCCCATATCAGAGATTATTTTTCGTTTTTCATCCGAAACAAGTAAGTACTCAATCTAGTTCATTTTTTTCTTAGAAAAGTTGCATAATTGGGCGAATCATCAAGGAATACGACCCGTATAGGTACCATATGGGTGTATTCTTCAGTTCATTCAAAGGAATACAACATGTATCGGTACCATACGAATCATATTCCTTTTGGGGATTCTAGAGGAATATGAGTCGTAAGGTGTTATACGAGTCGTATTCCTTTTGGAGATTCAAGAGGAATACGAGCCGTAAGGTGTTATGATGTCGTATTCCTTGTTTTTCCATGGCTCAAACAACCCGTAAAGCATTATACGGGTCGTACGCCCTTGACTTCGTTTTTGGAAATTTTTTAATATTTTCTTTTTATTTACGCCACGTGATTCTAGTACTGATGCTTGACCCGATACCGAACCCGAGGATTGGCCACAGTTTGTAGACCCGTATCCGCATATAAAGGTGTGTAATATATAAGCGTGTCATATAATCAATCTAAGTTAATATTTTACGTTGTTATTTACCACATCTAGTTTTATTTATATATAGTTTTAGTCTTTTAGAAATTTATTTTTATTCATATTTCGTGTTTTAGGTAAGATTTCCGGTTTCCTGATTCTTGGTGGATGATCTTAACTTTGACTTTAATTAAAAAAAAACTAATCTAGCTCCGCATCACATTAAAATTAGGGTTTCAAAATTAACTAATTATATTTTTTTAAAATATTTTAAAAAAATACCTCACTCTACCTAATAGTTTGGACATTAAAAAAACTTAAAAATGAAACTATTGTATATATTGTACTAAAAGATGAGTCCAATATTAATACTGAAAATAAAAATAACTTTGATACACACATTAATCTCGTATGTTGGATTTTCTTTTAAATTGCCTTGTTCATTGGCTACTGCCTGATCAACTGGAATACAAATTAATATATAGACATATTGTTCACATTTGATTATCCATGGTATAGGCTACACCTAGCAATTAAGTTAATATTTTATGAGTTTAAGATTTTAGAATAAATTATATATAATCTAGATACGCATATCATGAATTATTTGTGATCATCTAGATCCAATCAATGGGTTTCTTGTAGATGCTGACAAAATTATCGACCATATTAAAACTATTTTAGAGTTGACACATTGGTTTAATTAAAAAGGCTAAACTTGACCTACTCCTCGTCTATCACTATCATCCAACTCTCTCTCTCTCTCTCTCTCTCTCTCTCAATCTCTCAAAATTGTCAAAAAGTGTAACAATTTATGGATCAAAGTGTAAAAAGATTGTCATTCAAAACTTTGAAAAAATGTACACAAAGATATAAAATTTTATGCATCAAGACATGTGTAACACTAAATCATTCTTGATATTTTTTATGTAGATATACGTATCAGGAGGCTTTAACGATGTTCAGGGTGGGTGATCGTATAGGGCCCACATTCTAATGGGAGCCTAAAATTCTTTTTTTCTCATTTAGCTACCGTAAGTCGATTAACATATATAAAACAAAGTATAAACTTATTAGTAATTACATGTTTCAAGAAAAACTTAATGGATTGACAATGCTATTTATTGAGACCGATTATTTAAAAAGTATGAATTATGAAGGGTTGACCAACAACTTTGCGGACAATCTCATGATTCGTTTAACTATGTAAAATATATCATTTGCTACAGTAAGTTTTTGTTTTATTTATAGTTAATATTGTCGCTTTATTGAATTTTTTATAAGTTTATATTTTAAGGGGACCAGTTTTGCTAGTCGCACGGAGTATCCGAAATCTCATGACAGCCCTGATATGTATGGAGATTATTGTAGAAAAGAAATTTTATGAGTCACACAAAGTGAACAAATTGGTGGACATACATAACTGTGTTGCCAAGTTATATGTGCATATATTGTGTTAAGAACCTAATTAATCAAATTTATATATGTAAGATGTTGTATGTGACTTTTTTGTTAAAATTTACAAGTATGCTATAGCTTTGAGAGCTTGATTCTCACAAAAACAAAAAAGTCATTAATAAATAACCTTGATTTCATAGTTTGACATTAAGGACTGAGCTTCACTAAATAACATTAAGAACCTTGACTTTTACCTATATGATATTGAAACACTTGATTCTTAATTGTATGATGCAATATTTTCATAACGGGACCGGAAATTGAACCGGCCGTCTTAGAGGGTCACTGATCGAAACGATCGGACCGGCTGTACCAGATTTAATAACCCGATGATGTTATAAAAAATAATAAAATAAAAACTATGTATATATATATAAAATATAAAACATTTTTTGTTTGATGTGAATTTGTAATTTTAATTTTATATGAAGGTTTAAATAAATAAAATATGTAACTTTGAAATTCTAAACTAATCAAAAAAATGAGATTTTTAAGAAAAAAATTTAAAAAAAATTGAAGTCCGGTCTGACTCCGATCCGGTTCACTAGTCCTACTAGTGACCAACGGGTTCAAATGAAAACGGTTCAACTACATACAACCGTACCGGTTATATGTCTAGTTTTCAGTCTGACCAGTCCGGCTCTAAAAACACTGATCGTTGTACTGAGAACATAGATTCTCACATAGTTGGAATTGAGAACCAAGATTCTTACATTCTCACAAATTAGTGATTAGATTAAAACACAAGCGTTATGAACATTGGTTGATCGATTAATCTTTTTACACATATTTTTTTAAATATATTTTTATTTTCAACCTTATACTATATATAATATACGATTTTAGCTTATTTTATTTTCTATTAATTTTGTTTTCCTTTAATAACTTTGTTCATTATTTTTTTTCCAAAACACGTTGCTTTTAAAATTTTTTTGTCAACATTCCGATATTATTTTTTTTAAATCAGAGTTTTATTCAAAATCGAGTTTTTTTGTATCGTTTCCTATAGCGAGTGTCATTACCGTTGTGATACTATGACGATCCGAACCTATTATAAGCGAACATCATTGTCGGTATTGATATTATCGGAAGCAGTGTCGGTATTTGCTTTTATGGTTTTCGGCGACCCTTACCGGTAATTTTTTTATTTTGTTTTTTTTCCTTTTTTATTATTTAGTTTTATGTTTCTCTTTTATTAATATTATTTTTACTGTTACGCATAGGTTTCATTTAAATTATATTAACGTTGGGTCTGACACCCGCCACTTAGCACGAGATAACCATCTAGTTTACATTAAGACTAGAGTTCTCACAGATTTACATGAAGATGTTTAGACGATGGACTATTGCCCTTTCAATAGCTTGACTTTCAGTTTCAGATTTGAAAATTAAATAAATGAACTCTACATATGAACCATTCGGTCCATCAGAGAAAAAAAAATATCATAAAATTGCATAACCATGTAAGACGAGATTTAATATGTGGCTCTTATAATTATTTATCTTATTATTAAATGATCAAATATAATTATTCATTTATTTAATAACCTATGGCTAGAAATTAGTCGATGGGCCTAATTACACTTAATGGGCCACTAATGAATTTCCCCTTGAGTGTACATATAAATAGAGAGATTACTAGAGGAAATAGACTAATCATCAAGAATCGATTAATCTATTCTATCACCCTAAATCGCCCCTCTCTCTGTGCTAAACCGTGAGCTCTCAAGAACTCACCTAATACTATCCTAATCGTACATCTTAAACGGAAACCCGATCCAGATTAGAGATCAAGTCGTCTTCCCTATCATCTGTGAACTTAACAGGTATGTTTTAATATATTGTTTTCCATTACATAGTCACAAGAACTGATCAACATGTGATATCAGAGCAGATGTTGATAAATCAGTTCTTGTTTCTTTACCTAATCTGGAATTAGAGTCGGAGAACAAAAGTTCTGTTAAAATCCATAAGAAAATCGTTTTTAAATTAACCTTCACGGTTTTCTGTTTTACAAATAATATCATGTTTTTTTATCTCTAAACCCGAGATCATTAATATTTTCGAAATCTGTTTAATATAATGTTCAAGATTTCGATTTCGGTCCTTAATCTGATATTATTGAAGAACAGTTCATAAACTGTTCTTCGTGTTCATCCTTAATTTTTGATGAAAATTCCCTTAATTTGGGATGAATAATGAATTTGATTATGTTTCCTAAAATTGTGTAACTTTATCTCCAAGTTTTCACATTAAAATATTAATTTTATCATTTTAAATTATGAAACTTGGATATACTTAACACCTAAGATATTTTTGAAATATAAAACATAATCAAATCCCTTAATTTTCGCACATTGCTTAACCGGGTCAGTCTTCACGGTTTTGTTTCACGGTTTTGGTCTTCACGGTCCATGTTTCACAAGTGTGGTTTACGGGTCTTAAACTTCACAGTTTAACTGTTCACGATTTAAACAGTTCATGGGTATCTCAGTTCACGGTTTACAGTTCAGAGTTCAAATTCACGGGTTCTACAGTTTACGGTTTACCTTCTGGAGCCGTGAACCTTATAGAAGCCGTGAACTTTTGATGAACCATGAACCCTCACTGCCGTGAACCCTTACATTAGCCGTGAACCCTTAATAAACCGGGAACCATTATTGAACCGTGAACCATTATGGAACCGTGAACCCTTAAGGAACAGTGAACCTAGCCTTATATGTGCCTAAAATTTTTCGCGCTAATAGGGGGTTTGCTATTAATAAATGCTTTAGTTTTAGTTTTGTTAAACCTTAAAATTAAATGTTTTTCAAAACTTTAAAACTTACTTGAATAACACATAATGCTTCACTTCTGCCCAAAGGTGATGTGATGCATGTGTATACTTATTTAAGCTAAAATAAGCATTACAACTTGGTGCTTGTCATGATATTAAATAGAAAACATGATAAACTTAAATAACACCTAAAGTTTCACTTCTGTCCAAAGGTGATGTGTCACGCTTATAAAGTTATTTAAGTCTAATTAAGCACTACTTTGCCTAAAATAACTTAGTGTTTCTACTTCTGTCCAAAGGTGATGTGTCACACTTAGTTTTCGTGAAGCTAATTATGTGCGTACTAAACAAATGTTTCACTTCTGTCCAAAGGTGATGTGTTACATTCTTACTGCACATACTTAAAATTGTTCCTAATACTAAACAACTGTTTCACTTCTGCCCAAAGGTGATGTGTTACATTGTTTAAGTAGAACCTAATTAATCTATTATTTTGGTGATTATAATAGATATTTATCACAGCTTCATTAATATAATGGTCCTTAAATTCCGCCTGCCTTAGTTTAAGTTACCCCATAGATACTCTAAGTTCTTCTTTAGCAATTAGTATCTTATTCTTTCTCGTATAAAATCCACTGCAGCCCCTAACTTGGGAATCGAAACTTTGAATGGCACGAACTTCTCTGCTTGGAAAGATTCCCTGATGCTGTCTCTCGGCTTGATGGAATTCGATCACGCACTCGACAAGCCTGCACCTGCTGATCTTACTGAGAAAAGCACTGCTCAAGACATTATCAAGCATGAGAAGTGATCAAGGTGTAACCGCATGGCTCTTGTCCTAATGAAGAACTTAATCAGTCTGATCATCAAAGGAGCTATACCTGATTCTAAAGATGCCAAGACTTATCTAGCTTCTGTGGAGGATCAATTCAAGGGAACTTCTAAGGCGCATGCTAGTACTCTAATTCTGAAGCTGGTGACTTCAAAGTATGACGGGATTAGCGGTATTCGTGAGCACATCATGATAATGAATGACATGTCCCGTAAGCTTAAGGGATTAGACATGGAAATCAGTGACGGTTTTCTAGTTCACTTTATCATGACGTCTTTTCCTAAGTCTTTTGAAGCTTTCAAGATCAACTACAACACAAAGAAAGACAAGTGGACGATGAGTGAGTTGATTGCAATGTGCGTCCAAGAAGAAGAGCGTCTGAAGCTAGACAGACCGGATGTTGCTTATCTCATGGCCGCTGATTCAAAGAAGAGGAAGGGCATAATGTCCAGAAACAAGATGCAAATGGTGCTTCCAGCACTAAGAACTTCAAAGGGAAGTCTCACTGCAAGTTCTGCCGCAAGGCTGGACATAGCCAGAAAGACTGCCCGGACTTTAAGGAGTGGCTGAGCAAGAGAGGTAATCATCTTTATATGATACTTGAGTCCTATAATTTAAATGTTCCAACTAATACATGGTGGTTTGATTCTAGTTCTATGGTTCATGTAACCAACTCTTTACAGGGATTCCTTACAATCCAGAAGCTGGAAAGAAACCGAAGAAGTGTTACCATCTCTCGATTTAATTATGAAAGCTATGTATAATGGAGAAGAACTAGTTGTCAAAACTATGGGAACCTTAAAATTAATTATGAAAACTGGTTTATGTATTAAACTTTATGATACCTTATATATTCCTGAGATTACTCGGAATCTTGTATCAGGACCAAAATTAGACATTGACGGTTTTGTTTGTTCTCATGGTCATGGCAAACTTTCTATTATGTTAAATTCTCAAATGTTTGGACATGGTTATCTAGATGATGGTCTCTATAGATTAGAACTAGATGATGATTTTTCCAAGTCTTTGTTATCATATAATATTAATGAAAACTTAACAAAGACTAAACGAAAACGAGACTTAGAAGCTTCATCTATGTTGTGGCATCAACGCTTAGGCCACATTTCACGAGATCGTTTATCTCGTCTCGTGAAGGATGAAATGTTACCATCTCTCGATTTCAATGATTTTGGAATATGTGTCAAATGCCTTAAAGGTAAAATGACATCAGCAAATAAGAAAGGTGCCACTAAGAGCTCTAATTTATTAGAACTCATTCACACTAATATTAGTGGCCCTTACCCCGTTACTGGTATAACATGACATACTTCATTTATCACTTTTATTGATGATTATTCTCGTTATATGTACTTGTATCTTATTAAATAAAAATCTGAATCACTTACGACTTTTAAAGATTATAAAACTGAAGTTGAAAAACAACTTGATCTTCAAATGAAAGTTGTGAGATCAGATAGATGAGGTGAATATTATGGCAGACATACTGATGTGGGTCAGGCTCCTGGTCCATTTTATGAGTTTTGTAAGAGCCAGGGGATCGTGAACCAGTACACCATGCCCGGTACTCCTCAGCAGAATGGTGTTGCTGAGAGAAGAAATAGGACCCTAATGAACGTGGTACGCAGTATGTTAGCCAACTCAGGTTTACCCTTATTCCTCTGGACCGAGGCCTTAAAAGCAGCTGTTCATATACTTAATAGAGTTCCTTCAAAGTCTGTCCCTAAAACTCCTTATGAACTCTGGACAGGAAGGAAACCAAGTCTTAGATATATGAAAGTATGGGGATGTCTTGCCGAAGCTAAACTCTATAATCTTTTCTTAAAGAAACTTGACATGAAAACCGTCACTTGTTACTTCATCGGTTATCCCGATCACTCAAAGGGTTATAGATTCTACTGTCCTTCTCACGTCACTCGTATTGTAGAAACCAAGCATGCCAAATTCCTTGAGGATTTTAAGGTCACTGGGAGCAATGAAAATCCTTATCCAGATTTAGAAAAAGTACAAGACGCGGGGGGAGAGATACGTCGCTTACCCTAACTCCGATTACTCCTCTTGTACACCACGTTGCACCGCACGTCACTGCACCACTTCCTCCTTCTTTAGATCTTAATGCTACTCCTTTTATACCAGAGAATGAAGGCACATCAAACGACCGACATGAAGACAATGTCGAACCCGAAAATCAACTCACGAGGTCGTCTAAGTCTAAAAGGCCTACTAACTTTGATGATTTTGTTACTTACCTGACTGAAGATGAAATGGATGCCGGAAAGTTTATAGATCCTACTTTTTATCATGAAGCCATTAGCAGTGATCAGTCTTCTAAATGGAATAAAGTCATGATTGACGAGTTTGACTCCATGAAGAAAAATGATGTTTGGGATTTAGTTGAATTACCCAACGGTGCTAAACCCGTAGGATGTAAATGGGTATACAAAACTAAGCTAGATCCGGTCGTTGACCACGTTTGACGGATCCGGATTTCGAAAAAAATCCGGTTTGTGCACTTCTCCCAAAATTTTACCATATAGTTTACAACGAGCCTTTTGCGAACCGTTCGACATTTCGCATAAATCGAAATAAGTCCATATCTCTTGGTTTCGGGAGCAAGGAAGTACTCTCACCACCATGGCATCGCTAGTAGAACCACCAACCAAATTTTGAGTGCTTAAGCCTTGCGGAAGCGGAAGCCATGAGGGCGTTTTTTTTTAGTAAAAGTGGGCGTTTTATGCGTTTTGAGAGCTAGAATGTTGTTGTGAACTAACCCATACCCCCCCAATACCTATTTATACTTAGTTTCAAGCCTCAAAAACCAAAAAAATACAAAAAAAAAGGCTATATAGCCGGGGGTTTTTTGCCCCAACGGTTCTAACCGGTTCCAAAATATCCGATTTTTATCCAGTCGGTAAAAAAGTCTCTGTCCGGTTCTAGATCCGCCGGTTGTCCGAACCGGTTCCAAAATGTCCAGTTCTAGCCGGATCCGGTTTCGGATAATCCGTCGGATCGGATTTGATCCGGTTCCTTTGTGCACCTCTATCCCCAAGTAAAAGAAACCCTTTTTTAAAACATAAAATATTACGGGTAACCGGTTGTAAATTGCCGATGTGTAGCACACAAATGGCCAGCTTACCAAATTAAGAATGGGCCAATCCTAGACTAAGAAGCTAGATGACTACCTTAGTGGGCTAGTCCCTATGCACAAACGTAGACTAGACTTCATTATATAGTTTCGGCTCATGATAAATGTTTGCTTTTAAGTACTTTACAATCGTCAAAACAGTTGCAACTTCTCTTTCAACTTTCTTTCTTAAAACCCACCAAGCAAAGCGGTTTAAAGACTTATAATAAGGTGGTTAAGAAAACCTGTTATAAGGATTTTATTTTTATTTTTTTGTGAACGGCTTAACACTTAGGACTGTGGAGGGTCTGACAAATTCCACACGTCAGGACCATTTATCAATATTGAACCCATGACATCCACTTGAGAAAATCCTTTACAGGAAACCCCGACTGCCAGACAAACCTGATCGATCTATTTGCAAGAAATGACAAATCCAATCAGCCCAGATTGATCCAGGCCAATCGAAAGGAAGTTCATATTTTCTTTTAGTTATACACGTCATCAACCCAAATTGCACTCAGGTCAACACACATTATCAGTTGCAATAAAAGGTATGATAAAGAACACAAATAGTCTAAAAGAACAATGATGTGAAAATCTTTTTCTTTCTTGAAATTTAAAGTTAATAATAATAATAAACCATAAGCTATTTTTTTAATTGCAAGAAATATAAAAAAGCAAAACAGACTAAAACCAAGATTCAAGCAAATTTCCCTGAGCAGCTATTTCCTCCTCTTTTCTTTTTTTGAAATCTCAACCTTAAAAATCTCACACGTCGATTGAGAGGGCGTAAACACGGGTTTACAGCAAGCTATCAGGGACCCATATGTGCTTATTCCTATTCACTCATACCCCCCTCTGACTGACTGACTGACTGACTGCAAGGATTTCAAAACTTCCCAAATCACTTCCTCTTACTACTTACTTCCGTCCTGATGTTGATCAAAGAAAAAAAAACCAGAAAAAAAAAAACAAAAAAAAAAACCTTTTTCCGTTTCTTCCAGCAAATTCAAGATTCCAGCTTAGAGTCGGATGAAATTTCACCATTCTTTCCGACTTGTGAGTGGAGCGGTATCAGCAACTTTGGTTGTGTTCCCTTAAAGATCTTGGAGGCGACCTGCAAATTCAGGTACTGCACACAGGAAAATAACAAATCCGTTCAGAATTCAAGATCAAATATAGTGGGTGAACCCGTTTTACTATTTTTTTTTTCTTTCTAAAACAGCCCCTTTTCAACCCGAACCCATTTTGCTATTTAATTCTAAAACAGCCCTTTTCAACCCGAGCCCATTTTGCTATTTTTTTTTTTCTAAAATAGCAAAATGTAAAAAAGAATCAATGCTTAACTGAAACCATATACTACAGGAAAGGATCAATGCTTGTTAAAAGTAAAATTTTAAAAGTGATTATTTTACCTTACTTGCATCTCTGTAAAAAGAACTTATCTCCTCTTCTGTAAGGCCTTCCTCTTCACCGGTTTCTTCCCAGCCTAATTCACGTAGGAATCTAGCTTCTTCTTCCTCGGAATAAAGAATGGCATCAGGGTTTGAATTGTTCTTCCCATTATTACTAGAAGACTCAGTTGCCACATCAGCATCACCATTGCAGGCCGAATCATGATTACTCTTACTATTAGACTGTTGGACCCCACAAGACCCGCCCTCGGTTACAGCTTCACAAGGCGTATCACTAGCAGAGATGGGAGAACCAGTATTATCAGGTGTAGTACGTGTCATAGATTTCTTCCTCATAGAGTTAAAAAAGTCATTTCGGCTTTGAGCTTGAGATGAGGGTCTCTTCTCCAGTGTCACTACACCAGGCTTGCGCTCTGGAATAGCAACAGGTGGGCCCACAACAGAGGGTACAGCAAGTGGGCTATTTGGTAATTTGCCACCAGCTGTTGGGCTCAAGGTGCCACCATTCCTTTCACGTGATCGTTTAAGCACGTGAAGTTTTCCCACAGTAGATGTCTTTGTAGAGTCGAACTTTGTAGAAACGGGTCGTGGGGAGTTGACAAGGTGGGAACTCTGAGGCTGTACCAGAGACACCTTTGGCTTTGGTTTATCAGAAGAGTTTAACGCCTAAAAAATTAGAAAAATTATGAATAAAGATTTGTTCTGCTTTCAAGTTATTTTCTTATAACAAATAAATGAATCAACTTCACGAAACAAAAAAGGACCATATATAGTTTTTTATTTATCTAAAATTTCTCAACAATAAAACAGAACATTCACACCAAAATGTCTTAGAGTTGGGTATATTATATGTCACTGTGTTAACATTATCACTATCAAAGAGTAATCATTTATAAGTTTCAATCAGGAATATGTCAATTTATCAAAGTAGTTGTGTTTCACATTAAGCAATTGTTATTTACGCCTATTTTGAGCAGCAATCATGAATATGGTGTTGTAAATGAATAATTATAAATGTTGGTTTGAATTATACAAAAAATTATTTTATTGGCATTAACGTGACTTTTTTAGTTACACACTTAAATGAATACATATGCAACCTTTCATACTCATACAAGTTCCCATGAGTAGAAGCACAGATAACACAAGCCCACAAGTAACTACATATAAGCATTCTAATAAAAATGGCTGTCTTTTGGTACTTTTTATTGGCACGAACTCGATAAATTACTCAGTTATTTCTATTATATACATTGCGCGTAGCAGGTTGTCTTTTGGTACTTTTTATTAGGGGTGATTTGGAAAATTTTACTCCAAATCAGAAAGTAAATTGATATAACTTTTGGTGCGGAAACAAAAATGGTTGTTTGTTTGGCAGGTAAAATGCTTTAATTTAAGGGAGAATGCTAGTGTTTGAAATTTGAATCCCCTTGGACACATTATTTTCATCATTGTTTTTTAGTTGAGTAATGACTAAATGGTCCCTGGATTTCCCTGAATATGCATGTCTGTGTGTTATACTGTTATTATCATATTCACTGTCGTCGCCACTATTATTATTATTATTACTTATTATCATCACCATTATTACAAATACTACTATTACTATTATTGTTAAGTTCCAACACTTCTAATGACGTTCTAATTCATGTTACAGATGATGCTAGGAAATAAAACAGTCAAACCCAAATTCAGACCAATTATCCGAGTAACAATTTGTCACCCATACCTGAATTACCGAATTAGGTTAATCAACTATTAGTAGGCCAGCCAAATCCTCGATATCAACTAAATTGTTATGCACAACCTGATATCTTAATGTATTAGTCGAGGGTTATATTTGTATTATTAGAGGGTTGATGTAAATATGTTATCTATTTATATCCCTATTGTACTTGGTCATTATCACAACAGTAATACAAGAGACCATCGGCTTTACCAAAGTTAATTTGGTATCAGAGCCTAGGGTTTTCCTAGGATCTCTGCTTTGCCTCCTCGATCGATCACAACCAGAGCGCAACCTGTTGCCGCCCTCTCCTCCACAATCGAGCACAACCCGTGCGCAACCAGGCCTTTGATCAAGCAGACCCAGTCTCCCTGTTGAATCCTTCCATGGCACCACCTACAATCCCTCCCTTCACCTCCGCAGAGAAAACTGTTCACAACTCACACAAGTTTGGTTTCACATTGACTCCAACCAATTATGGCTATTGGAAGGCTATGATCCAGCCTTTTCTTGTTACCAATGGTCTGATCACATATGTTGATGGCACTATTCTGTGTCCGCCTCCTTTTATCCAGTCTCCTCATACTTCTGGTAAAGAGGATTCTTCTACTGCTGAAATTCCGAACCCCAGCCATGCGGCTTGGGTGTCCAACGATGCGCACATCCGCATGCTGTTAATGTCTACCATTTCTGAATCCTCGTTTCAGCATGTTCAAGGGGCTACCTCTCACGACCTTTGGTTGTCTCTTGAACGTGCCTATGCACCACACACCTCTTCCCGAGAATTCACCTTGAGAACACAACTTCTAAAGATTATGATGCAGGAAACCGAGTCTTCTGCTGCCTATCTCACCAGGGCTCAAGAGTATTCTGATGCTCTAGCAAATATTGGAGCACCAATGCCCGAAAAAGATGTTGTTATGCTTGTTCTTGCTGGGCTTCGTGAAGAGTATAACCCTCTCAAATCAAATGTTTTAGCTAGACAATTTCCAACAGCATTCAGTGAACTTCATAGCCTTCTTGCTGATCATGATTTTCTGGTCCGAAAACCTGCTCCATCTGGCCTTGCCTCTACTCAGGCCTTTACAACAAATCTGACCGCCGGTTCCACTGCTGTCCAACCAGAAATTATGCACACTCTTCTACAGCTGGTCTCCAAACTGGGCCTACAATTGCAGCCCACTTCCACATCAGCCCAACCATTACCACAGGCCCACTACACTGCTCACACAGGTCATAACAATCGGACCCGTAATGGCTACACCAACCGCGGCCGTGGAGGACGCTCCTACAACAACAATTTCAGCAACCGTAACCAAGGAGGTGGAGAAATCGAAACCCAGGTCAGTTTAGTTGGGCCTCGAATCAAAACATGGTTTATGGTTCATGTAACAGGTGTGGAATAGGCCATCTCCCATCACAGTGTCCGAACCGTGACCCGTCTACATTCCGGACGAGACAACCGTCCGCCAATTATGCTGACCACTGTTCACAAGCATCCTCTTGGATTTCTGATACAGGTTCAAATCACCACGTGCAACAGGATATGTCTGGATTTGATACTGCCGAGCCCTACTACGGTGACGACAGTCTTCATGTTGGTAATGGTACTGGCTTACCCATTTTACATATTGGTTCCTCTCGTCATTACTCACCTAATAAAACCTTTTCCTTAACCAATATTCTTCATGTTCCACAAATAAAACGTAATCTTCTTTCTGTTCAAAAGTTTTGCCATGATAACAATGTCTATTTTGAATTTCATTCCACTTTTTTTGCTGTGAAGGACGAGGGCACCCACAATACCCTCCTCACGGGTCCAAGTGAAGATGGACTCTACTCAATCACTCTCCCTACAACTCAACCAGTTCCCAAAGTTGCCTTTTCAACCTCTCGTACATCTACTACTGCATGGCATCAACGCCTAGGGCATCCTCACCATCAACTTTTTCAAACTATGTTATCTAAGTACTGTTTACCTATTTCCAATAAAATGTTTGATTTGCATTGTAATTCCTGTTCTGTTGGGAAATCCTCAAAGCTTCACTTATTGCCTTCTGAATACAAAAGCACCCATATTCTAGACTTGATATTTTGTGATGTTTGGGGGCCCGCACCGGTCAACTCCTTTGATGGTCACCATTACTTCTTATTATGCGTTGATCACTTTTCTAAATTTATGTGGTTATTCCCATTAAAACACAAATCTGACGTGTTTGAAGTCTTTAAACGCTTTGTTACCATGGCAGAACGTCAATTTACCACCAAAATAAAATGTGTCCAAACAGATTGGGGGGTGAGTTCCGAAATCTATCTCATTTTTTTTCCTCCATCGGCATCATTCATCGTCTTTCTTGTCCTCACACTAGTGAACAAAACGGTGTGGTAGAAAGACGTCACAGACATGTTGTTGAAACTGGCCTCACACTTATGGCACAATCCAATGTCCCAAAACACTTCTGGCACTTTGCCTTTGAAACAGCAGCTTATCTCATTAACCGGATGCCATCCCGAGCCAACTCGGCCATTTCTCCTTTTAAACTTGTGTTCCACACCATGCATTTTTCTTGGGTATAGCACATCCCATCATGGGTATCGATGCTTTGATCCAATCACCGAACGTATGTATATCGCCCGACATGTTCGGTTCAATGAAACTCTCTTTCCTTATCACACCAAACCGCTCGACCCCATGGAACACTCTCCCATTCCAAGCCCTTATTTTTCAACCTATCCCACTCCTGTTCCCTACCGATCCTACTCCACCTCCACCCATTACAGATCCCATTCCACCACAGCCTGCTCCAACAGAAAATTCCCACCCACCACCACCACCACCCACTCCGCCTGTCACCCACACCTACAGCCGCCGGGATTCCCAGGCTGCCCCTACTTCTGCCTTTGACAGATTTTCACAACCATCGGTCCTCCAACAGCCAGCTCCTGCTTCACAACGCTCCCGACCCTCCAACCTGCGTCCCAACCCCAAACAAACACAACCATACCAACCTACCTCCCATCACACCACCACCACAGCTTCCCTAACCGAACCAACCTCCTTTACCATTGCCAACACAGACTCTCACTGGCGTACCGCTATGGCGGAGGAGTATTCAACACTTATCCGGAACGGTACATGGACGCTTGTCCCTCGTGCTCCTGGTATCAATGTTGTTGATTGTAAATGGGTTTACAAACTCAAACGGGATCAAACAGGTGCGAATAAACGTTACAAAGCACGGTTGGTTGCAAAGGGTTTTAACCAACAACCCAGTATAGATTACACCGAGACTTTCAGTCCCGTGGTCAAATCCACCACCATTAGAGTTGTTCTCTCTCTGGCTGTCACTAAACAATGGCCTCTCCGACAGTTGGATGTTCAAAATGCCTTCTTGCATGGTGATTTGAAGGAAACAGTGTACTTACAGCAGCCACCTGGCTTTGTTGATCCCACTAAGCCTGATCATGTTTGTTTACTTCACAAGTCGTTGTATGGCCTCAAGCAGGCCCCACGAGCCTGGTTTCAGCGCTTATCCCAGGCTCTATTTGCTCTCGGGTTTACCGGCTCTAAAACGGATCCATCTTTATTTATCTACTCAGCTCATGGTGTTTTACTCTATATGCTTGTATATGTCGATGACATAATTTTGACAGGTAACAATAGCACAGCTATCGAACAGGTGGTGCATCGTTTGAGCAATTCCTTTGCGGTTCAGGACATGGGCCCCTTAACTTACTTCTTGGGCATTGAAGTTGCACGTAAAGGAGAAAACATTATCCTCTCACAACGCAAGTACATTAATGAGTTGTTAGACCGGACCCATTTATCTCAGTCCAAACCGGTTCCCTCTCCATGTACCTCTAACGCCAACTTAGCCCTTGGTGATAGTGCCCCGTTTGAGGATCCGGTTAAATATCGGCAGGTTGTTGGGGCCTTGCAGTATGTCACGTTATCTAGACCAGACATCACATTTTCCGTTAATAAAGTGTGTCAATTCATGCAATCGCCGACTATTAATCACTGGTCAGCAGTGAAACGCATTCTTCGATACCTTCATGGAACAGCAGATCACGGCCTTCTTCTCTCCCGCTCTTCGTCCTCCACCCTACATGCCTATACGGATGCTGCTTTCAACTCCTTGAGTGCCTTTTCTGACGCGAACTGGGCTGGGTGCCCAAACGACCGTCGATCCACGGGGGGATACGCAATCTATCTTGGATCAAACTTAGTCTCCTGGTCTGCTCGCAAACAGAAGACCGTATCTCGGTCATCTACCGAGTCCGAATACAAGGCCTTAGCTGATACAGTTGCCGAATTGACTTGGCTTGAAACATTACTCCATGAACTCCGTGTTTCAGTAAAATCTGTTCCGACATTATGGTGTGACAACTTGGGGGCCACGTATTTATCTGCTAATCCAGTGTTTCACGCGCGAACAAAGCATGTAGAAGTTGATTTCCACTTTGTTAGAGAAAAAGTTGCACAAGGGAAATTATCAGTCCAGTTTATCTCAACAAACGATCAAATAGCCGATGTCTTTACCAAGCCATTATCTTTTCAACGATTCCTCCTTCTAAAGTCCAAGCTAAGAGTCGATACCCGGCCTTAGCTTGAGGGGGCATATTAGTCGAGGGTTATATTTGTATTATTAGAGGGTTCTTGATGTAAATATGCTATCTATTTATATCCCTATTGTACTTGGTCATTATCACAACAGTAATACAAGAGACCATCGGCTTTACCAATGTTAATTTAATGAGTATAACTAAAACATGTAGTTTTTTTTTCAAATAAACAAAACCACAAAAATAAACTAATCCCGAGTAAAAGTTTTTTCACACCGTCAAAAAAAGCATATTTTAAGACTCCGCTGCAAATCGCGGACATTCAACCCTCGTAAAAGCAAAATCACAAAGAACTTAGACATGTGTCCATAATTTCTAAATGATCTCCACAAGTCATTAGGATCAACAAGCTGTCAAGTGATAATAGTATGAAATATGAATTATTTAAATGCACGAAACGATCGACATAAATATGTGTCCTACGCTGCTATTGAACTACAGTGAGTAAAACAAAGAATGAAAGCTAATAATTGCATCCAAAACCCTATAAAGTAATGATATAACAATTAGTTCAATAAGAAAGAATAAAATAATAAGATCCAATTTCAAATTCAGCTGCATCAGAAGGTGTTGTCTTAAAGCTAGAATCCATATAGCATAGGTGTACAAACAATAAAACCAGGTCATCCTATTCCTTTTGTTTCTACATATATTACCCTTACACATCCTTTACATGGATTATAAAGGAAACTTCTCACAAGTTATGTTTCCATAATCACCAAGTGTTAAAACAATTACTATGCTTCCATAGGCACCAAATGTTAAAAGCCACGAAATCATAACTTGAAATGATTAAAAGTCGCATATATAACATGGAAACCAGTTATATTTTATAAGTTAGGCAAGAAACAACAGGAAGTTTAAAAAACAGTCTTACCAAAGCTTTAGGCATGGAAGGAGTCATGGGAATCAATTGCCTGGATTGCTTAACAGCAAGCTCTTCAAGCCTTTGAGTTCCAACAGACAACTACATGAACATGAATGAACGTAAGTACATGATACATAATAGCATAGGGTTTGTATGTGAAAGATGCTGCAGCTACCTGAGGAGCAGTCTGAGACCTAGGTGGACCATGTGCCAAAGTTTCAGCCATGTTCCTACCAGTTGTCATGCTTGTAGTTGCAGAGATTGATGTCGGTTGTACAGGTTGTACAACAGATGTGTTGCTTCCATTACTCCCAACTATCACAGGAACCTCAGCCAGTGCTGAGGTCCACCCATCACCTCCAATCACAGCCGAGTTACCGATTGGCAAGCTCTGAATAGCACTACTCAATCCAGGAGACGGGACTCTACCAATCTCAGAATCTGATTGTTTTTCTTCTGCTCCAAGAGATGGAAAATCCCTCTCAAAAGCAGTCTTTACACCACCTATGCCACCACCAGACCGTAAAGCACCACCATTGTTGTGGCTATGGCTAGCTTTGTTAAAACTGGCTGAGTCAGCTACTAATTTCCTGGGCCATGAGTCACCACGTTTTGTAGATACACTTGAGTGTGAACGTCTTAACCCTTCTTTCTCAAACCTACTAGGAAAAATACTTCCTAAAGGATCAGAATAATCACGATGCCTATTTTCTGACTTCTCTTTATCAGAATACCGATCAAAACTACTGTAAGACCTTAAATGAGGTGACCCGTTACTACTAGATCGTCTGAAGTATGAAGAAGTTGTCCTTTCTGAAACAGAAGGGCGTCCTAAGTCGTTATCACTTATGTTTACAAGTGACTTATTTCTTGCAGTCTTTGATACGCCTTGTTCATCTACAAAACAACATTGTCACATACACATACATTACATACAACCAAAACTAAAAGAAAATACTAATTAAGATATAACAGAAATACCAGAGTGTAACGCGGATGTTGTGCTTAAGCTTCCACTGCTCTTTAACCATTCGGGTACAAACGTTGGCTCACTTCTTTCCATAGTTAATGCTGAACATCATAAGAACAGAATAACAAACAACGAATGTGCATCTGAATACTACAGTTCAGTCCCTTCTGACTTCCCCTCCAACAGAATTTATGTGTGATTCATCCAATTATGGAATAATATCAGATAAATGAATCCAAAAAAGATCATATACTGATATACACAGTTAGGCAATGCTCATTACTCCCATCAAGAACAGAGATCAACAACCAACCCTAATGTTCAAAATGCATCTATATTTCAAGACTGAACCAACTTACCAGACCCTCATCTCATAAATAAGTTCTAACCGTCTTAAATCATCAACAAACACATAATATATCCCTTCCTGATCAACACTTCAAACCCTAAAATCAAAAACGTCGCAAAACAAATCGAAACCCTAACTTCCGTCCGTCCGATACACAGCCTTGAATAACGGAAGAAACGATATTCTAAATTCGTAATGTTCGCGAAGAGATATAAAAAATTACTAACCCTCAACCGTTGAATGAAACGAACAGCCGAGAAAACCCTAATTCGCCGCCTCTGTTATTCTGTTACGTAGGTCAGTGCGATTGGATTGTATGAAAGAAATTAAAGCCGAGAGTGTGTGAATTAGATTATGAAAAACGATGCGGAAAGCATGTATGTGTGTTGTATCTACTGTGTGATTGTAACGGTGGAGTGTTGTGGAGATGACGGATGAGAAAACCACCGGGAAGTCGCTGTGATTGCGCCGTGTGAAGAACAAATTTTATCTCACTGTGTGTATTGTGTGTGTATTGTGTGTGTGAGAGAGAGAGAGATGTGGGGGAGAAGAAAGAGGGATTGTGGGGAAGTTTTTTTTTTCTTGTTCGGTGTTGGTTTTGGAATTGATGTTGCTCTGTCTTTGGCGTGAGGGTTTGTTTTTGTGAAATTATGAGAAATTTGTGTTTGCTAATTAATTAATTATATATCTTTAAAGATATTATTTGATAAAACATCAAAAAATCATGTGATTTGTTTTATAAAACTTCCCTATCTTTACCCTACCTCTCATTAGTGTTTTCTTTACATGCAAACACCATTCTTATTGAATCATTTCCAACATTTGCCACCAATTACCATATCCATCTTTGTCTTATCTCCAATTAAGTGTTTGCCTTCATCTTATCTCAAATCGGTTTTAACCGTTAACTACGGTTTTAAAAAACGATAAACCTGATCGAACAGATTAGTTGGGTCGGGGCAGACCTGTCAAAATGGTTTTGTTTTGATGATTTTAATGTTTTTTTATGTGTTTCAAAATAGTGAATTTATTTTGAAGTTTTTAAAAATGATAAAGATTGGCAAATAATATTATACTTATAAAAAACTCATATTCAAAAATTGAAAAAATAAAATAAAGGTTAAGTGTTTAGTTATTTATACACGGTTGGTGAAAAGTTCCAAATCGTCATTCGGAACTAAACTGTGGAATGAACCAGTAAATAGTCAAATTGGTGAACTGATTAAATTGCTTTGCTTTGGACAACTTGATTTGCTTTAAGAGTTTATTAACCTAATTGGTAAAAACAATAAAAATTACCATATTATGTTTGATATGTGATTTTCCTTAAAGAAATCTAAAGAACTAAAATGTTAATAAAAGTTATACTTTTATATTAACTTTTTTTATGGAATTTAGTGTATATCTAATTTAAAATTGTACTAATAACTTCAAATTTTTAAGAAAAACTTACTTTTATTTTGATTTGTTGATTATTTGTAGGTAGAGAACACCAAAACACGAAAGGTCCAGAAAGCGTTTTTAGCCCTAACCTAAGCTTAGACCGGGCCACAGTCCTACATTAATCGTTATAGAGCACAAAGAAAGCGTTTTTTTTTTGTATGGTTATTGTAGAAGCATATGAAGCTAGAAGCGATTTTGGTTGTGGGGGGGAGAGGGGGAGTGTAGGGTTGCAGACTTAGATGGTCGGCTTGTAGTTCTACATCAACCATGTCAACAAAACCCCCGCATTTAATATTGTAGAAAACCTAATAACCAATTATTTATAATTAATCAAATTAGACAGCAAAAAATATAGAATATCTCCAAACAATACTTATCTTATGGGTGAAATTCTCTCGTGTGTTCATAGATATAGTTTTGTTAACTCATTTGGAATGTTTTAAGTTAAAATTCACACTCATAACATCTAAATTACTGTAAAATAGTTTGATCATTAAAATAAATTTAATAACTTTAATTACATATTTAATTAAAGTTGCTTTTATAAAACGCAAAAAAGAAAATTAATTATCATTTATTATACGAAATTGAGGTTGTAGTCAATTAGAAGAGCTATGGTATATGTATTTTTTCATATTTTATTCTTCTTAAAAATAATAACTTATACAGTAATCCACTCATGTTTCAAATAAAGTTAGATAATGGACGGTTATACAATATTTAATACTCGTTCTTTACGTGTTATATATATACAGGTATCCGAGACATGTTAATCAAATAGGTTGCAGTTGATACTGTCTCAGCCCTAACCTTTTAGGAAAGCCAGGACTGGATAACATACATCTTACCCTTTCTAGAAGTGCTCTATTCATTCTTTATGCAAAGCCATTATGCTCCAAGCATAATTAAATGTCTAGATATACCTTGAATTCTGCAAAACTGATTAAATTTATTACTACGGAATTCAAGTCCATTATATGTTCTCAATTTCTTTATCTGATGACATCTTAAAAAGTATACAAACGCTTCTTGAGACAAAATGTTGGCCAAGGACTTTGTCATGTACAGAGTCTCCAATATTGAGCAAATAGCTACTGCAGATGACTCCTTTGTAACTTCCATGAGTACACGATCGCCCAGACTCAATATGATTGCACTACGTGCCTTCTCAAGTATGTCTTTCTTCTCCTTATCAGATAAACCAGCCGACAAATTGGCTTCCCCCAATAACGCATCATTGACACCTTGATGAGCAAGTAGAGCGCGTATCTTGACTCTCCACAGGCTTCTTCAGTTCAAACTTCGTTGACACCATCTCAATCTTCGATTATCTTTCAATCGTGAAACCCCTCTCTAAACCGAGATGTTAACCAAGCTCTGATACCAATTGTTATAGAATTAACACAAGAGAAATGCAATTGATCAATAATCCAACTATTACTCTTTTATTGATTAAGAACTAATTGAATTATAAGTCAAAATGAAATGAACTGCGTAAGATGACATTCAAAGGGACCATAACTAGCTTATATCATAATCTGAATCTGGTTAACAAAAATTAACAAACACACCTTCTAATTGACTAAGGGGGTGTTTGGGATTACTTATTAAAACCTACTTATGACTTTTTAAAAAAGTAACAATTTTCTACTTCTCACAAACAACTTTTTATCTCTTTTAATTTTGACTTTTTCACCAATTATCCAAACAAACTTTTAACTTATTACCTTTTTGAAAAAGGTAATAAGTTAATAAGTTGTTTGAAAAGTAAATCCAAACACCCCCTAAGTTCAGTTCCTCCATATTGGCAAACTTACAATTACCCCCTAGACTTTTAGCATTTCACTATTTTGACTTTATACTTATCATATTCTCTTAATCATCTTTCAAAATTCCCCAACATTTCAAAAGTGCACATTTGATTGTGTAAGGATAATTTTTTTTTTGGTTTTATAGGGTTTTAGCTTGATGATTTTGCCTACTCCGTAAATGCATAACACTATATGATTGATTATTGGTTTAACATTTCTAAATGTGTTAGGTTAATTATACACCCAACAAGTTTAAAAAAATATGGGTATTCCTGATTCCTTTTGTTGTGAGTATATATGTCGTTATCAATTGTTATTATGGTCTTTTAGTGGATGTGGGTTTATAAATTAGTTATATTGTTATTTATGATCTTTCAATGGATATGGCTTTATAGTGTCCACATATGCATAAAAGAAATTAAAGAAGATATACATAATCATTTGCATTTGATTTTTACTATTGGAAAGCCCTGTTGATCAGTTCTTTAACATGATAATGGAAAAACATGATTAATCATAAATACATACCTAGTAATCCAGTAAGGTTGGAGAGGGAAGACGTCATGATCTTGATGATGATCGGGTTCCCGTTTAGGATTTACCTCTATGATGGTTTAGGTGAGAGGAGCCTCAAGGTTTAGAGAGATGGAGAGGGTTACTAATTCTAGAGAGAATTCGTGACTTAGTGGTGGTGTTCAAAAACCCTTAATCTCCACCTAATGGTCTCTATTTATACACCCAAGGGGAAACCTATTTAGGATAGTAAGGGTAATTACGTCCATCGAATAATTACCATTTAAGTCATAGAGGTAAATAGGTAAATGATCAATACTAAATAAATGATAATGATTGCCACATAATAATAGTGAGTCTTACAAGCCCGATAAACATTAGCTTTTTGTTCTTTAATTTCTCCGTCAATATTCACCCCTAAAAAAATACAATAATCCAATGTACACCCAATAAAAATAAAAATATAAACTTTATATTCAAAGCATTTGTATTCAAAGGTATGGATGTTCCCTGAACGTTATGATCGTTTTGTAATTTATTGTCAGAAGAAAACGATCATCTGTTTGCTTCTTGTGATACGACCACAAGACTATGAAACAACATTGGTGGCATCTCGATTTTTCAGATGAAAATCTCTTTTGTTATTGATGAAATGGTTCAAATCTCTTGCTTTACATGGTGGGTCATTTGGAGGAGGAGGAATGAGACTCTATTTGATCGTGATCATTCTAGGCCAATGGTTATGCTAGATGAGATTCTATAATTCTCGCACCGATGGTTGAAAAGTAGGAATGAGAAATGTAATAATTCATGGATCGAGTGGCTAATCAATCCATTTATGTAACTCTTTTTTTTCTTGTTTTGTCTAGTGTCTTGCTAGGCTTTGTTTTTTGTTTTTTTCAGTAAAATTTGTTCCAAAAAAAACAAAATAGAAGATATAGACCCGATATAGCCTTTGACGATGAAGTTACGAGGCCCTATGTGTTAACTATTCGCTAAGATGGTAAAGGAGGCCAAAGCGTTTTTGGAACAATTGCATAAGTTGTGCCACAAACATAATTTTCGACCTTAACTTTCTTACTTTAGTTATGATTATATATCACATAAACTAACAAAAAATCTAGGTACATAAATACATAAGGTTTTGCAATCCTAAATTAACCCAAAAATAGATAAAGATGTTTTAGAAAATTTACAAAAAAACACACTTTAGGGTTCGTAGGCTTACGATAACAATGCTTGTCTGAGTTTCATGAAATCGAATTTAGGCAATGTTGTAAAAATCGCGCCTAAGCGTCGATAAATCGCTAGGCGGTCGGGCAAGGAGGAAATTTGACCTAGTCGGTCCAAAAATCGTTAGACGGTCCAAATCGCGCCTAGGCGGTCCTAGGCGAACATTCCGTCGAAAACCTGAAATTTCTGGCCAAATTCCAGTGAAAACCTTAGGTCTGGTGACAACAGCTGGTGTTGCTCGGATCTGATGTTACAGGTCGCCGGAGTTGGTTTGCCGGAGTTACAGGTTGAAAGAGTGAGTGAGGAAGGAGAGGGGACGAGTTAATAAGAGAAAGACAAGAAGAAGAAGAAAAAGAGACAGAAGACTTTAAATGTGTATTTGATTCTTTGATTTTGTTTTGCCTGATAGTAACTAGTCACTTCATAGTGTAGTTTGTAGCAAAAGTGTATAGGAAAAGGAAAAGAGGGCAGCAAAAGCCAAAGTGTACAAGTCTAGACTTTAGAGTTTGACTCTTTATTTATGGTTTATTTTTTTATATGATTCAAATCCTTCAAATTCCAGTCAAATATGTGTATAAATATTTAAAAATGAACATTTTTATAAAAATTACATATAAAAATGTGTGTATATATAAAAAAAACTGAAAATTATATATAAAAATTCTAATCCGATTAATTCCGCCTAGGCCCCGATTAATCTTGCCTAAGACTAGGCCCTACCCCACCACCCGACTAGCGCCTAGCGATTTTTACAACACTTTCAAGAGAACACTTTAAAAAAACTTTACTAAAAAAATAGAGAAATTTAGCATCCATGCAAACTTTTTGATTCAATATCAAGATCAATACCCGAGATCGACTCATTAAAAAAACTTGAACCAGACCAACCTTATATTATGGCTCATTTAATAAACAAGATCGAGCCAAACTTCACATACCGGGCTCGAGTATCCTCACGAACCTAAACAAACATTTTATTTATATAGTTTTTATTTAATATATTAAATATATATCCCTATTATAATATAAAACTAAATTTTGTGCCACTTATCAACACCATATTAATCTTCATATCCATTTTCCTCCCAAAACCACATTACTTCCTTCATCTAATATTTCCATATTTAGCTCATTTTTTTTTAAATATTACATAAATAAATATTTTTTCAAATCAATTTCATCATTATAACGATTGACTCATATTTTTTTTTAATTTATTATCAAAAGTGAATATTTAGAAAAAAAAAAGAATAAAAAATAGAATATTTAAAAAAAACAAGTTTTTAAAATTTATTATCTAAAAACGAGTTTTTAAAATTTTATCAATAAAAAACCAAAATTTTAATTTTACTTATAAAATTTGAAAATACTACTTTTGTATTTTAAATAAATATGTATTAGAATAAAGTTTGCTGATATTTAATTAGTAGTTTTTTAATTAAGTTTGATATCAAATTTATATAAAAAAATATGTTAAAATATTTATTAATATAATTTTAACGTTTCACCCCATGTGTTACATATGGTTTAAAACTAGTTATATAATAATTAAATGGGAAAAATACGAAAATGGACATTTGAACAAGAAAATACTTAAAAATAGAAATCATGACAGACGGCTAAAGACGGCTAGCTGGCTAAGTTAGCCGGCTAAAATTTCTGTGCCAAAATTTCATTTGTCAGAGTACGAGCTAATAAGCATGTGACATGTGACAGACTTAGCCGTCTAATAGACGACTATAGCCGTCTAAATAAACAGTTTTAGCCGTCTAAGCCTCCGAAAATTTTCAAAAAATGTTTTCGGAGGCTAAGCCGTCTAATAGATGGCTATAACTGTTTATTTAGATGGCTAAAACTGTTTATTTAGACGGCTATAGCCGTCTATTAGACGGCTAATCTGCCACGTGTCACCATATTATTGGTTCGTACTCTGACAAATAGAATCTTGGCATGAAAATTTTAGCCGGCTAGCTTAGCCGTTTTTAACCGGCTGTCATAACCAATGTCCATGAAATAATAATATTCCTTATAAAATGTCCATTTTCGTATTTTTGGCTAATTAAATAACCAGGTCAACACCAATAAAGACGTCTCACCCAAACGCGCACAAATCAGATTCCAGACAAACACTCACTAATACACACACACACACACACAAGTAGAGAGAGAAACAAGCAGAGTTTCTCTCTCTACAGAGAAACAACATGATGTCTTCCCGGCATAAGCGGTTATTGCCGAGGCTTGACCGGAGTAACGCAGCAAAGAACATCGATTACGACGCCTCGGATGCTGGATCATCAGCTCACCGAACTCGATCACTTGATCGTGATTTGATCTCCGATCGAACTAGTTTCCGGATTAAAGGAATTGACGGAGAATTTGACTTGATTTGCCGTTCCCTAGGGCTTTCAGGACCGGAAGCTTTCGCAATTCCGGCGGCTGATTGGGAAGCGCGTAAACCTTACTCTCCTACTCAAAATCAGAATGCGACTCGCGAACGCGAACCCTCGGATAGTGACTTGCCGGAGGTTTCTGAAAGTAAAATTAAGGTTAGTGATGTGGAGCACGGCTCAGAGCGTTCTAGGTCAAGCGAAGCAGAAGAAGTTAGGGTTTTGGGGAGAGATGGAGCTGAGAACAGTTATGTAGCCGGTCAAAATGGAATCAAAGGTGTACGGCCGCCGTTACTTGCTCGTCCACTGGTTAGGTTACCAATTGGGGATGACGAAGTGTCTGCTTTAGATGGACCAATTGGGGCTTCGAGTGAAGATCCTGATGTAGTTGTTGATGATGAAGTTGTTGTTGAGGATGATGAAGATGAGGTTTCCTCAAACGCAGCAACTGAAGTTGAGTATTCTGTTTCACCTAATGGGCCTTTGAAGTGCACTATTACAAACTGGCAGAAGGGTGACTTTCTTGGAAGGGGGTCATATGGAACTGTTTATGAAGGCTACACCGAGTAAGTACTTTGAAATTTATTTTTGTAGTTTATAGATTGTAGTTTCTCTGTAATTGCTGTCAAACTTCTTTGAAGATCCTCTAGCAGTCCACGGGTGTGAATTTCTAACACGACATGAGCAAACATGAAATTCGCATGGTTGAGTTTAGAGTAAACAGGTTCGGGTCAGTTTCAGGTTGAACCCGTGAACACGTTTGGCCAAGCAGGTAGTGTTGGGGTGTGTGGGTTGACACCTTTAACTCGTTTGTTTTTATAAATTTAGAAAAATATATATCATTATGTCGTACTTAAACTGATTGGGTATTTTAGGTCAAGTTTAAAAGATAAAAGATAAATAGGCATCGGGTTTTAACTAGTAGACCGATAGAAATCCTTTATGTGCTACAACTTTTTTTTTTGGGGTAAGCTAGTCTTCAATTATCATAAGCTTGTTGCCTACCTGAAAATTTGACACAGCCCGGGAATTTGTAGCTCCCTTTTGAATGAAAACAATAGACAAGTAAGCCATTCGCATTCAGATGTCACAACTATTATTTATTACGTGATTTGTTGATGGTCCCTCTTGATTCAACTTCTCAAAGTTAGTTACTATAGGTGGTGATTCTTATTTGTAAATGAGTTTGTTTTTATTACAGTAAATAATAAATTTAATTTTGTTCAGTTGTATGCAGCTTTGTGATATGTGAAAACAAATGAAATATTGTAATACTAATACAGTTAAATGTTCCTCATTACCTCAAATTTTGTTATAAACAAAGGATTTGGAGAACGTAAAATTCATATCTACAACATGTCCAGAATATCAAGAACAGTCCTTTTGAGTATTGACAACCAATACTCTTTTTTTATCCGAAAATAGTTTATTTCATATAGCATAGATGTATGTTTGCAGACATGGGTTGTTCTTTGCTGTGAAGGAGGTTTCTCTGCTTGATGAAGGAAGCCAAGGAAAAGAGAGCATTGTTCAAATTGAACAGGTGTTTTATAAGCTTTTTTTTTCATTCTTGTTAGATGCTAGCTTGCAGATTTCTTGTTTTTTTCATTCATGAGTTGTTGCATACTAATGTATTCTCTTTTTTTTCTTTAATGTTCTAGGAGATTTCTTTATTAAGTCAATTCCATCACGAGAATATAGTTCGGTATCTTGGGACTAATACAGTATGCATTTTGACTTTGTCCAAGCGTTTCCATTTATCTTTTGAGCAAAACGAGTTTCCAGCTGCTCATTTTCTTTTTCTGTGATACGCGTTAGCTTTTCTTGTTTATGAAATGATGTTTCAGGGTGATGGCAAGCTATACATTTTCCTTGAGCTTGTAACAAAAGGTTCACTAGCAAATCTCTATCAGAAGTATCGACTGGGAGATTCTCAAGTGTCTGCATACACCAGGCAGATTTTAGGTGGCTTAAATTACCTGCATGAACGTAAAGTGGTTCATAGGTAAATTTTGTTGCTTTAATGATTTATATTGTTTTAGAGTTCTGAGCTAAGGACACACATAAAGTATGGTACTTTGAACACAACCTCCTCAAGTTGGTTGATGATAATTGATAAGTGGTTAAAGCACAATAATTTATGTCCAGCAAAATCATATTGTTAACCATTTTGATCTTTATCCTCATATGAGCATTTCATATTCATCCTCTAGGGACATTAAATGTGCTAATATATTGGTTGATGCAAGCGGATCTGTGAAGCTTGCAGATTTTGGGCTAGCAAAGGTAACTAAGCCACATTCTTTTTTCCCCATTCATCCAAATGGTTAATTATTGTATTTATGACCACAGGCAACCAAATTGAATGACATTAAATCTTGCAAGGGAACTCCATATTGGATGGCACCAGAGGTTTCTCCCCTTTTTTTAATATCTCAGTTTTATAATTTATCAGAAGGGATGGGTGGAAGGCAATGTGTTAAACCTATTTATGGTTGGCTGCCTTATGTTGGATAATATTATTGCCTTGATAATTTACTATTGGACCATCAGGTTGTTAAGAGTAATGGATATGGACTTGCAGCTGATATATGGAGCCTCGGATGCACCGTGTTGGAGATGTTAACAAGCAAAATTCCATACTCTCACTTGGAAGGGGTGCGTCCTTAAACCATTGTGTTACTTCGGTTGTTCTACTAATCCTGAGAGTCAACAGAAAGTTGAATCTATGAAGTTTTGTGCTAAAGTAGAGGTGGCAACGGTGGTTGAGTAACGGGTTGGGCTGGAATGGGCCATCTTGTAGTATGGGTCTAAACGGGTTGGGTGGGGTTGACCTGGAAACACTTTTTCTCCAAAGCTTATTTTATAAATAATTAATGAGTTGGTTGTGATTACAATAATAATAATCTAATATCTTTAAATAAAACAATTAAGTGGTGTGTGTATTGAAAACCGACTTTGGGTGATTTTATAACCAGTGTGAACCATTCCTAGATAGCTAGCTATCTTGATTTGACCCGTTTGAGATCAAACACAACCCAAATCCCAAATCCACCTGCAAACACTTTTCACGTCACTCACCTCAGCTTACTATGTGTTTCCTTTGGTACGCTTTACTGTTAAGCATCAAATCCAGTAACTGCAATTTAATCTTGGATTAGGTTTGTAATGAAAACATGCATGATGTTTTGGTTTGACAGATGCAAGCATTGTTCAGAATTGGCAGGGGTGAACTCCCTCATATTCCTGAAACAGTATCTTTAGAGGCCCAGGATTTTATTCTTAAGTGTTTACAAGTTAACCAAAATGATAGACCGACTGCTGCTCAACTATTGATGCACCCGTTTGTCAAGAGCCAGTTTTATGAATCTAACCGATAAAAGCACAAATTGTTAATACCATTTTGTTTGCATCAACCTGCAAACTGGTTGGGTTGGAATTGAAGATTGATTATATTCAAATTGCAGTGCTGCTCGAGTTAGAATTGACCCGTGTCTTTCATTCACGGGTCTTTACTGCAAGTATTGGAAAATGTATGTTAAATACCCACGTTTCTAGGCACGAGTTCTACAACATACGAGGATTCGAGTATAGTTCAAATATCATAGATCGAGCTTCGAGTTGGATGTATTGTCTGATGATTTTATTGACAAATATTTGTGTTGGTTTTACATTGAGTTTGTAAATGCATGTTTGTTGTATCCAAATTGTTACACTATTTAATTAAACGGGTCATATTTGATTATTAAACAGGTTTAAAAAAATATAATAAAAAATTATAACTTAAAACTTCAAGTTTACTTTTACTGCTTTGCTACATCCCCTACACAATTCCAAGTATGTCCCGATTAAAATTGACATTTTGACACGGGTTAAAATTGACGCGTCGTTTTGACACAAATAAATATATTACAGGAAAATCATCAAATTAGACATTTTGATCACATATTTTATCAAAATAAACTTTAAATTTTAGCTTACGAAAACATAGACAGTCACTCATAATCACGGGCTAAGCCTTCTTGCTTTAGCCGACGCATAATTCTAGGTAATACACATCTCGACTCCACTTTCATCCAATCGTTGTCCAACACATGGCATGTGTCCCCCGGCTAATTAGCTTGCCTCCATCGGCTAAGCCAACCGGGCATGAAAAAACATGTGGGTCAAACTTCCAACCAATCTAAAGGTGCTATGTGTTAAAGCGCCAACTAATCCTTCAAAAGCTATGCCTTCAAAAACATAGGCTAAAACTTCAAAAGCGGAGGCTAAGCCTCCACTTTTTTAGGCTTTGCCTACACTTTATCACATGGTGCATTGGCTTAAACTTATTTTTTACCTAAATTTCAGCAAGGCTTAGCTGGCGATTGTGAGGGTGTGTTTATCATCTCACATGCTAAAATTAAAAGATTATTTTGATAAAATCGTTGATTAAAATATCTATTTTAGTTATTTCCCATATATAATGTTTGGGCTAATCAATTTCAACCTATCTAGATTGTCATCCCTTTAAACAAAAAGAATTTGACTTATTTACTAAGAAACAGGAAAGTTGAGGGACCTTTTATGTAAAAACTAAAAAGGGGACTATCTGCTCAATAAAACGTTATCTGGTCTGTTGAGCTGTGTAGGAGAAAGGAACAACAGGTGTGTGAAAGGCAACAATGTCATCGATTTCGCTATCATTTCTACAGAGCGCATGCTCCTATTCGAACCTTCATCACCAACAACAGAAGCTCTTCATTCAACCGCCACTGATTTCATCTCACCGGAAAACAACCTCTCTGGTTGTACAAGCATCCGCCAGAACTCGTCAAGATAACAGAAAAGCTCGCCATGCTCGTATTCGTAAGAAGGTGACCGTTATCAACTCCGTAACCCTAGTTCTCTTCACTGTATACAATTGTATCAATTTTCCCCAAATAATTTATAATAATTAGCTTGAATTATGAAATTGAAGTATTTTACCTATTGCTATAGCAGGATCCATGCCAATTTATGTATATATTTTTCTTAAACTAGAAGAAAGTTGTATGAATTTGGTCAATGTCTTCATCAAACTGTAACCTTCGGATTTAGGGCCATAAACGAACTCAACGTCGCCGAAATGTTCGTTTGTTTAATTAATGAACGAAAACAAACACGAACACGAACAGAGAAATTCGCTTTGATTAATTAAATGAACAAATGCCGCGTTAGTTGAACAGCGTTCGGTAATTTGTTTGTTAATGTTCATTAATTTTTGTTCTTTTATCACAAGTTTTTACTACTTTCTAATTTTTTTACTATTGAAATTAAATTATTATACGTTCGTTTGTTTTTGTTTATCTTTGTTTGTAATGTTAACAAACGAACCCAATCGAAGATGAACAAATTCATTTCCTTAAGAAACCAATACGAACACAAAATTTCGTTCGGTTATGTGTTCATGACCCGTTCGTTTGTCTGATAAACGCTTAACAAACGGACATGAACAACGTCTTGTTCGGTTCGTTTACGGTCCTATTCGGATTTGCAGAATTTATATATTTTTTTTCTCAAGTAACCTTTGAATTTGCACAAAGTTCTGCCTAAATGATAAACACAGTGCTTCAAAATGTTTGTGTAGCTTTCTTTTACAGTATGGAGTAATTTGATGGGTGATTTCAGTTCTGTAATATAATGGTATATATGAAGTTTCAATCATTCATTTATTTTAGGTGGAGGGGACACCAGAAAGACCAAGATTGTGCGTCTTTCGATCCAACAAGCATATGTATGTCCAGGTGATTGATGATACTAAAATGCATACTCTTGCATCAGCTTCAACGATGCAGAAACCGCTCTGCGAGGCGTTTGATTTCACCTCCGGTCCCACGATTGTAAGTAACTTTTTCAAGCATATGCAGTGTACTCGCAGCATTCAATCAATTTGGAGAAAATATAAACTAGCAGCCCATAGATTTATTAGCTTTCTTATATTTATATCATCTTGTTAGTAATAGGTGTATGGATAGGTAAATATTAATAATAGGTGTATGGATAGGTAAATATTTATATCATCTTGTTAGTTGTTACAGTTATCACTGTTTTAGGCTTAGAGGGGTGTTCGTTTAAGAAGCAGTAATATGTTGACAACCATGAGAACTGCATAATGCATTTGTACCTATTGCTTTGAATGTGATACACAAGACTGTTATATAACCAGCTAACCACCTATGTTTCTCTCTCTCACTACCTTTGATTATCTTTTATGCACCGTGTGCAAATGCATTATGCGGTTCTCAACATATCACTGGTTCTGATATAAACATGCCCTGGATATGATTGTGTGTGACAACACTAGGTGTTTATGTGCATAGTTGTCAAAAGCGCTAAGCTCAAGGCGTATAGGCCTCGCCTGGGGCCTGGCGCAGCGCGCAAGGCGCAAAAATAGCGAGGGCCTGAGAAAAAAAACGCACTTAAATGAAAGGGATCTATACTTAAAAGTAATACTATTCTTTAAATAAAATAAAGAAAAGTTGTTATATAACATTTAATATCCTCTGATTAGTACCAAAAGTTCTAAAATAGTCAAGATTCAAATGTAACTCCAAAACTTGAATTACAAAATGTTCAAAGTAAAGTACCAAAATCTTCTTCAGCTTCACAAGGCGCTCGCCTTAAAATCAAAGCGCATTTATCACGCCTCGCCTTAAAGTTGCGCTCGCTTTTGATAACTATATTTATGTGGAATTTTTGGTGTCAGGATGTAGCTAAGAAAATTGGGGAAACGATTGCAAAGTCGTGCATAGAGAAAGGGATCACAACGGTGGCCTTTGATCGAGGGGGTTATCCTTATCATGGGCGAATTCAGGCGCTTGCTGATTCAGCTCGAGAACACGGTCTTCAATTCTAGTAATCTTTTCTTCTTCTTTTTCTTGTATTTCAAACTTGAATCTTTTTTGTCTACCAACAAGATTTGTTATTGAAATATGCCAAAGCTGCATATTTTTGTTAGTTTCCCGGTTTGTGTTTTGTTTACTGGAACATATGTATTTCGAGACACCCAATATGAATATGCATTAACAGCTGATGGTAGAGGTCTTAGATGTATGGGTTAGATTTTAACAGCTGATAATCGGGTAAACGTGTATACGTTATCGGGTAATCGGGGCGGCTAAACGGGTATATCACCATATCCCATATCCGTCCCAAACCCACGAAAAAATTCAAAAGTAATCCCAAACCCGGTCCCATACCCGATTACCCGACCTCATACCCGTCCCAAATGTTTCGGGTTTCGGGTTTTCCCATCGGGTTCGGGTTTCATTGCCACCCCTACAAAAACCTAACCCCCCCACCCCACCCCCACCCAAACCCAAAAACCTAACCCCACCCCACCCACCCCAAAAACCTACCCCCCCCACCCCACCCCACCCCTCCAAAAACCTAACCTAAAAGCTAAACTAAACCAAACCCAAAAAACTAAACCCAAAAGCTAAACCCACTATTTTTTGAGTTTTTTTTAAGCGAGGACGACGTGTGAAACAAGGTCTCCGAAACGTTTTTTTAATTTTTGATTTATTTTTTGAGTTATGATTTTTTTATTATTATTTTTACCTTTTATATGTAGTTTTTTTGTTCTCATGAAGATTGAGTTTTCTTATGATACTTCCCCTATATGTATATAATTAAACCAAGAAAATTGTTGAAGAAATAAAAAAGAGATTTGAAGAAATAGAATTTAAACAAGGGAAGGGAAGGGAGAATAATAGATGATGATACTTTGTTGCCTCCGATCCAATTCCAATGACAAAGAATGAGGTGAAGCGTGAATATTTGGTTGATAAAGATTGAACACCATGAATCACCAGAAGAAGTTTTGTCATCTGTTGTTGAAGTTGGTGGTGGTGGAGGGTATTTTGGTCATTTAACATAATTTAAATGAAAAACTTAACGAAGTTAATGAAATTGGACGAAAACTGTTAAGAAATGTAACCTTAAGGACCCATACTCTTAAGGAGGGACTAAACCTGTAAATCAGGACAAACCTAAGGGACGAAAACTGCAGTGTACTCTATATATAAACTGTTAGTTTAACTGGACCTAGAGTTGTCATAGGAAATTCATATGATTTTTTTATTCATACCTTTCTTTTTGAACCTAAAGTGTTAGTTGTTTTTTTGTTCTTTAGGGGTTGTTTACTTTCTACCTACACAATTCATATACTTTGTAGACTACTATTGTTGATCCAACTGTTTGTTTTTTTGTTATTTTGTTAGATTTTTTATGTTGATTTTGGCATTTTACAATTATGTAATGTAACACCTGGATTTTTAAACCAATTTAAACTTTTAAACTACGCGGAAGTTAGGTCCGAAAATGAATTGTTTAACGTTTACAACGACAAGTTAAGACTTTAACAATTTCCAAAAGAAAAGATGTGAAACATGTTTAAACGACCCACAAGAAAAATAACAACCAATGTGTTTATAAATCCCGCAACGAGATTAGTTTTACAAAGCAAAAACCCGACATCATCCATGAGAATCCAAATCCACGCGAAGCGAGGCCCGAGACTACACCGGAGCTTTACTTATATCCAAAAAAACGTCCTAAAACACGTCATTAGTAATGATATATAACTCCGCAACGAATCCCCATGTCCATATGAGAACAAACAGCCCAAAACGACAATTCAACATAGTTGGGCGTATGTGGCAGCGTAGGTAGAAACATTTGGGCGTATGGAACGCCGTCGGGGGGGGGGGGGGGTGTACCATACGATGATCCTCAGCCAGCTCCCCCTTTTGTTGATTTCCAGCCATTCCAACCCCCTTTATGTGCAATAAACAACTTTAGACATGTATCAAACACCATACAAGTCATACCATATCTACCAACATCAATTTGTTGGTTTACCCATCCCCGTTTACAAGTACTACAACTCGTTTTCACCCATGGAGCATTTAACTCCAAGACTACCCGCTCATTTTGCACTTTTGTGCAATAAACGACTTTAGGCATGTATTAACACCATACAAGTCCTATTATCCTACCAACATTAATTTGATAATTTGAACACACCTGTTACGAGAACTGCAACTCGTTTTCCTACATGGAGCAATTGACTCCATGTTCACCCGTGAAGTGTTTGACGTCACTACAACCCGTGAGATATTTGACCTCACTACCACTCGTGAAGTATTTGACTTCACGTTTCCCCCATGAAGTGTTTTAACTTCAAAAATCCACCCATTCCACCAATTCACCACAATTTCTTAAAATGATTTGACTCTTTACCACATTAAGTTAAAATACACCAATATACCATATACCACATTTTAGTTTACTCTTTACCACATTAAGTCAAATTACACCAATATACCTTCCACATTTTAGTTTGACTCTTTACCACATTAAGTCAAATTACACCAAATCACCACACATAAATAGAATTTAACTATAGAAGTTTATTTACATGTTTCTAACACCTTATCTATTACTAAGTGCGTGCAAAGCACTTTCCTTTTGGGTTTGAAGCCTCCGGTTGATCCTTGATTATATGCACTTGATTACCTAAACAATTCCACACTTTGTTTAGTAATCTAAAAGTCTAATACAAAACCAAATCAATGTTCTATCACCCACCCACGACCTTATCATCTATAATCAAACCGAACTTGGTTAATTCACCCATAACCAATCTTCTAACACACCTTAATCAACAATCAACCCAAATGACCCATTAAGGTTTACCCAAGTTCACCCAATACCTTAATTCCATAAATCACCCATTTTGATTGTGGTTTCTACTAAGTTTATCGTTCACGGACATACCACAACACTCATATACCTTTCAAATACCATCCAAAATCCCCAATTTAGGTCCTCAAGAACACTAATTTTCAAAACCTCCAATTTTGTGAAATTAACATGAATTGATTAAACCTTTAGCTTTAGATATGTTGGATAATCAATTCTAACCAACATTTGATTCACCACTACCCTCAATTTCTGTTAATTAAGGATTATCAACCCAACACCCATCAAGAATAAGAATATGGAGGATTCCAAGGATTAGAAACACTTACTTGATGATTTGGAGGAGTTGTGTAAACCAACACCCTCAAATCCTAGCATACAAGTGCATATTTTTGTTCTTGAAAGTCCTATTCTCCTCCTTTTTGCTCTCTGATTTGTGGCACACACCCCCCTTATGTGTGTCGCCATCTTTAATCCCCACCCACAATCAGCTTTGAGCCAACTACAAAATCAGTCCATGCACATTCAAACTTAACTCCTTCCCAAAGTTGTATAATTCCATCATATAAGTAACACCCCTCTAACTTTCTTTTATTTATTTACACCCCCTACAATATAATTAGTATATCATAGGATAAACCTTGAGTCTGAGGTTACTTTAGAGGAGGTAAAAGAGGTTGTTTAGTCATGTGGTAGTGAAAAATCATCGGGGCCCGTTGGTACATATTATTTTTATTTATTTCGGGTTCCGACCAAGGTTAATAGTACTCTTGAATCTATTCGATCAACTTTCTTTTAGGGAGGTGTTGGTGATTCGAGGAAGATAGCTGGGTTAGTTGGACACAGGTTCTTGCTGACAAAAATAAAGGGGGGTTGGGGTTTGGTAATTTGGATGCTCTCAACCGGGCTCTGCTGTATAAATGGAGATGGAGATTTGTTATTTATCCTAATGCTTTATGGGTGAGGATCATCAATGCCATTCAACGTTATTTGGACTCGAGGCTCGATTTCTCAGGTATGGTAAAGGGTTCAGGAGTGTGGTCCCTTCTTCTATTAGGAGGAAAGTGGGAAATGGGTTAAACACTCGTTTTGGCTTGATGTGTGATTGGGTGATACTATTCTCGCGGATAGGTTTCCTAGATTATTCCGTTTGGAAAACTCAAAAACTTGCTTTCTGGCCGAGCGCTTGAGTGGCCCTATGCGCCTCTGGGATTGGCGTAGGCGGGTTAGAGGAGGCAGAAAACATGAGCAATTAGATGATTTGGTGAGATTGGTTCAAGATGTTCCACTCTCGGATGATGGTGATTCATGGATTTGGGACCTCCACGGAGATGATGAATTCACGGTTAAAAGTGATCTTTTATCTATTGACAATGAACTCTTGCCTTCAATCTTCACTATCACTGGGTGGAATAAATATGTCCCTAAAAAAGTTAATATCTTTGATTGGCGGGTTCTCTTGGATCGTCTTACTACGAGAAATAATCTTAGTAATAAGGCTTGGATATCCCGTCTATCCTATGTCCCTGGTGCTCTAATTATGTGGAGGATATTGATTACAATCTGAGTGATTGTATCTTGGCATGCAAGACTTGGAATTCAGTCTTTAAATGGCTTGAGCTTGTTTGTCCTACTTCCCCTCATCCAAAGATGATTATGAGGTACGTCAACTCTCTCCAATTATCTAAAGTGAAGAAAGTGATGGTTGAAGCGATTTGTTTTTCTACTTGGTGGGTTCTATGAAGGCTAAGGAACAAGACAATTTTTGACCCTCATCGTTCTAAGGATGAAGTTGTGTTTGATCTTATTGTTAATTTTTCTTTTTTGCGGTTCAATAATAGGAACAAAAAAGTGTCTTTTTGTTGGGACGAGTGAATTAAAATCCTCTCCTTTTGATGTAATATTTTTTCCGTTCCCGTCTGTCTTAGCCGGGTCCGGTTGCTATATAATCTTGATGTTGTTAAAAAAAATTAACTAATCGTTTTAATTACCCAAACAAGAACACGGCCCGTTTAACATGATCAAATATCACGTGTTCAAAGCATGAATGATATGACACGACCTGACCCGTTTAACATACTTAACAAACAACAGGGTTAGCAAATCAAAAACATATCCATATACAACCAACTTCATTTTCTCATAAACATATGCATAATGAAGCAAATCAAAATCCATATACATAAGCAACAGAAAATTGAAATCAGATCCATATACATAATCGAAATCGACGAGGTACATGGCTAGGGTTTCAGGAACGAAGTCGAGAGTCGATGGGTTGCTACTTGTGATGAACTGATGAAGCAAATCAACGAGGTTGAGAAAGACTGAATGTTGACGAGAGACGAGGATGAGAGTCTCATAGAAGCAAGATGCGGCTAGGGTTTTTTTTTGTGTATAAATATATTTAATTATTTTAAAAAATTATAGAACTACATAGTTAAATGAGTTTAATCGTGTTATAAATAGGTTAGATAGTTGAACCCATTTGAACACGATTTTAATCATGTGATAAACGTGTACCTGTTCATGATGAAGTTGTTATACGGATGCTTATGTCAGTGTGTTAATGTAACATCATATTTTTCTCATACATTCACCAACGGTTGTGCTTATTAAAATAAACACTTTTTAAATAATTTATAGGTTATTGTATTTATTATGAATTTCTTAAATCAAGAAAATAGATAAAACAAATATATAATCTCTCTCACACACATATATACATATGTGTATATATTATATATTCGGGAAAACATCACATAATAGTAACTAAGTTTCAAAAGTGTTCCAATTAGGTCACTCACCGTAGTATATCCGATGATGTATACCGTGTAAAATGCATATTGAGTGTACTAATTGAAACACTTTTGAAACTTGGTTACTATTCTACAAAGTTACCCCTATATATTCTATTATCAAGTCCATGACTTTTTAATGTACTAGCGAACCACTTTAGTTGATGTTGTTGATCGATCACGTGCTTTGGTTGATGTTGTTGGTCGATCACCACCTTTATTGACCCGACGTTTAAATCTAAATCTCAAAGTTATTGGTTCAACGACCGGACCAAAAGTAGGATCAAACTCAACATAATCCCCGGTTTTTAATCCATAGTTTCTTACTATTGGATTGAAATTTTTTAAAACATAAACACCATGTACGCGTCCAAACTGTACTTCGGGTTCGCTAGCATTGTGCAAATCAACTTGAACAAAATCTCCATTAGCGACTCTTGTTCGCAAATCTGAACCCATACCTGCAAGTAATTTCGCATTCTTTTGGCAAGTTGATTTTTCCATGACTAGAGGTATCAAACTCAGAAAGATGTTTGGATATCCTCCTACTTTCTTCGAATAACATTTTCTATACCCTTATGGTGAATGAATGAATATCCCAACAAATATCAACTTTTTTATAGTGTATATGTAGACATGTAGTATATTTTGTATTTATTGTTCTAAATTATGTTATGAGTTATTATTATGAAACAAGTTTAATGTCTAGCATGCTATATATATATATATATATATTAATAAAATGTTATTAAACTTTTAAGTTTTCCTGAATTTCAATATTTAAGTCAATGTTATCATGATTAACATCTTTTTACATAAATATTATATGCTCCACTGTTTATGGTTTGGTTTTTGTACATCTATACGTCTCGTATAGGGGTATCCGGGCTACATATTTTTTATGGGTCGTATGAATGACACACGTAAAAAAAGTTGCCTTTATTTGACACGCGTTGCAAGGTAGTAAGACACGTGGCGGCTCTAAAACGCGTTTGGGGCACTTTTATATGGGTCGTATGCGTATATAAATATTTTGGTTAGTTTACATTTTAGCCCATTGAGTTATAGCTTGGTAGTTTTAATCCCTCGACTTCTAATATCATAAGTATTAACACCCAATAATAAACACATGTTATTATCAAGTCTTTGGATGACATATTGGCAAGAAGGGTGAATTTTTTTCACTTATGGTGTTAGAACAAAACCCATTTCACTTATGGTGTTTCCATTGTTGCCAACCACTGTTTGAGGTAGATGAAAGAGTCGTCGATTTTTTTTCACTTTTGGTGCTATATTTATTACTACCTTCTTTCATTTCCGGTGCTAAAAATTTCTAATTTCATATTTGGTGTTTTCACACTTCACAACCATGGTTTCATGCTATCAAGAATTTTTCTGGCTGTTTGACAAGTTTTTAACCATTAAGTGCTAAACAATTAAGAGGTGAGCTTTTAGCGAAACAAACACCCCTTACCTCTGACCGATTCAGAGGTTAAGAGGCTACCAAACAGCCTCTCAGTTGTGTCAACTTCAAACCGTGGTCTCCAACCGCAGTGTAAGCCACTCCTCACTTGCCAACCATGGTTTGAGAAGCTCCTCACTTGCTAACAGCGGTTCGAGCCACACCTCAGTTGCTAACAGCGGTCTTTTTAACTTAAAAACTTAAACTCACACGTATAATTCTCACAAAAATGTCTTGTTTAGTAACTTTTACCTAAAAATATTAAAGTATTACATACCTCTCTTTCATAATATACATCCAAACACCCCCTGAAACACTAAAAGTGCAAATAAAGTTGCAAAATGAAGCTTACAAGTACCTGATAATACTTCATAATTCTTCTATCAAAACTTGGACCAAGGATTTGTTTGATTGTCATTGTAATTAAGATATCCAAGCCCATATCTGAAACTGAAAGTGCGGGGCCTCCAATACATACACACACACACACACACACATATATATATTAAGACTCCTAAAACATCAATAACTCCAAGAAAATTAATGTACATTTAAACTGCTATCCATTAAAACAATTTGCTTACACTCATACATACAGGTTGCAGTCTACACTCTATTACTCATGCAGACTCAAGAATACCGAAACCAATTTAGTTAATTTCATATCAATTCTAACATCTATAGAAACAAACAAAATCTAACAGTCACACCTCTTTCTTTCGAATACCTGTCGGCACACCATAACATACGGGTGCAGCTCCAATTAGAAAAGGTAGTGTACACGATCCACGGGCTTGACCCATAAATGACCCGATCTTTGGTCTATGTTTACAACCAAGAGTTGCTCTACAATCTTCAACAGATTTACTTCTTGATATTTTCTTTCTTCCCTTTCTGACTCCCCCGTCAACAATATTCATGTCTTTAAATTTATCAAAAAGTTCAGTGCACTGTGCACAATCTACTGAGGTATTTGATCTTGCTTTTATCCATCCATCCAACACTGTTTTACAAAACCGATCAATATCCTTGTCCGTCACGTCCCATAAATTGGCAATAATTACAGGTGAACCCGCAAACAGGTAATACAGTGGAGCCCCTTTTGGGGTGTATGACCCGTTTAAAGACAAAGATCCACTACTGCAGCCCATAAGAAGAGTAGCTGCACAGCGCTCAAGTTTTTGAATCTCGCCACCAGGAATATATTGTACCCCTAAAATCACATACATAACAATATAATAAGATTAAAACTAGAAAAAAATTATAAACATAGATAGAGAGAAATAATGTAAAGCATACATACCACTTCCATGTCCAAGGTAAATGAAAAGGTCGTGGCTTTTTAATGCCACGCTCAATTCATCCACGCTAGGTGAGGTGCCGGCTGTCCCCTGGCATATAAGTTAAAGTAATCAGTGAACAACAAGTGATGCATCTAGTTGAAGTTTATGAAGACCAGAAGTGGTGATTTCAAGCCATTTACGTGCAGACGAGACAATTCAGGTTGTCTTATCTCTAACGGGTCAAACAAGTTAAATCTACAAAAATATTAGCTACAATGGAAACAGCCTCTTAAATCATTTTGTCTAAATACGTATATCGTTATTGAAATAGTGTAATCTTATTTTAAAAACATTATTTATAAAGAAAAAAACAGGACAAGTGTTCTGGGTCAAGTGGTCAACCCAACCAACCCAAACTAAAGAGTTGCACCTTTTGACTTGCCTGTGTGAAAACAACATTAGCAAGTCATGGAGAAAGCTATCTAAACAATGATAAATATTAAGGATAAAAGATTTGGTCCCTTCACCAACTTCTCGATGAATTAAAAGTGAAAAGAAGATATTAAAATTGTTTTGTGTTTACAATTAATATTTGGTTATTGAAGCCAAGTTTAATAAATATGCTCATAAGTCAAGCTAGACAATGATAAAAGTCAATTTCCAAGTCATGTTTCCGTAATGGACAAAATAATAATGAACACACATACCTCGAAATTTTGATCTTTAAACCAATTACCAAATTCAGCTTCTGTGTTGTAAAGATCGCCACCTGGATTCAGTAAATAATAGGCATCTAGAGGATCAATCATAGGAAAGAGTGAAGAATCTTCCCCAACTTTTTCCTGAAAATGACAGCATCTATCATATGTGCATGAAATGCTAGCAACCGAAGGCATACGGTACACCTCTTGATTTCTTAATACGGGTAAGCTTTCCCACGGTAGCATCTGCAGACCAAACAACATCAACAAAACATATTATATTAACAATTTGATCAAGACGGAAATCGTTTAATATACAGCTTAAAGGGCAGAAGTTGCAAAACAAGGAGTGACTTCTACATGCAGGTCAAAACGGACCAAGTTGGGTTAAGCCAACACTTTTTACCCATTCTTTAAAATGATTACAATTTACAAAAACTATAATATTTGATAAAAATAAGATACTTTTTTATGAATAAAACAGGGGAGCTTGACCCATTCAAGCCGTTCAACCCGCTTCATTTTAAATCGTTTTCTACATCTGAACTGTAAGATCTATTATCTATATAAAATATGACCCAAATTGATATGTTTCTATAAGTAAATGGTTTAAAACTACCACCTCCACTAAAAAGTCTTTCACACGGTCACTTTGTCAATACTCCCTTTCATGGCATTCTGAAGATCTTTGCTGCTAGAAGGCCTGAGAGACTCTTAAGGTTTTTCTTTTAAAAAGAATAAGAAAAGGTAGCAATTTTGGCCCATTTACCCGAAAAAGGGTCGATTTGGGTGGAAAGAATAAAAATTTATGCCTTAGCTATAATAGAAATGGGTCCACTGGATCAAACAGGCTAAACCTGAAGTGTCTCCAATGGTTGGAATGAATAAAGTTTTATACATTAGCTATGATCGAAATTGGTCGATCAGATCAAACAGACCAAAGGTCACCCGAACTGTTTCCAAATGCTTAAAGCCTTCTAAATTGCTTTAAACCTTAAACTAATGGCAAAGAAGTATGCGTCAACCCAACCCGACCCGTTTGGACTGCACCAAAATGTACTTGTTTTGAACCATGCCCAATCCGCTTCTTTGCCACCTATGACCTATGGAATACAAGTTAATCAAGTAGGTATTGTTGCTTAGATTAAAAGAAAATGTTGCACACAAGTCACAGACCATGTATACTATAAATAACGTTTTTAGTAACTAGTTTTTGATGAGAAAATGCATGTAACATAACAAGATTACCTACCTGAATGTCAAAGTCTGGCACCAATATGACAGGTTCTCTATCTACATAATCTTCTTCTCCAATTTCGTGCAGTGTATTTAATAATAAATCAGAAACTAAAGAGGACAAGCTTCCATCATCAATGCATTCTCTTCCACCGATGTAGCATCCTTTATTCTTTATTAACTCTGATAAACATTCTCCTTGTTGCCCACCACCTCTAATTACAGCTTTTATAATGTTTTCATGCACATCAATTTTACACTTCGATTTAAGATCCTTCCTTAGTTTCTTTTGTAGAAAATCAATGTGCCTGTGGTCTGACAGCCCTCCCAACAGTAGGTGTTTCCACGGGCCAAACCATAAATCTTCCATATCACTAAGAAAAAGCAGGTAGATTATAAAAATAATATTTCAGTAACTAGATAATGAAAATAAAGTATCATAAAAAATAATGTCCATAACTACGTTATTATAAAGACGGCTTAAAAATAATTTAAATGTACATTAAGATAAATGATTATTATAGGTGAGCAATATGAAGTGTGCGGGTTATGTTGACCACGAAACATTTTTGTTCATATTTCACAAATAGTTAACATGTAAAATATAAACTACAAAAGCTATTACTCCGAATAAAAACAATTTATGAGAGTGTTAGCATCAAAAATACACATTGGGTGACTTTAACTTGTTTCCCTTTTAGCTAAAACTTTTTATTAGATCCGTTTAACTAATATAACATAACCCAACTCCACACGACTCAAAAATGGGTCAATTTCGCCACATCTAAAACCAAAAGTAACTGAACCCTCACCTCAAAAATTCACCAAGCCGTTGGTCAAGCTTTCTTCTCCGATTCCACCATATCAACCTATTTTGTTTGGTATCCTCCAAACTAGTGTATCCAGATGATGAGAAATAACTTTCCTCCAAAATAGTTCTAAACAATGGTGCAACTTCATCAACAACGGTGTGGCCCCACGGACAATGCCACAATTTATCGGAACTCTTTTTTTCAAATAAGATATCAGAACTTGAATCTTCATCATCTGGACTTCCTAAAGGTTTTAAGCAGGCATCAAATTAGTTCAAATGCACGTTGATATACAATTGTGGACATGTGTAGTCAGTTACCTAGTAAGATTGAAGCAATGGGCAAAACAATTACTATAGGTGCACAATCTGAATTCAGACGAGAAAACATTATCCAGGAATGATTAGGAGGTTCATAAGGTAACAAATTTCTCAGCCAGCTGGCATAATCATCTCCAAGTATGCTAATACAGATAATGGTTGCTCGAGGAAGACCTTGAAAAAAATTTAATATGAAATCTTCAAGATTAAGAACAGATTCAGATGCCAGCCTGCAAAAATGGGGGTTAAAAAATCATGTTCACTTCCTTGTGTGCATTACATTGCCATATGTCTCCGTGAAGAATAGAGATGGCAATTTTGATCCATTGCTTATAAACGGCTTGATTCAGGTTATATTTATCTCCAATGGGTCAAATGGGTAAACTAAAAAAAAAGTAGATGCAAAAGAAAACGAATGATTTAGTTGAAGGTCCTTAAAGCATATTGTTAACACATAAAACCTGCAAAAATCATTATACTTGAAAAGTTAAATTATTATTGAAATGATAAAATATTTGCAATCATATGGCACACATATTTTCAGATTGTTATCCATTTTTTTATTTTATTCTTTTTATAAAAGAATAATCGACAGAAAAGTGGTTTGGATCAACCCGATAGTTATCAAGAAATTATCTGTTTTGACATGGTACCCAACCCGCCTATTTTGCCACCTCTAGTGAAAAGGCAAGACACATACCTATGCAAACGGAGAGAAGTTGAGCTAGATGGTAAGATACCCTGAAAAGAAGTTTAGTGACAAAATTAAATGCAGTCAAAAATGTACAAATCAACAAAAAGTAGTTAACCGATAGGTGAACAGAACCCAGAATCACTATAAAAAATTCACAGATAGTGAATCAAATCAAACTGTGGGTTCACTTCAATTTTCTGTATCAAATTGCATATATAAATAAAAAGGATAACATTCTAGTGATGTATAAACCAAAATATATGAACAAGAGTATTCAAAATCATGTAGCTACTAGTGAGTTTTGGATCAATAGATTAGACGTTCATCAACAGAAGGTAGAACAAATAAAAAGAGAACCAAGATAAAATTATCGAATGTGCAATTTGTCTTGATTCGCTGGAAAAAGGTTTAATGCAGAAAAGTTCAATTGTATAAATTCAGTTTACATAAATTGAATATTTACTCTTGTCATTAAAGACACATAGAGCCCAAAGTACCAGTGTGTATTATAAAAAATAATATAAAGTTTAAATCGGTATTCTTGTAGTCATAATAATATTTCTCATATGATACTATAACAAAGAATCAAAACAAACAACAGTGATCCGTTAACTCAACAAACAACATAAAGTACTATTACCAGATAAAAGATGTTCATATCCAAACTTAACCACAAATTAAAGATAAAATAAAATAAATAAATAAATAAAATGCATCAACATATGAACATTTAATAATTGCATCAAAAAGACACGGAAAGAAAATTATTTTTTCAAAATACTTACATCAACATCCATAGTATTCTGCTCGTTTTGCTTCCCAATACGAGAAAACAACTGATAATTAACATGTGTTCCTAGTGACGCTTGATGAAAATAAGCCGCCCATTGACTCTCAGATAACGAATTGCTAGATAAAGTCAGCGGAGAAAAATCTTTAGTTGATGGAGAAAGTGTATATAAAACAGCTAGCAACTGTGAAACCTGAGACATCATCATCATCAAAAACCAAAGTCAAAACACAGTTGGAACGTGGAGTTAATTTCTAATTAAAACTCTCAAATCCCATTCATAAAATTTTGTCAAAGAGATGAATATGATGACTGTGTGAAACTATAGTTATAATTACCTTTCGAAAGAGTTCGGGAACCTCACGGCATACTATGAAGGATAGCTTTAATCCAGAAACTACTATGGGTATGGGAATGAATGACATGTCACAAGAATGGTTCCTAAAAACAAATCAAAAAAGATGATGCATCAGTAAAATCAGAAGGCAGGTGCAATTCTTTAGTTATAATACAGTGACTGATGTAACGAGAAAAACCTGTTGACTAGTCAAATTGTGAGGGAACTCTTTTCCAGTACAAGTTTAATAAGATTACCAACTTATCAGACCATTTCTCCAAAAACATAGGTTATAAGATGAAAAAGCAACTCAAAGTATGGTAGTTTTCTGTAATCTGTTAGTGTGGTGGTCATCAAGTCTTAAGAAGCAAATAGTGACAAATAACATCATTGATATTAAAGATAACTAGATGTGGCAAAATAAGTGTCAAAATGGTTCAAATTTTAGTGCATGTTGGGTGGTCGGGTTAACAAAAAGAATGTTGGCAATAAATGTTAACAAGATGTTAATGCACTATATATGATTAGAAAAACAACACTATTGTAATATAAATGAATTAAGAGGTTGTATGCATTAAGTAACACCTATAGAGGCTATCAACCCATCCGACACATTTGACCTATTTAACATGTTCCCTTATTAGCTAACTTTTGGATTAGACATGTTTGAGATTAAACGTCAATAGACCCATTCGCTATGTAAGTGATTCAAAACAGTAACCCTTATGTACTCTATATGCATGTGCATACTTCTAAACTTAAGTTGTATAAGATATTTGTAATGTGATGCAACTTATGAGCATAACACGATTTCATTTGGGCGTGTAATATTTGCAAAGTAGGTGCTCTCGGTAATGCGACATAACAAGTATTTACAGTAGTTACAACTGAAAAAGGATAACATTAAAAAGAAACAGGCAAGTATAGTAAACACACATACACACACCAACAAAATATTAAATGCAGTAAATATAACTAAGAAACAATATAGCATGAAAACAAGTTAGTGATACCTTGTAACATTGTCAAAAGAGCTTCTTAATGAAAACCAACACATGTTGTAGAGTAACGCTGCATACTCAATTGCAAACACGTCTGCAATCACATTATTTTTAATTAACTCGCCTAGAAAAGTGAACGACGCCTTGAACTTTGATGGGTGAAATGTGCTTCTGTTGACTAGCACAGATAAGCTCTCCACGAATGCCTCGTTCGCTCTTTGAATTTCTCCACGGGCCCACAAACATTTTCCTAGAAATGTAAGGGATTAAACATTATAAACATAGAAATCATTGTCTTAAATCAGCTACCACCAACTTCAAAAACTTTAGGAATGGATTGCGGTTTTAAAATTAGTAGCACCCAGTAAGATATTAAAAAAAAACGTTTGTAATTAAAATCATCAACCTTGCAGACTCTTGATTGATTTGAGTAGAAGTGGCAAAATTGATTGGATGTGTAGGTTGTGTCACGCGTCAGATGGGTAAATTTTGGTGAGGGTCGAGTTAGGTAGACGTTTACAGAGAAAAATATGCAGTAAAAATACACTTTGGTCAACTTTTGACCTGTTCTTGTTAACTAGTCTTTTTAATTTACCCGTTTGACCACTTAGAGATAAACATAACTCAAACTGATCCATCTGTTAGTAAACGGGTTGAAATTCCCACCTCTTGATTTAAGACAATGTAAACAAATAACAAAGTAACAGCCAGATATACTATAACTGAATAAGTTAGACTACAACAAATCATATACCCAAGAGATTGTTTTTTTTTTGCAAAACATAAAACTACGCAAACATGATAACCAGTAACTTATGCAAACTACATGAGTATGTCCATGTTTATAACAACAAAAGGTAAAGTTTTTCAAGTTGGTTTTATGATACCTATCCCAATGAGAAGTTTAACCAAGAGCCGCCTGCGGGTGCACTCCCATTTCATGTGTATAGCACTTGTCAACGATGATGATTTTATAACTCCAAAAGGAACACAATGCCAACAATTTACGTCATCAGAAACACATGTAACTTCACACCCACAAGAAACAATGTGACCAACCTTTGACTTTTGTGTCCCCTTCAACTCATTTTGAACATTTACACTCTTTTGCTTAGAGGATCTAGTGATTCTAGAAGTCACCCTTGGCTCTTGTGGTATACTTTTAGCGGTTTTCTTACCCTTTCTTGTTACTTTGGGTTGTATTGCTTCTTGTTCTTCATAATTCCCACAATCAGATGAAATGATGACATCATTCCCACCAACTAAAACTCTATCACAAAACATTGTATTTCTTGAAATTGTTTCCTTGGGGTCACTAACACAATTTTTCCATTCAGAAAGCTTAAGTTTTTCTGTAGCAGATCTATAAAAGGTTTCAGCTTTTGATAATCCCTCAAGTTTATTATCAATGGTGCTATTGAAACGACTTCTGAATAGATCACCAAGCTGTTGGTCAATCGTAACTTCCAAGATTAACCTGCATTTCAAGCAAGAATAGAGACTGGAGCTATCAACCAATGTATGATTGGCACTTTCTAGTTCTTTTTCAGCTAGATGCCAATGTTGTTGTTTACGGTATAGTTTGCCTGGAACAAATAATAATTCAGTTGGCAGCCTACTCATATCAAAGCCGCAAAGGAATCATAAACATAGATACACAAGATAAGCATGGACATGAAAGGAAAGATATGTCAAAAGCTGCAAACGCAAGCGGAAGCATCCAACAATTATAAACTAATCTGTTGAATACAAAAATAATATTTTGCAAATGCTACTTGGTAGAGGTAGCAATTTCGACTGATAGGATTACGTTTCATCTCTAACATGTCAAATAAAAAATATTAGCTTGAAAGGATAAGGATTAAAAAGCGCCAAACTGTACTTCTTAATGCATATAACATCCTAAACTATTTTATTCAAAATATTAAAATTTGGTTATCTAAATCAGACAAAAAAAACAAAAAGAAAAATAAAACTACATACCTAAAATAGTAGAGAAACTAACTGAAATGATCGGCAAGCCTTGGAAAGAAGAAATATTCTTTCCCCATAATAAAACCGCTTCAGCCTCGGATCCATTTCCAACTATCTCTTGAATAGTTCCTACCTGAATTACATTAACCAAACAAAAACAAAATTTTGATAACTAAAAATTTAAAAAGTTAGAAAACAATTTAAAGCCAAATTTGAAAATTTCACCTGAAGGATGCTTTCAAGGTAACAACGAAGTATATTCCATGGAGTCAGAATAAAGTCAAATTCGCTTGAACCCTTATCATTTGACCAAGATGTTGTAGCTATTGAAGGTTGCATGTGAAAACTCTTAAGTCCATATCCACATTTCTGAATTATTTCCCCATTTTCACCAGTGATATCATTGTGTTGCTCAATTGAGTATATGAAATTCTTTTGAAAAAGTTTGGTGCGCAATTGATGGGCTTCTTTGGCATAAGAAAGAGCCTACAAAGAAAAGATACTCATCAGAAAAGACTAATGTTAAGTACGAAAATTTATTAACTAGCCTAGGTGAAAAAATGAAAACTTACGCCTCCCCTCCCATAGAGGTAAAAATTCGCAACAGACATGACTATGAGCCAACAAGATTCCAGGAGGTTCTAAATCAAGTGAATCAATACAATTTTACTATTTACAGTTTTAGCATCTAAATGCAAATAATCTATATATTTTAAATTCTTCTTTGGTTATGATTTGTGAAAATGGAAATTAAAAGACATCATCGCAACATTTATTCCCCACAAATTAGTTTTCAAGATAAAATAACAACAGAAACCAGGAGAAAAATTAGCTTTAATAAGTAACTGACAAATTAAGACCTCTGACCTCCATCTACAAAGGGGACATCTAAAAAATACAAGACTTGAAAAGATATTAGATACCTCAATCATAGATCCCTTTGAAATCAGTCTTTCACTCAAATCATAATATAAGTTTGAAGAGAGAAACAATGATTTGCTGGACGGAGGAACCTAAAATAAGAAGTGAATGTGGACAAAAAAATCAGCACATGTAACAATTCTAGATGTAATGACAGAAACTATAGGTGACAAGTTTGACCAACTTACTTATAAATGAATCAATTTTGGGTTATGTTTCATCTCCAACAGGACAAATGGGTTATTAAGGCCAATATATTTAACTAAAAAAGAAGTTGGTCAAAATTCATTGTGCAGTTCAATGCAAAAAAAAACCTCATCAATCGTTTTCTTATATCAGAAGTAGATTACTGTTGTAATATTGAGGGCGGGCCTTGGAGCAACTGGTAAGATTGCTTCTTGGTGACCTTGAGGTCACGGGTTCGAGTCATGGAAACAACCTCCTGCACAAAGTGTAGGGTAAGGCTGTGTGCATCAGATCGCTCCCCGGACCCTGCGCAAATGCAGGAGCTAAATCAAGCACCGGATACGCCCTTTTACTACTGTTGTAATAGCATATTTTTGTAATCATATTTAGTAGAATAATTAGTTATGAAATTCAAAAAAGCAAATAGAAAAGTGTTTGCAAACTGGACCAACCCAAACCCATTATTACAGAATACTCAACCCGCCCATCTTGCCACCTCTAGCAAAAACTATATTATAAGAACCATACACTGTTACTGAGATCAAAAGCAGTCTTCTTGATATCATCAATTGTTAAATGTGCATTTTCGGTGGCATGATCATGATTACAAGAGCTCGGGAAAGAAAGAGTCGAGTTAACTGAAATACACTGCTGAAAACCAATTTCTAGTGATTTTGATTTCTCCATACAGCTTTTCCAGAACTCCAGAGACTGGGACAATTTGCAGTGCTTTGAAAATGTCAAAATGAATGCATCATTTACATGTGAAGTGCAAAGGGCATGGCTCAGGCTTTTAGATTGCCAAAGCATGGCCAAACACTCCTTTAAAGAAACATTCTTGCAGGTAAAAAATCTGATCATCAGCTCATATATGTCAGAATGAAGATCCATGCAGCCCTACAACAAAAGACATTATAAACAATGAGGCATACCAAATAAATAAATGAATAATAAAGACAACAAGAAAACGAACCTTAAGTGATAACAAATCACAAACATGGTACAACAAGATAAGAGTATTGTGAGACACCATATCAGTCTGTTCAACAGCTTGGGAATGATCTTGGCTCAACCATAGCTTTAAAGCACAGCCAATATCCTGAACAAGTAACTGTTTGCACCCGAAAAAGTAAATACAAGATAGGAAACTCAATAATATGTAGAGGTGGCAAGATAGGCTGGAGCAAGCAAATTGGCTAACAGGTCAAAATAGTTGAAACATGATGTTTTAAATTCAGACCAGGTTGGGTTGACCCACAAACACTTAATTACGTTTTCTATAAACAATAAATGTGATAATTATGATATAAAAGCAATACTGTTGAAATACTAACTGAAATCTTTAATGAAGACAATTTTGACATTGTACACATTAAAAATAGACTAAAAAACTTTCAACCCATTTGACACATTTTGTAGCTAACTTTTTTTTATTTGGACACTTCGAAACAAAATATACCCATACTGACTCAATCATAAGTAAATGGGTCAAAATTGCCACGTCATTAATATGATGTGTAGAATGAAGTACAACACTCAAAGCACAAATATTCACTTCTGCAAGACTTGGCCTTTTGTGAGGTAGTACCTTCGAGTTCGGTTCTGCCTCTTGGGTACACAACGCACGTAAGCAATAAGCAACGGCTAACAGATTACAAACTGGACCACATGCTTCCTTGTTCTTCCCGTACATGTCACTCTGGATTAGTAGATGTGTCATCTCATATCGGTAAATTAAAATAAGAAAAGATGAAAAACTAGAACCCAAATTGAAGATAACTCACCATATTAGATATCGCTTCAGACAAAAATTCAATGCACTCATTCAGACCTTGAACTCCACATGCTCTTGATTCCCTGGCTTTTGCAATGAGAATCCTGGATTTTTGGAAAATGCTATCTTTTGTACAGTATATATCTTCTAAAAGGATGTTTGAGATTGTTGTTTGCATTACTTTACATAATTCTGGATTAAGAGACTTCATTACCCTATAAGCTTCAAGCTCCTAAACAAAAGAATCATGTCTCAGTAGTCATATCTACTAGAAAGGAGTTATTATAAAACCATAGTAGCTTAAGTACAATATAAAACAGGAGTGTTAAAAAACTATATAGGAGATGTATGTGCACGCACACACAAATATAAATATGAGAAGAGGGGGAGAGGAGGAGACCTGTTCTAATAAAAAACCAAGATTTTCCTTTGACATTTTCGAAGAAGATGACATCAGAGAATATATGGTCTGAACCCTACATTCATCTTCAGGGTCTTCAGTTTCTTCACATATTATCTGCAAGCAAAGGAAATCATATAGCAATGGTGATGCAAAATACTAAAGGTGGCAGTTCCGACCCGTTTACTTATAAATGAGTTGATTCGTGTTATGTTTATCTCTAATGGGTCAAACAAGTAAAATAAAAAATAGCTAAACGGAAGAGGCAATCGAAGTTGTAGTTAGAGTTAGTTTTTAGAGTTTAGCTTTAGGTTTTAGCTTTAAATTGTAGCTAAAGGGTTTTAGGTTTAGGTTCGACGAGCTGGTTCCAAAGCCGCCGTAATGAGTCCAATCGAAGTTCGTTTGGGTTGGTTTTCGCGAGCTTTCTCATGAACCCTACCCTATATATATATATATATGGTGAGGTTCAAATGCTAACCAATATTTATGTGATAACCATGATAACCACTCTCAAACATAGTGTTACGTATACGTACCAAATAATGTTACACATACGTAAACATTATGTGTCGCGTACATGTAACATTATTTGGTACGCATATGTAAGACTCATCATTTCCGTATTTATGTTCAAGATATATGTTCACGATACTTAAATGCTCTTTTAAGAATTAAAAGAAAAAATAATTTATAAATTATGTGATTGTTTGATAGTAGTTAACACGGTTATCACATAAAAATTTGGTTAATATTTGAACCCTTCCCTATATATATATATATATATATATATATATATATATATAGGGTGAAGTTCATAAGAAAACTAACATTTAGGGAGAGAACTAGAGAACTACTCTTTAAAGGTAAAAAAAAAATCATAACTCAAAATATAAATCAAAAACTAAAAAAGTGGTTCAGAGACCTTGTTTCCCACGTTGTCCTCGTTCAAAAAAAAATCGAAAAAATAGTCGGTTTAGCCTTAGGGTTTAGTTTTTATGTTTAGCTTAGCTTTTAGGTTAGGTTTTTTGATGGGGGTGGGTGGGGGGGTTTAGGTTTTTTTGGGGTGGGTGGGGGTTTTAGGTTTTTGGGGGGTGGGTGGGGTGGGGTGAGGGGGTTAGGTTTTTGGGTGGGGTGGGGTGAGAGGTTTAGGTTTTTGGGGGTGGGTTAGGTTTTGGGGGTGGTACTACACATATGCAGTATTACATTTAGGGTTAGGTTTTTGAGGGTAGGGGTGGGTGCGGTGGGTTTAAGTTTTTGGGTGGGGGTGGGTGGGGTGGATGGGTTTAGGATTTTGGGTGGGGGTAGGTGGGTTTAGGTTTTTGGGTGGGGGTGGGTGGGGGGTTTAGGTTTTTGGGTGGGGGGTTTAGGTTTTTGGGTGGGGGTGGGTGTGGTGGTTTAGGTTTTTGGGGGTGGGTGTGGGGGGTTTAGGTTTTTGGTTGGGGTGGGGTGGGGGTTTAGGTTTTTGGTTGGGGTGGGGTGGGGGTTTAGGTTTTTGGGGTGATACTACACATATGCAATATTGAAAATAATAAGAAAAAAAAACGACGAGTTAATTCTTATTTTTTGTAAGTTATTTATACTCAAATGAAAGATAAAGAAATTCTTGATTTAATGGTGCAATTTTTAAAAAAAAATAATAATGTATGTAAAAGATAGAAATGTTTAAAGATTTATATATTTTAAGTTCCAGCTTTACCCTTCCTCTTTAAAATTCCACCCCCTCTTTTCTTTCTTAGTGGTTCTCTAGATCTCTCGTTAAAGTGAGTTCTCTCATGAACTCAACCATGTGTGTGTGTGTTCTCTAGATCTCTCGTTAAAGTGAGTTCTCTCATGAACTCAACCTTGTGTGTGTGTGTGTGTGTTTTTCTCATGATCCTTCCCCTACATATATATATATAAAGTGATTTTTGTTTATTTACCTTCACCCATTGTTCAACCAGAGCTACTGGAACTGGAATCTTGTCAAACCAGTTTTGAGCAGCAGACCAACTTTCAAGAAAATCAGTTAATATCATACTTATCTCCTCGCTACCGGTACCACATTGGTGAAGTATATCCAATAAAAAAGAGCTTTTTACACACGTTTCTGTTACAAAAGCAGTTATAGCATCCTCTGAGAGTTCACTTGAAGACTCATCTTTATTTGAAACAAACATTGTACAAAAATGCATTACACACTTCCATGCTGCTTGGCAAGATAAGTTAAATGACTCTGCCGCCTACAAACAGAATGCATCATCATTCAGATTTCAGAATAAAAAGGAGTGTGCAAACACGGATCAGATAAAAACATAATTAAAGATTTAGGTTGTAGTATGCAACGGTATATGTAACTTACCTCTTTTAATCTATTAGCTCTGTACAAAACTAACCCCACATTGTGCAAACACGCATAGAGATATTTCAACCCGCTAACCTGAACCCACTTGATTGAAATTAACTCCTTAAGAAAACTAGTACTTTCCTGCAATGAGTAAAAAAAGATAAGCTCTGTACAATTTGGACAACAGGCACATTTAAGCATCAAGAAGACAAACAGCATAACATGTAATTATATATATCATGAACCTCAAAATTTTGCTTTGTAGTAAAAGAGAGTGTGAAAGCAGCAGTAGCTACAGCAAATACAGCTCGGCTGTTATCCTCATAAACATATTTCTCTTTTTCAGATTTACTGCATCCGTAAGTCAAAGGGAAGATAATGTCAAAGGGATAAATAAACAAATTACATACATCAGCATCTTATGGGCTTACCGATAAGCATCAAAAACAAGTCTAAACTGTTGGAAAACATCATCAATATTAGGTAGCTTGATAGGAAATGACATCTCATCAAATCCACAAAGTATGTCTTTACGCTCAGATTGTATCAGCTCAGAAAGTGGCTCACACAAAAACTTTAATGCGTTAAAATAAAAAGGCATATAAGTTCCGGTGTGTGCAGTGATAGAGGTTCTTAAACTTTGAAGCTGATTCTCCACGTCAAGCAAAAGTTTGGGGACAGAAATGCAATTTTCAGCTTTTGGTATTTTGGTGTTACCTCCTCTTGAATAATAATTCAAATCACCGACAGAAAATGTGATGGCATAAAGCCTCATGATCAAATCAATTGTCGACAAACGAGCCTGCAAAATGACTGTTACTAAAACTGGACTCTTCAACCAAAGCCAGAAAAACATTAAATAAATAAAAACTACACTCGAGAGCATATATACATACCTGAGAAAAGTAATTTGCTAGTTTCTTAAAGTGAAATGCAACTGCACCACAAAAATCTACGGTTGCATTTCGACATTTTATGGCAACATAGACGGCAAGTTCCAGAAAATTTACATTAGCCTTTTCCTTGCCAACCTGACAAGCATATAAATAAACTCTTTGTAATCATATTTGACAAAGGATTATAGTGTAGAGAAGGGGAGGTTAAATCAATGTTAAAAGATTGTATTTCATCAAAAGTATGGTTTTACTGTGTTCATATGTTCACATATATTTAGGACACTCCCCAATGATAATACATATCTTTTTGATAACTAGCATGTACAGTGTACCGTATTCTGGGTTACACATGGCACAGTTGAGTGAATGTCAAGAAACAGTTTTGTGTTTCTTAGGAAGCTTAGTATTCATTTGTATAAGTGATTCATCTAATTATTCCCTTCATTTTCTATCTAAACTTCATCACAATTTAGGTCAACCTTGTTTTGACTTCTTTACTACACTCTTCTCTCAATCTCCATGTGATGTGTATTTATCACCCAAATACCGTCTATCAACTCAGTCTGACTTTCTACTTTCTATCAACATAAATATCATGTATAGTGTGCATTAAAAATCTAAATTTTTCTTAAGGTTGTTGTGTAGAGTATGAAGGCTTTTAGGGTCAGCCGGCCCTAGAGTCTGTCAGGTTACGGGTTTCAGGCTGGGCCCCATATGGGCTTAACTTGTTGGTTAAGCTATTAACCCTAGACTAGTCTCTATATATATGATGTAATAGTCTTGTAATTCTTTGAGCACCTAAATATAATAAACACCCTAGTTGCAGTAAGTGGATGTAGGTCATACCGACCGAACCACTATAAATCTTTCGTGTCGTTTATTCGTTTTAGCGTGTGTTGCGTGTTGTGTGATACCCTAACAACTGGTATCAGAGCTTGATTCTTGATCGTGTCACACTCACAGCCGCCTCCAGAGTAACTAGGGTTTCTCCTGCCGCCGCCGCCGTGTGAACAGTACCGAGTCGTGAACATTAGCGCCGCTGCTACAGTGTTTTCGTCTGCTACAGTGTTTCCGTCTGCTACAGTGTTTTCCTGCTGCTACAGTACCACCATGAACAGTATTTTTAAAAAAAATCGCTACTGATTAGGGTTCCGCCGAACTGCCGCCGACAGAACAGATTTCTGTCCCGTTTCCGCTGCTGTTGTCGCTGTTGTTGACCTGGTCAACCGCAGCCATCAAACCCTAAATCCGGTAAACCTTTTTATCGGTGTTTTTTACTCGTTTATTACTGATTTTGGTTGAGATTGGTTGAATAGACAGTGTCCAATAGAACAGTCAACAAGTTCAGGCCGCCGCCACTGCTGTGTTTGTTCACTGTTCCTGGTCTCGACGCGATCAGTTCTACTCGGTAAGTTTTGTTTCAATGGCAAAAGAAGGTAAGGTAAAGATAGTGGCGTTTGATGTACAAGATTATGGATTCTAGAGAATGCAAATTGAAGACATGCTCTATCAGAAGAGCTTACATCTTCCGATAATTGGTTTGACAGCAAAACCAGAGAAAATGTCTGAAGCCGACTAGAATCTCCTAGACAGACAAGCCTTGGGAGTAGTAAGGTTGTCTTTGTCAAGGAACGTGGCCTACAACATAGTCAAAGAAAAGACCACTTCAGGTTTGTTAAAAGCCCTGGCTGACATGTATGAGAAGCCCTCTGCCGTTAGTAAGGTATTTCTCATCAGGCAATTGGTTAACACCAAGTTGAGAGAAGGTTCGTCTGTTTCTGCCCATATTAATGATTTCAATTCTATTTTAACTCGGTTAGAATCTGTTGATATTAACTTTGAGGATGAGGTACAAGCTCTCCTTCTATTGTCTTCTTTGCCCGAAAGCTAGTCAGGTACTGTTACAGCTGTCAGTAGTTCATCTGGAACTACCAAACTTACATTCAAGGGGATGCGAGATTTGATTCTAAATGAAGACGTGCGTAGGAAAAACGCTGGAGAAACTTCCAGTTCTATTCTACATAATGAAGGAAGAGGGAGAAGACCTGAAAGGGGCAATAACAGGGGTAGGTCCAAATCCAGAAAGAGAGGTCAGTCAAAACCAAGGGCTGACATTGAATGTTGGAATTGCAAAGAAAAGGGTCATTTTAGGAGCCAGTGTCCTAAACCAGTCGTTGCAAAAAACAATAAAGAGGTGAACAACGTAATAGCCGATGAAGAAGAAGAGGAAGTAGAAGATGATGCTCTTATTTGCTGCGTTGAAAACACTATCGAGTCCTGGATCATGGATTCAGGAGCTTCTTTTCACGCCGTCCCTTGCCCAGAGCTTGTGAAGAATCTACGAACAGGTAACTTTGGTAAAGTTCATTTGGCTAATGATAAGACACTTGACATTGCAGGGATTGGTGATGTTGATCTAAAAACCACACTCAGAACCACTTGGACATTGAAAGATGTCAAAGTAATTCCCAACTTGAAGAGGAAATTAATTTCAGTTGGTCAGCTGGATGACCAAGGTCACAGGGTTTTCTTCGGGGATGGTCAATGGAAGGTTATCAAGGGCAATCTCGTGATTGCACGTGGAAAGAAGAAGGGGACACTATACATGGTGGAAGTACCCACCGACGGTGTTAATGCCATGACTTCAGGTCCGAGTCCATCTAATTTATGGCACCAGCGACTCGGACATATGAGTGATAAAGGATTGAAAATGTTGGCCGAGAAAGGGAAGTTTCCAGATTTAAAGAAAGTTGAAACCGGATTCTGCGAACCATGCGTTCTCGGTAAACAGAAGAAAGTCACATTCTTGAAGACAACTCAGGCACCAAAAGCTCAGAAACTGGAGCTTATTCATTCGGATGTTTATGGACCTACTTCAGTCCAATCGGTAGGAGGATCTTCCTACTATGTGACATTCATTGATGACGCAACTCGAAAGGTATGGGTCTATTTCCTCAAAAATAAATTTGAAGTTTTTGATACCTTTAAGAAATGGAAAATTGCTGTTGAAAATGAAACTGATTTGAAGGTCAAATGCCTGAAGTCGGACAATGGTGGGGAATACATCAGCAAAGAATTCACTGATTATTGTGCTGATCAGGGAATCAAGATGATCAAGACGGTCCCAGGAACTCCTCAGCAAAATGGAGTTGCAGAACGGATGAACAGAACACTTAATGAAAGGGCGAGGAGTATGAGGTTAAACGCAGGGCTCCCCAAAATGTTCTGGGCCGATGCAGTTAACACTGCGGCTTATCTAATTAATCGTGGACTGTCTGTTCCTTTGGGTTTCAAAATACCAGAGGAAGTGTGGAAAGGAAAGGAGGTTAGTCTCAAACATCTGAAGGTATTTGGTTGTTCTGCTTACCGTTTATTGAGTGACAGGGATAAATTGGATCCAAAAGCCAAAAAGTGTACGTTCATTGGCTACGGATTAGACGAGATGGGTTACCGACTTTGGGATTCTGAAAGTAGGAAGGTAACCAGAAGTAAAAATGCCACGTTCAATGAAACAGAGTTATACAAAGACAAGAATGCAACAAAACCAGAAGTTCAGAAAGAATACATCGTTGTTGATACTGAGACCGAGAATACAGGTGATACTGAAAGAGGTTGATGATTCAACCGACAGTGACAGTTCTGAAGAAGAAATTGAAGAACCATCACCAGCTACCGCTCCCGTTCCTCCTGAGACTAAGTGGGTCAGAAGATCTACTAGAGTTGCTGCACCGCCTGAGAGATATTCTCCATCTGCTAATTTTCTGTTGCTAACAGAGAACGGAGAACCGCAATGCTACACAAAAGCCATTCGTCTGAAAGATTCATTGCAGTGGGAGATAGCAATGAAGGATGAAATGAAATCTTTAGAAAAGAACAGAACGTGGGAGCTGACAAAGCTTCCCCCCGGTAAGAAGGCATTGCACAACAAATGGGTGTACAGGGTCAAAGATGAACACGATGGTTCTAAGCGTTACAAGGCTAGATTGATAGTTAAGGGGTTTCAACAGAAACCGGGGGTTGATTACAATGAAATCTTCTCTCCGGTTGTGAAGATTACTACTATCAGGTTGGTCCTAAGTATTGTTGCTGCCGAGAGTCTTCATCTAGAGCAGCTAGATGTGAAGACAGCTTTTCTACATGGGGATCTGAATGAAGATATTTACATGGCTCAACCTGAAGGGTTTCAGGTTAAAGGAAAAGAAAACATGGTCTGTAGACTAAAGAAGAGTTTGTATGGGTTGAAACAAGCTCCAAGGCAATGGTACTTGAAGTTTGACAACTTCATGGGTAGATCCGGATACAAGAAATGCGTGATGGATCACTGCTGTTACATCAAGAAGTTCGAAAAGTCCTACATCATCCTCCTTCTATATGTGGATGATATGTTAGTTGCAGGTTCTGACATGAAAGAGATAAATAAATTGAAGAAGCAAATGTCAGAAGAATTTGAAATGAAAGATCTGGGTGCTGCCAAACAGATACTCGGAATGAGTATCTCCAGGAACAAGGACGGATCTCTGACACTATCTCAAGAAAAGTACATTGGGAAAGTGTTAGAGAAATTCAAAATGAAAGATGCCAAGTCCCGAAGCACTCCACTAGGAAGTCAGTTTAAGCTTTCAAAAGACCAGTCACCAAAAACCAAAGAAGACATAGCCGAAATGACTAAGGTTCCTTACGCATCAGCTGTGGGAAGTCTTATGTACGCCATGGTGTGCACGAGGCCAGACATAGCACAGGTCGTGGGGGTTGTCAGTCGTTATATGTCTAATCCAGGAAAAGAACACTGGGAGGCAGTCAAATGGCTGCTAAGATATTTGAAAGGCACTGCGAAGATGGGGTTACGGTTCTCAGGCAAAGATATTGTTCTAAGGGGCTATACAGATGCAGACCTTGGGGGATGCAAGGATTCTTATAAAAGCACAACCGGGTTTGTTTTTTTAGTGGGAGGAACTGCGGTTAGTTGGATGTCCAGATTACAGAAGAGCGTTGCTCTTTCAACTACTGAAGCTGAGTATATGGCTTGCGCTGAAGCCAGTAAAGAGTTGATTTGGTTGAAGAATTTTCTGGAAAAACTTGGGAAGAAACAGCCAGATAGTTCATTGTTTTGTGATAATCAAAGCGCTATTCATCTGGGGAAGAATCCTGTGTTTCATGGAAAAACGAAACACATTCAGCTTAGGTATCACTTCATCAGAGGTTTGATCAGTGATGGTACATTGAAGCTTGAAAAGATTAAAGGAACAGAGAATCCCGCGGATATGCTTACTAAGGTGGTGACCTTAGAGAAGTTGAAGCTATGTATAGCTTCAACTGGCCTTCAGGAATAATGATGAGAAGGCGCTGCAGCTAGAGGTAGAGAAGTTACAAGACTACAAGGAAGACGGAGACAGTTTGAAGTTTATCAAAGCCTCCAAGTGGGAGATTGTAGAGTATGAAGGCTTTTAGGGTCAGCCGGCCCTAGAGTCTGTCAGGTTACGGGTTTCGGGTTGGGCCCCATATGGGCTTAACTTGTTGGTTAAGCTATTAACCCTAGACTAATCTCTATATATATGATGTAATAGTCTTGTAATTCTTTGAGCACCTAAATATAATAAACACCCTAGTTGCAGTAAGTGGATGTAGGTCATACCGACCGAACCACTATAAATCTTTCTTGTCGTTTATTCGTTTTAGCGTGTGTTGCGTGTTGTGTGATACCCTAACATGTTGTAGAATTATTTTGGGCATTATATTATTGGTTACTTCAACTTCCATGGAGGGCTAAGAATATATTTTATTTCAGTCGTAGATTTACGTTATATCGGCTTTAAGAATATACTTTTTCCACGTCGAAGTCATGTTCCCGTGTGTGCCATTGGTAAGTTGCTTATCCCGTCAATCAGTAGCTCATTTCTATTTCGGAAAACGTGTTGACTAAGCAGGTAGATCAATAAAGATTGATTTAGTCATAATGTGGTATGAAAGATGTAGCAAAAGTTTCTTCATCCTAGTTTAGCTTCTTCTCTCGTGTAGCTACATATTTTACACCGCTAAAAAAACATGTTTCTTTAATGTTCTCTCAGAAAATTCAAACCATGATCGCCTCCTTAACATAGTTGTCAAAAGCGCTTGAAGCGCGCGCCTAGGCTCATTTTTTAGGTGAGGCGCGGGTAAAGGGCTTTCTGCCTGAGGCGCTCATTAAGGAAGTAAGGCGCAATTTTTTTATTTTTTTTTTATTTTTGCTTTATTATGATTTCCTAGGTTATGGTTGAGCTTATAAAGCTTCCACAATATCTATTGAAGCTCATTTCCTAGATATTTGATGATTTTGGTATATGACTTCGAACATTTTGGTACTACTAGTTAGATTTATATAATAACTTTTCTTTATTTTATTTAAAAAATTATATTTTTTTAAGTGCGCTTTTTTTTCTCGGGCCCTCGCTTTTTTTGCGATGTGCGCCTTGCGCCTTTGACAACTATGCTCCTTAACATAGTTTTTGGTGTAATAAACGGTCACACTTCACAGAATAAGATAGAAACTTAAACATAGCAATTGAAAATTGAACCTAAATGATTACCGTGCATTCATTAGCCATTGTATCCAACACCAGAGTTAGTATCTTTTCACTGGCCAAAACTTCATTATCCAACTGTGAAAATAATAAACTGCATATATTGTGCGCAAACTGCATACAAACATAGATAAGAAGTTTTGTGTCCAGTCCTGTAAAACTTTGTTATTAGAGCATCAGTAAGATGGATTCTTGAATGGTATATCACCTTTTCTGTTTGATCATTCAGAGACGATCTTCTATACTCGGAAAATGTTTCAACAAAAAACTTACAGGTCAGGTTCACATCAAAGTTTGCAAGTTCCCCAACCAGAAAAAGTGCACATTTGCTCATATATGACACAAGCATTCTGTGCAACTTATCATATCCATCCGCACCAATAACCCTGTCATGTTTACAACTTACCATTTTTAATATAACTACCATGACTTCTAAGCAAAGTATCATTTACTAGGCATCAATTACATAAAAAACATATTCCAAGGTTAAATTAAACCTTCAGTGCTGTTGAAAAAAGATTATTGCTCAATATTAATATAAATTGCTAGTATCTATGACTTAATCCTAATAAACCAACGGTATGCTGCTGGTTACTAATAATGCAGGTATGTAACAGTATACCTCAACCACGGCTGGATTTCATTCACCATAGAAAGTACTCTATGGTAATCTTCCTCCTCTTTGCTTTGAGCATTTGCAACACATTTAACAAGCCACGCAACCACATCCAATATTAACATCGCAATGTCCTTATCATTATTCTCTTTTCTTAATTCTGGAACAATCCGTCCGCTTAGCTTTCCATTTCTTTTACCAGACAAATTCTCAATAAAACCTAGCACTGAAACCCCTTCCAGCTGTGCCTCTTCGTATCTCCCCCAATTTACACAGCAACGTATCAACCAAAGCCGTTGAGTCTGAAGAGTGTGAGGTTTACACGCCAGCTGTGACGAAATGGCGTCCAAGCAATTGAGGCAAAGCTTGTACGTATCGAAGAGTTCTGAGGCGTAACTAGAGTCGATTTTGGGGGTTTCGTTGAGGCGTTTGGGGAGAAGAGATAAGGATTTGTTAATAAACGAAAGGAACTTCTTCGCGAGTGAACGGAGAGTAGTTGTGTCGATTTTTGGAGATTTATTATATTGTTTTTTGAGGATGGAGGAGAAAGGTTGGAGATAAGAGAAGTAGAGTTCGCGGATACCTGATAGATCGGAGGAGGATTCAAGCTTCGAGAGAAGTGAGGATTCTGTGACGCCGGAGCCGGAGCCGGTGCCGAAATCCGCCATTAGTGTGTGGTTGCGTGTGTGAGAAAGAGGGTGAAAATGGAAGAATGAGGAAGTGAAAGCTTTGGAAGAAGCGGGAAATATTTCGTCGGCGACGGAGCCCAAAATTATTTTAGGGAATTACAAAAGTAGTCCCTCTAGTATTCCTGTGTTTCTATATAGGGGGTGTTTGGGATTACTTATTTACTCTACTTATTAACTTATTAACTTATATAAGTTAATAAGGTGTTTGGGAAAGCTACTTATTTAGCCTACTTATACCATTTTTCAAGAAGTAAGTCCATCCTTACTTATTACTTATAACTTATTAACTTATAGCATAAGTCAATAAGTAGTTTTCAAAGAAAATCCTAAAGTTTTTGAGAAGTTACAAATTGTGACTTATGACTTATGACTTATTACCTTTTTGAATAAGTCATAAGAAGTTTCAAATAAGTAATCCCAAACACAGCCATAATCATGAAGTAGACCATTATGTTTTGGCTAATGTGTTGGAAGATTGATCAATTATTTGTTTAATAACTAAACAAGATTACGAACTAATTGGCTTAGCTATACATAATTAAGGTGTTTGTAATAATTCTAAAGGTATGTTTGTTGTTATCGACAATAATCATGGTAGTATTTAACATCAATAGTTAAACCATAAAAAAATAACTGTGTATTGATTTTATATATAATGAAGATAACGTATTTGTGTTTAGAAAAAAACGAATGATATTTTAAGAGAGAGTGTGGTAGAAAAAGACGAAGTAGGATATGTTTTAGATGTTGTATCTTATGCAAAGATGATTGTCGATATTGTAATTGTAAGTAATCTAATAAAAATAAACACGTGACAACAATATACTCGAAGGGTAAAAAAATATTATACACATTTGGTTATTTTAATATTTGTTAAGTCGTATAATTAAATTCGTGTGTTAGTGATCAAATTTAAACGTACATTACTAAAAAGTAATATATTTGTTTTGAAATCTTAAACCAAACCTTTATTGATTTAGAAAGGAAACACATCTATAGTTTTCTTTTCATTTGCACACCAATGCCTTGTGGGATCATGGAAAGATGCAATAGAGGATGCTGATGTCACTAAAGCAATGAAGAGTTGTAAGTTAGGCATATGATGTTTGAAGTTTGGCTTTTGTAAGTTACTAATAATATGGTTACATAGAAAGAGTCAAATGTGTATCTAGTCATGATAATTATAAGTAAATATGTATCTAGTATACGATAGAGAGAATAGCTTGTAATTTGGATCATAAACAGATAAATAGCCTAATCCATCCTTGTAAGTAAAGTCATGGTATAAGTTTTTTTAACCATTTTAAGGTAGACGTTGGTTTTACGACGAGTTCGAATGACGGTGCCTCAACATATTACAGGGTTTGGAAGTAGTTTGTGGCACTTAGGGTTTAGGAAATGCTAGGGTTTGGATGCGGTACGAAATTAAATCATAAAGAATAATTAAATATTTATTGTGTAAATAGTATTGTTAGATAAGTTCTTATAAGATATTACACATGCATACCTTAGGGTAGAGGGAGTGGTATCCATGGAACCCTCTCAATTTATCCAATTAAAAATTGTCATGTCATTTTTACCATTTTCAACACTTTCCAACCCTAAGAGCAGAGTATGGTATCCATTGAGCTCTTGCATTATTATTTTTATTTAAATTCCCAACCCCCCATAAATGGTCCCCACAACAGCTACAAAGTGAGAAGAATCCACGGGTTTGAACGGGTATTAATACCCGTGTGGAAAAGCCCTTGCCCAACCCTCACTACTTGCGACGGTGTTACCCGTGGAACCCTCCCAACCCGTGCCTCCACTCCGTCCACCCTTAGGTCTATAATAATTAAAAGTTAGATATATAACTAGTCTAATATCCGGTGATAGAAAATGTTATTATACTAGTAAATAGTAATACATAATTGGTCTAATATCCACTAATAAAAAACAAACACGTGTGGGTTACTTGTGCAATAAATGGACTACATGTATTACATTATATCATATAGTTTGTAATCAATCATACTTTTTGTTTGAGGATAAGTAGACTGATTTTGGTTTCAACTAAATTTATATAATCTATAAGAAACGGTTAATAAAAACACCTTGTCAGGTATGAGCAAGATGACTGGGTGATATTTCACTAGATAATCAATCATATGAGCAAACAACTAACTGGAAAAATATATAATGATCAAAAGCATACTGAGTCACTCCATGAATTCAACTTCAACACTCAAACTATTGGTTGCATTCTTTTCTCCCTGCCTCCTTTTTTGAGATAAAATCTGTACAGAAGCTTTCAATGGCTGCTTTTGTTTACAACAAATGGATACAATTTGAGGAACTATTCTCTCTTGCCTTCAGCATCGTCATCATCCTCGTCTAAGTCAAACTCATCCGTGTTTTGACCGTTTTTCTCTCGTCTTTCCTGCTTGACTAAGCTGATGTCACCTTTGGGTATTCCACTGTTAAGTGCTTCGGTTTCTTCATCAGAATCTTCATCTTTCTCTTCTGAATATGCATATCTGTTTCATAGTGCCAGCGTAACCAGGTCAAAATATGGTCAAAATGAGACTGGGTCAAAATAGGTAAACTTTATCTGCAAGTCAAAATTGGTCAGATCGGGCGCGACCTTTTTTTCGAATTTTGAGATAATATTGTATTAAATATGATTAAAAGGACTTTTCTATTCAATGTAGTCAGATTTTCTTTAAAACAAAACGATTTAAGACATTGAAAGCGTTTGAATTTTGAGCACATGTTAATGACTTCCGACCTGTTTAACAAATTCGACTCATTTCACACTCTTTTTAGCTACGTTTTGCTTTATATTTCACTGTTCGACAATACAGCCCAAATTAGCCTATTTCAGTATTTCATATAACTGGGCTATGTTTATCAATTTTCCAAGTAATAATTATAATTTACCTTTGAGAACTCTGTGATGGGGTCCACAGATAGCAGATGACACAAAGCAATGCAAATGCAAGAATGTCCCAAAATGAGGCGATAATCCACGCACTCTGCCACCTCTCGTTGAAAGGATCCGTTGCTTTGAAATACACCTGCATGAACAAATTACTTATCAAGATTCAAGATAAAGATGCGATAGTTTTCATCTTATCAAGCCTCCTATTTAAGTTTTGGTAGAGAGACAGAGAGATAATCCTGTTAAGTTTCATCAATGAGAAGCAAAAGATAAACATGTTCAAACTCATATGAACACTCGAGCTCTATAAGTATGATTATTGTTGAGTGATATATACACACATTTATTAAGATTTAAGCATAATGTGAATGTAAAGGCAATGATACAAATAAGGTGGACTTCAAGACTCAAGTCATAATTGGAGATTAAAATTTCAACTTGAATACACGAGTCGCAACTTGAGAATCTAACACTTGAAAATGTGTAGAAATCAAGTTTGACATGTGACATGTCAATCTTTCTTCCTGTCTCTCATACACCTGCTCATAAATAACTTTATCAAGACTGATTTTCACAGAAAAAACTATTTAAAAACGGTGAATCCAAAGAAAACCTAAAGTTTAAACTTATTATCAATGGTTGAGAAACATCTGTAGTTTAGCTGAGAGTGCCAAACATCTTAAAAATTAAGTCGACCAGCACATGTGATTCCATTTTCAATGTTTCCGAACATTGTTGAGAAGAAACATTGGCTTTAAATTTTATATTCTGTCTACCATGACTACTTTCTTCCATTCAATCCATGAAGACTTAAATCGGATGTAGGATATGATAACATACTAGCATCTTGTAAAGCATCGGTTTTAGGATTTAGCAGACCAAGTGCTTTGACAACACATATGGTTGTGCGTGGACAACATACCTAAACTACTCACTACCTAGGAAAGTGATGACTTTAGTAGCCAAAGGCCCTTGTAGAGCTTTATCTGATATCAATTGATCAAACAAACTGACTATTGCTTCCACTCAAATTAGAAGTGGCAATCTTTAGCCTTTTATGTAAAAAACGAGTTGTTCTGGATTGTATTTTACCTTACAACATGTCAAATGGATAAAAGTCATGAAGTTGGATAACAGTCAAGAAGTTGGATAAAAATAGAATGAGTCGGAAGTTGCCCTAAGTGCATATGGTTACTAACTTCTTAAATTGGTTTATCAAAAAGAGCAAATTATTATTTCAGTAGTATACTATCAAACTAATATATTAATTATTTAGAAAATTCACAATACTGATAAATCAATAAAAATTGGGCCCACAGAATAACTACGGTTTTTGCCGTTACCCAGCCTGTCTTTTTGCCACGTCTAGCTCAATCATCCTTACCTAACTAGAACAATGGTTTGTAAATTTAGTTCTGTTTCAATTTCGGCATGCATCGATGTTGTGCATGCCAAAGTGATGAACAAATTGCATTGAGCTAACCCACCAGAGCTGACATTACCCTCTTCCACCTACATGAGAACCTTCTAAAAACAAGGTACCTTGATTATAACTACAAGTATTTTTCACCAATACCATGTTGCAGACTGTTTAAATGAATGCATTTATAGAAATAGAAGGATTGACAGTGATACACCATGGCTATGCCCATCAGTAAGAACATTCACCATCACAGGTCGAACTTTGTGAGGCACCACAAGCCGCATATGCATAATAAAGCAATGATATAAACAGGTATGAGAAAGCAAGCACACATAGCCAGGTCAACGGAAATGATTTTGTGAGTAGTGTATGTTAAATCTAACTATGAAAGAGCCAGTCTATAAATAAAATATATGTGAAATGCATACCTCATATACGATCCAAACAACCGAAAGGATAACTGTTATTAGTAATGCATTTGAAAACTTCCTGTAGGTATCCAGCTTAACAGAACTCCTCTTTGCCTGTACAGGTCAAAGCTTAGTATTAATACACTAGTGAAAAACCTAGCAGCACAAAATAAGAAAGTCTCAACACAATTGTAATGATGTAATAGATCAAAGAATAACCTGTAGCTGTGTAAGTGTCTTTGAAAGGGATGTGAAAATCCACATGATCAAAAATGCATCCAACAATGCATTAGGAAGTACAAGAATAACCCTTGCTCTTCCAGCTATGTCACTTATGGTCCCCACATTCTCGGTAATATTCAGCAACTCAGTTGATAAAAAGTAAGTTACTCCGATCAGCATAACTTTTGTAGTAAGCCCACCAAGTGTAGGGCGCACAACACCATAGCCCATAGAGACACACAATATAAGTAACCGTGAAATGGTTCTCCTTACAGCTCCCACAGTCACAACCCAAGTTGTAAGTGCAACAGGCCTTATTCCCGTGTTATTAAAATATGAATAGTCAAAATACCAAAGTATCATTTCAAAGAACCCAATAGCAACTACAGCACTTATACAATGTTGAAGTTGCAAAACATCATCCCAAAACTTCACATATTGAGAAAACCAAGCAATACAAAGTAGTGCATATGCAATCGCCATGATTACATAAAACTTCTTTAGTGGGGCCATTCTTCCAGGTAAGTAGCCATCAGGGTTTTTCCACGAGGTTTGACCAGTCAATGTCATCCCTTTTAGGTTTGGATCACATGATATGAAAAACAAATTGTACATTCCCATTTTCGAGATGTAAGCCTCAGTGGTTTTTAATTGTGCTGTTAAGGATTTTCCACGAAAATAGACATTGACAGTGACGTGCCAGTTAGGATCCCTTGCAGAAGGTATTCTAATAACTTCCCCTTGTTTACAACCTTCCACTTTAGCCAGATCAGGGGTGCAACAGATAGATCTCTGCCCACCATAAGGGGACCCACCAATGTTATCACGGTCAGCAGCCTCGAAGATAACAACCTGGACTAATCCAGTACGACGTTCTGTTTTTGAATACTTAGCTGCAGATGCTTCAGTCCTCCGAAATGTAATGTTCTGGAATCTATACAAGTTTGCATATACACAAAATAATTTTTTTGAAAGGGTCATAACACATAAAAATGTCTTGAGAGCAAATAAACACAACAGATCATAAGCCACCTTATGCCTTTACCAAATTGAAACTCAAGCTTAGCGATTTTAAGCTAATAGTAATTTATTTTTTTCTTTTAGACAAGATACCTTTCTATATGGATGTTCTGAAACCCCCTTCAGATAGTTTGTTTAAACTTCAAACATTCATTGTCTAGAATTACCCCATCCATCCACTAATAATTTCAAATCATAACCAATCATACACCTTTGATCCAAAATCTGACACCATTTTCTTTGCACTGATCTATAAAACACATACTTAAATTTGAAGGATCTAAGAAAGCTGCAACCATGGACTACAAAAGACATTCTATAAGCTCAATTTATCACTATTCCATCACACTACCACCACACAAGTTTGTATTCTGAACAAAAGTTGTTATAAGTTCATTTCATGTTATTGTATTCTACTTGTGTCCACCAAATTCCAAAACATGCTAGCTATGAAGCTTGCAGAAACATAACCAGTTCAGATTTAACTAGTAATTTTTAAGCTATTTAAATTCAAAATTCAATGTGATAAATACTAAAAGCATGTTAAACATACATATAGTTGAACAATCAAAAGGAATATAAGAAGCTTGAGCCAATGTGACAACAGATCTGAATCGGTACCGGTAAATACACGAATGGACAGCCAGAGAGACAGTAATTACCGGATAAAGGAACGACCGTCATTGGCGGTGACGGAGGATGAATGGCGAGGGAGCGGAGTTGCGGTGCGAGATGCGGCGAGACCTTCGCTGCCGCCGGAGACAAGGTAGGCATTTCCGACTTCTCGGAACGGATCTCGATCGTACACGTGGATTGAGGCGTCGGTGGAATCAATCGCGAATAATAGTAAGAGTAAGAATAGAGATAGCGTTGTGACGGTAATGAACCGGAAGTTTGAAATGCCTGCGAAATTCATGGAGGATTTTTGAGAGAGGATTTTTGAGAGAGAAAGACGGGATCGGGGAATTTGGTGGGAGTTGTGCGTGTTTTTTACTTGTGATTGGGGGTGGGGGTGGGGTGGGGTGGAGTGAAAACGAAGGTACAACAGCAATGAGCAACAGTCCACGGTGAGAAGGAAGTCTCGTTTCACACGCGCCAGCCAGACAGGGAACTCCACCAGGTTGACCCGAACCGTAACGCCATACTATATTTAGAGCAAGTTATTTAAATTATTTGATCATTCAATGTTCGCCGTTCAAAAAAAAAATCTAAATCATTCGTTTGGTTAAAATTATACACTTATTTAGAGCAACTTATCCGATCTCCTATACTACATAAATCTTTATACTACTAAAATGTCTTCTTCAAACGAAGAAGCCTGACAAATGGCGTTTGGCGTTTTGGCATCAGCGGCGATTATATGGTGGCAAGAAGCGGAATCGTCCTCAAGACCATTAAAACGAATTGCACGTCTCAACCGTGATCGGACGGCTGCTAACGCACTCTTACTCATAGATTACTTATAAATAAATACGATTTTAGTTCTTATGGTTTGCTCAAGATAACCATTTTAATTTAAAAGTTCTAATTTGGTCTTTTCAGTCTATTAAAGTCAGACGTTTAACGGTCATCCATTTTTATTGATTAATCTCTCAAACTATTGCTCTGGTACCAACTTTTAAGACCCCAAACCCAACAACCTCACACATTGGATTTACTCATTCATAAACAGTTCTTAAACAGAAAATACATTCAATAGCAGCGGAATAACGTCATTACATATCACCAAATTGCTAATTATCTAAAACATTGTTCAACAACAAATAACCCTTCTAAATTAAAACCATGAATGCCATAACTCAGATGTCGGGTAACTCTTTAGGGAATAGCCAAGCATGCATCAACGCCACATCCTTCTACTCTTAGTCTGATAAACATACTAAAAGTTAGCTAATGTTGATGAGTTCAAGTCTTTTATTCATTTAGGAAATGGTTTTATCATTCATACATTTATTAGGGTATTAAATCATTGTCGGGTTACATGCGATTAAGGTTTTGCTAGCCTAGGGTTTTGCGCACTACGTGCATGCATGCATGGGAACCCGGTTCGGGTGTTCGGTTTTTTTAACGGGTCAAGGACGACCCAATACTCATGCGTGGAGCTACGGGTTAGGTGAATCAGAAGGGCGAGAAGACGAGACCAAGTGACGAGATTGTATTATTTTATGCGTTATTAGAAATATGTTTAGAACATCTTTTGATCAGGTGATCGTACACTTGACAGGTAAGGGGTTACGCGCAAGTGGACAAGTATAGGACAGGGACCCACACTCGGCATAACTGGTGAGTTTCTAATCCCCCTCTTTTAAACGTTTTACTGTTTTGGGGTTAACGTACGTACATTCACGTGGTGTTAATATAATAAATCATGTAAGGGTTTCGGGTTCTAACGTGCTATGTTTTGAGTATAAAATGATTATTAAGATTCGTAGGGTCAATGGTGTGATAAGGGTAGATCGGGGGCATGAGTCATTATTATGTGACGTAATAAGGGTGGACCGGGGAGAGTCGGGCTTTAAGATAAATGTCTATGATTTTATGTGTGAGTTAAGGATATGGGTGGATAATGCGTGACGTGTTAAGGGCCGAACGGGAATGGGCGTGGACAATGATGAGCTCAGGGTGTGTTGATCACCCTGACGAGGGTGCATCTATAAGGTATGTGTTTGCATGCGTATATATAAGTGTTAATGTGCATGCTAATGATTAGTTATATTTATTGTGTACGAGTTTGTGTTAGTGTGACGTGTTGAATTGTGACGTGTAGAGTTAGACTGACCGTTGAGTCAGGACTTGTGACGTGACGTGTATAAGAGTCGTGTCAGTTATTTGTGAGAGCCTTGGTTAAGGCCGGATGTGTTAGTGTTATAGGGTAGGTTGTGTTAACCCAGAGTCGAGTCAAATGTGAAATCTTGGATACGAGTTGTTAGCATAGGATGTTGAGTCTATGCTATTGTGATTGTAAGGTTGTTATCATTATGGTTGGTAGTACGGGTTGAGTCTCGGGTGATAAACGGTTATGGGATGTTATGGAGTGGCAGGGAGTTAGTCATTCGTTAATAAATGATAATTATATTTTGTAAGGACCGGAGGGTCCTGGGTAAGTTAAACCGAAGAACTTTGTGTGATGGTTTTTATTTAAATTAAACTATTAGAACTCACTCAGCGTAGCTGACTTTGTGTGTACGTTAGATTGTTTGCAGGTAAGTAGTGTATTGACATATCTTGGCTGGGGAGCGATGTTACTCAGATCGGTGTGCAAGCATTCATAAGGTAAACCTAATAACAATAAATGGTTATAAATGTTTTTAGAAAGACTTCCACTATAGTTTGAATTGCAATAAATGTGTTTTTTAATGAAAACAACCCGTATTGAGAACCAACTGTAGGATACCTGTGTTGGGGTCTTAAATGAGGTTTGTAACTGGGTTAACTAAGTTAACGGAATTTTGTCGGGTGTCACATCATCTCCTAGTAGAAAGAATTTTCGTCCAAAAAATTAAAATAAAAAAAAAATTCCGGATGTCACATAATAATTTTCTTGTTTCAAAGACCATTAATTTCACGAACCGTTCGTTTCACAATCATTACATTTCGTAAACATTTTCGTGTGAGTATGCATATCACCCTATAAACAATTAAATATAGATTCTTGACTCACCTGATCGTCCGTAAGTAAACCTAAGTTGGACATATAGTTAGAGCTATCGTGCTAACCGATCTGCATACAAGTCAACACACGAACTCTACCATTTAAACTAGGGTCACCTAATAGTATTGCGGGGACATGACCAATGTCGCCAGGCTAGTATCGCTAGAATTTGCGTTATGGACTTAGTGTCGCCAACACCTAAAAGCTAGGTAGGGGTGTTCAAAAAAATCCGAAACCCGAATTATCCGAAAACCCGAATCCGAATTCTCCGAAAATTTGGATATCCGAATTTTTTGATTTGGATTTTCGGATAATTCGGATATCCGAATTATTATATTTATATATTTTTTTAATTGTTTTTAGTATTTAAAAATAAGAAAATTTGAATCAAAACCCGATATTATATATATGTGTATATTTTTTTAATGTTTTTAATTGTTTTTATAATATAAAAATATTATTTTTATATATATATTTTTTTATTTTTGGATATCCGTTTCACTGTCCGAATCTGTATCCGAATTTTCGGATATCCGAATTTTCGGATATCCGACTTTGAACACCCCTACTAAAAGCTGTTGTTTCTTGTGGATTCTTGTTCACAAACATTGGAGTAGTGAGTAGGAGCCAACTTTGAAAATCAAAAGATTGATTTTGAACTTTCTCTCTCTATGAATTTGTGTGTTTTGCTTGTAATGAACCTGATTAAAAAGGATGCTAGGGCTAATGGTAACCCTCTTGGGCCTAGCCCATGTCCCAACAAGTCCATCATCCTTTATTTTCATTCTTTCTTTTCTTTCATTAGGCCCATTAAAGGTGTTGAGTTTTTTGAATTTTACATAAATTGTTTAAAATTTTCATATACCATTCTTGTATTACGTATTAAACAAAGAAAAACAAACATCACCATGTTTGCAGTGGGTTTACTGAAGTCATCATTAATAAAAATATGTTTTTTAAAACATTTTTTTCAAAAAGAAATTTACAGGATTAATTAATATATTTTTTTTAAATCAATTTTTTTCAAACAAAGTTTCTTTTATCTTTATATTTTTTGTCCTTTAAATTTATTAAAATACTTTAATTTCTTAAAATACCATTTTATGTTTTGTTTTAGTTATTTTTATCGAGTTTTAACGTGTCTAAACGCGTGAGTTTTAATAAAAAAAATTTCTCTTTGGTTTTTTATATTATATTTGATTGAACTAAAAAAAGCATTCAAGTTTTCTTAAACTTTAATTTAAACGAGGTGGCAACATCAAACCTCACGCGTGTCCCAAACTTCCCTAAAAATACCATTTTAACCCCGTTATTGTTCCTAAGCCCTTATATTTTAAAGTTTTTTGAACTAAAAAAAAGCATTCAAGTTTTCTTAAACTTTAATTTAAACGAGGTGGCAACATCAAACCTTACGCGTGTCCCAAACTTTCCTAGGATTACCATTTAAACCCCGTTACTGTTCATAAGCCCTTATATTTTAAAGTTTTTTTTGTTAATGTTAATATCTTTTTAGCTTTTGTGAATTCTGAATATATTCATGTTTTTTTAAAATACAAAATATTTACTTTGAAACAAAAATATATATTTTATTGTTTTAAGATAAGATTAAATTATTTTGTTTGGAAGAAAATGAATTTATCTAGAACCATATAAATTGAAAGTCGAGTGCTGATCAAGAATTGCATCACGAACTCTTCCGACTTTTCACCATCGTTTGCCGTCGAATTGCACCGGATCAAACCTGTAATCCGATAACAGAACCGATGGATGAATTCTCGGTCTGCGGACTCGGAGCATGTCCCAAACCTTTCCATCTGATCACCAACGCTGCCGCTCTCCGCCTCGGCCACTTCCTTCGCCGCAGTCTCGCCACCCATCGCCACCACTTAGGGTCGATTATGCATTCACCTTCAAAGGCAATTTAACCTTCTCTTCTTTTCATATTTAATAAATTAGAGAAACAATTTAATTAGCTTCATGAATCTCGGATGAATTTGTATGTTTTCTAGGGTTTTGAATTGATAGAAACTGATTTAACCTGATGCAGTATTAGCAGTTGTTGGAACTTTTTACATCAGTGTTATGCTAATTGAAGTGTTTTTCACAAATTTCGGGTTATTGAAGCAGGGATTTAGAATATTTCATCTGAATTATGTAGCTGTTTTTGTTTATTGGTAATGTGATTCTTAAGGTACATTATGTGGAATTTGGGATTTTTATATTCAACTGATCATTTTAAAAAAAATTGAGTTTTTGAAGCTGGGTTGTAGAATATTTCTTGTGAATTATGTAGCTGTTTTTTTATTGGTAATGTGATTCTTAAGGTGCATTGTTATGAAGAATTGGGGATTTTATGTTCAGCTGAATATTTTTCAAAAAAATTGGGTTATTGAAGCTGGAATGTAGAATATTTCTTCTGAATTATATGGCTGTTTTTGTTTATTAGTAATGTGATTCTTAAGGTACATTCTTGTGAGGAATTGGGGATTTTATGTTCAATTGAAGTGATAAGAGTTATTCTCAGTTTGAGTTTTCTTTCTATAACTTGAAGCTAGAGGTGTCAATTTTGACCTGTATGGACTGATTTGGATTGAGTTCTATCTCAAACGGGTCAAATTAAAATAAAATTAGCTAAAAGGGAAAGGGTTAAATGGGTTGAAACTTGAAAGTAAGCCAAAGTTTATTTTTAAAGCACACAACCTCCAAAATTGTTTTGATTCAAAGATTTAGAGTATTATTGTTTGTAATTGTATTTTAGAAAATGGACAAAACCTGACCCAACCTCGGAGCCCGTCTTGACCCGTTACATGAAGTAAGCGAACCCAAAGCATTATTAGTGCCTCGGTTAATTCCTTGTTTGGCAATAAAGTTGAAGACTTCACCCATAACTGTTTTCCCCGGTTCATGAAAATTCACCAATGTGATGTTTCTTGTCAAATAGATTCCTCATCTAGGCCATGTTCTCCAGTTAGATGGAGCGTCTTATGAAGGATCACATCAATTTAAATGGTTTAGGCTTGGCCAATGGCCTCATGATGCTTGGGCCTCCACTTTTTCTAGATGTTTATTGTTTTTTGGTGGAGGAGGAGATAAAACCAATCATGGAGACCAAGAAAAGGCATACTTAAGAGCTCCCACAAGAGGCCCGCTTAATAACAGGAGATTGACGAATATATTACTTGCCATTAATGTGTTGTAAGTACATACCTATGACTTATATATAAAAAAACACCATTGTATGTTTAAACTAATGGTGAAATTGGAAAGATAGGTGGGCGGGAAGGTTGGGTATTCGGTCATTTTTAGTATGGGTCGAAACATGGTTCAAACACATTTTTTGTGCCCATTTAACTGTTTATAAATAGTAGATTGGTATAATGAGTAAAAAAACAATATTTGTTTAAATCCCTAAACAAAACTATGTAGGAGGTTGTATGCAACTATGAATTGAAAAAAAAAGACTTCAGGGGACTTTCAACTTGTTTGACATGTTCCCTTTTAAGCTATTTTTTCACTTCCGATTTGACTCTTTTGGGATAGAATAGAACACAAACCAAATCGAGTAATCCACCATATAAATGAGTCAAAAAGCCACCTCTAGTCTCAACGGTGTTTTGGCATTAGTAATTTGATTTTTCCATTTTCATCCACTTCTACTGCTTCATGTTATGTTACAGATTTGCAATTATTTCATTTCAATGTTGGAGAAAAATATTCAAATTAGTAGTTTTTCTTTTCAGGGTATATGTTGCACAAATAGCATCACGAGGACAGGTGTTAATGTGGGGAGCAAAGGTTAGACCTTTCAAAGAAATTTGATTCTTAACCGTAGATGGTTTATACCATAGTCACATGGATCGCGGTACGTTCCGGTACGCGGTATAGAAACTGGTACGCGGTTCGTGCATTTCTAAAATTCGGTACGAGGGGGGTAGGTTCATTCGGAACGCCAAATCGATACGTGGTACGGTGTACCATATAGTCTGGTACACCGTATCATATCCAAAACAAAAAATTCATAATCATAATTCATAACAGAAAAATCGTAATCAAAATTAATAACAAAAGCATTTCATAATCATAATTCATGAACTGTGAACAAGGACATTGAATTCGTTTGAGAAAACACATGGACATTGAATTTGTTCAAAAATTGTGAAGTGTGAACTATGTTAGTGTAATGACCTTGAGATACCAAGACAAAAGTCATAACATTGAATTCGTTCAAAAATAAGGTTGAAATGCCTCTTGAGAGTCCGGTATGTGTTTTCGAACGTTCTGGTACGCTGAATTCGTAAATCGGGAACGTGAATCGGCTGATAAAGATACGAATTGTTGTTCAGTCGGGTTTGCTTAATTTTACCATTTCGGATCGCGTACCAACGGCGATCGGTACGACTTTGTACCCGAATCCGGTATGAACGATCTGGATCGCGGTACGCGGCCAGTCTAGCGTTTCCTGTGACTATGGTTTATACATTATGAGATTTTTATAACTTATAGATAAATATCCGTGGTTAGATTAATAGTCTAATTGACAACGGAGAGCTGTGGAGGCTGGTCACATCTGCCTTTCTACACGCAAATGTCGGACACCTTATGGTCAGGTTTGAGTTTTTCTGCATCAAGTATTTTATTTTCAATGATATATAATTCTAAACAAACTAAATCAATTTAACCCTTTTCAGATTAATTGTTATTCTTTAAACTCCATTGGCCCTACCATGGAGCATCTGAGTGGGCCCAGAAGATACCTCGCAATATATATGACCTCTGCAATCACAAGTAATAACATTAACCTGTTATAATAAACTTGTTTTCCCTCTATCTACTATATGATTGTGTGTTACAACACAGTTTTTTTCCCACCAAAAAAGACTACAGTTTTGTAACATGAACGGTTTTGGACAGATACTTGAAATTTAGATTTGTACATATCCAAAATAGTTCATTCATGCACAATGTTATGTATATTATTTTAATTGTAATTTTCATATATATACATGTATTTATATTTATATGTGTGTATGTATATATATGTGGTTTTTATGAATATAGGTTCTACAATGAGTTATTGGTTCAGTAAAGCACCAGCAGTTGGCGCTTCTGGGGCTATCTTCGGATTGGTATAATTGTTGAATCGACATGTGTTTTATTTTCTATACTACCTTTATAAAAATATTTGCTGCCAGTATCTTTATTTTATTTTTTCTCAGACAAATTTGTATTACAAGATCATTTATGTATCAGGTTGGATCTTTTGCCATTTTTGTGTTGAGACACAACAAGATGGTTAAAGGTGGCGTAGGTGACTTGAATCATGTTGCACGTGTGATCGCCTTAAATATGGTACAAATCTTTGCCTACTTTCTGCAGTTCAATATTATATTATTGATATGCTCTGATCTTATAGATTTATTTTCTTGATTTATATGCATCCACTTATGAGTTTCGTCCTCACGCAGGCTATCGGGCTGTTGTCACAAGGTATCGACAACTGGGGACATGTGAGTCTTTGATCACTTTAGTTTGACATTCTTGTGGTTTCCCTTTATTAGAGGTTGCAAAATGGGAAACTTTTTGATTTTTGTCTAACATTTTTAGTTTTTTCTTACATATATAGTGTTAGGCGCACATATTTTGTTATTTCGTTAACAATCTAATCTTTTTGGATAAAACGATTAAGGGGTTTTATGCATTAATATACATTTTATACAACTTTCGACCCGTTTAACTGGTTTCCTTTATAGTTTTTTTTTTAATTTTATTTTACCCATTATAGATAAAACATGACCTGAATCTACCCATTCATACTTGCAACCTTTTATCCAAGAACATAACCTGTTTGGTTTTCTCTCTTGATTTTATTAACAAATATAATCATTGATTCAGCTTGGAGGGTTACTAGGCGGAATTGCTACATCGTGGCTTATTGGTCCTGCATGGGAGTTGAAATCAACAACTCGTCTTGGAAGAAAAGTACTCGTTGATAAAGCACCTATATTCTCTCTTCCAGGCACAAAACGAGCATCTCAGTAATTAATCATAACCGTTGATGACCATCATTTTAGCACATTATTTGCAGGTACAATACATGTTCTTAATGTATTTATCCACTCAAACAATAGTAAAAATTATCTTTGTGGATCATGTTGGGAGTTTTACTGATGTATAAATATTGACTTGATTGCTTTGCATAGTTCGTGTAAAAGATGCAACTTTTATGTCGTTTTGTCTCGTCTTATTCTGCAATTTGATGATTTTTTTTATGGTTTTCGTTTATAAAGAAGAATTGAAGTGAAACCTATCAACCCGTTTTGTAACCCTGTTTCCGTTTATAAAGAATAACTAGTTTTTTTCAAAATCATTATTATGTATAAAATGGTTGAAATGATAAAGATGGTTCATGAATATAGTACATGTACATAATTTCATATTCCAAAAGTATACACAACCGGTTTAAAATTCCGAATTGTCAAAACTGCCAAAACCGAAATGTAAACCGACCCATGTAAAACTCAAACCAGCCGACTTGTTTGCTTTGGACGGTTTGGTTGGTTTCAACTGTTTATGAACTTCCTGTTGTCTAACAAAACAAATATTATGAATCTACAATGTATTTTTTAAGGCCTATTTCCCATATCTTCAAAGAAGTAAAAGAGGGATTCTGATGGTATAGAGAAAATCATAAATTTATCATAATTGACAAAAAAAGAAAAGATAAACAATGGTTCTACAGTTGATCCTGATTCTAGATTAGTTTCTTCTTTTGGAAGAAGCGAGTCAAGTACCATAGTTGTGCAACAGAAGCAGCAATGCAAATGGCTAATGACAATATACTGTACCAGGCCACTCTAGAATTTGTAGTCTCACTCACTTCTCTTATTTCTGCCTCTCTGCATAACCATATAACAATTCGTTATAAGAAAAAACAGCCAGTTTCCGAATCAATAATATGTTTGAGAATCGTGAGAATCGCATAATACACTTGTATACAGTGAATGAAAATAATCAAAAGTAATGAGAAAGAGAGAGAAACAGAGGCGGTTACATAACCGTCATGTGTATCACATTCAAAGCTACAGGTACAAATGCATTATGTATTTTCACAGTTCTTAACATATTATTGGTTCGGAAATGAAACAACACAGATATATATGCATTATGATTGCAAAAAAAGCACCTGCTCTTGAGGTAGAGAAGATTATCATGAATGGCCTCCACAGCTGCTTCAAGCTTTCTCAACTCAAGCTCCACTCCCTATGAAGCAATTTGAGCTTAATGTCAAGGTGTTAAAAAGGTAAAAAGGGTCGGGTCGACCCGTAAAAACATATTATTTTTTATTTTAATTTTACAAATAATTTATGTGCCAAGTAAGATTACGAAAACTATAATATTATAATATTAATCTTATTTCTTTTAATTTTAATAAAGTGATTTAAGAGGTTTTACGCATTTAAGAGAAGATTATCATGAATGCACCAAGATTACGTGAAGCTCTTGCCTCTCGCCTAGGCTTTTAAGACCTAACGCCTCACACTTTTTAAAACCAAGCTACAAATAAGTTTCAAGTTTAAACCCGTCATTTGACCCGCTTCCTTTTTCAGTAATTTTTTTGGCTGAACCAGTTTGACCCGTTAAGGGATAAAAACCTAATCCAAATCAAACTAGATATATGGAAATGGGTTAAAATTCCAATCTCAACAAACCATATTGTTAGATAACAAAGTTACAGCTTTAAGGCTCAACCCATTATTGTTTTTATGTAACCTTGTGCCTATCTTGTAACTAAATATGTATGTGTGTGTTAATTTTTCAATTTCATCCTTTGAGAAAGAGGGAATTATAAAATGGTAATGCAACAGACTACAACATAAAGAATTAAGAAGGTATTCATTTCTAACCTCAATTTTTTCTTTTCTTGCAACTGACTCCCAATCTTTTGCTGCAATTCCAGTTCTCCAGTCAATATTAACACTTAAAGCCCCACCTTGATTAGGGTCATCTGCCCAGAAACACACCAGATACTGCCCGGCCTCATTCGTCGTGAATGCAAATTGACCATGAGTCGCGTTCTCCTTGTGGTGAAGGATGTTCCCATAAGGTGATGTCACCTAAAAATGTAACACATATCATCATTACATAGTGAAGAAAAAATGAAATATTGTCATGAATCTAGTAACATGTTTGGTTGAAGTCATATAGGCCAACAAAATTGCATGACATGATTCTTAAGATTGTTAAAATCAAGTATAACTATGTTTTATTATTATAAAAATGTAACATTTAACACATACAGTTGGACTGTTGGAGTTCAAAATACCAAGTCAGAGCCAAGCCGGTTAATCATGTTTTTTGTTTAATTAATTTAAAATAAGTCATCTGGTATTGAATATATGCATGATTAAGAAAATCTAAATACTTACAATGGTTTGAATTCAAGGGAATCCAATAATCCAATGTGATTCACTAAAATGATATCTATATAAGCAATATGAACCATGGTTTGACCACTAGGTTTGTAGGGAAAAAGTCGCTATATGTGACGGGCCAAATGTTTGAAGATCTTATTCACTCAAGTTGTGGTAAAATGTATAGGTTTAATGGTTAATCAAAAGTGTACACCACAAGAGCTTATTCAAGGCTGTTATGCAGGGCCGTCTCATAGGGGTGTGCAGGGTGTGCGACTGCACATGGCTCATGTTCTAGAGGGGGTCCATCACCGTATCAATGAGGATATTGTGTACAAGTATGAAACCTAATTTTTTGTTTCAAAAAATTTGTTGAGAGTTGAACATCGTTTGTCGTCCTTGACCACCAATTGCAATGCGCTAAATTAAAAGTCTATAAGTCCTACTTACAATCCACAATGTCACAAGAAAGACTTAGTGAACTGGCAATGATAACTATTGAGAACGATATATTATAAAGTATGAACTATGAAGAGTTTATAACAATTTTGCTTCCGAGGATGCTAGGAGAGCCTTACGATTCATTTAACTATTTAAGGTAAGTCAATTTGCTACAGTAACTTTGTTTCGTTTATTGTTATAACAATTATCATAGTACTAATGAATTTTGTTTATATATATATAAGTTCATATTTTAAGGGGTCCATTTTTACTTATCGCACATGACCTCCAAAAACTAGAGTTGGGGCCACTCCCTCACGAGTTCACATTGGACGAACCAGTGACCTATGATCATAAGCGGGACATAACGGTGGATCCTTAAAAAAATACACATACATTTGCAAACATCATATGCAGTGGCGGAACCAGAGGTCACGACAATTTTTTATGTTTACTTCAACTACTCTACCGAGCATAATTCTAATAAACCCTAGCTCTCGTTAACCTTTATGTTGTTTCACAAAATCAGTTTGGGGATTATTTTTAAACATGTAATTGAGATTCATAAACATCATCTTTCCCCTGAACCCTAATAACAACAACTGCACACACATATCTTCAATTTCGTATAAAATTATTCATATTAAACATTCCAAATCACATGATTTCACAAACTTACATGCATGGAGAGACACGGCTATAGATACAGAATTACCTTGGTGGTGATGGAGGGGGTGGGGTGAATATGAACATCGGAGATGACGACGTAATCGGCCAAAACGACGACGTTGTTATGGATTTCTTCCGTCACGCATTTCCGTCCCGATTTGGGTAAATTTAACCATATGCAATCACCATTTTGCACCAGAATTAACATCAACAAGATCACCTGCAACACTAGCCTGGATTTCTTTGCCATTTTCACTCGTATCGCCGATTTCGTTTCAGAACTTGAGATCGAACAAGTGTTTGTTCGGATCTTTCGTGCTTTTCGGTGCGAGTTAATTGATGTAATTAATCAGAGGCAATTTGCATTAAATTGAGGTGGATTTTTCATCATAAACATTTAATTCAGATTATATCGAAATTATTATTTTATTAATAACTTCCAAAGGTCAAACTTCAAACATCATATGCGTAAGTTACAACTCTTTCATTGCTTTGCTTTGATGACATCAGCATCCTCTATTGCTTCTTTCTTGGTCCACGTGTCCACATGAGAACAAAGCTCCACCTGTGCACCTGTGTTTTAAGGGAAGTGGGAGTGGAGGACGGGTAGTAGCGGGTTGGCGGGTTCACTGCCGCATCCAAGAACGGTTCAACGGGTAGAGGTAGCGGGTATTTGAAGCCGCTGAAAGATGTGAATAAATGAAGAAGAAAGTGAAATATGGACTTTTCAGATGGGTCTCCTTTTATTTAAATATTACATACTAGATTAGAATCTCATATAATACATGAGTAATTTAAATATAATGTTATATACTTAGAAATAAAAATTGTATTTCTTTAAAACTTGTTATTACTCGGGTTGAATAAACTCATTTATTATACGTGTTGAATAAAATGTAATATGTTAACACATACACTACCCAAAATATGTTTTTAAAAAATATACTTTGACGTGACAATTATAAATTACGTCAAGTTAATTTATAAAACATTTTTTCAACTGCGTATTAATCTTTTTTATGTAATTGATAAATGTTAATTTATATTAACTTTATTTGGTTAATAAGTATCCATAAATATATTTATACTAAATACTTACAAAATGTATTAGTTTAATATTATCATTAAACATGAGAGAGAGGTGAAAAAACATACAACCAAAACTTTTATTTATTATATAGTATAGATTAATATGCTTTCTTATTTATTGTCTTTTTTTAACGGTAATTTGGATCACTGACGGGCCACCGGCACACCCGATCATCTTCATCCCCACAGGAGGAAACCCACTATAAGTGAGAAAACCCACTGGCCCAACTTGGACCCCCCTCGTTTAATTTTTGTCACAAGTGAGACTTGAACCCAAGACCTTCTTATTTTGATTAAGTCTTGGTATAAACATTTATCACTAGACTAAGCTAGTGGTTGTATTTATTGTCTTTTAAATAGAACGAAGTAAATGAAGAAGAAAGTGTAATACTCATAAATAAACATGATTTTTAAATTCTTTAGGTGTTTTTTTAACTTATTTTTATTTATTATCTTTTTATTTGTTGTTATGTATTTTTCTTTAATTAATTTAATTTTTAAGTTTGGTTATTATTTTATTTTTAATTTAAAAAAAATAGAAGGGTTGTAAGGTACTTTGAGGATACCACTCTCACAAGAGGTACTTTGGGAGTGTAGTTTGGTTAAGTGAGGTGCTATCTTCTAATTGGTCTAATTTGGAAGGGTACCACTCCCACCTCTCTAAGTGGAGGGCGGGTTAGTAGGCGGGTAGGAGAGGGTTGACGGGTACACCACCGCATCCAAAGAGGGTTCGACAGCTTCACTCCAGCGGGTAGGCTTGGCGGCTTTTGGAACCCGCAAAGAACTTTGGAAATAGCCGTTGGCATGGAACGTTGAATTTGGGAGGGTACTTTGGTTGAGAGGGTACCACTCCTAACTTAGAGGGTACTTTGATTAGGAGGGTACCACTCCCATCTCCCTAAATCAACAAAGATTTGGTTTAAGATTTCAAAACAAATATATTACTTTTAGTAATTAGTAATGTTTAAATTTGATCATTTAACACATTGAATTTAATTATACTGATTAACAAATATTAAAATAACCAAATATGTATAGTATTGTGTTTTTTTACCCTTCGAGTATATTGTCGTCACATGCTTCTTTTTATTTATTTTTCGGTGTAAATTTTATTCAGATCAAGTAGTCTATGTTTCGACGTAAACGTTATTAAAAAATATATTATATTTTAACTTCTTTTTTTGAAATACACTTTCGTGTTTTCAAAAGTTCTTTTTTACAACTTCGTAACATTTTACTTATTCAGGTTGTTTTTTTTAAATACGCTTTCGTGTTTCTTGATGTTTATTTTTACGATAACGTTAATTTGTTTTCATTTTCGCATGTTCTGACGTCAGCGTCCACTTTCTCTTTTTTTTTTTGGAATTTTACAATTCAATTACTACATATATAAGTTTTGAAAAGTAAATATATATGTTTGGAATTTTACAATTCAACTCCACCAACAAGAAATGTCAGTCTTCAAGTCATTGTAGTCCTTCACTCCAGCCATCCGAGCTCTCGCAGCTCCATCGTATGACTCAATTTTCATCTGAAATGCACGCTAAAAGTTAGATATACTGAGTGAGTTCTATCTTGATTTTAATAACTATAAACCTGTTTATCTTTTAACATATCTTTAACTATTAAAATAACATAAGCTTTCAATTCATTTAGCTTTTAACAAAACATTCACTACATATTCAATTGTTACAATTTCATTATTATGAAATCTTTTCCATTCACTATCATTGTTAAAATCATATTTTAGGAACCCAAAGGTATCCTACATTAAACCGTTCATTGGAATTATATGCCCCTAAGGCTAACTGCATAAAGACCGAGAAGATAGGGGGAAATTTCAGGATTTAAAAGTAGTCATTGTGGTGTCATTTTACCTTTCCAAATATTCCTATGTAAGTGTATAACTTCTCTGTTGCAGGCTCTAGCTCCTGGCTTGTGGTTAGATTTAACATAATTATAATCTAATCTGATCCATCAAAAAGCTTGTAGTCTAGTGATATCATGATGTATAGTAAATGTTTTTTTTTATCTCTAAGTGGTTGGATGTTATAATTTTATAATGAATATTGGTGTTGATTTATAAGTAGGCTTTGAAACGTTTGATTTAATCATTCTTAAAAAAAATCTAATATCTATATGTCTAGTTTGCAAGTTTTAGTCAGAACTTAAAAGATAGTTGAGACCTTTAAGTTATTTAGGAAGATATAATATAACCGGTTTATACATAAATAGAAAATTTAGTTTTAAAACGACAGTGACAGGACATGTGTATGATTTTGTCAACCTAACCGTTTGAGTTTTCATCATGTTTATTGGCACTCTCAACATTTACTTTATTCTCACTACCCTTCTAAATTCCTTCCCCACGATGAATAGAATATTTTTGGCCTTTAAATTATTTAAAATACGGCTTGAATTTGTCTACTTGACCGTTATTAAATTTGTTTTAACTTTTAACTTATTATTAACTAGAAACTAAGATATTCTCGTTACGGTGGGTCTGTACGGTGACATTAACGTGGTTAAGCACATAATTAAGCCTTCGCGATACAACGTGTTTGCGAAATTCGTTACGTGTCTTGTGGTGGTGACATTAACAACATTAAGTAAATAAAAAAACATATGAAGTTGTGACAATTCAGTATAGATAGAAAATAGTATTACACCTAACATGTTACATAGTAAACAGGACGTACAGTAAAATGATAAAATCGTTGAATGAAAAAAAAATAAAAAGAGTAAAAGAAAAAACTGAAAAGTGTCAGCCATTTGATTCAAACTCGGGTGAGGGAGTTCACAACCCTGAGTACTAGCCACTCCCACCAACGTCAACTTTAGTAATTAGATTTATAAATATCATACTTAAACACTACATAAATCGTAGAAAGAGAAAAAAAAAACAAAAAACAAAAATAAATGTTTTTTATTGAGCAATTAGATTACGTCAAGTGGTATAACCACTAACCCTTCAAATTAAGATATAGTAAATTATAGGTGTATACCGGCAAGGGGTAGAGTTGAAATTAAAAGGGTAGAGTTAAAACTTTGAAGACTTAAGGGGGTAAAGTTTAAACTTTGAAAACTGTAAGGTTGAAGTTGAAAGTTGAAACCTTAAAACTTGAGAGGATGAAGTTGAAAGTTTGCAACGTTGAAGGGTGAACATGAGACTTTTGTCGGTGGCCTTTGATTAACCACTGGCATTGCCAAACAAGGGTAAGTGATTTTTATTTACATTTCATATCTTTTATCGGGATGATTAAGGTTTGTTTCTAGATTTTCTGTATTTATAAGTTTTTAAAATTGTTAAAAAAATACTTTTAAATATGCTATTAACTATTACATAAACTGGTTCATTGAGATTAAATCATCCAATCTTAAAAACCATATTATGTATTATATCATAAGGGTGGAAGGGGTGAGACGCAGGTTGAGCTTCGGTTGGATCGGGTAACACAGGAACACCGCAACAAGTGGCGCAAACTCATTTTACGGGTTGAAAATCGGGTTCATGAACCTTTCGTTGTGGGATAGTTTTGGGTTATGAGATGTCACTACATAGTTGGTTGGTTCATTGGGTTAATTCGAGAACACCGTCGCAACCCATTCAGGTATTTTAAGGTTCATTTGAAAAATATAAGATTACACTACATGGTTGACGGGTTGATAGGTACTTTTGATTTGTATTCCTTCCTGCCATAAAAAAATTAAAGATATATAAAACGTTTGTAAAAAATCCAATGGTACATAATACCAAACCAAACGTACCTAATGGTACATAATAAAGGTGTTTTAATTAGATGGTATCTAAATCTTTATTAAAAAAAATAAAAAAAAATGAAACTTATAATTCAAATGTTTACTTTCAACATTAATCAAGTTTTATGATAAACAATCAGAAAATCTTGACTTTTTCACTTTAAATGAAAGAATTAATTACACGGATGGCCCTGTGGTTTACTCAGATTTTACTTTTGGTTATTGGGAATGCTAAATTACAAGTTTGGACCAATAGTTTGCACACTTATTTCACTTTTAGCCCCTGAGTTTAATGGAGGTTAACTTTTCTGTTAATTTTGTAAAAAATGACCAAAACACCCTTCCCCACTAGCAGACTCAAGATTTCTAATTTTGACTCCTAAAAAGTCAACCGGTCCCAAATCTATCTCAATCCATATAAATCTTGAGTTTAAATCCTTGTAAAAAATGACCTGATGATCCCGATGGTCAGCAACCCCCATCTCCGGTTCATCCCTTAAATGATCTGATGATCCCGATGGTCGGAGTTGCAGCAAAGACAAAGTCCAGAAAATAAGGGGAGGTGGTCGGAGTTGTAGCGACGATGGCCGGAGTTGCAGCGATGGTGGCCTGCTGTAGATGGAACACCCATCCTACGTCGTCGCCTGCTGTAGATGGAACACCCCTTAAATGATATGATGATCCCTCCTATGCCGTCGCTTGAACACCCCTCCTACGCCGTCGCACCACCGGAAAAATCGCAACAAGACGCAATAAGAAGATAACCAAGAAATCAAAATCCCTAATTGCTTCATCCATACCTTTCCGACTTGATTTCTTAAATTCCATAGAAAAAATGTAACCCTATTCCTGTTACAGGGCGGAGATGGCGGTGGAAGGTGGTGGAGGTGAGGTGTGGTAGGATGGTCGGAGACGGCGGTGAAGGTGGAGGAGGTGTGAGAGGGTGGAGATGATGGTTGGAGGTGGAGGAGGTGTGAATGATTAAAATCTTGAGTCTGATATTAGGGAAGGAGGTTCAAAGGGGGGGTTTGACACTTTTGTTTAGAGGGGTGTTTTAGTCATTTTACATACACTTAACTGAAAAACTTAACATTTATCCAACTCAGGAGTCAAATATGAAATAAGTGTACAAAGTATTGATCTAAACTTATAATTTAGCATTCCCAATGACTAAAAATGAAATTTTAGTAAACCACATCCATGTAATTAATTCTAAATGAAATGAAATAAAATATAATAGAAATAATTCAATTTATGATAGTCCACACATTTCCTGATTTCCTTCATTCTACTCACCTACTCAACAAGTTGGAAGAACACACACTTCAATTCTCAGATCCGCCATGGAAGCTTTAATTTCTCAGTTCACTTACCTCTCCGATCAATCTCTCAACGACAAAAACTTCGATCCGTCAACAATCGAAGAGCTAATGCGACTATTCGAGTTGGAATCATACAAATCCTGGGCGGCGATGGAGCTGGATCTAGAGAACGAAGTCACAGAAGCTGAGGATTCGATGAAAACAGCGGAGGAAGACCTCAATTCCTCCATGGAAGAAGCGATGGAGGAGTTCAGGAAGTTCGAGGAGGAGATGGAGCGTGAATCGAACAAGGAGCTGCAAGGATTGCTGTCGATCGGAGAAAGCGCGAGGAGGTTGGGGAAAACGATGGAGAAGGCGGCGAATATCGCTTCGAATAAGTATATTGAGGCGGCGTTGAGTTCGGCGACGGCGTCGATGAGATCGGCGATGAAGACGATTTCTGCTAAGTCGAAGAAAGTTCATCCTTCTTAAATCGATTTAATCGTGATGAGTGTAAGCTAATTACTGAATTAAGTATATATATGTACTTTATGTTCTTGTTGAATTGTTGTTATGATATTTGAATTAATAAGAATTTGTGGAATTATCTTTCAAATACTGAAAAATTTGTGAATAATTTTAAGCTGTATCTTAAGAAATTGATGATGATGATGATGATAATGCAAATTGTACAACTTATTTCATGAATCCTTGATGCTAAATTTCAATGGTGTTAATCAGAGGTTATGTAAGTATGTATTGGTGTAAGATTTATACGGATTTATCATTTACAAGCTTCATTTTTGTTGTTTAAAAATGTTTACGATGATATAGGGCTGGCATATCGTGTATACACGTACACGATAAGACACGAACACGAAATATGTATATACGAACACGACACGATAACTTATCGTGTACCTTTTCCCAAACACGAACCTGTTTATACCTGCTTAACACGATAAGACACAGGTAAACATGTATTTTACTTGTTTAGACACGAAAATTAACAGGTAGATTCGTGTCTACCTGTTTAGGACACGAAACACGATAAGACCATACACGATACCTGTTGAGATCGTGTAGGTTCGTGTCATGTATTCATGTACGTGTCTAAAATTGCCAGCACAACGCTGATAAGAGAATCTACAATGCTAAACCCACAGATGCTCCATGTCAGCTACCATGAGATCTATTCTCATTTCCCCTCTAACGCAACATTTTTTTTTCAAACACTATTTTTTTAGTGTTTGGTTAGTGGTTACAGAGACACCCCGTCATTTTAATTCAACACATGTCCGTCACTTATACGTCTCGTATAAACGTATATGTGGCGCATATGCCCTAAACTTAAAAGTTAGAGTTGCAGGTGTCAGTACTTGTATGGCGGCTAAACTGTATGCAATCACTGAGTTTTATTTTATTTTATTTCTACAAATTTAGCAGATTTAGACTTATATATGCATATATTTGAAGTATAGAACTATACGGCACGTATATGAATATATTTTTTTTGTTATTACCAACATTTTATAAACATTAAAGTTGTTAATTAAACTTGTTAACATTAAATAAATAAAGTTTTTTTATAAAATAATAACTTTATTAATTAATCGAAACTAAACTATTGTATGATAAGTAACCAACCAAATAGACTAAACATTGTAAACAAACATTGGAGATATAAACAACTGAAACTGTACATACATAACATCAGTTCGTACATACATAACAAAAAATACAACTAAACGTGAAATACAAAAAAAAGCAAACGACCACCACTTTTTTCGTGGTAGTGGAGGTTTGATACCGACGGCTCGTGGTCTATCGATCTCGCGGTCAACAGCCACATCAGTATGTCCTCGACTCGATCGATCTGGCGAGCTTGACGTCGTGACGCCTGAGCAAGACCTGTGTGGTTGCAGGCAGCCTAACAACTTGGTGAACATGTCGAGGATGTTGAGGTGCTGCCCAGGTGGTTGTGGCGATTGTATATCATGTACAAACAAGGGAACCTCCTATAGTTGCATCGACATCACTTGTGGCAATGGCTGCGGATCGAAAATATGGCCGCCCTGGTGCGCAATGGAAGGTTGTCGTACGGGAACTACCGCACGTTGCGCATGCTGTGAGCTTATCTAACCTGACTGGATCGACTGGGGGAATATGGCCAGAGAAGGTGGTGGATAGGCGTTAGAACCCGTGCAAGAATGGTGATGTATCCCCCTAACAACAAACCTCGCTCATGCCTATGAAAGGCATACGCGAAATACTGCGCCAAACACGTCGCTATTGCGCACGTCCTAATGGTTAGCAGACGCCAAAGAAAGAAGCAGGTCCCGCTTCATGCACCACTCCTGGCTTTTGCCACGCGTCGCGATACCTTCCCATTGGTCCCGTCCTAGGGACCATCAACAATCAAAACCCAAAATGTTAGGGGGTCATCTCCATAAGCAATCACCACCAAACATAGTGGTCGTCCCTAGGCGACATCACTAGACTTGAGTATGTGGGTAAAAGTTGGGTGGAAATCAGTTTGAAAACGATCGACAAGAAATCTGGAGAAATTTATAGAAGTTTTGAGGGAACCTACACACAATAGGCAAGTGTGCATATCTCAACGTAATATAATTTAGGTAAGAAACCAAGTATCAAACCAACAGACACGACTTCCTTACTATACCATCGCTACTATCTGTTAAAAAAAGGTGGATAAAAAGTGTTTGAAATAAAATTAAATAAAAAGAAATAAAAGATAAATAGTAGTGCGGAAAACTATCAATAAAAAAAGATTTCACTTAGGTTCGAGTCTGCTTGGTGTAAATCAATATTTTAGAAGTAGGTCAATGACGTGGTTAATTTATTTGGAACAACTCTTTGGGCGAGTTTACTGTTCTAACAACCGTTGGAGTGCTAACGGTGTCCCGCAAACATTAGTCTCTCACTCTAGTTAATATTCAAACTAAGATTATCCAGTTCACTTGGCTCCCGTTAGGTTACTAAGCCGTATGAATCTTTGAAAAGTTGGAATGGGTAACCACTTCTGTCACACCCCCGCCAAGGCGGAAACACGAGGGGGCGACGAAATTGAATCATTACCATGATCAAAAGAAATTTACTATTAAAATCAAATAGTTATTACATCAGTATTTCCGAACAAATAAACCAAATAAAACAAACAGAACAAATAATTCTTTTTTTTTTTTATTAATTCTAGCTAAGTCCACTAAAGCATAGTCCTTGATCCTATCATGAGCTTGTCAACATCCTAGTTAGCTTCACCTGAAAAACATGCTAAAATAGGTCAACTAAAAAGTTGGTGAGAACATAGGATTTGATAGATGTAATAATAGATAACCAGAAATAAATCAAAAACAAGTTTCAAATTCCAAGCAATTTAAACTATCATACATGAGTCCACAACCAACCCTAGTGATCGATAGCTCTCCCGCCCAACACCTTGTCAGGGTGTTAGACTATAGTATAAGTGTCAAGAATGCAGTTTCTGAACACCCAGCTCCTTCCAAGTTGATTAGAATCCACAACTTGAAGGACGCTCAGAATTGATTGGCATGCATCAACCCGAGAACTGAATGGGCTAGTCAGGCCAATAGATCTATTTACGTACTCCCGTGGCTTCCCCGAAGTTAATGGTTGTGTAGTTTTAGAAATAAGAGAGACTTTGTAGTAAAAATGACATTTGCAACATGTATAAATCAGTTTAATGTTACTAGAATTAGAAGTTTGTTATTGAATGCAAAGTATAGTTTTGACTCAGGACTTGGTTTCAGTTTTGATATAAGAGCATGTTTTCCACCCCAAAATAGAAAGCAAAAAGGGGCTATGAACTCACCTTGCAGCAGGTGGGATTGATCTTGATTGCTGAAGTAACTTGGTTTAGAAGATGCCTAAATAAGTTTGAGTTTGAGTTAGTTTACAGGATCGTGGAAAGATGAGGGGTTGTTTTGTAATTAGAGGAAAGTAGTCATCGTATACTAGAGTGGTTATCATACTAGAGTAGTACCTCCAACATAAAAGTTCCCAGGAAAGAGTTGGTTGGATCGGAACCCCGTCTTTTCCTAGCTAGAACTTTAATGCTTGTCAGATAACTACATACTGGTTTGAAAGTTACCCTATTTGTATACTTGACCAAATTTAGGGTTTGTTTGGTAAGTTTGAAAAGTATAAGGGTTAAAGTGAAAATATAAGTTTAGTAAAGATAGAAATGATATAAGTTGAATATTAGAGGGGGGTTTAATTTAAAAGTAAGGAGTTTTAGTAAAAACATGATTGTTGAAATTGAAATGAACAAGATAGATCAAAACCAAGTTTTTAAATAAAAGTTCGAACAAATTTAATTAAAATAGGACCTTTGATCTTGAATAGGTCTATGATTATAACATAAACATGTTAGGGAATCATAGATCTAGCTAGTTATGAGGAATTTTTGAAAAGAAAAGTATGAACAAGCAAGAACATAAGAAGAACTTACTTAGAATGGAAGGATTTAAGCTAGAATCTTCCAAAAGATGAGAAGAACGACCTTTAGTAGCTAGAGAACCCTAGAGAATCGTTGAGGTGCGAAGAATAAATGAGGAATAGAGGCTCTACTTATAGGGTGGGTTTTGAGATAATTGAGGATTAGTTTGTGGGACTTGGATTAAGATTGCTAAGATGATAAACATGGTTTATTATTATCATAATTATTATTATTATTATTATTTTAAGTTTCTTAATTACTATTTAACATTTACTCGTAATAATTTTACTAAAGCGTTAGATTCTATATGTTACAAATAGTTTTAATGATTACATGATTTCATTAATGTTTAAAACTAGAAAACGATTTGCCCATTGAATATATCATATTAAATTTATTAGCCAACTTGGATATTATTTTTAGAATTTAGGTGATTGTCTAACTACATGCATGTTTACTCGATAAAAGATGCAAATAGTTATTAAACACTTCATTTAAAAGTTTTACATAAACATAATTAGATAAACTCAATGCCAACAACATTTGTACATGTCAACGTTTAAAACAAAAATCGAATAATTACTATAGCCATTTGTTACTGAATAACCAACTAATAGTCTAAAACTTGTAAACCAATGTCATAATTAATTTATAAAACATGATCTAGCTGATATTTATTAAATAAAAATAAGTACATATCCTACTAAATAATTTCGAAAAATATAAAAGGGAAGGGATGAGATTTACAACTCCAAGGCTTAGGGTAAGGTTAAAATAATTAGTTACATGGTTAATTAGAATAGGATTAGGATAAGTTTTAAAATAATTAATAGTTTTACTGATTTAAGATTAAGTTTAAAGGTTTAAATTGATTTTATTAATAATACTTAGTCACCTACTAATGATAATTTTCAAAAATATAAATATAAAAAGTAATTAGATAATTTACAATAATTAAACTGATTTCAAAGACGTTACAAAAGAAATCCTGAAATTTACGTATGAGTAAGTTCTGTCCTTAAAGTCTAATATTAATTTAGTAAAGTTACAAACTTCAATGATTAAGTTTAGAGTCTAAGACATCCAAAGTTACCATAAGTGGCAAGTTCAAGAATGTATAATGTCAAAATAGAATAAACAAGACGTTTTAAAGCGCAATAGAATACTCGTTTTACGCCAGACTCAGAAGCATGAAATGAAATGATATCTCACGTGATATGAACCATCAAAAGGTTCATGGTATTAGAATCTCAATAGGTTACAAGGTCATAGGATTAGGCATAGAAATCTGGGATGTCACAACTTCCAAGCCACTCCATGAATGGACGAATTCAACTGAATGTGTTCTTAGAAAAGGTTGGAAGGGCTACAAACCTCGACCACATAGTTTTGTGAGGTTAATTTCGTTATTACCACCATAATTCCGGAGTTAATGTATTTTTATTTATAAAATACTTTAAATAAGTATTTCTCCCTTCTATAGCCTTGAACACCACGTCTCCAACTAAGAATCCAATGCGAGCTAAAACAAAAGAAAAAAATAGCGACACAAAATACAAGATCCAGTTAAGACTCGAAGTACTATGTTGAATATCCAAACCCCCAATTTATCAAAAGTTTTAGATATATACTAACTAGGCCATTGGTGTACACACTTGAATAAATGTTTTTAAGTAAAATGTCTTTCTTATAACTCTCACGAGATTTAAGACTTTGAGAAAATTAAATGTTAAACATTGGTGTCTTTTTAAAGTAAATTAGAAATAAGAAATTTTAAGAAACATAAACACATCATTTTATTAAATAAAAATATTAAAATGAACCAAGGTTCATCAAAAACCCAAATGATACAAGAGAAGTAGCTAAGAATGATTATAAAGATGACTACACTAACACTTGGTGATATAATTATAGAATGATCCAAGGATCAAATCAAAGCCAAATCGAAGTGAGTAAAAAATGCCTTTTGATACTTGAATATAATTGATTAGCCTACCACCAAGCTAGAAAATAAAATTAAAAAGAAAATGGAGCTATAATAGTGGGTTTTCACACCTATGAGAGCCCTAAGGCACCTCTGAATGAATATTTGTTAAACGTTGTCTATTGCACGAATGTTTTGTATGTTTTTCGAGTTGGAGGTCTCTCTGGGTGTAGCCTCTCTATCATATACGATAGAGATAAGGGTTGCCCTCATCCACTTTCCCATATCCTACTATTTGAATAAGGTTTTGTTGGGTATGCTTGTAGTTGTATTTTGAGTAAATTACCAAATAATCCCCAAAGTGTTATATAAGCTTAGTAAGTTACATAATTAGGCTCTAAAATGTAAAAGAACTAAAATACCCTTTCATTTAACAGAAAAATATGATGACGTTGGCTAAAAAGACTCAAACGATTAAAAAACGAAACCCCAAACCATGAAATATGAAAAAAATGAGAATCAATACTCAAATGATTAAAATGGGTAAACCTCATGTTCGAAAACCAAAATTAACTCTATTTTATTTATACCTTTATTAAGTAATGAAACAAATCAACCAACTAATTATCCATATCCAACAAATAAAACATATAACTTGCTATCTTTTAGTCAGATATATAATTTTAAGAGTAAATTACAGAAAACAACCTTATGTATATACCAACTTGTATGTTTGATCCTAATCTTCATTAGTTACGTTGAACACTCTTAAATTAAAGGGTTTGTAACACATTGCAACCTTTCCAATAACGAATGTTAACCTTTTTTGTTAGTTTTTTTTTAAATGACGATTTTGCCTTTATCACTTTTTTTTGGAACGGCAACCTTCATTAAAACAAGCCAGAAAATCACCTAACTAGCGTCTTAGCCCTATTATTAATCCAAAGGAAACTAAGGTATTTCACCTCATCCAAAATATTCACCGCCTTAATGGGAATGTTGTTGAAAACGTTGTTATTTCTAGCCCTCCAAATACTCAAACACGCGGTCAAGATTATGGTACTCACGACCTTCCTCTTCAAATCATTCCCGGGGGCTGACTTGTGAATGTTTAATATGTCTTGCAAAGAGAGACTGCCGAATTAAGGAATTTTACACCAAGCACAAAGGTGTTGCCAGACCATCCCCGCGACTGGACAAGACGCAAAGATGTGATCTAAAGTTTCACCAGCCAAACAACAAAGGCTGCACATATGAGGGGCTAGCATGATTTTTCTCTTCACCAGTTCATTCGAAGTAGGCAACTTTAATAATCCGACTCTCCATCCAAGCATATTCACTTTCAACGGAACCCACGAATTCTACTCAATGACAGTCCCAAATGTGAACAAATGATTTGCCTTTATCACTTAAAGGACCAAATGTGAATTTTTCACTATATTTTTTATTTTACTACTTTACTTTTCTTTTATTTTAATTTTTCATCACTTTTAGTTTATAAACTTATCTTAAAAATTATTAACTAACTAATTTAACCTTTTTCTATAAAATATAATTTTATTTATAGATTTATTTATTACAAAAGTTATTTTCATCTGCGCAAATTAGTTATTTACTTTTTTAAATGAAACCAATAAGATTTAGAGATCTCGTAATATTATTTTTCTTGTTTATAAAAATTAAACTTTGTTTCTTAATTTTTTTTTATCAATTTCACTTTTACATGTTTATCAATTAGATAAATAATTAAAAGTTAGAATATTTAACTCTAAATTTTAAAACTTTTCATATCTAAAATCTAAATATTAACTTTAAAAAAAATAATTAAAAGTGTTATCAGGAAAACATTTAGGTTTCAGATATGGAAAGTTTTCAAATTTAAAGTTTAATATTATAAGGTCTGTAATTAACTATCTATTATTTGTCATGCGATTGAACAATACTGAAGATGAAAATAAATTTTGTAATAAAATAAAGGTAAATTGGTTTTTAATAATCTAAACTATCACTCATTGACAAATAATAATCCGAACTAACAGTTTGGCTAGTGATAATCTTAACTTTCACTTTTGTTGTTAATGGCAATTTCAGTAGCATAATCAACATAGATTTATACTTGATTTACACTTATTTTCGCTCAAAATGACGATCTTAAAGGAAATGAAGAAACGTACAATCGAAATAGAGTGGGAATCGAACGTTATTTAGGTGGAAATATATGATGATTATGCTACTAATACTGTCATTGACAACAAAAGTGAAAGTTGAGATTATCACCAGCCAAACTGTTAGTTCGGATTATTATTTGTCAATGAATAATAGTTTGGATTATTAAAAACCAATTTGCCTAAAATAAAAATCTATAAAAAATATATATTTTATAGAAAAATTTAAATTAATTAATTAATAATTTTTAAGATCTCTATTCTAATAAAAAACTAAATAAGTTACCACTTGTCATAATCACATTTATTCTTACGCAACTTTCCCCCCAAAACTATTCCATACCTATTCAATAATTCATGGATATATTATAACCCATTTTTTCATATCGCGGGTCATAAACCAACTTTTATACTCAACCCATATAAACCTCAAATTTACCATAACCCTTCTTTTTACCTTTTCTTTTCTTCAACAAAAGAGTTGTAAACCCTAAACCTTTTTTTTATGTTCAAGTTTCATCAAATTCAAGATCGATAACCATCTCAATTAATCATCTGTTTATCTTTTTACCTTTTCATAAATAAACATTTTATCAAATTAATTCATCATTATTATCATTAACTCAAATTTATTTTTAAATTATCATCAAAAATATATATTTAAAAAAACCAAGAATTAAAAAATAGGAGATTTGAAAAAGACTACTTTTGTATTTATATATATATATATATATATATATGTGTGTGTGTGTGTATGTGTGTATGTGTGTGTATGTGTTAAAATAAAGTTTACTAATATTTAATTAGTAGTTTTTTTAATTAAGTTTAATATATAAAATAAATTTTTTATTTTGATTTTAAAATTTTAATAGTTAGTTTTTAATTAAAATTAAGAAATTTATAAATATTTATTTTAAAAATGTATTATATTTTAAACGTAATTTTTTATTAAACAACGAGATTTTTTTTTTCAAATGTTTGGCTTCCATTCCAATTTATTATTTTTATTTTTTTTCATATTTAATTTTGTAATTTTAAATTTAAACTGTGTCGATATACTAAGTAGTGCGATTTTTAAATTTTGGAGTTTAATTTTTTGAATTTAAAAGACGATATATTGTTGAAATTTAAATTTTATTTTATTTTAAATGAGATATTAAATATTAAAGGTTTAGCGAGATTTTCCGTATAAAATACGATATTTTAAAAAAAGTAACTTAAGTTTGATACGTAAATTTAATTACAACTTAAGCATTTGTAAATATGTTACAACATCAAGGTTAAAGTTTATATAAAAAAGCTGATAGAGTTCAATTAACTAATAAAATGGAGAAACAACGTATGCAAGGAAAGCGTTGACCAATTTAATTATATTCGATTTTTTGACTCACTACTGGCTTCAATCAGGTTCGCACCGCTTGTGCCATATTTTTCGAACGATTTTGGCTATTTTGTTGTTTCAGTAATTAAGGAAAAGAAACTCTATTCTTTGTTGCATTTAGTGGGTGTTAAACATTGAAAAGTTATCAATATCACGTCAAATGTTGTATACAATGAAGTATTTTCAAATTTGTAAATCATCATTGTAAGGTTTCATTTTACATGTAATTTAATGTATTGTAAAAATACATCACTTATGAAATGTATTTTCATGTATTTTTTTTTATGTTTTGATTACTATCATCCATATAATCTTAACATTTAACAAAATAAAAAAGTTACCAATACAATATCAAATTTGTATAAAAAGATATGTTAAGATAATTATCAATATAATGTTCACGTTTCACCCATGTAACACATGGGATTAAAGCTAGTTACTTAATAAATAATGTATCAATAATTAATCATGAAGTACAATGCCAACCAATATTATAACCAGCTTAGAACCAGTGTACTAAACATGAGATAAAAAATATCAATACATAAAATTTTTAAATCTTTATGTATATATAATTTACATGTGTAAAAATGTATTACATATACTATGGATGGAAACAAATTTCAAACATGTAAACATTAATATTTGCACATACGTTTTTATTTAAATTTTATTAACAATCGGCCCGACAACTGGCTCGGACGCGAGGAACCTGCTAGGAAATAAAGTTTAACTTGAAAATTCAAAACATAAAATAATTATATTTACTTGATGTTACAGGCAATAAAAATTCTAAGGGTGAGAAATGATCGAAATGACTTGTGAAGAGAAATGATCGAAAGAGGTGTGACGATATTTATCAATATAATTTTAACGTTTCGTCAGTGTAAACACGGGATTAAAGCTAGTAATTTTATAAACTAAAAGAAAAACCCACAAGAAAAACCCTATCAGAATAAAGTAACCGGATCCATCATCCATCTTCACCTTCTATACTTCGTCTTCTCCAATTGAGTTTTTATCTTTTTACCAGAAACCACATCGTCCATCCTCACCCACTTAACATTTATCGATCTAAATCATTAATTTATCATCACTTCAATCGACATGTCAAAGGTAAAACTTGTCAATTTAACCTATGATTTATTTTGTGTTTCTGGAATATGATTAATTGATTGTTTAATTCTTGAATCTTGATTTATGAGAACTGTAAACTGAGGGGTTTAGTTTTGTTGATGGTTTGGATTGTTGTGTTTTTGTTAGGTGAATGAGAAAGATGCTGCTGCCAAACCTCAGGCCTCAATGGGTATGTGTTTGTTTATGCTGTTATGTTAATGTGATGAATCTTGGATCTATGGGAATGTTAGTTTGTTTAATTAAAGTAGTTTTCTTTTGAAATTGTTTGTTTCTTTAACCATTAGTACTGGATTGACCTCACAAATTCTGCTAAATTAGGCATGATTTGCTTTTATTGGGATCGAAGACTCGCGAAAAACAACCAATTGTTGAAATGGGCAAGTGGGATCATCTCCGTGTAGGGAAAGAGTAAATTGCTTCGGTTGATAATTGATTGTAAATTTAAAAAAGACTTAAAGTTGATGTGGAGGAAGTGATGTTAGTTTTAATCCTGAAACGGGTCGGTTTTAAAAGAAAGTGGAAGTTGAAGGGGTAATTTGAAAGAGTTTAATTCATTAATAGTCTGAATGTTTAGATTCTCTAGTTTGATTTAATTAGTAGAGATAATGATTTGAGTTGGTATTAGATTAGAACCAAGAGTAGTATTTGAGTAGGATTAGTATGGTTTATTTTAGTATAAATAGATGGGTTAGAAGTCAATATAAGCGTGTCAAGAAAGAATTAATAAACAAGAAAGAATCGATTCTGATTGAGATAAAAAAGTCTCGTGTTCGATTTTGGGCCTGATTTCCAACAGAAACAATAGGAACTTAGCTAAAACAGGCATTAAGATTAAGTTTATGTGAATTATGTTTTATGAATGAAAAGTAATTACTCTCGGTTTCTGAAAAGGCATCCGTTAATAATAAATGAGGTGCATTTTTATCGCGGTTAGTCATGCTAAACAAATATGTAAAATTTAGTGAGGACACTCTTGCTTCCTAAGAAAATAATAACCAGTTCTTACCTTAAGTTGGTACACCCAATCAGTTGGAACATGTGTCTAACTATTAGGTTCAAGCCAAACCTCAGTTTATACCTGAACTTCATGTTATATTCTTTTTCATATATCTTAGTTTAAGTCTTTTATCTCTAATAGTTTCGGTTCTTTTTTCCCACCTGTGGCCCTTCCTACATCTCTTCTAAAGATAGATGCCTTGGTCCCAAAGGTTCCCCAGTTCCTGTTGTTGTTGCTGTAGGTATTTGGAACAAAGTAACCACCCCAACTTTTATGTCTTTATAATACGAGTGTAGATGGTTAGCTTTGGTAGTATTGTTGTATCAAAATCTGAACAACGTTTTCCAAAACCTTCTTGAAGTGCATGCCATACGTTTTCTGTTGACATATTTGTATATATAAGTTTCTTGCAGAAATACCATATTTCTATTTATTTTTGGATGGATTTGGATTTATGCTTCATGTCGTCATTGGGTTCTTTCTTCCTCTACTTCGCTTTTGTATCTTTTTATTCTGCACTCATATCTAGTTGTGATACACCTTTAAAGGATTACTTGTGTTTTTAGTGTGTTTTTCACTCCATTTTTAATTCTCTGCTTGGAAGATGAATTTTAAAAAAAGTGTTTTCAAATATCAATTCTTTATTCCAATTCAACAAGAATCATCAATATAAAAGTTTGCTGGTCTCATAAAAATAACAATTTGACCCGACGATTCATCTTATGAGGTTTTTATCACACATATTTATTTAAAATTGTTAAGTAGCTATATGTTTCATGACCATAGTTTTACTCTTATCTTTTTAACATTCTGATTAATATTTTTTAAATAATCACCCTTGTGAGCCGTCTTGTTTATTTGGCTTTTTGAGGATGCCATTTTTACTGTGTTTTCTATTATCTAGATTCACCAAGTCGATTAGATGTATGTCTGACCTGTGTTTATCTATGTGGTTTCTGTTATCTGCTTTCTTTTGGCCTATTGGTAGGTGACATGTTTGTACCCTCAAATATGTTTGTTTTAAATATGTGTTTTTTCCCATGCAGAAGAGAAAACTAATCCAACCATGAAGAACGCTTCCTCGGGATCAAGCTCTTCAGATACACAACCTGCACCTGCTATGCCCTCCATGCCTGGAGGATTTCCTGCAAATCCTTTTGACTTCTCATCTATGGCTGGTCTACTTAATGTATAATCCTTTCTTCCATGCCCATACTTGACTTAATCTTTGTGTGTGCGCGTGTGTGTGCACACTCTTTTTCATGATGTGTTCGCTATAGAAAAAGAAAATAAAAATGATGAGCTTGATGCTAACATTGGTGGTAAATATTAACTTGTGCTTGGATCTAATTATTATTGTGTTAGTTTTGTTATTTAAAAGAAATAATGAATAAAGCATCCATTCAATCATCTAAAAAATCTTGTTTAGGGGCATATACTCATAGAATACATTTTAAAGGAGGTAGTTGAAAAATCAATAATTTTATTTGGTTCAAAGACCAAGGGCTCAGTCCAACCTGAAGAAAACCAGAATTCATCAAACACATGAGTACCCTTGAGTTTGGATGTTGTCACAAATGCCCCTCTGGATTAAAACACTAATTTGGTTGCGTTGCAAGTTCAAATGCATAATGTACAATCAGTTAAAACACATTTTTATTTGATTAGGATTATATTAGAAAAATGACATGTAATCAAATTAAAAGAATCTAGTGTACAACTTTTGAGCAATAGTTATTTACATTATTACATATATTATATGTATTTTGTTATTGCTACAGGATCCAAGCATTAAGGAACTAGCAGAGCAAATAGCAAAAGATCCGTCATTCAACAAGATGGCCGAGCAACTCCAGCAGACTTTTCATGGCGGTGATGATGGTGTTCCTCAGTTTGATTCACAGCAGTATTATTCCACCATGCAGGAGGTTATGCAAAACCCTCAATTCATGACCATGGCTGAGAGTCTTGGTACCGCCATGATGCAGGTACTATTATTATTATTAAATTGTTTTTAAGCTATTGGTAATGTAATACGATAGAATTAACATTAATTTTGTTTTTGTCTTTTTTTTTGAACAACAATTCCTAGATTTTCTAGGATAAATACACTACAACCTGCACCCTGTAGGTTTTTAACACCAACCTCTTAGTTGTGGGGTACACCACTTAACCACCAGGATGAACATCATTTTTTTTTGCAGGATCCATCAATGTCTCAGATGCTTGAGAGTTTATCTAATCCAGCTCAAAAGGATCTGCTTGAAGAACGGATGGCGCGTATCAAAGAAGATCAATCCTTGAAACCTATTTTAGAAGAGATAGAGTCTGGTGGTCCAACAGCCATGATGAGGTTGTGTAATCATTAATATACAACTATGTTCCGTTGGGAAAATTTTGAATTAATTTTGTATTTACTGAAATATCATCAACCATAAACCAGGTACTGGAATGATCAAGATGTTTTAAAGAAACTAGGTGAAGCCATGGGTCTTGCAGCCACCGAAGATGCTACAGCTTCCGCTGGGCATCCAGTAGCAGATGAAGCTGAAGAAGATGGAAATGAGGAAGAGTCTATTGTTCATCAAACTGCTAGTGGTGGTGACCTAGAGGTACTCAAGCTTTAAATATACATTTAAAAAAAATTATTTTTGATTATGAGCGTGTCGTCATTATGTAATTATAATCAAGTAATTTGTTTGCTTTGAGGTCACGAAATGGGTGGGTTGGATAACGGGTAGTTTTTCGAACGGGTTGACTAAAAAAACTTCTTGTCTACGATGTTTAAGTTTTCTTACTACAAATTAGTGTGTCAGTTATTATGACAAAAATCATATTGTTTTGATAATAATAATCCAGTAGTTCAATGAAGAATATATGCAATCTTTTTAGAGTTATTTACATATTTCCCCTTCTTAAGCCTCTTAATAACATATATACCCAACCATAAAAATCAATTACATATTTACCCAATCCTTATACAATTACCTATTTACCCTCTTATGTTTTAAAACCTAATAATGATATATTTAGAAAGGGATATATGTAAATTATATTTTAATTGGTTCATTAAGGGTAAAATAGTAATTCAATAAGTTATTTTAAATGAATTGGGTAAATATGTAATATATATGTTTTAGGAAGGGGAAATATGTAATTAAAATTAGGGGTTGGGTAAATATGTAATAAATGAAGTTAGGAAGGGGATATATGTAAATGACCCATCTTTTTATGTTATATCCGTCAATGATGATGCTTATGCTGATTGCATAAAGAGGTTATTTATTGTTGGTTTTATTAATAACTAGGGTTTGAAGAAGGCATTAGAGTCGGGTGCAGATAAAGATGAAGAAGATTCAGAGGGAAGAACAGCATTACATTTTGCTTGTGGTTATGGTGAGGTAAGATATGACTGTATCATGGAATTGATTTTTTTTTTTAAATATGTTCATTCATTGTTGCCTAGATTATTTTCAGAACTTTGTTCATTTTGTTAGTCACTCTTTAGTCCTTAGAGGTGGCAAAATGGGCAGATTTGGTCAACCTGAAAAAATTTTAGTCCAATATTTTTTTATAAATTTTTAAGCATGTAAAGTATGATTACAAAACTACAATATTATAATATTAATATTATAAACTTGCATAAAACAATTTAGAAGGTTGTATGCATTAAAAATACACTCTGGACGAATTCTACTTGTTTCATTTTTAAGTAATTTTTTTTATTTGGCCCGTTTGACCCGTTAAGAGCTATGACATTACCCAAACCAACCATTCACAAGTAATGGATCAAAATTTCCAACTCTGTTTTTAGGTGAAATGTGCTCAAGTTCTCCTTGATGCCGGGGCGAAGGTGGATGCATTAGACAAAAACAAGAACACCGCCCTTCATTATACGGCTGGTTATGGCAGAAAAGAATGTGTAGCCCTCTTGCTCGACAATGGCGCAGCTGTGTAAGCTAAATTTTACCGTTCTACCCTAATCCACATTTCCCACATCGGTTACTAACTTCTTTTTAATTTTTTTTTATTGATTTAGTACTCTGCAAAACATGGATGGAAAAACACCTATTGATGTTGCCAAACTGAACAACCAGAACGACGTGCTGAAGCTGCTCGAGAAGGATGCTTTTCTATAAGCCGACAACCCGAATGTACACTTGCAGTGTTTCCTATAACGTTTAGATGGTTTTTTACTGCATTTTGCTGGGTTCTTTAGTGAAATTACATAATTGACCTTGTGGTCATCTTTTTGGTCAACTTTGTGTGTTCTTGCAAGTTACTGTAACAGATTTTAAATTAATTTGATAAATTAACATCTTTAAGTGAATTGTATTCAGTTGGATATCATGATCTGGTTTTTGTTGCAAGCAAGTTGTTGATCTGTGAAAAGAAATTTTGTATTTTTCTAAATCATTTGTGTAATTTTATTCATGGATTTGACATTTATGTAAAGGCTAGGCCATTTGAATAACTGAAAGTAGATTTGAAATTGGTTAAAAAATAGAGGTTTTAGTTTCAACCATTATTAAATAAGTTGTTTTTGTCAGCATCACATTTTGTAAAGTTTAAAAAATACTTAAAATGTAAATAGGGTCAAAGCTGTATAAGAAATAAAATCCATTCAGATGTTCAAAACCATATGTTGCTTAAAAAAAGTGTATTATTAAATGTTTCAGATTTCATACTAAGTATATATTAGAATATTTACTAAGAAAACAAAAGATATTTGGTCGATTATTCATTTTAAGTTACGAAAGCATTTTATGAACAACAAGGCCTATTAGCTCAGTTGGTTAGAGCGTCGTGCTAATAACGCGAAGGTCGCAGGTTCGAGATCTGCATGGGCCAAATCTTTTTATATATTTTTCATTATATTATTACCGGTTTTAACAAACAAAAAAACTCAGTTATATACATCTAGTCCGTAAATAAATTGAAATCCATCACATGACCACCTAACGATACTCGTGGTGATGGCGTTTGGTAGGGGCAGTTGGAGGCCGTGGTCGACGAAAGCGCCATTTGGCGGAGGTGACGAGGGTGCTGATGCGACAATGGTGAGTTTTCGGAGATTTCATTTCTGTTTGATGAATTTTTTCATAATTTGAAAGAAATTTGAAACTCTTTATTTAAAGAAAAATTTAAAGGAATTAATTCTAATTTTAATTCCAATTTTTATCTCATCTAAAAATAAATTGAAAAAGGGACGTAGATTTCAATTTGAACAAATTCTGCAAACCAAACATATTGACAATGAAATTCATATTCCAATTCAATTAAATTGTCGCAAACCAAACACACCCTAATTAAGAATTGTCACTTGGGTTGGTAGCGCAATGGTAAGAGTAAATGACTCTTTGAAGAAAACCATAGTTCAAATCGTAACATTGAATAAATTAAGAATTGATGTAGTTTAAAAGTAGGAGTAGATGAGCGTGTGAGTCGTCGTTATTTAAAGAAAATCTAAGAAATGATATTAGAAAATATATGATGTTCAACTATGTGATGTTTCTCTCGATGAGAATTTTGTAATGATTTGTTTTGTGATAAAATAACTTCTAATTTATTAAAACTTTTATGTGAATCTATGAAATGATAAACTACATAATATATATTCAACTTCATACTTATCGTTATTGTATGCTAACTTTTAAATTCAGATTTAAGCTATAAGCTTTAAACTTTATTATATTATGCAAGGTGCCACATTAACAAAAAAATATCCGATGGTTTAGTTTATTAATAGTAAAACTCAAAAATACATATCTTTATTATTATCACCCAACCAAGGATCCACTTATGATCGGTGTAAGATAGTACTTTGAATCGTGTCAGGTTGAAGGGTTGATAGATTCTGGGTCCGTGGGTTGAATATGAGACAAACACGACTCATATACTTATTCATAGCAAAGACACCAATACTAACATAGACACTTTAAAATCAACTAACCCGAACTAACGCATTTATCCAAACAAGTCAAATGGGTTATTTTCAAGTTTTAAACATGCTAAACGAGTTTAGATAGTCGTAGTAAATGGATTAAATGGGCCGTAAACATGTTTGCAGGTCGAAATGTTTACTTAAAAGGATTGACATGTCAACCTCTTTAATTAAAAGTGTTGACATGTTCACGTGTTTAATTAAACGGGTTAAACAGACCAACCGAACATGGTCTATTTATTAAATGAGTTAAATATGACAACCGAAAACCTGATTATTTTCATGTATTGTTTAAAATTGCCACCCTTACTCTATGACATGTTGATGTGAGCATGATAAGCTCAATTAATTCAAGCTGTAAACATGCTAAACGTCTCTTGAGCACTCCTCCCCATAGTTCCATTCCTCAACATTTGACATCAATTTGTTACTAGATCTAAATTTTGATCAAACTGAAGGGATAGATGTAATAAGTTTCATTAAATCTTTTATACAATAGACCTAGATATTATTAATTGATTGATTTAGGTTACTTTTTTTTAAAGACAAATTTCTTAATTTCTGTTAGGAGTGGGACTTGAACCCATAACTAGGAGTGTTCAAAGTCGGATATCCGAATTTCGGATATCCGAAATTTTCGGATAGTGGATTTTACTATCCGAATCCGAAATTTCGGATATCCGAAAATTCGGATACGGATTCGGATAGTGAAACGGATTTCCGAAAATATAAAAAAATAAAAAAATATATAAAAATAATATTTTTAAATTACAAAAACAATTAAAAACCTTAAAAAACATTAGAAAATATACATATAAAAATATATAAATATAATATATCGGGTTTTGATTCAAATTTTCGTATTTTTAAGTAATAAAAACAATTAAAAAAAATATATAAATATAATATTTCGGATATTCGGGTATCCGAACTATCTGAAATATCCGAAAATCACTATCTGAATCTGAAAATTCGGATATCCGAATTTTCGGATAATTCGGATTCGGATTTTCGGATAATTCGGGTTTGGTTTCGGATTTAGATTTTTTTGAACACCCCTACCCATAACCTCCTCAAACCTTGGTGTTCATAGAGAATTTTCTTCTACCAATAGGCCACCAACCACATCGGTGGTTAGGTTAGTTAATTTAGACAAAATGAGAGATTTCTTGGTACTTTTGTGCCATTATTAATTGTTATTTGGTTGGTTGATTATTAATTTGGGTAATTGTGAATTTGTTGTTTATTCTTGTATATCCATTATTTCCTTTAATTTGTTTCTTAGTTGTTAATGATAGGGTAATTTTGACAACTTTTTAAAAGAAATTATCATGCGATAGTGATTCAAGTGTTGAATAATATTTAAAAACAAATGTCAAATATTACACAAGCTAGCTTTAAAACAACACTCCTTCAAAGCCCATTACTTTTAATAATCTTCTTAGAATCCTAGGCCTAAGATTTTGAATTATAATACTAATCAAAGAGAGGGAAACATATCAGACAATATAACATTTTTAATCATGTGACATGAGATACGAGAAAAACAAAGTTACAAGTGATAAGTCAAGATGTTTTCTTGTAGCCTGCTTTGATGAATTTAACATGTTATAATACATTGTAGAAAACGACACAAATTTTTGTTTGCATTGTTGCCTATTACAAATTATGTTGGACGACTTTGATATATAGAGTAAAAGGTCAAGATTTCATTTTTTTCAAAGCGTACTTGTTTTTATGGTACGTTAACGTAAATTTACTGTTTGGTTTGAAAAAGTGTAATACGTGTGACTTTCGGTCCTGGGTTCCTTATAGTAAGTAAAGTTGCTCTCACTTTAAACATTTTTATCATTATCTCGATTATTTACAGAACCATATACTTCAGAATTAAACTTTTTTATATATCGTAAAACTTTAAAGTAAAGTTATCAAATTCAAATAACATATGTGTCCTCTTCACAAATACATATTTAATGAACCAAAACGTTTCTTATGAAATTATAAAATTTAGTTAATACAAGGGCTTATAATTATAAAGAAATTTATAAATAATATTTTGTAGAAAATTAATTATATAAAATAAAAAAGAAAGCGAAATATTTAGAGCAGGATTGGTAAGGAATTAAATGGCGTTGCTGACAATTTCTTTTCTCTGATATCTATCATTAACGCATCATTGCCCTTTCGATGTCGTGGGGCCCTCTGTCAGTCAACCACTGACATCTTTACACGTACACGACATCATAAATGCCGCTGATTATTGTCTTTTCTATACCTGCATTTATTTCCATCACGTGCTTACTATTCCTCTCGGCCCCACCATAACAAACACCATCTTTTTTTTACAACCCCAAAAACTCAAACATCCGGGAGCACCTCTATGGTTTAACCTGAAACAATTTGTCCTATACTTGAACCCATAATCAGGGTCGGTCCTAAAAATCCTTAAATCATTTTTGGCTCGAGACATGTAAAAAAAAAAGGGCCATATAATATAAACTATAAGAAACATAATATAGGCTCATATATATAGATATTTTTTTTAAAAAGTTGGGCTTATATATATAGATTTTTTTAAACACACACACACATATATATAATATAAAAAAAAATTAAAAACTTCGAGTCCTAGGGGAGAACGGGCCTGGGACCGTCGCCCTCCCTTTGGGTCGGCCCTGCCATGACCTTCCATTTGAAAAGTCATGAATCTACCACTTAACCAGAATGCTCGATTGTCTGTCTTTTAAGCTCTATTTAGATTCTTTGTGATGGAACTAAATTTTTAAATAAATATATATATATATTTTTTAATAAAAATCCAACATTATATGATAATTTATGTTGTCAGCGTGACAACTTTTCTAATATTATATATATATGTGAAAATCAAATAATAATATAAAATATTATTGAGGTTGGTGACCCAGTAATAGAGGAAAATCTTTTAAGAAAACCAAGGCTTGAGAAGTTCATGGGTTCAAGTCCCACACACAAATGTAATTAAGAAATTTGATGTTTAAAAAAAAGATAATAACATAAAATTGGTATTTTTTTTTGAACAACGAACTTCAATTAAAAAGGCAACACTTGCCGGTGTCTAGCACATACAAACGAAAAGAAACAGAGGATGCAAAAGCTGAAAAGGGGTTTTCTGTGACCCAACTCCGACGTAAGAATAAGTTTCTAGTTTTGTGAGAAGGATTAGGGTTTTCAATGTAACAGTGAAATATGAAAGAGAGAACATACCTCAATTAGGCGTGTGCATTAAACGGGTTGGCCTGTGAAAGCCCGCAGGACCGGCCCGTTAAACCCGGGCCCGGCCCATGATGTGTGTAACCGGTCCGATCTTCGGTCCTACCTTTCATGACTTAACGGTTATGGTCCGGGCTAAGCCCGCGAGTTTTAAAAAAAGCCCATAAAACTCGTATATATAGAACAATTAGTCATTTCAAAAAAAAAAGTCTAGCACTTAATTTATGTTTTACATAAACCATATTTAAAAATTTCCTTTATATTATTATTATTTGAATATTTAACGATTGTGAAAATATTAACTATAGTTATATATCTTTTTTTAGTTTAAACAGTAATCGTTTTCAAGGTTTCTTCCTATTTTAATACGAAAACAATGTTTTTCATAAATATAGTTTTTTTAACTTTATTCAATTTTGTTATATAAACCCAAATGTTTCTTTATACTTTTCATTCATCGCCCAAGAAAACTAGAATTGAATAGAACTGAATGTACAATTTTAAATTACAATTTACACCATCATACTTTTGTTTATGAACATTTGTTGTTGCGCAAAAGCTTTTTCAATACTCTACGACCCTACATATCACTTTTCGATATTTACTACTCATAATTAACAACCCAGATCAATTGCATATATCTCCTACAAAGATTAAAGACTACATATAATGATTTATACATAAATGTAATATTATTTACACATATATATAAAATAAAATAAATTCTAAAAGGTAAAAAGAAACAAAAACTAAAACATATTCAAATGCATATAACATTATTTTATAATTAAAATCTTGCATAAAGAAAAAAAATGAAATAAAAAGCAAAGATCTCTTTGAATTGATATTTGTAACAATTCGGCCAATTCTTTCGATGTAATATTCAAGAATATTCTATTTCCGTTAACAAACAAATGAGAATATTGTACGAGACACGTCTAATAAGTCGGATTTATAGTTACACAGAAGCTAATATGATTAAGGTAATTTAATTAAACGGACCTGATGCTAAAGCCCGAGGACCGGCCCATTAAAGCCCGTGAAAGCCCGGACCGGCCCATTAACAATTGGTCCGGTCCTCGGTCCCCAGTTTACCCTGTTAGTGGTCCCGGTCCTGGTCCTGTCCGGGTTGGTCCTGTTAAAGCCCAATAATCACCACTAATGTAACATTTCTGATTTTTAGTATCCGTATTTCGATTCAATATAGCGTTTTTCAAACCTAATTCTAGTGCACTAATTTGTTCTATTCGTATCTACAATTAAATACAATGATTCAATACAAATACTCAAGTTTTACTCGGATATATACTGTGACACCCAGTATTTCAGGTCAATATCCATATTACATAAATGCACGTTCATAACATACATTTCCTGAAGTTTTATTTTGACTAAGTAAAGTCAATGAATCTAACAAAGGAAATTATATCAAAATAGTAATTTTTAATAATTACTAGGAAAATAAACAGTGATAACCCGCAAAGTACGGTCGTTGGTGATTAACAAGAACTTGACAGTAAAAGTCTAGTGAAAAGTTTTAATAATTAAATATATTAAAGCGGGTATAAATTTCAGGTATTATACCACATCTAAATCAATCACATCATCATCATGATTGCTTTGCTTACACAACACTCAAGCGTCATAATCATCATGATTATGACCAAAGATGCAAGCAACATAAAGATCACATCACCATCATTATATCCTTGCTTATACTCCACTCAATGTCATAAATCTCATGATTGATATTATGGATAAAAGCACACTCTAACTCTATCATCATGATTTCTTGTACAACACTCCACTCCAAGGTCAAATAATGAGAATTTGACTTTATACAGGAGTGCACTCGACATCGAAAATTCACATCGTCATAATTATGAAATTTATTTATGACAAACACTCAAACATCGTTTCATCTAATAATTATATATATATATGTATGTATATATATATATATATATATATCTAGGTATATAGATATAAAGTTTTAATCACTAAAAGTTCCTACACCGAGTATTATATCACGGTATCACCTACCGGGTGTATTCTAACTAGAACCGACCTAACTAACCATTGGATCCTAACTACAAGATTTGACAACACCCAACCCCCCACCCCATACCATATCTCGGCCGAAATTGAAGGTGGGGCCACCCACCATGACTTCTTCACTTGCTTCCCCATCCTTGTGTCATAAGGTCCATACCCCATCACCCAAGAGTTTAAGCAAAGGCCAAATCAATCTCATCATCCATACATTGCAATGATTATGATGGAACCAACACTCCACCCTCACCATCTCTTTCCATATATCTTGAAATACACACACACACTTGCATTCTTACACTTTCAAAATTCAAGAACAAAATCCTCTAGAGGTTTAGCTAGAGCTTTGAAGTTTCAAGGTGTTTCAAGGGTGATTTCAAGAGTTCGAGCTTCCTACCCCATTCCGTCCTTCTCCTTGCTTGCTTTAAGTGAGTGTTCATATCCTAAGTTTTGATTTTATTAAGTAAACAAGTTGTTTTGTGTGTAAGTTCACCCAAGTAGTGTTTATTTCAAAAGAAAAGTCACCATTCAAAACAAGAACATGCTGTCAGAATTTTCAGTCCACTTTGGAAGGTCATATACTAGTCAAAACTAAACCAAAATGGACGTTTCTTGAGTCAAAAATTAAGTTTAAAGAATTCTCTATCCATCCCAAGTGATTTCGTGATTTTTGATGGAGTTTTGATACCCTAAAAGGTCAATACAAGAAAATGGGTACAATCTGAGTTTTTGGACAGAATTCTAAGGACGACTTCATGGGGTCATAACTCACTCAAAAATGGTTCAAATGACTTGATTCTTTTTTTCTAAAACTAGTATTTTGTGTTGGCATTACAACCCATATGTTCTATTATCATAAAACTAACATTTTGACCCCCAACCATCAAGATTTTCGAGACCTATCCGACAAAACTGAAGCTGTTAACATCTTTGTGTTATGATTTTTGTTTGAAACCCTTAAACCCCTTTATAAATTATGACCCATACATTTCTATAGAGTCAATACACTTAGTTGAGTGTGGTAAAAGTTTCATAAATTATTGAGTTCGATAAAATGACTAAACACAAGTTGACTTAAAAACCCGAATACATTACTAAAGGCTATCTTGATGTAAAAGTTTTACCTTCCATACTATATATTGTTTTCAACCCCAACCATGGGGTGGTTGTGTAAACGTAAAGACACGTCTTGAGATACATAACTTATTTATATAAGTATATATAAATGTATATGATTGTCACAACTCGTCACTAACGGTCGTCATGTCAAAACTGTCGGAAATATAAACTAGTATTCATGTCGAGTCTAATTAGGTGAATCATATACACGATCAACTTACACATTCGAACATTGTTTAGACCGTAAAGTATCTTAATTTACCATAGGGAACGGTTAGGTCGGCTCACGTATTCACGGACTTTGCTAGTTGCTACTTATTTTGCTTTGCTTCATTGTTTGCTCATCAGGTGAGTATACATAGCCCCTTTTACTCTTTTACACTTTTGGGGTGAAACATGAACTCTATCAAATTACATGTTTACATTTACACAAACAACACAAGTACAAATCTTATTTACATTCATGTGCACAAATTTGAGCTTTATGCCCGAGTGCTATGTGTGCTAACTTTTGTATGCGATTATGTGCAATCATTAACTATTCAAGCCGACGGTTTTCAATGATAGATCTATTGAGTCTGACAAACCCACCCAGATTGGGGTGATTGATACCGACAACACAATTTGCATGCTAGTTACAAAAGTTTGATTGTACTTGGTTACACAATAGCTGCTCCCCATAAATGCCTTATTTATCATGTTATGTAAGGATTTGTTTTACAAACTATATGCTATCTACATACAAACCTGTGTTATACTCACCAACTTTTTAGTTGACTTTATTTTATTCATGTTTCAGGTTCTAATGTGTGAGGTTGTTCAAGATGTGCTACACGTAGGCTTGGACTTAGTTAATTTAAATAAAAAGAACTCTATGAATTTCAATTTCGTTCTATCTTGAATTTGGTTGTATTTGGATTACTTGCAATGAAATTTAATGTTTAATATATTCAATGTAGTCAACCTTGTGCTTATGAACAGTCTACATGTCCCGCCCCGATGATTCCGCCCCGATGATTCCGCCATCGGTCGGGGTGTGACACCTAACCTCAATAGACCTTTTCCCCTCCTTATATAGAAATGGCCATGATGTATATATGATGGGTGCATCATGACGCTTTTCGATGTTCCCCACGCAAGTAACGTTTTTTTAAAGGTAACCCCATGCAAGTAATTGAAAACTATAACTTAAAAGAACCCCAATCAACCCACTCCAAAGAGCTTAACTTAGCCTTACTCTTGACCCATAGGAACCCGATCGTCTTGATATTTTCAATTATATTTACAATGGATATCGGACGACTTTCAAATATATATTTATTTCTAGTTTTTCAAAATTCATGGGTCAAATAAAATATAGGGTAAATTTCGTTTTGAGTCCATGTGGTTTGCCCAAAAATTCGTTTTGAATTCAATGGTTTCAATTGGACTTTTTGAGTCCTCGTGGTTTCATTTTCGTTTCAATTAAAGCCTTACCTCTAACACCGTTAGAAAGATTCTGTTAAGTTATTGTAGATTGACTAAAATATCCTTATTTTTAAAAATAAAATTAAAATCTTTAAAAAACCCATCATCTCACTTGTCACCCACTCTCTTCTTTCTATCATCTCCACCTCCGCTGCTACCCCGTCCACCTCCACCACCTCATTGATTCCGGCAGGCAGTGATGCAAATCACAAATTGTTTACCCAAAATCACCTTGTTTTTTTATGGCTGTTGCAAGTTCTTCCAGACATTGCTTTAGAAAATAATGTAGTCAAAACTCAAGCTAGCCTCTTTCTTGTTAAAGAAAACGATGAAAGATAAGAATAAATAATTTAGAGCCAAAATCCAATACAACAATTGTTCAAAATGTATGACATTTAGCATCTAAAATACTCAAATATTACATGTGAATACTGTGATTTCAATTTCGATTACGATTGAAGCGAACCTCGTCTTCGATTTCAGTAGTTTGGAACCTGCAATTTTGAAGGTGTTCCGCTTTTAATTTTTCAGATTTCATTGACCATGGAACTTGAAATTCAAGGCCGGACCTGCGCCGATAAAAATATGAATTCAGGACTTTTGGTATTCTCCTTTGCAACGTGCGATTGACATGGATGGTCGTATGATGGCCGATAGAATGGAAGGGAGTCTTCCTCTCCTACAATCTCTTGTCCCACGGCTCCATCATCTTCCTCCCGCTTACAAACGGTTGTGAAACTTTAACTGGAACGATGGGGTTAAGCTCACAGGTCATGGATTCCAGCCATGAAGATAGATCGGAAGGGCTATGGTGTACGTAATCAGACGCAGAGAAAAAGAGATGTGATGGTGTTGCTGTGGTTACCGGTGGCGGTTCTTCCACATAGAAAGAGAGGAGTAAAGAGTGCTAGGGTTCAATGAGTAGCAGAGGTGATGGTGTTCTACCAAAGAAAGAGAGAAGCAGAGAGAGATTTATATATTTTTTTAGTTTTTTTAATAAGAGGGGTAGTTTGGTCTTTTAACATAAACTTAACTTAAAAAATGGATGGCGTTAGTGACGTGTAGTCGACTGGTACAACTGACAAACCATTGGGACTCAAAAAGTCCAATTGAAACCATTGGATTCAAATCGATTTTTTGAACAAACCATAGGAACTCAACGAAATTTACTCTAAAATATATTTGAATTTGTTTTTCACAACGAAGTGATGTTCTTTATTTAAATTCCGAATGTAACGATGGGACCTGCTTATCTATACCTGCATTTTGATATAAATTTTATTAAAAACCTAGTTATCACAACGCGGGGCAAAACCCGGGAGTTATTTAAAAAATGATTGTTTAATAATTAAAGTAATTTATATAATATGATTAAATCCCAACAATATCTAAACTATAGGATTACGTTTAGCTAAAGAGTATTCTAATTCTAAGAAGGGTGAGAATGATTTATGGCTCTTAGATCAAATTGTATAAAAAATTTAATAGTTAAGATTAAACTGTAGGAGAAAAAGTTGTTGGAAGAGTATTTTAGTCTTGACCATTTTTGTTGACTTTTTATCAAGTTCCTCCCCTCGTTAAAAATTACACCATAAAAACGAGCGCTTTTTTATCTTTAAAACGAGTATAGTGTCGTTATAAACAAAAATGAATTTTTTTTTTACGTTTTCCAGCTTATTGTGTAATTAGTCAGGTCAATGTGTAATACAATTTTATTGTGTAATACAATTTCAATGTGTAATACACGTTCATTGTGTAATACAAGTTAATTGTGTAATACAAGTTCATTGTGTAATACAAGTTCATTGTGTTATATGTATTTATCATTGTGTTTTACGTTTTTCAGCTCATTGGGTAATTAGTCAGGTCAATGTGTAATACAATTTTATCGTGTAATACAATTTCATTGTGTAATACAAGTTCATTGTGTAATATAAGTTCATTGTGTTATATGTATTTATCATTGTGTTTTACGTTTTCTAACTCATTGTGTAATTAGTCAAGTCATTGTGTAATACAAGTGCATTGTGTAATACCATGTCTGGTCGTTGTGTAATATATGGTCATTGTGTAATTAGTTACGTCATTGTGTATTACAAGTTCATTGTGTAATTAGTCATGTCATTGTGTAATACAAGTTCATTGTCTAATTAGTCAGATAATTATGTAATACAAGTTCATTGTGTAATACAACTTCATTGTGTAATACAACTTCATTGTGTAATACCACGTCTGGTCATTGTGTAATTAGTCATGTCATTGTGTAATACAAGTTCATTGTGTAATTAGTCAGGTCATTGTGTAATACAACTTCATTATGTAATACAAGGTCATTGTGTTATATGTATTTACCATTGTGTTTTACGTTTTCTAGCTCATTGTGTAATTAGTCAGGTCATTTTCTAATACAAGTTATTGTGTAATACCAAGTCTGGTCATTGTGTAATATCTGGTCATTGTGTAATTAGTCAGGTCATTGTGTAATACAAGTTCATTGTGTAATACAAGTTCACTGTGTAATACAAGTTCATTGTGTAATACCACGTCTGGTCATTGTGTAATTAGTCAAGTCATTGTGTAATACAAGTCCATTGTGTATTAGTCAGGTCATTGTGTAATACAAGTTTATTGTGTAATTAGTCAGGTCATTGTGTAATACAAATTCACTGTGTAATACAAATTTATTGTGTAATACAAGTTCATTGTGTAATACAAGTAGACAGACCACACAAAACAAAAACATTCATTTTTCTATAAAGCAACCGAATAAAATTTCTCTTTATTGAAATAAAAGTAGACAGACCACACAAAACAAAAACATTCATTTTTCTATAAAGCAACCGAATCAAAATTTTCTATTTCTCATAAAATAAACCTATGTTTCAATTCTTTTACTAAAAAAATAAAATATAAGAAATATGTATATATATTCGTAAAGTACAACATCAAAAAGGAGTATGATCACTTAAAATGTAGATTTTTCAATTTTTATAATTCATATTTTAAATAGTTGACACTTCAATCTATTTAGTTTTAACACTACTCTTTTATCAAACAAGTTAAATTTGAATACAAAGTGAAATCAACTATCTCAAAATTTCAAATATTCAAATTTTAACACCCCTACAAAGTAGCTAGTCCTAATTTTTGGGATTCATAATCACAAAAACTAATCCCAATCGTTTCTGATCTTTCTTTTTTGTTTGCGACCGAAACAAGATAAGTGAAGTCGGCTCGGCTTCTTTCTTCAAAACGTTGTGATGGTTCCATACATACACAAGAAAGGTCTTTGGTCGTTTTTTGTACTTGTTTTTAGAACATATTTTACACACTCGTTATTGTTTTTCTCTTTGTATTATATATTGAACTTTCGATAGTACTATCAAAAATTTTCAAATTGAGAGTGATATGTACACGATTCAAAGAGATAAGAGCAATTCAAACTATAAAACCTACATCAGAATTTATCACTACCCTACACTTGTAAGTTATTTGATTTCATATGTATAGTATGATATCAGAAACAAAAACAAATATTTAACAACATATTTTTTATATTAGGCGGTGTGTATATATTCCAGTTCATTTAAAATCTAAGGAATATAAAATCATATAATATTTTTCTGATGTAATAGTTAATGGACCATAACTTGAAGTCAAGCAGGGTGAAGGGTGTTGTAATTTACACATTCTATAAATAGGAAAATTATAGTGAAAGACATCATTAATTGAATTTCTGAAATTACATCTGACCCCCCTGAGAATGAAAGGTAAACACAAACAAGTAAAAGAAACTGCAAATCAGAAATTAAAAAAAGATGTTGCTTCAATAACCTCAAATAAAAATAACTGAAAGAGACAATTTAATTTCCAAAAGTCCAGGAAATAATATTTGAAAAGATTATAACTTTGGTCACCTAAATATTGGTACATAGTTGATGATTTAATAATTTATAAGAATTTGTAACAAAAATATAACTTCTTTTAAATTAGAAATGTAAAAAATTAAAATTTGTACCAAATATACCTTCTTTTTTATAACTAATATATTAAAAAAATATTTAAATAAAAATTTTAAATTCAGAATTTATACCAAGTTTAATATCTTTTTTATTCTGATTAGAGTTTCTTTAATGTTAATACTAATAATTCTATTAAAATAAATAGATAATTTTTTAGAATATACTGTCACTGAAAAAAATGATTTAATATTATCACTAAATTTACAAACACGTTTAACCGGTTTAATATGCATTATACTAGCTTTAACCCCGTATGTTACACATGGTGAAATATTAATATTTTTATCAAATAATTATTTTATTTATAAAAACAAAAACTATACATCAATCATTTTACTTTAGTTTAATTATTTTTCATGAAATAAACTAATTAACTTTTAAACGTTATTATTTAAATAACATGTTAAAATAAAAATAATAATATTTGATTTATTAAAAATTACATATTAATAACACACAAAGAAGATTATATTATTATAGATATTTAACCTATAATTTTTAGAACTAGCGTATCACTCTGACATATTTTCAATTAATACATTGTAAAATTAAAAATAAATCTTTATTTTTTTTATATCGAGTCAGAATTTCTTGTAACCGAGTTCGGTACTTGTAATATTTTAAGTTTTCGTTTAGGTAAGTAAACTTTTTATTCAAAGAGATTGTGGTGTAATGGTTAAAGTAAGACCTGAAATCTCAAGGGATCCGGGTTCAATCCCTATTACCATCATTAATTTTCACGGCATATCAAATGAGGTCTAGCTCTTAGGCTGAGCACCAAGGTTTTTATCTACGCCGATCCAGGGTTCGAGCCTCGGTTCTCCCTTAAACCCGGAAGGGGCCGTATTGGGTGGGGGTTTTCCTTGAAAGCTCTCCAACTCTGACGCCAAGTGGGCCCAGTTAACAACACATATTGCCCGAAGTTGGACGAGTCTCTCCCATATGACGGAATGATGCGACGTCACATCATTCAATATTCGCATTAAAAAAAAACTTTTTAATGTTAAATATCTTTTTTCGTTTAATACACTCTTTAGTCTTTATCATATATTTACTTTTTTACTTATAAAATATTAATTTTGATGGCATGGATGAAAATTTTAAAGCTATATATTTTGAATTACATTTTTTCATGTAAATATTTACTAAGAGTTATTATAATTAACTAAATCATGAGTTTTTTTGTTTAGTCCAATGCTAAATTTAGTAGAATCTATACTTGTATAAAGATTTTTAACGTCACGTGTCGGCTTCATATTTATTCTAATCATTTTTTATCGACTCTCTTTTATTAAATAAATATCTATCTTTTCAGTTTTATTATATTTTTAAAGTAGAGTTAATTGCATAAATGGCCCCTGTGGTTTGAAAAAATTGTATATTTGGCCCATCTGTTTTAAAAATTGTAAATTTAGCCCAAACATTTGTGACTTGTGCCTTTAGACCCGGATGTTAACAACAGTTAGTTTTTAACGTAAACTTAACCCATTTGTCATCCACGTGATTTACGATTGCAAACTTAACTCTAAAATGAGTTAAAATCAGTAAAAAAAAAATAGAAAATTGTTAAAAATCAGTAAAAGTTCATAAAAATGATTGTAAAAAACAGTAAAAACCACTAATTTTCAATTGATTTTTACTAATTTTGACTGATATTACTCATTTTTAAGATTAAGTTTGCAATCGTAAGTCACATGTATAACACATGGGTTAACTTTTCGTTAAAAACTAACTGATGTTAACATCACATTAGGGGCTAAAGACACACCATGTCTCAAATGTTTGGGATAAATTTATAATTTTTTAAACCTAGGGACCAAACATGCAACTTGATCAATCCACAAGCTAGTGCCATTTATACAATTAACTTTTTAAATAAATTCCTAATTATACTAATAAACCATATTTATTTTAAATTATCTCTTATTATAACAAACTTTGAAATCTAATTACTTAGCTTATGTTTTCAATCAAATAGTAGATGAAAATCAAATTGTATTTAATAGTAATTAAAGTAATTTCGAAATCCAATTATATATTAATTTTTTTATATTTTTGGATTTTGTTTCTATTGTTAGTATATGTAATATATTTTTCCACATATAAGATATATATAAATATTCGAACTTTATATATTGATATTTTTTCACCCTGTGTAGTACACAGGTTCTAAGTTAGTTTTAAAATAATATATAATGACATCATCTAACCATTTAAGTTTTTTTTTATTGAAGTTATAAAACATTTTCATCGGAAATGCGACGAAAACACGACTTTCTGATACATTTGCGACAAAACTATTTTGTCAGAAATACCCATGTCGGAAAAAATCTTCGACAAACTTCCGACACAATTTTACGACAAAAGAATTGTGTCGGATTTTCAGACACATTTGCGACGCACCTTCCTAATTATAATAATTATTTTTTTGATATTATTACATTTATTATTATTACACTAATAATTTATTTTTTTGTTTTTTATATTTTATTTTAATCATTTATCATTTTGTTTATTAATAAAATAGAAAATAAAATAAAAAAGTTTTGTCGTAAATGTGTCTGAATTTATGTAGTGAACTCACAAATATTTCGTAGCAAACTCGTTTTTTCTTAGTAGTGAGGGTAAGGTTGCGTATATCATATCATGAAGCGATCCAACCTTTACCCAGCCCATGTATAAACACGGGAGCTAAATTAAGCACTATGTACACCCTTTTTTATATTCCGAACAAGGTTCTTTTAAGCTAAATTAAGCATCGTGTACACCTTTTTTTATATCCTTTTGTTGTTATAGAAAAATATAACATTTCTTTAAAAAATGATTCTATTTTTTTGTCGAGCGCATAAAAATATTATATAACTATTTTTTTTTTCTTCAGAAAATCACCCGATTATAATAGTTTTATGGGTTTATAACGTGTAATTAATACTCTATTTATTTTCTTATGAATTTAAATGTATTGTTTTCAATTTTGAATCAAATAATATTCGTAACTATAATTTAAGGTTGAGTTATAGTAAAAAAAGTTTTTAATTAAAAAAAAGTTAAGAATGATTCTGGACTTGACATTTGTCCTTTTATTGTTTTTGAAAGGAGGGCATATTGGTTATTGTTTCAAATACGTCAGATCATTGTGTTTAATGTCAGGTTATTTTGTAAATATTTTTCATCATTGTATTATATATCAAATACTCGATTTTGTAATACACGGATTTCTAACCTAGTTTAATTTATATTTTAAAATTTTCGTTGTACTCCCGATTTAAAACAATGAACTTTGCTAATTCCTAGATTATTTCAACAGTGAAACCTTTTGTTTTGGTACGTATCAATCTAAATTGTATTTCCTTATTGGTAATGCTCATGGTCTTACACGGCACCCTCAATAAAAATGATATGGGTTGAAGTCATACAAATACAGCTAGTTATAAGTAAAAAAAAATTGTTAAAAAAATTCCTCATTCTCTTATTTTACTCTTATTTACAAATGTCAGCGCCTATTAACGTTTTTATTCTTTTCCTTTTCTCATTTCTCATATATATCTCATCAATTTTTACATTTTCAAATAATACCTCAACTTTCTAAATTTTCAAGTATACGTCTGAAAAAAAATTAATTAATTTGTTGTTGTGTTTAATATTTTTTCTTGGCATCCCAGTATAAATTTTGTTATACTCATTTACAAGCGTCTACCACAACTCTCACCTCAAAATTAGGTGTTTTTCTTTACCGCCCACCACATTTCACCTATCTGTGGGTCCATAATTTTTTTTGGGTTTTTTTTCTTTGGTTTTTTTATATTTTTTTATTGAGCTAACCGAGTCGCCGTAATTTCATACATTTCTCGTATGTACTTAGTCACGTTTTTTTGTGCTTAGCCACGTTATTGTCACTGCCTTAACCGTTTAAGGTCCGCTTCCCGACGTACTTAACGATGTTAATTTCACAGCCGCAACACATGTAGCAAGATTAACAATCGCGCATACTTAATATGTACTTATAACCATATTAATATCACTGTACGACCCCGACGTAACACGTTGATCATAATTTCTAGTTATTAATCAAGTGTGTGAAGTTATCGGTTTTGATCCTCATGTATTTTTCTAATTAAGAGGAAACAGAATAAATATTTATTTATTATTTGATCTTACAATCAGTAACGAAAAATGTATAATATACGTTATTTGTTACTGTTATACCAGTTTTATTATAATTTAATAAGCATAAATTCGAATAAGATTTGATATACTATTTCCTTTAATAATTACTCTTTTTGTATATATAATAAAATGACGACACTCATGCATTATAAGTAGTATCTTTAGAAACCCATATTTTACACGAACGGAATAAATAATTTATTATATAGTTAATTATTAAGATTTAGAAATTATAAAGTTAATATTAAATAGTAATTAAAATTTAAAAACTAATAAAAAAATATTAACTAGTTATTATGAAGAAAAAATAAGAGCCCTCACGCAACCTTTTATATATTTCACCAAATATCATTCTTTTATTATTTAGAAAAACAATAATAAATAAAAATATATTCAGAAGAATTAAAATTGCTCTTATTGAATAAAGAAACTCAAAGGAGAGGGTATTTCGTACGAGCCTTGAGGATGCAGGTTGGAGAGAAACTGTCAAAACTCAAAACTCAAAAGATAGGTTTGCAAGTCAAAGAATCTCCACCTCCCCACCCTCACCCTACCCCCACCCACCCACCCGACCCCCTCCCCCAACCACCTCTATTTATACCCTCTTACAAGGCCTTAGGGTTTTCATAGTTTCTTCTCACATCAAATCTTTCTCTCTCTAGAAACATATATGGCTATTTAGTGATGATAAACATCCCTTAAATCCATCTATATTTAGAAGAAGATTGAAGGAAACAAGTAGCGGTTTGTGGGGAATGGTGGTTGGCTCGATGTAATCATCCGTTTCGATCTAATGAATTTGCAGGAGAGAGATTTCAATTCTCTCTCCACAATTTCTTCGATAAGCGATGAAAACATCGGACCAGGCTTCATTCCTCTCAAACCCCGCCTTTCATATGACCTCTCTATAATATTATGCTTCTGTATATTTTGTTTTTGTCGGGTTTTTAGAGAGAAAGAGATATGCTATTTAGAAATGTTTTAATTTTTTATGCTTAATTCAGATCCAAGAATCAAGAAATCTTGATTTATATTGGTCACATTTAGTTGAAAAATTTATATCACAACTTGTTTTGTTTAAAAAATGGCCATTTTTAATAAATAAATTCTTTCTTGAGGATTTAAAATTTATTTTTCAAGATATGCCAATTTAAATGCTTTAAGATGGATTTTGAAGATTTAGAGTTTGAAGATCATATATTTAGATAATATGAACAAGAACAGCTTTCATTTGTATCACATGGAAACACAGCACCCTCAGTCAAAAGTCAAAACACTTTTTGCTGGCTTTTGTGAAACTTGTAGAGATATGTTGACTTTGTAAATGCATAAAAGTTTTTTGCTGACTTTTTTTCCGTTAAAAAAGGGTGATAGTTTTATAAAAAACTGAAAAGATAACATATCAAAAATCTAGCTAATAAAAAAACAGCTCTATAATATAAGACAAACAAGAAAAACAACAAATAAAGATAACAAAAAGTCAAAAACAGTCAACAAAACTAAGATTATTGACATGGTAAGGGCTTTCTTCCAAAGCTTCTTTAGGGGCCTTCCTTTTGTTAATGCAGCATGTAGTAGCTCCAGTATCTATTATGGCTTGAACTTTGAATTCGGGCACTCCAGGAATTGTGAGCTTTACGATCACGTTGTATAGCCTATTAATCTTCCGGTTTATTGGGAGGTTATTTTCAACCTTGACAATTTCATCGATAATAATTTCTTCATCGATCTTTTCATCCTCCTCGTCGATCTTTTCATCCTCCTCATTGATCTTTTCATCCTCCCTTGCCATATCGAAATCATTGAGTTCCCTTCTTTCTTTTTCTAACTCACTTTCGAATTTATATTCTTCAAACAACTTTTCTTCCTCTAGCTTTTGAATCTTTTGTTTGAGATTCTCATTCTCCTCTATTAGTTGAGCATTGAATAGTGTAAGCTGCTTTATTAATTCTTCTTTTGAGCCGATATACCCGCCATGTTTAATGGGTTGGATCTTGACCTTGTGTTTTAGGTAATAACTTGAGCATAATGTACAAGCAATTAGCTTACACTTGCTACAATAGGTTCTCCTTCCTTCTTGTGTTACTTCTTTGCAATAAACACAATTGAAAATCATGATTTTCTTTTCCTCATCATCTAGCTTATGTGTGCATTCGGACTGTTCCTTGGGTAATTGCACAATATACCTCCAGCTTGTTTCTTGTATCATGAGTCCTGTTTCCAGGAATTCTTCTTCCAGGGCTTTTACCATAAAGTCTCCTTCTCCTTCTGAGTAGGAGCATATGTGGTCACTATCTGGTTTATTTTGATCTACTGAGACTACATCCCATTCTTTGGGTAGCTTTAAGTTTTCTAGCACCGCAGCTCTGACAATATTGCCTGAATTCTTCTTACAATCTCTGGCAAAATGTCCTTCTTCACCACATATAAAACATTTGCATTTTCTTTCTCTGTCAGCATGCTTTCTTTTAAAAATTCTGACATGAGAATCATGCGGTTTTCCTTTATATGATTTTGATTTTCTCAAATCATACTTCTTTGGTCCTCCTTCATAGTATCCTGGTATTGGTATATTTTCACAAAATGAGAGATCCTTGACCGCTCTCATGACTGCTGCTCTTCGACATACCTCTACTAAGTACTGATTGACAAAGTAGATTCGTGGGAATACCCCTATCACATTTCCAGGGTATTTTTCTGTCCATGCTGCTTCAATTTCTTTATCAAATGGTGCTGGAAGTTTTCTGAACAGTTTTTCTGATAGATCAGTTGAGATGTAAAGCCTTCCAGATTTGCTTGCTAATTCCTTATAGTCATTAAGGAATTTTGGTATATCTTTGGCGGTTTTGCATGTAAGTCTTTCAAGATCATTAAATGCTCTATTTTGTACTTCTGTTGACCCTTGATAAGGATCTTGTAACAGAAATATCCGTCTGATTTGTGATAACACGTTTTGCGTGTCATCGGCCATTTCAACGATTTGATCGAATTCTGCTGAATAAGCCATTCTCCACTGAACCCATGCAAGCTTTTCACTTTCCCCAAGCAAATTTTCAATGTATTGTACCTTGGCTTTGTTGGACGACCATGTTTTGTTTGGATCATCAACATGGTTAAGGGTTATTGATTCCCATCTTGAAATAACATCCTCATATTTTCCAATATCCATGGGAAGCACAAGCATAGCTCCGTTATTTTGTTGTGCAGATGGTAAAGTCCACATATTTGTTCCAATGCCATTTCTAACTGCTTCTGATCTTCGTTTTAAAGCCTGAGCATCAAAAGTTAAATTGCTCTGGTTATTTGAAGTAGAGGCTCCAGTTGCAGGTGGGTAATTAACAGGACCCATAATAGGTTCTCTTGGTGGGACATAGCCACTAGTGACTGATCCACTCATAACTTGTTCAGTGGTTTGCAAGAACCTTCTTAATTTTGGGTATGGCATATCGAGAACTTCTTCATCAGCAACATATCCCTGTTGTGATTCATCATCTGAATTCATGTTACACGGCTCATCTTTCAGCTCGCTGCTTACATGAATTACAGATGTATCCGTATGATAGGACGCTACTGAGTCATTGGTACCTTGCATCACATTACTGTGATAGGACGCTACCAATTCATCAGTACCTTGCACCATATTAGGTTTTTGAATCGGATAGGGTAGCTCTCCACCACCTTCTGTACATGGTTGAAGGTTATTTAACCATGTCAAATCATCCTCATCATCGTCTTCAGTAGGTGTTTCATTTAAAACGACCGATACTTGTTCCGATTGTTCAGCTTCATTATCATCCCATCCCGTAGGAATTATTTCTTCAATCGGCGTTGTTTCCTTAGGTGCATCATATCTGACATAATAATCATACTTGCCAGAGGGTTGACCAAGGGTATCCCATATTTGTTCTGTAGGTCTTCTTTTTTTAGCTTCTTGTTGCATTAAAAGTCTAACCCCATGTTCGAAGTATCTTTCATTAATAAAAGCCATGCCAACAAATTCATCTTCGCCATTTATTTCTTCTGTATCATGTTCATTAACAGCGAAACTTCTTCGTGTTGCTGGAATGCTCCCGTAGTCAGCGAATCTTAACGTGAGAGAGCCATCTAGACGTGTCCTTGTATCAACTCGTCTTGGTGCGACTACTGGTTGTGTTGTTCTGCTTGGTCTGAGAACCCACTGCCTTCCTCTTAGTTCTTCTGTAGTCTTTTGTTCTCCTACTATGGCTTGGATACCATTTGTAGCTAAATAATCAACTACATCTTGTACGTGGTATCTATAAGAAGCATAACCTGTATTGGTTAACCTTCCTACGAGCGAAGTTGTAATCAGCAAATTAGATTCCCCACGCCATCCTTCGTATCCTCTGGTCTGAACGGATAGCTGAATATGATTATAGAAGTCTTCTATGCTTAACATCATATTTGGTGCTAAGTATATTAACTGCGTTCCATCAGTCATATCTGCTTCCAGCGTTCCAATTATTTGATTATCATTTTGCCATCTGGTATCTCTGAACACAATCAGGGCTTGAGTTCCTGCATCTCTTCGGTGAAGTGCATGTATCCGGACCATCAGTAGTCCAAGATGTATGTGTTGAAAGTTTTCCCTTCTTAAGGCTTCATAGCTACTTTGGACTATAAACCTTAAGTCTTCTTGTTGGCCTTCTTCAGTGACCAACAGTCTTCTTTCCGAATAATGCTGGTAAACCCTGTGATTAGGGTTGCTGAAACTTGAATCATACAATACTTCTGCGGGAACCATTCTTGCACGTCTGGTTTGTGAAATCCTGAGTTGAGCCTCAGGATCAAGCTGACTTTCTAGGGTCCTTTGACCTCTTCTTCTTGCAACAGTTGCAGCTGCCCTGTGTCTTATACGAGAGCTAAATCGGTAATCTCGTATCTGGTCATCAACAGAGGGAGTCCTGTTGTCTGATCTGGCCTCCTCTGTTATTGTTCTTGTCCTTCTCATTTTGATTTTGCCTTTTCTCTTTCAAAGATCTTGAGTGGATCTTCGTATACGTAGAAAGGGCCTTTCTTCTTAGAGGGCTTCTTGTCTCCAATCTGTACTCCTTCGAGTTTCCTGGTTAACTCGTCTACAGTTATCTGGAAATCTTCTTTTGCTTCTTTAGCCTTTTGAAGATTTAGAACTTCTTTCTTTAGACTTCTAACTTCTCCTTGTAAGTCTTCAGCTTTCTCTGATAACTTTATCAGTAGTTGGATGACAAAGTTGTTTTGTTTTACTGACGTATTTACTCCGGGGACTTTTGTGATGCCGACTGCTGGTGAATCAAACTGTTCAAGTGCCTTGGCTGCTTCTTTGTAAATGCTGCTATTCACAGTTTGTTCGTAGCTCATTCAGGAAATAAAGATCTTTTTAAATCTTTAATAAGGTGTTCCACCTGATGAACTTTGCTATTCAAATCTGCTGTAAGCTTTAAAGCTTCTTCTTCAACTAGCTTGGGTTGTTTGGCTATTTCGTTGACTAGGATTAAAACCTCACTTTTGGATAAGGGTTTCTGGCTGTTAAGTTCACTCTGAATATTTTTTTGGGTTTTTATAATGTTTTTCTGGGTTTTCTCAAGATCAGATAGCTTAGATTCAAAGATTTCTAATTTTTCAAGAATATTATGAAAATTTTTCAAACTAACACGAGAAAACAAACCAAGGTTATCGAAAATGACTAAAATATTATTATTAGTATTTAACAAAATATCTATTATGAAATTAAGCTGACGATTTTCAGAAGATGATTCGTGTTTAACTTGCTTTTTATGAAAACAATTATACTCTATTCAAGGGATAAAGCCACTCAGAAGCTAAAACAGGGAACCATGGAAATTGAAGGAAACAAATTCAGAATTCCTTTCACCTACGCCTTCGACATGGAAACAGTCAGTGGCATAGAATTATTGATTGGATGCAATTTCATAAGAGCAATGTATGGAGGACTTAGAATTGAGGGTAATACCCTTACATTCTACAAAAATGTCACCATAATCAACACCCAACAAGACTTGGAAGCTGGAAAACTCCTGGAAGAACTAGAAGATGAAAGGTACCAGGAAGATTACTTTGAACAAGTCTTTTACAGCTTGGGCCATACAAGCCCAACATTCAGGGTAAAATTCCATGAAATTCTAAAAAGGTTAGAAGAAAAAGGCTTTATTGGGGAAGATCCAGTCAAGCATTGGACTAAAAATAAAGTAAAATGTAAGCTGGAAATTATCAATCCTGATATCTCTATTCAAGATAAACCTTTGAAACATATCACTCCAGCCATGAAGGCCCAATTTCAAAAACATGTCCAACAATTACTTGGGTTAAAACTAATTAGACCCAGTAAAAGTCGACACAGGACCATGGCCATGATAGTTCAATCAGGAACTTCAGTGGATCCTGTAACAGGGAAGGAAATTAGAGGCAAGGAGAGAATGGTGTACAACTACAGAACGCTAAATGACAACACTTATAAAGATCAGTACACTCTGCCTGGAATCAATACAATTATACAGAAGATTGGGAGAGCAAAAATCTACTCCAAATTTGATCTGAAGAGTGGATTCCATCAAATAGTCATGGAAGAAGAAAGTATCCCCTGGACGGCGTTTGTAACGCCGGATGGATTATATGAATGGCTTGTAATGCCATTTGGCCTTAAAAATGCTCCTGCCATTTTTCAGAGAAAGATGGACAACTGCTTCAGAGGATGTGAAGATTTTCTGGTTGTCTATATAGATGACATCCTCTTATTTTCAGAAACAGAGGAAGATCATGCTAAACATCTAATAAAAATGTTAGCCATTTGTGAAAAAGAAGGATTGGTTCTATCAGCTAATAAGATGAAGGTTGCGGTCCCAGAAGTAAATTTCCTTGGAGCAGTTATAGGAAAACAAAAGCTAAAGCTTCAACCGCATATTATAAAAAAAATAGCTAAAGTTGATGATAAGAGTTTACAAGAAAAGAAGGGATTGAGGTCATGGCTTGGAATTTTAAATTATGCCAGAAACTATATTCCTAAATTAGGAATACTCCTTGGACCTCTTTATCAAAAAACAAGCCCCCATGGAGACAAAAGAATGAAGAGTTCAGATTGGGAAATTATTAGAAAAATCAAGGATCAGGTTAAACAACTGCCTGATATGAAAATCCCAAATCAAGAAGCTTGCATAATCATCGAAACAGATGGTTGTATGGATGGGTGGGGAGCGGTTTGCAAATGGAAAAACAAAAAGAATGATCCAAAAAGCACGGAAGAAGTATGTGCTTATGCCAGTGGAAAATTCGCCACCGTAAAATCCACCATTGACGCTGAAATATACGCATGCATGGAAGGTCTTAGTAGTTTCAAGATCTACTACTTAGATAAAGAAGAAATAACTGTTAGAACAGACTGCCAGGCCATAATAAGCTTCTATAACAAATCAACCAATAACAAACCCTCAAGAGTCAGATGGTTAAATTTTACTGACTTCGTTACTGGTTCAGGAGTAAAAGTGCAGTTTGAACACATTAATGGAAAGCAAAATGTTCTTGCTGATACGTTATCACGACTAATAATCAAAATGTGTGAACAGGAATGGATGGCAGATATGGAGGAATGGGAAGAGAAATACCAACAAGCTGGGGAAGCATTCACCGAGCTATTCAATTACAAGAATCTGGGTTACAATTCATACTTAGAGGAACAAGAGTTGGAGAAAGCAGTGAACATCTGGTTGGAAGGAGAAGAAGGGTGGAAAATTATGAACAAACCTTCTCAGAATTGTTTATTACTCCAAGACTCACCCAGCAAAAGAAAGCAAGAATGCAAAACAAGCTTAGCGGGATTTTACAAGCCCAACTTAGCTGTGCAAAAGGAGAAGTGCGACTTCTACAAAGTTTTGTTAAACTTCATAAGGAACTCAGAGCCCATGAAGATTGTGAATTTGCCCAAGAAAATGTATCCAACTTGGCCCAAGCTGAAGCCCATATTGCGACAGCCCAATATGCCTTGGACTACATCAATGAAGGAATCCATTAAGCCCAAAATAAGGCTTCTTAAGCCCAAAATAAGGCTTCTGGAAGCAAACGTAAGCAGTGACGGTATCACGCACCAGCCAAAAAGAAGGAAAATAATAGCCGACAACATTATCCTTACTTTAATCACGCGTGAAGAAAAAGGAAGCATCACGACAAAGTCATTATGGAAACATGGACCCTTTTCTTTTGACAAAAACAGAAAAGCAAAAGAAGATGTGAATAATTGGTGGAAAAACGACGAAATGATTCTCAATCATGGAATTATCTACCCGAGAATCACGCTGTCCCGTCTCTAATTTCTACCGTCCTTTAATTATGTAGAGCAAGTGGTGGGCCCTGTCCACTTTACCTCTTTTGTTTAATATCTGTTGTGTTTGCCTATAAAAGGCTCAGTGTGTTTAGAGTTTAAGATCATCGAGAGAACCTCAGATATCTTATTCTCAATAAATCTTGTAAGTTTGTTTACTTTCAGTCGTTTGTATAAAAGGTTTGAATCAATAAAACTCTGTATTAAAGGTTTGAATTAGTATTACTTTGTTAAAAATTTTAGTATTATTTTTGCTAAATATTTTCCAAGCAAGATCATAAACTGGGACTCGATTGCTCTTGGTATCAGAGCTCAGTTTTTGGTTAAATATGTATATGCTCGGCTAAAAACCTAATCCAAGTTCATGTTGAAAGAATATTTATACCTTCTTGTACTATTGTTCAAAATCAAGTTTATATTTATAAATATTAATTAATAAATGCAAAAGGAACAGACCATAGATCTGGGCAAAAGGTAAGACCTGGTGTTAGATAGTTATGAGCCTGAGTTAATGAAGTATTTATAGATATGAGTTTGAGGTTCGAACAAGAAATACAAAGGTGGTATGATAATCGAGTAAACAAGGATTTGGAATATTTAAGTCTTGAATTATCAAAACCCGTGAATCGTTTGTTATCAGATCATATAGAGTATAACTGTTTTCATAAAAAGCAAGTTAAACACGAATCATCTTCTGAAAATCGTCAGCTTAATTTCATAATAGATATTTTGTTAAATACTAATAATAATATTTCAGTCATTTTCGATAACCTTGGTTTGTTTTCTCGTGTTAGTTTGAAAAGTTTTCATAATATTCTTGAAAAATTAGAAATCTTTGAATCTAAGCTATCTGATCTTGAGAAAACCCAGAAAAACATTATAAAAACCCAAAAAAATATTCAGAGTGAACTTAACAGCCAGAAACCCTTATCCAAAAGTGAGGTTTTAATCCTAGTCAACGAAATAGCCAAACAACCCAAGCTAGTTGAAGAAGAAGCTTTAAAGCTTACAGCAGATTTGAATAGCAAAGTTCATCAGGTGGAACACCTTATTAAAGATTTAAAAAGATCTTTATTTCCTGAATGAGCTACGAACAAACTGTGAATAGCAGCATTTACAAAGAAGCAGCCAAGGCACTTGAACAGTTTGATTCACCAGCAGTCGGCATCACAAAAGTCCCCGGAGTAAATACGTCAGTAAAACAAAACAACTTGCGACATTTCGAAAGCAATTAATTAACATGTCACTGAAAAAAAGTAATTGATTGAAGCATTAAATGTGGTATATGTGTTTTTGTACGTATATATCAGAGCATTCCTAATAGCTTCCCCATCTCCATCTCCATAATTACACTAAAATCACTACCTTTTTTTTCTCCTTCTCAATTAAATAATACTTTTTTATACCTTTATCATTACCTTTTCTCTCTCATTCTCAATTAAATAATACTTTTATCATCACCTTTTCTCTCTCCTCCACTCACAACCACTTCAAAAAATATTAAAAAATTTATGCAGGTGAACAGTGTTTTCCCCAAATATACAAAAAATTTATCCCTTTTCTCTCTCCTCCACTCACAACCACTTTAAACCACCATATAAAATATGGGGAACCCACTCACAAATATATGCAGAACCTACTGTGAATGCTCTCAATCGGGTGAGGATCATTTGTTAACCTGTAAATCAAAAAATCAAATTCTAACCACACATTTAATTTTATCTTATTTTAATCTAATACCCAAAAGTCAAACACCATATTAAATATAATAAATATGTGGTTATAATTTGATTTTTTGATTTACACACTTAAATGTGGTTTACATTTGATCTTTTTCCTATATCAATATATATACATACTCTTCCAAGGTAATTATTAATATTTTGGAAGGAATGAGTCAAAATAATAATAATACAAATAAATAACAATAACACTACGAGGAAATCATCATTTATTTAATGTCACTATAAGTTATTATTGTCACTATTTTTAAAATATTAAAGTTGTTTAACTTATAAAAGATATACTTAGAAGTTAGTAAACTAGTTTTTATATATATTAAAGTCTATAAACTTATTTAAAATACACATATTTATGTTTTTTTAAAGATAATGAAATATTTTTAACTTTTAAATTGGGTAAAATTTAATAAAGTTACATTCGATATTTTTACAAAATAAAAAATTTATACCATCTTAATTAACATATTTAAGAGTTAATAAGTTATTTTAAAAAAATTAATATGTATATTTTAAACAAATTTAATGACTTTAAACTACAAAAAGTTGTTTAATAATGGTTTCATGTATTTTTATAATTTAAAGAGACATAAATATACTAAAATTATGGTTGGGAACTTTTTCACGAAAAAATAAATAGAAATATATTAGTTTTTTATGATGATAATCTTTAATAGATAAATAAAGTTAGAAATTCAACATAACATTAATTAGTGTGTGTATATATAATATAAGGATTAAAGAAGACTTATATTCTTCCTCGGACCATCTATATATTAATACTAAACTCAATTAAATTCATCTTTTTTATCAGTTTTGGATGGCTTCTTAAAAGTCTCTGAATTGAATGAGCTAGTGGTGGAGTGGTAAGGGAGAGACATGATGTTCCTAGTGATCCAGGTTCAATCCCTACTCTCCACATTAGTTTATGAGATATGCAAATGAGGCCTAGCTTAGGCTGATGCAACTGGGTTTTACCCACACCGATCCAGGGTTCGAGCCTCGGCTCTCCCTCAAGTCCGGAAGGGGCCGTATTGGGTAAGATTTTTCCTTGGATGCTCTCCAATGTTGACGTCAAGTGGGCCCGGTTAAGACAACATATTGGTCGAAGTTGGACGAGACTCTCCCATGTGACGGGAGGTGCAAAGTCACAACATTCAATGTTCGCCGTTAAAAAAAAATTGAAGTTTGCAATTTCACAGGACACAAATAGATGTTCGGCCGATTCAATCTCGTCACCACATAATTTGCAAACACTAGAGGTAACTGATGACGGTCTATAAAATAAACTACTAAACCTAACCTAGACTCCTAAGTAATAAAAGGAATACCCTCTAACTAAACCGCACTGACAGACAAGTGTACCTATCGAGTGTAGCACAGCTTAACGGTAAACCGGATTATCGAACCCTAGAGACATTATGTAACAAAACTAGACTCTGACTCGGACTTAAGATTTGATTGGTTTGAGAGGTTTACTACACTAAGGATTATAACTAAGAATGCAATAAACAAGTACGAATCAATTATCAAGGGAAAAATAAGGTGAAATCAAGAATGGGAAGAATACTACCTAAGTCAGAATCCTACTTGTAAAGCTAAACTTCTACCGGTTCTGGAAACAATGATGGATCTGGGATTCTAAGGATAACTGCTAAAGACAACCTAGTGGATCCCTAATCACTCTCAGGGTGTCGCCAACTAAGCTACCTAGAGTGTACTAAACTCTCCAGATTGTCGAATCACTTCTCAGGTATTTCCAACTATGATCAAGTACCCTAATGGATGGATTACCTCTCAGTCTCACCGTCCACCATACATTCAAGGAATGCACGGGGTAATCCTAGGATAACAGCTAAAAATCGAACTCCTCTAATAATGGGTATCAAAATCTATTTAAATCGATTTTAGGGTTTTTTTTACGGATTAAGGGTTGCCTCGCGTACCGCGAGAAACATTGGCCAGTCCCTCGCGTAACGCGAGGGACAATTTAGTCGGGCCCGGAATCTCACTTCTTCGCATACCGCGAGAGAAGTCCATATGGTCTTCACATACCGCGAAAGACTGGATTTTTAGATTTTTCACTTTTGATCTTTTGGGCTTTATTCTCGTGCTCGGTTTTTTCAGGTTTTCACTTATAATCATCACGAGCTCCTATAAACATAAAGTAGACTCAATATATAACAAAAACGACTCAAAACAAATACAAAACTAAGTAAAATGACTCTAAAACGATGAAATAAATATGTGTGTTTTGCACTACATCAGTAACTAAAACACCCCTCTTCATAAGAGCACCAAAAGTGGGAATTCTTTCCATTTCGGATCGCCAAACATGTATATTTATTTTTAGAGGGACCCAATTATTCTATTGAAAATTAAACATAGCGTCATGTGGAGAGGTGGTGATTAGTCTATCCTTGATAAAACCCACTGTGAACTTACCTTGGCTATCGCCATCCCAGCCCCAACTATCCTTCAATTTTGTGAGGGTGAGTCGAAAAATAACATCTTGACATCTTTGCAATTCATCTAATTCGGCTGCAGTAGCTAGAGGCTTCTTCTATTGCCAGTTCCACCCAATCCCATTATTAGAGACCATGTACCTTTCTTTTACTTTGCAGTCTTTTTCAGTGTCAAGATAAAAAATCACAGGAAAACATGTACAAAGAGGGTTGGGCCCTGCCTATCGATCAAGCCAGAATCTGATGGTGTCTCCTCTCCCCACTTTCCCGACTATCATGCGATCTAAGTTTACATTATGGGACTGCAAGAGAGGGCCAATACTGCAAATATTCTTCCATACACTAGAAAGATTATTTCGGACCGGTAAAAACAAGCCAACAAATTTTTTGTGGTGTATCGCACTCACCACATCTTTCCACATTCTACTGCTTTCGGTTGCGAACCTCCACCACCACTTTGCCAAAAGACTAACATTAGTGGAGTGGAGGAGGGATCCCAAACCTAGGCCCCCATTAATTTCGGTAATTTTACACGATCCCAGGCAACCCAATTAATTTTTGTTGTGTCCCCGTGTCCACCCCATAGAAATTTCCTTCTAAGTTTTTCCAATGTCTCGATTACCCCAACTGGTGCTTTATACAAAGAGAAATAGTATATTGTGAGGCTATCAAGAACCGATTTTAATAGAATAAGACGACCGCCTATTGATAGCGTCTTTGCCTTCCAAAGGGAAAGCTGAGACTATACCACCTCAATTACCGAGTTCTAATTTTTAATCCTATTCATATTGGCACCAACTTGTAGACCCAAATATGAAAAAGGAAGGGAACCATAATTACAATTCATCAAATTGCTTATACCTGCCAATTCTTCAGCCGAAACCCCAATGTACTTTTTTCAAGATTGATTTTTAGACCAGAGGATAGAAAAAAACACCGCAAAATCTGAATTATGTTGGAGGCATTAATGTCGGACCACTGCCCAAGAATCAAAGCATCATCGGCATACAGGAGATGGGAAATACACGGACCACCATTAGGGCATTGAATCCCATGGAAAAAGCCAATAGAGGAGGTTGTTTTAAGGGACGAGGTGAGGGCTTCCATGGCAAGAATGAAAAGAAAAGGGGACAAAGGATCCCCTTGTTTCACCCCGCGATAACATTGGAATTCCGGCGTGGGGCTCCCATTAATTAGAACTGAAGCACGAGCAAAAGTTAAGCATCCATTAATCCATTGCTGCCATCTATCCGAGAAATTCATCTGACCCAAAATTGAAATTACAAACCCCCAATTTAGGGTGTCAAAAGCCTTTTCGATGTCTAGTTTGAAAAGCATGGCTTTTTGCTTATTTGATTTCACCCAAGACACTAGTTCATTGACAATTAAGGGCCCATCCTGATCGGACATGTTCTAAAAAGTCGAGCTATTTCGAATTGTTTGTTGACATGGACAAAGTCAGGGTAAACCTATGAAATTTTACATATTGAACCATAATAGTTCATAATCAAATCTCTTTAGGATGCTAGCCTGCTCTAGTCCCCTTTCGAAACTTTCGTTATTGGGTTAGCCATACATTTCACATGTTTCTAATGATTCACATGGCATCATTAAATGATACAAGTTTTGGATAAGAATCTACAACGCACTAGAACGCCCTTGTTGGCTATCCTTTACTCCGACAGCAACTAAGGTTCCTCGAACAATGTTATATTTCACACCAGGTAATCCTCCCCCCTCTTACTAAGACTACATAATGTTCTTGTGAATTATGGCCAATACCGAGTATATAAGCATTGATTTCAAATCCGTGTGCGTGTGAGAAAGAAAATACAAATATCATATTCATATATTTTCTCCTAGTTTAGACTGGATTAGTTTTGTTTTAATTCTTCACTATATCAACCTTTTTATGGTATCAGAGCATTCAACTACTCTTGGTGACCAAAGCATTTCCGCTTTCTATTTGAATTTCTTTTACAAATTAGACACCGACCCTGAATTTTTAAAAGTGAACTAAAAATTGCAACAAAGGTGTGCAAAAACAACTGAAAAAATTTGTTTCAAATTACATTATATATTTCTTTTCATTTTTTTTCTCCTTTTCTTTCATTTTCCTTTCTTTCCTCTTCTTTTTTTTCATTTATTTAACTCGAAAACATAACGTTAGTGATAGTTAATTGTCATTAGTGGGTAATGCCAAAGGCGAAAGGGCATGTAATAATAAGCATATATACATATGTAATGTCTTCTAATGTTTTGATTGGGAATGAAAACACAATTTCACTATCTTAAACTTTCTCCCTCTAGTTTACATGTGTTCAGTGACCCTATTCTCATTCCCGATTGCCCTTTTTTTTCTTCTCCAAGAAACCTTTAGATTTCGTCTGGCTAAACAGAAATCCACCACCAAATAACCAGTCCCATAAGTGTTCCTCCAGCAACCGCCGTTTCAGAAGTCAGTTCCTCAGAACATTGACATTACTCTAGACATCGACGAACAGTTGTTCACTCCCGGAATAATAGTCGTCGTTTCTTCTACATGAATCGTCACACCACCTCTCTCCGGCACAGCCAACGACCACCATTTCAATTTTCGAAGGCTAGTGTTCTAAATCAAATCAGAAACACCAGCAACCCAATTTGACATTTGCCATCCCCTCTGGACCCTCACCAACCCTCGTTACCACCAGCCGTGCCAATTGATGTTTCTTTCGCGATTCAATTTGTGTGTGTGTGTTTTCCAGCTATTCAATGCGTTTAAGGAACGAGATGTGCATCGATGCAGTGGTCCTACTTAGGATGAGATTGAATTACTAGTTTATTACTTAATAGAACACATAAATGCAAATATACAAAAATATTATGATATGATACAAATACAACTACAGCTCCAAGCAAAAAGGATTCAAAAATGATAATATATACTGGCTATGATAAAAACAAAGAATCATACTTGCAGTAGGGAGTTCAAGGATCAATAGGAAAAACCTTCTCCAGAAAACTGATGAACCGGTTGGAGTAGAACTTTGGATCCGCAACAGATATTGACATCGGATCATACCGAACTGATTTACATGCATGCTCGATTTTCTTTCGCATGCTATAGTCCTGTAGTATATCAATTATGCCCAGATACAGAACAACATCGTATACCTCAAAAAGTTCTACTTCTGCTGAATCTGAAACATCTTGTGACACCTTGCGGTTTGCCTGAGCTGGCATGTTCACCCCTAACTGCACTCGTAATCTGAAAAAGTAATACGGTAAAAATGGATATCCCATTAAAACTTCACTATTCAAATTTGAATTTGGTCCATTAATATTACTAAAACATTGGTACAAAATAAAGTTGCACATAAGAGTGTAAATGAGCCGAGTTGTCGTGACCTGCTTGAGATCGGGTGGCTAAAAGCTCAAATCGAACCGAGCTTAAACAAGTTTGAGCCCGAGCTCGAGCCTAAATTGGAGCTCAATTAATAAACGAGCCTGAGCCACAGCTTCATATACAGAGCTCCACTAAGCTTACAAGCCTAAACGAGCCTACTATTTATATAAAGATAAGAATTTGTATTTAATAAAATAAATATATAATTACGTATAAATATTATTATATGTAATTATGATAAAAATAACTAAATGAAAAATATTATGTTATATATATAAGATTACAATTATATAAATAGTTATATATGTATATAAATAAAATAAAATAATTATATAGTTGATAAATAATAAACGGGCCGAGCTTGAGCTTGAAAGGTTACTCACTTGGCTTGAGCTCAGGCTCGGCTCATTTACACCCATAATCGCAAATAGTAAAACACACTAGTCAAAATTATTACTTAACAAGCAAAACGTGATCAGGACTATATCCATATAGATTGGAAGTGTGTGTCAATAACAGTGATGAAAAAGAAATTAAGATCCGATATTCAGTTACCTTGCGGTACCAGGAAGAAGGAGATCGACTTCTTTGTCACCTACAGAAAACGCTCTCAAGGTACTTCCTCTTATGTGAGGACCTGGTGCAGTGTTGACAGAACTGGGTTCATGTGTCACTAAAAGAAGACCCTTTGGAGGAATCGAGAGGTCTCTTGATACTGAATCTACAAGATAATTGTAAACGATCAAATAATCTAGAATGAAAATCACAACATTAGCATCAGATTATCAGGTAGTTGTTATTCACAAATTTACCATCATCAACAGGTGCACCGGACATGTGCTTTGCATCTGGTGGTTCCAAGAGAGCTGTTAAATGCTCAGGAGCTCTAAAATGCAAACCCAGAAGAAGGCTATAATCTATGATCTGCTGAGATTCTAAAAACTTGCAGTCTAGATAGATTTGTCTGCAAAAGCGGTTAGAAGAAAGTTATGTGACTAATATAAATGATGACCCGTACATACGTTTGGAAGTGCAGATGAACAGGCTTACTTGAAAAGCGCCTCACGCAATGACTTGTCCATATGAAATTCATATGCGAGATCAAGGTCTTTTAGTGTGGTGCCCTCATTTATATCATCCTTGTTTGTAATTCTTCCTTGATAAGAACCCTTCAAATCATAACGTCGATGTATCCGTAGTTCTGTTTTGAACATATTTCCCATGACTATAAACCGTACCTAGAAATAGCATCATAACCATAAACTAATGTGTTAATAATGTTAAACTAGGAATACTAGACTATGTTAACCGGTAATAGGTACCTTCTTGCCACCTCTCAGTGCTATCTCATGGAGACCGAAAAACTTAGTGATTAGGGTGTTATCATACATTTTTACATGTTCATAGTAGCTAGGAAGCATCTTGAGTAGAACCTACAAAATATTGTAAGACAAAATTAGGGATTTAATGATGTTAATTGTTAGCAAATAGCATTAGACTAAATTAGGGTTTTAATGAGGTTCATTTGTTCATATAAATCAAAAGTTCTCTCCCCGTACTGAAACAAAAATCTTTGAGCAAAAACATTTGCATGCATATATAACGTAAAGAAAATATAGCACATATGCATCAAAAGGTCCAAACCTTCAGCTCAGATCTTCTTAAAGTTTTGATCACAAATCTGTCATCATGAGAGAGATAGAATATGCTGCCACTTTTCCCTGGGGAAGAAAGCTCTCTCAAGCCATCATCCCCACATATGGACATCATATATTCTGCAGCATCTAACTTGAACAGCTCCCTCAAATTCCTGAAAAATAAAATAATCATTTAATCTACCAAAATTACACATAAATCAAATGTCAGGGGATACGTGTAGCGTTTTACAGAAAGAACCCCAGCATATGTCAAGTGAAGAGTTTTGTGTGACAAAAAACTAAAAGGGTCTTAAAGATATAAATCTAGCGCACCAAAGTATAACGGATTAACGGCATAAGATTTTTTTCTAATAGGTTATGGGTCCATATCAAAATGCTGACAATATGCATTATGAAGATAAAGTGATAGCTAATGACCCAGTTAACTCTGAACAAAGTTAGGATGTCTAGATATGCTAACCTCAAGATGGTTCGACATATAAAAATACAAACAAGCCCCCCTCTTCCCTGGTGCAACTAAAGTGGTGCATCAAATCATAGATCACAATTATCTGTTCATGCCTTCACGAATCTACTCTTAAGATTTTTTTTTATACCATAGCATTTACAAATAATAGGAACCAACTTGGGGTGAAGCAGTGAAGAATGTTCTTTAATTTGATAATCAAGATCACCTCATCACTAATCAAAAGATCTGGTCCTTTAAAGAAGATTAAAGTATATGCCAACAACAGCTAGACAGATACCTGAAGACCATAGGGCAGTAGTCTTTCCAATAGAAGTCAACAGAATAGTGTGGAGGTGTAAACTGTGAGCCTTTCCTAGGGAAATACATTCTTATTCTAGCTCGTTCTCCAAAATCTGAAGATCTCACTTCACGCATAGGAACTGGCGTAATCTTACCAACTGTGTACCTGTAAACTTCAAATGATGCAACACATGAGTTGCAGTGTAAATAAAAAAAAACAAGAACCATATGGAATGACAATTGCTCATGCTAATATAAAACGGAAAATCGAGTCAGAGCTCATAAGTTGAAATAACATAATCAACTTCTCAAAATTATACATATACACTGTAAGTGTCAAAACAATGAACCTTAGGGAGTCTGATTTGACAAGGGCATTTCAGTGAATGTGACCTAGGATCATATATACTCATTACAGAAGTAACCATGAAAGGTCACACATTGGCATATAGTATAGAATACTTGTATGCAGAAGTTTGTGTTTTTTTAAGTTAGATGACTGGCTTATACAGTTATACTGTCTAGTAATAATTGTTTACTGCGCACCTTGGAAACGTATCCTGGTGACTCGATTTACAAAACATGGATTTATCATTTTAGAAGAATGTTGTATATGATGTACACCAGTCAAGAACGATGATCTGGTATCAGTTCCAGAGCAAATAAAAGAGCTTCAAGAATTTTGATTTATAAATGTGGCCTTTTTCCTGTTAGGTTGAAGTGGCATCATAGATATACTCTAGATGTCTGGGCTTGACGGTATGTATGTAGAACATTGTGCAATGGGTATAACCCGAGGTTATATGGATGGTAAACATTCAATGTGATTTCAGGTGTTATTTTCTCTAGGACTTTCTTATACTGTTGTCTTCTTGACAGTTCCTACAATAAACTATGCTGTTTCAATCCTGAGTGTTATAGTCTTGGTTTTAAAAAGCGAGAAGCGCACCGAAGCGACAAGGTCTAAATCCGAAACGCAAAGCGCAAATCGCAAAAGCGGACCGATTTTCGTACGCAAAGCGCAATGTGCTTATAGAAATTTTTTTATATATCCCATTGGTTTTTAGCATCCCCTACCCAAAATATAGCCATAAATAAGGTTTATATATGATTTAATGTATAAATTACTTACATGTATAACCTTTTTAGCTAAATGTATAACACTTTGAAGCACAAAAACAGCCCCTGTACAAGAATCGAGCCACTCAGTGCGAGTTTTTTTCAAAAAAATGCGATTTTTTTTGCGAGTTTTGTACGTTGCTCGAGTTGGGTTACATGAATCGCTAGAGTCATCGCCCTAGGTCGAGTTGCGAGTTAAGCGCGATTTTTAAAACCAAGGTTATAGTACCAAATGAAACATAGTTTAGCGATCAGAAGGTATGGAGTTCAAGTTGAGTTCATTTACCTGATACCTAGTTGCAGATTTAGCATCAAAAAATAGCTTTTATGGCCTTCAAAAATGTCCACACATGATTTACTCTTCACTTCGTCTGCATGAAATTTGCTCTGCTGTTTGCTTTTGGACGATAATCCTGCATTATTCTTAACCCGTTCTTTCATTAAAACACCTTGCATATACTCCCTTTCCCAGGCCACAGTACTATCACTGTCTAATTCACTTTCCCCTTCATCTGAGATATGAGATAACATGTCTGTGTTCTCAGAAGTAGAAAACTCTCTAGCAGAATCCCCAATGCTATAATCTTCTTCCAGTGGTAGTCTCTTGCTTGATATTCGACCCGAGTCTCTAAAAAATCCATTGAACGGAATTTTTTCAGATAGACTACGACCAACATTGCGTTCCAAATCCCTGAATTTCTCAGACCTACCAGAAGAACCATCAGATACCAGGCCTTTCTTTTTGTCAAATCTTCTAAATGATTGGGACTTACACTTACTTCCAGTGGTATAAAGTGTACCTTGTCCATCCTTGAGTCCTTTAGTCCATGTCCCGAAATAATAACTGCCATCTGCAAACCTGTAGACACCTGACCCGTGTCTATAGTCATTTGACCATGAACCATCAAAAAGATCACCGTTCAGCCATTTCATCACTCCTCTACCACACATTTTTCCAGCTTTCCAGTTTCCAATATAAATGTTGCCATTACTCCAAGCATACTTACCACTACCTTCATGCACACCGTCTTTCCAACAACCATCATAAACATCAGAATTACTATACTGCTTTCTTCCAAGCCCGTTCTGAATGCTCAATCTCCAGGAGCCTTTGTATACAGATCCATCAGATTTAGTCAATGTTCCAAAACCATGAAGATAACCCCCAGAAAAATCACCCTCGTAACTTGTTCCGGATGGCCAAGAGATGTGCCCTCTCCCAGACATTTTGCCATCTACCCAGTTACCATCATAAACTGTACCATCTGACCATGTGTATCTACCCATGCCGTGGGGAATTTTACCCTCAACATTACCAAAGTAAATATCTCCATTCAACTTTATCTCCTCACTCATCCTGAAACAACCAGGAATACACGGCAAACATCATCAGATTCTGAAATACGATTAAATGGATTTCATTTCAGGATCACAACCAGTTGTCTTGAAAAGAAGAGAAAGTAATATCGCAATCAGAATATATAAGATCTAAAACAATTTTTAAGTGATGGCAATGGAGTTAAGTAGAAAAGATGCTTAAACAAAATCATGCAAGGATCTAGCTATAGGTTCATCTATGGTTTGCAACGCCTTCAAAGTCACTTTGCATCTAAACCTAAGATAATTTGAGCCTCATTCATACATGATGAACCTCGCTTTCTTTTTTGAAGAGCATTTTACATTTTACTTTAGAGACTATATAAATATTTAATAGCTCATCATACAATTTCTGTATAAGATGGAAAAATTCCATATCACGTATATTCTAAGTTTATGGGAAAGACAAGCTGAAATGAGTTTTCTAAGCATACCATGTACTAGTTTCTGAAACCTGGTAAATAACACTTCCTGATCTCCTTATACTCTAGTGCCCCACCACCTACTTAATGAAATTCTGAAACATGATATGAGAACTTGCAAAAGATATACCTGAACTCTATAACAATCCTTTTTGGTTAATAATCCCATCTATTTACTTAAGTGCAGTCAACACCGTTAATTTAAGCATATAAAGTGAAGAGTGAAGCTGAATTTTTATATTTAAAACTAGATAGGCAACCATGTTCAACCAAACTTCAATTTACATTAAAATATTTATCCAGATAACTATTGAAATCAACTTATATATTAAATCATCGAACATTTAATTGCTCTTACATATTAATAAAAAAATTGCCGTTGACCAAAGCACAGTCTCCCATACCACCTGAACAGTTCAACCAAAGTAGTTCAATTCATACCATAAAAACACCTATACTCATTTACATTTTTCGTCAAGTACCTAATCTACATGAACAAATCCTGCAATATCAAAACAATCCAGATGCAAAACACATAAGTACATAACATAACGACCGATCTCCTATTCGTTTTTCGCAACACTATTCATCAAACACGAGATAATCAAAATCATTCCGCTTAAACAGGCGATATATCTATCTTCTACATATTCTAAAACAAGCTAATCAGATAGTCGTAAACTCAATGGCGATTCAAATTCACTACAACAGTCAATGAAATATCATGAAAACTCACCTGCAGGATCGAATCAGACCGAACCGAAACAAATCAATCCAAATCTAAGTGAGGATTTGCATCAACCCTAGGCAAATCAGTAAAATCGGCAAGATCCACCGGTGAAGTAAGGAGAAATCGTCCGATTAAAGCTTCGAACTCCACAATCATACACTATATGAAGATATTTTAGCTTTGGTGGAGCTCAGGAGCTGGTGTTCCATGTGCGTGTATGGTGTATGAGAGGATTTCAGTTTCAGGTAAAGAAAGGGGGAAAAGGAATAATGAGTTTCAGGGGAATAAGAGAAGTGATTACGTGGCAGGCATGCAAAATGTGTCAAAAGAAGAAGAGCCGTTGGATCGGAAATGATCGGGTGGAGGTGACGCGTATGGTGTTTTGTCGTTGATCTGACTGAATGTCGACGCAAAGCATAAGGTGAGTTGTTAAGATTCATAGATTTAATTTTTATTTAAGAAACAAATAGCATATTTTTTATTAAAGATGAAATATAATATGATATCTTATTTGTTTTTTCTAACGAACAACGAATGCTATATGAGCATTTTCAGCTTGTTCTTTATATTTCGTATTCTTATCCTTATAATTACACTAAAAAACACTACTTTCTATCTTTTATCTCTGTAATTTTCTCTCTCCTTATCTATATCCTTATAATTATACTAAAAATCACTACTTTTATCCTTATATTTATAAAAATCTTATATATTTTCTCTCTCCTTCACTCAACCACTTTAAACCACTCCTTAAAATATACAAAACTCACTCACATAATTATACCAAACGGGTTGTGAATGCTCTAAGCCCGGTAATTCAGGTAAATCTATTGGCGAAAGGTCACTCACGCCCGCGAACGTAGACATCGCTGTTGACCCGGCCCATACACCATTCTACCTGAAGGCCCACTGTGATCAAACTCCTGGCCCACCTGCGTATATTGCACAAAGTGAGACTCGAACACATGATCTCCATATTGGAAGGTCATGGGGGTGTCTTCTTTCAAACCAATTAAACATATGATATCTTATTATTTTCATAAATGTTAGATGGTGAGGTTAGTTTTTATAATTGTGTATCTGTTTTTCTAGCGTATCATTATTCTTAATAACACATGCGTAAATGCATGTGATGGTGTTCATAAAATTGAATCTCAACTTCTTTAGGTAGTCGAATCGAATTCCTTGAATTTGGAATTTTTTAAAGTAAACTCGAATTCTGATTAGATTTGGGAAAACCTATTGAATTCAAAATTTTGAATTCAGGTGAATTCGTTTCGATTTGAATTAAGAAGAAATGTAACTATAATACTGATAAAAAAAACTACTTGCACAAAGAACATGTATATAAGATTCAAGTTGTGAGACTTGGTGAGGGTGGATCCAACTTTGTGAGAACTAATTCAAACTGACCAAAAAACTAACTATACTAAATGCCTTGAATGTTTCTTTGTGAACTAGTCCAACTTTGAGCGCCTACTTACTTAGATGACGGTGTACATGCGACATGATCCAATAATATGAGGCGTGACTTAGTTAGACAATAAACGACTCATGATTGTACGAGTTGTGACTTGGTGAGGCGCAATTAGTGAATGTAGCATTCCTACAAAGTTCCCCATGGAAGTAGAAATCTTTTGCGATTCACACCCAACCTTACTCATCAACATGATCTTTAGTGAATTACATCTTCAACATTGCGGAAGATGAAGTTGTTGTCCCTTCATTTGGTGTAATAAGTGGCATATGCTTCCTATGTCGCCTTCCCAAATGTGTAACATCCCGGAAATCCATATGATGATGATTCGGGTATTGGGTGACCCGAACCTTTACTAAAAGTAATAAGAAGCAATGTTCGCCATTTTAAATACGTTTAAAAGTCGGAAAAGAAACCGTGATTCTCTTATAAAGGGCTCGGGATTTAAATATACGAGAGTTAACGAATTTAGAGGGACCAGTTAATTTTTTGTCTCATGGTTCGGGACAGAAACGCGTTAGGCGTGATTGGCAAGGACCCCGGGTGAAAATTTTAAAGGTTTAAATATCCCCTTAATGCAAAACCCTAGACCATTTTGGCCTAGGGATTATGTGTGACGACAGGGGTAAGCCGCAAAGAGGAGAGGGCCGGCAGTAGAAAAGGAAGGAGGTGGTCCGACAAGAGTGACGTCCGAGTTACGACCAAGTAATTCTCGTTTATACTTTAGCAAGGCTTGTTCTTGTTTCTACGTGTATGGTTTCAGAAGGAGAAAGCGATGGCCGGTTATTGGGGCTGTGATGGCAAGTGGAGGCGACTAAGGGGTGCATGAGGGTGATGACCAGCAGGAGGGAGCTCAGAGATGGCTGGGTGGCAAAGGGCGGACGGCTGCCGAGAAGGAGATAACGAGGAGGAGGGGGGCTGTTGTAGTGGCACACATGGCGGCACGCAGTGGAGAATGATGGTGGTGTATCCGAAATTCAAGGGAACTCGAGTGGAGGCTGTCGGAGTTGGTGGAGCATGGTGGCGAGGAGAGTCGAATACGGTGGTGGTAATGGGCGTGCTAGCCAGGTGGTGGCACGGGTAGGCGAAGGTGGTCGTTAGCGATAACCGATGGTAGAGAATGAGGCAGTTAGGGACTGGTTCAACGGGGAAGACAATGGCGGAGCATGGTGTAGCGACAACACGGGTTAGAGGTGGATGACGACGAGAAGCCGGATAGGGTTTTCCCTTTCCTTTGCATGGCGTGCATGCATGGGGAACTCGGCTTGAGTTTAGGATTTCTAAACGGGTCGAGGAGGATCCAATGCGAGTCAGTGTTTACAAGATGAGGACGGCTAAGGGTTTGCATGGCAAGTGTACGCGAATACACGTGAAACTAGGGTTTCGTAGGGGTGCGTTGATGAGAAGATGAGACGGACTTTGGGAATTTATTACGTTGTTATAAGACTTCAAATATACGTTTAGAACGTAATCTGATCATGTGATCACGCGTTTAACAGGTTTGGAGTTCGAGTAAGAGGACAGTTAACGGACAAGACTTGGATCTACACGACAATGAGTTTCTAATCCCCCCCCCCCCTTTTAAACGTTTTACTGTTTTGGGGCTATCGTACACACATTCACGTGGTATTAATTTAATTAATCATGTTAAGGGTCACGGGTTCTAAACCAATGTGCTTTGAGCATAAAATGCTTAATTGAGAGTCGTAGAGTTTATGGCGTGTTCCTTGAAATGTGTGAGTCATAGAGACGAGATATTAATGTGCGACATGTTAGGGGTTGGACCGGGAGAGTCGGCTTAAAGTTAAACTGTGACAATCCGGACTTTTAGGGTTAACCTCGTTAGCAACCCAGTTAAATATCCAGTTAAATCCTAACCTAATTAACCTAATCTCAAACCTCAGGGACTGTTTCTGTCATTATTTGAACTAAAACTGCAGGGACTAGTTATGTATTTACTCTAAACTCATTCTGTTGACTTTATAAAGTCAAAATTAACATATCCTTGTTCTTGTTGACCTCTCAAAAGTCAAAATTCGTTTGATTTGTTCCTGTTGACTTTAAAAAGTCAAAATTCGCATATCCTTGATTCAATTCACGAATTATAACTGAAATTCGTTCAATGTTGTAACTGTTATGCACGTCCAAATCTTTATCGATCATCATTGACACAATAATCGCACTCATTGATTCGAATTAAATCCCAATAATGGGAATTCATGTTGAAACCGTCGAGTCCCCCTTATACGACACTAATTCGATTAATTCGTCTACCATTCTCTCAATCAAGCAGCCGCACACGTTAGACGAGCCACCCAGAAGCTTCTGCGTATACTGATTCGATCGAAGGGGTAGCCGGAGACTCCAAGGATCAAAACCGTCATCGTCGGACGAGTTCTAGCCGTACACTGTCAATCTGTCAACGTTTCTAGTAATTACATATACCATTAGCTTTGTTTCAATCTCTAGAATAAAAGCTCTATGCTAATTGGGGTGTACATTATCAGATTCATCATAATTCCAATTCTAGGGTTCATACGCAATCGGTTTAATCGAACCCTGATCTAGACTCCGTCTCAATCTAATTAATGTACATGGTTAGATTCGCAATGTCTTGTTTGGTAAAAGCCTTATGATTCCAACAGTAAACAATATCGAATTCAATCAAATTGATTTTGTGTTCTTAAACTAGGGTTCGGTTTTAAAAACATAAATTAACAATTATAAACTTGATGTTTTTGCAATTAGACTTACCCACAGGTCCGAAATCTATAAATAAATAGAACCCCCATGTTATCTGGTTTAATCGAAATCGAAATCAGAGGTTTTTTGGAGGGGTGTTCGATCGGATCGCGATTGAGGGGGGAGATTCAGCAGGAACTCATCATTAAAACCATTTAGAACCAGTTCCTATTGCGATTACCCTAGCGGGCGGAGATGGTTAAGTCACTGGTCTCATACGCAGGAGACCCGGGTTCGAATCCGGTCTCCTGCATTATTTTTTTTAAAGGTTTATTCTCTCTAATTTCCTTTATATAAACCTACCCTATATTATTATATTAATATATAACGTATTTTGAAATCCGGAAGCACCCGTAGGCTTGGGTTTATAATTTTAACACATTTTTATTATTGTTCACACTATTATAATAATATATTATGGTATTATTAAATCTTTGTCTCCAAATAAAACAATATATTTATATTATTTTCAATCCATGATCTCAGTTAAAATATTAGTTATTTAATTATTATTTTCGTCACGTTTTTAAAGATTGTTAGACGTTTCAAAGTTATAAATAATATAAATATTTATATTGTTTACCCGTAATTATATTCTCGAATAAAAATAATATATTATTATTTTTGCCACATAAATAGTTGTCGTATTAACTATGCGAGTTTAAAAATAATATAATAATATTATTTTTTTCTAGATCGTTATTTAATGACGAAGACGATTGAATATATTTATTAATTATTTTCTTTCGTTGCGTATCGTAATCATTCTAATTATTTAACATAGAAATCCGTATTCTCGTGGACACGTTCGTCTATTCTTGGTCATTAGAGTGTTTCTTTTAGGACGTTCAACATTACGCGTCATTGTCACATATCCCATTTTATCCCTAATAATTATGTTGTAATTCTAGGGTATTCGTGAGCCGTGTCGGGCTAACGCTTGAGATTTCAATCTCATACTTGTGTGATACTTTCTACGCAGATCAGGTGAGTTTTCACGGTCCCTTTTACTGTTTTATCTTGGGGGAGAAAACATGTCGCAAACTATTTTTGGAATATTGTATTCTTATGTTATCAATGTTAAAGCTAAGCGTAATACGCTATCACTGAAAGTCCTCAACACAATCGAACCGTTAATATGGATCTTAACGAGGTAATGTTTAGTAGTACTACTGTGTTTGACAAACCTCACCCACGTTAGTCGCGCTAACTCGATTGGAGGTCGAACGGGTGAAATGTTAGGCTACTCACATCGCCAGAGTTGATAGACCTGGTATGAGACAAATAAACAAACAGTCAGCTTCGGTTGCAAGCGCTTTAGTTAAACATGAAACGTAGGTTAACTACCTATAGATACATATTGAATGTTCAATAATCTGGTAAACGTTTATTTATATATTGAAACCTGTGAACTCACCAACCTCGTGTTGACATATTTTCTTACATGTTTTCTCAGGTCGCTAAGTTAAGGCACATGTGCACTTCTAGGACATGCATGGAGTCCTACATTGATTTCTTATTTAATATTACGTTTGGACTGTTTTTCATTTATGTTTTGGACTGGACTTTTGGGCGCGTATGTTTTGCACATTTACTTTCTTTTATTGCTTCCGCACTTACTCTGAATGTTATGATATTTTCATTTGAGTCCAATATAGAGTCGTTCAATGTAACTAATGACTGATATCTTGGTTTGTCACTTCCCAAACGGTAAAACTCCGTTAGTTGAATTTGGGGGTGTGACATAAATGGTCATGATTGTATGTGGTATATGTTGTGTTAGGGTCGTGTGTAAGGTGTAGGTGTAGTTAATGAGTCTTGTACATGACATGTGTTATGATATGGTTATATTTGTGTTGTATGTTCGGTGTCATTGTACTTGTGGCATGGCGGGTATTGTGTTTGTATCGTTGTCATCATGACACGACAAACGGGATCGTGGAGGACGAGGTCCTTCGGGAAGTCACCAATGGTGACATTTATCTAATAGGATAATGATGAGCTCGGGTAGTGTTAATGCCTTGACGAGGGTAACCCTGACGAGGGTGCGGTGATAAGGTACGTGTTTGCATGCGTATATAAATATGTGTTAATCCGCATGCTAGGAATGAGTTGTATTTATTGTGTATGAGATAGTGTTAATGTGACGTGTAGAGTTAGACTGACAGTTGAGTCAGGACTTGTGATGTGACGTGTATAAGGGTTATATCTGTTAATTGTGAGAGCCTTGGTTAAGGCCGGATATGCTATTGTCTAGGGTAAATTGTGTTAACCCAGAGTCGAGTTAATGTGTATTATTGGATATGAGTTGCTAGCATAGTATGTTGAGTCTATGCTACTGTGATTGTGAGGTAATTATTATCTATGTTGGTAGTATGGGTTGAGTCTCGGGTGGTAAACGGTTATGGGATGTCGAGGGATGACAAGGGATTGGTTATTAGTTAATAAAGTGTAATAATTTTTTATAAGAACCGGAGGGTCCTGAGCGTAGCTGACTATTAGAACTCACTCAACGTAGCTGACTTTGTGTGTACGTTAAATTATCGTGCAGGTGAGTTAGGGTTGACGTATCTTGGCTTGGTAGCGGTGTTACTCGGATCGATATGCAGACATTCGTAAGGTAAACCTAATAACATTAATTGGTTATAAATAATTTTAGAAAGACTTTCACTGTATTTTGACTTACAATAAATGTGTTTTAAATGCGATTGACCTGTTATGAGGTCCAACTGTAGGATATCCGGGTTGGGGTCTTACAAAATGTGTCTCCTTGTTAGTTGTTGACATCACACACTTAATGATAATCCCCGTCATACTCATGAATAAACTAAACTTATTGTTCGAGATCTCAAATTAGACTTGAATTATCTACTATATAGACATGAATAAGTGACTGATAATTCATATACAATGATAGAGATATGAAGATAATTATATTAGTTAAATGTTGATTAGCTATTTCTTCCGACTTCAACAATATGTTATAAAATTTTTAAAGATATATAAAAAATGATGAAGATAAATTTATAGAACAAAAGAGTATCAAACCCTGATAGATATTATTTAGAAAACAAGAGACTATAGACACTACTTGAGTTTGTGTCGGTATTACCATGGTTCCTTAAGGACAGGACGGTTTTCTCATGCTACACGATTTACATATCTATATCTATACTATATAACAAATAAATGTTTTTCATGTCACGTGTTGCCTCCATATTTATTCTCATTATCTTTTTCTCGTATCTCTCTCTTATTAAATACACATCTATCTTTTAATAATAATATATTTTTAAAAGAAAATACTAATTATACTAATAAAACACATTTATTTTAAATTATCCCTTATTATAAGAAATTTTGAAATCTAACTTTTATTTTCAATCAAATAGTAAATAAAAGTCGAGTTACATTAAATAGTAATTTACATATTTTCGAAACCCAATTATATATTAATTTTTATATATTTAGAATTTTGTTTCATATTTTTAGTATATGTAATATATTTTTACACTGGTATAATATATACATAAAGATTTAAGAATTTTATGTATTAATATTTTTCACCCATGTGTAGTACACGAGTTCTAAGCTTGTACATTAATAAAAATAAAGTATCCTACACGGATAAAAATAGATACATGACCGTAAAGTCACGTATCATGCCTGTAATACGTGATTTTTCAAGGACTATAAAAGTACACATTTTGAAAAATGACTACATTAATGCTTTTATTAAAAACAAACCAAAAGTCGAAGCTTTGAAAATTCTTTTAATGGAACTTAAAGATAGAATCATAGAACCATGAGATTAGAATTTTCATAAAAAATTAAATGTGTTTAAAAGTGTTCTAATGAAAATTTTCTGCCTTCATCTTTTGATTTGAAGGTTGTCTTGAATTAAGGCCATTGAAATAAACGGTTCTCTCCATTATTTTAGTCACTTAAATATTTTTTTGTCTCATTTTAGTAACTCAAGTTTCTCATCTGTTGTATATCAGTCACTCAAACTATTTTTGTCTCATTTTAGTCACCCAAGTTTCACTTGTTGTTCTAATCTTTCGTAATTACCATGTTACGAATTACTTTTTTTTGTATTTCATTTTATGGATATAGTGAAAATGAAATATAAAAAGAGTAAACCAACATTTCATCATATTCATAAAACAAAATGAAAAAAAGTAACATGTTAACCTCGTAATTGTGCAAGATTAGAACATGTAAAATTTGAGTAACTAAAATGAGACAAAAAAGTTTTAGCGACTAAAATGGAACGGATGAGAAATTTAAGTGACTAAAATGAAATACAAACATACATACATGTGTTATTGTATCAAGAATTGAGTTGTTTATGAGAACATAAGGGGTACCTGGGTAGTGCACATAAATTAATTTCAAAACTTAAAATGATTAGCCCCATTAGTTAGGTTGCAACACCATGTGATAAATTAGCTATATTATGTAGAGTTTCAGTCTCATAGCTTGCATAATGTAGATTTATTTGAAGACAAACAAATCTGATTGAGATACTATTTGAAGAAAAGGGTAGGCAACATGGGCAAGGAATATACACTTTTTGTTGAGATTATCTAGCTAAGATGCTAATTTGGCTTCAATAATAAACAAAAGGGTCTAGTCTAGAAGCATTCTAATCAAAATAATGTATCATTTTCATACTATTTATATTTATAAGGGTGGTAATGGTATTGGTTTGACGGCTATGAATTGACATGTTAAATTGATATACTTGAACATATTCTTGTCTAAAACAACTCTAATTTGGACATTTTTTTTAAATCGAGGCTTGTTGCGCATTTATCTAAATGATTCAAACTTGACGTAAACAGGTTGAAAACTTGTAATCATGTGTAGAGGTGAAAAAAAAAACCGGTTTGGGGTTTCAAACCGATTGTTAAACCGGTTTGAAAGAGTTTCAAACCGCCAGTTTGAAAGAGTTTCAAACCGCCAGTTTGAAACTGTTTGAAGCCTATAAATTGAAACCGGTTTAAACTGAACAGAACCGGTCAAAAACTGGTTTCAAACCAGTCAAACTCCCCATCTCAAACTGGTTTCAAGCCGAACCGGTTTGAACCCAAACTAGTTTTGACTTTCGTTGACCACACAATTTTCGGTTTTGGTTTCAAACCGGTTCGGTTTGAAAAACCGCTTTGTACACATCTAATCAGGTGGATGGATTGACTTTATAAATATATAAATTTATCTTTTATTCTAATTTAAACAAGCTTAACAGATCAAACTGATTAGTTAAACGGGTTAAAAAGACATATCAGACTAAACACGACTTACATATTATATTCGACCCAAATTTCGTATTGTCACCCCAATTGTTCTATACAAAATAATAATGTGGAACACATTTTTCACATTCAACTTTAAATTGTTATGACTTGTTAAAATAGACTAGATATTTTTTTAAAACATATTTTAAGTATATATGAAAATTTTTAAGATATGAAATGTATATTTAAATTTACAGTTGAACAATTTACATATGATATTTATTCGAAGTAGTACAAGGTAAACTTTTACAAACGTGACACATAATTAGATTTCTTGTAGAATATAATCAATATATATATATAAATTTTTTGATGTGATAAAAGCATTAAAACTACATTAATTTTTACTAATTATTGATTGAGTGAACATAGCTATACATTAGCAACTGAAATTAAAAAAACTAAACAAACTATTAATAAACAGAATAATTCATGAATAGTTACTTTCTATTACCCATTATATTTTTAAAATCATAGAAAAATTACTGTACCTCCAAAAATTATTAAAACAACACATAACCTTAACCTTACAAGGTCAAAACGAATACCACATATAATCATGTCAAATAATGAATTAAATCCTAAAGAAATTTGTCAGCAGTCTACAGAAACCTCAAGCCTTGGAAGCATACTTCTTATGACCCGATTTTCGGCTTACGCTCACGGCTCCTAGGGGCGGGAAACCATCTTCTCCATTGAAGAGAGACGGGTTGCTCGGTTTAGAGACAACACGAGTAGGAACAGAAACAGGAGATGCTTCTTTAGTTTGGATCTGCTTTTGTTGCGATGTCGATTTAAGTGGAGTTATCGTCATAGGCCGTAAACCCTGCAGCTCGGGTTCAAGCGAATAGCCGTAAGGAATCTTGCTCTCGTCCATCTTCCTGAAAGTTATGGAAATCCTGCAATAAAACAACGAAATAAAGATGCAAATTTGATGATGGATTGAACATTTATACATATGGTAATGGTTATCCGAGATTAGCGGTGTAAACGAGCCAAGCCGCTCGTAAGCTACTCAAGATCAGCTCTCTAAAAGCAAGCTTTACAAGCTTAAACGACCCTATTATGTATGCAACTTTTAATTAATATGTTAAATATATATTTACATAATAATAATTACACATATAAAACTATGATAAAAATAATTAAATCATACATATTATGTTATATATAAAAATTAAATCATACATATGTATACAAATAATTATAATACAAATAATTATAATGTATATAAATAAAATAATTAAATAATAAACGAGTCGAACATGAGCCGAGTCTAGCAGATCTTTAGAAATATAGCTCTAAACGAGCTGAGCACGAGCTCTCTCGGGTTGTTTACATCCCTATTAGACTATTTGAGATCATACCTTTTGGCGGGTACTGCTGGGACGCAATGTTTGGCGACATCAGCATCATTACCCTTCAACACGAGCACCGATCTGCATTATGTATGTTTGAAAAGTCAAACATCAAATTCAGCATTTGTTTCATCTATAAATAATCAAAAAATAAAAACAGAGGAAGTTTAATTTAAAACCCGACAGGTAAAGGTATGGAAAACGGGCCTGCGAATTCTCCAGGGCCGATAATCTTCAAGTTTGAACCAAATAGTATATTGCACTGGGTCAATAACGAAATGGTGCAAAAAGACCTAAGAAAGTCATGATGATCAATATGTGGTGGAATGCAATCCCCTTCGTCGTATATATTCACGATGCAGCTGTTTGGGACACACGTCGGAGGTAGAACGTGCCACCTCACCATTCTTTTGATCATATTTATGAATACTGGAGGCAGGGGATCAACTTCTTCGTCTCTAATTATACCAGGCGGGTTCCCATTTTTATCCTAGAGAATTTGACTAAAAGTCGATACAAAACTCTAAAATGTATATACACTAAAGTAGGAAATATAAGGTGATGAATAGATACATACCACTACATAGTTCTAACAACAGCCGAATTGAATTGTAACACGCCCCTTGCCTTGCATCCACTTTGAAGGTTCTGAATACGTCCGCTCTGCAAATTTTCATCATTATCAGTACAAACAAATGGCCCGGTTATAAAAGGGTCAATTTGACCCTTTTTTGTGACCGTATTTCACCCACTATTCACAAAAATGTAATATGTTTGGACCCGTTAACCAACCCATCCATTTTGTCACCTTTAACAGAACACAAACCTCTAAGCCAACCCTTTTGGCCCATTCGCTGAAACTCATACACAGCTTCAACAATCCTCTTTTGCTCCTCATCATTAAACACTTGAGTGTGCAGCTCGAGCCCATGGACCACATTTACGCTCTTCCCATTAACCCTCTCAAAATGTGTAAAGTTAGTCTTTCTTCTAACATTGGCAACCCTTAACTTTTCCTTATGCTCCTAAGACTGCAATTCATCTTCCAACGACGAAAATTCACATAGACTTGAGGTTACTCGCTTGCTGTCCACTGATGATGGGGAGAACTTGTCAACATAGCGTTTCTGACTTCCCAAGTGAATGCTTCCTGGAGATCCAACTGACCCGTTCGTGTTTAAAGCTTCTTGAATACAAGATTCTAAACATCTATCATGAGTATCATCTGATTGAGCATAATCACCATTTGAGATTGACAATTTACCGGTGCGTTTTCCTGCCGAAATTAATTCAAGTAAATTTCAAGCAAAATGTTGATAATCAGGTAAACTCAGTTGTTTATTTTTTGGTTTAAACTCTAGACTTCTTGATGATTGATTTGAAGTTTACTTTTGAATGTAGAATCCAACACCACAAATCAAGAAAGCTTACCTTTAAGGGAAAAATCAGAAAATTACCACTTTTGTGAAGTGGGAAAACATGCAAAATAACAGTAACTTTGACTTCTAAAACTTAAAATATTGAAAAACAATCCCCAAAATGTCATTATTTTTCTTTATCCTCAATCTATCCCTTTGACTAATCCTTCTGTCCCCTCATATACCGTCAGAACCGATGTATAACATGGTTGTCCGACGCTATTCTCAGCCAACCATAACCCGCCACGTGTTCAAATCCTCAGTATGTTTATAGACACTGCCGAGGCTATTTTTCTTTTCTTTATAAAATTGTTGAGGCAGAAGCACATTGTATTTATATAAAATCCTTAATATTTTTCAAAAAATATTTTATTCTATTTTCTCGAAAAAAAATAAGTCATAACTGAACAAATTGGGGATAAAAAAGTAATAAGGATCCCTAAAACAAATTATGTTTCAACTTAGATCATATAAACAAGAACCCTAATATATGCCAAGTTTATCTATGTATTCAAATCTTACTGTTAGCAATTGATATCACACGGGTATGAAGAACACCCTCACAGTGGCCACAAAACGGTTGAGACAATAGCTCTTCGAGTTCTTCACGTTCGAATCCCTTCAGAATCGACAACCAATCTTCTTTCACACTCGTCTCTTCCGGCTTCGGGAGCTCTACGCCGGAACGTGTTCCGTTCATCTTTCACGACCGCTCCGATTGCAGTTGATGTGAAAAGTAAAAAAAAAAACCCTAAAATTTGTACTTGAATCAAAGAAGTATTGACAGAAGTGGTGGTTGTTCACGGTTGAATGAATAGATACATGTCAGTATTTATGCTATTTTTAACCTATTATCTTTTTACTACACCGACTTTACCCTTGCCTTAATTAAACCGATTTTAGCAAATCTGACGTTTCCATGTATCAAACTTTTTTTTTAAATATTTAATACGAATCCAAATAAACAAGTAGAATTATATTAAAAATAATATATAAGCTCTTTTTTATATTAGGAAAATTGATTATCATTTATTATCATAACTAGGTTAGATTCTCGTATATTATACGTGATGATTCATGAAAATAATATACTATATAATAAATAAAGGTTTTGATTGTATGTTTTATGTCTCTCTCTCCTATTTAATGATGATATTAAACTAATTTATTTTTTTAAGTATTTAATATAAATCTATTTATAGATACTTATTAACCAAATAAAGTTAATATAAATTAACATTTATTAATTACATAAAAAAAGATTAATACCTAGTTGAAAAAAATAGTTTATAAATTAATTTAACGTAATTTATTATTGTTACGTCAAAGTATATTTTTTTAAAACATATTTTGAGGAGTGTATGTGTAAACATATTATATTTTATTCAACACGCATAATACACGAGTTTATTCAACCCGTGTAATAACAAATTTTAAAGAAATACAATTTTTATTTCTAAGCATATAACATTATATTCAAATTACTTGTGTATTACACGGGATTCTAACCTAGTATGTTAATAAATTATTATTAGATTTTATAGAGTTACAGTTAGCGGATGACTTAATTTTATTAAATTTTTTGAATGAAAAATTCAATTTAAACTCTATGTTTATTACTGATTTAAAAAGAATTATAAAAAATATTTTGTTTTAGGGAGGTGGGAGTAGGGCTGACAATTTTTTACACGGACCTGTTAACACGACACGTAATTAACATGTCCCGTGTTTGACCTTTACAGGTTTCGTGTCTTAAACAGGTCGACACGTTAGGGATATGTTAAATTTGTGTCTTAACAGGTTAAAGACATGTTAACATGTTAAGACTCGTTAGGGACATGTTAACATTTAACATCCTATTTTCATCTAGATTCTAGGCCAATACCATTAATTAATTTCGCTTTTATGGGTTTTTGTTTTAAAAAGATTTTGGATCTATTATATTAATGGATGTTATGATTGGACTTTTTAAAATTTTATTAAGTTTTGACTTTTTTTTTCTTTTATTACATATGTTATATTTATTCTCTTTTTAAATAGGTTTCTAAACAGGTCCCTTAACAGGTGATCTGTTTCTAAACAGGTCATGTTCGTGTTTGGAAAAAATGACACGATTAGTTATCGTGTCGTGTTCGTGTTGAACACAACAGGTTTCGTGTTTTATCGTTTCGTGTATTAACGTGTCGTGTCTGACATGTTATGTCAGCCCTAGGTGGGAGTGGTAGCTTTCCAACCAAACTATTTTCTCAGATTACACAAATTAGAAGATGCCACATCACTTAGTCAAAGTACTCTCCATGGTGGGAATGATACCCTCCAACCCTCTTAATTTTTATTTTTTAAATTAAAAAAATAGATTAATTAAAAATTTAAATATATTGTTACAACATTCTTATAACTAAAAATTTAAATATATTGTTACAACATTCTTATATTTTCCTACGTTTCCAAATAAATTTTTATTAAACACTGAACCACCACAATACGCGGACATAAGTCGCTAGTTTTGTTTAAACTCTTAAACAAATATAAAAAATTGATAATTGAAACAAAAATGGAGACATTTAACAACAAATATTTTATACCATTCTAAAAAAAACATAAGTAAAATTAGTTTTATAAAAAGAAAGAAAATAAATAATGTTTTATCTAAAGTCAAACTATAAAATAATAAAGTAAAATAGAAATGAGATTTCCAAGATTCAATTACTAAAGCTTCACGTGAAACTTTTAGCGGCTACACAAATCCGCTAGCACTACACCCGCTAAAATGTACCTGTCAAACCCGATGGGCTTGCGGCGGTGTATCTGCAACCCGCCACCCTACCCACCATCTACCTGTGCTCCACTCCCACCACCCTTATTATGTTGATATTAATCAAATATTAAATATTAATGAAATATAAATTTATTATGATATAAAAATATAAGACATAATTTAGTTGGCTAAAATAATGAAGTATAATGATTTAGGTAAAAAAGTATAAATTGAGGGGCTCTAGAATATTACGTCACGTGTCCCCTATTTTGTTTAATCAACTAAAGTCTAGTTGGCTTAGTCTAGTCAACTTACGTGCTGTTTTCTAATCAGATGATTTTAATTTTGTTTTATTTTTAGTGGGATAAAAATTAATGTATATTTTGTAAAAAAAAAGTTGTATCAACGTTACATTTACTCTAACTAAAATTCGGATATCGGCGTCCAATAGGGATATTTTTTCCTTTTTTTTATATACACCTCTCAACTTTCTACATTTTCAAATAATACCCTTAAACTTTCTAAAATTTTAAATATACCCCTCAAGTTTCTCAAGTACTGATCGCGTTGTCAAGGTCAATCAAAAACACTTATGAAAACTACTACTTATCTACCTTGGACTGTAGACAGGGAAGTAGGGTTGTCGAATCCATAGAGAATCAGTGGAAAGTTAAATTGCTTAGCTTAGTAAACTAGAATGAAAACACAGATCAAATAAAGATGCAACTCCCTCTCAAACGGCAGGTTATAGGTTTCACATACAATCCAGTTACTCAGTTTAGATACCATATAGACATAATGTTGGAAAATCGATTGAATTAGTAATTGAAGACATATTCTTTGTCAGAAAACTCATACAACTAGTTTGTCTTAACTAGTATCATTCAAATACCCAGTTTATCAGTATCAACTTACCTACTTTAGTCACCCAACCCTGCTACTAAGTTTTGTCATCAACCGAACAATATTGTAAAGCAAACAAACTTAAAACACATAGATAAAATTGTCCAATCCAACTAATACATCAATCAATCAGTTATTGTCAGAAAGTAATCAATCTAAACAGGTGAACAACTGAATCAAATACGAAAACCTAAACGAACCATCCTTTGGGAGGAAGCCACACGCAGCTTAGCCACGCATGCTTGTTAGACACACGAGCAAAGCTTCAATAGATGATCTGGAACTGTCCTTGCCTCTAAAAACCGCCCTTGGTTGCTTTGAAATCGGCTGAATGAAAGTTTTTTACGAACCAGGGCTTGAATTCCTTTTAATTATAAAATTAGGGCTTTTTCCTGTTCCACAGGCCCTTCGCGTGTCGCGAACTTCCAAGGCCAGTTCTTCACATGGCGCGAAGAACAATCTAGTCGGGGCTGGTTTCTCACTTCTTCGCGTGTCGTGAAGATTTCCTTCCCAAGCTTCGTGTACCGCGAAGACTTACTTTTCCAGAACTTTGACATTTTGACACTTTAACCCCCTATACTTCCGTGCCTTCTCCATTATGCCTCGTTATCCGATCATTTAACACCTTTGACCTGTAATAGATTCAGACACGAATACCAACGTAAAACCGACTCTATGTACAAAGTAAAACGCATAAAACTATACAAAACCAATACTTAAACATGGGACATTTGACCTTACATCAAGTACCCCTGAAATTTCAAAACTCTCAAGTTTATACTTGTAAGATATATATATATATATATATATATATATAATATACGCTTTTAACTAATTATTCAAATTTCTAAACTCTCAACTCTACACAAGTAATATGCATAATATACACTTTTAACTCATTATTGTTAACTATTTTATTTTTCTACAATAACCCTTCTAAACCCGACAACGCATGTTTGAGTCTAGGGTGTGACAAACCGTGTTTTTTTGGTTTTTTTCTTTTACTTTTTTTATATTCATTTGTAAAAATTTTGTTTCAGATTTCTATTTTGTTTTTACATCGTTACTAACTTTTTTAATGAATTTATCATTTCAATGTTAACTCATATTAGCGCCGGAATTTATATATTTCTCGATCTCTCCAGAACCAAGTCGCGACAATTTCATACGTTTCTTTTATATACTTAGTCACGTTAGCGTCACCCCACCGCAACGCATGTAACGAAGTTCTCAAACCCACCGAATCACACAGGTTTAATTTCTAGTTTTGATGATTTTCCAAAATAAAATATCAAAAAAGAGTTTTCCAAACATGAGGACTCAACCTGGTATAAACATATTCTCCAGGGGCTACTTTTCCATCTTTTTGTGTTAAATTAAACCCATCCAAAACCTTGTATCCACATTTCAGAACTCCGACCCTCCTCTCCGGCGTTCTTCCGACAAACAAATCCACCGTTCAAATCGACCTATTAATGGAGATATCCCCTGCTCTTAGCCACCGGCTTCCTTCAATTTTCTTCACAGTATCCCCACCACCACCACCACTCCCCTTTTCAACCCGACCCATCACAAATTCCCAATCTCCGTCCACAAATTCCGTTACAACCAACACTAGAACACTTCGAATTCAATCTCAAGATCGACCGTCGAAACAATACATCTCAATTTCCCACCAAGATAGACAGTCTGCTATACACGACATTCAACAATCCGGTGATTTACAATTGGCTCTTTCCAGGTGTTAATTTCAATCTTTATATGTAGAATTAAGATGGGTTTGATTAAAAATGTAATACCCTTGTGTTAATTTTGATTTGAGAATGAGTACAGGTCAGGAGACTTGCTGAAAGTGCAAGATTTTAATGTTGTTATGCGTCAATTCGGCAAGGAAAATAGATTCAAGGATCTTTCTCAGGTTTGATGATATGATTGATTTCAATTTGATGAATTTACTTATCATGTTTGCATAGTTATAACATGTGATTAATTTTATCAAGTTAGCTACATTTCTCTTAAGGGTAAATTTACATAATAGTAACCACCTTTCTCAATGCCTCGCTAAAGTTACTCAATCTAAATTCATTCAACTTTCATTAGGTGTTACAATACTGTATAATTTTTTTTAATAAATGTTAAAAAATTAAGTGTGGTAAATGTAACATATATGAATCTTGTTTACTATGTAGTGACTTTTCTTCTTCCGTTTGACTTAAATTGAACAATTATGAATATTTGTTATTATTTAGTATTTTTTTCTTTCACTATTACCTCTTATTTCAAGTTAGTTTGAAAAAAATAATCACTAAATAATAATCAAGATTCATATGTGTTACATTCTTTTCACTTAATTTTAATTTTTTTTAACATTTATAAAAAAATTATACAAAACTGGAACACCTAATGAAATTGAGTCACTTTAGAGGAACAAAAAACTTTCAGTCAGTGACTTTAGTGGAACACTTGGACGACTTGGTTACTATCGTGTGAAGTTTTCCCTTCTTTTGGTATTTTTTGGTTACATATAAAGATTTCTTTTGGTATTTTTTGGAAATGCTGCAGGTTTTTGAGTGGATGCAGCAATATGGGAAGCTAAACTTTGCGTCTTATAGTAGTTACATAAAGCTCATGGGGAAAAACCTCCATCCTAATAAGGCACTGGAAATATACAATGACATTAAAGATAGCTTAATTAGGGTTAACCCGTCTGTTTGTAATTCCGTTCTTGGTTGTTTGATTAAAAATGGCAAAATCGAGAAAAGCTTTGAACTTTTTCGTCTCATGAAGCATGATGGTCTAGTGCCGGATGTTGTTACTTATAGTACGGTATGCCTATAATCCCCCATAGCCCTTAGAAATTCTTGCATAAGTTTTAGAGGTGGCAATTTCAACATGCTTACCTATGAATCGGTCGATCTGGTTTGTGTTTTATCTCATACAGGTTAAATAATAAAAAAATTAGCTAGAAAGGGAACGGGTCAAATGGAGTAAAGTCGCCAAAGTGTATTTCTGATGCATACGGCCTTTTATTATTTTGTTCAAAGATTTAGATTATTATCATAATAATGTTGTTTTATAATCATAAGCAACACATTTAACTGTTTATATATATTCCATCCCAATCTGACCTGACCCGTCTCTAAATGTTACCCAACCAGACGAGTCAATCATCTTGTCACCTCTTATGATTCACATTAATTTTAACTTTTGCTTCAAACAACGGTGCTAAATTGTTTGTATTTTTATTTTATTGTCTTTAGCTTCTTTCGGGTTGTGCAAAAGTCCAAGATGGTTATACAAAAGCAACTGAGCTTGTTCAGGAGCTCAAGTACAACGGGTTGCAGATGGATAGTGTTATTTACGGGACACTAATATCTGTTTGTGCTTCGTGTAATCAATGTAAAGAAGCAGAGAGATATTTTAATCAAATGAAGATTGAAGGCCACATTCCTAATGTCTTTCATTACAGTTCTTTGCTTAATGCATATTCGGTGGATGGAAATTATGAGAAGGCTGAGGAGATATTTAGCGAGATGAAATCAGCAGGGTTAGTTCCAAACAAGGTATGTTTCTTATACTTCACACGGTATTATCGTGAATCTTTGTTTTATATGCTTTTCTCACAACTTACTGTTGCAGGTTGTTTTGACAACATTGTTGAAGGTGTATGTCAGAGGAGGTTTGTTTGAAAAGGCCAGGGTGTTACTAAATGAGCTAGAAGCCCTAGGTTATGCTGAAGAAGAGGTAAAGTGGGTCCTTCAAAATTTTACTATGCTCACAAGTAGAGATGGCAACATGGACGCCTGGACGGGTCGGGCGGGTTATGTAATGGGTCATAATAGGTCTTTTCAGTATTGGATGGGACAGAGTGAGTTGAAATGTCAACACTTTTTTGTTCGTTTTAAAATTTTCCTTTAAATAACTAATGCGTTAAATATGATTAAAAAGCTATATACTTGCAATAATAAACTAAATATTTGAACAAAGTGATTCAGGACGCTGAATACATTAAAAATACATGTTGGGTGACTTTCAACTCGTTTGACCCGTTCGACCGGCATCATTTTTTTTAGCTAAGTTTGTCTTATTTGACTCATTGGAGATAAAATGTTAACCAAATTGACCCATTAATAAGTAAACGCGTCAAAATTGCAACCTCTAGCCACAAGTAAATCCGATTTTCTAGATTGTCCTTCTGAACTCCCTCTGTCCGTCTTTATTTGGGTCAAGACAGTTTTTCTATTTTATGATTATGGAGGATATTTTTAAGTCATTATGGAGGCATTGTGTTTTCGTTGTAGATGCCATACTGTTTGGTAATGGATGCTCTATCAAAAGCTGGAAAAATAGATGAAGCTAAGTTGGTGTTTACTGAAATGAAAAGAAGAAACGTGAAAACAGGCGCGTATATCACCCCAATTCCCTTGAATACTTATAATGCTATTTTACAAAATAAATTTTGGCAAGTTTAATCTAACTTTTTCGTCCTGAAATTACATCCAGATGGGTATTCCTACAGCATAATGATTTCAGCCTTCTGTAGATATGGACTCCTTGATGATGCAAAACAGTTAGCATCAGAATTTGAAGCCAAATACGAAAAATATGATGTTGTTATATTGAACACAATGCTGTGTGCCTACTGCAGAACAGGAGAAATGGAGAATGTAATGAATTTGATGAAGAAAATGGATGAATTGGCTATTAATCCTGACCGAAATACTTTTCATATTTTGATCAAGTATTTTGTCAAGGAGAAGTTATATATGCTTGCTTTTAAAACTTTGCAAGATATGCATAACAGAGGCCAACAACCAGATGAAGTATGCCCCCCTTTCTTTCTTTTTACCTTTTCTGTGTATTTATAGTTTGTTTCTTTCTTTTTGCTACCTGCTTCTCATTAAAACTGTGTAGGTTACATGTTATATAAACTAAAAGGAAGTTTTTCACCCGATAGTAACCAAGTTTTCTCATTTGTACCAAAGCACTCAACTTTATTAGGTGTTCCAGTCTTGTGAACTTATAAACAGTAAATTTTATAAAATTGAGTGACGTAAATGGAACATATATGAATCTTGGTTCTATTTAGTGATTATATATATATTTTTTCAAATTTCACAAGATTGGAACACTTAATGAAACTTTAGAAGGACAAAAGAACTTTGAGTGACTTTAATGGAACATATGAGAAACTTGGTTACTGTTAGGTGAATTTTTCCCTAAATAATTTGTGAAATACCTAAAATACCCTTCAAGAGTGACAAAGTAAAAGAATCTTACATACCCAAATGACCACCATAACTATCTTGGAGTGTTACAATGTTCGACTTCAGTTAATCTTACCTAAGGTTCTTTTTGCAGGAAATTTGTTCTAATTTAATGTTTAATCTTGGTAAAACGGGTGCCCATTCGGAAGCATATACTGTATATAATATGCTGAGATATAGCAAGAAACCAATGTGCAAGGATCTACACGAGAAGATTCTTTATATTCTCATAGCTGGGCGGCTTTATAAAGATGCTTATGTCGTCTTCAAGGTACATTATTTTGAAATTTATGTTTTTTATCAGTTTCAATTGTTAAAAATGTATAAACTATAGTACATTGTTTAGGACAATGCAAGGTTGATCTCTCGGCCCGCTATGAAGAGGTTTTCTAGTTCATTTATGAGATTCGGTAATATAAATTTGATAAACGATGTCATGAAGGCAATCCACAACTCCGGATACAAGATTGGTCAGGTAGTTAAAACTAGTTATTTGTTTATTATAGCTTGAAGTCACGATAAATTATCTATTTCCATATTTAAATTTCAGGGTTTATTTTCTATGGCAATAACGCGTTACATAGCTCAACCAGAAAAGAAAGACCTGCTACTTCAGTTACTGGAATGGATGTCGGGTCAAGGCTATGTTGTTGATCCATCCACGAGAAATTTGATACTAAAGAACTCAGATATAATTGGACGTCAGCTAACGGCTGAGATTTTGTCTAAACAACATATGGTGTCAAGAACATTGAAAACGAAAGAGACGAGTAAAAGATGAACAAACTTGGTAGCTCATTAAACAAAAGAAGCTGCAAAATGGGCGGGTCAGAATGGGTTCATCATTGTCCAAAAGTATGTAAGCCTGACCAAACTTGAGCTTGGCACGTTTAACTTAAGAGAGTCGGGTTAGATTTATATCCGGTCGGATTTAGGAAGAAACATATTTGCAACTGAAATATGTAAATTTGTGATGCTTCCATTGTACCTTGTTAAAGTTTATCATTCCCAGGAGCTATTACATGTGTTATTGTATATACAAAATCCAAAGGGTATGTTATACAATTTGTTACTAAAATGTTTAAATGTTATGCAGTTTTTAACTTATTTTTTTTTATAAATCAGGTTTTTTTTGTTTATATAAAAGAATATGTCATTCATTTTATGAAAAGATTAGGTGGCATTATTACATGATAATATTACTCCATGGGACATCCAGGTGGTAAAGTGTTGTACCTACAACCACTTATAGTCGTAGAAGAGTAGAAAATGTGTTTGTTTGCCAATAAAAAAATATAGAAGTGTTTAAACTTTTGACCTATTGACCTTTGTTTGGAGATTACTTGTATGGTATTCTAAATTAAATAATTAATACTCACAGCTTACACCAAGTTCTTTCTTTTTAATACAAATCTTTTCACATCAAACTATAAAAATAATCCTCTAGTTAGAAAACTTATGCCTTTCCATCAAGATTGTAAAAAGTTAGCACACATTTGTTAAATTACATCGATTCTGTCTCGAGCCGGTAATAATAAGAGCCGAGCTAGCCGTACACTAAGTTCATATTCGAATTGCTTCCGACTCGAGTCGGCTCAACCAATTAGCTTGTTTTTCTTTAATGTGATTATTTTGTATATTTCATTTTATAAAAGCCATTAGAGTTAACAATATCAAAATATATAAGTATAAAAAAAGATTTAAAATATACAATAAAATAAGCTAATTTATACGGGTCAACCTACGAGTTACTCGAGCCAAAAAGTGTCTCGAAGAGAATTTACTAAACCTTAAAAAGCCTTTTTTATTTGTTTTCAATTTGATTTTACATTCTTTATTCAAGTGGTGTTTTTGGTTAGTTGGTTAAAGCTCTATTAGCCCCTTTGTTTGATTGTTTTTGGTCACAGGTTCGACCCATGTTTCAACAAATTTTTTTTTGGTCCTTTTCTTTTTTATATTTACCTATTTTTTTTAGTTTTCATTGCCTTTTTTAATTATTAAGCTGCAATGTACGAATCATAATACCTTTTCCTATCTACAGTTTAATCTCCGAAACCGATCCACCTAAAATTCGTACGTTTCTTTTATGTACTTAAGCACGCTAGTGTCACCACCACAACACGCGTAACTAAGTTTGCAAACGCGCCCTTACCCACGTTAGTGTCATCGTACGATTTCACCGCAATGCGCGGGTCATAATGTTTAAACTTGGGTTTTGTCACGTATTTACGCCTCCGCTACAACATATGAGTATAAAGCGGTTCTTTTTTCTATTACGTAAGGGCGTAAATATTATTAATGCTATAACTGTAACGAGTGAGTTTACGTAATGTTTTTTATTTTTCTTATACAAAGTTTCGAATACGTTGATTGATTTCGCGGTTTAACGAACCACAACGTGTACATGTTTTTTTTACTTTGTTCTAATTTCTTTAATGAATTTGTCAAATGTTTACCTAAGCACGTCGATACTGTTATAAAATTGTCTTTGTTACTAATTTTTTAACGAGTTTGTCGTTTCAATATTAAGTCTTGTTTACGTTGCAACGTTAATTTTATTCATTTTCTTTTTGTGCTTAGCCACATTAATATCACCGTCTCAACCGTTTAACGCCCGCATCCCGTCACGAAGCGCGGGGCTAAGTTGCTCCTTTAATATAAATAGTTAATTACTACAAAAGTAAGCTGGTTGGTGTAGGAACGTCTCATCAGGAGTGCACTGAATTTGCTAAACCGAAACGGAGGGGTGGTTTAGGAGTGGGGAGTTTTAAAATGATGAATTATGCCCTGTTAACTAAGTGGAAGTGGAAAGCTATTATGGACCCAATCAGCCGGTGGACGAGCTGTATAAGAACTGTTCACAAGGCCACAATGGATGGCCCAAACTCGCTCTATTGCAAGGCTCGTGCGGACAACTGGGTGCAAATTTCATTAGCCGAAATAGATCTCAGAAAAGTTGGGGCAAACCTTAATAATCTTATTCATAAACACATTGGAGATGGGAAGGAATCTTCCTTCTGGAACTTAGATTGGTTTGGGTACATTCCATTCAGAAAGCTGTTCCCGGCCCTTTACTTCATTGATCGCGTCAAAAAATGCAGCATCGCTGATCGCTTAACTCGGTTACCCTCTGGTGATGTAAAATTCACGTGGGCTTGGAAAAGAGGGAAGTTTTCAAATATTAGGAAGGAAGAAATAAAAGATCTTGAAGGAATGATCGAGGGCTATCGTTTCTTAGATGGGCCAGACAAGTGGGTTTGGGAAGGAGATTCTTCGGGTGCCTTCTCAACCGAGTCCTGCAGAATTTGGTTAGAAGACAATGAGTGGAAGGAGTCCAGGAACTTTATGGTTTGGTTGAGTTGGGTTCCCCTCACAGTTCGTTGCTTTATTTGGCGGCTCCTTCAATCCAGGTTGCCGACGGACTCTGCTCTTCGGGTCAGGGGTGTCCCTATTCCATCTGGGAGATGCTTGCTATGCTGGTTAGAAGATGAGACCGAAGATCACACGTTTATCATATGTCCGGTGGCTAAGGGTGCTTGGGAAAAAAATCTCTACGTGGATGGATCTGGATGTCTCAAGGTCGTCTTCTATTACGGATCGTCTCAATCTCATAATGGTAACTCCGGGTTCTAATAATATAAAAAAAATTCGGGTTCTAATCGGGTCCTATACATGTTGGGTGATATGAAAGACAAGGAATCAATGGCTATTCTCAAATAAAAGAACATCGGTGGTGTCAATGGTGGAGGAGATAAAATTCCAAGCCTATTCTTGGATGGAGGCGAGGGGAAATAATTCTCAAGGTGTTTGGTCGGATTGGATTGTTAAACCTACACTAGACGTTGTTCAAAGTTACTCTATGGTTTAAGGTTGGTGTTAAAATTTCTTAGCGTCTTGCCTTCGGGCTATGTTGTTTCCCGTTAGCTTTTCTATGGCTATCTCTCGTTTTTTTTGTTAAAAAAAAAATAAAAAACCTAACCATTTATATTTTGCCAAGTTAAGTATGAAATCAGTGGAATCCCAAGGAGACGATAACAATAACCAGCTGAAAATTTTGATCCACCAAACAACCAAATTTGCCTCCCTTTCCTCTCCGGCGAACCATTTCCTTCTCCACGATGCCCACCCCCTACCCAACACCCATAACCCCATCACAAACCCGAATCGGATGGATCGGCACAGGCGTAATGGGCGCTGCAATGGCCTCCCGTCTTCTCTCCGCCGGCTACTCCCTCACCATTTACGCTCGAACCCCTTCCAAAACCCTCTCACTCCAATCACAAGGCGCCAATCTTGAACATTCCCCATCGGAACTCGCCAAAGCAAGCGACATCATATTCACAATGCTGGGACACCCACCAGATGTTCGACAAATTGTCTTAGAGAACCCTGATTCAATTCTATTTTCCATAAACCCCGGAACCGTCATAATCGACCACACTAGCAGCCACCCGACTCTCGCCAAACAGATTTTCGATGCTGCCCGTGACAAGAATTGCTGGTCTGTTGATGCCCCTGTGTCTGGTGGTGACATTGGTGCTAGAGAAGGGAAACTGGCTATTTTCGCAGGTGGGGATGAAGCGGTTGTTAAGTGGTTAACCCCTTTGTTTAACTTAATGGGGAGACCGAGTTACGTGGGTGTTGCTGGGAGTGGACAGAGTTGCAAGATTGCTAATCAGATAACAGTGGGTGGGAGTTTGTTGGGTTTGAGTGAAGGGTTGGTGTTTGCTGAGGCGGCAGGGCTGGATAAGTCGCGGTGGCTGCAGGCGGTGAGGGGTGGGGCTGCCGGGTCTTTGGTCATGGATTTGTTTGGGGAAAGGATGATAGGAAGGGACTTTAGGCCTGGTGGGTTTGCTGAGTATATGGTGAAAGATTTGGGGATGGGTTTGGATGTGGTGGAGGAGGATGGGGATGAGGTGGCGGTGTTGCCTGGAGCGGGTCTGTGTAAGCAGCTGTTTTCCGGTATGGTTGCTAATGGTGATGGGAAGCTTGGAACTCAGGGGCTTGTTACTGTTATAGAAAGGATCAATGGCAAAAGATAAGAAAGTATGAATCTTTTACCCTTTAATAGGAATAAAAATCTCAAATCTTTAAAGTTTTTGTGTTCTATATATGCATTACTATCAACATATGTTGTATATTATCTGTGTATGTTTTGAACTATCTACATATTTAAGTGTGTTTATATTGCAGATTTTTATATTTCAAAACATGCATGATTGACCCGTTATGTAGCGATTATATGAACAATTCCCCTTTATAGATCAAATTATTATTGTAATTATATGGTAAATTGGTTTTTAATGATCCGAACTATGACCAATAATCCAAACTAACAGTTTGGCTGGTGATAATCCCAACTTTCACTTTTGTTGTCAATGATAGCCCCAGTAGCATATTCATCATATATTTGCACTCGATTTACACTCGTTTCTCACTACATTTCACTTGTACGTTTCTCCATTTCATTTAAAATCGTCATTTTGAGCGAAATAAGTGTAAATCTATGATGATTATGCTACTGGAACTGTCATTGACAACAAAAGTAAATGTTTGGATTATCACCAGCCAAATTGTTAGTTTGGATTATTATCGGCAATGAGTCACAATTTGGATTATTAAAAACCAATTTGCCTAATTACATCTAACACATTATAAATTATTTTATTAACACTCGATACTTGGCCTGAGTGCTCCATCGAGCAACCCTGTGCTCTTCTTGGAAGTTGGAACTCCAACTAACAAGGATGGGTCAAAGAAAGATGCAATAGGCACTAGTTAATAGGCGATCATCTCAGCATCAGCATACACATGTGTAGCAATATCAGTCGGGTGTTGAATAAGAGGACTATGAGTAGTAAAATATACACGTCTGACCATTCCTAGTGTGACATGTACCACCACTTATAATTCACCACCTCACTGGTTGTTGAGGTTAGTTAGATGTGTCAGTTCATCTATCTTGTATGTGGTACATACCTTAGAATGATTACTTCTTTGCTTGATCGAATTCTATTGAATTTGCAACACCGTTTGGACTTGTGCGTGGAGTATTTAACGGCTGCACTGAAGTATTGTCTAGTTGGGTTTAACCACTTGTCATTGTTGATTTAGTGGGTAGTTATTTCTTAGTTTACGTTCCAAGCAGTGGGTTATTATCTCCTTAGTTATTGGGGAGTTTCTCCCCGTCAGTTTTCGTAAGTTTTGTAGCCTATATGGCATGTGATCATGGGATTTTTTTGAGGGTGTGCTGGGTGGGCGAACGCACATGGCCCACATTCTAGAGGGGGCCCAAATTTTTGTACCTCGTTTAGATACCATAGGTCAATTAACATATATAAAAGAATTATAAACTTATTAGTAATTATATGTTCTAGAGTGGTCCAATAAGTATAGTTTTTCTTTTTTACTGAAAGGCTGGTTTTGATGAAAGGATATTGTAGAGGGGGCTCAATTAGGTCAAAATATATTTATTCTTTAATCTTCATTTAAAAAAGAAAGAGACCACGGGATTGGCGATTGCGATTGGGTCTGGCGATAATCGATACTCGATATATAAAAAAAGCATGATAATCGACCGTCGATAAATAAAAAAACCAGGCTGATTGTGATTGACAATTGAAGATTGTTCCATACATAAAAAAACTCACTAATGTTCTAAAATATTTGAAACAATTCGATCGTTTTCCTGATGCATTAATTGCATATAGAGTCTTGTTGACTATTCCAGTAACGATTGTATATGCATAAAGTATCTTTTCAAAATTGAAGTTGTTGAAGTCTACTTACGTACCATAATATCACAAGAAAGACTTAATGGATTGGTAGTGATAACTATTGAGAATAATTATTTTAAGAGTATGGATTATGAAGAGTTGATCAACATGATTCGTTTAACTATGTAAAATAGATCATCTGCTACATTAATTTTGTTTTGTTTATTGTTATAACAACTATCGTCATTTATATGAGCTTTTTTATATATATAAATTTATGTTTTAGGGCCCATTTTTACTAGTCGCACAGGGTGTCCGATATCTCAGGGCGACCATGCTTTTCCATGATGTTAACTTCATGTTTGTGCCCATTATCACCCCAGGAAGAAACATATCAGTTGGAGTTTCAAAGCTTTGCCACAATATGTTTCCTGATGCAACATTTATTAATACAGCTTTTCCAGTATCCAATAACTTCAGTGCTGTTAGAGGCAGAGGTGAACAAAAAAAAAGGGGAACCAGAACCGGTTCTTCCCGAAAACCGGTTCTTCCGGAACCGAACCGGAACCGACCCTACCCATAGGGTCTGGACAGGTTAGTGTTGTAAAAATCGGGCCTAGGCGCTAGGCGGCCATTTAACTTGTAATTGTGAGCTAGGCGGACCATTAATCGGAATCGGGCCTAGACGGTCCTAGGCGGGTCTAGGCGGGCCTAGGCGGCCAGATTCCGGCGAAAATTCCGGCAAAAACCTGAAATTTTCGGCCAAATTCCGGCGAAAGCCTTGGATTTTTCGGAAAAGCCGGAAAAACCTTGGATTTTTCGGCCAACCCTTTCAAATTCTAGCCAAATATGTGTATAAATATTTAAAAATGAACATTTTTATAAAAATTAATTATAAAAATGTGTGTATATATAAAAAACTAAAAATTACATATAAAAATTCCAATCCGATTAATCCCGCCTAGGCCCTGATTAATCCTGCCTAGGCCTAGGCCCCACCCCACCGCCCGATTAGCGCCTAACGATTTTTCCAACCATGGGACAGGTTCCAGTATTTCTAGTTAAAACCGGTTCTAAAAATACCCGGAACCGGTGCTTGTAGTATCATTTTGTAAGCTAACTATTTTATCTTCATAATCCACTAATCTAAGAGACTAAAAAGCAAGACCATGAGCAATTTTGCAAAAAAATAGATATGTAATTACTATTTACTAATCACAAGAAAGTTAATCACCTTGTGAATCATATTACTGTCTTTAATATATTGCAACAACTTCACTAAGTTAGTTTCAAAAAACTAATATAAAGTAATTACCGAAAATAACATGTATGGTCAAAAGCTACCCACACTTCAGTGCCACAACAACCTTATTTACAGTGCACCGGGTCAAATTGGTTTAAATTAAGAATTTTGAAACATGAACAGTAAAAGCAAAGTTGGTTACCGAAAATAGGTTCTTGAAATACTCGCCTTGAATTACTGGAACCGAAACCGGTTCTTGAATATCTGGAACCGGTACATAGGTTCCGGTTTTTCAACCAAGAACCGGAATCGGTTCCGGAACCAGTTCTTGAGAATACCCGATTTGTGCACCTCTAGTTAGTGGAGCTCCTTTTGGCAGCATCACAATGCAAAAACATTCATCCGTTTTCCATCAAAAAGTCATCTCATTATTTTTCGTCGAAGTCCATGGTTAAGTAGCTGTCTTTGTTTGTTAAAGTTGCCCCTTTAACATAAACCAAAAATTTTGAGTTTAAATATAAGTGAAGGATTTGGAAAGAATAAACGTGCTTAGTTTAGAATATAGAATTGTATTGAAAATAATGAGGCCTTTCAATGCACTTAGGTGTTCCTTACAAACGATTGGGAGACAATCAAAGCCGGGAATCTTAAGCAAATTGCTCTGAGTTTCAGGATGAAATTCCCCTTTTAATTGTTCTGGGACTAAAAAACATGCAAAAGTGAGGATAGTTCTTGGAGGTTATTTTGAGAGAGGTGCTTGAAAGACTTGTTTGTGTTGGACATTCGACGTTTTCAAAAGTTCATTTCCTTAGGCTTTGATTCTACTTCGGATGGCAAAAAAACCGAACATGATGGGAATACACGAAACATTCGAGACGGGTATGGGATTAGTTTTAAGTTTTTTTCACAAGTATGGGACATGCATACGATCAGGTGATACCCGAAACCATATATTCGTTTAGCCGAACCATATACCCAAAAAAATTAATTCTTATTTTTCACCATACAATTGACTAGTAATACCTCATTCTAGTAGTTTCATTATATAGAAAATTGACTTTTCTTTTTAGGTATGTATTTGAGGATATTATTTATATTTTGTACGCTATACTGTATATAACTTATCTTTGGGATTTATATAATCATGAAATTTACGTATTTTAAATACTTCAAATATTTTGATGGTAATGTTGATATATATGTAATCTATAATATTTTAGTTTGTTGTAATTGTTATAAACATAAAATTACATAAACATTAGAATGGTAAGGAAAAATAGTTGAAGATCTCAGCGGGTGCTCTATAAAAACACAAACGGGTATACACGATACCCTTGGGTATGTCAGATATCCGACGGGCAATTACCAGACAAAATACCTGAGGGGTATTGGGTGGAGTATGAGACAGTTTTACAATCCGGTGTGAGAATGAGGTTACCAATACTCGTTCTATTGCCATCCCTACATCTACTAGTCACCGCTACAACCACCAAGGACTCACCCACAACAACTGTAGTTGTCGCGACGCTGACGCCTTCTAATTGCCTCTGCCATCACCAACGCCGTTGCCGCCACCCCTTTTCCAGTGTCACAACCGACACCATCAGGTCTATAGCCACTACTATCCGTCGCCACTAGACACCTTAAAAGCAAATATAGCAAGTGATCTCATTTTGATACATTTTCTTTTCTAAAATGACGCATTTCAGAGTAAACCCATTTTGTTTAGAAACCGTTTTGACTCGAACTGAATTGATATTTATTTTAAACATGTGTTTTGACCCAAACCCAATTTGATTAAAATTACGTTTTGAGTCGAACCCGTTACCCAAGCCGACCCTCTTGTTTTTTCGGGCTTAATGGGAACTTCATGCTTAGTAAACTTCATACAAAGGAGTTCATTAAGCTTTATGTAAAAAAAGTTAAAATATACTTGATCACAACAATTTTACTAACATTCATATTCTAATCCACTATAACACAATGAAAAATATGAACTTATATTATAGAACGAGAAATTACTCAACAACAAGCTTTATCACACAAAAAACCATTATTTAGGATCACAAAAAGAATATTGTCATCAATAGTGGGATTTATGAGAGAAACCATAGTTGAAATAAAGGCCCCGTTAGCGCCAGGCTACCTCTGTAATCGTCAACATGTTTTTAGTTTGTGTATCTGGTTTAGACGAACTAGAAGAAAAGGAAATAGCATGGTCTCTTCTTGGAATGAATGCTGGTTCTTTTGGATTTGGGAGGGTGGCCATATCACCTCCAAGCATCATAACCACATTTGTCATGGTAGGGCGATCATCAGGGTCTCCTTGTACACATAGGAGTCCGACAATTACACACTTCAATACCTCACTTGAATTACATGATTTCATTAGTATTTGATCCAGTATCTCAAATGGTCTGTCTTCTATCCATAAGCTCCACGCCTGAGATATTTTTAAACATACAATTCATATAATAAAAATAAACAATGTAGTAACGTACAACTACAAAATTTCTAGATAACTTACATGCCCCAACAGACTATACTCTTTTGGGATTGATAGAATCCAGTGTTTCTTTTTCCACTTACAATCTCAAGCAATACCACTCCAAAGCTAAAAACATCAGATTTAATAGACAACAGACCATTAAGCGCGTACTCTGGAGACATATAACCACTGAGAAACACACAAAATAGTGTTAAGAGAACATGCGATTGTTCACATAGTCAAGTTTGTAACTTCATTAAGAAGAGGAGTACTAACGTACAATGTTCCGACAACTCTGTTGGTGATGGCTTCCATATCTTTTCCTTTAACTATCTTGGCCAAGCCAAAATCCGAAATTTTTGGATTCATATCCTCGTCTAGCAAAATGTTGCTCGTCTTCAAATCCCTATGAATAATCCTCAACCGAGAATCATGATGAAGATAATTAAGTTCTCTAGCAATTCCCATAATGATATCGAATCTCATTTCCCAAACCAATGATGCACAAAGTGTTCGATCTTGCAAACGAAAAGTAATAAATTTTATATGTTCCTGATTTGTATAGTGTGCACAAACAACTATATGTTATTCGACAAACATAAGCATAAGAATTGAGATACTAAACAAAAATGAATAGATCTAAGCTTCTATTTGGTATGTACTCATACAGTAGCATTTTTTCTTCTCCCATGATGCAATATCCCAGTAGTCTAACAAGATTTCTATGTTGAAGTTTAGCAATCAGCGTAACCTCATTTTTGAACTCTCGCAAGACTTGTCCAGAGAGGCTTGACAACCTTTTCACGGCAATTTCTTGTCCTCCAGGAAGCTTACCCTGATCAAGCATTCATAGTACTTTAGTCATTACCTTCTCTAGAAAAAAGATAACATAGAATTTTTTTTTGTTACCTTGTAGACAGGCCCAAAACCACCATGTCCAAGCCGATTTTCCTCTGAGAAGTTGTTAGTAGCAGCTATTACGCTTTCCAGCTCAAACTATGGCACGTCGAAGCTTTATCTGTTATCCTCTTTAGAGTGGTCGAGATGAGGTAAGTCACTGATTTGTGGATTTTGTGCCCATGTATCACGAGAGAAGAATTCTATGTTATTTTGGTTATTGTCTGCGCGACAATAGGCAGTGGGTAAGATTCGCGTTCACTTTGTATGTTTGAAATGAGAACTTATAGAGATAACTTTAAATGACAAACTCAAATGAAAGGAAATGTTTATAACTGCAGTATTCATAAGGACTTACTTCTTCTGTTCACCAATCGCTTATAAGAAATATAGCTAATGCTGCAAAATAGTGAAAGAACAACAGAAACTGCTAGGACTTGATTTTGAGATGATGATTTTCTTTCAGTCTCCGGTTTCTCTGATGGTGTATTGATGCTAGATTCTAGGTACATAAATGAGAATGTGGAACATATATATGCATAAGAACATGAAATTAGTAAAAAAGGGTTTGAAAGTGTTTTGACATTAAAGAACTGTAGGATAGTGAAGAAGCTTTACTAGTGGATCTTTTATACACTTTGGACCTGTTAATACATCAATAAACTTTGCTTATTTAAACTGCTTACTTAATTATTTAGGAGCAAAAGCAATCAAACCAGTTTCTTATGTGGTGCTTAAAACCTTGAATCCGTACTAAAACTAGGATGTTTTCGGTGTACCTAGAACCTATGTGCTTACTTGGCTCAACTTAGAAACAGAAAGAGTATATATAGTAGTCTGTTTTGAATTTCAGACCTCAAAATAACAGACTCAAATGGTCATCTCTCAGTGATTTCTTCTTCAAACTCAAATGCAAAGTGCAAACGCTATGAAAAGCTAGTACATCCAGCATGCAATCAACACAACAAAGATGATGTGCCAGAAAACATACCTTTTTAAGATTCAGAAACACGAAAGAAAATTGTATGTGTACCCTCCCCTCGAAGATTATTCGGTTCTGTATCCCAGAACCAGCAACCTTGTTTACTCTGACGAATCGGGTCCTGTATCCCTCCCCCTTTTTGAGAACTATAAGAATAAGTCAGGCATTCACAGTTTTTCAGGCACTCTTTTACTCATTCTAATTCATTACTTGTTTCAAAGAAGGGCACAGTTGTATCATCCATATTAATCATAGTTATGTTTATGAATACGTCTTTAGTACTTTTATCACAGGTTTTAGAAGCTCTCCTGCATCCATCCGTAGGATCATCAGGGGAAATAGGTTCAAATCCCGACAGACAACTACAAGATGAGTCATTATTCTTCGCGCACATCCCAAATGGCCCGCACACCCTATAATAGCTACACGTCTTTTGGTTCCTCCCATTCGGAAACCCATTGGTTTTTCACTTCTGACCAAGTAAGATATTGTAGCTTCCCTGAATGACCCATTACCAACCTTGAATTAGGGTCGACAGCCATATAAGGTTCAGAAGATCTTGTGCCATTCCGTAAGATGATCTTTCGCCTTTTTATGATGGTGTTTGACAGCAAGTCGAATGCCTTAGAGAAAATTTGGTTCTCATCGAAGCTATCTGATATCTTCCCACTTTTCCAGAGAAACTTTGTTGACCCGTTCAATATTGAATACCGGGTTGTACCTGATTCTGGTTGAAACTCGAAGCTTCCAGATCCTGGGTCGGTTATACTTTTCCATGATGTTAACTTCATGTTTGTGTCCATTATCATCTCAGGAAGAAACGTATCGGTTGGAGTTTCAAAGCTTTGCCATAATATGCTTCCTGATGCAACATTCATTAATCCAATAACTTCAACGCTGTTAGAGGAGCTCCTTCTGCAACACCATAATGTAGGAAAATTCATCACTTTTCCATCAAAAGTGATGGCGGAATATCATCATAAACTTTGTATCATATTGTGATCGATGCCAGCTTCAGTTTTCGAACTACTAGTGCAATGTATTACAGAATAATGAAAACCCAATACAGTGGCGGACCTACACTAACCAGGGGTTGGCCGACACCCATGAACTTTTTTTATTTGTTATATATAAAATTTTAACCGACCCCAAGAAAAATTAATTTTTAACACCGACCCCCATTTAAACTAATAAGTTAATTGGACATTTCAACTAAATTAGACTAAAAACTTAGTCGTTTAAACAATTAAGATCACATTTAATTAACCCAGTATTACTCATTTAGACAATTAAGCCCACATTTTTAAACAATTCAACCTGATAAAAAAATCTAAGCAACAACCATCATGATTCCTGATCCATTGGCGTCTTGACGTTTCATATTCACGCTTCATGCAATTAGAAGAACGACAATTTGCTAATCAAGATTCTCGCCATGCCTCCTAATCGAAGTTAACGCAATGCGAAGAATGATTAATCATGATTCTCGCCCACCGTCCTCATGATTTCAGGCTCTTTGCTAATCACGAATTCACGATTCTCGCACTTTCACTGCCTTGCGCCCTTACCTCATAATTTCAAGTAACTTTATTTTTCTCTATTAATTTTGCTTATCATATTATTTTGCTATAATGGTATGTTATTTGTGTTATTTGCTAGTTGTTGTCGTGTGTTATTTTCCTCAAAATTTTGAATTTTGACTCGTAGTGTATTTTGATTTTTGACTATGTAGTATACCAATAGTGAATTAGTGATTATTTGATTATTGTAATTAGCGACTATGTGTGTATTATGTGACCTTAACTGAACCTCACCAAACCTAATTTTTTTTATTTAGCGATAGACAACCGACCCAAAAAATTTCCGACCACATGGAAAAATTTACTGGGTCCGCCACTGCCCGGTTTCGGTTTTCTTTTTCTCATTAAGTTATACTTTAGATGTATGAGTTATAATGGAATATTAGCATGAAGTAAGTATGAGTTATAGATGTGATGATCATAAGCTACAGTCTGTGAAAATAATTAAATTGGGCCATGTTACCTGTGTAGTTTGTCTCAAAGTAAACATTTTGATCTTTGTTTAGCACCTTAAAGTTACCATCTTCTGCAACAGTAAAAACTCCAGTAGAATCCAGCACCGGTGTATCGCGGTTAGCAACCCACACAACGGTCTTTGGATCCATTGTATCCTTGTAGACAGGCCCAAAACCACCTTGTCCAAGCCGATTTTCCTCAGAGAAGTCGTCAGTAGCAGCCATTAGGCTTTCCAGCTCAAAATATGGCACATCGAGGCCTTCTCTGTGATCTTCTTTAGAGTGGTCAAGAGAAAGTAAGTCAATGATATGTGCCCGCGTGTTACGAGATGGCAATTCTATGTTATTTTGGTTATTGTCTGCGAGACAAAAGGCAAGGGGTAAGATTTGAGTTCACTTTGTATGTTTAAAATGAGAACTTATAGAGAGAACTTTAAATGAAAGGAAATGTTAATAACTTCAGTATTCATAAAGACTTACTTCTTCTGTTCATCAATCGCTTATAAGAAATATAGCTAACGCCGCAAAATAGTGGAAGCACTAGAGCTGAAACAACAATAGAAATTGCAAGGACTCGTTTCGAAGATGATGATTTTCTTTCGTTCTTTGGTTTCTCTGATGGTGTTTCGATGCTAGGTTCTAGGTATAAAAATGCGGAAAATTTAGTTCATGTAGAACATATATGCACAGAAGAACATGAAATTAGTAGAACCTATGTGCTTATATGGCTCAACTTAGAAACATGAGTATTTATAGTAGCCTGTTATGATTCTCAGACTTCAAAACAACAGATAACAAACTTCTCTACTCTTCAATTAAAATGGTCATCATTCAACAATTTCTTTTCGCTTTAAGTAAATTCAGCATGCAATCAGTGCAACAAGTTGAAGTGCAAGAAAACATACCTTTTGAAGATTTAGAAACACGAAAGGAAATATTATGTGTACCATCCCCTCGAAGATTATTTGGTTCTGTATCCCAGAACCAGCAACTTGTGTGTTCTTACGACTCTGTATCACTCCCTCATTTTGAGAACTATAAGAATAAGCCAGGCAATCGCAGTTTTTGAGGCACTCTTTTTTGCACTCTGATTCATTATTTGTTTCAAAGATGGGCAGAGTTGTATCATCTATACTACTCATAGTTATGTTTATGAATGTCCTTAATAGTACTCTTGTCACATATTTCAGAAGTTCTCTTGCATCCATTCTTAGGATCATTAGGCGAAATAGGTTCAAATCCAGGCAGACAACTACACAATGAGTCATTATTTTCCGTACACACCCCAAATGGCCCGCACACCCTGTAATAGCTACAATCATCTTTCGGTTCCTCCCATTCCGTAACCCATTGCCATTGGCTATTTACATTTGACCAAGTAAGATATTGTAGCTTCCCTAAATGACCCATTACCAACCTTGAATTAGGGTCAACCACTGTATAAAGGAACACAGAAAACGATTGTAATGTAACTTTATTTCTGGGATACAATAAACGTTTACAATCAGCCCTATTTATACAAGATGAAACGTTGCAATGGTTCAGAAACAACCGTTCTTCAATTGCCGAATGAACCGGTGTTTAAACCAACTGACGTACCGTTTCATATCTAACCTATACATCCCTAATATGGGCTTTACAACAGGCTTTTAATTTCAGCCCATATTACAAATACAAGTAATCTGACCCATTTACTTTGACCCATTACAATTTAAAATAAATAACTAAAAGCTAATTGAAGATTAATTGCCAACATCTCCCCCTTAATCTTCAATTCTTTTCAGCGGCTTTACATTTATTCCAAGATGATGATGATATCACCATCGTTGCTCAGTTCCCAGCTTCCTGCAGCAGTCCTTAATTCCCTTTCTTGTTCCAGCCCATATGCACCTGTAGTACTTCCTTTGTCCGAGTCTTCCTCTTGAATTTCATGTGGTTCTTCTTCATTACTTGCTACTGCATCTCTGTCCTCCAGATCAGTCCCTGTACCTACCTTATTTCTGCGAACAAAATCCAAACTTGCTGCTGCTCCATTCTCTCCTGATGAAGCTTGATCAGTCCCTGATCCTATGCTCACAACATCACTCCCCTTTGGTGTCCAATAGTCGTCTTTAGCATCCCTTGCAGCCTCTCCTGTCTGGTTCTCCATTTGTCCCTCTTTATGGTCATTCACCATAATCTTGTAGTAGGTATCTAGTAAGCTCAAGTATCTCTCATAGATTCCTTTGAATCTAAACTTCAAACCACTTGGGAATCCAAAACTTAAAGCTACTTCATCCCATCCATCCGTCTTTGAAATTCTTTCTGCGCCACCCATCTCTTCTATCAGCATATCCAAATCAAACAGACAGAGTTCTGTCTCTCCTATCTTTGGGCTTATGGGTGCATCAAGGGCATATTCAAAGTATTTTGTATGAAACCATCATATCACTTCATTGACCTTATTTGTTAGTAGTTCCTTGTGTCTCATGGTTGTAGGTTTATCATGAATTATTTCCATAAATTCAATAAACCTCTCGAACGTGTCAATGGTTAACTTGACTTTGTCTCCTTTCCGAACGATGGTTTCCTCGTTGTCAATACTCTCTAACTCCTTTGCTGCTTCATAGTGGATATCTATTAGTTGTAAGTAGTTAACATAACACTCCTCAATCTCGGTACCATAACCTTCCGGGTATCCCATTGCCATTGCTACGAAGTCCCAACGGTCCTTTACCATGATCTGGCCTGCCCCATCAAAATCCTTTATGACCCTTAATAGATCAAGTAAACATACCTCTTTTCCTCCAACAATCGGTGGGATTGTCTTGTATGTGGACTTTTGATGTAGCATTCGTAGAACCATTCTATCAAGCGTTCGAAACTGCTAGCAGATACCCTCCTTAGTTCATAACTTGCCTTCTTTGTGAGGCTTTCATTAATGAAATCAACTACTTTCTTCAAGTCCTTTGGGATAACATTTTCTTGCCTCATGTGCTTATCATCATACAACCCTCTTCCTTTTGGTTCCCCTATCCTACCACAATGTTGTGATACATATTCTGCTAAGGTCCTTCTAGTTATATCCACAGCCACTTCTCTGTCTAATTCCTCCAACCTCTCACAGATTTCTTGGTTCTTATTCTTTCTAGGTGAAGTGTTGTTGTCATCAAACATATCCTTAACACTGCATTTGTCTCCCTTATCTTCAATCTCAAACCCTTGAGATATTAAATGTGTGTAACTTAACAGGTTTAGGTTAATGCTTGGTACTAATGATACGCAAGGAATCAACAGTTCCTGTTCAAGCATCTTTACTTTGGCCTCTCCTACCCCTAGGCTAGATAAGAAACCTGTTTCCTTTGCATCATAACTCGGGTAAGCCCTATACCTAGTATAAACTTCAGTGTTTGGTGTCATGTGTGTAGAGAATGAATGACTTACATACCAAATTTGATTCCAACTCCTGAGTCGGTTCCTTCAACCATTTTGTCGACGATTTTTGTTGGAGTGAAATCAATTTGTATCTGGTCCTTCTTAGCACTTGTCTCTTCAACCGATTCACAGGGCTTCTTTCCCTTTTCTTCCTTTGTGAATCGCTGGGTTACCTTGTCCGTTTTTAGGGTTGGGCAATTCCAATAGACATGCCCTTTTATGTTGCACACATAACAACGTGCACGCTTCATCTTTCGTGCATAATTTCGGCCATTTGTGTTCACGTGCTTTTCTCTAATCTCCAAGTCTTCGAGATTTTTCAGTACGCTATCCCTATGTTCGTGCCAGAGGCTTTTCTTGAAATCCACATTCTTCTTTGCCGCTAACCAGTTCTTCTGTGTCTCCTTGTGCCTTCGATTCACCATTGTTGTAGCCTGGTTGAGCCTTTGGCTCTGATACCAATTCACAGGCCTGGTATTCTTCATCTTTCACTTCCGATTGAAACACAGCAAGTAGGAACACAGAAAACGATTGTAATGTAACTTTATTTCTGGGATACAATAAACGTTTACAATCAGCCCTATTTATACAAGATGAAACGTTGCAATGGTTCAGAAACAACCGTTCTTCAACTGCCGAATGAACCGGTGTTTAAACCAAGTGACGTACCCATTATCATCCCAGGAAGAAACGTATCAGTTGGAGTTGCAAAGCTTTGCCACAATATGCTTCCTGATGCAACATTTGTTAATACAACATTTCCGGTATCTAATAACTTCAGCGCGGTTAGAGGAGCTCCTGGCTTAATTTCAAGAAAAAATCATCAAAAGTGATGGCGGAATATTAGGGGTGTCAATCGTGTCGGGTTGAATTCTTTAACTCTAACCCAACCCGTATATTTATTTGTGTCATGTTGTCTCGTGTCAACCCCTGGACTTCAATTCTTGATATTTTTAGCCCTTAATTTCTATAGGAAATTCGAGGTGTTACACTCATAGTCCATCTATTTATAGGGTGCTCGACGGGTCCGTAGCGGACCGTTAAACATATGGGTGGCGGTTCGCCACCCAATAAGCCGGCTTATCTGACTTGGTGCACAAGTAGCGGGCCGTTAACTAGAGTAGTAGCGGTCCGCTACCGCACTACAAGAAATCTTAGTAGTTTCGTCGAGGCAATCTCGACGACATGTGTCGTCGAGATAGGGCACCTAAATACGGCGACATGTTGTCGGGGATGGTCCCAGTCAAAATTTTTGACTATTTTCACCTTTTCTCGACGACATGTAGTCGGCGATGGTCCAGCGGGAAAAAATGAAAAGTTTTGGCGCTCATTGGCGACATCTCAGGGCAGTCTCGACGATATAAAAGGGCAGTCTCGACAACATGTCGTCGCAATTGCCCATTAAATTTTTTTTTTGTCAGGTAGAATTTTAATTGTTTTTTTTTATTTAAAGGAAATACCTAGTCTCAACGACATGTCGTCGAGATATGTGTGTATTAAAAAATTATTTTTATTTAATAATTAAATTAAATTAAATAATTAAAAAAAGAGCCAATCTCGATGACATGTCGTCGAAACTGGTCTTATCTACGCAGGAAACCCTTTTTCCTACTCATTTCACCCCATTTTTCTCTCTACTCTTTCTCTCGGCTTTCACCATCAAATCCGACCATTTTACTTGAAAATCCACCATGTTCCACCTCCACCACCACCATTATTACTCATCTTCTTGAAGTGGTAAGACTCTATTTTGACTTTTTTTTAGTAATTTTTCATTATAATTGAAATTTTTTAATATAAATCTTGTGTAGATGAGGGTTTTGGTTAAGTGAACGGATTAGAAGCTAGATTGAGGCTTATAGGTATATTTTTGTTAAATTTAGTTTTACATAGTTGTTTTAATTGTTATTTATTTGATGTTTGAGAAATTATTTGCGTACTATGTTTGTATATGATTTGCAATAACTTACACATTTTGTTTATTTGCAATAACTTACAAATTTTGTTTATTTGCAATATTAATACATGTATATATTGCGTTTTGATACCTTTATTGTAGGGTTATTGTAGTCGATCCGGCAACCAAGATGATGACGATGAAGATGATTAAATTGTTTTGTAGCATTTTATTTGAACGATTTACAATAACTTACACATTTTGTTTATTTTTGTTGAATGTTTTATGTATAATTTTGTGTAATGTTTTAATTTATATAACAGGTTTGACAGGTTTTGAATTTTTGTTTTGTATAAAAATCTGGAAAATTTTTAAAGTTAAAAAAAAATATAATTTATACCAATCTCGACGACATGTCGTCGAGAAAGGGTATTTTCAAATTTTTTTATTTTTATTTTTAAAGTAAAAACCTTTTCCGACGCCCCAATATCGACGACATGTCGTCGAGAAAAGGATTACCTATCTCGACGACATTTTAAGCAGTCTCGACTAAGCTTTGCCGACAGAAGTAGTATCGACGTCATGTCGTCGAGACAGGTCGTTGAAACTGCCTAAAATTCTTGTAGTGCCGGTCTAGGTTAAGCGAGTCACTGTGCAACATGTCATCTGCTCGTTACATGGGCCGGATTGCGGCTAGCGACATTATGGCGGTGTGCCATAGGGCTTAGTCATCAAACACGTGTCATTCCCGCGTGATTGGCTTGGTCCACATGTAGCGGACCATTATCTACCGATCAATCTTTAAAATTTTTCCTTTTTATCCCTTGAACTTTGAATCAATTACAATCTAACCCCTAGGGGTTTACTTATTGACTATTTTAGTCCCTTTATTTATATGTTTTGTAAGAATTGGGGTATTACAGTTACAAGTAAGTTTATAGGTGTCCCACAAATCAAGGCCCAAATACTCCATTTGCAAAGCATGATCTTGTCTTTGTCCTTTGGAGGTGAAATTTTGAATTTGAGTTCATACATATTAGAGTGTTGTGGCTTCCTAAATATTTATGCAATCCATGTATGAATTTTTTTACCTACATATGCAGCAATATGAATATCACTAATTAAACAAAGAGTTTACCATAAAAAACAAGCACCTAGATTTTTCTTATTTTGGTTTCTAGACAACATATTACTGGGTTTTTAGTAGTATACACATCCTAAATACTTTTGCAGCCATTTCGCTAATGAGTTTCTAATATTTTCTGGCCCAAATGGTTAACCGACCATAATCGAGGCAAAAACCAATTACCCGAAAACCGATGCAAAAACCAATTACCCGAAAACCGATCGGTTAAGATTTTCCAATAGCCGATCATTTCGGTTTCGGCCGGGGCTCAAAACCGAACTGGATCGCCCCGTGCTTACCGCTGCATAACGCTAAGATAATTGGGCCTATAATCTTAATTGAGTATACTTCACCTTTACTCTCTGTGGTTTTGTCAAAATAACGATTTTGCTCCATTAGTTTCAGTTTGACTTTTTTCCTTCATGTGGTGTGTAATTTACTGCTTTGTCTCAATTAACTCCAATACATTAATACCGTTAGTTTTTCCATTAAATGAAAGGGTATTTTATACATTTTACATGTAAGAACTACTTATATAATATACGCAAATTGATATAGGAACTATTTTTGTAATTTACCTACCCCCAACTCTACACCCACTTCTTCCTCTTCAACCCTCGATTTCTCTCTCGCTATATCTAGCACATATGAAGGTATAGAGAGAAATAAATGTTTGGAATTGAATGATGATTATACTATTCAACAACTGTATATATATAGCTTTACAGAAGCATAGAAATAGGAGATAAAGAATCTAACTCAACTAACTAGTCTGACTTATCTATACATTTGATATTTAAATGAATTTATCTTTATCTGCTAAATTGGAATTGGAGCCATTACTTAACACTTCCCCCCAAGATGGACGAAGTAGAGGTGAGACCAATCTTGGAGATGAGAAGTTGAAAACGTGGTCAGTATCTGAAATGTGAGTGACCCGTAGAGATCCATCCTGAACCTTTTCACGTACAAAATGAAAATCCAATGCTAAATGCTTCATACGAGAGTGGAAGACTGGGTTTGCAGAGTAAGTTGTGGCACTTAAGTTATCACAATAGATGGAGGGAACTGTAGAAGATATGAATCCGAGTTCCGTGAGTAACCGAGTTAGCCATTGTACTTCAGTGGTGGTGGATGCTACTACTCGAAATTTTGTCTCGGTTGAGCTACGAGGAAGAGTACTTTGACGTTTGGAGCTCCATGATATGGGGTTTGCACCAAGATAAACTACATATCTAGTGGTGCTACAGTATCTATCCTTATCACCTGGCCGATCAACATCGGTGAAGGCGTGTAGTTGAACATGAGACTTGTTTCTTAAGAGAAGACCATGATGAAAGGACCCCTATAAGTACCTTAGTAACCTTTTTAAGGCCTGCCAGTGCAAATAGGTTGGTGCATGCATAAACTGAGACAACCTGTTTACAGTAAAGGCTATATCCGAGCGTGTAAGGCATAAATATTGCAATGCTCCTACAAGAGTCCTGTAATCAGTGGGAGAAGAATGAGGGGTGCCATCATGCAATGTGAGCAATTCAGAACTTGAGATAGGCATTGATGTGGGCTTGCAATCACTCATTTTAGATCTATGTATTATATCAAGAATGTATTTCTTTTGAGAGAAGAGTAAGCCGTGAGGATGTGGAATGCCTTCCACACCTAAGAAGTAAGATAAAGGACCAAGATCTTTTAGGGAAAACTTGGTGGCCAGTAGGTTCATGAACCGGTTGATAAGGGTTGAGGAGGGGCCGGTGATGATGATATCATCGACATAAACAAGTATGAAAAGTGGGGATGGACCTGTGGTGAGTGTGAATACAGAGGGGTCAGAGATAGTAGGCTTGAAACCATGAGATAGAAAGTAAGATTTTAGTTCATTATACCATGCCCGAGATGCTTGTTTAAGCCCATAGATGGCTTTGTAAAGGAAGGGTTAACGAATCCGGGTGGTTGAGCCATGAACACATCCTCATTGAGTGTTCCTTGGAGAAAATCATTGTTAATATCCGGTTGGCGTAGAGACCAACCGTGAGAGACGGCTAAAGACAGAACAAGCCGAAGGGTGGCAGGCTTGAGTATTGGACTAAAGGTTTTAGTGTAGTCGATACCGGGGCTTTGAGTGAACCCTTTAGCAACTAACTGTGCCTTTAGACGATCGACAGATCCATCCGGGTTGTATTTTGTGCGGAATACCCATTTGGAGCCAATAAGGTTTGGAGCCAGAGTAGAAGGAACAAGAGACCATGTGTTATTTCGTTCAAGAGCATTAAACTCGGATTGCATGGCCTTGCGCCAGGAAGGATGTTTGAGGGCATGAGCAATGGGGGGGGGGGGGGTTTCGGTTGAATCAGAAATGGTGGTGGTATAAAGAAGATAATCTGAATTATGGTAGCTTGAATTGGGTTTGGGTTGTTCACGGGTGGAAGGTTTAGATGTGGGCAGGGGGTCTGAATTGGAGACGATAGGTGGTGGAGAATTAGTAGATGGAGCTGGTGAGAGGGAAAGCTCCTGTATGTGTGACTGGTCTTGTACAAGAGTGTGCATGGGTTGAGAAGTGGAAGAAGATAAAGTAGTGGAAATTGGGGTTAGTGTAGGAGGTGCATATGCAGTATTAGTAGGTGGGTTTGATGGAGTGGGGCATGTACTATTTGGTTGGGTGGATGGAATGGATGCGATTGGCAGAAAGAAAGGAACCCAATCCTCATGATGGATGGGAGGGATAGGGAAAGTCATGTTCCACAAAAACCATATGTCGCGAGGAGTAAATTTTGAAAGTAGTTGGGTCAAAAGCATAATAGGCACTCTGAGTGGAAGAGTAACCTACAAATATACAAGGGGTTGATCGGGTAGATAATTTATGTTGTGAGTAGGGCCTAAGCTAGGGATATCATAAGCAACCAAAGCTTCTTAGTTTAAGATAATTGGGTTTTTTTTGAAAAAGATAATAGAAAGGAGATGTGTTGTTAAAAGTAGGGGTGGGTAGACGATTGATAAGATAAGTAGCCGTGGTGAAAGCAAATGGCCAAAAAGTAGTAGGTAGTGTGGTTTGGGATAACAGAGCTAGACTGGTTTCGACTATATGTCGATGACGATGTTCAGCGTAGCCATTATGTTTCGGTGTGTGGGGTGGTGAAGTAAGGTGGGAGATGCCACAAGAAGATAGGTGGGATGAAAGCTTTATATATTCGTCTCCATTATCAGAGAATAATTTGAAATAATTTTCCACAAGTTTTTGAAATCTAATGAATGTTAAGAGGGAATCAGACTTTCTTTTTAATGGGTAAAGCTAGATGTATTTAGTGTAGTGATTGACAAAAATAATGCAATATTTGTAGTCATCAAAGGAAACCACCGGTGAACACCAAACATCAGAAAAGATAAGATCAAGTGGTGCATTGGATACAAAGGTGGGATTAGAAAACGGTAAACGATGATTTTTATTAATTTGACATGAATTACAATTATCATGAGAACTAAAACTGAAAGAAACAATAGAAGACAAAAGCTGAAAGACTTTAGTGTAGGAGTGACCAAGGCGATGGTGCCACGTCCTTGAATCAGCCTTTTGTAAAGCAAAAACAGATGGTGACATCAACAAGGATGATTTCAGCTCATATATTCCCTTTGTTGATGTGCCTTGAAGTAGCGGAAGATTGGCGCCCCGGTCCTTGATAACAAAAACAAATTAGTAGAATTGGATGAGAAAGTTGTTATCAATACACAAACGAGATATAGAAATGATATTTTTAGATAAAGCTGGAACATAAAGTACATTTTTAAGAATAAGTGGGGTGTGAGAAGTTTTAATAATAAGAGAGCCAATGTGAGTGATTTAAGGCATGAACAATCGCCTATGACAAGTTCTTCTGTTCCATCGTATGGGGCATGAAAGGATAGGTTGTTTAGGTCATTGGTGACATGGTGAGACGCACCACTATCAAAGAGACAATTAGTTTTAGCAATTCTAGTATTGGTGGCCATCGTATAAACATGTGCATTGTTTCCCTTCAAAATACGATTAAAAGAAGGAATAAGTATTGTAGGGTGTACTTTCTTGAAAATGGAGCAAGTAGTTAGTGAGTGTCCCCTTTGATTGCACCATTGACATTTTCCAAGAAATGGCCTTTGACCATTAGTGGGAGGGGTAGGAAGCTTTTCCTCCTTGGAGATTGGGATTGGGATTTGACATAGTATTAGTGTTGCCTTGTCTGTTGGTCTAAGGTCTGTTCCCATAGTTGTTTCTATTTTAAGCATAAAACACAGAAGCATGTTGATGGATACCTTGCAAGCCGATTTGCTGGGCTATGGACAACTCGTGATTAATAAGTTTTTTATGTAATTCGTTGAAGGAGATGGAAGTATCCCTGGCATGTATTGCGTCCAGAATGGGTTTGTAAGCTGATTGGTCAAGGCTATTGAGAATGATGTCCATAACATCTTCGTCATCCATTTTCTTGCCTAGAATAGCCAGTTCATCGACAATGGTCTTGATGGTTTGCATGTATTCAGTGAGATGTTTGTTTGAGTCGATGTTTCAATTGCTTAATATGGCCTCTGCTGGGGGATGCATAAGTTTTGGCAAGGGTTTGCCATGCATCGAATGAAGATGCATCATCAGTAATTAATGGAAAGATTTGGGGTGAAAGACTTCCCACGAGTGCACCAAAAAGCAACCGATCTTGGCAAAACCATTGGGAATAGTCTTTGTGAGGTTGTTGCATGCCGTCAGTAGTTGTGACAGGTGGAGGAGCCGGGTAGGATCCATCTATGAATTTAACAGATCCAGACCATAGAGTAACGCTTCAACCTGAGCCTTCCAAGCGAGGTAGTTTGAAGATGTAAGTTTAAGGGTAGGTCTAGGGTTACGACTGTAAGATCCTTCATGGAGGGGTTGAGCATGAGAGAAGATACTTCCGACATGTTGTGTCGTGGTGTTGCAGGTCTAGAGTTTGGAGGGGACGAAGATGGAGATGAGTTTGGAGAGGTGTGGCTTGAATCGAGCTCTGATACCATATGAAGGTATAGAGAGAAATAAATGTTTAGAATTGAATGATGAATATACTATTCAAAAACTGTATATATGCAGCTTTACAGAAGCATGGAAATAGGAGATAAATAATCTAACTCAACTAACTAGTTTGACTTATCTATACATTTGATATTTAAATGAATTTATCTTTATCTGCTGAATTGGAATTGGCACCATTACTTAACATCACCACCATCATGGAAACATCACCACCTCACCAGCCATCTCCGGTCATCGCCACCGCCTCCAAATCCAATCTCCGGCCATCTCTCCCTCTAAGAACACCACCACCAAATGATCTAAACAAACCTCACACATTCTTTATCTTCATCATTCCCGTCACCTCACCTCGTTCATCCTCGTCAGCTATAAGAACACCACAAGTAGCCATTGTTAGTCCCAATTAAATAAACCACCAGTAGCCATCTCTCGCCCTGCATCTTCCACCCACCCCTTTTCAGTTATGGTTTGTAGTTCATAATACCCAATTGATTTAAAAGCTATATGGGAGTTTGAGCCATTATCGCACCATCATTTCACCTTCGTTACCATCAATTTTCTTGATTTCGAGTTTAAGCTTCTCATTTCATCCGACTTTCTCATACGAATCATAAATTAACTCTAACTGTTGAAATCTTGTTTTGAATCTTTATTACGGGTGAAGGGAGTGGAGGTACGGGTTCCTCACGGGTTGCTAGGGCTTCACGGGTTACACCGCCGCAAAGGTCTAGGGCTCGGCAAGGGCTTGTTGGCACGGGTATATTAACCCGTTTGAGGAAATACAGTCGTTGGAGGGGACCGTTGGGGGGGGGGGGGGTTTGGTATTAAATAAAAAATAATAATTTTCCACTTATAAATATATATTTTACACAAATATTTTTTTATACTTTGTCTCAATCTCATTCATACTCTAAAAAATAGATTCATCTTCCTTCAAAAAATACCGTCCCAAATATTTTTTTTTATATTTTCTCTCAATCACAATCATACTCTATAAATATACATTTTACACAAATATTTTTTTATACTTTTTCTTTTTATTGTTTTTAAATTTTAGGTTTTTAATATGTATCATTTTTATTTTTATTTAATGAAATGTGGTTTTTATTTATTTTTAATGAAATAATAAAAAAAATAAAAAAAGTTTATTGGTTCCACACCCTGCTCTTAGGGTTAGAGAGGGTTAAGAGGATATAAATGAAATGACACATTTTAATTAGGTAAAAGGATAGGGTTTTATGGGTTTTTTGTTTACCACTCTCTCTACCCTAATTTTGGGCTCCAATCTACTATCCCAAAATCCCACTTCTCATCCTCCATAATCGAAATCTAGTGTTCTGTATGTTGGTGTCCCTAATCAAAGCCTAACAACCTCTAATCATCATCTTCATCAAATCATGTAGCCCCATCTACTTCAATGGCCTCGCAATTGGGAAACCAAAAATGGTCTTTTTCAACGATCTTTAACAAATAAATCACTAAGGCCCATTTTCTTCAAAAATTAGGCGAACCAGGATTTTTAGTTGTCAAATTAGGCGAACCACCATTCGAGCTGTTGGAGAAGATGAAGAGTGAGGGTAAAATGGGGATTTTTGTTGATGTCAGAACAAATGTAAGGTGGTGGGTGGTGAACGGATTCTCAGTTCCGGTACGATTTTGGTTTGATTTAGCTTCGTTTTGGTTCGATTTGACAGAGGCAGTGAAGGTGGGGGTGGGTTCTTGTTGTCGGAAGAGAAGTAGTGTTTTGTTGTTGATGTATATAAATTACACAACGAGTACCTTTTTAATTTAAGATTATTACATAAGTAGTCTTGTATGTGAAAAGTCTAAAATAACCGTTAACAATGTTGGTGGGTTGGACTTAATCGACATGCCACATAAAACAACATTGTTTGAGTGTCCCTAGTTAACCTCATATAAGTTTTTATAACAAGAATTAAAGTACAGTTCACAAAACATGGCCCGCAACAATTTTTTTAGTTAAATAGAAAGCAACTTTAAAAAGCAACCACGGCCACTTATCCATGGACTTTGACGACCAATACACTAGTTATCATCACACCCCCAATAATCTTCATCAAACAGTTCCAACTTAGAGTAGAAACTAGCATGATTTCATCAACCACCAACTGCCATATCATCTCTTTGTGTACCTTTCTTGTTTGTTGTTATTGCTACACTTGTTCCGCTAAAGACAATATCACAATGGGGGAATTCGTCGATGATGGTGTCGGTTATTTAGAATCTCCGGGGACGAAGTTTCGAATGGGCTTCTTTTCACATGTGAATACATCAGAAGTAAGAAGATATGTGGGGATATGGTATACAATGGATCCGAAGACAGTTGTGTGGGTTGCTAACCGCGATAATCCGGTGCTGGATTCTACTGGAGTTTTTACTGTTGCAGAAGATGGTAACTTTAAGGTGCTAAACAAAGATCAAACTATTTACTTCTCTACAACCACAGGTAATTTTCTGAATTTTGATTAATACTCCGGTATAAGTGTGTCATCAATTACTTGAGGGAAAATTACTAAAATAGACATTTGACTGACCAGTTTTTCTCAAAATAGAATTTTTTTAGCCTACGAATTCATAGACGTTTTCTCTAAACCAACGGCTAATTAACCGACCCAAAATTCAGTGCACAACTGAGTTCTGATCTAATGAAAACTCGACACGTGACAAATTTCACGGCTAAAAATAGTTGGCCCGTCTAGGCTATTTAGCCTTAGCCGACCGTTATAAGGCCTTTAGCCATGAGCCTAGTCCCGGCTTAGCCTACCGTTATGAAGTTTAGTCGGCCGTTATATGGCCCTTAGCCGGCGGCTAAGTCACGTGTCGAAATTTCATTGGACCAGAATTCTGTAGTGCACTGAAATTTAGGCCAGCTAATTAGCTGGCTTTAGCCGTCTGTTCAAAGAGAACATCTATGAATTCGTAGGCTAAAAGTTACAGTCTATTTTAGAAAAATTGCTTGATCAAATGTCTATTTTGATAATTTTCCCATTACTTAAAGTCTGCAGATTTTAGAATGGTCTTTTAAGATCAGGATAATCTAATATACATGAATTGAGTTTGTGAGCTATATATTAGAACCTGTTAAATTCTTAAATGAAAGACCAAAATTTAATTTGAACTCATAATGTAATCTAGTATTTGTGTTCTATTAAAAAGTTTAGTTTACTACTTTAATAATGTTTGTGACCCCGGTCATTGTAGCATCACCTTTTCTTCGTCCTTTCGACTTTTCTTAAAGTATAACTTTATTAGAAAAATAAATCAGAAAAAAACCAAGCCTAATTGATAAACCCACATTTTCCTTATCATTTCTTTTTTCAAATAAGTGATTTTTATAGTTCGGTTTCAGTTTTATATGTATAAATAACTGAATTAACCAATCTTTATATTTTATTTTTATAAATAATATATTATATGTTAAAAAAAGAACTCACTCGGTGTTGACTTGGTGTTTTTAATTTTATTATTCAACATATCATTTATTTTTTCTTACTTTTAATTTATAGTATATAAAGTTTATATAATTTTGAGAGTCAAAATAATATATTTATTTTATATATATATCTTATAAGTTTTATTATATACTCAATGTATAAAGACATACTATTGAATTGTGAATGCTATCTTAGTTTGCAATAAAGTCTATATCCATATACTAAAATAAAAAGACCATAACTGTGTATTTAATGTTATATAAAACTAATAGAAAACTAAATTATATTTATATATTAAAGTAAAACATAAGATAATATGTTAATGAAGATGATAAAAAGTCCTAACTAATTTTAATATATAACTAGTTGAATACCCGCGCCTCGCGACGCGGGTGTCAGGTTGTCTAATTCACTCATAATACGTGTGGTTCGTTACAGAAACACAACGGTAACAACACTTGATATAGACTATGATAGAAAAAAACTTGAATTTGAATACAAATCTGTTTTCAAATAAATTTATATCTGAACGTTGACAAAAAATAAAAAGGTAAAAACAGTTGGGCACTTCGTTTTTTTTAAAAGGCAACTAAAATAAGCTAGTATGAACAAAATCGCGAGACTCATCGCGGGAGGCTGGTTGTTTTTCACCAACACCACACGACAGGAGTTTGGTCGTTATCGGGTGGAGTCGTCGAAAACCATAAAAGTGAATACCGATACCGGTTCCGAAAACACCAATATCGGTGATGATATCGCTCATGGCATGTTTGTCTCGTCACGATACAACGGTAATGGCACTCGCTATATGCTACGATACAAAAAAATAGTTGCTTTTGAATACAACTCTGTTTCAAAATAAATTATATCGGAACAATGACAAAAAAAACAGCCGCACACTGTTTCTAAAAGAAAATTAACGAACGAAAGTTATTAAAGAAAAGCGAAATTATTAAAAAAGTAAACGAGTTAAAAGTGTATATTTTACCTAGTATGAGAGTTGAAAATAATTTTTTTTTTATTTTCAAAAAGCATGAGGTGACACAAAAGATGTGAAACATGCACTTTAGAAAGGCGTTAGTGCTTTAATCTTATTGTATAATAACATATTATTTGTGAGAAAAAAGGTTTGTTGATTATTCTCCTTTATTGATTAAAAGGATTTTTAATATTTTATTTGATCCAAGATATAATTGAATTTATTAATTTAAATTAACTTGAGTTCACCTAAGTCTAAAGCCCGCAGTTAACTGAATCATTTTTTCAATAACCAAATTAATCAAACTATGTTTTCCAAAAACAGAATTAATCAAACCATTTATAACATTTTTTTAAAAATCTATGAACGGAAACATCGGTTATCGTTCAGATTAGCCTATAATATATCAAATTGAACCAATAGATGTTGACCCTAATTGCACCGATAACTTCCTTTTCTTGTGAGGTTTTTTTCTCTTGTTTGTATTACTAAACAAACCAAGCAAATTCCTTTGTATAGGAGTTGAACCATCATAATGATTAGGATGAAACTTTGCAACTCGTGAAACAGTACAATAGTTATCACTTATATGAGTACAACGGTAACTAAGGATAACTTTACAAAATAGTAACAAGTTTTTAATCTATTCCGCTTTAATCACTCAAAAAACTTTTTTGTCTGATAAAGTCACTCAAGTTTCATATGTTCTTCCAGTCTTATACAATTACCATGTTACAAGTTATTTTTTTGGATTTTATTATATGGATATGATGAAAATGAAATCTGAAAACGAGTAAACCAACATTTTCACTATATTCATAAAATGAAATCGAAAAAAAAGTAACATATTAACTTGATAATTACGCAAGATTGAAACAACATGTGAAACTTGAGTGACTTTAATGAGATAAAAAAAGTTTGAGTGACTAAAACAGAACATATGAGAAACTTGATTACTATTTCGTAAAGTTTTTTCTTAGTAACTACTGAGTTAGTGCTAATGAATTATATGTCAGCAACTACTTGCTAGACCAAGTTTCCACTAATGACTTAGTTGCCACTACTTGTCACTTGCATGATGCACCGTTGCCGCTCATGATTAGTTCGTGCTAATCATCATTAATAGCTGAATCATCATCAGCTTATCTTCATCTGTCATCAACTACTAATCATCTCCCAAGCAACTTTTACCAATCATGCAAATCTGGAACAAATTTATTTGTATAACTAAACAAGAAAAATAAAACTTTTTAAGTGCGGCCCTCGCATGGGTGTTGCTTATAGGAACCCCCATTCTTTAGTGCCTAGGTAGTCTTTACTAGTCCACACCATCCAACTCAAATCAATGTTTATTCTAATTTCTCAGTTGGTCTCAAGTAAAATCCAGTTATACTAAAATGATATTTATGACACTAAAATCACCAACAATATCCGATACAAATAATAGTTTTTAAAAGTGAAGTTGGAGTCGCCATCATTTTTTACGAAAAACTGATGAATGTTCCTACATTGTGGTGCTGCCAGATGGAGCTCCTCTAACAACACTGAAGTTATTAGATACTGGAAATGTTGTATTAATAGATGTTGCATCAGGAAGCATATTGTGGCAAAGCTTTGAAACTCCAACCAATACATTTCTTCCTGGGATGATAATGGGCACAAACATGAGTTTAACATCGTGGAAAGGTATAACTGACCCGGGATTGGGAAGCTTCGTGTTTCAGCAAGAAGAAGGTGCAACCCAGTATTCTATTATGAACGGGTCAACAAAGTATCTTTGGAAAAGTGGGAAGATGTCAACGAATAGCTTCAGTGAAAACCAAATTTTCTCCAAGGCTCTCAACTTGCTCTCAAACACCACCACACAAACACAAAATATCATCTTACCGATTGAACGGAATGGTGCAAGATCTCAGAATACAAGATCTTCCGAAACTTATACGGTGGTCGATCCTTTTTCAAGGTTGGTAATGGATCATTTAGGGAAGCTACAATATCTAACTTGGTCAAAAGTAAATAGCCAATGGGTTTTAGAATGGGAGGAACCAAACGATAATTGTAGCTCTTATAGGGTGTGCGGGCCATTTGGGATGTGCAGGTAAAATAATGAGTCATTGTGTAGTTGTCTGCCTGGATTTGAACCCATTTCACCAAATGATGCTACGGATGGATGCAAGAGAACTTCTAAAATCTGTGAGACAAGTATTAAGGACACATTCATAAACATAACTATGATTAGTATGGATGATCCAACTTTGCGCTTCTTTGAAACAAATAATGAACCAGAGTGCATAAAAGAGTGCCTCAAAGACTGCTATTGCCTGGCTTATTCTTATAGTTCTCAAAACGAAGAAGGGATACGCGACCCAAGTCGTAAGAATACACAAGGTTGCTGGTTTTGGGTAACCGAACCATATAATCTTAAAGGGGAGGGTACACATAATATTTCCTCTCGTGTTTCTGAATCTTCAAAAGGTAAGTTTTTTCGCACTTGAATTTGTTGCACTGATTTAATAAGATATATATGTTCTAGTGTACATATATGTTCTACATAAACTCAATTTTACTCATTTATGTACCTAGAATCTAGCAACAATACGCCATCAGAGAAACCGGAGACTGACAGTAACTCAGCATCCCTGAATCAAGTCCTTGCAATTTCTATTGTTGTTTCAACTCTGGTGCTTTCACTATTTTGTGGCATTAGCTATATTTCTTATAAGCGATTGGTGAATAGAAGAAGTAAGTCTTTATGAATACTGCACTTATAAACATTTCCTTTCATTTGAGTTTATCATTCACAGTCCTCGCGATAAGTTCTTATTTCAAACATACAAAGTGAACCCAAATATTTACCCATTGCCTTTTGTCATGCAGACAATAACCAAAATAACATAGAATTCGTGCCTCAAAATACGAGGATAGATATCAGTGAGTTGCTTCATCTTGATCACTCTAAAGAAGATGACAGAGAAGGCGTCGACGTGCCATATTTTGAGCTGGAAAGCATAATAGCTGCTACTAACGACTTCTCAGACGAAAATCGGCTTGGACAAGGTGGTTTTGGACCTGTCTACAAGGTAATCACAGGAAGAATTTTTGTGAGTCATCTTTTTGTACAAATGATAGTAACTAAATTACTATGATTATTTAAACAGGGCAAGCTTCCTCGAGGCCAAGAAATTGCAGTGAAGAGGTTGTCGAGCCTCTCTGGACAAGGCTTGCAAGAGTTCAAAAATGAGGTTATGGTGATTGCTAAACTTCAACACAGAAATCTTGTTAGACTACTGGGATACTGCATCAAAGGAGAAGAAAAGATACTACTTTACGAGTACATGCCAAATAGAAGCTTAGATCTATTCATTTTTGGTCAGTATCTTGCTTACATTTGTAGAAATACAGACACTTGTTTATACACACCGTACAAAATCATTAACAAATAAAGTGTATCACTTTTCCTTTGCAAGATCCAACACTTTGTGTGTCATTGGACTGGGAAATGAGATTCAATATCATTATGGGAATTGCTAAAGGACTTAATTATCTTCATCATGATTCTCGGTTGAGGATTATTCATAGAGATTTGAAGACGAGCAACATTTTGCTAGACGAGGATATGAATCCAAAAATTTCGGATTTTGGTTTGGCCAAGATAGTTGAAGGAAAAGACATGGAAGCTATCACCAACAGAGTTGTCGGAACCTTGTAAGTTAGTACTCCTTTTTCTTAAAGAAGAGCCAAACTTGACTACGTGAACAATCACATGTTCTCTAACACTATTTTGTGTGTTTCTTAGTGGTTATATGTCTCCAGAGTACGCTCTTGATGGTCTGTTCTCTATTAAATCTGATGTTTTTAGCTTTGGGGTGGTATTGCTTGAGATTTTAAGTGGAAAAAGAAACACAGGATTCTATCAATCCCAGAAAAGTATAAGTCTTTTGGGGCATGTAAGTTATCTAAATAACTTTATACTTACGTTACTACATTTCTTATTTTTCATTATATGAGTTGTATGTCTAAAATTATCTCAGGCATGGAGCTTATGGATAGAAGATAAACCATTTGAGTTGCTGGATCAAATACTAATGAAATCATGCAATTCAAGTGAGGTATTGAAGTGCGTAATGATCGGACTCCTGTGTGTACAAGGAGACCCTGATGATCGCCCTACCATGACAAATGTGGTTATGATGCTTGGAGGTGATATGGCCACCCTCCCAAATCCAAAAGAACCGGCATTCATTCCAAGAAGAGACCATGCTATTTCGTCGTCTTCTAGTTCGTCTAAACAGGATACACAAACTAAAAACATGTCGATGATTACAGAGGTAGCCGGGCGCTGACCGAGTACGTAAGGGCCTTTATTTCAACTATAGTTTCTGTGATAATTTAGTATTGAAGACAATATTCTTTTGTGAAACTAAATAGTTTTGTGTTAAAGCTTGTTGTGATCAAGTATATTGTAACTTTTTCTGCATAAAGTTTAATGAACTCCTTTTTTTGAAGTTTACTAAGCATGAAGCCTGAAAAACAAGAGCGTCGAGTTGGGTAAGGGTCGTCAAAACGTAATTTGAGTTGGGTAAGGGTCGTCAAAACGTAATTTGAATCAAATTAGGTTCGGGTCAAAATGACTGTCTTAAATATATAGCAATTGGGTTTACTTTAAAATTAGTCGTTTTAGAAAAGAAAATGTATCAAAATTGGGTTTGCTTGATACATTTACTTTTTGGCATCTAGTGGCGACGGTTGGAAGCTGTTACAATAGTGATGGAATTAACTGTGACACTGGAGAGAGAGGTGGCGGCAACTGCAGTGGCGATAGCAATGGCATAGGTAACTAGTATTCGCTCATTTAGACCCATTTTTAAGTTAGCAAGTTTTATAATAGTAAACCAAATTGACCCATTGTATAATTTAAGTATATCCAAATTAATCACTTACATAATTTTAGTATACCCAAATAAGTCCATTACTAATTTATTTTATCCAAATCAACCCACTTCTTGATTAATGTATAATAAGTGTTGAGTGTTTTAGTTTCCAATATTGAACTCAAGGATTGGAAATAAAATATCATATGATGGTTCAAAGTTTTCAGCATCATTTTGTAATGATCATGAAACTAGTGATATATTATCCGCGCGAAGTAGTGGGTTGTTAAAATTTGTAAGGTTTGGTTTCGACGATCTGTTACTCACCTCGCAAAAAAATTCAAGTCGAAACGCTTATAAAAATAAAAATGTTTAGACGGCAAATTCAGGATTTTATAAAAAATCTTATTTTAAAGCTCGTAAGAGATAATAAATATCACTAAATCTAAATAAAATAATAATACTGATAATAGTTTGTGTAAATGCAACATTAAATCTAAATTAAAAAAAAAATTATTGAATTTTAATAATTCCATATTTTACCAATCGACCAATAATAATCCCAATTGAGTATATTCTTACCACCAGTACCTACTTTCAAACTATTTTCTTACATTGGACCCCCGGTTAAAAAAACTTAACGCCGTTAGATTTTATATGACGTGGACATCTACAAACCGCCGGAAAGTCGAGCCAAGCTAGTAGTCGTCACGTGGTGGGTTTAGAAATTGGCTCTGGTGGTGTTTAACCGGTCTCGTTTGTTTGAAAAGTCTTAACAGAGACAACGGTGGTGTTTAACGAGACCAGTTAAACACCACCAGAGCCAATTTCAAAACCCACCACGAGACCACTGCTAGCTTGGGTCAACTTTCCGACGGTTTGCAGATCTTCACGTCATATAAAATCTAACGACGTTAAGTTTCTTTAACAGAGGGTCCAATGTAAGAAAATAGTTTGAAATTAAAGACTGGTGGTAAGAACATTACCGGTTGAGATTATTATTGGCCAATTGGTAAAAGGTGATATTATTAAAATCCAATAATCCAAAAAAAAAAAACAATAATAATTGTGTTTTAAAGACTTAAATCTAAATTAAATCTACATAGAAAATAAAGAAGAAAGAATGGGGGAGTGGGTGTTTCGAACCAGCAACCTCCTTGAAGGAAGTGTATTTATAATTATAAATGGTGACCGTATTTATAGTTGTCATGCAACTTTTTACCAATCAGGTGAATCTGAAACAACTTTCATTGTATAACTAAACAATGAAAATAAAACTTTTTCTGTGTGACCCTTGCATGGGTGTTGCGCATCGGAACCCCATGATCTGAGGGCTTCGCCCCTTACTTAGAGGTTCCTTAGTGCCTAGTTAGTCTTGACTATCCACATCTCCCAATTCAAATCAATGTTTATTCTGATTTCTCATTTGGTCTTAAGTAAATCTAATTATATTAAAATAACATTGATGATACTAAAATTATCAACAATATCCTATACAAATAACAATTTATAAAAGTGAAGTTGGTGCTTAGTACCATATAATCTTAAAGGGTAAGTTTTCCCACACTTCAATTTGTTGCACTAATCTATACTATCTAATAAATAAATGTTTTTTTATGACACGTGTCGTCTCCATATTCATTTACATCATTTTTTCCCACATCTTTCTGCTTATTAAATACAGCTTTATCTTTTAATCATAATATATTTTAAAAAAAATACTAATTATACTAATAAAACACATTTATTTTAAATTATCCCTTATTATGTAACTTTTATTTTCAATCATAATATATTTTTAAATGAAAGTCAAATTACATTAAATAGTAATTAACGTATTTTAGAAACTCAATTATATATTAATTTTTACATATTTTGAATTTTTTTTCTATCCATATTATATATAATACATTTTCACACCTGTAAAATATATGCATAAACATTTAAGAATTTTATATATTGATATTTTTCACCCTGTGTGTAGTACACAGGGTCTAAGCTAGTTAAATAAGAAATACATGTTCTTGTGTACATATATGTTCTACATAAACTCAATTTTACTCATTTTTGTACCTAGAATCTAGCAACAGTACACCAACAGAGAAACCAGATCATCATCCCTAAATCAAGTTCTTGCAATTTGTATTGTTGTTTTCAGCTCTGGTGCTTTCACTATTTTGTGGCATTAGCTATATTTCTTATAAGCGATAGGAGAATAGAAGAAGTAAGTCTTTATGAATACTGCACTTATAAACATTTCCTTTCATTTGAGTTTGTCATTTAAAGTCCTCGCTATAAGTTCTTATTTCAAACATACAAAATGAATGCAAATCTCTTACCCATTGCCTTTTGTCGGGCAGAAACAGTTCAAAAATGAGGTTATGAATCGAGTTCCGTCTTCATTGCTAACACCCATTCTCTGCTCGAATTTGCTTCCTGAAAGGTTCTTGGTTTCCCTTTGTTGGATTTTTGAGTGAAAAATGTGTTTTTCACTAAGTTATATGTAACATCCCGGGTTTTACCGAATAAACGGAATTTAATGTACATGGGTATTATTTGTATGTAGAAGACGGACTTATGACGGAAACTTGACGAGTGTAGTACATTATCATTATACAAATAATTAGGCGGGGGTTTATACATATTATTGAGACTAGAGGGTGTGTTTTATAAAAAAATCACGAGACGGTTCGAGCCTGAGGAGTTGTTATCGCGCAAGGGCCGAAGCCCGACCCAAGGGTTACAAACCCTTTAGGGGTGCGGCAAGGGGGGGGAACCCCATTGGGATTCATTGCGGCTGCCAAGAAGGGGAAAAGGGAGAAAGGAGAGGAGGGTGTCGGCGATTTGGAGGCTAGTCGCGGCGGCGGACGGCGGAGACGAGGGTGGCAGCGGTGTTCCGACGAAATAAAAGGGAGCCGGTTAGGTATTGGGATCAAATCAAGGTATTTTCGCGATCTCCTAATCGTAGTTACATGTTTTTGATCCAGGATACTCATTGTAATCGTTTATCATTCTAGGCATTATGCAAAGGTTGATGTTTCACGAGGAAATCAAGCGAGAACGGAAATCCGGCGAGGATTTCCGGCCACTGTTCGGGTTTACGGCGGCTACAGGAGGCGGCGAGGGTAGCCGGTGAAAGGGTTTGGCGACACGGTCACGTGGATATATTATTTGTCCAATTCTGAGTTCGTTTGATAAGGTTTTGAGTAGCGCGAAGTTAGACGCGTAAAACACGCGAATCCGGCCACTGTTTCGATTTCCGGCGACGGAGGCGGCGGATTCCGGCGACGGAGACTGGGGGTCTGAAAGGGTACGGCGATACGGACGCGTGGACATATGATTCGCCTAAAACTGAGTTCATTTGGGTCGGTTTTAAGCTACTCGTATTTTGACGAGCAAAACCAAACGTGCTGAAAGACGAGTCCGCATTCTGGCAGCAGCGGCGGCGGCGGCTGACACCAATAATTTTCTGAGGTCAGGTGTATCGAGACGAACGCGTGGATAGGTGGATCGCGCGAAGCGGAGCTCGTATGGTCGAGATATGAGCAAAACAAGTTTTCCTCTCGCATGGTGCTCAACTGTTTCGTACGAAACCACTTAGAACGGCTTGTACGCAGAGGTATGACCCCATATAACTTTATATTCATTGTTGGGGACTGTTTTGGGATATGAGAAAAATGTCGGGAACGAATTTCGGGAACGTTTTTCGGTAACGTTAATTTAAGGGTTTTTGTACGCGACTGAGCGCACCTGTTGTACAGTTTAGAACGATTTAGATCGAGCATGTAGCTTGATGGTCCTGAGTAAGTGGGTTAGTATTATAAATGTCAGAGATTGATCTGGATGATTATTTTGACGACAGGTTCGCGTTGGACTACGCGTTTATGAGTATGCGGCTTACGGAAGGAAAGCTTTGCAACCGGTGAGTTTCTAATCACCCTCTTTAAATGTTTTTAACGTTTTGGGGCTAGCGTACATACTTATAAAAGGAATTTATTCTATTAAATGTGTTAAGGAATTCAGGTTCTAACCGGATGCGTTTTAAATACAAAATAATTGTTAAGTGATCGTAGGGTCTATGGTGAGATCAGAGAAATGTGTGAGTCAAGAGTATGGGCTATTAATGCGTGTCGTGTTAAGGGCAGCACGGGAAGAGTTGTGTCATACATTAAATGCTCATGATATATATTGTGTTAGAAATATGTTGCTCTAGGGTTATGCGTAAGGTGTAAGTATAATTAATGTGTCATGTAATTGCTAGTATGTTGTTTGTGTTGTGTGTTCGTCATGGTATGTTTGCATCGTGTCATTATGACATAGCAAATGGGATTGTGAAGGATGAGGTCCTTCGGGAAGTCACCAAGGGTGACGTTTATTTAACAGGTTAATGATGAGCTCGGGGTGTGTCGAACACCCTGACGAGGGTTTAGTGACGAGGTATGTGTTTACGTGTATAGTTATGCGTGTGTTGAATTGCATGCAAACATTGAGCTATATTTATTATGCATGTGATGTTATTAATGTGGCGATGTTAAATGATGTGTGGATAATATTATTGTGGTACGTAGAGTTACATTGTCTGCCGTATTAATGTTGTGACGTGACTTGTATAGCGGTCGTGTCAGTTGATTGTGAGAGTCTGGGTTAGGGCTGAGTATGCCGATGTCTAGAGTATGTTGTGTTAACCAATTGTCGAGTTAATACTCGTTCTTTGGTGTGAGCTATTAATATAATAGGATCGATCTATGTCGACGAGACGGTAAGATTACTATTATTGTTATTATTGGCAGTATGGGCCGAGTCTTGGGTGATGAACGATTATGAGATGTCGCGGGATAACAGGGGTTAACTATCGTTAATGAATGGTAACCTATTTTATTAAGGAACGGAGGGTCCTGAATGGAATAAACTAATGAATACAACGTGATGGTTTTTGTGCAAATTAAACTATTAGAACTCACTCAGCGTAGCTGACTTTGTGTGTACGTTAGATTGTTTTGTAGGGAAGCGTAGCGTTAACGTATCTTGGCTTAGGAGCGATGTTACTCGGATCGGTGTGTAGGCATTCGTGAGGTAATTTAATATCATTAAATAACAACATAAGAATTTAGAAAGACTCCCGCTGTAATTGAGTTAATAATAAATGCATTTTAAATGAGATTGACTCGTTATGAGAACCAACTGTAGGATGCCCGGGTTGTGGTTTTACATTATAATAATGATTTTTTGCCAACTTTGGACATAAATAAATATATATGTAATTAAGGTTAATATTTTTTTTTTTTGGGTTCTCTTATGTGTGTTCTCTTACGTGAGACCTTCGCTAGGAAACAAAACGCGTCCAAAACGGAGTTACGATGAATGAGATATCGATGCTCAAAATTGGGTATTTAGAGCTGAAATAATTCAGTTTTTCTTGAGTATAAAAGTGAGGAAACTTGTCCCATATAGGTGGGATGAGAAACCTTTAAGTGGGTTGTAAGGTGGAACACTCAATTAGGATTGTTATCGTATACAAAAAAATGTGTGCCATGTGTTAGGATCCTAACTAGGCTTGTTTAACCGGATAAATAAGTGAACATGAATAGTTAAACGAACAGATTTTGTTGTTCGTGTTCATTCGTTAATATCAGTAAATTATAGTGCAAATTGCAACTGAAATAAAAAATAACTAATAACAAGATGAAGAATAATTAGTGGTGGTTGAGGATTCGTATTCAACACGGTCCATAAAAACATATCGCGAGTCTTACAAGATGACTCGTCCATTTCCCGATGTACAATGGTCGAATGAGTTTGTACTGTTGGGAAGACTTGAGCACAGAAAAATTACCTTGAATCTAAGAGAAAGATTAAGAGATTGCAAGAAATTCTTTTATGTGTGTTTGTAAGAGCTGCTATGAATTTTGGTGTATTTTTCCACTAAGAAACACTTATTGTTTTATTGTGAAACCAAAATTGAAGCAACTCCCGGGAAATTTAATTGTAATGAATGTCTACAATAATTGATTCTGATCTTAGTCTCAACACATGAGTGAGAACTGCTCGGCAACAACTATAAACCATCAGTGGCCACTGACAATTGCTCACCGTAATCCATTAGTGGCCATTGACTATCAGTTACAATTGCTTAGCAGTGGCAACACGAGTGCCAAATGCGTCACCAAAACGTCACATTACGCTCATTGCCTACATCACGTGCAGGCGGGGGAGTTAGGGTTCACACCTAAAAGGGTCCCCACTTGTTTTTACATACAAGAAAAAAATTTCCTTCCAAAAGCTCCACTTATCTACCACTCTGAAATTCCACTCTCCTATGTGGGATAAGTTTCCACCTTTTTCTCATTCATCATAGCTATGTTTTTTACATGGTTTGGTTCTTTGCGAAGCTCTCACACCCTCTTATTATGTGTTCAAAATTAGTAAAAAAAAATTCCATCAAATTTCCACAACCAAAGGGTCTATGTTCTAGCGATACGAATGTGTCTCTTTCTAAGTGGTTGAGGATTTAAGTCTAATGGTGGACAAAAATATGTAGATTTAGAAGTAGGAATAAAGGAAGTGTAAGTTAGCCGCTCTTAAATATCTCACTAAGTTATTTCTTAGTGTCATTCTCAACTTTTGCCTTCAAATGTATTTTCTTCAAATCTTCAAATCTTAGAGCCACATATTACGGGTGTTTCTCATATTAGATTACTTACAAAAACCATGTTGGTAACACATGATGCCTAAAGTACAACTTTTAAATGCTATAACTAAATTTGTCTTTTTCTTTAACTTACACTTTGGCCCCTGTAGTTTAATTAAGTTATTTTTTTTCTTTTTCTTTTAACCAGTTTATATTGTTACCCTTAACTTTAGTAAAGTTACCATATAACCCCTAAACTTTAATAAACTTATTTTTTATATGTATTTTTTACTCTTTTTCTTAGATGATTTAATTTCTCTTTTTTGGTTTTTAGTGTAATTTTTTTTTAATTTTTATCCATGTTTCTAATGTTTTAACATGCATTTTTTTACGGGTTAGTGCTAATATACCGTTGTGTCTTTCTTATTTTTATCTACTTTTTCAACCCGCTACGGAGCACGGCTAACACGCACAATCGTAATGGAGTTGTGCGTGATAGGGTACAAGTTATCTGATCACTTGCGTACAACATCGTTATGATTTTTTTTTTTGACTTTTTATTTTTTTTTAACGGTTTTGTTTTCTTTTTCGAAATTTTATCGTTTTACTTTTTTTAACGACTTTGTTACGGTTTCTCTTTTTTGTATAAATTTTTTTTAATATTACTAGTTTCATTGCAACGCATTGATAACTTTTTTAACGGTCGTTTTTCTATTACTTTATTTTATAAGCTTTTGAGGCGGTTAGCTTCTTCCGCGGTTTAACACGCCGCAACGCGCGTGGATACCATTCTAGTTGTATTTGTAATTGGGAATTTCAACCTACAACGATCATCTTGTTACTATGCTATACTCGAGCCAAAAACATATACCATGTACCTTTTCGTTATGAGAAGCTTGTGTCAATCTTAAATGAAAATCTTTGGATTGTTTTACCTCATTAGCTTGTCGATTAACGAATATGCTTGCAACAACATTCAATCATTGGAGAAATGATCCCAAACAGGTGTTAACCAGGAAAATTGGTAAGTGAGTATGTTATAAAAGGGAATGAACCCTAAATCATCTAAAAACCATTTTTACAAGTACAAAGCTTATTCTAAAGGAAATTTCTATGAAAGGATCCAGAAGAAAACCGGGAAGTCAACCCGAGGTTTCAGCATCTAGTTTCACATTTTGTCGTCCTGTGGTTAAATCTTTTTCAAGGTCCCATGGTTTCCAAGGATGCTGGCCCTCCCATTCTTGTTTCTGTTTTTCCAGGTCCAACTTTGACTTCTTTGACCGATCCCGAGTTGACTCCTGATGCTTTTCCACCAATGATTTTGACCTTTTTGCTTTATTGCATCTGTCCACCAATTCTGCATCAGCATTACTTGTTCTCTTCTCTTGATCATTTGCAGCAGCAAGTGCTGCAGCTTCATTATATGCCTCCAAATAGCTGCCAAGTGGCATGATAGATATTTATCTTTCTATAGAACATTATTTGTCAAAATATGATTACAAAAGTTCATATCATTTCAGTTGCATTATAAAAATTTTCAATAAAATGATTTAGAAAGATTTAACTTTTAGGCATTAAATACACCAGTTCTGGTGACTTTCAACCTGCTTAAACTTTAGCTAACTTTTCAACTTTACCCATTTGACCCACTAGGGATGTTCATTATATCTCGAGTCGACCCATTCATCATCATGAAGTTTAGGGTCCAGAATCGAAACTCTATACTCTTTAACAAATTTAGATTTCACTTCCGTAGTTGTACAAAAAAATTAACGTAAAAAAGCAAAAAATAAAAATGGTGAAGTGGTGATTGATTGAGTATGCAACTTTATAATCTTAACTAAGTTGAAACAATTAACAAAGGGTATTTTAGGCATTATTGAAATGGTGGAAGATAGTATGACATACTTCATTTTAGCTTTCTGGGCTCTGTCAGAAGGGGTATCAGTCCAGCCACTAGTATCACCCCGCCCTTCTCGAGAAGTCCTACTAAAACTTTTTGTTGATTGCTGTGTCGCCACACCAGGCTACAAACATAAAAGTTAAAAAAAAAATAGAAGATTTTCATGGAAAAATAATAAACGCATCCAAAAATTAGGACACTGAACTTATGCTGAAGAAAAAACAGAATATAACAAAAAATGATAATAGAAAGTACAAGAATAAATAAAGAAAGCATTTTGAAAGAAGCCTTACTTTCCTTTCAGGAGGAAGTGTTGTCATCCACTCATCTCTTCTCTTTTCTTCTTTTACATCCATATCTGCTAAGAGTGCCTCATCACCCTCCATAGAAATACCTGAAAACAAGCAGCTTTGAATTCTTATAATGAACTTTCAGTGTGTTTTTATTGTAAACCTCTTTTTTGGATACCAATTATACAAACATTGAGTTTTTAGAATAATATATAGAAAATTAATAAAAAAAAACACAACATAACTAGAATCAATATAGGCATCCACCACAATAAAATAAAACACTCGATATACAAAGAAAAAAAGTCACCTTGCAAACGCCTCCATTGTGCAGCTTCACGCATAGCTTTCAACTCCATCTACAAAGGGAAGACGCCATTTATTGATTTCATAACAAATATAAAAAATATTTTGCTAAAAGCCAGATAGACACGTACCATAAATCTTTCTTTTTCCTCCTTCTCGTCGATCTTGTCATCTATTGCTTTTCGCTATAACAGAAAACATGGTAAGTAAACTAATTAAGAACACAAACTCCACAGGTGTTCACTAAATATATAATACTAACCTTCACAGGATCTTGTAAATCTTTAAAAGCTTTATTCAACTTGATAAAGGCTTGGTGGGCTTCTGGATGAGTACACTTGTCAGGGTGAACCATAAGAGACAGCTTCCAATATCTGAAACAAATAAACATTACATTAATTAAATATAACAAAATAATATTATTGCTAGTAATCAAGCAAAACCATAAAAAGCCTTTACTATAAATTAACAGCATCTCTGATGGAAATACATGGAAAACACTGGGATATTTGCAAGTCACCAAAGTGATTATGTATCAAAAAGAGTATTAGATTGTAAAAAGAGAGACGAGAAACATGATTGCAACAATATTGACAAAAACTTGCCTTTTCTTAATGCTGTCAGCTGCCATATTCCTATTAACTCCAACAACATCATACAGGTTATCAACCTCTGCTCCCATAATTCTTGTAACCTAATTATACAGAAGTCAAAAAGTTAATAAGCTACAGTCTAACAAATATACATCAAGATAAGGTTAATTAATATGGTCTGAAAGACGATTACTCAATAGCTTAGAAAATTAATAATCCATCCAGTGGGATTTGCAACGATGATTAGAGCCCGACGAGAATACCCGAATCATCCGGGACGGGATGGATATTCGGGTATGGGACCGGGCATGGGATTAGTTTTAAAATATTTCACGGATATGGGATTAGGTGATACCCGACCTGATTACCCGAAACCATACAACCGTTTGCCCAAACCATGTACTCGAAAATTTTTAATTTTTATTTTCATTTTTCCTTAACACTTGTCTACTAATGCTTAATTCGAGTAGCTTTATTGTGTGGAAAATTAATCTTTTTTCTTTTGAGATATGTATTTAATAGTATTATTTGGTATATTGTATGTAATTTATCATATTTTAATTTGTTATATACATAAAAATATATAAATATTAGAATGGTAAGAAAAAGAAATGTACTTGAAAGTGCCAACGGGTATTTTTTAACAAACTAGCGGGTATACTTGATACCCGACAAATACCTGCCGGGTATTGGGCCGGGTATGGGACTAGGATTACCAATACCCGGCCCGAACTCGTCCCATTGCCATTCACTAACGATGATCACTTTCAGATGTCGCATTTTAATTGCAATTATTCCCCTTTTAGCAAAGTTATTTGAGTATTGAAAGTTTGAAACCTAGTGAAGAAAAGTAATATGATATGAACAAACAGATTTTATAATCAAAGAAAGCCTGAGACCTCCTCAAAACGCTCTGCATCATTTGCAGATGCAGCCTCCTTGATCACAGCAGGAGGTGGAGGTCCAATGAAAAGTTCATCATCTTCACCAACTTCAGCTTCCCTATATTTGAATTAAGTTATGTTAAACAGATGTTCTAAAATTACATTTCAAAAAAGTATCCACAAGAAAACAGGTATATTTAAGATATCATATTTAAATTTTAAATAAAAGTTGTGACCATACCTTAACTCAGCCTCTGCTTCAGTTAACTTAGCTGCTGCTGCAAGCAATTCAGCAGATGGCATGGCAGGTCCAATAACCCTGAAAACTCAAAACAGATTTTCACGAGTAAGAACGTAAATATAAATAAAAAAATCACTTTAAATCTTTAGGATACATGTGTCTAACTACCTCTTCTTAGGAGCTGGCACGTCATCTTGTGCTTGTGTAAGGTTAGAGCCACCATCATCAAGTTTATGCTCTTCATTTGGTTGTTCAGTATGTAAATCATTACGCGGTTCATGATTATCAATAATACTTGGGCCTTGAGATTTTAATTTAGTAATAACAGATCCAACAACCTCTAAAGTCGGAGGAACACCAGAAGGCAACAAAAAGACTACTTTACCCTTTTCATTGAGGTTCAAGGACAAGAAAAGATTTTTAAGATATTTTACTAATAACTTCTCAGATAAACCAGATATGTCAACTGCTTGTCCATCATCAATCAAGCGCAGAAGCTGAGAAAAAAAAATATATAAACGGTTCAGTAATTCTGGAAAAACATAAATTGTTTTTAGATATGGATAGTTAGGAATACAGCACCATGAAAAAAGAACAAGTAAAAGATTTCCTTGCACGACAAGGACTTAAGTCATATCTGCAAATAAATTATCATCTTTTCAAAAAATTATAGTTCTAGTACAAGAGTGTCACAGCCCTGATTATTCAGATACTGTAAAAAGATTTTTTTGGAGGTAAGACTATATCATACCCAAGGGACCAACCTGTTATTAACCCTTTTCATGTGATTCAAATCAATTGTAATTTATAACATTCTAGTCTTGCTTAATTTCACCATCTCAACACTAAAAAGATCTTAACTTCCCATGTCAACATTAACATCCAAAAGATGAGTTTAGTAGCCAAAAAAGCAACAGTTCAATTGCAAAACCATTATCATCATCAATGCTAATCCAGGGTCACCTAATAGAGTAATTGTTAAGAAGTCAAAGACATTTCTCCTAGATGTTCCAAACATAGTAGTCAAAGGCGCAAAGGCAAGGCAAGGCGAGGCACAGCCATACCGCCTTGCGTCCAAGGTGCTCATGTGAGGATTCTGGCCAAAACTGGTCTGAAACAACTAAAATAAGCCTATAAAACAAGCCTAAAACATGTTTAAAACCCCTAAATAAAAATAGCCTGTTCATATTGTACCTCGCTCTTTAAGATCCTTGTGCCTTGGGCCAAGACTCACCCATCCCTTGAGCCTTTGGCTACTATGGTTACAAATATCCATAGTGAAAGAACCTGTTTGCACGTTATTCAACGATGTCCGGGGAGGTGACAGTTAGGGGCTATCTTGCTATAACATCATACTCCCTAGTATCTATTAATACAAACTCCAAACTTATACACTTCTTATGGTTTTTAAACCAGAATACTTGCTGATTTCCAATGTCCAACCATATACTTCCCAAACTCAGAACTGATTAGGGTTTTGTTATGCACTGAATACCAATAACATTTAGCTTGTAATATTTACCATGAAGTTTAATACAAAATCCACCCTCAGTCAATTCATTTGAAACTTATCAACTAAAAAGCATCACCTTCTACAATTGATTTAACAGAAATCCTATCAAATGATTTGTATAACCTATTTCCTTGACCTAGCTTCAGAATTTCTGTTAGTAAAACTGTAAATTCAAAGTTTAAACACAAACTCAAATACCTGTTCCAAATCATCAGCTACAGCAGGGAACTCCTCCAACATCTACAGGATCACTCCCAGGCAATTTACCATCATCATCTGAAAATCCATACTCCTCCTCCAAATCAGTATCTGAATCGGAAACCTTCCTTTTGCCATATCGATTTGATCTCCTTCGGTTGCTGCTCCCTTTCTTTCTATCTTTATCTCTCTTCTTTTTCTTCCGCTTCTCTCTCCTTGAATTCCCCCTCTCGCTGCTCCGCCTCCGGCTGCTTTTGTGCCGCTTCGAGGGAGATTCGTCGTCGCTTTCCGAGGAAGAAGAGACGGAATCTTCCAAGTACCTCCTCTTCTTCTTCTTGGATTTATTCGAATTTTCCCCCATTTGTTGCTTTGATTATCGCAGAAAACCTTTTATCTGTTTTTCTAGGGCAGAGAACACGACTGACGGAGCAATGTATCTACGGGGTGTTTCGGATTACTTTGTAGACTTTTCAAAAAGTTATTTTTAAAATAAGTGTTACTTTTGGATTGTGACTTCTTCTTCTCATATTTTTTATTTTATTTTGAATTTATTAAATAAATTTATAATTTATTATCTTATTTTAAAAAATTATAAGTAAATAAGTTGTTTTAAAAAGTAATCCTAAACATCCCTTTAGAATCAATTTTTTTTTAAAATAATTATTTATTAAAATGATGTTGTTAAAAAAATATTTATTAAAATAGTGTTTTTAAAAGACTTGTTTTTCTCACTCCTAATTTTACTAGGTAAACACATTTATTTAATTACTAAATAAAAGAAAAGGATATGCTATGGCTTATATTATATAAAAGGAGAAATTATATTTTATATAAGTATTTTTTTTTTCTGAAAAGAAACTTTTTTTCAATTAAAAGACATTTTTTCTTTACTAAAAGCGATAAAAGGAATTAATTTATGAAGTATTACTTACCCTCATTTAGGAATGTCGGCGGCCAATAGGAGAAGGCCACCAACACTCCTTTGGTTTCTATTATTTATTTGATTTCCCTATGCAGGTGAGTTGGTGTAGTGGTTAAGAATTTCTCCGTAACTCTTTAGGCTATTTGGTAGGTTGTATATTCGAACCCTACGGTTGAACAACATTTTTTTCTAAATCTTCTAATCTCTCTTTTAATAAAAAACTAAATTGTTTTGTCACTTGACATCATCATATTCAATCTCATAATTTTTCCCCTAAAAACACATTAAATTTTATATCCTTCATTTAATACTACCATATTTAACAATTTTGTTAAAAAACATTTACATAAATAAACATTTTCATCATTATCATCAATTGCTCACATTTTTTTAAAATTATCATCAAAATTTAATATTTTAAAATAAGTCAAGAATTAAAAAAAATAGTTTTTTAAGTTTTATTATTAAAAATGATTTTTTAAACTTTATCATCAAAAAACAAGATTTTTTTTATTTTACGTATAAAATTTGAAAAATACTACGTTTATGTTTTAAAATAAATATTTTTTAGAATAAAGTTTACTAATATTTAATTAGTATTTTTTAATTAAATTTGATATTTATAAACAAATTTTTATTTTGATTTATAAATTTTAATAAAATTAAGAAACTTGTAAATATTTATTTTTAAAAGTGTATTGTATTTTAAACTTTAATTTTTTTGAATGATGAGATTTTTTTTCTTCAAAAAACATGTTTACAACTTTCAATTCTAATTTATTAGTTTTAAAATTTTCATATTTAATTTTGGAATTTTAAATTTAATTGTGTCGAAATATTAAGGAGTAAATTTTTTAAAATTTGGAGTTTAAATTTTTGAATTTAAAAGATGATATATTGTTGAAATTTAAATTTTATTTGTATCTTTTTATTATTTTTTTAATGAGAGATTTAGTATTAAAACTTTAGCGAGATTTTTCGCATACACGTACAAATAGTATCCGTCAATCAGAGCATGTTGATGATGATTTTGATAAAAGTTTATAATCTCCCGATTTTCTAGATGTACTTACATTATCATGTTTGTCAAACTATAAATTAGTTTTAAATGTCGGTGTTTCAGTGATGCTATTAATAAATATTAATAAAAAAATGGTTAATGTAACAAGTCTTTAGGTCAAACTACAAGGTAATTGCATTATATAAGCGAAGATTATATTTTGAAGTAACATTGACCATCACAATTTATCCCTTTAATTGAGTTAAGATATTCAGACAACAAAATTTCATTAAAACTTTAAGCAATAAATATACAATTGTATTATTTTTACAATAACCATGAATAAAAGTTTAACACAAACATTTTCAAATGTTGGTTTGTATTGAAAGATCCAGTGTTTATTCATGATCAGTTGTATGTTACATTATCAAGAGTTAAAAGTAGAGATAGACTCAAGCTATTAATCTTTCGTAAACATTGAAAAATTATCAATACCACGTCAAATATTACATACAATAAAGTATTTTCAAATGTATAAATTATTATTATAAGGTTTCATTTGACATGATATTAATGTATTGTAAAAAGTGCACAACTTATTAAATGAATTTTCATGAATTTTTTGATGTTTTAGTTACTCTTATCCATATAATCTTAACATGTAACAAAATAAAAAAGTTACAAATACAATATCAAATTTGTATAGAAAGGGTTAGTAAGATATTTATATAATCTTAACGTTTCAGCCCTTGTAACACATGGGGTTAAAGCTTGTAAAAATAATATTTAAGAAACGAGATTTTTTTTCGCTTTTAGATGAAAAACAGTTCTTTTATTGAAGTCTTTTTGAAAAAAAAATTACTTATGTATTCTATATAAATTTTGTACAAGTATAATAGCAATAACTAGTAAATAACAATATTATCTCCTTTTATTTAATCATTAATAAATTAGATTTATCCAATAAGATTAAGAGTGAGAGAAACAAATTTTATAAAAACACTATTTTAGTAAATAATTTTCCAACAACACCATTTTGATAAATAAATTTTACATCAACACCATTTTTGAAAAAAAACTCTCAAAATGGTTTACCCAGATTTTACTTAAAATAAACTATAAGTTTGACCCAATAGTTTGCATAGTGTAATTAATTAGAGTCAAAATGGTTTATCCAGATTTTACTTAAAATAAACTATAAGTTTGGCCTAATAGTTTGCACGATTGTAAAACATTTGGTCAGTGAATTGGATGAACGTTAAGTTTGGTTGTTAAGTACGTGTAAAATACTCTTACATTAAAAAAAAAATTAAAATGGTTCATCTCCCTCAAACCATCCCTCAAACCAGACCCATACCCTAACCCTAAAAGCTTACTAGCATACCACCACCACCACACCTTCATCTTTGCCACCTACCTCTCCACTGTCCAAGCGCCCGGTCCTCGCCGGAAAAACGTATGGTCCTTCATCGCTTCCACTTACCTCGCCGGAAAAACGCCTGGTCTTTCATCACCACACAATTTTACTTTTCACGGATTGTTAAAGCTGTTTGCGCTTAGATTGAAGAGATCAGATTATTCAAACTATTATGATAGTAGTATGTTTTGTAATCTGCTCCTTGTGTATTCTGTAGCCTAGATGATCAAGATTCAAATATATCCTTGTTTGATTACAAAATGAAATTCAAAATGTTGCCACTTTGTTTGTGATCGAAAGTCAAATTAAGAAACAAACAAAACAAACGAGAGCACCGACAATTAGCCTAGTATTAGATGCCACCTACCTCACCTGAACCTCGCCGGAAAAACGCCTGGTCCTTCATCGTAACGCCGATATGCTCCGCATGTCGGGAATCAAGCCACATCACCATCCGACTCCTCCTTTTGCATAGGAATCCGGCACCACCAGTACAGGATCGGCAGCTGCGCAACGCCGCAATGCTCCGCCTGTCAGGAATCAAGTCGTGGTCGTCTTTGCCGGAGGACTACCGCCGCGACACCTCCAGATCTTTGTGTAGCCTCTTTTTCTAATATGGGGGTTTCGGTGTGGAAGCAAGGGTGGTAGCCGGCGGGTTCAAACCATGGTGGCTGCCGGAGAAGATGACCGGAAACCACAGGGCCATCCGTGTAATGAAATTTGCTGGTTCAATTTGAACAGGTTGAAGAGGTGACGATGGTGGCGGGATGAAGAAGAAGCAAATGGGGATATTGGGCCATGGGTGAGAGGCATTTGGGATTGTTGAAGTTGTTCATGATCTTATTTCTCAATTACTGTCAGGTTACCTCTCAAATGACTAAAGGTATTTTTAAAAAGTTTAACAAAAAATTTAACGGACATTCAACCCAGGGGTCATGTATGTTACAATCGTGCAAACTATTAGGTCAAACTTATAGTTTCCCATTCCTATGGGCCATAAACTTGTAGTTAGACTAAATTGCAATTTGTGTCCCTGTGGTTTACTCCAATCTATACGTCGGGTCCTTAAGTTTGAAATTTCCACATCTGAGTCCATGTGATTTCTATTTTTCTTCTATTGAGTCCCTGAACCTAACGTCCGTTAAAAATTTGTTAGTGACGAAGGGTAAATTCGTCATTTTGCTTGGCTTTTTTCCTACTCGACTGCCGGCGGATGAAATCCTTACTGGATAACCATATCTCCTTTGACACCTCCATTGACAACTTGGGTTCATACATCATCAACATTAACACTCCGGCAACCCTCCCTCCCTTGACTCTGCCACCATTTCTTTCGTCGTCTCAGATCTCTCCGCAAACTGGGTCACAATTTCTTTATTTTTTTTCTTCAAAATCTGACTTTTTCTTTAATTTCTTCATCTAACGTTTCATCAAACAATGACCCAAACAGGTATAACCTTATTCTTTTTAATCACTGGTTTCTAAAATATCTTCTTCCTCATGTTCTTTTTCATCAGCTTTAGGTTCGTTCGGCTTTTGCTCACTAACATCACATCTGGGTATCACCATATATAAGACAATTCTGTCACATGGTTGGTATTTCCCAATCTAAAAAAACGAATTCATAGTTGAATTTTGGACGAGGGAAGAGGAATTGGTTATTATATAACATGTTTTTGCAGCTGCATATGATTAATTCTGGAGGAAAATGGCGACTGGGGTGGCGATAGAGGAAGTAGAGTGGAGGCATGTTTTGCATAGGCTCATGTCAGTTATTTAACATAGTTATTAAAGACCCATGTTTTATTTTTAAATTTTAGACATAATAAGACAATAATCATTATAGGCCCATGTCAATTATTTAACCTAAATAAAAAAAATTGTCACTTAAACTGAATCTTGATTAAAGGTATGATACCTTATGTGTTTTTTTTATAATGACATTGTACTCTTATTATGATATTGGTTTTTATTATGCGATTCGACCCACCTCGATCCGAAAATTTTGACTCCAGTTTATTATAAACTCGAGTGTTGAAAAAATGACATCATAAGAATAAATTTATGCCTCCGCCACTGGTGGTGACAATAATAATAATGATAATAATAATAATAATAATAATAATAATAAATATAATAAGAAAGCCAAAATGATTAAAAAAAACCATCATAAGGTACTATGAAGGGTGGTGGAAGTGGTGCTCGGGTAGAGCTCGGCTTCATCTTGGCTAGGCGGGTACACCGTCACACGCATAGCGGCTTCATGCGAGTAGAGGAGCTCAGGTATGGTGGGCGGCTATGGAAACCCGTTGAAAGAATCACAAACCTCATCCAATTCGAACGTTTTAAACGGCTAAATTAAATGATGTGGGTTGGAGGGTACCAGTACTCTCGCCATGTAGGGTAGTTTATCTAAATGAGGTGACACATTTTCATTGGTGAGTTTAAAAGAGTAGTTTTGAGTGGGAGGGTACCACTCCCACCACCATAACAATAATAAGAGATTGGATGATCGATGAATGAGTAGCCCAACAAAGGAAAACGAAGTGAAAATAAATTAAAGTGGAGGTGTGAGGATTCGACTCCCTCAATTATTAGGTATTTCACCTAGGGATGTTAAAAAAATTCGAATCCGAAACCAAGCCTGAATCATCTGATATTCCAAATTCGATAGTGAATTTTTATAATTTATATCCAAAATATTATATTTATATATACTTTTTAATTGTTTTTATAATTTAAAAATAAGAAAATTTGACTCGAATCCCGGAATATTATATATATATATATATTTTAATTGTTTTTTAGGTTTTAATTGTTTTTATAATTTAAATTATACTTATATATATATTTTTATTTTTTTAAATTATTTCGGATATCCAATTCACTATCCGAAATTTCGGATATCCAAAAATTTTGGATATCTGTTTCACTATCCGTATCCGAAATTTTGGAAATCCACGGTGAGAGTTAGGGGTTTGTGAAAAGTCTAAAATAACCTTCTATTTAACAAAAAAAACTAACGGTGTTTTGGAGTTAATTGAGAAAAAATACATACCACGGGAGAAAAAAAGGTCAAATTAAAACTAATTGACCAAAATCATTATTTAGACCAAACCATAGGAAGCAAAACTAAAGTTTACTTATCTAATTTTTTTCAATGACACCCTCAAACAACATTGTTTGAGTGTCGCTAGTTATTAACCTCTTATCTAAGTTTTTATAACAAGATCGAATTAATGTATGGTTCACAAGACTGGTCCCCAATCGATTTTTTAGTTAAATAGAAAGCAACTTTAACAAACAAAGACTTTGATGACAAATAATGAGATGACTTTCACGTACACCACTTATCATCACACCCCCAATAATCTTCATCAAACAGTTCCAACTTAGAGTAGAAACTAGCATGATTTCATCAACCACCAACTGCCATATCATCTCTTTGTGTACCTTTCTTGTTTGTTGTTATTGCTACATTTGTTCCGCTAAAGACAATATCACAACGGGGGAATTCGTTGATGATGGTGTCGGTTATTTAGAATCTCCAGGGACGAAGTTTCGAATGGGCTTCTTTTCACATGTGAATACATCAGAAGTAAGAAGATATGTGGGGATATGGTATACAATGGATCCAAAGACAGTTGTGTGGGTTGCTAACCGCGATAATCCGGTGCTGGATTCTACTGGAGTTTTTACTGTTGCAGAAGATGGTAACTTTAAGGTGCTAAACAAAGATCAAAATGTTTACTTTGAGACAAACTACACAGGTAACATGGCCCAATTTAATTATTTTCACAGACTGTAGCTTATGATCATCACATCTATAACTCATACTTACTTCATGCTAATATTCCATTATAACTCATACATCTAAAGTATAACTTAATGAGAAAAAGAAACCGGAAACCGGGCAGTGGCGGACCAAAATTTACTTTGAACTCATAATGTAATCTAGTAGGTGTGTAATTAATGTGTTCTATTAAAAATTTTAGTTTTTTTTGTTGTAATAATTTTTGTGGCCCCTTGTAGCCATGTGTAACTTGCTTTAAAGCACAACTAGCTTAATGAGAGAAAGAAAGCAAGGCTGATTTCTTATATATATATATATATATATAGGGGAAGGTTCCAGAGAAAACCACAAGTTAGGCGAAAACCGAGAAAACCACTAAAAAAACCAATTTTACCCAATCATATAATAGTTTTTATTTTTTGTTTTAGTTTATTTTTATTTATTTATAAGAGTATCAATGTAATATTAAACATTTTTACCAAAAAACATTTTTACACATAGTGTTACGTATACGTAAACAAAAAACAAAAAAATTGTGGTTACGTATACGTAAATCAAAAAAATTATTTTTGGATACGTATACGTAAATAAAAAAATTGCCTAAAATTATGTGGTTTTCTTGGTTTTCGCCTAACTTTGTGGTTTTCTCTTGATCCATCCCCTATATATATATATATATATATATATATATATATATATATATATATATATATATATATATATATATATATATATATATATATATATGTATGGTTCAAAAGGGAGCATAAAAAAGGTGAACGGAGAACTCAAAAATATGATTTAACTCATTCCAACTCCGTTGGAACCGGTTCGGTGAGCCGGTTCTAACGCTGCTAGAATGAGTTCACTTAGAGTTTGTTTGAGCCGGTTCCTCATCTTTTAGAGAGTGGTTCAAAAGGCCCGGAACAAAAAAAAAGGAACAAGGGGAAACAAAGGGGAATCGGCTCAAATGAACTTTGATTGAACTCACTCTAACGGTTCTGGAACCAGTTTGACGAGCCGGTTCCAACGCCACTAGAATGAGTTTATTTGGAGTTTGTTTGAGCCGGTTTCACATTTTTTTTAGAGAATGGTTCAAAAAGCTAGGAACAAAAAAAAATGGGGAACAGGGGGAAACATAGGAGAATCGGTTCAAACGAAATCTGGTTGAACTCATTCCAACAGCGTTGGAACCAATTCGACGAGCCCGTTCCAACGACACTAGGATGAGTTCATTTGAGTTGGTTCCCAGTTCTCTAATTTTTTTAGCTTTAGGGTTTAGGTTTTTGGGTTGGGGTGGGTAGGGGGAGGGTTTAGGTTTTTAGGGGGTTGGGGAGCGGTTAGGTTTTTGTGGGGCGGGGGAGGGGTTAGGTTTTTTTTAAGGGTGGGGGCGAGGGAGGAGGATTTAGCTTTTGAATTTTAGTTTTAGGGTTTAGGGTTTATATTTTAGCTTTAGGGTTAGTTTTAGGTTTTTGTGTTTAGGAATTAGGGTTTGGAGTTTCTAGTATAGGGTACGACGAGCCGGTTCCAACGTCGTAAAAATGAGAGTGCAGATGGATTTTGTTTGAGCCGGATCTTCATGGTTCCCATTTTTTAGCTATAGAGTTTAGGTTTTTGAGGGTTGGGATGGGGAGGGGGAAGGTTTAGATTGTTGGGGGTAGGGTGAGGGTGGGTGGGTGGGGGGGTTGGGGGAGGGGAGGGGTTAGGGGATGGTCTAGGTTTTTTGAGGCGATGTTCCCTTGTGTGTGTATATAGATATACTAAGTTAAAAACCTCGTGTATTACACGGGTTAAATAAAATACAATATTATATACTTAATAATAAATATTTACATATTACATATTTATCGCATATTACATAGTTTTTTAAGACAAATTTTACAAACGTCATATAGTTACTTTTTAAGAATGTTTTATAAAAAGAATAAAAAAATGTTCAGTTTCTATAAATTTTTATTAACAAACCTAAATTTATTTAAATAAAAAACTTTTTATAAAAAATCATATAAATCATTATTATTTAATAGTAGAGAGAGACGAAAAACAAAAAAAAATTATTGAAGAAAGTTTGTGCAATTAATGGAGAGAGAAGCGGGAAAATTTGTCTCACAAAACCTTTATTTATTATAGAGTATATATATATATATATATAGTAGGGTTCAAATGCTAACCTCATTTTATAAGATAACCATGATAACCACATATACACTATTGGTTGAGTTGATCAATGGTTGATTTCATTTAATGACAAGTTTTTATTTATTAAAAGAAAAAATTAATTATATTTAATGCAAAAGGCTAGTTTTGGTAAAACAACATAATTTAATTTAGATAGTCATTAATTAGTTCACACTCTCTCTCCTATCATTTCAAATTTAATAACTAAAACCCATAATTAAATTAAAACAAAAAAGATTCAATAATTTTTTTTTAGTTTTACATTACAATCATATAAAAAAAATATACTAGAACATAAATTTCTTGTCAAATTTTATTACATATACATACCAACCGGAGTAAATTACACGAATAGTCCCTGTGGTTTACCCAAATTTTGGATTTGGTTCCTAGGTTTGAGAAACTACATAGACAGTCCCAAACTTTGCACGCGTGTTACACAGACAGTCCCCAACTTGGATGGACGTTAGTTTGCTCCGTTAAATACTCTCACGTGCAATCCACTTGAGGGTATATTTGTCTTTTCGCACCTATTGTTTATAAATGGACATGATGGGGTATTTAGGGTTTTATAAACAATAGGTGCGAAAAGACAAAAATACCCTCATGTGGATTGCACGTAAGGGTATTTAACGGAGCAAATTAACGTCCGTCCAAGTTAGGAACTGTCTGTGTAACATGCGTGCAAAGTTTGGGACTGCCTATGTAGTTTCTCAAACCTAGAGACCAAATCCAAAAATTTGGGTAAACCACAGGGACTATCCGTGTAATTTACTCTACCAACTGTGTTACATATACGTACCACACTCTCTTTCCTACAATTTCAAACTTAATAACTAAAAACCAATAAAAATTACTTTAAAGCCAAAAAGATCAATAAAATTTTTTAGTTTTACATTACAATTATACAAAAAAAAATGCTAGAACAAAAAATTCAAGTCAAAGTTTATTACATATACATACCAACGGTGTTAAATATACGTACCAATTGTGTTAAATATACGTACCAACCGTGTTACATATACGTACCACCCGTCTAAATTTTTCACTAGGTTCCATGTTACTCCTTGTAGGAAGTGGTGTTGATTTGCTGCTTGTAAAAGAAAGCACACAACTTTATACCAATAATACGCAGAATATATAAAGTTCTCAAAGAAATTACACACAACACTAAAAACTTTATCGGAATAATACGCAGAAGGTATAAATTTCTCGAAGAAATTACACACAATACCAAAAACGCCCGGAGATGACTTTACCACAACCACCACCTAAACTTATAAAAAAAAGAGCCGAAGAGAATAAGATAATTAGCTTTTGTTGTTTAAATGAGGAAAAATGGTGAAATTGACTTTTTTTTAATGAGGAAAAGTGGTCAACAAAATAAATAAATTACAATTGACTTTTTTGTGTTAGGAAAGAGAATAAGAAAATTAATGAACTTTAAATTAAAACACATAAATACCTAAAACAAAATTTACATGTTTACTCAAATACCCTTTTAATAATTAGAAAAATAAATAAATTATAAATTATGTGATTGATTGGATTGTGATTATCATGGTTATCATCTAAAAATATTGTTAGCATTTGAACCCAACCATATATATATATATATATATATATATATATATATATATATATGGATCAATTGTAAACCATGTTTTCATGTGTAAACCAATAAACTCAATAAGAAAAAGACACGTATTAGTTTTTTTTCTTTATTTAAAAGGGTATTTTGGTAAAATGAAACCTTCCCCGCCTCTTTTTAATAATAAAAATTCCACCAATTCAATTTCCCCCTCATGTTTTTAAACATTCATAACTTTTTAATAAAACATTATTTTTTTATAAAAATTACACCATTAAATAGAGCTTTTTTTATCTTCAATTCGAATATAGTCTTGCAAATTTTTTTTAATTTTTTTTAACGTCAGTTATTACATGTATGTAACGAACAATTACATGCATGTAAATATAAACATAAACATAATTACTTTTCTTTAAAAAAATTTAAATATTAGATAGTGATTTTTAGTTTTCTAACTAGTAATTTTTAGTTTTCTAATTAGTAATTTTAATTCGATTTTTAGTTGAAAACCACAATGGTGATTCTTAGTTTTCTAATTAGTTTTCTTTTAAAAAATTATACAAATTTGTTAATTTTTTTAAACATATATGTAATTTTTTATATTATATAAAATAAAAAATTACATATGTGTAATATAATATTACACATATGTAATATCATATTACATATATGTAATATTTTATTGTTACATATATGTAGTATCACATTACATATATAGTATCATATTACATATATGTATTGGAACAAAACAAAATAAAAAACATCAAGACAAAAAACGCCATTGAATAAAGTCGTTTATGTATTAATATTTACGTGATTCTTATAATTATCTATTTAAAGTTTATTTTGTATTGGATGAGCGTTATCTTTATTTTTATTTTTTTGGTTAATAAAAATCTACATAGTTTATTTAAAAGGTATAAGATTTTTAAATTATTACGTAGAATGAAACTTCAATTTAAATAAAAAAACTAGATCAAAAATATAAATACGACGATAATTGATCTCGTGGTTCAGGGTTTTTGGATGAACAATATCATGTATATTCATAATACGTGTAAAAAAAGCTGGATCAAAAATATAAATAGAACAATAACTGATCTCGTGGCACTGGAGGCCCCTGAAACAATTATGTGATTCTCTATTTATAAGGTATTGAGATTTTTAAATTATTATGTATAATGAACTTTAAATTTAAATATCGAATACTTAAAAAAAATTTGGATAAAAAATATAAATAAAACAACAATTGATCTTGTGATTCAGGGTTTTTGGATGAACAATATCATTTATGTTCATATTACTTATACAACAATAAAAAATATTATATAGTAAAACTATACTCGTATTAAAGATAATAAAGCGCTATATGTTATGTTGTAGTTTTTTTTTTCATAAAAATGATATTGTATAAAAAGCTATTTGTGTTCTAAAAAATAGGGGAGTTTTTGAAAAATAGAGGAAAAGTTTGAACACTTACATGTATGTTTATATTACATATATGTAATAAAAAACCTTAAAAAAATAAAAAAAATTTGAGACTATAACCGAATTAAAGATAAAAAAATGCTCGTTTTTATGGTATATTTTATTTAAAAAAAATAACAATGTATAAAAAAGTTGTTAAAGTCTAAAGAAAAAGGGGAGAATTAGTTTTGAAAAAATTAATTAAAAAATTGATAGTCACAATAACTCTTATACCCCCTAAACAATCTCAGCCACTCATTTTTAAAATAAAAAAAATCAAAATTAATCGCATCCACTAATTATTATATGTTAAATTAATTTAATGGCTCAAAATTGGTTTTTTGGTTTACACAATAAAATTGGGTTTACATAAGATCCTTTTCCTATATATATATATATATATATATATATATATATATATATATATATATACACACACACACACTAGGTTAGAATCTCGTGTATTACACGGGGTGAGTAAATGTAATTTTATATAGACAGTGTATTACACGTATTAAATAAACCTGTGTATTACACGGGTTGAATAAAATATAATGCAATTTATTAACGCATACACCCGTCAAAATATGTATTTAAAAAGATGTACTTTAACGTGACAGTTATAAATTCTATTAAGTTAAATTTTAAAATATTTTTTTAGTAGTTATTAATTTTTTATGTAATTAATAAATATTAATTCATATTAAATTCATTTAGTGAATGATATAATCTATACTCTATAATAAATAAAGGTTTTAGTTAAACAAATTTTCCCGCCTCTCTTTCCTATTAATTACACAACTTTTCTTTAACTGTTTTTTAATAAATTTTTGTTTTTCACCTCTCTCTCCTATTAAATAATAATGGTTTCTATATTTTTTTTATAAACGTTTTTTATTTAAAAAAATTACAGGTTTGTCCATAAAATATTTTTACAAACTAAACATTTATTTCATTCTTTTTATAAAACATTTTAAAAAAGTAACTATATGACGTTTCTAAAATTTGTATTAAAAAACTATGTAATATGTCTTAAATATCTAATATGTAAATATTTATTTTTAAGTATATAACATTGCATTTATTCAACTCGTGTAATACACGGGGTTTCTAACCTAGTAACTATATATAATTATGTAATAAATATCCATAATTATATTTATATTAAATATTTAAAATATATTCTTTTAATATATTTATTTAATAGGAGAAAAAGTCGGGAAAAACATATTGAGTATACACCGAAAAGTGTCACGTGTCCACTAGTTTAGTTATTTATTAGGTAGTATACACATATAGTAATTTCATATATCACTCTTTAACATATATAAATTATATATATATAGTCAGCACAAAATTTAATTGATATATATCTCTTTTCTTAAACTAAAAAAATAAATTAGAGAGTGACTATTTTATCATTTTTTTACTAAAACTTTGAATTTACCTATTTTTAAGTAGTTTTTTTTTGCCTTTTTTCGTTTCTTTTCCTTTATTTATAGGTTTTTACTTTATTTTTTCCCGATAATCACCAAAATAAGTGCTAACCTTTTTTACTTTCCCTTTTTTTTTTGACATTCACCAAAATGTACACAACGAGTGCCAAATTTTTAACCCATCATGTACCAAAAAATCATACCAAAAAACAATCTCCAATAATCAATGTAACAAAAGGACATTTTTATCATAATGTGTAATTTTTGTAAAAGAAGAGAATATATGTAATTTAAGTTTTGGGTTAGGTATATATATAATTAGGGTTTAAAATAAGGGGATATATGTAATTCCCCTTATTAGTTATGGTTTATTGTAATTTTCTTTATCATAATTAGAAGGTATGGTGTGATTATAATTTTTTTTATAAGTATATTCTGATTGTATTCGTGTATCTGATTTGATTAATAATACATAATACCTTACACGTTCATAAAACTGAAGTTGACGATGATCACAAAATGATACAAAGTTTATGATATTCGACCATTTTTTATGAAAAACTGATGAATGTTTTTACATTGAGATGTTGCCAGAAGGATCCCCTCCAACAGCATTGAAGTTATTGAATACTGGAAATGCTGTATTAGTAAATGTTGGATCTGGAAGCATATTATGGCAAAGCTTTGAAACTCCAACCGATACATTTCTTCCTGGGATGAAAATGGACACAAACATGACTTTAATATCATGGAAAAGTATAACTGATCCAGGACCTGGAAGCTTCCAGTTTCAGCAAGATCAAGGTACAACCCAGTATTCTATTTTGAATGGGTCAACAAAGTTTCTTTGGAAAAGTGGGAAGATGTCATCTAACAGCTTTGATGATAACCAAATTTTCCCTAAGGCAATCAACTTGCTCTCAAACATCACCACACAAACACAAAATATCATCATCCCGATTAAACCGAATCATACAGGATCTTGGAATAGGACAAGCTCTTCCAAAACTTACACGGTGGTCGACCCTAATTCAAGGTTGGTAATGGTTCATTCAGGGAAGCTGCAATATCTTACTTGGTCTAAAGTAAATAGCCAATGGGATATAGAATGGGAGGAACCAAAATATGATTGTAGCTCTTATAGGGTGTGCGGGCCATTTGGGATGTGCAGGCGAAATAATGACTCATTGTGTAGTTGTCTGCATGGATTTGAACCTAAGTCACTAGATGATCCTACGAATGGATGCAAGAGAACTTCTGAAATCTGTGAGAAAAGTACTATTAAGGACACATTCATAAACATAACTATGATTAGTATGGATGATCCAACTCTACCCTTCTTTGTAACGAATAATGAATCAGAGTGCATAACGGAATGCCTCAAAGACTGTGTTTGCCTGGCTTATGCTTATCGTTCTCAAAACGAGGGAGAGATACGGGACCCAAGTCGTAAGAATACACAAGGTTGTTGGTTCTGGGATGCAGAACCAAATAATCTTAAAGGGGAGGGTACACATAACATTTCCTTTCGTGTTTCGAATTCTGTTACTTCAAAAGGTATGTTTTCTTGCATGTCACTGAGGCTATAACTCTTTAATGTCAAAACCACTTTCAAGATTTTTCTTTTATAATTGGGTTGTTGATTGGTAATTTTACTAACTTCATGTTCTTGTGTACATATATGTTCTACATAAACTAGATTTTCCTCATTTTTGTACCTAGAACCTAGCATCGATGCACCATCAGAGAAACCGAAGACTGAAAGAAAATCATCATCCTCAAAACGAGTCCTTGTAATTTCTATTGTTGCTTCAGCTATGGCGTTTTCACTATTTTGCGGCATTAGCTATATCTCTTATAAACGTTTAGCGAACAGAAGAAGTAAGTCTTTATGTATACCGAAGCCGCAAACATTTTCTTTCATTTGAGTTTGTCATTTTAAGCCCTCTCTATAAGTTCTCATTTCAAACATACAAAGTGAACCAAATCTTACGCATTGCCTTTTGTCGCGCAGACAAGAACCAAAAGAACATAGAATTCATGTCTGGTAATACGCAGACACATATCAATGAGTTGCTTCATCTTGATCACTCTAAAGAAGAAGACAGAGAAGGCATCGATGTGCCATATTTTGAGCTGGAAAACATAATAGCTGCTACTGACGACTTCTCGGAGGAAAATCGGTTGGGACAAGGTGGTTTTGGGCCTGTCTACAAGGTAACAAAGAAGGTTTTGTAAGTTATATTTTTTCTATAAAAGGTAGTAACTAAAGTAGTATGAATATTTGATCAGGGTAAGCTTACTGGAGGCCAAGAAATTGCAGTGAAGAGGTTGTCGAGCCTCACTGGGCAAGGCTTGCAAGAGTTCAAAACCGAGGTTACGCTAATTGCAAAACTTCAACACAGAAATTTGGTTAGACTACTGGGATATTGCATCAGGGGAGAAGAGAAAATGCTACTTTATGAGTACATGCCAAATAGAAGCTTAGATCTATTCATTTTCGGTTAGTTTTCTTGCTTATATGTGTAGAAATACACACTTGTTTGTGCATGCTACACAAAATCATTAAGAAGTGAAGTTTATTACTTTATTTTTGGAAGATCGAACACTTTGTGCATCATTGGACTGGGAAATGAGGTTCAATATCATTATGGGAATTGCTAGAGGCCTTAACTATCTTCATCATGATTCTCGGTTGAGGATTATTCATAGGGATTTGAAGACGAGCAACATTTTGCTAGACGAGGATATGAATCCAAAAATTTCAGATTTTGGTTTGGCCAAGATAGTTAAAGGAAGAGACATGGAAGCCATCACCAACAGAGTTGTCGGAACCTTGTAAGTTCGGACTCCCTTTTCTTAAAGAAGAGCCAAACATGACTATGGAAACAATCACGTGTTCTCTAACAACATTTTGTGTGTTTCTCAGTGGTTACATGTCTCCAGAGTACGCACTTAATGGTATGTTCTCTATTAAATCTGATGTTTTTAGCTTCGGAGTGGTATTGCTAGAGATCGTAAGCGGGAAAAGAAACACTGGATTCTATCAATCCCAAAAGACTATAAGTCTTTTGGCACATGTAAGTTATCTAAGAACTTTATAGTTGTACATTACTACATTGTTTACTTTTTATTATATGTCTAAAAATATCACAGGCTTGGAGCTTATGGATAGAAGACAAACCATTTGAGTTGCTAGATCAAATACTAATGGAATCATACAATTCAAATGAGGTCTTAAAGTGTATAAATGTCGGACTCCTGTGTGTACAAGGAGACCCTGATGATCGTCCTACCATGACAAATGCGATTATGATGCTTGGAGGTGATATGGCCACCCTCCCAAATCCAAAAGAACCCGCGTTCATTCCAAGAAGAGACCAAGCTATTTCCTCTTCTTCTAGTTCGTCTAAACTGGATTCACAAACTAAAAACATGTTTACGATCACAGAGGTAGTCGGACGCTAACGAGGCCTTTATTTTGACTATGGTTTCTCTTAAAATTCTCATTATTGAATTCAATATTCTTTAGAGATACTTAACAATGGTTTTTGTGTGATAAAGTTTGTTATTAAGTATGAAATAAAGTGTGTATAAAATACACCAATCGATGCTTTAATTTAACTAATGCTTATGGAGAAAATTTTCAGTTATTGAGTGAAACAAACGTTGTGCCTTAGATGATGATGTTGGATCTCTCTCTCTCTCTCTAAACACTCGTTTTGTTAGATATTGTTTGATCCTTTCTTGAATCTTGATATATTTGAGGTGAAAAATATAGCATTTAGTTGATAATTTAAATAATGTTGGATATCTTGTTAGATAGTGTTGAATTGATATGTTAAACTATTGCTATATGAAAGAAGTTGTTTGATTAGTGAGTGAACAATCATAACACACTTGAAAATGTTGGATATCTTGTTGGATTTTGTTATATATTGGGTGAACAAGGTTATTGCAACTTTGGTATTATTTTAGGTAATGAATGTATGTAAATTAATAAAAGGATTTCTTTTAACAAACGCCAATACATTATTATTAATACTCTTAAACGGAAATGCATCGACAACACCTTCCCCTCAACTTTATAAACTTGGCAAAAATGACCCCTTAGGTTTCACACATCCCTCTCAACTTTGTAACCTGGCAAAACTGACCCCTCAAGTTTATAAAGTTTCGATTCTACTCACTATAATATATATAATCTGATTTTTTTCTCATTGACTTACGTTTGTTAATTAAAAAAAAATTTATGGTTGTGTTTAATATTTTTTCTTGGCATTCCGGTATAAAATTTGTCATACTCAATTACAAGTGTCGGTACTCTTAGCCATCGAACCCACAACACCCCCTCAACTTTGTAAAATGTCAAAACTTGGTGGGTTTCTTCACCGCCACGCCACGTGTCACTTCCATGTTGGTCCGTTATAATTTTCTTTGGTTTTTTTCGCAACATGATTTTTATACGTTTTTCTGTGTGCTTAGCCACGTTAATGTCACTAAATCAATCGTTTAAATTTTCTAAAAAAATATGCCCAGCTCCCACCGGGGAGCGCGGGGCTAACCCGAGTCACCGTAACTTCATACGTTTCTTACTTAACCATGTTTCTTTTTTTGCTTAGTCACGTTAATCTCACCGCCTCAATCGTTTAAGATCCACCTCCCGTCATGAAATGAGGGGACTAGTTTTCTCGTTATTGTTTATTTTTCAAAAAATAGGGCATGATTGTATGATAATAACATTGATCTAGAATACAAAAAAGGATTCTATGTTATAAGTCTTTATTATTATAAATACACAACAACAATAGTAGAAGGATAGTGAAAATGGGGAGTGGATCATATAAACCATAAACTCGAAACCCAAACATTATGATCGATACAAGTCATTAACGTAAAAACTTTGCGAATCTTAGTTGATAATGTTTGGTATTGTTGGATCGGTGTTTAGAAACCGTTTGGTTATATTTTTATTTGTAACATCCCAAAGTTTTGTAAAATATATTTCGAATACTTTATTCCATATCAGATTATGTTTGGTATTGTTGGATCGGTGTTTAGAAACCATTTGCTTTTTGAAGTTGTCGATGCATAATCCGACTGTGACATCGATCGTGGGCTTACTGTCCACATGGATTTGTTGAGTTGTCACCAAGTTGTGTACAGTTGATTCACATTTCAACCGTGAATCCGTCATCCATTTTGTCTTCTTTTGTTCTTGCATTTGATTGTATTTCATTATAGGAGACATATGTTATTAACATATATGTATCTTAGGGTAACATTTGACCTATATGTTTACATTTTTACATCATCAAAATAGGTAATATACACTTATGCATGCATGCATGCACCGATAGACATTACAAGCAATTCTCAACTAATTGTCAGATATTAAGAGCTTTAATAATGGATCATCAACAAACCACCAAACAACCATCAGATCTACATGTACAAAAATAGACAATAAACTATCTTATATATATTACTAGTGTAGCTCCTCCCTTAGTTACTACTAATGATACCAAAAATGGGGAGACGTTACTAGAAAGCTCAAGGAAGGCATATGCACATGAAATTGCAAAGAAAGAAGATATATAAAAAAAGAAGCCAAAAGCGATGGACAACGAAATGTAGAACCAAAATTGGACATAAGGTTGATGATTGTTACATCGCTAATTCAGAACAAGGCTCTGATACCACTTGAGATGATCATGTAAGTGATAGTTCTACAAACTTAATTGATTGTTTTAGAGCATGTGGCCGAAAGATAATGAATCATCTAAGTTGTTTCTACTGATGTTGTCTTCCTACCAAATAACAAGTTACAGCTAAGTTACTTGTCTTCGGCAAGAATAACTATTATCTTCGGCAAGAATTCATGTCTTCGGTATTAACTCTGCCCAGTGGCGGATCCAGGAATTTTTTTCAGGGGGTTCACTGTTTTTAGATGATCCAATTTCATAGGGCCGGACATAAAATTTTTCGGTTCGGTTCGATTGGTCGGGTCGGGTCGGGTCGGGCAGGGGCGGCTCAACCATTTTTGGAGGCCTAAAACGAAGAAAAAAACATGAAAATTATGCTTAAAATGTTCACAAAATCAACTAATTTGTATTTAAGAGTCATCTACTCATTTGTTTCTATCAATTTTTTACCTCTAATCATATGAATGCTCAAGAACACACATTTAGTTTAAGAAAGAGTTCTTAGTTTTATAGCTTCACAACCGGATCAAGCGAGCTGCAGTGGGCCGTGGGGTGGGCAGCGTCGTCAGGGGGTTCACCCTATAATATTTTAGGGGGTTCACCCCAGTTTTTTTACCTACCGTTACACTAAAATTTCGAAACTCGGGGGGTTCCTGTGCACCCCCCGCTTCACTATTACATCCGCCCCTGACTCTGCCCATTTGATTAGTAGCAGTTTGTTCTCCCGGTACTAACTCATGGCATCCGTAGTAACATTTGTTCACTCAGCAACATCTTCATGTCAACATTAACCTTCACCTTCAATAGTAACTTCCATCAGTGCAAGTTAGTTAGGGTTTCAGTTGCAACTCAATCCCATTTAATCCCAACAGAATCTTTGAGCAAAACACTGATATTTTAAGTGTTTATACGTTTAATTTTGATTGATCAACTGATTTTCTGAGACCAAAATATGAGAATCCAAGTTTTCAATACCAATTTAGTAAGAATCGTAACTCTCAACCCCAATTAGTTTACTCTAAAGTCTAAATAAAAGATACACTACAAAAAAAAGCCATTCAGTGGCATACAAAAAGTGTCACAAAAAACCAAAAAAGTGTCACTAAAGACCCTTGTAAGAATGAACGACACACAAAAAAAGTGCCGCTAGAAGCGCTAACACTAAGTCCATTTAGTGGCACTTTTTTGTCTGTCACTACAAACTTTTAGGCTTTTAGTGACACAATTTTTTTTTGCCACTATATTATAAAAAGGCTTTTGTGACACAAATTTTATGTCGGTAAAAACTATTTCTTATTAAATACACATACTACATTTAGTGTCACATAATATTTGCCACAAAAACTATATTCATCGTTTAATACATATATACATATAAACATATATATATACACACACACACGGTAACACCCTTAATTGAAAAACCAATTAATAAAACATTTAAACGCACACGGAAGCTTTTGTCCCAGAATTTTTTTTTACCTTCTCGCGTACCGCGAGATCCTGGTACGCGAGGGAGTTCAGAAAATCCTGACCGAGAGCTAGGTTTCTCGCGTACCGCGAGAGAAACCTTCCTGGCTCTCGCGTACCGCGGGGGACCTGAGTAAACAGAAAGTTTACTCAGTTTGCCCAGTTCCAACACTTAGCCATTTTTCACCATTTTTCAATTCCACATGACACCAAAATTTACCAATGCATGAGTTTTAGTTCAAAAACATATCTACCACATATATAAACTCCAAAATAAAGTTCATGTGTCGAATTACACCACAGTTAACGGATTTTCCTTTAAATCCCAAAACACCCAAAAATGCATACGAGAACCCTCCACGCCTTGGACTTGACTTTGACCTACATCGGAGCTTTCCCTACATAACCACATAAACATTTCACCGTTAGTAATGACGATAAAAACATTCAACAAGTATTTACACTTGTTTTCACCCCTTTCACCCATTTGACCCGTTTGCACCCATTTGGTCAATTAAGGTTATTAACACTTGCATTTTCACAACAAGTCTCATTCTTTTCATATTACATTCATTTACCACCACCCATTCACCCATTTGAAGTATTCCACACTTCTAATTAGGTTCACGACCTCTTGGTGCGAGTACCACAACTCTTCTTACCCACTTTTGGAGTATTTGACTCCAAGTCCACCCTTTGAAGTATTCCGTACTTCTTATTGGGTTTACTACATCTTGGTGCGAGTACCACAACTCGTCTTACCCGTACTTGGAGTATTTGACTCCAAGTCCACCATTTGAAGTATTCCGCACTTCTTATTGGGTTTACTACATCTTGGTGCGAGTACCACAATTCTTCTTACCCGCTTTTGCAGTATTTGACTCCAAGTCCGCCCTTTGAAGTATTCCGCACTTCTTATTGGGTTTACTACCTCTTGGTGCGAGTACCACAACTCGTCTTACCCGCACTTGGAGTATTTAACCCCAAGTCCACCATTTGAAGTATTCCGCACTTCTTATTGGGTTTACTACCTCTTGGTGCGAGTACCACAACTCGTCTTACCCGTACTTAGAGTATTTGACTCCAAGTCCACCCTTTGAAGTATTCCGCACTTCTTATTGGGTTTACTACCTCTTGGTGCGAGTACCACAACTCGTCTTACCCGCACTTGGAGTATTTGACTCCAAGTCCACCTTTTGAAGTATTCCACACTTAATCCACCATTTCTCCAAATTATCACATTTTGTTTGACTATATACCACATAAGTAAATTACACCAAATTCACCACATTTACATATTAGATTGACCATTTACCACATAAGTCAATTTCAGCACATTTACATATTAGATTGACTATTTTCCACATAAATCAATTACATCAAATTCACTATATTTACATATTAGATTGACTATTTTCCACATAAGTCAATTACATCAAATTCACTACATTTACATATTAGATTGACTATTTACCACATAAGTCATTTACATCAATATCACCATATTCACATTTTAGTTTGACTATTTACCACATAAGTCTTTTACACCAATATCACCACATTCACATATTAGTTTGACTATTTACCACATAAGTCAATTTCACAAATTCCATCATATTAGTTTGATCTTCTACCACTAAAGTCAAATTAATACAATTCCAAACATACTACTTTCAAGCAATAGCCATACACATTCATTTCCACTTATAGTATGCATACATATCACATACACCACACATTTATCAACATTACTAAGTAAGTGCAAAGACACTTACCTTTTGAGTTGGAAGATCCTGTGCCTCCTCCTCGGTTCACAATTTGATTACCTAAACATATACACCTAGTTTAGTAATCAAACATTCATCACCAACACAAAATAATTGAGTCCACAACTCAATTTTCATTTCCAACCCAAACTAACCCGTTTGGGTTATCCCCATAACCAAACACCATCTTTCAATACAAACTCATCCACTTGAGTTTCCTTTCCAATACCTTGACACTAATTCCTTATTCACTAACTTTTATTAGGTCAATTTGGTGTTTGTTCAAGTGTCTTATACCACCTAAACACTTAATCATTACTAATTCAACAATCTAGCATCATGATCCAAACACCCCCAAGTTTTCACCATATGAACCCTAACTTTTCAAAATCAAAATCAAAGGGTTTTAGGATGTTAATCACCACCCTTTACCTTTAGTTTAGCTAGATTATCCACCATCTAACACCAATTTATCACATGCATACATAATTTTTGGATTTCTACAAAACCCATCAACTAACACGTTCATGGTGAAATCAAATGGAAGATTTATCACTTACTTGATGTTAGGAAGATGTTGTGTGAGCCGAAACCTTCACAAATCCAAGCTCAATTGCACGATTTAGGCTTCAAAATCGTTTTCTCCTTTTCTCCTCTTGGAATGAACGACCCCAAACACCAAATGAGCTCAATTTTGACGTTCACTAGTCAAAATGGCAGAATTTTTCATTTACACTCTTGGCCCCTTAACTTTCATAACACTCAATTCATTCCAAAACTAGTTAAAAACTAGTATAACCCCATTACTAACTTGAAACCCACTTGTTTCAACTTATTTCTAAAATATTATTTTCACCATAATATTATTTAGAAATATTTATTTATTTGAAAACGAAACCCGGATTTTGGTTCGTTACAAATCACCTCCCCTTATTTGGGTTTCGTCCCTGAAACCCGACTTCACATAAAAAGGTTCGGATAATATTTGAGTATTTCTTCCTCGGTTTCCCAAGTCATTTCCGCTCCCTTCTTATGCTTCCACCTCACCAAACTTGGCTAATCTCTTTTTTTTTTTGCGTAAATGCTTCACCTTTCTATCCAAGATTGCCACCGGTTCCTCAACATAATTCAACTTTTCATCCAATTCAATATCATCCAATGGAACAAAAGTAGATTCATCCGCCAAACATTTTCACAAATGAGACACATGAAACGTGTTATGAAGTCTACTTAGTCCCTCCGGTAGCTCCAAACGATAAGCTACCGCACCCACCTTTGATATCACCTTAAACGGTCCGATGAAACGTGGACTTAATTTCCCCCGTTTGTATCACCCCTTTCCAAGGAGAGACTTTCAAAAGCATAAAGTCCCCCACTTGAAACTCAATCGCCTGCTTCCTATTATCCGCATAGGACTTTTGGCGATCTTGAGCCGCCTTCAAGCGTGCTCTTATTTGGTGAATACTATTAATAGTACTCTTGACCACCTCTTTACTACCAAGTTCCCGTTGACCAATTTCACCCCCAACACACGGGAGTTCGACACTTCCTCCCGTATAACGCCTTAAAGGAGGCATACCAATACTAGAATGGTTGCTATTGCTATAAGAAAATTCCGCCAACGGTAAATGGTCGTCCTAATTACCCCCAAAATGCAACGCACACGCTCGTAACATATCCTCGAGCGTTTGAATCGACCGCTCGCTTTGACCATCCGCCACCACATTTGCTTTACCCTCATTCAAGCTAGATTAACACTTAACTAGCATTAATTTAACTCAATTTCCTACTCCATTTCGCCTTCTACCAAAACCCACCAAGAACTCAACAATGGAAGTTTCAAAACTACCTCACCAATCCACCCATTGAGACTCAAGGTCTCAAGTTCATATCGCTTGGGATTTGAGGACCCCAACACCTATACATAACACCCCTCGAAGCTCGAGCCTTCAACTCAACCCCTTCTTAAACAAGAAAGCATGCGACTTCCTCAAGTAGGGATACATCAATTTCCTTACTTGAATCCTCTTTTACAACACTGGAAGAAAACCCCTATCCGCGACCCAAACACCCTAAGTACCTCTAATGAATTAATCATAAGTCATCCTTTGAGATCTAAGGATCTCAATCACCCCTTTGAAGTTCGAAGACTTCATTTTCAAACACCGATTATGAAGTCCAAAAGACTTCCAACATCATTTATGAAGTTCTAAGACTTCAACGACCTTTTATGTACACATTCCACCTATGTACATTTCACCCCTTTAAATACATATTTCACCTATGTATATTACCATTGGCGTACAATGTACATTTCAACATTCACCCCTTAACCATTAAATCTTTAACGGGCCCATAAGGATTTCTTCTGAATTCACCACCCCATCCAAAAATTGGATTTTCACCAAAACAAAAAAAAATTGACATACCCAACCGTTTCAAGGAAATACCTCTTCTTTCAGGGACTCCTCAAAAAGTTCACAACGACATTGAGTATAAACAACATTAGTTTGGAGATATAAACAACTATCTTCGATTAATCGACCACCTGTGAGCAGTTAATGCTCTACACACCTGAACCATAAAGTCCACAAACCGCGAGACCTTTGGTCAGTTTATCCTACCACCGACCTACAGTGCCAAAATGCACTCTTCCATTTTCCTTTTCCACTGAAAAGTTTATGTGCTTTAGAACAAAGCACACTGGTGCAATGACCCTTATCAAACACTCTTTCTCAACTGGAATACTAAGTATCCCTTTTATATCCCCCGGCTGATGTCGATGGCACAAGCCATGTATACACCAATTCGTACACCTCGTGCTTTGCTGTCTCTAATGAACACTGATCAACACGCTACCCCTCTGTCACACTTGACATCAATATGGTTACTAAGTAACCGAACACCTCTTTTACCATCGAAGGATTAGGATTCATGTGATTGCTTCGCCCACAACCTTCTGCATTTAAATCATAAAAACATCAACATTATAACACCCTTAATGTTAATGATCCCACTCCACTGTATAACGTCACTAGATAGCATCGGGAAACCCGATCTTTTTACACCTCTTCCACGATTCCAAGGTTTTGAGCGAGACCACGTCTAGTCATAAAACTTACCTGAAATCTTATTGACCACCACTATTATATGCTGTACATGAAGGAACTCTTCCACTATGCCATCCACCATGGCTTACAATCAATGGTATTTCAACGTCATCCCTTGAATCCCCCGATGCATGTGCCTTCACGCCCTTATGCCTTTCTCCGCACGAAGAATAATCCACCAAACCTCCGTCACGACCCGGAGTCGACTCATCGTGAGTAATACACCATCCACTAACCACGATGGATTGCTTCAAAAGCCAAAACCATCATAGTGATTCATCGTTAATTTATCAACTATTAACTCTCACCCCTTAACTCCTTTGGTTCGCACACCACGAACCTTCTTGTGAAAACAAGATTTTCCTTCCATTTCAGTTCACTAACAGTAGTTCTTTCCACTCTCTAGGCTTCACACAGTTCCTCCCAAGGATCACCTAAAGAGCCCTATCTTCCTTGAAGGAAAATCGACACATCATGATAGAAGGCTCTAGTCATCCTCCACTAGATAGATGCTTTTTATTTCTTCAAACCAAATCCACATTCCTCACCATTTCCGAGGCGATACACCTCTAGACTCTGTCACACCTGAGTCCTTAAGACGACTTTCGTCCACAATTTCTTCTACTTACACATGTGCCCCTCAGTCACACCCGTTCAATTTTAACTAAGTCGTTTCAAGGTTTGATTCCATGCCTACCACCCACCTGTGGTTAAGGATCGGGTCCACTTGCCCGTTATACTCCCTGGGCTCGATTACCATGAACTCTTTAAGAGTACAATCTTGTGGTTCCCTCTCCATTTCCTTTGACATCTCTTCGAAGGTAAGCTTAATAGCCCCACTCATTTCCTCCATCAACAAAGATGTGGCTTGCTCGAAAGCCTTGTCCACTTCTTCCTTTATCACTTCATGGATCCATGGATCCAACGGTTCCGTATTTTCATCATCTGTCATCTCTTAGCTGATTATTAGAACAGAAACACCTTAACACCCTTACACTTTCAATACCTTAGGGAAATCCGTCTTACATTCACTCTTATATGTATTAAGTTTGTGTGTATATATATATATATATACTAGTTTAGACCCCGTGTAATACACGGGGTGAAAAATATCAATACATAAATTTCTCAAATTTTATTTATGTATTTTATAGGTGTAAAAATATATTACTATAGGATAAAAAATAAAATTCAAAATATATAAAAAATAATATATAATTGGGTTTCGAAAATACGTCAATTACTATTTAATGTAATTTTACTTTCATTTATTATTTGATTGAAAATAAAAGTTAGATAATTAGATTTCAAATCTATACTATATAATAAATAAAGGTTTTACATGTCACGTGTCGGCTCCATATTCATTCTCACTATTTTTTTCCCGCCTCTCTCTCTTGTTTAATGTATTTCTATATTTTAATAATAATATATATTTAAAGAAAATATTAGTTATACCAATAAAAACACATTTATTTTAAATTATCCATTATTATAAGAAAACTATGAAATTTAATTATGTAACTTTTTTTTTAATTAAATAGTAAATGAAAGTCTACTTATATTAAATAGTAATTTATGTATTTTCAAAACTCTATTATATATTAATTTTTACATATTTTGAATTTGTTTTCTATCCTTAGTATATGTAATATATTTTACACATGTAAAATATATACATAAACATTTAAAGATTTTATGTATTGATATTTTTCACCCCGTGTGTAGACACGGGATCTAAACTAGTTTTTTTATAATAAAGGATCATTTAAAATAAATGTGTTTTATTAGTATAATTAGTAATTTATTAAAATATATGGTTGCATTTAATAAGAGATAGAAGCGGGAAAATAATGATGAGATTGAATATGGTGGCGACACGTGTCATAATAAAACCTTTATTTATTATATAGTATAGATATATATATCTACCTATATACATACATACATATATAATCACCTTCACCTAATCCTTGTAAATGTTCATTGTCATATGGTTATCATAAAGTCCCTTGCGCATTTCGTTTTATTAAACATATTGGTCAGACATGTTAATGGATTTTCCCTTAAATCCCAAAACACCCAAAAATGCATACGAGAACCCTCCACGTCTTAGACTTGACTTTGACCTACATCGGAGCTTTCCCTACATAACCACATAAATATATCACCGTTAGTAATGCCGATAAACACATTCAACAAGTGTTTACACTTGTTTTCACCCATTTGACCCGTTTGATCAATTAAGGTTCTTAACACTTGCATTTCCACTACAAGTCTCATTATTTTCATATTACATTCATTTACCACCACCCATTCACTCATTTGAAGTATTCCACACTTCTAATTAGGTTCACGACCTCTTGGTGCGAGTACCACAACTCGTCTTACTCGCACTTAGAGTATTTGACTCCAAGTCCACCCTTTGAAGTATTCCACACTTCTTATTGGGTTTACAACCTCTTGGTGCGAGTACCACAACTCGTCTTACCCGCACTTGGAGTATTTGACTCCAAGTCTACCATTTGAAGTATTCCGCACTTCTTACTGGGTTTACTACCTCTTGGTGCGAGTACCACAACTCGTCTTACCCGCACTTGGAGTATTTAACCCCAAGTCCACCATTTGAAGTATTCCGCACTACTTATTGGGTTTACTACCTCTTGGTGCGAGTACCACAACTCGTCTTACCCGTACTTGGAGTATTTGACTCCAAGTCCACCCTTTGAAGTATTCCGCACTTCTTATTGGGTTTACTACCTCTTGGTGCGAGTACCACAGCTCGTCTTACCCGCACTTGGAGTATTTGACTCCAAGTCCACCTTTTGAAGTATTCCACACTTAATCCACCATTTCTCCAAATTATCACATTTTGTTTGACTATATACCACATAAGTAAATTACACCAAATTCACCACATTTACATATTAGATTGACCATTTACCACATAAGTCAATTTCAGCACATTTACATATTAGATTGACTATTTTCCACATAAATCAATTACATCAAATTCACTATATTTACATATTAGATTGACTATTTTCCACATAAGTCAATTACATCAAATTCACTACATTTACATATTAGATTGACTATTTACCACATAAGTCATTTACATCAATATCACCATATTCACATTTTAGTTTGACTATTTACCACATAAGTCTTTTACACCAATATCACCACATTCACATATTAGTTTGACTATTTACCACATAAGTCAATTTCACAAATTCCATCATATTAGTTTGATCTTCTACCACTAAAGTCAAATTAATACAATTCCAAACATACTACTTTCAAGCAATAGCCATACACATTCATTTCCACTTATAGTATGCATACATATCACATCCGCCACACATTTATCAACATTATTAAGTAAGTGCAAAGACACTTACCTTTTGAGTTGGAAGATCCTGTGCCTCCTCCTCGGTTCACAATTTGATTACCTAAACATATACACCTAGTTTAGTAATCAAACATTCATCACCAACACAAAATAATTGAGTCCACAACTCAATTTTCATTTCCAACCCAAACTAACCCGTTTGGGTTATCCCCATAACCAAACACCATCTTTCAATACAAACTCATCCACTTGAGTTTCCTTTCCAATACCTTGACACTAATTCCTTATTCACTAACTTTTATTAGGTCAATTTGGTGTTTGTTCAAGTGTCTTATACCACCTAAACACTTAATCATTACTAATTCAACAATCTAGCATCATGATCCAAACACCCCCAAGTTTTCACCATATGAACCCTAACTTTTCAAAATCAAAATCAAAATCAAATGGTTTTAGGATGTTAATCACCACCCTTTACCTTTAGTTTAGCTAGATTATCCACCATCTAACACCAATTTATCACATGCATACATAATTTTTGGATTTCTACAAAACCCATCAACTAACACGTTCATGGTGAAATCAAATGGAAGATTTATCACTTACTTGATGTTAGAAAGATGTTGTGTGAGCCAAAACCTTCACAAATCCAAGCTCAATTGCACGATTTAGGCTTCCAAATCGTTTTCTCCTTTTCTTCCCTTGGAATGAACGACCCCAAACACCAAATGAGCTCAATTTTGACTTTCACTAGTCAAAATGGCAGAATTTACCATTTACACTTTTGGCCCCTCAACTTTCATAACACCCAATTCATTCCAAAACTAGTTAAAAACTAGTATAACCCCATTACTAACTTGAAACCCATTTGTTTTAACTTATTTCTAAAATATTATTTAGAAATATTTATTTATTTGAAAACGAAACCCGGATTTTGGTTCGTTACACACACACATATACATGTATAAATAATAAATATATACACACACACACACACACACACACACATATATATATATATATATATATATAAGTAACTTAAAAACACAAGTAAGACAAATGAAAAATGCATTTCATTCAAAATAAACATGAACCAAGATCTTACTCAATACTATTCGAATATCATGATAATCAAGTCAACAATATCCATTTTCTAAGAGTGCTAGTTTATGCTACTAATATTAAAATCACTACACGACAGAGCTAATAATAGACCATTACAAGAAGTCATGTCAATTATCATCTTCTTCCTGTAAAATCCTAACAAAAACAATAATCACTATAAGATTACAATCACGAAACCATAAGAAGTGCTAAATGAACATTCAAACTTCAATTTCCCTTTGTTCTTGTGTTTCTTATGTCCTAAAGGAAGTGCTAAAAAGATTTATAAAACTATAAGGATGAGTTGGGAACTAAAGGTAAGAGGAACCAAAAAGTAATTACCGTTATTATGACTTCTTGAAGGTGATAATTGGTTAACCGATGAAGAGTTGTTAGGGACCTAAAAAAAATACCAGGGACCTAAAACATATTAATGAAAACAAATGTTAATATATAGATATGTAATTATATGAGAACAATAAGCATTTAAGTACCTGTATGTTCATATTGCTAAGAACTGTAGACAAGTTTGCATTGGGGATATGTTCTTGGATGATATTCAACATAACATTGACAACACTCTTTAGCTGATTAATAGTTTGTGAATCCGTCGAAGAATCACCATTACTTTTTGCAGCCGGCATCCTTCCAACTAATCGAACATACCCCCTTTTCTCTAGACCTTTAACTTTTGAGTAGTCATCATTTGTAAAATCATCTAGATCTCTAGGTGTGCTTGTAGAATCACTTGCAATAGCTTTTAATGAAGCCTAAATACATAATAAAAGAGGTAATCTTAAAAAAAATAATATAATAACTGCCTGATAGTTGAAAAACACACAACACCCATAGTCCTACACACCCTTAAGGCCTCAAAGAGCCCATGTTCTTTTGTAACTTACCTCATTAAGAAGGGCTACTTACTAAATCAATTAGGAGTTGACTGATTGATTAACTATTGATCTAAGTGCGGTTCTACACAGTTCATGCAATTCTGCACATTTCTACAAAGACCATTCAACTTAAATTTGCTTGGCACACATTCAACAACATTTCTACAGAGGTTTGACAACAATTATGCAGTGTTATAACTGCAATTCTGCACTATTTTAGACAACACAATTTTGCCCATTTTTGAACAGAAAATCTGCACTCTTTTTAATAATTCTGCATATTTTTAACAACAATTTTACATTGTTCTAATAGCAATTCTGCACTCTTTTTTACAACAATTCTGCACCGTTTTGAACAGCAATTATTATAACTTAAAGCAGTTTTTGGCCCATTCTAACCTGACCAGTTTTTGGCCCCCAATAACGAAAAATCCTAGATCCGCCAACTGTGCATCATAATAATTTCTGATATAAAATCATTCATTGTATACTGTGACCATGACCAATATTAATAATATCTTTTCATAAAAAAGCAGAGTTTTTGTTTTTGTTTTTAAAAAACCACAGCTACACAAGTCAAGTTGGTTTCGCTTCCAGGAAATACTAGTGTCAATTGGTGCAATCAGGGCTATGAATCCATGGTCCCCAAGTAAGCCAACCATACCCTTGTTGATTTTGAGTGGTCTATTACTTTAGGAGCTATTAACATGATATTCCCTTAGGTTTTATGTTGATATTACTGTGTTAATATATATATATATATATATATATATATATATATATATATATATATATATATATATATATATATATATATATATATCTGAACATTTAAAATAGATAAAAATATTACCACAATTTCAGCAGCTTTATCATCAACAATACTTCCATCTTTACGGGTGCGAGTTGTTGCATACATTTCTGCCCGTGTTGGGTATACATCATTATTCTTCGTTGCCTATAATTTATGTTTGATGGTGAGTAAAGAAAATAAAAATCAAAACAAAAAGCGAATATAGGTTTTAAATATTTCTAATTAGATTTATTTTTTAGTTGGCTTGATAATCATTGTTGTACTCTAGTCGCTTGATAACCTCCAAATTTACAATTGCTGTTTGTGATAGACATAAAATTATGTATCTTTATTATATATTAAGATCAAGATTCAGATTACAGATACACACACACACACATATATATATATATAGGGGAGGGTTCCAGAGAAAACCACAAGTTAGGCGAAAACCAAGAAAACCACTAAAAAAACCAATTTTACCCAATCATATAATAATTTTTATTTTTTGTTTAAGTTTATTTTTATTTATTTATAAGAGTATCAATGAAATATTAAACATTTTTACCAAAAAACATTTTTACACATAGTGTTACGTATACGTAAACATAAAACAAAAAAATTGCGGTTAGGTATACGTAAATCAAAAAAATTGTTTTTGGATACGTATACGTAAATAAAAAAATTGCCTAAAATGATGTGGTTTTCTTGGTTTTCGCCTAACTTTGTGGTTTTCTCTTGATCCCTCCCCTATATATATATATATATATATATATATATATATATATATATATATATTAGCCGATTACATATATTGAATAATGGTATGTTATCGGATTCTTATAATTTTCTTTTGTTAAATGAAAACCTCATCTATTTTGTGAAATTGAATAATACCAATTCATGAGCAAGTCTAGCAAACGATTTTGTCCCGGTTACATGAGGCTCTTTCATCTTCGAGCTCGATCTTTTTACAGCACATGTACTCTATGGTAAACGGTAAATTAATACATAGATAGGACTTATTTGATCTAGTTCCATAATTTTATATATATATATATATATATATTTATTTATTTATTTGACCCCAAGAATGGATTGGATCGAAACGACTTTCCTGTCGAAGCCCTTTGTGTCTGTATAAATTTATGCCCGCACGGAATCTCCATAGCCAATTTTCCATTTTTGATTATGAAATCAGAAGGTGCTGCCTTTGGTACTACTCTTATTTTACAAGATCCAGGAACTTCCATAACGTTGACGTGATATATATATATATATATATATTGTATAAGAAATCAAAATCACAGATCATTGTTACCTGAAATTCCGGAGTGAACCAACGAGTAACAAGTTCTTTAAACTGAGCTGGATTCACTCTATTGTCATTGTTAGTTTGTTGTGCCACAATTTCATCAATAGTAAGGCTTGGATCATATCCGCTTGCCTTTAATGAACTTTTCCATGTTCTTCATTTTTTCCCCATGCTATGAAAGATCCATTTTTTTAATCTCACTTGTTTCATCTGGATGAATAATAAACTTGGACTACAAAAAAAATTATATATATTAGCATATACCTTTTACCTTAATGAGTGGATACATATCAAGCTTGATAAAAGACATATATCTTAACAAGTAAATACATATCCTCTTTCTTTTGCATGGGAACCTTTCTCCGGTCAGAATATTCTATTGATACACGATCGGCCATCCTCACAAGTGTCCCAAGATATTGAACAAGTTCATTACCTTCATCCCCCACTGGCTTTCCAAACTTGTTAAATGTGACGACTATTCTTTGTGTACTATTCATTTTCCATGTTTCAGCTTTTTGGGTATAACCCTTGACTTTTTTGGGGGCACCTAAACAAGTTTTGATAAACACAATCAGTACAAACAATTAAAAGTGTAATATTTCCTATTTACAAGCCCATAAAAAACATAATTAACTTCCCAAATGCACCTTATTTTCCCTCTGTTCTATTACCGCACGATTAAATAAACAAATTTTGAAGATAAAAAACTAACCAATTTCCTATAATCTCCCTCCAACTGTTTGTAATTAGAATCTGCCAAGCTCCCTAACTCATTCGTAACACGATTACAATTGAAACATATTTTGCTAATGTTATTCTGAAACTTCCACTAGCAACATATGCCATGCCATAGTCCAAGGCCTTCTTCCTGTTTGGTTTGATACCATTCTTTTGCCACATGTGTTTCAGTATGCCACTCATCAGATTAGGCTTTAGTTACCTCCTAGGTTTTGGATTTATGTTTAGCTAATTATTTTCAAAGCAAATCACTCTTAGAGGCTACCATGGGTGCTGATATAATGTTATGGTGCTGTAAGTGTGTAATTTGACATTGGTAGTATTCTTCTATTCATTAGTTAATGTGAATTTTTATCGTTTAAGGTTGATTTGCATCACTTCCTTTTCTTATAAGAAAAATGATATCCTTTTTTTTTTTTGAAGTTCTATTTGTGATGATTCTCAGGAAAATGTCAAGACATCAGCTGCTGTATGAGTACAAGTTAATTTGGACCACCAAAGCAGCTGGTAAACAAATACTAATCTATAATTCGATTGGCCTTGAGTTTCAGAAGTCTCATGATCCTCAACATGCTCTTCAACATGATCATTGATGTCGGTAGAAGTGATACATAGCCTCTTGCGTCCCATACTGTCTATTTAAAAAATATGCAATACAAATATCAATATTTACCACATAATATTAAACCGAAGAAACATTGGTTGGAGAGTCCCTGGTTGGTTGAAAAACAAGTCTGGGTTCGGGTTCATTCGGGAACACTGCCGCAACTCATTCGGGTAGTTTAGGGTAAAAATGACGTGACATTACTGTCTTGTTTTGACTGACTAAACCTTACGCTGTGTTCATGAGTTTTATTTAAGGAGAGAAGAGAAATGATTTAGAAGAAAATAGGGAAAATTGGTGTTCTACAGGTTTTTATGGAAAGAAAGGAAAAGAAGAGAAGAGAATACGAGAGGTTTTAAAGCTAAAATCCATCTTTTCAAATTGGAAAGAAATAAAGAGAATGAAAAGAAATAGAACACAAGAGAAAAGAAAAGAAACGTTGCACTTTTTTTCTTTTCTTAAGTTAACTTAGGAACATAACATACTTAGGGGTTGAGGGGTGTAACAAGTTAATTACTGAATCTTGAAATATCTTTCTAACTGTTTGTTTGATGATTTCACAATTGCTTTTCAAGAAATGGTATTTTGAAAACATTCTTTTGCAACAGATAAAAATAAATAAATAAATGAGAAGACAAAGTTATTTGTTGATAAAGTAGTTAGGGATGGTTGTACCGTATGTTTCTAAAGTTGTAAATTGGTAGATTTAGATTTGATATGATAAGAAATTAAGAATATGAATAGATTCATCCTGTGTGTTCGATATTGGACCATACAAATAATTCTAATTATTTCCTCCACGTGGCATTGTTTGCCCAAATAATATTCTTGATGCAATCAATCAATAAAAGGTTACATCTTGGTTTCATTCATGTCATATTCTCTTGAGAATACATAAAGAACCTGATTCAATTCAATTGTTCCTTATTGTGATTTCCTTAAAATACGACTTATAACGAAATGTTTATGAGTATATAACTGAATTTTTAGCTTATTTTTATCACATGTTCATACGTATTCAAAGAGTGTTTACGTGTATGCGAATATACGTGTTCGTAGGTGCTTTTGTAGCAAACGTAGTTTTGAGTACAGAGGTATTATGACCAAGTTTATCCAATTATCCATAGAATTAAACTATAACTGTAGACAGTAGTTGCATATGCAACTTTTCAACACAGTTAGTTATCATTTTGAAAGGATAACTTATGTAGCGAAGAAGTTCTTCACTAGCTATGAAACATTTTAGAATGTAGAACTAGTGGCGGATTTCGAATTTTTTTCAATCGAGGTTGGTTTTTGCTCGGATGTCTTTTAACTCGGCATCCAAGTTTTTAGTTTGGGTCAGGTCGATCACATAATTGATGATAACTTCTCATTGCAATCGGTAAAACTAAAAACTATGATCCGGTTTTTAAGGTAATCTCGATCATGAAAAGGTAATGCACATTCAATAACCGTTTAGAAAGAATAACCGAATGACTTAATCAAACTCGATACTTCTTTTACTTTGTTTTTCAAATACACCACATATAAATTGATTTTTTCTAAGTAAATTCCAAAAATCTCAGAGAGCCTGCGTTCAAAAATCTCTGGGGATGATCGAAAAACCCTAATATACATCACATAAAAAATAAAAAATAAACTATCAGGTTGGTTCATGTGTACAACAACATATAAAGTAATATTTAAAATTAACTTTACTACATATATATAAACAACAAAACACTCGTCATAAACATTATTTTAAATATAAAATGATAATCATGATCCGGCTTGATAGTCACTGGTAACATCTCGAATCATATATTATATAGTTAGGCAACTTACAAAAAGTGATAAAACGTTTAATTTATTTCTTTTATATTACATATCTAGGTTATATATCCATGTATTACATGAGGTTGTTTAATAGAAAAATAAAAGTATAATAAATAAAAAATTTTGTTTCCTTAATTAAGTAATAATTATAAAATTCATATTTTATTTTATTTTTTCCTAGAAAAAAAATTAGCATAATTAAATTTTAAAATTTAAGCTTACTTAAAATAGAGAAAATTAGAAAATTTTAATAAGAAAAATTATAATAATGACACCTGACATTTTTTTGGAATCGTTTATTAGAATAAAGATTTTATGTATAATATTACAAGAAAAATTCATCATCGTTTTCGGCCCCAACTTTTTCCCTTTTAGTTTTAAAATATAAGAGTATGGATGCAAAACGCTAAAATAGGTAGGTTGATATGGGTGGGTAATGGATTAATTATTATTTTATAATATCAGTAAGAAATATTTCAATTGAACCGGCCAACATCTTTTTCTTTAATTTTGAAAGTTCATGAAAAATAAATGGTTTACTACGGGTTCACGAAAGTAAGGGTGGAAGGGGTTGGACGGGGGGTTGAGCTTCGGGTAACAGTTTAGGGTTGTGTATGGGTCGGTTTGGATCGGTTTAGGGTAACATCAAACCCTAAATCAAAAGTTAGGTTTTTGGTTTTTTGTAAATTGTTCGGTTTTGGTTTTTACAATGAGTTCGGTTCGGTTTGGTTTTGATTTTTTGGTTTTAAAACTAATTGGGCTTGAATTTTTTTAGGTAAAACAAAAATGCCTCAAAATAATGAACATGGTTTTGAAATTTTGGGCATTAATTTCTTTTATTAAATAATAATTATCAAACATTTTGAGCTACAAAAATTATAAATTTCTTAAAAAACACTCAACATAAAAAAAAATAAACATACCTCTAAGTCCCTATGGTTTCCATTTATCATCTACTGAGTCCCTGAGACTAATGTATGTTACAGATCTGTTATAAAACACGTAAATTGTCCATTTTATCCTCACCTTCTTCACCATGATGTTCTTCCTCCCTCCATGGATCTTTTTTAAATCCTGCCTAAAGCATCCTTCGTACCATTTTCCCTAGAAATGGAAGTTATTTGTGACGACCTGATTGTTCGTGGTTCGTAACACCCCAAAATCCTAGACATAAGTTAGGACGAGTGTCAGTTAAGAAACACGACACTTGAACGTAATCGTACATGAAATGAAAAGACAGTTCGACCGAAAACAGCCCAACGTAAGCATATCTCATGCTGGAAAATGAGTTACGGAAACCTAATATATGAAAACGATGTTTCTCGGCGAGGAAAAAGTGAAAATCATATAAGTTAGGCCGGTAGCAGACCACTACCCCTTTGCATAATGGTCAACTACGTGCGGAGTAAGCAAAATCTCAGGATCTGACACGTGTCATACTAACTAATCACCCTAAGGCGGTGGAGGACCGCCACCAGAACCCTTAACGGTCCGATAAGTGCCCCCAAGCATCCTATAAATAGGATTTCAAGTGTTTCAAATGAACTATCAATTCTAGTTCTTCGGGAACGCTCTATTTTGAGAATCTCGAGCTTGAAATACCCCTTTTGGGTGTTACAAGCAAGTCATTTTTTGAGCAAGGGACGTGGAAACTCTACATCAACGAGCCATAGATAGTCTTTCGGTAAGTCCTCTCCCTTAGTTAGGATCAGGATTCTACATACCTAAAACTCATTGGAAGTCTTAGATATTAATCCAACCGAATACCTAAAACTCATTGGAAGTCTTGGATATTAATACATGTGTCAATTGACAAAAGATGAAGGTGGGCAAGATATTAATCCAACCGAATACCTTAAACTCATTGGAAGTTTTGGATATTTGAGCCACACGAGATCCCGACTTGAACTTTTTGGTGGGAATGGCGAGTAGATTCATGCATCAGCCGAAGCAATCACATTGGCAGGTTCTAAAGCAGATCCTTCGATATGTAAAAAGGCACAACATGCTACGGTTTGTGTTACTAAAGGGACGGTCCCAATGTTCTTAGTGGGTTTTTACGATAGCTCACACATAATCGATAGGTGTGATGGAAGGTGTACGACCGGTATAACATTTTACTATGGCAACGATTTGATATCTTGGAACTCGCAAAAGCAACAAACCGCTGCTTTATCAACGGTAACTTTACGGGTAGGCAATCAACCGACGATTGCATTGATTAAAAACCTTGTTTTTCACAACCGAGGTAAGAATATTAATACATTTTTTCACTTTATAAGAGAATGTGTTGAAAAAGGTGAAATTCAAGTTGAGCATGTTCAAGGTTTTGAACAAAAGTGGATATACTCGCGGAAGCGTTAGAAAAGATTAAGTTTGAGGAAATGAGGAAGTTACTCAGAGTAGTGGATTTGGAGCTAAGATTAAGGAGGTGAATGATAGATATTAATCTCGACTGGATTTTAGTTTTATAGTTTATTTATTTTAAGTCTTTTAAATTCCTAGAAAAAAGGAGTTATAATTTAAGCATGTGTTTTTCTTTCTCTCCAAGTTGGTTTTTTTTAATAGCATAGGGTAATATGTATTCTCATGAGTTTTGAAATTCTTGAAGTTTAATAAGAAAAAAGTCGGGAGTCCACCCAAAATCGTGTGTGTTCGTCTCTTTGTTTCTGGTTTATATCAATTGTGGTTTTCGTCAACACATTTTGCCTTTTAACATATGAGTTAAAATCAAATTAAATCTAAATCTAAATATTAAACTAAAAAACATAAAAATAAATTGGTGAGGTGTCTATTATTAATTGGTGAGCTCCTTAAGTCATTAAATGCAAAGAAAAAAGATTAATCGCCCCTTAATAGAATCACGCCCCCCCCCCCCCCTCACCCCACCCTAAAACGCCCCATTCACACTCCTTAAGGGTGGTGTTTCACGCTCAAAATGAATGAATTGACATTCACACTCCTAATTCCACATTACACTTCACCTTATTATCAAATGCAAATCAATATGATGAAGTAATAGCTTATAAATTACACTATAGTCCTTCCCAATGGTCCTAACTATTTGCCTTGAAACACAACCACATGTTTGTGGCGCCGTGGCGGTATGACCCCACCCATAAATTGACTCATGAACAACCGACTATGTACGAAGCAACATGGCCCATAATAATTGAAAAATATATAAATTTGAATTTTATATAATTTAATAAAAAAGATTGTACATTTGATTCCATTTCTGTGATATCTTCAAAAAAATGTACTCCCTTCAAGACAAACTAATGAAATAATTGAGGGTCAAAACTAAAGAAGTCCAAACTTGAAGGTGCAAAGTGAAATATTAAACAGCATCTATTTGTTTTGATTCTGTCATCAAGGGATCACAGTGGGGGTGGACCAATAGTTTTAAGTGGTGGAGTGATCATGTGTGATGAGGCCTCACTATAAGATAAGAAAAGGGTCAATGTCATAGTCAAATAAATTCATAATTGCCACCTTTCAACTCCACTCGTTTTGCACCTTGTCACAAGAAAATACAAAAAACATCAATCCCATTTTTGGTGCTTTTATAACACAATTCCTCTACATCTTTGTTTGGAATAACTCAAAGGACCACCACCTCCTCTCTCCGTTGCCGCCACGGCTACTACTACTGTTACCACCACCATCACCATCGTCATGGTTGTTACTTATTTCTAAGAAGAAAAGATGGTAAGACCATACTCACCTAACTTTATCACGCATTGTCACCAGTCCTTTTATTCCTTTTTAGCGCAATTATGTAATATTACACAAGAAAGTGGTGGTGAATCTTACCACAAGATGGACGCCGGATTAATTTCTCTTTATCTCTCCTCTTCTTTATGTCTTTGACACAATACGTGTTTTAACTATGAGTCTGACTATGTAACTTTTCTCTAACATCTTTCTAGTCGTTTTTAACCACCAAGATTCGTTCTTTTTCTCTCTCTTTCAGGGATTCAAGTCCATACCATTGCATACGGTGGTGTTCTTTCCACGTGGTTAAAATTCTTGATTTCTTGAATTAACTTCAAGATGGAAGTGAATCAACCAATGTTTCCGACATCATACAACAATTTGTATGGTAATCGGAAACAAAGGTATAAAGATTCGAGGAAAGAGAAAGAAGAAAAGGAAGACGAAGAACACTTGAATTTAAGAAGCTTGTCAAAGGTTATAATCCCTCCATTGGGTGCTTCATCAGACTATACACAAAACCAAATCAACTCAAGATACACCCACATCATCTCTCCCATGGACTCCAAATATAGGTAACAACTAACTTTTATGTGTTAACTCATTAACCGCCATCGATTAAAAACTAGTATTACCTTGTTTACAGATTCATTTGACTCGTTTCCTTAAAAGTTATAAGAAATCCGGTATTTGGTCCTCAAATCATATCTATTATGTTAAATTTCTCAAGAAAATTGTTATCTTTCATTTTCTTGGAAAGTTTCAAGCTTAAATGATCTATATATTCATTATTATTATTGTTATAAACATTAATCACAATTTATTATGTTAAGGTTAAATGAAAGTGTCATAATAAAACTTAAAGAAAAAGTATAAAATCCAGAAATTTTTTATAAATCTACCTTTTTAAAGTATAACTTAAACTTAAAATGATTATTAAATATGTTTAGATATTGTCTATTTTAAATAAATAACTGAAAATAAGTAATTTTAAATTATTTATTTATTTACAACTAATTATGTTACATACAAATAATTTAAAAATTGCATGTGTATAGTACATGCACTTACATGTGAATATGAGATACGATCATGTACAACATCACATGCATATAACATGTATAATGATATACATCACTTCCAAACACCCCTTTGAAACCAACATAGTAGGGCCTACACTTTTATCATCAAACATTTATGGTCCACGTACATTTTTGGTTTGTAATATATTAGGGTCCACACACTTCCCACGTTTTGTGTAGGGGTGGTAAGCAAACCCGTAGGGCTGGCAAACAAACCCAAATCTGATAGAAAAAGATCAGAACATGAAATATCTGAGACGGGTAATGAAACGTGTATTCGGATAATATGAGACTCTTTATGAAATTAGTTTTAAAATATTCATCAGACAAATATGAAACTAAGTATGAGATAGAGATTACCAATACTTGTCTCACACTCAGCCCGTTAACATCCCTAATTTTACGGCCTACAATTGTACTTTCATCCCATAATTACGCACCACTAAAACCAATATTTATATTTTTCTATCTTTTAAAAAATTACGATAATTGCCCAAAATTTTATTTCAATTTTCTATGAGTTATCATTACTTAGGGATAACGACTTACTATTTCCTTTTTTGTTTTCTTGAATAAAATCATCCCCGTTCTAAATAAAAAGTAACATACTTTTCTATTTTTCTCAAAACTTAATTGCATTTATTAACTAAAATGAGTTTGAATTGCTTCACGAACCATCACCGAAACGTCTTTTCTAATAACCGAACCGTCTGTAATCAAAACTGATCGATTATGAGGGGAAAAAAAGTAAAACATAAATTACACATTTAATTTTGTTCACACCGTTTGTCCTTATTTTGGATTTTCGTAAAAAAAACAACGATTTCTTTTGGGCCGGTTCGGTTTTCGACTTTTCATGTAATAATTGAATTAACATAAACGAACCGAAACTAAATGTAATTAACCGTAAAGCGACTGCCATTATTACCATTTTACCTTTTGTTTGTAACTAACTAATAACTAACTTTGTAACCATATAATTAAAGAATATTATTTAAAAATAATTGCAGGTACTGGCAGACGTTAATGGTGTTAATGGTAGCATACTCCGCTTGGACATACCCCTTCGAAGTCGCCTTCCTCAAAGCCTCTGCACATACACACAAACAACTCTACATTGCTGACTCCGTCGTCGATCTCTTCTTCGCCGTCGACATTATTTTGACTTTTTTCGTTGCTTACGTTGACCCCGTCACTCATCTCCTTGTTCGCCACCCCAAAAGCATCGCCACAAGGTATCTCACCTTACACTTTCATACCTAACTGCCAGCGGCACAGCTTGTTAGCCGTTTGCTACGTAAAAGTTACTCAAGTTTTTCTTTTTTAACTGTTTTTTGTTTATTTATTTTGGGGGAAATTAAGGTACCTATCATCATGGTTTGTTATGGATTTGGCATCAACATTGCCGTTCGAATTGATTTCGTACTTGTTCACCGGAGAACACCGTATGGGTCTGCCGTATACCGTCTTGGGTTTGCTCCGATTCTGGCGTCTCCGTCGCGTCAAGCAGTTTTTCACAAGGTTAGTAGCGTACTCAGTGGCGAATCCATGATTTTTTTTCGTCGGATGCCAAAATAAGTTAGGTTAGAATGGGCCCAGATTTTTTAATACCCAAAGCAACGTTTGGGAGTATTGCTGGACTATAAGTTTTCTTTTAATTATTTTTGGGTTGGGTCATTGGGTGCCTTTAAACGCTTTTCACAAAAATATTAAGGGTGCCTAAATTTTATATATAAAATTACACTACAAGTTTGTTCTTGAGGGGGTGCCTCTCCCTCCTGAAGCACTAGTCCCTCCGCCCCTGAGCGTAGTAAGGTTGTGCTAAATGTACCCCTTATTCATGGTTTTACTTTCTCATACCTAACTTGAAATTGTCACATTAATACCATTCAAATCTTATTTTTTTTCTTCTGGTTTATTATTATTATTATTATATCACGAAGTGATAGGCCCCTCCATGACCTTGCGCAAATACGAGAACTAAATGAAGCATCGGGTACGCCCTTATATAGAAATGTTTTTCTAATATTTTCGGTTTATTTTAAAAAGCTTTTAAATTTATTTTAGAAAAAAGGTGTTTTTTTTAATGTTTGTTTTAAATTTTGGAGAAACTGTTATTTTCTTTTTAGACATATAGATTCTTTTTTTTAGAGAACTTTTTTAAATGTTTCTTTATTTTAATTGCTTTTAAACTTTTTTAATAAACATTTTCCGTATCTTTTTTTAATAAATAAAAATTGTTAATTATTTTATAAAATTAATTAATAATAATAATCAATATAAGAGAAAACTTGTGAATAACTAAAAGACGAAATATAAGAAAAAACAAAAAAAATGTTTAAATGATGTGATGTTTTAGAGGGGGTATGACAAGCACGAGAGGGGTACGTTATTCTGTCAGTTTAACTTACAGATCATTTCCGCAGACTTGAAAAGGATATCAGATTCAACTACTTCTGGGTCAGGTGTGCAAGGCTTCTATGTGTAAGTCAATAAATTACAAAATTGATACATGAAAATAGCTTTTGAATCAATATATTTGTGTTTAGGTTTAAATTTGTTATGATGGTGTGACAGGTGACTTTGTTTTTGGTACATTGTGCTGGTTGCATCTACTACTTGCTAGCAGTGTTGTATCCACATGAAGGAAGGACATGGATCGGGGCAATAAACCCGAGTTTCAGGAAAGATGATCTTTACATTCTATACATATCCGCCATATATTGGTCTATAACCACCATGACCACTGTGGGCTACGGTGATCTCCATGCAGAGAACGCTGCGGAGATGGTGTTTATTATCTTCTACATGCTCTTCAATCTTGGCCTCACCGCCTACATTATTGGAAACATGACCAATTTAGTAGTTGAAGGCACTCGTCGCACTATGGAATTTGTAAGTTCTAATTTTTGAATCTTTAGAAGACTTTCAAAGTCAAACTTGTATATTTTAAAATCATATCTTGGCATGAACTTGTAGAGATTACATGACATGCATCCTTTGGTTGACTCTGCTTGTTACATTGTTCATGTGGTTGTTGACTTTGGTGTCATAATATTAGAAGCTCATGCAAATTTTGAAGTTGAAATCTATGTTGGTTTGACCAAAAAAGTCAAACTGTTACAAGGTGGTGCATGTTTTGTTTGTTGCAATGTGAGTCAAACTAGTACGTTTGAATATCATATCTAGGCATGAACTTGTAGCTATTACATGCCATGCATCTTTTAGTTGATTCTACTTGTTACAAAGTTCATGTGGTTGTTGATTTTGGTGTCATAACATTAGAAGTTTATTCAAAATTTGAAGTTGGAATCTATGTTGGTTTGACCAAAACTTTACAAACTGATGCATGTTATGTTTGTTGCAATGTAGAGAAATAGCATTGAAGCAGCATCAAGTTTCGTGGGGCGGAATCGGTTACCAACTAGGCTTAAAGAACAGATATTGGCATACATGTGCTTGAGGTTCAAGGCAGAGAGCCTGAATCAACAACAATTGATCGAGCAGCTGCCAAAAACAATATGCAAAAGCATTAGACAGCATTTGTTTTTGCCAACGGTCGAAAAAGTTTATTTGTTCAAAGATGTCTCCAGAGAAATTCTCTTGCTTCTGGTATGAATTGTTCTCCAATGTTTTGACTTTTTTCAAGTCAAACATGTTACATTTGGAATCCAGAATTTAGTCAGATTCTTCAATGAGCATAAGTCCTTAGATTTCTATGATTTTTTTGTTTTTACTTAAATAAAACTTCTCAAGTCTCTTTTATGAGTGCAATAGTTTTGAATTTAAATAAAGCCCTTTGACCTTAAAAGTCAAACCGTGCTTTGACTTTTTTCAATGTATTTTGGAATGACCATAACTCCAAGATCATCAATTTTATAAGACCTATAGTTTTCAGTTTATATCAGAATATTTTTCAAAATCATGATGGGTGTTTATGATTTTAAAGTCTAAATGAAAGTCCATTGACTTCAAAAGTCAAACCGTGCCATTGACCTGTTCTTGTTTTGCTGTATGAAAAATAGGTTGCAGATATGAAGGCTGAATACATACCACCAAGAGAAGATGTTATAATTCAAAATGAGGCACCTGATGACGTGTACATAATCGTTTCTGGTGAAGTAGAAATCATAGAATGTGACCCAGTGGAGAAAGAACAAGTGTTGGGTGTTTTACATGCATGTGACATTTTTGGAGAAGTTGGTGCGCTTTGCTGCAGACCGCAGTCTTACATCTACCGAACCAAGACTCTGAGCCAGCTCTTACGGCTCAAAACCACAGCTCTCATTGAAGCAATGCAGACCAAACAGCCCGACAACGTGTCTATTCTCAAGAACTTTCTTCAGGTTTGTTGAAATTACTGCAACTGAGTATCTAAACAAACAAAACAAATCCAGTAAAATCCCACTCATAGTAGAGCTATTTGTAGGGTCTGCGGAGGGTGGGATGAGGGCAAACCTTTATTCAATCCCAGGGGACAGAGAGGCCGAGTCCCACTGGCACCCCTGGCTTCAAAAACCTTGTTTTTATGTGTACAATATACAGTAAAGTAATCCAGATAATATAAAATGTGGCTAATAGAATCAGAGAAACAACCATACAAAGTACTAATAATGATGGTAGTAAACTACCGCTAGCATAATCACATAATCACCGTTTATGCACTTGTTTCAAAGCATTAACTGTAACTCCACAGCATCACAAGAAGCTAAAAGATCTGAACTTGGGAGACTTGCTGTTGGATGGTGAGGAAGAGTGTGTAGATGGAGATCCAAACATGTCAATGAACTTGCTTACTGTTGCTGGCACGGGCAATGCTGCGTTTCTTGATGAACTCCTTAAGGCGAGGCTTGATCCCGACATTAGCGACGCAAAAGGAAGAACCCCTTTGGTAATCTACTAAACTTTTAATACTAAAACCTTCAAGGAGGTGGCACAGTGGTGCGCGTTTGAGTCCCTCTGTCAGAGGTCTCACTGTCTTAGATTCTAATCCAGCTTCCACTGTTTTTCTGCCTTTGACAACGAAGTTGTGTTTTATCTGATCTCGTTGGTTAGTAGGATACTAATGGATTTGGTTTTTTTTTGTATCAGCACATTGCAGCATCAAAAGGGCATGAAGAATGTGTTTTGGTTCTTCTAAAGCATGCATGCAACATACATCTTAGAGGTACAGTTATTACAGTTACATGGGATTATTTTTTGTTTGAAAATGAACAACTAACATGTACTTATGAAACATACATTGCAGATGTGGATGGTAATACTGCATTATGGGATGCCATAACATCAAACCACCATTCCATATTCCGGGTACTATTCCATGGAGCTTCCATATCCGACCCGTTTACAGCAGGCGAGCTTCTGTGTACAGCAGCAAAGAGAAACGATCTAACGGTGATGAAGGGCCTCTTGAAACATGGTCTTCTTGTAGACTCAAAGGACCACCATGGATCAACAGCTATGCAGATTGCTGTTTGTTCAAACAACATTGAAATGGTAAGGCTGCTGGTGATGAATGGTGCTGATGTGAATGATCACACCATCAAGAACAGCATCCCTGAAGAAAGTTTGATAGACTTTATGGCAAAAAGAGAGGTTGGACACCGGATTGTGATGCCGGATCAGGAGCCGGTGGTGGAGAAAATCAGTCACGGTGGCCGGAGAGCGGAGGTGGAGGAGGGTAATATGGGAAAAACACAAGTGCAGTTTTCTGGTAGAGTTAGTATTTACAAAGGGCTTCCAATGGTAAGGAAAAAGATTGGTTGTACAGAGGCTGGTAAACTTATTAAACTGCCAAATTCACTGATGGAGCTTAAGTTCATTGCAGGTACTTGTTTGTACTTTGTGCATTCATGGTTGTACATTTTATTCAATAATTTATTTTTAAGTAATAATTAAGGGTTTTTAATGGTTTTTTTAAGGTGAAAAGTTTGGATTTGATCCTACAAATGCAGTGGTTACAAATGAAGATGGAGCAGAGATTGATTCCATTGAAGTGATTAGAGACAATGACAAGCTCTTTATTGGAGATATCCCTTGATTTTAAAAAAATGTCTGCATTTTGTCTAGATTTCATATCAGTTTCATTTTAACATATAATACAAATGCAAACACTTCATCTTCATCTTTAAGGAAATGCAAAAAAAATAAAAAATTAACTAGTTTAGACCAAGAAGGGAGAAGGTATTAAATCATGAAATGTGTTTTCCTTTCTCTTAAATCTTGAAATCTTGAAGCATGTTTACATTAATTTATATAGAAACATGACAAAAAAACTACCCTAAAACTACATACTAAGTACCTATCAGAAGAAACTGCCCACTAGTAGGTGCACAAAAAAACCGGCTTGGGATCTCAAACCGGTTTTTAAACCGGTCCAAACCGATTGTCAAACCGGTTTGAAACTGGTTCAAGCCGTCGATTTGAGACCTATACACCGAAACCGGTTTAACCCGAACCGAACCGGTCAAAACCCTCTCAAAAACTGGTTTCAAACCGGTCAACTCCCCCTCTCAAACCGGTTTCAAACCGAATGAGTTTGAACTCAAACCGGTTTTGACTTTTCTTGACCAAACCGGTTTCGGTTTGGTTTGAAATACCGATTTGTGCACCTCTACCCACTACTACTAATTCTCTAGTTAAGTAACAGCAAAGGTAACTACATTAATAAAGGCTAACCAACCAAACAATTACATCAAAAGGAGAGGGTTTTAAATCACTCATGCCAGGTCAAATTCAACTTACGATTCCTATTGATAAGCCATAAGAAAGAAAAGTAAACAATAGAATATAAAACCTTGGAATTACTGAGTTCTCCTGGCTGAAAATAGATTTGTTTGTGAATTTCCGTAAAACCCACCATGAAGTAAAAGCCACCGCCTCTAGTAAAGGCTTTTTCTGACCTGATAAGCGAGACGAGTCAAGGAGATCTAAAAAGGTAGGAGGACGGGTAGACATGAACATATCCCACTGAAGCCAATTCGCCACTAACAATGGCGGATCCAGGAATTTTTTTCCAGTGGGTTCACTATTTTTAAATGGTCCAATTTTATAGGGACGGACATAAAAAAGTTCGGTTCGGGTCGGGTAAGCAGTCAGTGGTGAACCGGTTATGTTACTGGTCCACTAGTAGGACCTGTTGAACCGGGTTTAAGAACCGGATTATATTCTAATCATTTTAAAAATATAATAAATATAAACATCTAAAAATAAAAAATAAAAATAAACTTTAAGTTAAATAAAAAAATGGGAAGATCTCTTTGTCTCTTAGTTAATAAACTCATACTTCACCCAAATGAACAAATGCAAGTTTGTTTTTGTACGTCCTTCAAAGACTGCTCAAACCCAATTTAAGGAAGTTAATCGATCATAACAAACATCAAGTTCTTACATAAATCTTTATAAATTTCTAACTTTTTTATTTAAACTTCAGATTAATATCACATGAGCTAGTTCTAGTTAATATGGTGGGATTAGCAATGAAGGTGAAAAGAATTCGCGGTAACTAATCAAACATCAAATAAATATTTAAATTGAACTAATCAGACACTTAATTTTCAAATTGAACCTAAAGTGTGATAATGAACTACAATTAAATATCGTTGATAGATTAACAGTACCTAGGAATCAAATTCAAATTAACGTCTAAAATCTTAATAACATCTAAAATTCAAATTAACATCTAAAATCTTAATAACATCTAACATTTAAACTAACATTCAAACAAGTAAACAACAAACATTAAAATAACTCTAACAACAAACATTCAAATTAACATTTAATCTAACATGTGGTATGTGGGCAGGGGAACAACGGAGCAGGTGAGCAGCAGCAGTGGGTCGTGGGCGGCGTCGGTGGGCAGGTGGATGGCAGCAAAAGGAGGGCAGGAGGCGACCTGCGCTGGTGGGCAGGTGGATGGCGAGCAGGAGCAGCAGCTGAGTTGTTTTTTTTTTCCTAATTTCTCATTCAACTCCTCCATTCATCCCTAATTTCTATTTTTCTTTGTTGTTCCCTCTTCTAGCCTGAGCCCAAGTGAAGGCCCAACAAAAACAAGAAACAAATAAATAAATAAAATGGCTCGGCCCATCATACGAAATCAGCTAAAAGAAAAAGGTTTTAAAAAATGTTGGTAAAGGGATTCGAACCCACAACCTCCGTGTTATAATGTAAAAGCCTAAACCACTGCACTACTTGTGAAACTTTGTAAGGGGGTTCACCCTATAATATTTTAGGGGGTTCACTCCAGTTTTTTTACCTACCGTTACACTAAAATTCCGAAACTCGGGGGGTTCCTGTGCACCCCCCCCCCCCCCCCCCGGTTACACTTAAGTCCGCCCCTGGCCACTAACCTCCGGGTCTTAGCCACTAACCTCAAACTAAATATATTTATAATTATACTATTGATATATCACATAATATATATATTTTTGTTTATTTATCATAATTATATATGATAATTGTTATGCAAGTATAAATTTAATATATTGTATAAACGTTATATAAATAATAGGCTTGTTTAAGCTCGTGAGCTTGGTCAACCTCATTATGTGAAGCTCGGGCTCGAGCTTATGAATTAAATGAGCTTCAATATAATCTCGAGATTGTTTAAGCTCGGCTCATCGATCTCGAGTAGATTACGAGTGACTTGAGTTGTTTATACCTATACTCAAGAGTATTACTCTTGCCATAAGATTGTTGACTAATTAAAAAAAATACCGTAAGAACTTTTTACTGGAAAAACTTATGAGATTGTAATAATACTTTGTTGGTTGCTAACCAAATCAACCAAAATACAACTTACACCGAGAAGTTAACTTTCAAGGAGTTTAAAGACTTAACGCTAGTTAAAGTGATAACACATCAAAAACTTCCCGTTAGCCATTAATACTTCCGGTTAGCCATTAATACTTCCCGTTAGCGATTAAAACTTCATTTTGAAAGTTCATGCGTAATTAATCAATTTAATTGTAATATAAAATATTGTTTGAGTCCATAACGTTTGACCATTTTAACTAGTTGAGTATCTTATGTTTAAATTCGTCTCTTTTAACCCTGACTTTTCCTTTTTTCATCTGTTCGAGTACAAATGACTAACGTTGTTAGATTTAACAATTAACTTTTTTTGAAAAGAACAAAGTACCCCTAAGACTCAAATGGTTAAAAACATTATATATATTCTCTACCTTCTCTCTTCACCACCACCACCACCACCGCCACACGTCGCTAAGATGCTCACACTTTACGATCTACACCGTACACGTGGACACAGATCCGATTAGACGAATCACCGGAATCTATTTTTACCTTTCTCCTTATAAGAACCAAAACCAACCCGTTCTATCTACTCTCAGTTAAAAATGGAGACGTGTCAGCTATTGCAGTTCTGTTCATCGCCTGTGCCGCCGCCGGAGCAGGTGCGACTGGAATCGGATCCACGTTTTCCGATGAAAATCCGATCAGACAAGTGGTGTCTGATGGTCTACGAGTACTCGAGACTTCTGTTGTTCAAGTTATTGGTCAAACTCGCCATGCTCTCACCTTTGCTCGATTTGCTCACATGTTTTTATCATTATAGAACTAATCTGCAGTTGAAAATTGTTCGATTTACTTTTTTTCCCCATCCAGACATGGTTTCTATCGTATAACTACTTTATTGAACTTGAGGTATTTTATTTTGTGGAACAGGCACGGGAAGAAATACGAATCTGTTGATGAAATGAAAAAGAGGTACTCGCTTTACTTCTGTTGTTCAAGTTATTAGTAAAAAAATTATAGGGGGTGGGGGTGGTGGTGGTGGTGGTGGTGGTGGTGGTGGTGAAGAGAGAAGGTAGAGAATATATATAAGGTTTTTAATCATCTGAGATTTTTAACTATTTGAGTCCCTAGGGTTACTTTGGTTTTTTAAAAAAAAGTTAACTTTAAATCTAACGACGTTAGTCATTTGGACTCAAACAGATGTAAAAATGAAAAGTCAGGGTTAAAAGAGACGGATTTAAACATAAGGGACTCAACTAGTTAAAATGGTCAAACGTCATTAACTCAGATAGTAATTTACTCTAACACTTATTAAAAACCCAAAACATACTTTATGGTAAAACTTTCTTCTTAAGATTCTACAAAAAGGTTATTAGTTTGATTGGTTGATAATATAAGATTATCGCAAAATTATTGGCTAATCGTGTAGCTAGGGTGATTGATTCGGTGATTAGTGTTGAGCAGTCTGCTTTTATTAAAGGTCGTCAAATATTGGAATGTCCTTTAATTATGAATGAGGTTATGAATTGGTATAAAAAGAAGAATAAAAATTGATGAGGTTGTGAATTGGTATAAAAAGAAAGAATAAAAATTGATGGTTCTAAAAATTGATATGGTTCTTTTTTTTTCTTTTTTTTTTTATAAAAGGCATTACGCCGGGAAAATATATATATATATATATATATATATATACATACTAATAAATAAAGATTTTGAGAGGGACACTTGTTACTTATTCATACATTCTCACATTAGTTTTCACGCCTCCCTCTCCTAATAAATACACATATATCTTATTAAATAATAATGATATTATAAATATATTATTAAAGAAAAATACTAATTATATTAAATAAGAATATATATATATATATATAATAGGAAATCAAAATATAATTAATTAAAGAAAAATGCTAATTTGTTATATACACACATTTCCACTTGATATATCTTTAGACGATTATAATAGTCTGACAAGTTAGACGATCATAAATAGTCTGACAAGTTATGACGTATTTACAAATTTATAAGTTATATCATTTTCAATATACAACTCGTGTAATACACAAGATTCTAACCTAGTATAAAGAATAAACCAACGATTACCCACAATAAGAGGCCTACACTGATTCATCAAACAAACTTTGCGCACTAAAAAAATAGGCTCGAAAGCGGAAAGCCCTATACAAAAAGGGGCACAACCAAAAGCTACTAAATCTATCCCAAGCATACCTACACCTACAAGAATTAAACGATAAATCCAAGCAGTGGCGGATCTAAAACATAATTTCAGGGGTAGCACAAATTTTCTTTTTACCGTACATTAAAAAAACGATAATAAACAAAGTAAAACATGTACCTAATAGATTTCTCCTCTCCAGCATTTGAAAACTTGAAATCAAGCCATTACATCATCTTCTGTTACTTTATCAAATGTTTCTCTTTCGACCACACAAACTAGAGCATTGTTCAAATGCTCTTCGCCCTTTCGATTGCGTAAATCCGTCTTGATAAGCTTCAATTGCACATAAACCCAAGAAATTTGAAATTTAGAAATTAGAATAATACATTTTCCTAAGAAGTAAGAGATTAGAGAGTAGAGACCGATTGGAGCACAGAAGCAGCGGCGGTCGACGACAGGAGCTGGGTGGGTGGCTGGGAGAGGCGTGAGCGCTGGGTGAGTGGGTGGGGCTGTTTGTGCGTTGTGGAGTGAATTGAAAGCCCTGATTTTTTTTTTGGTTAATTGTTAGATGGGTTTATTTTGGGGTTGGGCTTTAGGTTTAAATTAATTTAGGCTTTTGGGTTTTAAATCTTTTAATTAACTTGAGTTTTTTAGTTTTATAAACTTGAGCTTTATAGTTTTAATCAATAATTAGTTTTGGCCTTTTAAAAAAGATATTGAAGGGTCCCCAAATATATTTTAAGGGGTAACGTAATACATAAAACGTAAAAAAAAATTCCACTTTGCCAAAAAAGTTGAGGGGTAACGGATGCTACCCCTCCCTCCTTAATAGATCCGCCCTGAATCCAAGACAAACAAAGACACACATATAAATAAACAACATACAATAGGATTGCCCCAAAAATCTTCGTTGTATAGTGATGCAACTAGTTCTTAACCGCCAAAACTTGGGCCAGGCTTAGACCCAACCCAACCACATTACAAGAGCTATCCTATATAAAAGCTACCTTTTCGGCCCCCAACAAGCATGCCGAGAACTGGGCTTCACAATTAGTCCAATCCAATAAACCAAGGCCCAAAAGGGCCATGAACTTGGGCCGATTATGGCAGATCCTGTAATGATGCAGTATGGACCCGAAAGCCATATTCCAGTTTGGCTTAAGAAGGGCTGGCAATTCTTGACCTATTTAGAGGGTGTTTGGGATTGCTTATTTAACTTTAAAAGTGTTTTTTTTTTAAAAGTGATTATTAGCTTATGACTTTTTGAAAAATGTGTTTATAAAAAAGTGTTTGGATTAACTTTTGAGGATTCAGGCGAAGACCTGCGATTGACGAACGTTGGTGGCAGACGTGAATGTGTTCTCTCTAGGGTTAATGATTGATGATAATGATATATATGTATTTGTTAGAAATTATTAGGGTAGATTGGTAATATTGTATTGCAAAAGCCAAAAGTCATTTGAAAAGCCATGAATTTGTGGCTTCTTAAAAAACAACTTTTTAGCTTTATCAAAAAGATAAAACAAAAAGTGATTTTATGTTTGCCAAACATTTTTTTTAACTTATTGACTTTTGAAAAAGCCAATAAGTCAATAATCAGTTTTCCAACACAATCTCAAACACCCTCTTAAAATACGATTAAACTTGTTTAATAAAAAGTAAAAAAGTATACTATTTGATACTTTTTTTAAAATAAGTAAAATTAGGAGGCTAGGCTCAATCATTTCTCCATCTTGGTACATAAAAGATACAATTGTCTTATAGATATGGGATATGAAGTAGTTAAACGAGTTGTATTCATGTTTGATACTTGTGTTATTCGCGTCGTCTCTGACTTATTTAACACGATTTGTTACATGATCAAGAATACATATATTTATAATTATATTTATAGATGGCTTTTGAGAGCCACTAAGCACAAGAATATGGAGATGTGGTAAGTTAGAAATTGGTTGACATGAAGAGTTAATCGTAATTAATAGTTTAAATGTCAAGAGATAATTGTTATAATTATTTTATTTTATTAGTATGTTTATCTTGGTAGAAGAATGGGTCAAATAAGGATATGTTAAGTTATTTTGGGAATTAGTGTTTGAGTTGATTAAGTTTCTTAGTTTGAGTCGGTTTAGGAGACTTGGTGATCAAGTCTTGTATTTGTATAAATAGAGGCTTAAAGGTTCTTTCATGTGTGGTTTGGTTTTCGATTAATATAAAGAAAAAAGTCGTGTCACTGAGTTGGGTCACAAAACCCGGTTGCCATGGCGTGTGCTCGGTCCAATTAAGTCCAACAATTGGTATCAAAGCAAAGAAGATCAAGACTTGCACGGGAGGAAAATAAGTAATACGTGGGCAATTTGAGAGGGGATCAGATTAATATTGGGGAGGGCTTAATTCCCCAATTCCTGCACCATTTGTTATACCATCAACTATATATGAAGCCTTTGTATCTAATATAAATAAATACAGTTTATTTATCGTACCATTGTATTATATTCACTATTTAACTTCTCACTAAGCAAGTTAGTTATCACATTTATATCGTCTCACTAAGTGGGTAGCGATTACGCTATAAATGTCTCACTAACTCGATAGTGATCACCCCTTCTATATCTCAGTGACTCGATAGTGATCATCTTTCAACATCCCACTAATAGGGTAGTAACCACCCTTTTACGATCTCACTAGGTGGATAGTGATTACCCTTTCAACATCTTACTAAATGGATAGCCATCACCGTTACATATCTTGCCCTAATCTTTATAGGGACTATCTCTCATAAATCTACACTTGTGATGAGTAGGGATATTTCAATAAATCTCACAAAAAAAAATCACTTACCTAAACATGGGTGTTGAATATGAATATTATACTGAATCTCTTTAAACACCAGTTCTCTTGCATCTTTATAATCTCTCTTGATATGGAATGTATTTAAGATCATGCGATATTTTTTAATATGATAATATAACTAAGCCTTTATTTTTGCAAAAGGCTCAAAGCAAAGTGTGGGGAATTGCTTAAATAGCCAAGAAGAGAGAGGAAACAAAACTTGGCTAGTAGCTGGACGGTCAGTGGCAAAGCTTGAATAAAAACGTAGAGAGTGGGGGGCGGGGGTTTTTTTCCTATTAAGGGGGGCCGCAACTATAAAATTTTCAGCCGAATATGTATAAATTAACATTACTGAGCGAAAAATGAGGGGAGGGCCCGGCCCCTCACTAAGCTTCGCCCATGCGGACGGTCGATCCACGATTGTACCATGCATCGATCATAATCTTTATGTTCTCTTCTTGATCTTCAAAAATAAATCCATTGCAACGAGTCCAATATATAATTTTGAGTCTTGACCATATGTGCAGTACTCAAGCATTAAAAAATAAGATATATTTAATATCGTTTTGTCCTTGTCAAGAATGAGAGAGATTAATGCTTAATATGTTAAGCATCTTCTTTTACACTCATGCTTTTTTCTATTTTTTTTTTAATTTTAGTACCCCATTTGTGTAGACCATCTTCTTTTGACTTGTACTAAATTTGAAACCATTACCCTTTGAATAGATTACGTTAGATCATTAATTTTCTCATTAATGATTTTATGAAACCCTTTTATATAATCTCTTGAGGTTTTATAAACTAATTGACCAAATAATGAAATTTTGTTTATGTGTCTTCGTGCTGACCAGTGGCGGAGCTTGAAAATCTAAGAAGCGGGGGCCGAAAAAAATAAACAGGGGCCGGCTCTATACGTAAAAAAAATTTCGGACAAAAACGAAAAAATTAACACTACTAACGGAAAAACCGGCAGGGGCCGGGGCCCTCCCTGGCCCCTTCATAGCTTCGCCCTTGGTGCTGACGAAGGAATACCACGTTAACTTTTAGCACTGTACATGATATGTCGTTGATTTGCTATTGTCAAATCTAGAAAAATTTCTCTAGATGCTATACAATCATTTCATGTTTCGATCATACCAATGACCGTGGGACTCCTGCTCTTTACACGGTTTATTGTTCTTTTCCTGAAGATGCGGTTGGTCCAAATGGACAACAGTGGGACTATGGTCGGTCCACGGTCTCGCTAGATCTGGTTGCAACCCCAAACCCCCTTGTCTTCTTTAAGCAGCAGCGAGCACATGTTCCCCTTCCCCTAGTGCAACCAATCTACCAAGTTTCCTCTTATACCTTACATACTTATTGTATCATGGAGTGAAGATGGAAGATGAGGTGACACGAGAGTGATCAAAGAAGGAAGGGAGGTTACATGGGAGTGATTGGGGATGTAAGGGATGGTTATTGAGGGGGGGGGGGGTTGGGGTGTATGGTTGTTGTTAGGTAATTTATTTTAGAAAAGCAGGATATCCATGACATGTATGTGTCGGATGAATCAAATCCTCATTGAATTTTATTTTTTCATTAAAAGGGGGCTGGCACATGTTTTGCAGTATCCTTGTGAATACTCCGCCAGTATGAAAAGTTCTTAATGTTAATTGAGTACCCGATTCTCCAATAGATTGACCTGCAATAATACCTACAACTTCTCCCAATTCAACCAGGGCGTCATGAGTTGGACTCTTAATGTTAAAATAGTCATTTAAAAAGGTATTAACGTAACAAATATACACCCTTCAAAGGTATTAACGTAACAAATATACACACTTCCACGCCAAAGAGTGGAATCTATATTCTTTTGCGTGTTTTAAGTTAATGGTAAAATAGTCATTATTTTAACGTAGCAGATATACGTCATTCCACGTCAAAGACCACATAGACCATTCGTGTCATTATGTATTAATTATTTAACTATTTTTTATTTACACATATAATTATTTATATATATATATATATATATATATATATATATATATATATATATTTACTATATTATATAAAATTTATATTTATATAAATAATAGATTCGTTTAGACCTGAGCCTAATCAAACTTAATTATAAAATTTAAGCTTGGACTCGTTTATCAAGTAACTTACAATTTAGTCTTGAGTTGAGCTCTTTTAACTAAATCAAGATTCAAACTTTTATCAAGTTAATTTTAACGAGAGCATAACCGCATAAGCAAACACTAACTCATAATACAATAAAAACCCATTGTAATTTTCCTTTTCTTTCTTTTAACTCTAGAGCACGACTCTTTTCTCCCTTTTCTTTTTATCTTTTTAACTTACTTTTCTTTATATTTAAAACTTAACGATGCATTAAAGTTACCTTTTCATGTAAACCCATTATGTTTACCTATTAAGTTATTCAAAATTTAGAAAACAATTATACAAAACACCTTTTTTATAACCATGAGATCTAACATTTGGTCAACCGAGTCAAGTCAACCATTCCACACATGAACACTCTAGTAACAAAGAATAATCAGCCATAACAAATCAAATATTAAAAAATAATAATTCAAATTATATTTTATTTATTATACTACTTTTACAAATAATTTTTTTTTTTGTAATAATATCATTTAAGTACATTTATGCTCATTAAAACAATAAAAGCAGCATATTCACAATCATACCCTCCACTCTATTGGAAACACCCATAATTACACCCAACTACCAATCCTTTTCATAATACTGAAATCTGAGCTCTCAACTCTTTATTCTTCCCCTTCTTCTCTTCTCACTTTGACAACTTCCATTTTTAATATCCCAATATTCTCCTCCTCCTCCTCCAACCACCAACCACCACCATGCACCACTCTTCCTCCACCACCACAACCTCCGTCAACGGCTTCTACAACTACCTCACCCAAGGCCTTGACGATCTCTATCGTGCTTGCCACTCTCATAACTTTATGTCTATTCAATTCCTTCAACACGTCTTGTCATCGCTTCAATCTTTCCATTCCCAATTGACACTTGTTGTACAAAAGTTACACCTGCCCGTTGGTGAAAAGTGGCTTGATGAGTACATGGACGAAAGCACCCGTCTTTGGGAAGTCTGTCACGTCTTAAAGACGGGTGCTTCCAATATGGAAAATTACTACACAGCCGGCGCCAATATCTCATCTTCCCTCCAAAACCACCGTTTTCTACCCAACCAATCGTCCCGCCAAGTAAGTCCTTTATATACCTGGCAAAACTGACAGATCGGGGTGGGTAACGGGTTAAATCAGGTTCTAACCAAAATGGGTATAGTACATAATTGATAACATGATCTAATTTTTATAGAAAAATAAAATTTAAAACTTTTTTTTTCTTCTTATTTCAGGTTCTTAGAGCTATCAATATTTGCAACAGGGAGAGAGTTGGATTAGAGGAAGTAAACCGAAGCTTGATCGAAACAAGAATTCAACCGTTACTAATGAAGTTCAATAAGAATGTGTCGATCGAATCGAAGCTTAAAGGATTCAATGGCTTTAGAGGAGTTCTTTATGCATTAAAGAACACAAATTCATTGCTTTTGATGATCTTATTGAGTGGTCTAGTTTACTGCTCTTCTGAAACAAGCTTTTCTTCTTGCCAAGGCAATACAAACGCGTACAACGAAGGGGATGGAGCTTTCGGGTCGGGTTTCATGGTCTCGGCTGCACGATTACATGAAAGAATGAAGGAAACCGAAGACGGGCAGTTGGGTATCTTGCTCTATGAGTTTAGGAACACAGGAAACATCGTGGATGAACTCAAAACAAAAGTTGAAAGGTTAGAAATGGAATTTGATCTAAGTGAGAGGGTTGAAATGTTAAAAAACTGTTTTGGGGTGTTGAAATGTGGAGTTGAGAATGTGATTGTGCAGCTTGATGACTTCTTTGATGAGATTGTTGAAAGTAGAAAGAAGCTATTGGACTTATGCACTCAAATGTAGGAAATTTATGATATTCATCCTTTTCCAACACTTTAAAACCAAAGAAAATGGTCTTTTTATGTGTGCCTTGGTTTTTGTTTCACTCGTTTATTGAACCGTTATACTGGTTAGACACATACATCCATACGTAGAACAAGAGACACTCGTTGATTGAATTGTTATACAGGTTAGACGCATACATCCATATGTAGAATGAAAGAGAGAGGAAAAAGAATATATGAAAACGAACATGGGTAGGGTTTGTAGTAAATGCTGATCACAACTACTTACTGTATCGTATTGTATTGTATCGTATTATATTTATATAGTATAGTATGATGTTTAAAGATGTAGATGAATGTTTGTTATAAAATGTGATTTGATACGATATATTTATTTTGTAAGCAAGTGAAATGATGTTGGTCATGTCTATGTGATGATGAATTTTGAAAAATAAGAAATTATAAAAAAAAATTAAAAGTAAAAAATGGAAAGGGAATATGATTCCTTCATTGAAATATTACTAAAAGAAGATAAGAAAACAAGAAGAATATTATGAATGACAGTAATTGCTTCGACATAAAGCAGATATTTTTCATTTTATTTTGAAAAATAAAATACTTCATGGTCCAGAACAAAATTTAAATAAAATAATAAAAAGAAAATATGGAAGATTCTAAAAGATAGAGGTTGATAGGTAGTAAAATAGATAGGATTTTAGGCAATAAGTCGAGACGAGTCGGGTATGACTACACTTTTTTTTGTGTTTTTAAAACTTTAAATAATTTATGTTTTTTTTTCAAGGAATATAAAAATGTAGCATCCCGGAAATTCACGTAAAGGTTAACTGAGCTAAGGGTGTTGGGGGCCATTAACCCCATTACTCATTTACTCACCAAAACTGTCCAATAGAATTTTGCCACCTCAAAACTACTCATTTACCCAGATTTCATTGGAAACACCTACTCGTTTACTCACCCATTTTTTAAAAAATAAAAAATAAATAAATAGAAATGGTGTGAGTGGGAGTGGTGGGGTCCACTAGAGAAAGAGTGGAGAGAGGGTGGCTTCATCCGAGTAAATATACTCGTTCAATACTACTCGGCTATTTAACCCGCCTCTACTCGATTCATTGGGGGCGGTGTACCCCCACTTACCCGGTCCCCTCTCACATACTCGATCATACGTGGGTATCCCGCCCCCAACACCCTAATGGGTTATATAATTCTCTTGTATATGAGACCATTAACAAGGGTCTTCACGTAAAACCCCATTTATAAAATTAAAAGGGACCGATTAGCCAAAAAGGGGAACGGGTTGGGATCAATTCGCGCAAAATGGAAGCTCGGGGACCCGGATGTAAACCACTGAAGTTTAAATACAACTTTTAAGCAAACCCTAGGCATTCGGCCTAGTCTTGCGATTCGTGGCAGTCGCACGGGTAGAAGGAGGAAACGCCGACGAATATGGATGGTCGGCGGCGGTGATCACGGGTGGGAAACTTCGGAAGTAGTACAGGTAATTCCCGTCTTGCTATTTTCGTGGTCATGTTTTGTTTACCCTTGTGTCGCAAGAACCTGATTAGGGTTTTGGACTGTTGATGACGTCTAGCAACAAGACAAGGAGCGAAGGAACAGCCGGAGATGATGGGGGCTGGTGGTGGTCACGGGTGAGGGGAAGACAGCCCGGCAGTGGCTCGGTAGCGTAGATGCTAACCGATGGCGATGGCGGACAGCAGGCCGAGGGACGATGGTGTGGTTAGCGGCGACGGTGGTGGCTAACCTGTCAAAGACAGGGACAGAGATGAAGTCGGAGGTGAGATGGTAGCATCGGATGACAGCAGCGGGTTACGACAGTGAAGAAGACGGTGTGTAAACGGCAGTGGAGAACGGTGGAGCGGGAGGCTGTCATGGAGGTAACCGGTCACGGGGGTGGCTAGGCAAAGGGCTTACGATGGTATGCGGTTGTACATAGCGAGAACCGACTAAGACTTTACGTTGAATGGCTTGCATGCGTGAATAAGACCCGGTTCGCGTACACGCGTGATCGGGGACTAGAGTTTTACATAGACCCTTACGTACATGCATGGAATGAAGCCTAGTTTGGTTATTAACTTCCTAAACGGGTCAGGGAAGATCCGGTTTGTGTAAATAGGGTTTAGTGGAAAGAAAGAACGAGTTGGCGAGACGACATGGGAGTTTATACTTTATGCACTATTCAATGTATATTTAGAACGTGGTCTGATCTTGTGATCACGCGTTTGTCAGGTTTAGGATTCGAGCATGGACGGACGAGTTGCATAGCAAGGACTGCGACTCCGTATAACCAGTGAGTTTCTAATCCCCTTTTTTAAATGATTTTAACGTTTTGGGGATATCGTATATACTTATGAAATGAGTTTACTCTATTAAATATGTTAAGGAATTCGGGTTCTAACCCGATGCTTTTTTAATACAAAATAATCATTAAGTGATCGTAGGGTCTATGGTGAGTTCATGGAATTGTGTGAGTTAAGGGTATGGGTTATTAATGCGTGTCGTGTTAAAGGCCGCACGAAAAGAGTCGCGTCGTACATTAAATGCTTATGATATATTGTGTGAGAAATATGTTGTGTTAGGGTTATGCGTGAGATGTAAGTAATGTTAATGAGTCATGTAATTGCTAGTATGTTGTTTGTGTTGTGTGTTCGTCATTGTATGTTTGCATTGTGTCATTATGGAACAGCAAATGGGATTATGAAGGATGAGGTCCTTCGGGAAGTCACCAATGGTGACGTATGTTTAACAAGTTAATGATGAGCTCGGGGTGCGTCGAACGCCCTGACGAGGGTAACCCGAGGTATGTGTTTACGTGGGTGTTTATATATGTGTAGTATTACATGCAAATGTTGAGTTATATTGATTATGCATGAGGTGATATTAATGTGGTAATGTTAGTGTGACGTGTAGATGTTATCATTGTGGTATGTAGAGTTAAATTGACCGTTGTGTCAGGATTGTGACGTGACGTGTATAACGGTCGTGTCAGTTAATTGTGAGAGCCTTGGTTAAGGCCGGGTGTGTTAATGTGTAGAGTTTGTTGTGTTAACCAAGTGTCGGGTTAATACTTGTTCTTGGGTATGAGTTATTAGCATGGTAAGTTAAGTCTATGTCAACGAGGTGATAAGATGATTATTATTATTATTATTACTATTATTATTATTATTATTGGAAGTAAGGGCCGAGTCCCGGGTGATGAACAGTTATGGGATGTCGTGAGGTAACAGGGGGTTAACTATTCGTTAATTAATCGTAAAACTATTTTATATGGATCGAAGGGTCCTGAGTGGAATAAACTAATAAATGTGACGTGATAGTTTCTGTTCAATTTAAACTATTAAAACTCACTCAGCATAGCTGACTTTGTGTGTACGTTAGATGGTTTTGCAGGTAAACGTAGCGTTGACGTATCTTGGCTTGGAAGCAGTGTTACTCGGATTGGTGTGCAGACATTCATGAGGTAATCTAATATCATTAAATAACAATAAAAGAATTTAGAAGACTTCCGCTGTAGTTCGATTAGTAATAAATGCGTTTTTAAAGGAAATGACTTGTTATGAGAACCAACTGTTGTACGTTAGATGGTTTTCCAGGTAAACGTAACGTTGGCCTACCTTGGCTTCGGAGCGATGTTACTCGGATTGGTGTGCAAACATTCATGAGGTAATCTAATATCATTAAATAACAATAACATAATTTAGAAAGACTTCCGTTGTAGTTCGATTAGTAATAAATGCGTTTTTAAAGGAAATGACCCGTTATGAGAACCAACTGTAAGATGTCAAGGTTGGGGTCTTACAAAAAATTATATTATTAGGTTAGTGGTTGTGTACATTTATATATTTTAAATGACTTTTAATTTTGTCTTTTTCTTTTTGTATATTCTTATTTAATCTTAACATGGAGTTGAGATCTTTTTTATAACTTTTTAACAAGGTTTTATTTACAACTATTCATATTATTTTCTCCAGTTATCTTATTCTTCCTCTCTAATCTTAATCTTAAGCATATGAAATTATATACTAAAAACATGGTTTAAAAGCATTATACTTTATAGGATTATTGTATTTTAATAATCTCACATTTTACCAATTGGCCAATAATAATCCCAACTGAGAATATTCTTACCACCGGTCCCTACTTTCAAACTATTTTTTTACATTGGACCCCCCGTTAAAAAAACTTAACGCCGTTAGAGTTTATATGACGTGGACATCTACAAACCATCGGAAAGTCGAGCCAAGCTAGCATTGGTCTTGTTGTGACTTTTGAAATTGGCTCTTGTGGTGTTTAACTGGTCCCATGGGTCCGGAAAGTCCAAACAGAGACAACGGTGGTGTTTAACGAGACCAGTTAAACACCACCAGAGCCAATTTCAAAAGCCAACACGAGACCACTGCTAGTTTGGCTCGACTTTCCGACGGTTTGCAGATGTCCACGTTGTAATATCTAGGATTTTCCGACCTATACTTTCCTAAACCCTTGCACGTATTATTAATTCAAAACTTTAAATTTTATCAAAACTGTTTTCTTGAATAAGAAACATTGATTTAATGGAAATATGTTTAAGAAAAACAATAATACCTGAGATAGATTTATATATATATATATGAGACTTATTTAAGAGTATATACCTTATAAATAAACTATACTAAAATTCTTAAAAACTTTATGGAATTATAATTATATAAATAAAATAATTTATAAACTTATTCTAAAATACTTAAACTTGTAAATCGTAAATCTTAGAAATTATTTTATAAATGTATAAAATAATAAAAGGAAATAAAACTTATTTAGATTTATAAAAATAAAACATAATTATTTTTATAAAAAGTCCGGGGACTAATCTGCCATTTTTGAAACTTGTTTTAAACAAAACCCTAGGTTTTAACATAAAAAGATAAAAGCTTGAAACCGCAGGGACCATTTGCGCAATTACCCCAAACCCCCAAGACAGAAATCAGTCTCGAGTTCGAATCCCAGGAGGCCCGGTTTTGGGTTCGTTTATCCAAAAAAACGCGTTAACGACCGAATTGAAGGCACCTCGAACTCCGACTCAAGCGTGCGACCATAACCCAATGACATTCAATGCTTAATTTCAAATTTTACAGCCGCGTAATTTGAATTTAAACTCGTATCCTTCAACTGTAATCTCCCTAACTGTTTTAGCATTAAATCTTGAAATCAGCTATAAATACCTACGCGAATGCTTCAACGACAACACCCTCAACCTCTCTAAACATCCCATTTCCATCGTTTAATACTTGTAATTGCTCGTTCGATTCTTGGGCAATCGACCCAGAAGCCTAGACCCGTTCTCCTTCATTTCGACATCGTATCAGGTAATTCGAATGGCCAAAGTACTCGTTTTCATTCCATAATCATTTGCCCTCTGTCAATTTACAATGACAGAGGGGTTACCGATTCGTATTTAGGGATTTAATTTCTAGGGTTTATACGGATTTGGGGCTCGATTTCAGATTGTGTTTATGATTTTCTTTTCCGGGTTATAACACCAGCGAACCCGTAGCAGGGATGGTTAGGTGTGTGTGCATGTGACTCGGTTGGCCCGGGTTCGAATCCGGCCAACCCGAGTTTTGTTACATTCGTTTTTTTTAGCCTTTTAAACTTGTTTTTAATCTTTTAATTATTTTTATAAAACTTGTTAAACTTTTATAAACTTAAAAACCAATTTTATTTACACTTTTATATTCTGAAACATTTTTAATTAAATAAAACTTAGTTAAACTTATAACATTTTAATTCTTTCAAAATAGTTTTAAATACTAAACTTTATAAAACGTGTATTCTAAACAGAAAATATTTTATTAGATTTGAAACTTTGATTTGCTATTATTTTCTGGGTTATTTCTATTTTTTTAAAACAAATATGAATTTTTAAATAAAACAGAAATAACTCATATTAACTTTATAAAATCATAAAAGTTATAAAACTTACATATTAATAGAAACAGAAAACTTATAAACTTGTGTATTTTTATAGAAATTTATATTTATTTAATTCAAGACTTATCTATTTTATTTAAAACAAGAAAAATAAATATGCATTGTTATTTGAGGTTAACACATTTATAAATCTTATAAAAAAACAGAAACAGAAACTTTAATCTAATTACAAACGTATGCATTTATAAAACTTATATTTTTATATAAACATAAACTTATTTATTTGTATAAACGTAAAAACATGAGAAATAGCTAATCTTTATTTATTTTCTGGATGTTTATAAACTTATAAAATGAAATAGAAACTCTAAAAAAATTATAACCTTGTAAACTTTATACTTATAAGAAACTTATTTGGGATTTATAAACTAATACTTTCCTTTAAATGTCAAAAACATTTATAAACTTATAATCAAAATATGAACCTTATAAGAAATTCTATTTAAACATAATTATTTATGCTTACAATTTCATATTATTTATTTAAACTTAGCACATTTTAAACATTATTTATTTACAAGTTAAATTGTGAAATAAATATTTAACATCTAAATACTTTAATAAATGTAAACAAAATAATTATTCTTATAAGATAATTATTTATCCTTAATAATTATGTATGCTTAAAATAACTACTATTAATCTTTAATCACTATTTACTCTTTGAATAATTACTCATCCTTAAAAATTATTCATTCTTTTATTATTAATCCTTGTTTATTCTTTGAATAAATCCTTAATAAATACTTATCCTTTAAATGATTGTTATAAATCTTTAACAATTATTATTATTTAGTCTTACACTTACCTATTGTTACAACCTTATTTATGAAAATGCTTAGAAAACTAGTTTAAATTATTATTTTCAACGTGTGTAATTAATAATTATAAAGCCTTTCTAACTAATTATTTTAAGTAATAATTATTCTAAATTATTAAACTCGATATCCAAGCCTTGCATTATTCATTCAAATCTTATTTAAAACTTTGATTTAAACATTATAAACACAAAATCTTTCCCGTCTCCCATTTGGAACCCTAGACAATCTTAGAATCCTAGATCCTTTGCATTAGACTTATAGAATCAAAACTTGAAACTCTAGACTTGTATTCTTAGGTTGTTGTGAGGATATTCTCCCTCAAAATTTTGCTACTCTTAATCTTGTTGGACACTCTTCATCATCCAAGTGAGTATACTTTCGTTTTACATTCTTTATAAACTTGGGGTGAAACATGTACCAAAACTTATACAATTCTTGTACAACTATGCTTACATGCTTATTCTTGTGTTATTATACTTGAGACTTGCATGCTTAAATTAAACTTAAAATTAGCATATCCATTAACTTTGATCAAGCCTATAGTAACAATGATAGATCTATTGTATTTGACCAATCCACCTAGTTTGATTGACCCTTCGGGGGGAGCCCATGGTGATTGTTACTGAATTTAAACTTTAAACTTTTAAGGGTAACCTTCGGGTTATGCCTAAACTTGGTTGGCGGATTGATATGCACAATGTTTAACATGTTTGTTCTCACACTTATACTATAGAATGCATGACATAGTGAATTGTAAAACTTTTCAAAGACTTTGTTAAACTGTGTCAAAACCTTTGTATCTCACCAACTATTTTTAGTTGAAAGATTTTCTTCACATGTTTCAGGTACATCCACGTGAGACTTTAATGTGATCACATAGGAATGCTTTGGACCTAGAATACTTATCAAATAAACATTGTATTCTTGCTATGTTGTTTTTATTATTTGTATTGAACCTTTGGATATCATTAATGAAATATTTAAACTTTAATAGTTATTCTTGTGCTTTTTGAACAACCGCGTCCGCCCCGACGTATAATCCGTCGTCGGTTGGGGTGTGACACACGTCATATAAACTTTAACGGCGTTAAGTTTTTTTAACGGGGAGTCCAATGTAAAAAAAAAGTGTTTGAAAGTAGGGACCGGTGGTAAAAATATTCTCAGTTAGGATTATTATTGGCCAATTGGTAAAAGGTGGGATTATTAAAATCCAATAATCCTACTTTATGTTATAATATTTGTGTTTATTGTTATGAAAAACTAACATACTTTTTGTTTTTTTTTTCACAAATGTCTCTCAACAATTTTTTTACATATACAAAATTAACATGCTCTCTTTTTTTCTCATAAAATCCATCATCAAATTTTTATACATGAAAAATCAACTTATTTTTTGTGTTTCTTACAAAAGTCCATCGACAACTATACCCTAACAAATGAATCGGTAGAAGCAAGACAAAGGAAATCAACCTACATAAGCAACATCTAAGCAAATTATTCGATTATAAAATGATTTGATTGTTTATGTGTTTACACAAATTTTGTAAGTATTTTTACAAAATGGATTTAATTTGCTTACAAATCATCTCTTTATAGAATAAATTTGTCTGTTAATTTCCTTTGCTTTCTGTTGATTCATTTGCTAGAGTAAATAGTTGTCGAATGGTTTTATGAGAAAAAACAAGAAAATATGTTGGTTTTTTATGTGTACAAATTTGTTAATTTTATAAGAAAATAGAGAAAATATGTTGGTTTTTTATGTGCAAAAAATTGTTATGTGACTTTTGTGAGAAAAAAAATGTTGATTGTCTATAGTATTTGCCCTAATCTATATAAATAGTTTACAAAATCTATACTATATAATAAATAAAGGTTTTTGTATGCCACGTGTCGCCACCATATTCAATCTCATCATATTTTTTCCGCCTCTATCTCTTATTAAATGCATTCACATCTTTTAATAAATTATTAATTATACTAATAAAACACATTTATTTTAAATTATTTTTTATTGTAAAAAAACTTAGAAATCTAATTATGTAATTTTTATTTTCAATCAAATAATAAATGAAAGTCAAATTACATTAAATAGTAATTGACGTATTTCCAAAACCCAATTATATATTATATTTTACATATTTTGAATTTTTTTTTATATCATTAGTATACAGTAATACATTTTTATACATGTAAAATACATAAATAAAATTTAAGAATTTTATGTATTGATATTTTCACTCGTATGTATTACACGGGGTCTAAGCTAGTACCATGATAAATTAATTGAATATTTGAAATCAACTAATTAACGTTAAATTTGTTAATCTATTAACAATATAATATTAAATATAATATTATATTAATGATATAGTTACCATATTAAACTTCCAATTTCAATCGTCCTAACATTTAAAATTTTCCCATTAAGTCTCAAGTTCGCCTTTATAATATTATCTCTTCCTTTATCATATTCAACGATATGATATTTTTAAATCCATATTAATTTTGAGATATGACTCAAAAAAATTCTGGATTATTTAAAAAATGACCCAGTTTATAAATTGAAATCTAGGGTCAGTTACTATCAAAGGATATATTGTGCTTGAGACAAACGGTTTTCAGTCATGGTCACTAGCAACCAAGTTAAAAGCAGCAACAACCAAGGAACGGTAGTGGTTGGTCGGTCCCTAGGAACGGCAGACAGGAAGTACTGGTTCAACAGTTAAAAGCAGAGATGGGTTAAGGATTTTAGCCTTAGACAATGATGGAAAATTTTCAAACATATCTAACGTTGTATACAAAGAAATATTTACTAACTTATGAATTGTATTCATCATTTATTTAATCACAATTTGTATTTTCTTTTACATTCGGTTCTAACACTAGTTTAAAGATATATATGCAATTCCCTCATTTCAAAAAAAATATATGCAATACCCTCTTTACTACATCACAACTTATTGATTAATTTTTTTGGAAATGGTCTAGTTTGGTAGTATATCTTTTTTATCCTTCTCGTTATATTCGATAATTTATGTTTTTTAATCTCTATTTAGTAATTATTTTCTAAGATATAATTAATACTTTAGCTGATTTTCAAAACTTTAATCATCAAATTGACACATAAAATATCTATCTATACTATCTAATAAATAAAGGTTTTTTCACGTCACGTGTCGCCTCAATATTCATTCTTATAATTTTTTTCCCGCCTCTCTCTTATTAAATATACATCTATCTTTTAATAATAATATATTAAAAAATACTAATAAAACACATTTATTTTAAATTATCTATTATTATAAGAAACGTGAAATCTAATTATGTAACTTTTATTTTCAATCAAATAATAAATGAATGTCAAATTATATTAAATGGTAATTAATGTATTTTCAAAAACAAATGATATATTAATTTTTACATATTTTGAATTTTGTTTTCTATCCTTACTATATCTAATACATTTTTACACATTTAAAATATATACATAAAAAATTAAAAATGTTATGTATTTGTATTTTTCACCCGTATGCATTACACGGGTTCTAAGCTAGTATACTATATATCAAAGTAGCCTGCCTTTAAAAAGTATGTATATGAATATTTTCGTTTAAACATTTTTTTACCTTTTATTTTAGATTTTTTATGTCTTTCAATTTGTTTTCAATCTAATTTGTATGTTTATTTAATCCATAAATTCTTAATTTTTTAAACATTATATTTACAATTTACTTGTTTAAAGAATCCTTTAACCTACACTTTACACCAATGTATTCCCTGTCATGAAGAATATGACACTTTCTTTAATGACATTTCTTATTTGAAAAGATTGTAATCCAAATTTATATACTTATTCAACATATTATTTAAAAAATTTATTATGATCTCAATTTTACTTTATTAAAACATTATTTTTGGTATTTAAGAATAATAATTAAAAATCTTATGAATTATTCAAAAAAGCTAAGATTATGTATGTGTAATGGAATCATATAATTTCTTCTTGAAATAAGAATTGTAATATTAATGCAGCCTAAAAAGTATCTTTATGGAAAGGTAAGATTATAAATACTACGAAAGTACTTGGAAAGTAATTATTTCATTTGTGAAACAATCATGAAAAAACAACCACACTTTAAGCTTCATTCCATAGATCTTTTTGCTTTAATATTTTTATTTTTTTAAATAAATAAAAATGTAATTGCTTTTGACAAATTTCTTTTCTTATAGATTTATTATTTGATCACTTACATTAAACAGAACAAAAATAATGATAGTTTTTCACGACGTTGGGTTAATGATCTAACAAAACATCTTACTACTCTAATAAATGAAAATTTATTCAGTACACGTGTCACTCTCTGGTTACTTGTTATCTTTATTTTCTCGTCTCTCTCTTCTATTAAATATTAGATTTTCTATTTCTCTCTCATATTAAATAATAATATTTATATTAATAAATATAATTATGAATACTTATTATTTAATTATAAATAGTTATTATATTATCAATCAAATGAACTTAATATGAACTAACATTTATTAATTAAATTAAAAAAATAATACTCAATTGAAAAAAAATGTTTTAAAAACTAACTTAACAGATCTTATAACTGTCACGACAAATTACATTTTTTAAAAACATATTTTGACAAATATGTTTGTTAACAAATTACATTATATTTTATTCAACCGATGTAATATACTGGTTTATTCAACCCGTGTATTACACGAGTTTTTAAAAATATAAAATTTTTATTACTAAATATATAACATTTTATTTATTTAACCCGTGTAATACACTGGATTTTAACCTAGTAAATTACTATAAGAAAAAAGTTATAAACTATTCATTTTTTCGGTCTTATAAAATTTAATATAAAAGGAAATGATATAAATTGTTATTGTTTCTCATTACCCTCTCTTAAAATTCAAGAAAATATATGAACAAATTGGTTTGATTGTTCCTTTGTATACAACCTATAGGTAAGTAATATAACATACACATGTGTATTTAAAAGGTACAAAACTAAAACACATAAGAACGGATTAGTTTTATGACTTTTTATGTACATACAGTGGTGGATCTTGAAGAAAAAACGCAGGGGGCGGAACTATAAAATTTTGACTGAATACGTATAAATTAACACTACTGAGCGAAAATTCGGTCGAATACGTCTAAACTAACACTACTGAGCGAAAAATCGGGAGGAGAGGGCGGGGCCCTCACTATCCTTCGCCCCTGTGTACATAACCTACATTTATGTATATTAGAAGCACACAATTTAAAAAACATGAACTTGTTATGAAAATATTAAAGATTTAGATTTGTTTCTCTTGTATTAATCCTCACCATACACACACACACATATATAGGCATGGTCAAATATAAAACATATCTTACTTAAAAAAAAGCGTAGGAAACATTATGATGCTAACATGTGACACCCACTTGATTTTTGACGGAATGATCTTTGTGTACTTTTATGTATATGATCCGGCAAGGGAATATGATTCCCTCTTGAACAATTCCGTAACGAAGAACAAAGTTATTGTTTTAACACACTATATCTTATTCTTTTTATGATTCTAGTGTTGATTTATGTAAATAGTGTGTAAATATAAGGAAAACTACAAATTTGTAGTCATTTTAGTGTGTTTGATATATTTACGTGGTTGAATGTTATAATGATGCTTGTGTCTTTTTACTTGATGCATATATCTCCTGCTTATATAGGTTTTTTTATATGTTATAAAGTCATACAGTGTTGATATTCTGATGATTTGTATATATATTGTTTTCGTTCAAGACGATGAGTAATTAATTTGTTTGTATAATTCTTACAACAACAGATGTTAATACAATAGGTGATAACATACCAAATACATTAGTAATTGGGATTGATCCTATATCACCCGATTCTACTATACATATGATGTTGCTCGGTCTAGTAAATCTTGGGATGGCATCATTGTTTTGTCCTTTGATGAAGCATTTGAAATTTAAAAGAGTTATGCTAGCAATGGAGGATTACATATGTGAAGTCAAATATAAGGATTACATTGTTTTGATCATTGAATTATTAGTTTCCGCATATCAATCACAGAATCATTATATTGATAGAAATCGATCCTATAAGTGGCATCAGAGCTTTCGGTACTTAAATTCTTGAAGGTAGAGAAATACTTTGAGAATTCTCGTTTGGTTTCGTGTATTTAAGTTCACGTGTGGTAATTTCATAAACTTGAGAAGTATTTGATAAGTTTTGAAGAAATTCAATCACAACAATGGCTACATTGATCCAAACTATTGATGCAAACATAGGCACAATCAACAAACCTCCAAGACTTCAATCCGCAACAGAATACATGAATTGGAAGCAGAGGATGGAAAACTTCATATATGTTACAGATTTCAGTATCTGGAAATCAATCACTTATGGTCCATACTCGCTGGTGATTATATCTATTGAAAGAGGAGAACTTATTCCAAAAGACATCTCTAAATACACTAAGGGTGAATTAAATCTTAAAGATAGGATATGAAGGCTCCAGACTTACTCACTATGGCTCTTCCTCGTGAGATCAACGGGAAATTCAACACACACAAATGTGCCAAGTCTCTATGGTATGCATTGTCAAAAGTGTATGAAGGTTCATCGGAGATGAAAAAGAATAGAAGGACTACGTTGAGAAGGCAGTTTGATCTTTTTGGACATATTGTCAATGAGAACTTAACTGCTCAGTTCAACATATATCAAACTTGTTTGTGATCTAAAGTCAATAGAGGTGGAGTTAGACAATGTTGATGTAGTGAAAAGGTTCATGACATCCTTGCCTCGAAAATGGCTTGTGTATACCATTCCTATAAGGAAGACTTAGGAATTTGAATACATTTATCTTGGAAGAACTTTACGAAGATCTTCATGAACATAATGTCAAAAAAATTTCAAGTCAACAAAGATGTGTGGTCTTGATGTCACCAATTGTTGATCCGGTTCCTCTGTCACCTTAGTATGTGCAACCTCAGGTCTCTCATCAATATGTATAACCTCATGTTCCTCAACAATATGTGCAACCTCAAGTTCCATCAGCACAAGGAGTTCACTCTGGATGTGCAAGGTGTGCATACTGTTCAAATGAATCTCAAGTTCAAGCTCCAGCTAGTATTCAATATGAGAATGTTGCAATTTATTTTGCATTCATAAGTAGTTATGAAACATTTCTATTTGAACCGCTCATAGCAAAAAATCTTTTTGGAGAAGATTTGGAACAAATTAACTCTGCTGATTTTGAAGAGATGGTCATGCAATGACAAACGGCCATGATTATTCTTAGAGCCAAAAGTTTCTTCAAGAAATCAGGGAAAGACGACTTTGAGGTACTGATGTAGGGTTAAATATCTCGTGTATAAGAGTCAAGTTTTGTACGTTTTAATAAGTTAAACTGTGTTTATCGAGTCAGTTTTATATGTGTCTTAGAGTTTGGTGTGATACACGTTAAATGTGCTAAAGAGCGAAACTTTACAAGTCATATATATGAAGGCACGGAGCTCGGGAAGTCAAGAAAGTCAAAGTCAAAGATCAAAAGTCAAAATCTTGGAAATTAGAATCTTCGCGCCCCGCGAAGATCTAGGAGAGAAGTTCGCGGCACGCAAGGGCTTTGAAAAGGGTCGCGACTATTTTGTTCTTCGCGACACGCGAAGATTTGTCCTGGGAAGTTCGCGACACGCGAAGAAAGGGATTACGACAATTTTAAACCTAGTTGTAATTATAAACCCATTATGATCCCGTTCTCGATTATCATTCTTTCCAGCCGTTCCAGAGGAGTTCTTAGGCGATTTTGAGCAAAGTTAGGTCAATTGTTCTTGTTTTCTCATGCTTGTAAGTTCTAGATTAATTACTTTAATGTTTTCGACAATCATGAGCGGCTAAATGTTTCGTGATCCCTCCGGGTGAACGATTTATGCTTGTATGTGTATGATTTTAGTTGATGGTCAGTTTGGATTGAAGTTTTGTGAACCCTTTAAGTTCTTTGAATTCAATTGTGTGTTTGACTTATTAACAATTTTCAATTTATCACATCTATCGTCGTTTCTTGGTTTTCTTGCATCGGGAATAATCCGATTTTGTGATTGAATTGATTATTGTGTGGTTGGGTTAAACAATTTAAACAAGGTTATGTCTATGTAATCTCTTATCTGATTTAAAACTGAAATTGTATGTGTGCTTTGCTGAATCTAAAACCCGGAGTGGTCATCTTTCTCCAATTGTTTTACAAATCAATTTAAGTGTTTTTGATAATTCCAAGTCTTTTAATTAATAAAGTTTTGAACTTTAGTAGTAATTTAATAGTTTTAACTTGAATAGCATTTTCCACGTGTTCCCTGTGGATTCGACAACCCTACTTCCCTGTCTACGGTCTAAGTAGCTAAGAAGTAATTTTTATAAATATTTTTTATTAGCCTTGACACAACGATCAGGTACTACCAAAGAGCAAGTTAGGGATTAATAAGAGCAAAGTAAAATCTTTCAACTATAACAAACATGGTCATTTTGCTATGGAGAGTCATGCTCCTAAGATGGCATCTCCATTTAAACCTGGCTTTCTTAACTCTTCATCATAGGAAATGCTCAAAGTTCTTCAAACAATCAAGCTAGTTCTGCTCCTAGACCTGCAACTTTGGTCTCAAAACGGTCACATCTTGGTGGAGAGAACTATGATTGGAGTTCTCATCAGGGTCGGTCCCGAGAATCCTCAAAATGTTTTAGGTCCGAGACATGTAAAAAAAAAGTGGGTCCTATGATATAAACTTAATTATCATATATAAAAAATACATAATACGGGCTTTTATATATATATATATATATAGGGGAGGGATCAAGAGAAAACCACAAAGTTAGGCGAAAACCAAGAAAACCACATCATTTTAGGCAAATTTTTTATTTACGTATACGTATCTAAAAACAATTTTTTTGATTTACGTATACGTAACCTCAATTTTTTTGTTTTATGTTTACGTATACGTAACACTATGTGTAAAAATATTTTTTGGTAAAAATGTTTAATATTTAATTGATACTATTATAAATAAATAAAAATAAACTAAAACAAAAAATAAAAATTATTATATGATTGGGTAAAATTGATTTTTTTAGTGGTTTTCTCGGTTTTCGCCTAACTTGTGGTTTTCTCTGGAACCCTCCCCTATATATATATATATATATTTTTTAAATTAGGCTTATATATACAAATTTTTTTATTTATTGGTTTTCAATTCGGATTTATAAACAATTGGGCTTATATATAGATTTTTTTAGAAAAAACACATTTCTAAGTGAGCCTTTTTTTAATTTCTAAGTGGGTTAATACGATAAATAGATAATACAAGTTGGGTTTTTTTATAAATATAATATATATATATATATATATATATATAATTAAAAACTACGGGGCCCTTAGAAGACCGGGCCCCGGACGGTCGCCCTCCCTAACGGCCGCCCCTGGTGCTCATGGCGAATAGATGAAAGGGACTGTGAACCAAGCACTCATGGCTGATATCATTGACATTTGTGCCAAGGTAGCTGATAACTTATGCTCTCCTAAATGTGTTGAATAGATTTTGTTTTACAAAAGACATAACCAAAGTTGTCTTGATGAATTCAATATATCTTTGGAAATTAAGAGAGAGCTTATGAACATCTTTACAAAGAAAATTTTGAAGCTTTAAACAAAGATATTGCTGAAATGACAATAAGAAAAACATTTTAGATACTTTTTACATGTTCCTAACTTTGTGTTTAAGTGCACTGGAAGTATGTGGCAACGGTGAGAAAAACAAAAAAGATGTGGTATGATTAGCTACGTGTCGGCGCGTCTAGCAGCGGTTCAACGTTGAACTTTCAAGGTACGCTAATCGGAGTCTTCTAAACAACGTTGAACTTTCAGTTCGTACATGCTTATTAAGGAAGATGTATCGCTTGTACTTGAGTCTGCACACAACGCCTTTCTACGATAGTAACATCTTCATTTTCTTCGATTCTCCTCGTCATAAAATTCGGTGCCAACATTCAGCTATGAGCTTATTCCTTTTCCTTTGTTCTGGCGCCTTTTCTTTAGCTCCTTTTTTTCATTCTTAGGATTGATTTCGTTATTTTGGATATGTCTTGTGTTTTCATACTACATGTCTAACAACCAAAATTGTGACAAAAAGCAATATAAGAACTTATAACAAAAAATTGGCTTTAAAGAGAACAAAATGGCATATTACGACTTATTTTAAAAACTTATTTATGTTCATCATTTGATAAATATTGTTTCACAATCACTAAATGTTAATGTTTTATAAAAAAAATTGACAAAACATTTATTTAATTTATCTCTAATTAGAGATTTGACAAAACACCTCATACGGGCTTTATCTCTAATTAGAGATTTGATTTTCAAATCTTTCAATCTTTTATTTAATTTTAAAAAGATATCACCAAATCGTAATTTGTCTATGGAGTTCAATTATGTTAGGATTATGTATGGGTTGGTGGTCCAATGCTAGGGGAAAAACCTCTAGAAACACCAGGTTTGAGTAGGTTATGGGTTCAAGTCTCACTCCTAACAAGAATTAAGAAATTTGTCTTTCCAAAAAAATGTATGATGGGTCTACGGTTCTTAAGTGTATGGTACCGTTCTAGACCCGTATTCAACCCAGACCTGTTTAATGCTAAAAGTTATAACTGTTAACCTGTACCATAATTAACTTATAAGGTTACACGCCGGTCAGTTCCTACGGGTTTGCCGGATCTTGTATAATGCTCAACCCTAATCCAAACTAAACCTTAATGCCCATTGGGCTACATTATTAATATAATTTTTAAAATTAAATTTTATAATCTGTGACTGTAGGTAATAAAATCGTAATTACTAATAACTAACAACTCTTTTTTTAAGATAAGTTAAAAAAAAGGATAAATAATGGTATCTTTGACAACCCAATAAATTGTTATATTTTTTCAAAATATTTGAAATTATATATTGACAACCCAGACCAGTGACTTATAAACTCTAAGACCAGAAACCAAAACTGCACCTGAAACAAACTATTGACATGTACTGTATATTCATATTTTCCAGAATTAGATAAAAACACGCACGCGCACACACACCCCGATGTTATTAACGAAAACTTTAATTCACTTGTCGAAGCTCGTCTGGCGACTTGTTTTCAAAGGTTCGCTAGCTACACATCTTGCCCGGGCATTGCAAATTGAGTAGCAAAGTTTTCAACTTGGGCACGAAGGTCAACAATGTCTTTATGGTTCTCCAGACCATCTTTCAGGATCCCTTTTGCCACATTGCCATGCTCCCTCTGAATCGTCCTCGTGATTAGAGCAGCTCTAAAGAGAAAACCGCCCATTGTTTCAAAATCCGACTCCAAACAGCCTCGTGAGGTCATTGCAGGTGTACCTGATGCATATATAATCTATTAATCTCGTCAAGTCATCAACTTGGCTAACAGATAAACTAAATAGCGAAAATTACGTCCTTTAAGTATTAACTAAATTTTAGTATACGTACTTTAACTAAGGAAATTACAGAACACGTCCTTTATGTTTAAAAGACCTTGCACGTTACGTCTTTTAGCCTAACGACCTTTAAATTTTTACCATTAAATCTGGTCACGTGCAAGGCACATGAGGGTATTTTGGGGCTTTCACACATGAAAGGACTATTCTTGTAATTTGTTTCTATGAATATGGGTTTACAGAAATAGTCCTTTTACGGTAAAAAGACCAAAATACCCTCATGTGCCTTACACGAGACCTGAGTTAACGGTAAAATTTAACGGTCGTTAGGCTAAAGGACGTAACGTGCAAGGTTTTTTAAACATAAAGGACGTATACTGAAATTTAGGTAATACTTAAAGGGCGTAATTTGCAATTCGCTCTAAACTAAACTAAATGAGCTTTTACTTACCAATCCTCACGCCACCAAGGACCATAGTTCCATGATCATCAAATATTGGAATCTTGTTGACGGTAATGTGACACATGGCACATACTTTCTCAAAGTTTTTACCCGTCAATCCAAAGTTTCTAAGATCCCAAAGTAACAAATGATTGTCGGTCCCTCCTGTGACCAACTTGCAGTTTCTTCTAAGCAAAGCAGAAGCCAAAGCCTGAGCATTTTTCTTAACTTGTTGCATATACGCCTTGTACTCAGGTGTAGCCAATTGTTTCAAAGCAATCGCGAGGGCTGCAATATGATTGTTATGTGGTCCACCTTGAAGTGCAGAACATACTGCAAAATTTATCTTTTCTTCAAAGTCATACTTGTCACTACCATCACCTTGGTTCAAAAGCATGCCTCTTTTTATCGGCTTAGAACCTTTCCTGTAGAATATAATCCCTCCTCGAGGGCCACGTAGACTTTTATGAGTGGTGGAAGTTACAATGTCACAGAATTCAAAAGGGCTTGCACATTCCTGCAAGATAACAATCACAAGATCTGTTAAACGGGTGTTTGGCATTGCGTTTTCATAGTGATTCCATGATATTAAGTGATCAAAATCAGGGTTGCAAAAATCAGGATTAATCGCTAATCGGAGAATCACCTTGGAATTTTCATGTAGTTGGTCCTAGGCGGTCCAAATCGGCTCAAATATATATTTTTTTTCATTAATCACTTATTCAATAAAATTACAGGTTTCATCCCCAAAATTATAATTGTAACAAAATTGACCAAGACTTTTACATTTTTTTTCATTGATCACTTATTCTTTAATAAAATTACAAGTTTCATCCTCAAAACTATAGTTTTAACAAAACTGACCAAAACTTTTACATGTGTGTGCATCAAGATGTTGTACATACAGGTTTTTACGTTGTACATATATATTTTTTATACATCAAAGCATATATAAAGCTTATTTATAGCTAAATTTTTTGTAAATAATTCTAAAAACATACAAAAATACCAATCCGGTTAATCACTAGTTGGTACCCCCACCGCCCGACTAGCGCCTAGCGCTTTTTACAACACTGATCAAAATCAGATAAGCAAATGGCATTCGGCTACTGCTAAACTAACTATTTGACCCCTAAATAATCAAACACCACCTTGCAAATACAATAATCAGCCCCTAATAAACTAGAACTATGTTACACAACAATACCAAGACAGTTAAACTCACCTTGGCAGCAATGAGGCCACTAATTTGAGCCATGTCACACATCAAAATCGCGCCACATTTATCAGCAATCTGTCTAAATTTCGCATAATCCCAATCTCTAGGATAAGAACTCCCACCACAAATAAGTATCTTCGGGTGAAAATCAAACGCCCTCTCCTCAACCTTTGCAAAATCCACAACACCAGTCTTTGCATCAACCTTATACGAAAGACTCTCAAAGAAAATCGAAGCCCCCCGAAACTTTCTTCCCATTCGGTGTATAGTACCCATGACTAGTGTGCCCTCCAGACGGCGTATCCAGCCCCATAATCCTGTCCCCAGGCGATAACAAACCCGTATAAACAGCAAAATTCGCAGACGTACACGAATAAGGCTGAACATTAACCCCCCAATCATCACCATCAAGCTCAAACGCAGCCAATGCGCGTTCGCAGCAAAGCGATTCAATCTCATCAATGTATTGATTACCACAGTAATACCTAGCACCAGGCATACCTTCAGAGTACTTATTTGTTACATGACTACCTAATGCTTCCATAACTGCTTTACAAACAAAATTCTCAGAAGCTATTAACTCAATACCTTTATACTGTCTCTGTTTCTCCTTCTCTAAAAGTTTAAAAATATCAGGATCTGCAGATTGGAGCGGCTGGTTCCCCCAAGCTCTAACGGATTGATTGATACGACAGCGTTTTGATGACGTTGATGAGTATGATGACTCAGCGGTGTCATCTCTACGCCTTTTGAAGTACAACGGATGCCCTAGGATACGAAATTGATCTTCGTCTTCTTCCTTGTTGAAATTGATGCTCTCTGCGTTGCTGATTTGGTGTTGATCGATGAAATCGAGGCTGTTGCTTTCGATTGTGGTTTGTTCCTCCATTAATTGGAGTGGTACAGATGGAATGGGGTGGCGGGAATTGGTGTGGAGAGTTGGATCGATTTGGAATGAAATTGAGTCGTCGGAGAGCTGTTTCCGGTGAGATGGATGAGGTATGAACCCTAGCGAGACGTTTGATCGGGAAGCACAGGACATATTGGTGAAGTTGTGAAGAAATCTTAGGTGAAATTTAAGAGTTTGTAAGAAGATGATGATGATGATGATGATGATGATGATAAAAAGGAATGAGCTGGTGGTATGTGATTTGGGATTTCATAAACAAAAACAAAACCCTAAAATCAAAGGTGGAAAGGGAATGTACCTGGACATCCTATGCATGTTGCTGTTAATCTGGACTAGTTTATGGGTAATATACATACTTAGATATTTGGATATGGTGTACATTCATAGTAACCATTGTGTGTATATTTTAGATTACTATATTCATGTACTCAATTATTGTGTAAAAATATAGTTGAACTTAAAAGTATAATAATGATTTTTAAGTTAGAAGGTAAAAAACTTAAAACATACATCAAAAAATTTTAAAATCTTGTTTTTATAAAAGTTTATTTAATTCAAACTATAGGTTTTTATTATTATCCACTGTTTTTCATAACTGGCTGGTCACATAACCGGTATGGTTGTGTGTAGTTGAATCGTTTTTTTTAGTCGACTGGTTACCGGTTGGACCAGTGAACCGAGTGAACCAGACTAGTTGTTCGGACCGGATTTCAAACTTTTTTTTATTATTTTAGAATTTTTTTCTTCAAAATCTCATTTTCGAATAATTAGCATTTTAAGTTGCATATTTTAGTTTTTAAACCTTCATATGTCACTAAAATTGTAAATTCACATAAAACAAAAAAAAATGTTTTTTTATATTTTGTATCCATATATTTACTTATCTTTTTTTATATTTTTATGTAATTAAATTCGATCCGACCAATTGACCTCTAAAATAGTCGATTCATTGTCCAGTCAGGTTCTAAAAATATTGGTATTATCATTAAATTTAAAAATTGAAAAACACTACAAAATTTTTTGAGAATAGAAAAAGAATTAGACATCAACTAATTAATTTTAGGATTATTGTATTTTAATAATCCCACCTTTTACCAATTGGCCGATAATAATCCCAACTGAGAATATTCTTACCACCGGTCCCTACTTTCAAACTATTTTTTTACATTGGACTCCTCGTTAAAAAAATTTAACGCCGTTAGAGTTTATATGACATGGACATCTGCAAACCGCCGGAAAGTCGAGCCAAGCTAGCAATGGTCTCGTGTTGGCTTTTGAAATTGGCTTTGGTGGTGTTTAACTGGTCTCGTTAAACACCACCGTTTTCTCTGTTTGGACTTTCCGGACCCACGAGACCAGTTAAACACCACCAGAGCCAATTTCAAAAGCCACCACGAGACCACTGCTAGCTTGGCTCGACTTTCCGGCGGTTTGCAGATGTCCACGTCATATAAACTCTAACGGCGTTAAGTTTTTTTAACGGGGGGTCCAATGTAAAAAAATAGTTTGAAAGTAGGGACCAGTGGTAAGAATATTCTCAGTTGGGATTATTATCGGCCAATTGGTAAAAGGTGGGATTATTAAAATCCAATAATCCTTAATTTTATTGTCAATGTAGGATTAGCCTATTTGGTAAAGGCTCTTGCCTTCTAGATGGGAGGTCATGGATTTAAAATTAAACATTGGGTGAATTATTTGATATAATTTAGTAATAAGAGTATGATAGATTTGTCGTTAAAAAACTAATTACTAACTCTTTTAAAACCGATGGGGTGAGCAGTAACTTTTATTTTTTAATTTTTATAGTTTTTGTCCATATATTTCATTTCCCATTTAAATATCAATTGTTGTCTTTGGTTTGATAGTTAAAGCTTTGTAACTTTAATCGCTCGGTTCCTGGTTCAATCTTAGCACAAACCAATTTTTTGGTGGGTTTTCTTTTTTTTCTTTCTTTTTTTTCTTTTTAGGTTTGTTTTTTTTAGTTTTTATTACTTTTTTAAAATTGTAGGCATAATATTTTTTTTTTCCTATGCTTCAATCTCAAAAAAACAATCCCCTAAATTTCAGTACTTAAGCAAGTTAGTGTCACCTTCATCTCCCCGTTTTGACGTAAATTTCGTTAGAAAACGAGCCGGGTCAAATATAATACGTTTTCGTACTTATTTTTATGTATGTTTCGACGTAAATTTACTTGGAAATGAGTTGGTCAAATATAATATGTTTTCATTCGACGGTATAATCAATGTAAATTTAGTTTGGAAACAAGTCGGGTCCTTTATCACGCTGCGTTTAACGGCGACGCAACGCACGGCCGGTAAAAAAACTAACTTGGTTTATTTACATCTTATTAATATGTTTACACATATTATTATTTAAACCCGAAAGTGGTTCGTTTCAAAATTAAACTATTAGAACTCACTCAGCGTACCTGACTTTGGGTGTACGTTAGACTGTTTTGCAGGTGAGCTTCGTGGTTGACGTATCTTGGCTTGGGAGCGGTGCTACTTGGATTGGTGTGCAGGCATTCGTGAGGTAAACTTAATGACGATAACGACATTAAAGAGTAATTATTCTTTTAGAAAGACTTCCGCTGTATGTTTGATAAATTAAATGAGTACTTTTAAAGAGGATACCTAGTGATGAAATCCAACTATAGGGTACCCAGTTTGGGCCTTACACAAGCCTTATAGTATATTGAGGGAGAGCATTATACACACTACACTCTTTTTTTACATCAGTATGTAGTATGGTGTTAATAATATATAATGAATAGTGATGTATATATGAGGGAGGTATTATGAATCGGATATATATATGTGTTATCTTCCGTTTTATCTCTAATTTTATAGTTGTAATTATTTTACAGTTATTTTTCTTTCTTGTATATATATACACTTTAATAATGAATAAGAAAAAGTTCCGTTTTTTAGAGATTCAACAAGATTCTTTCTATTCTTTCTATCATATAGGGGTGTTTTTATTTTTTTATAAAAATTTAATTGAAAAATTGTATGATGTTAAAGATCTATTACCCTACTATTTATTTCCCATGGATAGTAGGGTTTTTTTTTCATTTTTCTTTTTTTTTTCATTTTTCTTATAAAAGTTTTTTTTATAAACTGGCCACTAAAGTTCAAAATAAGCTTTAATTTTCTTTTTTTTACTCAAAACTCTGTTTTTTTATAGATTTGCCACATAAGTTCAATAAACTTTCGTTCGTTAACTTTTTCAAAATACAGGTGCACCGTTGTTTTTTTGTCAACGTTTCGATATTTTTTTTTATTTTTCTTTTTTTTTTCATTTTTCTTACAAATGTTTTTTTTATAAACTGGCCACTAAAGTTCAAAATAAGCTTTAATTTTCTTTTTTTTACTCAAAACTCTGTTTTTTTATAGATTTGCCACATAAGTTCAATAAACTTTCGTTCGTTAACTTTTTTCAAAATACAGGTGCACCGTTGTTTTTTTGTCAACGTTTCGATATAAATTTGTTTTAAAACGGAGTTGTATTCAAAACTGACTTTTTTTTATCGTTGCCTGTATCGAGTGCCGTTATCGTTGTGGTACCACGACAAACCGAACCTATTATGGGCGAACAACATCATTGTCGATATTAGTATTATCGATCCGCCTTATGGTTTTCGACGAACCGAACCGGTAATTTTTTTAATTTGTTTTCCTTTTTTTATTATTTAGTTTTATGTTTCCTTTCTATTAACATTATTTTTACCGTTGTGCCTATGTTTTCGTTTAAATTTTATTAACGATGTGCCCGACAACGTTATCTATGATAACTTTCGTTCGTTATGTTTTTTAAATAACGGAATGCGCCGTTTTCTTAATAATTTCTTTTGTCAACGTTCTGGTTTAAATTTTATTGAAGACAATGTTGTATTCAACTTCGAGTGTTTTTGGGTATCGTACGTTATAACGAGTCTGCAATTCCACGCAAACGAGCCAAACCAATAACGGCCAGACTCCCGCCGCGAAGCGCGGGAGGTAAAAACTAGTTAATTTTATTTGTTATAGATGGTTATTATAACATATACAATATATCCTCATTTTCTTATTTATAAATCATCAATTTTTTACATATAAATACCAGTTAACTTTTTACTTGTAACGATTTAAATTGATACTATTTTTATAAAAAATAAGTATCATACCACTAGACCACTATGATATGGGTGTATGAGCCATGTGTGTTACAAGTTGTTTTCTTTATTCGTAAAGAATGGGAAAAGAAATTGTGCTTAAAATTTAAAGAGTAAACGTCGTTTTTGGCCCCTATGGTTTGCCTTGTTTAACTCTTTCAGTCTAAAAAGGAATCTTTTAACGTATCAGCCTCTGAGGTTGCATTTTTATAACCATTTCAACCCCTGCTACTAACTCTGTTAACTTTTTTTTGTTAAATATAAGGACATTTTAGTATTTTTATTTTAAAGGGCTAGTTTAACCATTTAAGTTCAATAAAAACTTTTTTTATATTTTTTTACTTATTTAAAAACACTTTTTTTAACTTTTTTTAAAATCATTTTTTTAGTTTTTTTTCATAAAAACATTTTTTTAACCTTTCTAAAAATATTTTTTTAATCTTTTCATAAAAACGCTTTTAAAAACATTTTTTATTTTTTTATAAAAACGTTTTTTATGTTTTTTGTAAATAATTTTTTTAACTGTTAATTTTTTTAGTTTTTTTAGAATATATTTTTTAAAATTTATTTTAGAAAGTTTTCTCTAATATTATTTTAGAGAAAGTGTTTTTTAATCCTTTTGAAATTTAGTTTTAAAACGTTCTCTTAACCGTACATTTTATGGAAAAGCTAAAACAAGTTTTTATAAAAAACTAAAAAAAAATTAACAATGTTTTTACGAAAACATTAAAAAAACTAAAAGTTAAAAAAACGTTTTTAAAAAGTAAAAAAAAACGTTTTAAAAGAAACAAAAAAAATGATTTTAAAAGAAGTTAAAAAAAACGTTTTTAAATAAGTATAAAAAAATTATCAAAAAACAAAAAAAAATTACCGGACTGAAATGGTTAAACTAGTCCATTAGAAATAAATTTACTAAAATGCTACTAATTTAATAGAAAAAGTTAACAGAGTTAGTAGCATAGGCTGAAATGGTTATAAAAATACAATCTCAAGGGCTGATATGTTAAAAGATTTCTTTTTGGACTGAAAAAAGTTACATAGGACAAACCACGTCGACCAAAAACGAAATTTACTCAAATTTAAATTACCATCTTAGCCCACCAGGTTTTCAGCCATTTTCACTAGCCCAATCAGAATTTGTATTATACTCAACTACCCAACCCAAGTGCTTTAATAGCCCACAATGGATATTTGTGGCTTGAATTAATTTAAGGAAATTATTTTCTTTATATAAAATCATAAAATAGTTTTTGTAAGTTATTTTTGAAATAAGTAAACTAAATAGTTTTTATGTATTTGTTTTACGATTTGAAAAATATTATAACTTTTATAGATTTGTTTTTTAAATATAAATTTATAAGAAGAGATAAATTATTATTTTTGGTATTGTTTGATAATGGATACTAAATCAAAATTATATATTGTTAGGACTGAGGGAATAACTTTAAGCTATAATAATAAAATAAAAGAGTTTCATTTGTATAATTTATATATACTAATAAATAAAGGTTTTGAGGTGTCACATGTTATTTCTATGTTCATCCTCAACATTTTTTTCTCGCCACTCTGTCTCATTTAATGGTAGAAGTTTCTATAAAAAAAATTATAATTTTTGTTTCCTCTCTCTCTCCTATTAAATAATACTTATTTTTATAACTATTTTTATAAAACAATTTTTAATTAAAAAATAGATTTGTTCATAAACCATTTTTTGAATTTGAACATTTCTTTCATTCTTTTTATAAAACATTTTTGAAAAATAACTATATAACGTTTCTAAAATTTGTATTAAAATTTTATGTAATATTAGATCTTTATTACTAAGTATGTATAACACTGCATTTATTCACCATGTATAATATACATGGTTTCCAACCTATATTATAATAAATGAATTACTATACTTGCTACGTGTCGACTTCTGATTAAATCTAGCTTTTTGTTTTTCGCATTTCTCTCCTATTAAATAATGATAATGTTAAATAATTAAATATCTAACATATATTGTAATATTTTATTAAAATTTAATAAATCATAAGAAATTTTCAATTATTTCTTATTTCACAGATAACTAATAACATCAAACATACAAATTTTCATAGAAAATATTGTTTTATAACAAGTTGCATTTATTCAGCTCATGTAAAACATGGGCTTTAACCTGGTACTATTATATAGGATTAGGTTCAGGTAAAAATGATTTTAATTGTAAAAAGGGTGAGAATGATTTATGGTCATTAGATCAAATTGTAGAAAAGATTTAATGATTGAGATTAAATTGTAGGAGAAAAACTTGTTGGAAGGGTATTTTAGTCTTGACCACTTTTGTTGACTTTTTATCAAGTTCTCCCCCCTCATTTTTAAACGTTCATAACTTTTACATACGACGTTATTTTTTCAAAAAAATTACACCATAAAAACGAGTGTTTTTTATCTTTAAAACGAGTATAGTGTCGTTATAAACAAAAACAAATTTTTTTTTTACGTTTTCCAGCTCATTGTGTAATTAGTCAGGTCAATATGTAATACAAGTTCATTGTGTAATACAAATTCAATGTGTAATAAAATTTCATTGTGTAATACAAGTTCATTGTGTAATACCACGTCTGGTCATTGTGTAATACAAGTTCATTGTGTTTTACGTTTTTCAACTCATTGTGTAGTTAGTCAGGTCATTGTGTAATACAAGTTCATCGTGTAATACAAGTTCATTGTGTAATACAAGTTCATTGTGTAATACCACGTCTGGTCATTGTGTAATACAAGTTCATTGTGTAATTAGTCAGGTCATTGTGTAATTAGGCAGGTCACTGTGTAATACAAGTTCATTGTATAATACAAGTTCATTGTGTTATACAGGTTCAATGTGTAATACAAGTTCATTGTGTTATATGTATTTATCATTGTGTTTTACATTTTCCGGCTCATTGTGTAGTTAGTCAGGTCATTGTGTATTACAGGTTCATCGTGTAATACCACGTCTAGTCATTGTGTAATACAAGTTCATTGTGTAATTAGTCAAGTCATTGTGTAATACAAGTTCATTGTGTAATTAGTCAGGTCATTGTGTAATACAAGTTCATTGTGTAATACAAGTTCATTGTGTTATACAAGTTCAACGTGTAATACAAGTTCATTGTGTTATATGTATTTATCATTGTGTTTTACGTTTTCCAGCTCATTGTGTAGTTAGTTAGGTCATTGTGTACTACAAGTTTATCGTGTAATACAAGTTCATTGTGTAATACAAGTTCATTTTGTAATTCCACGTCTGGTCATTGTGTAATACAAGTTCATTGTGTAATTAGTCAAGTCATTGTGTAATTAGTCAGGTAATTGTGTAATACAAGTTCATTGTGTCAAATATTTTTCATCATCGTGTTTTACGTTTTCCAGCTCATTGTGTAATTCGCTCATTATTGTGTAATTCGCTTAAATATGTCAGGTCATTGTGTAATATCAGTTCATTGTGTAATATCAGGTCTGATCATTGTGTAATATCAGACCTTGTATTACACATTGACCTGGTGTATTACACATTGACCATTATGCCCTCCCTTTAAAAATAATAAAATGACACATGTCAAGCTTAGAATCCTTCTTACCATTCTTATTTTTAAAACCCTTTTTACTATAACCTAACCCCTATTATATATACAACTACACATTGATGTTGAATATGAATAAATATGAACAACTATTTTGAATTCAAAATTACTTGATACCATCAACATATATTATCATATAAAAATTAATAAGAAATTGAGTCAAATCATTTTATTTCGTGGAAAGTTTATAAATTTTACAGATGTAAATATGAAAACTTTACAAATTGAAATAGATGATATAGTAGAAAAAAATAGTTGAAAAATCAGAAATTGAGATTATTGAAGCACGACACGTGTCGTCCTAGATCCTTATTTTTTATAACAAAGATGTGTGTATCTGGAGGGTGGATGGTTCCATATGAAGCACCATCCAAAATTTAAGAACCAATTTGTTAAATGAGAATCATCTTCTCTATCTTTGGCTGTAGGAGTTTTTTGGTTTTCTCATGAAAATGAGTTTTATAGTGAACTCACATTTATATACGTATATATATATATATAGGGGGTGGTTATAATAAAAACTTTGTTGATTTGAAAAAACCTTACAAACCTCATCTAAACCATTCGTTTATCATGATCAATCGATGAGATTTAATCTTACCAAAAAGTAGTTTATAAATAATATTTTAATCATATTAAAGTACATACAGGGTAAAATGGTAAAGTTTAAAAAGAATATCATCTTTCTATTTTCTACCAAATCAAATCAATAGTCAATTGAAGATTTTTGTTATTCTCTCAACTCTCTCCTAGTCAAATCAATCATCTTTAACTAATGTTTTATTTCATAAAAATTCAAAAATTAAATTCTAGAAATAGTTACATACAAAATAACGATGAACGAGATTTGACCTACTAATGTATGCAGTAACGTTACATATGTGACTAAAGAATATTTTTTTATAACCAATTGATCATGTATAGTTACATGTGTAAAAATTACATTAGATATGTAATTAAGAAATGTAACATATGTAACTATAATTGTTAGATATGTAAAAAAAGGAAGCCCACAACCAACATGTTGTGTGTTTAAAACCCATTACTACACAATGGATATAAAATTTAGCCTTTCAAATGGATGTTACATATGTAAATTTTTTAATTTTGTTCAAACAATTTGTTTATAGTTTTAATACATATGTAACTAACAAAGATAACATATGTAACTAATGAGGATGTTTAAAACCAATAGGTTTTATGAATACAACAAGGTTAAGAAAACGACAAACATCTAACCACATCCATTTAAATGAAATATATTAATTCTAAAAATAAATATTAGACAATGTACCATGTATAGCAAAGAAAATCTAACTAAAATCACCAAACATGATAATAAAAAATATTGTATATATAAAAAAAAGTCCTATGAGGTTAACAATTGCAATATTAACATTAACGCAACAAGGTATTTCATACAAACTAAAAAAATGATCCAAAAACTATAATAAGCTAACAAAAAACATAAAACCTAAATAGGCTTAATTTCTTGATAATCATCTTCATCTTTGATACAAAAATCCTTCACATACGAAGAAAAACAAGTTCATCAACTTAATTACATATATAAATATAGATTAGGTATAAAGTAACTTAGAATGAATATATCACTTGTAACATAAGTAAGGTTAAGTATGTTATAATAGAACTTTTATGAGTTTACGTATGTAAATTGTCAAAAATAACTTGTGGTCCTGTAAAATTACGTATGTAAATTTACATGTGGAATTGCATAAGTAACCAACAAAATGTAACATGTGTAACTATATATGTTAAAGAAACAATATTACCCGATTGTAGTCTTCTTGTTGAGCGTGAAGTAAATGAGCTTGACTTCTTCTTAGACACTGCAAAAGATATGCAAAAACTTGACGAGTAAATGATGGTTAAATACTAATAAGTTGATTTAAATGCTATGAGGTATTATATCATACTATTTTAACAGACTTTGTAGCAAGGCAAAGGAGATTACGTATGTAACTAGCAACTTTTAACATATGTATAATCAAATGTTACATATGTAAGAATCAACTTTTAACATATGTAATTAAGGTTGTCACTCGTAATGCTATATGAAAAAAATGGGAAATGAAAAACATAAAAAGGTGATAATTTAGAAATTAATTAATTATCAAATGAGTTTGAATAAGAGATCTCGGAACCATGCTTCACATATTATTTTATACAACAGAAATTATGAATATTATATTAAATTAAGATATAAAATGAAAGTGATTTCTAAATTATCAGATTTTATGCTAATAAAAATGTAATTTAAATACGGTATGGTATAACAAATAAAATTATCAGATTTTAAACTAATCCTATTTTATTTATACAAAGAAAGAAGGATACTCCATCAAGAAAGAAGCATACTATTTTATTTATACAAGGAAAGAAAATCAAGAAAAAAATGCAAATGTTACAAAATTCAATAAAAATATTTGTTTATTTTCTAAATGTCTCTTGATAAGAATAAAAAAAGAAAGAAACTTTCAACCAAGATGCTAACATGATGGTAAAGAAAAGAACGTGAACGTAGTAACTACAAAGCTAGACTCCCCTCCCCATTTGACTCAGAAAGACTTCCACCCACTAAATCTTATGTTTTTCTCCCCTCTACCACCTTCAGAATCTGATACCACCGCCGCCACTCATGCCGCTAGATCGGCGTAGTACCTTACGCAACCTGCACCTCCGCCGCCTACCATTGTCTTCTACTTCTATCGTCGTCGTAGGACGGCTTGGAGGGGTCGCCGGAGGTTGCCCGACACCCTCCAATTCCGGTCTTCTGTCTTTCTCGTAAACCCCCTCTCTCTCTAGAAAGTGTGTGGTGATAGAGTTTGTGCAAATGAGATTTGTGAGTTTATTTGTGCATTCTCTCCTCTCTGTTTCTTGAATTTGTCTAGATTGAATTTGTGTGTTTATTTGTATATTACATTAATGAGTAGGTGAGAGATGGAACAAAATAGTACTAGCCGAGTGATGTGCATCGATTTCTTCAAACTAGATATCTTAAGATAATTGTGAATTTACTAAACTACACATGAACATAATATTGAGACTAGGACACGTGGCGAGTTATAGACCAAGAGTTTGGGTTTGCAAGGTTTCTTCAACTGAAGTGTGTTTTTGTTTTACGCTTCCCATATATATATATATATATATATATATATATATATATATATATATATAGCGGAGTAATATTCTAAGAAAGCTAAAAAGTGTAAAAAGTATTGTAAAAACCCCACCACCACCACCCAAAAGCCTAAAACCCCCCACCCCAACCCCCCCAAAACCTAACCCCCACCCCTAAAAACCTAAATCCTAACACAAAAACCTTAAAAATCCAAAAAAGTCGTATAAAAACACCATCACCACCCCCCAAAAGCCTAAACCTGCAACCCAACCCCCCCAAAAACCTAACCCCCACCTCAAAAAACTAAAACCCCCCCAAAAAAAGCATAAATACTAAAAGCTAAACCCTAAGGCAAAAAACTAATCCCTACAATCTAAGATCGTAGAGTTCTATGAGACAGTTCCAACACCGCCGAAATGAGTAAAATCGGAGTTCGTATGAGTCGGTAATGAGTGTTTTAAAGCACTTTTTTCACTTTTTAGCGAAACCTTATACTATATATATATATATATATATATATATATATATATATATATATATATATATATATATATATATATATATATATATATATATGAGGGTTCCAGAGAAAACCACAAGTTAGGCGAAAACCACTAAAAAAACTAATTTTAACCAATCATATAATAATATTTATTTTTTGTTTTATTTTATTTTTATTTATTTATAAGAGTATCAATGTAATATTAAACATTTTTACCAAAAAATATTTTTACACATACGTATACGTAAACATAAAATAAAAAAATTATGGTTACGTATACGTAAATCAAAAAAATTGTTTTTGGATACGTATACGTAAATAAAAAAATTGTCTGAAATGATGTGGTTTTCTTAGTTTTCGCCTAACTTTATGGTTTTCTCTTGATCCCTCCCCTATATATATATATATATATATAGGGGGAAGTTCAAATAAGAAGTAGGTTTTCGATAATAAATCTAAGAAATGACCAAAATGCTTAGAAACGATATCAAACGAACTCTGATTGATCTCATTTCAGCGGAGTTGGAACCGCCTCGTCGAACTCTACCATCTTAGCTTTTAGGGTTTATATTTTTCGTTTGGATTTTCTGGTTTTAGCCTTACGGTTTAGCCTTAGGGTAGGGTTTAGATTTTATAGTTTAGGTTTTTTTTGGGGGGTGGGGTTTAGGTTTTTTTGGGAGGGGGGTGGGGTGAGGTGGGGGGTTTAGGTTTTTGTGGGGTGGGGTGGTGGTTTTAGGCTTTTTGGGGTGGGGTTGGAGGGGTGTTTAGGTTTTTGGGGGTGCCGGTGAGGGGGGTTTAGGTTTTTGGGTCCGGATTAGAGTTCGATGAGACGGTTCCAACGCCTCTGGAATGAGCTCAATCGGAGTTCGTTTGACCCATTTCTTAGCGTTTCTTAGCGAAAAATCATTTATTAGTGTAATCTTCCCCTATATATATAGGGTGAGGTTCAAATGTTAACCAATAGTTATATGATAACCTCTCTCAAACATAGTGTAAACACTATGTGTCACGTATGTATAACATTATTTGATACGTATATGTAAGACTCATTATTTCTGTATTTACGTTTAAAATATTTATTCAAGATACTTAAATACTATTTTAACAATTAAAAGAAAAAATAATTTATAAATTATGTGATTGTTTTATAGTGGTTAGCACAGTTATCATATAAAATGTTGGTTAACATTTGAACCCTCCCTATATATATATATATATATATATATTCATGCAAAAACTTGTTACTTTTAGTTGTTTTGCTCTATTGCAAGTTAGACGCTAAAAGATGATAAAAGATCTACGAAACATGAAATAGTGAGTCGTGGAAAAAGAACCAAAAAATGATTAAAAAAGTAAAGAAATGAAGGAATGAGAAAAGCTTCACATCAAACCACCTAGACCTATGGTGCTCCGTTAGGTTTAATAACTCAACCATCATAAAAGATATTGTAGGGTACAATATTTTTCAAGTTTCCACTGTAATCTTACAATGAACCACTATTAAGATACGGTGGATTATACACATTCTATTACTTACAAAAAGCATAATACAAAGTCTTTAAACATAAGGTACAAGTGACTTATGCACAACTCTTTTAGTCTTCTACAATGTCGGGCGGAAAGCTTAGAAGTTTTCTTTTTTGCTTTTTTTCAATGGACTATGCATTCATTTATTATATTTTACTATATAATATGTTTTTTTTGTTTTTTAGTTTCAAAAGACAACTAAACTTTTTATTTTTAAAGCCCGAAGGCTGCTATTCCAATAGGCCAACGGAACAAGGAGAGGGCCCGACAGTCATACCACCTTGCGGTCAAAAAAGTGTGTTCCCTTCAGATAAGACGCAGCGTAGGCCCTTAGGGAGGCACATCCCCCTTGGCTGGGTCCCTCAAATAGAATGGAAGTCGGATTCGCTAACCTTTCGGCCGGAGTCATTCACACCAATTGATGTCTGACTTCTTAAGTCTCATGCTTCTATCTTCAGTCTCCTTTTCACGGAGGCAAATCTTTGCCTGATAGGTAAGAGGATAACAAGTTACAAATTCTGTCTCAGTAGCTTTTCTGTGGCTTCCCTTACATTACTGGGTATGAGTGGTTTTGTTACAGAAGTGATAGTCTTTTTAGAAATAATTACCAACCAAAAATATATTTTAATGCCCAAAATTGTCATCACTTCTGTAATGGCAATTGAAATGATATTAACTCTCATCTTTTATTATCTATGTCACGCCACATGTTCTATGGATACAAGTTATTTAATATTCCAAACTAAAATAAATGATATATGCAAAGTTAGACTCGCTACTAAAGAAAGGAGTCACAAACCTTCAACTCATCGAGGAAAATATTTTATTTCGATTCTATTTGCTCTTGACGCCAACAATTTCTCTAAGACTAAGGACCAGACGTGGGATCGAAACTCATTTCCCTCAGTCTTTTACGTTGTTGTCCCCCTCTTTTTTTCACTCTTTCCATTGTCGTTTACTTTACAAAGCGAAGGAAATCAAAAGAAGGGCTTAGTTAGGATGGGTGGAACTACAACCCCTCGAACTAAAAAATATATTTTTATAGTGAAGTAGCGTAGCAAGAAGCACCAAATCTCGCTTCTATTCTCATTGAGATTTATTATCTTTTATAGAGAATAGTATTTTTTTTTACTAAAGTTTTTATTTCTTTATTATCTTTTAGTATAGAAATTCGTTTTCATTAGTGTGATTAGAATGTGTGGTTAAAATAAATTTTTTTTCATAAATTAGAGATAGTTTATAAATTTATGAAAATGTTATGATTTGTTATAGTTATGAAAATATTCGTTAAGAAACCAGTTTGAACATACGTTTCATCACCGAGTTGCCGTTACATGTGTCCGCATATTTTTTAATTTCGTTTTGGTAAACTTTGTGTTTGTCCCGCCACACTAACTTTATTTTTTACATTACGTCTGCATTTCTATTTAAATTTTGTTAAAAATTGACCCCCCCGTGCGCGCGCACACGGGGGGCGGGTAAGCCACTAGTTTCTACACAATTTGTCTATTTAAAGGGGAGGATCGAGCCCCAAAGAGGGGCTACGAAATTTGGTGAATTTGAATGGAGAGGAAAACAACCATTTTGGAGCTTTGGGAAATTTATTCTTCATCTTGGATGTGTCTCTACATCAAACTTGTTTATCTGATCATGACCATGAGTGACTAATTATGACATGATCACAACCGAGACTATGATTTAGATTATTTGATTGTGTAAACTTTGATTGAATAGTTTCAATGTTTGTTAATCATGTGCATATGATTTTCTTGGTCTCACGTTATTTATCTGTTGTGTTGATTGGAAGACCGGTTATTGTGGATTACTCAAATGTGACGATTCAATCATATCAGTGTACTTGAGGATAGGAAAGCTGGTGTGGTTTTGCATAACCCGTGTGTCGGGTTAATTTTTTAATCAATACATATTATGTTTATGTAACCAATTAAGCATTCTCGTATCACATATCAAGGTTTGAAATTATGTAGCCAAACCCAAAAACATAAGTGATTATATTTTTTTGTTACTAAGTAATAAAACCTTCCTTGATGTGTTTAGTTAGTGTAATTATTCGTTTAAAAACTTCAAACCAATCAAATTTACTTTTATAATCAACAATAATTAGTAGCTAACCACATGCATTTTGTGGGTACGACATCTTCCTTGCCCTATTTAGTATAAGATAGAAATTAAAGGGTTTTTTTAAGCAAACTTTAAAAAAAAGCCACTCTCAGAAAACCCACGGACAGCCACCGGAAAACAACCACAACAATTATATCAACTCAAATCTACACCAATTAGTCCAACTAATGGACTTGACCTTGGACCTATTTACATACCAAATAAAACCTAATGACTTCACATTCATAATAATATCTTCGATCTTGACCGGCTTGCCCGAAAAATGTTTCTCGTTCCTAGCCTTCCATAAACACCAATACACCACCATGATAATTCCATGAAAAGCTTCCTTAACATGATCCCCGATCCCACTTTGCAAATGATGCTCGAGCAAATCCCTAACCGAGATGTTTGGTCTGAACACGTTTAAATTAAATTCAAACCCGTAAATCTTAGGTTAGGTTCTTTTCATATTGTGTTAGGAATTTCCAATATTGTTGAAGATAAGACTCTTTATATGAAATTCATAAACAACACAATATAAAATAGGTACCACAATTATTAAAAAGGGTGACTTAAAATTTTAGAAAATGATTGAAAGGAATCCAATGACCCAAAATTTCCAATATTGTTGAAGATAAGACTCTTTATATGTTACTATTCTAATTAGAAACTATACTCTTATAATACCAAGAGAGAAAATCGTGAATCGGCTTGGAGATACACATGTACTCTTTCAACGACCCATTTTCATTATCTATCACTGCTAGAAAACTAAATTTTATCCACAGAAAATCAATGAAAATATATATTTTTTTATTTTTAAATTCGTCAGTAAAATTTATTTTTTACTTTTATAAAATGTGTAGGTAATATGTGTCGGCAAAGTATTACTCATGCCCATTTTTACAACAAAGCTTCACCGGCGGGACCCACCTTCACCGACAAATTTATATGTCAGATTTAAATGTCGATGAAAGTTGTTTTTGTTTTGTAGTGTATAACCATATCTTAGGGTCAGCAATTAGGAAGGGGTGTGAGTGCGAGTTGTCTATGGAATTATCAATACCTAAGTGCTTCTTTTTACTTAGAAATTTGTACCATATAAAAACAGAATGCCATAAATTAACATAAGCAAAAGTTACGTAATTTGAGTAATGATGTACCGATGTCTAGCCTATATTTGGCATGCCTATTACCAATATCAAAATACCTTCTTAATATCTCGCTTCAACATGAGATAAAGGATTAATGTAATTCAGTAGATGTTGAAATATTAGAGAACATGATGAAACATAAAAGCCATTACCACCAGTGTCGGATCTAGGAAAAAAATTCAGGGGTATTAGTTCAATTTTTTTTCCGTACATTCAAGTAAATAAAACAATTTTTTTTTGTATTGAAGTAAATAAAAGAATTTTTTTCCCGTACATTTAATTAAATGAAACAATTTTTTTTTTGGTATTGAAGTAAAATCAAGGAATTTTTTTTATAAAATTTCTTGAGTTTTTATAAACCAAATGTCAAGTTTAATTAGTCAAGTATTGTTTTTATTAAAACTTTTTAGGTTTTTATAAAGTTTTATGATTTAAATAAAATTTAAGGTTAGTGTTAAAAAGATAAGTTTATTTCAATTCAGTCTTTTCGTTTATTGGTTTATAAAATTTTGTTTTAATTCTTTGTTCGGCTTGTTTAAAGATTCTATTGCTAGGCTTGTTTTATTTGCTGGTAGGCTTTAGGCTGCTGCTAGACTTTGTTTTATTGCTGGTGGGCTTCAAATTGTTGATGGACTTTAAGTTGGGCTAGGTCTTCTTGTTCTGCTTTGTCTTTCCCAGCTATAAAGGGTCTGCATATATCTTTACGCCGCATACCATTCTTCTACCTGCAACATATTCTTTTTTTTAACAGAGTAACCATTCTTCTACCTGCAACTTTAATTGCAGGTTTGTCTCCTCCATCGTTCAATCTGTGATGACTGCAGATCAACACGGTTTTGCTTTGTAATCGTTCGTATATTGTTGTTTTGTTTACAGATTTGATTATATACCAAAATTAGGTTCTCTTGTTTTGTTTGAATGTTGTTTATTTGAAATTTTATAGGTATCTAAAATTTCGTTCAGGAGTATCGAGAAAACATAAAACGGTCAAAAAAAAGTAAAAAATCCACTGCGTGTCGAAAGTTGAGGGGTACCGACAGGTACCCGTGCCCTAAGGCTAAATCCGCCACTGTTTACCACAATGGCGGATTGATATGTATATACTGATTGGAAATTCAAAATATTTGAATCAAAAAAAGGAAAGGCCGGTAAATAATCAAAATGGAAGGAAGTATCCCAAAAACGCTTAGGATTTGGGGCTTATGCTTATACATGTATGATTGACGTTCAGGGCGTAAAGGATTAAAAAAAACCGTAGTATTCACGAAGGTAGGACCTATTGATGTACCTACGTTTTGTCCCCTATAATTTTCTTTTATTTTAATCGAGTCTATACTATACACTCAGCCTAAGGATGAATCGGGATATTAATTTTTCAAAAAAAAAAATAATAAGAAGACATTTCACATAATCTTTTTTCTCTTTACTAGTCTCTTCTTACGCTGTGTTCCCGAGATTACTAAAGGGAAGAAAAGAAAAAAATGGATTTCTTCCCCTTCTTTTCTTTAATCTTGTTTTCCCTTCATTACTAGTCTCTTCTTACGTTGTGTTCCCGTGATTACTAAAAGAAAGAAAAGAAAAGAAGGTTTGCAGGGATGCATTCCCTTTCTTTTCTTTTCTCTTGTTTGCCCTTCATTTTTCTCCTTTAAAAAAACTAGGGAACACACTTTCCTTTTTTTTTCTTTCTTTTTCCTTCTTAAAAAAAACTCTAGAACAAAGGGTTATTTCCTCCTCCTTTCTTTTTCCCTTTTTTCCCTCTTTAAATGAGACTTTGGAACACAGGTTAGTTTTTCAAACGTCATATTTTTTAATAAATGCGTTTATCAAAAGAATATAACATTAATAAATATAAAATTGAAACAAAATCTATAGTATATAATAAATAAAGGTTTTAGAGGGACACTTGTCACTCTCATATTCATTCTCATCATTTTTTTCCGCCTCTCTCCTATTAATTATACAACTTTTTTTTTAATTTTTTGTTTCCCTCTTCTCTCCTATTAAATAATGATGATTTCTATAATTATTTTTTATAAAACTTTTTCATTTAAAAAAATAGGTTTGTTCATAAAACATTTTTATAAATTAAACATTTCTTTCATTCTTTTTATAAAACATTTTTAAAAAATAACTATACAACGTTTCTAAAACTTGTATTAAAAAGTATATAATATGTTGTAAATATGTAATATGTAAATTTTTATTACTAAATGTATAACATTGTATTTATTCAACCCGTGTAATACACGGAGTTCTAACCTAGTAAGCTAATATATAGTTATGGAATGAGTCTCTTAAATAAATATTTAGAAGTGTTGGTAGCTATCACTAATAAACACAGATGTGTATTTATCGTTAAAAAACACCAAAAATTGAAGTCCAATAATTATCAAAATGTCACAATTTTATATATGTATAGGGCTTAGAATTTATCATAATGAAATAAATAAATTAAAAAAATAAACCATTTAAACGTGTGCTTTTCATGGCATCTCTTTTCGTGGACCACTCTCTTTTGGTCAGCAAAGACGTGCTTTTATTATTCCCTCTTGTCATCCCAAAAAATATATAAAAAAGGATTCTAAATTTCAATTTCGAATATACTCATAAATAAGTGTAAAAAATAAATATATATATATATATATATTTTCTTGTAATCATGAAAACTCGTTACCAGAAAACTCTTAGACATGATAAAACATAATTTTGGTTGGACGTTTGAACAAGTGATATTAGCAGAAACCAGTAAAACCATATTCAAACCTAAAATATATGTGTTGGCCAGTGATCTCCAGCTCAAGTGGTTGAGGTGAGTAACCCAAGACTTTATTAAAATTGGGAGGTCTTGAGTTCAAGTCTCTTTTGTGATAAAAAGGGGTTCTAGGTTGAGCCAGTGGTTTTCTCACCTATAGTGGGGGTTCCTCATAAGGGTGGTGGAGATTATCGGGTGGTGGAGATTATCGGGTGGGTCAGTGATCCAAATTGCCGTTAAAAAAATTAATAAATTTAATTATACTAGATTGTTAAATAATTAATAGAGTAAACTGCAATTTACACCCCGGTGGTTTAGGCCCGCTGACACTTTGCAACCCTGTTTTAAACAAAGTGCAATTTGCACCCCTGTGGTAATGTTTCTCTTTCTTTTTATGTCCCTCCATCAAAAATCCGTCCATTAAGCTGTTAAAGAGAAGGGTATTATCGTACATTTGCCCCAAATTACAAGCTCATGGAAAAACAATCAAAATGAAAATATTAGAAGCTCAATAATCTTTAGCCATGACTGTAAGCTTATTTGTTATCACCACATGAAACCAATATAAACTGAAATAAATCGGTGATGACAGATAATGAAACCATAGCATTAAGGTATGTAGCGATCGAAACCTCTTGTAAAATACTCTGCATCTGCCTCAGCTAAATCGAATACCTTCAATCGTGTGCTGAAGGTTATCAGAGATGCTCTTCATTGTATTATCCAATTGTAATATCCCCATTGTCAAACGCCCCAAGTATCATCCCGGTTCATCACACTACTTGTCTGGACAATAAACCAACCACACTCTTATTCAGTTTACCAATTCTACTACCAGACAATTTAGGTTTTTTATGAGCTTCACAAAGAAATGTAATCATAATCCAATTGCGTGTCCAATTCAACTTAGGGTTCATGAGCTACATGCTTCTTTTTTCTAACTAATAACAACTCAAAATTACTTATCAAATAACAATTAAGAACAAAAAACTGATACACCAACTATTATTACCTGTGAATTAGCAGGCGATGAAGGAAGGAAAGGTAAAACATTGTCTGAGGGACGCAAAAAGAAAATGGACAGATATAAAGGATACAAGGGTAAAACAGACTTTTAACACATAAAGGACAGAGGAATGGACAGATTTTTTGACGGAGGGACGCAAAAAGAAAGAAACTTTACCACAAGGGGTGTAAATTGTACTTTGTTTAAAACATGGTTGTAAAGTGTCAGCGGACCTAAACGACAGGCTGGGCCGGTCCAGTAAGCTATTGGGCCCATGCTAGGGCATAGGGCCACCAGTTTTTTTATTTTTTAAATATGTTATATATAGCAATTGGGCTGCAATCTTTATTTAAAAAGAAAACAATTAAATTGGCTTGTTTTAACGGGCTTATAACTACAACAGTCCTCCATCAAAGCAAATTCCCAGCGTCCACTCCCCACTCCAAGTTCCAATCTCTTTTAATTGAGCAATAACGATGGGGGTGGCGGGATTAATGGGATTAGGGCTACGGAAATGCGAAATACGAGACGACGAAGGGGTGCCGGACTGCCGGTGCCCAATCGACGGCCGACGAGGAGACGTTAGGTTGGTTTTGAAATGGGGAAGTGATAGCCGTTAGGCGCTGTGGGTTCAGATTCAGTCATTCAGAACGAAATTTGCTTTGATTCAAAACGAAATCACAATCCATCAGACTATCACCTGCTTTGATTCAAAACGAAAGTTGCTTTTGGGACGCAAATTGGGTTCAGATTCAGTTATTCAGACTCTTATTCAGATTTGGGTCACAAACTGGGACTTCTAATCAGGATAGATTCAGATTCTTAAGTTTTATTTTGCTTAATTGCTTTTATTTTCTTTTAATATGTTATTTGCTTAATTAAGATTTGGGGCATTTTGCTTAATTGCTTTAATTATTTTTTTTTTTTTGGAAATCAGTCTAAAAAACACGAACACAAAATTTGATCTCAACCAACATCGACTCTTTTATTGATAAAACTTAACTTACACTTTACAATTAATCCTTAAGCATCTATTTATAATAAACCCTATACTAATTCTAAACCAACTCAAACTCAATTAAATAATCAAATAAATGAACAAACTCACTTCCTAGTCTAATAAGAACTCAATCAAACAATTAATAAACTAATATTAGTAATTATTTATAATCAAGATTAATCCTTTATTTTTTGGTTAATTGTGATTTAAGTGTGGTTTGCTTAATTGCTTAGATTAAATTGTTGTTGTGAACCTATAAATGTTGATGAAAATCTTGATGAGCCTAGAAATCTTGATAAACCACTAAACATTGACGATCCAAGTAAATGGAGTAATATTACTAGTAATTTAAGAGATCTATAAAAGAATACATTTTTAACTCTGTCAAGTTATAAACATTTTAGTTTATTATTACCGGTCCCAAGCCCAGATAATAAGGATGAGGTTTTTTTTATAGTTTGACTTTTGAAAAAAGGGCCTCAAAATCTTTAGTCCGATTGGGGCCACCAAATGCCTTGAACCGGCCCTGACGACAGTAATGCAAATTACAGTTTACTCTAATTAATTAATTTAATTAGTTTGAGACAAATATGAAAACAATTATTTTTTACAACACGAGTCGGCCAAATTAAAATGTTTGGTTCGGTTAATTTAATTTTCTATTAATGCCAATCTACTATTAGTGTCGATGTGTAGGTGGGACTAGTCCATTTGATATATGCTTTTACTATTAGATGAAAGGTTTTACGTTCAAATTCATACATATAATAAATTATTTTATATAATTTAAAAGTAAAAATAAGATAAATTTACCGTTAAAAAAAACAATCACCCTTAATCTATTAATCTGGTGATACCTGAAGTTTTCTATCATCCACGTAACATAATACTGATTCAAATCTTACAGGTAATAAATAAATAAATTTTAGGGGTAGAAAGAATCTACAATCAGGGGCGAAGCTATTAAGAGGTCAGAGAGGACCCCCGGCTCCTGCCGTTTTTTTCGTTAGTAGAGTTAATTTTTTTGTTTTCGTCCGAAATTTTTTTACGTATAGAGCCGGCCCCCGCTTATTTTTTTTTTCCTAAAGAATTCTTGGCCCCCGTTTCTTTTTTTTCCGTAAAGAATTCTTGCTCTGTTAAGATTGATTCGATAAGTTATGAGGGGAGGGGGAAATGAAAAAATTCGATAAAAAATTAGATTGTTCATTTTAAAAATAAAAGTGTAAGTTTATGGGGGGAGGGAATGAAAAATTCAAAATTATTTTTAACCTAACTTAATTTTCCCTAAAAAAAACAATCGACCTCTCCTCAGAAACGTGAAACTCCGGTGGAAACTCAGAAACGTGAAAATTATTATTTGGTTGATAGAGTGTTTCGGCTAATCTTGACACTTCCAGTTTCTACTGCAACAACAGAAAGATGATTTTCAGCAATGAAAATATTCAAGAATCGGCTTCGCAATAAGATGGCAGACGAGTATATCTCGCGAATAGCTTGGTGATTTACATAGAAAGAGAAATTGCTAATAAGTTTGATTCGGAATCCATAATCGATGAATTCAAAAATATTAAACGTCATCGGGCTGAATTGTAATTTTCTTTGAGGTGGTTAAGCCACATGTACAATGCATTTCGTAATTCGTTGTGCAATGTCCTCCGCACGTAACACGTGGTCAAACCATGCTACCTTGTATTTAATATATTAATTATCCTGTTCTTTAATTAAAAATTATATATGTGTCACGCTACAAAACACAAACATATTTTCAAGTTTATCCCGTCCTCATATAAGTAAATAACAATATTCGTTTTTGAGTAAATTACTCAGATGGTTTCTATGGTTTATTAAAAAAAAATTATTTGGTCCTTCCCTCTTTAAAAGTATATTTTATATTTTAATTTTTATATGAGATTTATCGGTAATTTTTTATAGGATGATCTTTCTAGTAGTGGTGTCCACATTTTCCAGTATGTGTTAGAAAAAATAAAAAGTTTAATACGTAATATAGTTTTGTTTTGGGCCGTGCTGTACGTACCCTCCTTTAACTGTTTTTTACTTGTTGCACTCCCTCTAAGTTTTCAAAAAAATACAATTTAAACTTTTTTGTTTATTTTTGTCTTTTCATTAATTAGTCAAGTTATTTGGTTTATTTAATTGTTTAGGTTTATCTTTTTGATCTAAAGATAAATATTAAATATTAAGTTATTTAATGGGTTCTTGTTGCATGTTCTACTATTTTTCTCCTTCTATGTGATCACCGCCCCCAACTATTTACGTCAAACGTGATCAAAGGTATGCTATATTTCATTAAATTTTAATATGGTATGCTTCGTTTTTAACTATGGTTAATTTAACGAAAGCATGAGCTTGACTTTTTTTGATTTTTTTTTCAATCAATTTCAATTAACTCAATACGTTTGAATTTTTCACAGTGACTTTTTTCTGGTCTTTTTCAAATTGTAGTTTTAAGCCTATTGTAGTTTGGTAAACAAAACCTTTATGTTTACACTTATTATTTGGGTGATTTTTTTTCTAGTTTGGTTCGTGGTAAGATGTCTGCATTTTCTACCAATTTTTGTTTAAAGGTTGTACCAACGATTAAGCTTGTATTTGATACGTACCCCCTTTCAATGAATTTTACTTGTTGCACCCCCCTCTAAGTTTTCAAATTAATATGATTCAAACACGTTTTTATTTTATAAAAAGTGCTTTAAAACTTTAAAAATGGTTTTATAAACAATGATTATTCGAAGTGGGTAAAATGAGGGGGTACGACAAGTATGAGGGGGGTACGGCAAGTAGGAGGGGGTATACGCTTTATTTTGTATAAGGGTCGTGTTATACGTACCCCCTTTCAATGAATTTTACTTGTTGCACATCCTCTAAGTTTTCAAATTAATATGATTCAAACCTGTTTTTATTTTATAAAAAGTGCTTTAAAACTTAAAAAATGGTTTTATATACAATGATTATTCGAAATGGGTAAAATGAGGGGGTACGGCAAGTAGGAGGGGGGTATACGCTTTATTTTATATAAGGGTCGTGCTATACGTACCTCATTTCAATGATTTAATAAACTATCATTTTTATGGAATTTGATATTTATAAAGAGTATTATTTTTTTAAAAATATGAAAGCTTTAATTAAGTAAAATGAGGGGGGGTACGACAAGTAGGAGTGATGTACGACGAGTAGGATGGGGGAGGGTATACCTTTTATTTTATACAAAGTGTTTTTTAACTTAAAAATGATTTTAAGTATAGGGTAAAATGACAAGTTTAAAATCTATTTTTTCAAAGGGGTACGGCCAGTAGGAGAGGTTATGTATATCATTACTTTTTTTTATTTTATAGAAATTGTTTTTAAACTTAAAAAAATCGTTTTATAAGTATTGATTATTCAAATGGGGTAAAATGAGGGGGGGCACGACAAGTAGGAGTGGGAGGGGTATACGTTTTATTTTGTACAAAGTGTTTTTAAACTTAAAAAAAAGTTTTAGATATAATGATTTTTCGAATGAGGTAAAATGACAAGTTTAAAAGCTATTTTTTCAGGGGGTACGACAAGTAGAAGGGGTTATGTATAGCCTAACCCGTTTTTATTTTATATAAAGTGTTTTTAAACTTAAAAAATAGTTTTATAAATAATGATTATACGAATGATGTAAAATGAGGAGGCTGCGACAAGTAGGAGGGGTGTAAGACAAGTAGCAAAGGGGATGGGTATACGTTTTATTTTATAAAAAAATGTTTTTAAACTTAAAATAACGGTTTTAAAAATATGGATTTTTCAAAAGGGGAAAATATGACAAATTTGAAAATTATTTATCAAGAGGGTACGTATAGTCTAACCCTTTGTTTTTAATGTTCTTAGTGACGACAGGTTTCTAATCAAAACAAATGTTATTCTATTAACGTAACCTCAAAATACAATGGATGTATCTATCAAATAGCCATAATAGAATTATCTAAACTACAAATGTTTTTAATGGTTGTTTTTACGAATGTTGTTTTTAAAATGCCACTTACCGCCTTTAAACCTTTAACTTTCTTATAATTATCAACTAAACCCTTAATTTTCTAATAAATTTATATAATCCCATGTACTATATAATACATGCTTTAACCTTATTACTTTTTTACTACTAATAATTTTCGTTCGTTAACATTTTTTTTAAACTAAATTTTATTTTCTCCAACAACTTTCATTCATTAACTATTTTTTTAATCATTAAATATATATTTTTAAGTATCGTTGGTTATATCGACTAACGGTAACTTGCTGGTTCCTAAAAAAAGAGACCGACACCGACTAAAGAACGTCGGTACCGTTGTATAATTGTCTTTGTTACTAATTTTTTTAATGAGTTTGTCGTTTCAATGTTAACTTTTATTTGGGCCGCAACTTATCTATTTTTTATCTCCAGAAGTGAGTCGGGTAAACTTCGTACGTTTCTTTTACATACTTAGTCACGTTATTGTCGTCGCCGCAACACGTATAACGATACTCGCAAACACGTCGCAACGCGTGAGCTTTAATTATGTACTTAAACACGTTAATATCACCGTGCGAGCCCGGCGTAACACACGGGTCATATTTTCTAGTATTATCTCAAATAATAATATAAGCTAAAAATTGTTCATATGAGAGAAGAATAAAAGTATTTTATTAGTTTTGTTATGAATATAATTATTATGGCTATAAACAATTGTATAGATAGGTTTTAACTCATTATAGATATGCTTATCATGTATTCAATAGGTTTGGGTTTCCTCTATTATATACTAAGTTAAAATCTCGTGTATTATACGGTTTAAATACATAAAATGTTATATACTTAGTAATAAAAAGCTATATTTTAAAAAACCTATGTAATACATGGGTTGAATAAACCAGTGTATTACATCGGTTGAATAAAATATAATATAATTTGTTAACACACACTCGTCAAAATATGTCTTTAAAAATTATAATTTGTCGTAACAGTTTAAGCTCCGTTAAGTTAGTTTTTAAAACATTTTTTCAACTAAGTATTAAAATTTTTATTTAATTTATAAATGTTAATTAATATTAAATTCGATTAATTGATGGTATAATAACTACTTATAATTAAATAATAAGTATCCGTAATTAGATTTATATTATAAATCTAAAAAAAAGTTATTTTAATATCATTATTCAATAGGAGAGAGAGAGACGGGAAGAAATGATAAAAATGAATCAGAAAGTGACACGTGTCTATATGATTTTTATTTATTAATACAAAGATTATTATTTAACATCATTATTTAATAGGAAAGAGAAACGAAAAATTAGTATTTAATAGGAGAGAGTGACGGGAAAATAAGGGTGATGAGTAATCAGAGAGTGACACATGTTCCACAAAAATTTTTATTTATTAGAGTAGTAAGATACCCATTATATCTTATTTGTGATCACATCCATCAATGATAATAGTCTCTCTCCCAATATCTTTTCTCATATTTCTTTCCTATTAGGCCAGTTTAATAACAAGTTTATAAATTTAACATTTGTTATTCAAAACAACTAAAAATATTTTATTATTTTATGAAATCCAACATTTATTATTCGAAACAATAATTTGTTAATTTCAAATAACCAAGTACTTATAAAGAAAAAAAATTACTAACCCGAATTTAAAAAGTTTGTATTTCTAAGAGCATTGGTAACTTGAGCCTCAAGGATGGCTCTACATCAGTCTAGCTATTTGGAGTCTTCCCCCATGAACCATTCTAAAAGTGTCTTCATCTTTAGAGACGTATGTAATTTTCTCTCTTTTACGGACGTCTGTTTGTAATTTTTTCTCTCTTTTCTATACTCATTACGTCTATATCGACTCTTACCTCACTCTTTAACGTTTATCGTACATCGACCAATTTAAGATGCTAACACAGGTTGTTTAAACATGACCCAACCCATAAAATTATTCAATAGGAATGTGAGTTAGAACACCATATAAAGGCTATTCACATACATGCTATGTCCTTGTAGCTATAATGGTCCATTATGTTTGTATTATATTGCCAAGTAGTGGTGAATAATACATACTTATTTGATTCTTATATTAAAAATTGTGATTAGTTAAAAATTTATGAACGAATAGCGGAATACATTTTGGACTTGTGTTTAATTTTCAATCAATTTGTTGTCTACTATTATATTAATCATGACCAATGAATACAAAATATTGTACTATAACACTCCCAAGTTATAATATAGGTAATCTTGTTTTAGTAATATTTATGTTTTAGTGAAAGTATTGTAGCGTTTTTAAAAGTAATATCGAAGAGTGTGTTTGGTATGAGTTAATGAAATGAACAAATTAATGGAATAGACGAGTGAATGAAATTTATGATATTTATAATGGAAATAAAGGGACCACTACCATTCACTTATCATGTTTAGTTACCCTATGGCCATGAAATAAATCATTACTTCGTTTTGTAACCAATAAATTTATAGTTTATGAAATTTAAAATACTTGTAACCAATAAATTTATACTATGGGTCGGGTCATTGGACTTGTCATGGTTCGGGTCATGGGTTAGGGCATGAATCGGGTCATGGTTTAGGTCATTGGAAAGTAGTTGGTTTAGCTTTTGGGTTTAGTTTAACTTTTAAGTTATGTTTTTGGATGAGAGGGGTGGGGTGGGGGGTTTAGGTTTTTTGGGGTGGGTGGGTGGTTTAGGTTTTTGGGGGTTGGGGGTTTAGGTTTTGGGGGGTGGGTGAGGGGTAGGTGGGGTGGGGTTAGGTTTTTGGGTGGGGTGGGGGTGTAGGTTTTTGGGGGTGGGATAGGCTTTTTGGTTTTGTTTTTGGATTTAGTTTAGGTTTTTGGAGGGGAGGGGTGGGTTGGGGTGGGGGGTTTAGGTTTTAGGGGGTGGGTGGAGGGTTTAGGTTTTTTTTTTTGGTGGGGGGGAGGGGGTGGGTTTAGGTTTTTGGGTGGGGGTTGGGTTTTTGAAGGTGGGTTGGAGTTTTGGGTGTACTATACATATGTAGTAGATGTTTTTTTTTGTTTTCTAATGAAAATAAGTTTTTTTAGTAAACTCACCCCTATATATATATATATATATTTAAATATGTTAATCGACAGTGACGGAACCAGATTTTATTGCTCGAAGAGTCAGAATAATTTTCTTTTACATCTATTAGTGTATACTATCATTTTAATTAATTTAAATATTACAAAAGAGAATAAATAAAATTAGTTTAGATCAAATAAATCTTACTACTGTAATAAATGAAAATCTTTTCAGGACACGTGTGACTCTCTGGTTACTTATCGTCTTTATTTTTTCGCCTCTCTCTCCTATTAAATATTAGATTTTCTATTTATCTCTTTTATTAAATAATAATCTTTATATTAATAAATCTAATTACGAATTATATCATCAATCAAATGAACTTAATATGAACTAACATTTATCAATTAAATTAAAAAAATAATACTCAGTTAAATTTTTTTTAAAAAAACTAACTTAACAGAACTTATAACTGTCAGGACAAATTACATTTTTTAAAAACATATTTTGACAAATGTGTTTGTTAACAAATTATATTATATTTTATTCAACCGATGTAATATACTGGTTTATTCAACCTGTGTATTAGACTGGTTTTTTAAAATATAAATTTTTTATTACTAAATATATAAATTTTATTTATTTAACCCGTGTAATAAACGAGATTTTAATTTATTTAGAAAATAAATGAATTAAAAGTTTCCATATTCCAGTGCTATTCTACATATATTGGACTATTAATCAACTTGTTCACATGGTGTATTCGTGTGTGAATAACCCCAATTTTTATTCATCAAAAACAGCATATTTCCTTTCTTTTGTGGGTACGGTTCAGGAAAATTAATTAAATAAATAAATAATCCCACATTTATCTTCTTCTTCGCATAACATTTCTTCCTCTGCAACGTTACCGACTTCGGAAAAGAAAACTCCGATCAAGACGTTTCGTTATTTTCTCTTCATTTCTCTTCAATTCTCTTCATTTCAACCAACCTACATAGCTCTACTAATACAAAGTTTGACCAGTACAAAAACAAATTTTATTTTGGGCCCCGAGCATGAGGTCATGGTCAACCCTATGGTTTGGGTCATGGTTCAAGTCATGGGACGGGTTACGAGACAGGTCATGGGTTGTTCCTTGGTTCGGGCCATGGTTTGAGTCACGGGTCAGGTCATGGTTCAGTTATTAATTAAACAAAATCATTTTATTTTTTAAAAAAGTGAAAAAAAAACACTTATCCCCAACTTATTTTATTTTTATGTGATTACTAAACATGTTTTATTTCATTTTAATATAATAACTTATTTCATTCTACCATCCATTCATACGTACTAAATACCAAGACTCAACTAATAAAGTTTAATTTTGTTTTACTTGCAGAAGAAGAAAATAAAGTACGAATAAATTAAAAAATTCAAATTCTATTTGAATTCTCTTTTATTTGAATGAATCGAAGTATGAGAAAAATAAAGAAATAAATATTATAACAAAATAAATATATTAAAAGAAAATAAAAATGATAGGAATAATGAACACTTGCACATCCTTCGTTCTCCTCTTCGTCAATGATCTTTAGAGGTGGCTTTACAGTACAAACAACTAAAACAATCGCTTTAGGCTATTAAATTTGAAGGACCTTAAAAGTTAAAAAAACTACTTTAATTTGTATTATCAACTTTTATGTTTTGAGAAACAAATGATAATTTCACCAAGTCATATCTCAAAACCATACACGAATTTAGGATGAATCAAAACAACAATTAAAAAAACACCCTTTCAAGATTGCTAAGAAACCATTTTAAAACTAAAGATTGATTAAAGAAAAAGAACCTTTCATGAAGAGTGAACTACCTTTCTTCGGTGTCATCCTTTTCATGATTTCAAACAAAAATAAAGGTTGTTGGACAATATCATTATTATTTATTTATTTATTATTATTATTAACTAAATTAAAGACCAACGCATGAATAGTGAAGCAGGCAACCTGCTGATTTTTTTTAATATTTTTAACCCTTATAGTATATATAATATACGTTTTTAGCCCATTTTATTTTCTATTAATTTCGTTTTCCTTTAATAACTTTCGTTCGTTAGCTTTTTTCAAGATACGGAGTGCACGACTGTTTTAGTTTTTTTTGTCAACGTTTCGGTATAATTTTTTTTTAAATGGAGTTTAATTCAAAATCGAGTTTTTTTTAAAACGGAATTTAATTCGTGTTTTTATCTTTAGTGTGTTGTTGTACCGTTACGAGCCGAACCTATTATGAGCGAACAACATCATTGTCGGTATTGGTATTATCGAAACCCGTATCAGGTGTTCGCTTTTATGGTTTTCAACAACCCGAACCAGTAGTTTTTTTTTTCTTTTTTATTATTTAGTTTTATGTTTTTCTTTTAGATTTTTATTCTTTAGTTTTACTATTGCGTCTACGTTTTTATGTACCTAAGTATATTTATTTTTTAACCGCTTCAAACGTTTAAGATCCGTTTCACACCACGTCACACGGGAGTTCGAGTTAGATTATGTTTCGACGACGCCGCAAAGTTCGGCGGGTAAAACTACTAGTTATTATTATTAGCTTTCAAAAACAAAAAATACATTTTTTTTAATATATAATAATTTAAAAAAAAACTCTATTAATCCTTTTAACTTAAAATAATAACATTTGACATTCTTGAAATGATTTTTTATATTCTTCTAATTTATTATATTAATATATGAAAATAATTATTTTTCTAAATAATATAACATTAAATACTTGTTTAAATTACAACCCCTTAGGAACACTTCTTTCTTGTAATTGGACCAACCGTCGTTACATGTGGCAATCTACTATTGGTTAGTTTTTTTTCTTTTTTAAATTTCCAAATTTTCTTTGTTTTTTTTTAAAGAAAAAAAAATCAAGCCAAGATGTCTTTGGTTGTTTCGCTTGCCCCTCCCCTTGGTGACCCGGGTTCAAATCCCCCTCAATCCTATCCCCGCGTTTTTTTTTTGTTTTTTTTCCCTTATTTTCTTTTCCAATTTACTTATTCTTTTTTTAGTTGTTTTGTATTTATTTATTTTTTTTACTGTTTTGAACTTTTTTTTGTATGAGACATTTACGTTTTTCGTATACGTGTTTTAATATTTGTGTTCGTGACGAAATTCACACCGCTAACATGTACACTAAGACAATACTATCACGTCGCAACACGCGTGCTTATAATCAACTAGTTACCTTTAAAAGAGTCAATGGCTTATTTGAGAATTAATTTAAACTTGAAGCATTTGTTTCTTGAAGAGGAAAAGTGTGAAAAAGAGAACCGTTGGGGCGTAAGAATGACGTGTTCAAACTTCAAATATTACTTGTCTTTCAACCCCCTCAACTTTCAAAATATTGCAAGTATAATCCATAAGACTTGCTTGACATATCAAATTACATGTTTAGTCCCTCATTTAAATTTCTACAACAAGATTCATACTTGATAGAAAACATATTGCAAGAGCCAACCCTTACCTAACTTTTCTAACACTGTAAAACAAGTTATTCCTGAATTATCATCATTTCTTCACTTCCATTTAGTATTATCAAATTTAAATTTATATTTTTATAATTGTAATTATAAAAAAAAACTCTAGAAAAAATTCGAATCATAGATTGCATCAGATCCAAGAAATTCATTTTGTGAGGGTATAAAATCAAAGTATCTAAAGATGCAAAGTGGAAATTTTAGTGTGAATTTGGAATTTGAGGTTAAATAGGAATTAAGACTCGCGCGTTACGACGGGGCCGTACGATGTTATTAGTGAGATTAAGCACATAATAAAGCCTACACGATGCGGCGCGTTTGCTAACTCCATTATGGTGACAATGATTCTTTAGTGCTTTTAATTTCATGTGAATTTTGAATGTTTTAGACAAGACTTTCACTTTAAAAGATTCTGATTTTCTGGTTTAAGAACTTTGAATGATTGTTTTGTGACAACTATGAGATGTATCCGATTGGGACGTTTCATTTATTTAGGTTCATCTTATTCATATCTGTTAACTAGGTTAGAACCCCGTGTATTACACTAGTTGAATAAATATAATATTATATATTTAGTAATAAAGATTTCGACATTACATATTTATGATATATTAAATAGTTTATTAATACAAATTTTATGAACGTTACATAGTTATTTCTTAAAAATGTTTTATAAAAAGAATTAAAGAAATGTTTAATTTATAAAAATGTTTTATGAACAAACCTATTTTTATAAATAAAAAACGTTTTATAAAAGGAAATATATAAATCATTATTTAATAGGAGAGAGATGCGGGAAATAAAAAATTATAAAAACAATTAATGAAAATTATATAATTAATAGGAGAGAGAGAGGCGAAAAAAAAATGTTTTGGATGCATATGAGAATGACATGTGACACAAAAAACCTTTATTTATTAGTATGTATAGATATAGATATAAATATATTGTTCAACCGTAACAATTTTATTGCTTAACACTAATTAACGTTGAAAAAATAAAACTGATCATCGATGACTCGCAACATAACGCAGGGAAAATGTTACTGGTTACACATAATTATCATTATTATCGTATCATTGTTATTATATATTAAGAATAATAATAATAAAGATAATTCATAAGACAATAAAAAATAAAGTAGAAGATAATATTAAAAATAAAAAGAGTAATTTGATGTTTTGACAGGAAATATAAATTAATTAATTACTATTACTGTTACTAAATAGATTAAAACACAATCCCTGAGCTACAGTAACACAATCTCGTTGGCCACCTTTTTTTGAAAAAAAAGCATAATTTCATTTTTGTTAAATATTAATCTATACATACTAATAAATAAAGGTTTTGGATTGCCACATGTCACTCCCTTATGTTTTCTCACATTGGTTTTTTCGCCTCTCTCTCCTACTAAATGCACTTATATCTTATTAAATAATAATGATATTATAAATATATTATTAAAGAAGAATAATAATTATATTAAATTGTTATGGTGGCTCACATGGTTGAGAAGAAGTTCTTTAAGAGCTTGATGTTGTTTCCCTTGACCCAAGTTCGATTCCTTGGGTTCAGCTTTTAAAAATTAAGTAATCTACTTTTAAAAAGTAATTAAATATTATGATTTTGTTAAAAACTTAAAAATTAAGTTTTAGGATATTTGTTACTTATAAAACATGATCAAACAACTAGCGCGCCGCAACAGTATATTAAAACGTTAAGCTTTAGGATATTTGTTTATTGTGATTTTGAATAAAATTGATGTCAAAATGTTAATAAAAGTTAGCGTCTCGCGACGGTATATAAAATTTTTTATAAAACATTATATTCGAAAAGACGGATACAAGTACCGACGTTAGGTCGGTATAGGTTCGATTCAGTTCGGTATTGTTTTTTTTCTTGTAGCTTTAAAATCATTTACACGATTATTTGTAAGAGAATACTATTCATCATAGTCACCGGCATTGCAAAATGTATGTTATTTAATGTGTACACTTCTATACAAATTAATTAGCAATTAAACAATTAGTAATTACCAGTTTATGCATATTTTGGTTTTCTATTATAACTTCTAAAATATTATGTTTACAATATTCTAAATTTACTGTTGGACGTGATTATTTTTATCCATGTTTGGATATAAATTTGTTTCAAAACTGACTTTTCGTGATAATGTACAAGTAACCAAAGCGTTCATTTAATGCCGTCGAACCTGCTTCAAGGTTTTGTTGTTTTTTCCTTTTTGTAACTTTTAAAATATAATGTTTAAAAATTTCCGGATTTATCGTTTCAACGTGCTTTTTTTATTGGTGTTTCGAGTTTTGGAGTGACTTTTTATTCGTGGGGTTAATACCATTGTACAGGTCATAGAAACTAAGTTTTACAAATTTTAACACACCGCTGCAATGCACGGATAACATACCACTAGTTAACAAGTAAAGAAGAACGTACTTTTAGCCTTGTTAAAGCATCTCAAGCTTAAATTGCTTGATCTGAAAATATAAATCAATTAAAAGTTTCCAATCATATATCTTGAATATTTGATCAATATTTTTTAAAACCTCATGAATGTGGATGCTTTTTCCGGAAAGATGAACAACTACACAAAAAAGATACAATGAATATTACAAGAAACAATAGTTCAATTTGTTTGAGTCGTGGTGTCACGTGACGTATAGTGACTGGTTATTTTATTTTTTATTTATTTTAGAAAAGACGTATTTCGTTTATTGTTATAACATCTTCATCCGCTTTCAAAACAAAGGCGTTGTCTGGTTAGATTGGTTGAGGCGTTAGCCTCCCCTCCTCCATAGACCCGGTTCGTATCCTTGGCCTGCCCCCTACCCACTTTATTTGACACTTTTTTTTCCAGTTTGTTAAGTATTTTTTTTACCAGTTTTGCGTTTAATTAAGATCGAGCTTGGTTTTGTTTGTCTTAGGTTTTTCAAGCACGTGTTTTGATTTTTTTGTCTTAAGTTTCTCTCAAACGCTTTATGATATTTGGGATCGCAACGCGAGGTTTAACAACTACCGATTGATATTAAAGATATAAAAGTATAATTATCATAAATAAATAATAATATTAATAATAATAACGACTAAAACAGTAGTGTTTTTTTCATGTGTGCTTTTCTTTTGGTCAAAATTTCTGATGATCCTATTTTCTTTCACTTTCACATGTTTTTTTAATTTTTTAATATTATACAAATATTTTCAATTTGTTACCTTTCTCATTGCTAATTAAAATTTGTATCCATCGTTATAAATATAACATTTTTCAATTAACAATTATCCTCTATAATAAGAACAAAAATACTTGGCTTAATACATAATTCATGAGTCATTAACAAATAGCCACTTTAAAATTCAACAAAAACAAATTTTTAACACATATAGATATATAGAGTTATAGGGACTAAAGTTGATCAATAGTATACTATAAGGTAATAAATGTAAGTTTCACTTCCATTCGATTTATATTCTCGGTTTACCCCCTCCGATTCCAGAATCGTCACCATCTTTAATCCCCTCTCTCTCTCTCTCTACACTTTCTCTCTCTATAAATCTATAACTATATCTATACAATTATATATATATACGGCTCCATAGACGACGCGTGTGCCTTCAAGAGGCTACTTAAACACATCAACACACAAATTCCTAATTCAATTCCAACTTTTGTTCTTAAAGCGGTAAAGTGTGATTGATCGGTTGTGTAAGGGTTTATAATTTTATATCCGATTTGATTTGTAACAGTCGTTGATTTATAGTTACCGATGGAGGTTGGAGTGGATATTTCACCGGAGGTCGTCGGAGTTGCGATGGAATTTCCGGTCGTTGATGGTACAGGCTTATCATCGCCTCCGACTCTGCCGCCGTGGCTTCGCCGGAGACTCACGGAAACAAAGGCGTCTCCGTCTAGTGTTGAAGAAATTGAAGCTAAGCTTCGGGATGCGGATCTTCGTCGTCAGGTTGTTTCTCGTTTGTTTTTTGTAATACTTGATTAATCTGTTTGTTTTCGTCTGTGGTTTCTCAGAAAAAATCGCTGAAATTGTGATTATTTTTTTTATTCTATTGATTTTTAGTTATGTTTATTTTTGTTGTGGAAGATGAAACTTGTAGAGATGGTGGTTTAGGAAAGGACGCAAACCTAACATGTGATTAAGTTTACTAATTACTGATTAGGAGAGTAGAAATCGGAGATTATGATCTTATGACATGTTTATGATGAATTAAAGTTTATTTTATCTTTTTACGTGAGCATCTTTTCTTCTATGTTTCTTCTTTTTTTTGTTTTGTTGAAGGTTGTCCTTGAGTTAGGTAAGGTAGTTGCTTCAGAATCTTTACTATTATGAGTCTTTAAGTTTTGTGGTTGACAGTCAAACAATTGAAAAGAAGATGAGATAATTGGGAACCGAGTTTCCAATTAACTAATTAACCGTCCAAAAGTTTTATTAATTCTGGCTAAATCTTTTCTGTTCTTGGCATCTAATTTTACTCTATATGGATTTGACTTGCTGATTTTTGTTTTTTTCTTGATTTTGGTTGTTTGCAGAAATTTTATGAGCATTTATCAAGCAAGGCCCGGCCAAAGCCGAGGAGTCCTCCACAATCTGCTTATGAGGAGAACCTCGGTCAACGGCTGCAGGCAAAGCTCCTTGCTGCTGAACAGAAAAGGTAAGATTTGCCTAAAAAATTTCATCTTTTTTTTTTGGAGTATACCAAACCAACCAACCAAGCTAAGAATTCTTAAGGTGGCCTCTGATTGTGACATATTTCTGTCTTTTAGGGGCTAACACAAGTTGTATATGTTCCATGTGAAGTTTAGGTTCTTATCTGTTAAGTGCCTACTATTTGGCAGTTTTTATTTTACAATTATGTTCTTAACTGATTGATCTGTGTATTTGGTTGAACCTCTCCTCTTCTTCCTCTCTTTCAATGGCCTTCTGAGTGCCTCTTGTTTGTTTGTCTTTAATTTAAGACCATCCAATTTATTAAAATATTTTTTTAACTATCAGATCAAGCATTTTAGCCAAAGCGCAGTTGCGTCTAGCTAAGCTGGATCAGTTGAGGCAAGCAGCCAGAACAGGGGTTGAAGTGCGTGTTAAGAAGGAATGTGCAGAGCTAGGGACAAAAGTGGAATTGCGCGTAAGGCAAGCAGAGACGAACAGAATGAGAATCTTGAAAGCCTATAGACAAAGAAGGGCGACATTAAGGGAGAGATCTTCTCAATCACTAATTAGAAGGATTGCTCGAGAGAGTAAGCATAAAGAACGTGTTGTTGCTGCTATTTCTCAAAAACGGGCAGCAGCTGAGAAGAAAAGATTGGGATTATTAGAAGCTGACATGGAAAAGGCACATGCTAGGCTTTTACAAGTAAGAAAGGTAGCCAAATTAGTCACTCAGCAACGAGAGATTGAAAGGAGGAGATTAAGAGAGAGTTTGGAAGATAAATTACAAAGGGTATGTAGGCCTTTTGTTTTATTTACTCAGATACTCATTTCGGAGGTGGTAATTTTTGACCTGCAGATCAAACAGGTTGAAAGCCATCCCAAATGTATTTCTAATACATAAAATCTCCAAATCATTTTATTTAGAAGATTATACAATTACTAAAATAATGTAATTTTTGTAATCATAACTAGAAACATTTAAAATTTTGGATGAATATATACAAAATACCTGTCTTGACCGGTTTACCTAATCGCCCATTTAGCCATCTCGACTCCTTATCTACTTCTGAAACATGTTACTATCAGAACTTATTTTGGCAATATGCTTGTATACAGGCAAAAAGGCAGAGAGCAGAATACTTGATGCAGAGAGCAAAACTACATAATTTTGTAGGTGCCAGTTGGACCAAGGAAATGCAGAAGCAAGCTGACCATCTTTCAAGAAAACTAGCAAGGTACATCATAATGTGCTAAAAAGGGAACTTTTGACCTTTGTGTGACATACAAATGGGATATGTAAAGTCAGTTTTACGTGTTACTATTGTGGCTTTATATATAAAGAATGTTTGCTGAACGCGTAATTTTCATACATCTGTTAGGTGCTGGAGAAAATTTCTTAAGAGGAAAACCACCTTTGAATTGGCCAAAAATTACTCTGCTCTAAACATCAATAAAGATGATGTAAAGTCAATGCCATTTGAGCAGTTTGCACTCCTGATTGGAACTCCCTCTACACTTCAGACTACAAAAGCTTTATTTGACCGCCTCGAGATCCGTTACAAGGCTTTAACGAGCACTGCACGTGGAACCAATTTTAATGGTCAGAGTGACATTGATCATCTCCTTAAACGAGTCGCTTCACCTAAAAGGAGAACCACACCCAGAACCCCTGCCCGCACTAGACAAGTAAAGAAACTGGGTCCAACCAGATCAGTCTCCAAGACACCTGTAAAGCTGTCAAGGTACCAAGTCAGAGTAGTGCTATGCGCCTACATGATTTTGGGTCATCCTGATGCGGTTTTTAGTGGTCAAGGGGAGCTTGAGACTGCTTTAGCCGAGTCGGCTAAGAAGTTTGTCCATGAATTAGAGTCGTTGATTAATATTATAATACAGAAATCTAGTGAAGAATCGAGCCATAGACCCATGTTTAGGTCGCAGTTGGCAGCTTTTGATTCGGCGTGGTGTGCCTACCTGAACAGTTTTGTGGCTTGGAAGGTTAAGGATGCTGAGTCATTAGAGGAGGATCTGGTGCGGGCAGCATGCCAGATGGAAATCTCCATGATGCAAAAATGCAAGATGACACCGGAAGGAGATAATGATGTTGATCTTACACATGATATGAAAGCTATTCAGAAACAGGTTTCCCATCAATAGCCTCAATTCTTTCTATCTTCATTAGAAGTGAAAAAAAATGGATAATTTATATAAATGGTTATGTGTTGAATGCAGGTTACAGAGGATCAGAAACTATTGAGGGAAAAAGTAATGCATCTGAGTGGAGATGCAGGGATAGAGCGTATGAAGAATGCTCTTTCTAACACACGAATAACATACTTCAATGCAATGGAGAATGGTAGCCCAGTTGGTTCACAGATTCCACATATAGCACCATCTTCATCCCTGCAGGCAACCCCAACTGCTGACTCAGATAAAAGGAACAAAATTGAAGAGCCTAACCGTGTGGTTCGTGCCCTATTCAAAGATGATGATTCCAACCCGCTTGTAAAAGATGTTGGCTCCTTTGCTGCTAGTAGATCATCTCCAGAAAGTCAGTTAAATCATTCTGGTGAGATGGTCAGCATGGAGAATGAGTTGATTGTGAATGAATTTGTTCATGGGCAGCATTATTATTCATCTGCTTATAGATTGAGTGGTGCTGTTGAAGACCAAACAGTGGTCAACGTTAGTTTGTCTTTCTTTATCTGTTTCTGTTATTTGTTTTACTAGTGATCGAATACCTAAAACACCCCTTATGACTCACAGGTACGAGAGACGATGGAAAAAGCTTTTTGGGATGGGATCACCGAGTCTATTCAAGAAGACAATTATGATCGTGTTGTTGAACTGATGAAGGAAGTGAGGGATGAACTTTGTGAAATGGCTCCTCAGAGTTGGAAACAGGAGATTATTGAAGCTATTGATGTGGTTATTCTTTCTCAGGTAAACATACATGACGATTCGTTGCGATTTCTTTAAATGTTTACTACTTTCATCTGTTCAGATTGCTGAACATTTGTTGGCATCTTCTTATCTGTATGTAGTTGTTGAATTCTGGGAGTTTAGACATGGAGTATCTTGGGCAAATTATGGAGTTCTCGCTGGTTAGCCTGCAGAAGCTTTCAGCTCCAGCAAATGAACGTAATCTTAAGGAGGCTCACCAGAAAGTTTTAAGTGAAGTAGCTGATATATGCCGAGCAGATGATTCCAACCACTCATATGCTTTAGCATTGGTCAAGGGCTTACGTTTTGTCCTGCAGCAGATACAGGTCTATAACTGTTTTTTTGTTTGTTCTCTTTTCATTGATGTTATGTTATGCGAGTTCTTTCTCAACATGCGAACTCCCCAATGTGTGCAACAGGTGCTGAAGCAAGAAATTAGTAATGCTCGTATTAAGATCATGGAACCGTTACTGAAGGGGCCTGCTGGCTTTGAGTACCTAGGAAAAGCATTTGAAAAGCGGTTTGGTCCACCATCTGATGCAACAGCTCGCCTTCCATTGACCATGAGGTGGCTTTCGTCTCTAGGGCCCACCTATGATCAAGATTGGAATGACCACAAACGGGTTCTTTCAGGCTTGCAAGATGGTTCACCGTCAGAGAAGCCCGTGCTTCCTTCCACCACTCTTAGAACTGGTGGGAGCAGCTTCTCTAATGGACTGCAAACTTCAACCCCTACATCTGTAACAGACACTGCAGGTAAATATATTGTTGATTCGGTTGATTTGAGATATATTTGTATTTAAAGGAACTTGTTAATTTGACCCGAGAAACTGTTTTGCTCCAGATAACCAACAATATGTAGAGTGCAAAGGAGAAAAGCTTGATTTGCTATTGAGGCTAGGTTTGCTGAAACTAGTGAATGATGTTTATGGTGTGACCCAAGAAGACTTGCCTGAAACATTGAAGCTTAACTTTCTCAGGCTGAGGCTGGTTCAGGCTCAACTTCAGAAGATCATTGTCACTGCTACCAGGTAGGCTGGCTAACCACCCAATATTAGGTGGCAATTTCGACCCGTTTACTTATAATGGATCGATTGGGTTGTGTTTTTTTTTGACAAACCTTGTGATATCGTCTGCAGCATTCTAGTCCTTCGACAAACACTTGTGATGGAACAAATGATATCAAGCCCCGAGGAGATGGAAACCATGTTACAAAAATGCTCAACCGAGCTTTTGCAAATTCTGGACACAGTGGAGACTGCAGGACTTGAAGAGATAGTTGAAGTTCTGAGCAAGACCGTAGAGGGTTTCGATAGAACCAACGATCCTACAAAACACAAGTCGAGAAGACTCGTCATGGCAAGAATGCTGAGGAAAAGTGTGCAAGCCGAGGACTCTGTTTTTGTGAAGGTATCTCGGGCGGTGTATTTGGCTACTAGAGGGGTTGTGCTTGGTGGCAGTGGGAACCGTGGAAGAAAGGTGGCAGAGATGGCGCTGCGCCAAGTCGGGGCGGTTGTTCTCACGGAGAGGGTGTTGGAAGCCGGGACGGTGTTGGGAGTTATGGCGAGTGTAACCAAGAATGTTCATGGGCCGTGGTATGATCGGTTGCTTGAGAATGTGTGACCACCATTTGACTGTAGCTTGGTTTGTGTGTTTGTACATAAATGTGGGTTGTGTAGTGATTTCCTCACATGATTTATGTAGTGATTGTAGTAAATATGGTAAGGGGTTTATGTATAAAGTGGTAAGTTAATGTATGTAAAGGGCACTAAATCAATGTATGTAAAGGGAATGAATGAATAAAAGATACTTTCTGGTTGATTGTGGATATTGTTATGTTGTTTTCTTAACAAGATATATAGCAATTACTAGATGATGCGAAGCACTCTCATGCGTGTCGTGATCGTGGGGATGAGCGTAATGTGATATTTGGTGGTTGTATATGGGAGACGTGAAATCTGTTTTAAGAGACCCGTGTCAAACACAAATCCTTAGCCAAAGCTAGCGGTTTAGTTTGCTTTATTCTTGCAACCAATGATACTGTTGAAGACGCCGATTTGATTGGAATCATTATTACGTGGATGTAACATTTAATTTACATATCTTGTAATTCGTTTTGTATACGATTTTGTATCGATTTGAGGTTGATTTAATAAACTAAAATTACATCGTTAAACTATAAACAATCAAAATAAAAACCAATATTCCAAGAAAATTTTAACATTAAAAGTTACAAAATTAGGTAATTTTTGAAAGTCTCCATCATGGCCCATTAACATTGTAAGTTGTATAGGTTTAGATGTTGACTTTTTATCAATGAAATTTAGTCAAAAGTGGGTGGCCTGGCAATTAGTACAAAGTTTGAATTATTTTTCACGATATTTCAAGTTGGCATTTTGCCACCGTTGAATTATGCCCATAGCCTTAGGTGTTGTTCTTAATGCACAAGTAACTAAAATTATATGTTTGAAATGGGGTGCATCACAAGCAAAGCAGAAAACCCCCATGGCAAGCAAACACAGATCATGAACTCAAATCACGAGTGCGAAAAGATGTATGATGATAATTAAAAGTACAAGTAGTAATTTTGACTCATTTACCTATAAACAGATTGATTTGGGTTACAAGTCTTATAAAGTGTTGCCAAAAAAGGTAGCATTCTTCATCCATCATGCTGATGAATGTCCTCAAGATCCAAATCATCATCATCATCATCATCATCTTTGCAGTCGTCATCAAGATAATGAACACTATGAGCAGTTGTAGTGTGGGGTCCCTTTGACACCGACTTCTTTGAACACTCGAGGCTTGTAACAAAATCAAAAACGTCCATCGGGTTCCCATTTGAGCTACTGCTGCTGTGATTGTTTGTGTTGCAACTGTAGTATTCGTTGAGGGTCGTCTCGATGGTTTCCAGTACTTTATCCCCATACTTGCTTACTTTTGCCCTGTTTCATAAACCTTGTTATCAGTATTTCCAACTCATAAGTGATATATATCAACTTAAAAGCTAATTATATTCGAGTAACTATTAACTTGGAAGTAATATTTCCAAAATACATAAAAATTAATTAACATGCATATAGAATCTGAAAATGATTTCATTTTATGTATAAAGATGAATGAATAACTATTGGACTATATTAGTATTGGATTATAAATTTATTAATGTTAGGATTCTATATTGATTAGCTTTAATTCTTTCGATCAACCTTTTGAGGTTTACTAATCAAGCGTGACCACCTAGAAGTCTAGAGCACTAGCAATATGTGAATGTATATAATAGCAAAAAATAGAAGCCATGCTCCACATTTTCTTTGTTTAATTAAAAAATGTTCTGTTATGGCCCACCCAACCCGGCCCGTTAGCAAACCCGCTCAACCAGCTCTTTTTGCCACCTGACCAAGGGAGAACTACTTACTTGCCAATGCCATTAATCTCAAGAAGCACTTCTTTAGTTCTGGGAACCCTTTTGCTGATATGTTGCAGGGTAGCATTCCTAAACCATTAAAACAACACAGCCTATAAGTTCAGTTTCTTTATCATCAAATATAGTTTGCAAGTATATATCATAAAAGAAAAGATACGAAACGGGCATAAAAGTACTTTTCCTCAGATGTTTCAAAATTGGGTCCTCATTTTTTATAAAAAGTTGCATCCTTTAATAATAATAAAAACTGAAAACTCACCCAAAGATGTGGTATGCCATGACCCCTTCCCCTGCTTCCTTAACAAGAAGTGTTCGAAGCATCCGCAAAGCAGAGTATAATTTGGCATAAAGATTCTACACAAATGAAAATGGTTATAGTTAGAAGTGAAAATTTTGACCCGTTACTTATAAATTGTTAAATTCGGGTTATTTTTAATTTAGCAAGATACCAAATCTACTTCCGGTTGAGTTTGAGCAGGAGTATCTACACTGAGAGGACTTTGTTTGGATGATGTTAGCATCCCCTTTGCTGGAGTAGTTATATCATTTCTACTAGATTTAGATGCTTTGATGGCACAAGGAAACCTACAAGGAACATATTGCAGTTAAATGTTAACCGATCCAAAAAGCATGGCAAAAAAATGTATGTTTGTAAACAAATATGAAGTACCTTAAAACTATGGTCTGCCTGCCTGCAAGTAAATTAGAGGCCTTCTTTTCATTTACCTAAAAGACAATTAAGGCAAAAACAACTGTCAATTAATAAATGTGACAACAAAATATAGAACATAAAAAGATTTATAGGAGCCATACTGTCACAACAAAGATGATAAATTTATTTTTTTAACAGCAAACTTCTTAAAATAAAAGATGATAAATTTTTATAAAATTTAGAATTAGAGTATTGAAAACCTCACTTTAAGGATTGACGAGACACAACCATAATAATCGCTTCTTTTAACATCCTCTATAAGAATCTCCTCAACAACAAGATGGTGTAGGACACGTAAAGCTTCTCCCTTCACGACACTTTTTCCAGCTCCATGCAACCTTAAGGTATTGTGTTGATACTTTTTTACCTGCATTTCAATGTTTGTCAAGTGACCGAAATTGCAGTTCCCAAAAACATTATTAAATATATATACACACACATATATATATATATATATATATGTTCATGGCACCAGCGGATATTACAATTTGGCTCAAGGAACCCCTGTAGACCTCCAAGATATGAGATGCTGAGAACTGTTGCTGGACAGATTTCACTAATTCCACCTGCAAACTAACAAAATAACTTAGCAAACAATCATCATGATTATAGGTGACAGTTTCAACCCACTTTACTTACTAGTGACTAAATTGGTGTCTGACATATCTCAAAAGTGTCAAACACGTTCAATCCAGAAAAGGGTCAAACGGGTTGAAACTAGCCTAAAGTATTTTTAATGCATACATTAAATCGTTTTTTCAAATATTTTAATTATTATATTATTGATTTTGTAACCATAATAAATTTGTAACTATTTTAGAAGATCAAAAAGATGGACAACAAAATGTTTGCGGGTCAACCTGACCAATCCCGTTTCATCCCATACTAACAAAAATCATGTTACCCGCCCATGTTGTCACCTCTAATCATGACCATAACCAGATTATTTTCATATTGAACATGCCATATTACAGACATAATACTTAAGTAAAAAATCAATGATAAAAGATAAATTCTAGATGATCATAACCAAATGCGTTGCTATCTCTGTAACATCCTTCTCTACGAGGTTTTGGGCCTTGAAACAATTATCACAAGTTTTCCTGCAGCTAACAGGATCAAACTTTTCTCCAAAATGAATAAGTTGTAGAAAACGGCGACAGTCAACATCATTCTCACAGTAACTGACCTGAAGGAAATAAAAAGTGGTTATAGTTTATGCACCATAATATTAATACCAGCCTGCTTATATCAAAGTTTAAACAATAATATCATCAGTACCATGCGCAACAAGTTCTCAGTATTAGTTTCCAGTACCCTTCCAGAATTTGCATTAGAGTTTTGCTCCGTAAGTCCATGACTAAGCATATGTTTGACCCGAATCTTCAAAACCAGCAATGTGCATGCATAAATTACACAAATTGTAAATCCATGTAAAAAATTTATCAACAAATTAACAGTGTGATTAATGACTTACATAATCACTATAACTATAATACAACACACAAGAAGAATGTTGTCCATCTCTACCCGCACGTCCACATTCCTATTCCATAAAAATATATGCCAGTTAATGACTCGGTTATTGCAAATCAAGAAGTGCAATCTGATCACAAAATATACCTGGTGGTACCCCTCAATGGATTTAGGAAGAGAATGGTGAATGACAAACCGAACATCCGGTTTATTGATACCTGAAAAAATCATGTTATTATTATCAAATATTAATCATCTAATAAGCAACCAAAAGACTGGATCATCATACCCATTCCAAAAGCCACAGTTGCACACATTATATTAATCTCATCTTTACTCCACATCTTTTGAACTGTTGCACGTTTATCAGAGTCCATACTAGCATGGTAAAACACAGCTTTGTGCCCAAATTCCTGACAAAAAGTATTACCATTGATCATCAACAAGCAAATTTTACATTTCTAATTACTGATTAACTAACAGAACTACAGATGAACACATATAAGAATGCACCTGTAACTTTTCAGCAATTTTTTCACAATCCTTCCTTGAAAGACAATATATGATTCCACATTCATCAAAATGATTGTCCTTTATGAACTTGTCAATATCCTCCACACATTTTTTTGTCTTGGGGATAACTGAATACCTGTAATAATGGCGTGTTTAGCATGAAGGTTAATCTTGACAAATTATGAGAATTAAAAGGGTTAAAGTTGTGAGATGGGCCAGATGGCTAAAGAACAGTTGCAGTTGAGATCTTCAACAAAAGAGAAAAGATTGGGTTTTTATTTGGTATTGTTTTTAGATGGTAATGTTTATTTTAGGAGAATAGCTTGGGGATTAAGTTAGAGTTTTATTATAAATAGATGGTTAGGGTTATGTAATTGTGTCTGGTTTTTTTCAGTCGAGTTTTATATAATAAAAGAGTCATATTTGAGATCAATCTCATGTATTTGAGTGTTTGATTGGGGCCTGAATTACCAACAGTACTTAGAAAGTCAACACTCAACAGTATAAACAGCACATTGTATACCTTAAATTTGGGCGATTGAAACTTTGTCGGAAAATAATACAGTCAACAAGACCAAGAGCCTGCACAACATCTTCTTTGACACTGGCCGTGGCTGTGGCAGTTAATGCCAACACGGGTATTTTCGGAAACTTTTGCTTCAAGATACCAAGACTCTATACAAACTACCCGCATTTAATAACCTAGAAAAACTCAAACATGTAATCAAGTTTAAAAACATAAATACTTAAATACCTGGTAATCTGGTCTGAAATCATGTCCCCACTGGCTAACACAATGAGCTTCATCAATGACAATTCTGTCTAATAATTCTCTTGCATATAAGTTTTCCAGTTGACGTAACAAAGTGTCACTTCTGTATTCACAATAGTAAACCATTAAAAAGTTTGCAACATAAAAATAGTATGTGATCAAAATATTAATAGGCGCTCACTTTGCTACTTTTTCAGGGGTGACGTATAATAGTTTGTAACGACAACGTCCTGAACATAGCTCTCTGAGAATTTCTTGTTGCTCAGTCCATTCCATATTTGCACTTAAGTAAGCAGCAGATATGTTTGCCTATAGTGTATTTATAAAAATTCAGTATAAAGAACCCAATGCAGATGAATATGAAATTGTTAATAGGAACGAAATAACAACACATACCTGCAATAAATGCATTATTTGATCTTGGATCAGAGAAACAAGGGGTGAGATCACAATGGTCACTCCGGGAGAAATTAGAGCAGGTAGCTGCATGACAGTGGTGCAAAACACATTCAAACAAAAAATGTGTTGGCCACAATTTAGCATCGGAATGATAATGATACATATTTTTTTCCTATTGCATCTGCTGGCAATGGTGATGTCTGCTTGTCTGGTATGCTGGAATCACATAAGGAAAGTAATGGTCCATTCCATTAAAATGGAAGAAAAAAAACCTGTTACTTTAGTCTGATGAAATGGAATGGACCATTCACAAGGAAAAGGAATGAGATTCCTTCCATCTAGTTGATTTTCATTGCATGAGTGGAATGCTTTTGTTTCCATTCATAGTGGAATGGAATGAAAAAGCACGATGGAACTCGGTATTATTTATTTGAACTTTAGTAACATAAATCTGTCAAAAAATTTCAGGACATTAACTAAAATGCTTTTTTTTTATTATTCCCCAAAAAAATGAGAGAAAATATACTTCTTTAGGGTTCTAATGACTTTTATTATGTTTAATTTGTAATATTTGCATTAAAAAGGTCAAATAACCTTTAGGCTTTAATTAAACAGTGTATAAAGTAGAGACTATCAATCGTCTTCATATGTAATACACTTTTCATATGAAAACTAGTCAACTCCTACATTTCAACCAAACATGATAGTGGAATGTAATTATCCGTTACATTACCTTGCTTATTCCATTACCCCACTTATTCCATTACCCCATCCTTTCCAATTTCCATTCCAGTCAAGAGTATGCATATATACAAGCATCCAAAATCAACTGAAAATAATATGATGTACCTGATATGTGAGACTCTTTCCACCACCAGTTGGCATCAAAACAAAAACATCATGTCTACTCATTGTGGCATTAATCACCTCTCTTTGGTTGGGACGGAAGGAATGATTCCCAAACACTTTCTTGTTATTAGCCTGAAATCAAAATCATCGGACCGTTATCATGACCACTAGAGGTGGCAAAACAGGTGGGTTGGATGAGATGGGCAACAGGTCAAAACGGGTAAGTTGATGCATGTAGGGTCAAGTTGACCTCAAACAATCTTTTCCCCAAAAGATTAAACTTTTCATTAAAAACTACATGTGTCATATACACTTTAGACAATTTTCAACCATCTTTTTCCTTTTCAGCTAATCTTTTTTTTTTTCCTAATTTACCCGTCTAACACTTGATGCGACCCCACCCAAAAGTAATGGGTCGTAATTGCCACCTCTAACACCACTAAACTCATAACTAGAAAAAAAAAAGCCAAACGATGAAAATGTTACAAACCTCCAGCTTTTTGGTCCACGGAAAATCTCTCTTGCTCCATTTCTCATCATCTGAACCTTCAATATAATTAACTTCAGCATACTTTCGGACATAATCCCTCTCAACGAGAGCTGAAAAATCACCAAAGTTACCCACTGAGGAACATGATAAGGCTGATGGGTCCCATTTATTATCATTCCCATCGGTCTTGTTATGCATGTAAAATTGATCATCAAGTCGAACAGGATCAATCCTTGCAGAAAATGATAAAGGAGTTGCATACGGTAAAGCTCTAGCGGTTGTAACTGTATATGCAGAAAAGTTTGATTTGCAATCTTCATTATCTATCAGAATATATTTCTCAAGATGTTTGATTTGCTTATTCAACTGCAGCCTATCTTGACGAAGTTTTTCTATTTGATCTGAACTCAATTCACCAGCATTATCAAGGAGATCATTTGATATGGAAATGAGCATGTCCTTCATAATTTGCAAATGGATGGCAGCTTCTGGGCAAACTCCTAGCTGAAACAATTTCAGAAGTTAGGTCTAGAACCTTCCATAGAACAATGTGAGATTTGTTCATACAAAGTTTTAGATTACATGCCTTAAAACCATGACTACATTCCACACATAGTTCTTCAGGCAAAATTTTATCCTCATTTACTGTAATACAACTACTTGCAGCTGGAGTGAAAGGTGGAAACTTTGAGATTGATGGTCGTGGTGTGCAAACTGATTGGAAGCTTTCTGTAACCACTGGATCCACATCAAGATTCTGCAATTTGAAATTCATTAAAAATATTATCAAGATATTATTACATGCATAACATGGAAATGAAAACTGAAGGTTTATTTTTGTTAGATTTCATACAAAATTTATGTCCCTTCCACAACCATTCTTAGTATCAGTCCTTCCAGCTTTAGCCACAGGAGTGGTAACTGTTGGTAATGGTTTGGTCACAAACTCAGGATTACTATTTTTAATATTAATATCATCCAAATTCTGGTTTGCCAGAGTAGGTCCTGTAATTTTGTTATTTGCATCAGAAGAACAATGTTGAGTAGCTGTTTCAAAATCTTGAGAAGAGGTTGTATCCCCATCCTTTTCCACTGGCCGGCTTTTACCAGGATTTATATAACTTCTAGAAGACAACTTGAGGTTGGAAAGAGCTTGCCAAGCCTATCAAAGGCTTATATATTTAGAAAGTTCTATTTTATCAGAAAAAATATCATAAAAATTGAACTACTGTTTTTTAAAGAGTAAAAAATCAAATAATGTGTTACCTTGTCAACTTGTGAACCGTTTGCCGTTTTAACATTCTGGAATTTACAAGAGAATGATCTGGAACAAAGAAAAGAAAAGTGGAACCTCAAACTTAATATAACCACACAAAGTTATTATATAATGTCTTCTTAAAGGATTTCTTTTGCCTACAGCCCTACACATATTAAATTACACAGCATTGCAGCAAATAAGTGCTTTGAAAGATATACACCTTCTGTCCCAAAATATATAATCTACAGAGATGAAGAATCATGTTAACCGAATTCAAAGCTTCTCAAACAGCACTCAAAATTTCAATGTTACTTTTTCTTAAACAAATGCCTGTTTGCCTTTCGGTTTGCACATACCTTGCAGTTGCAGCCATTTCTTCTTCAACCGAATGTTTTTGTGGTGACAAAGAGAAAAGAAAGTTACATTTCAATATTCTGTCTTTGCTCAAAAAATTATCGTGTGATTTGGCATGTTGACCCCAATTACTTCTCATTGACTTGTCAGCATCTCCACCACAGTTGCTTCTATCAAATATCAACCACAAAGATTAAAAAACAATAAAGTTTATCTTAAATTTAAACAACAAGGAGGAAAAGAACTAGAGTTCCTTTTCTTACCTCCCAAGTACTTGTTCTAGGTCACTCATTGATATGTTCATCTACCTATAAGTAACTCCTGCCTGCTAGTAAATCACATCAAAAACTAATATAGCATAACACACTTAATACCAATATGAAACATCAAGAGATCAATGTTGGGCTTAGTTCCTGACTACAGGCAAGTCGGTCTAGGAGTTGGGACAACCCATTCACATTGAGGTGTTAGGGTTGGGCGCCACTGAGATTACAGGATTAGAAAATCTATTTATCATTATTTATATTTGATTTAATCCTATGTTATCAAGGCGCGCGCCTAGGCTCAGAAGCGCAGCGAGGCGCAGGTATAGGGCCTAGTGGAGACCTAGGCGCAGATTTGGGCTTTTTTTGTAAAAGCGAGCTCAGGCGAGCGCCTAGGTGCGTTTTCCGGCCAGATTCGTATTGTAGTCTAACGTGAATACCATGTTAGGGTATCCATTGTAATCAAGTTTTTGAGTCAAATTTCTTGATAATGCGAGTTTGAGTGTTAGCCAAATATGTGTTTATCATTGTTTACCAGTTCACCACTTGAATCACACGAACAGCAAGCGCAAAATTATCACTTCTAAACATACCAATTTATGCATACCGATGGAATGCCCAAAATCAAATAACTTGAAATATGGTTCAAATTTAGAACCCTAATCAAACAATCTGCCTCAAATAGTTTTATTTCACATGTTATAATTTAAAAACATAAACATGGAATGCCTATGATGCTTATATAATCAGAAAATATGAACTTGTTATCAGTTTGACAAAATTGGCTAGTACATATGAGCATATAAACATAAGTCCCCAAGAAAAAATTCACTATCAGCGGATAATTTTGCATAATTTGTTGTCGTGAATGAAGACCTAGTAAAGTATACGAATGTAAATGGAAATGTAAGTAAGAAGCTACCAGGCGTAAAATTGATTAATTAGTAGCCACTGTAGATGAGCAAGGGTATGGCATCGGCTACGGTGACGACGACGGTGGCTGTGGGGGTCGCCGGAAGAGAGCTTTCTGAAATCAAAAGTGGTGTGTACTGGCGGGACAAATGGTGTTTGTTTTTCTTAAAATTTTAAAGAGGAAATTGCGCTTTTCGTCAACATATATTGATCCCGAACGTTTGATATTTTAACATTTTGTGTCTATGGTCCTTAACTTCGTTAACTTTTCTGTTAGTTTTTATGTGAAGTTACTAATATACCCCTCCCCTTCTTCAAACATCATACCACCCACCAAAATCAGTAATTTCACACAAAAAAACTAACAGAAAAGTTAACGAAATTAAGGACCAGAGACGCAAAGTGTTAAAACATCAAACATCAGAGATCAAATGTGTTACAGGTAGACGAAACCTGGTGTTTTGTTCAAACCTCAGGGACGTAAACTGCATATTAATATAATGTAGGTTAATATTATTTAATCTGTAATTTTATCAATTTTCCTTTTTTAAAAATTTAATATATTTTCATAAGATTTTGGGGGAATCTATACTATATAATAAACTAGTAGGGAATCCGCACGATGTGCGGCCCTGACAAATTAACTTTGTGTAAATATTTGTTTAATTAAACGAATGTTTTTTTAATAAATTACACCTCATTTGCAAAGGCAAATGCAAATGCAACTTGCTTATTATTTATATATATGAGGTACCACCACACGTAAGAGGTATCCGTAGAGAATTGAACGTCCTACAAAAAGTTAAAGACCTTCAAAATTTGTATATAATTAACAATATGATCTACTTGATTTTCAAACAACTATTAGAATGTCATATGATCATTAGCATAAACCATATATTAACATTTGGTGTCTACATACAATAAAATCAAATAGCAAAAGTAACCAATTAGCAAAAATATGCGAGCATAACACTTTGACGTTGGAAAACCTTGTTGATATTGCTAATCAAAGAATAGTCCGGGTGCATACATGGGTAGTTCTAAATCTCTTTATCATCAAAACCCGATAACTCAAAAAGAGTTTAGTGGCGGTTTTACCTCCTTACCCTTTTGCATGAAAATTAACCAACACGAACTCTTAATACGAATGTGACGCTTTGTTTCATTAATCGGATATCCTCATCTCTACCTTGAGTACATCCTCATATGTCACAAATGCAATAGCTATAGATGGAACCACCTAAAAAAAAGGAAACTTGGTATAAGAAAATGTGTGTTTTACAAAAGGGTATTTTAGGTATTGATTAATAATATACAGACCTTGACCGAGTTGGGGACTAAACCGAACGGTTTTCCTTCAGTGGATTCAAGTGCTGACTTTGACTTTCCTTCACCGGCAACAAGTGAGGCAGCATGTTTCCAACCAACCATTTGCATTCAGAGGTAGATTTTAAAGAATACATGGACAGTAATACGGCCTCGAACCAACCAAGTCCATTGGATAGGATCAGCATCCTCTTAAACAGAAGATAAAACATCATTTAAGTAGATTTATGTGACGGTGGTGAGTTAACCAAGTGATATGAGTTGAAAAATAAGAAAAAGGAAAGAATATTTTTATTTCTAAGTATATAACATTATATTCAAATTACTTGTGTATTACACGGGATTCTAACCTAGTTTTATGAATATATATACTCGAGCAAAACTAAAAAATATCATATATATACCTAATTTTAATGATTTTTTTACTTTATTTTATTATACATTTATTCATTATATGATAACTCTACTCTACTCTTATATGACTTTTTAAAACCTACATTTTTAATTTTATCTCATATCACCCGTTCTCTTTTCCTTAATGACGATTATCGCGATTTTTCAAACACATTCATAACGCATCGATTCAGAAGAAACGGTTGCGAGAAAGTTATAAATGCTATAAAAGAAAATTGCTAATATATGATGTATAAATGTTATAAAAAAATTGGTAAAATTATAAAATACGAGAAAATTAAATATAATATTTTGAGAAACTAAAAAAATAAAGTTAAAAATGAGTAAATATTAAATTTCAAAGTTAAAAGTGGGTAAATATAAAATTTTAAAGTTTTAGAGAAATAAGGGTAAAATGGTTATTTCTTAAATTTTTTTAATAAAATGGGTATATAATATATGATATTTTTATTATATGTTTGTAAGATTATATATGATATTTTTAGTTTTAGTTGGTATATATAATACTAGGTTAGAATCCCGTGTATTACTGTAAGACCCCAACCCGGATATCCTACAGTTGATTCTCATAACGGGTCATTTTAATTAAAATTGTATTTATTGCAATTCAAACTACAGCGGAAGTCTTTCTAAATCCATTTAATATCATTTAATGTTAACAAATATACATCACGAATGTCTGCACACCAACCCGAGTAACGCCGCTTCCAAGCCAAGATACGTCAATGCACCGCTTACCTGCAAAACAATCTAACGCACACACAAAGTCAGCTACACTTAGTGAGTTCTAATAGTTTAATTTAAAACAAAACCATCACGTCATATTCATTAGTTTATTCCACTCAGGACCCTCCGGTCCTTATACATTATTCTTATGATTTATTAACGAATGGTTAACCCCCAGTCATCCCACAACATCTCATAATCGTTTATCACCCGAGACTCAGCCCATACTACCACTAATAATAACAACCTTACCGTCACTTCGACATAGACTCAACATATTATACTGATAACTCATACCCAAGAACAAGCATTAACTAAACTCTTGGTTAACACAACATACCCTAGACATTAACACATCCGGCCTTAACCAAGGCGCTCACAATTAACTGACACGAGACTTCACGTCACGTCATAAATCCTGACTCAACGGTCAGTCTAACTCTACATATTGCAATAATAACATCTACACGTCACACTAATGTTACCACATCAATATCATCACATAAATATCATCACATGCATAATAATTATAACTCTACGTTTGCATGCAATTCAACACCTCATAAATATACTCGTAAACACATACCTCGTCACGCACTCTGAACTCATCATTAACCTGCTAATTAAATGTCACCGTTGGTGACTTCCCGAAGGACCTCATCCTTCACAAATCTTGTTTGCCATGTCATACGGACAACGATGCAAACACGTCACTCAAATATAAACACATAATATTACACATCATATACACGACACGTTATCTACACCCGTACCTCACACATGACACTAGAACAATATATATATATATATATATTATCCCCACATGAAATCATAAACATTTAGCTTAATGCCCGGCTCTCCCTGATCTACCTTTATCACATCACATATTAATAGCTCATACCCTTAGCTCACATTTTTCTACGAACACACCATAAACCGTACGACTCTTAATTAAGCATTTTATACTCAAACACATATCGGGTTAGAACCCGAAACCCTTAACATGATTAATTATATTAACACCTCATGAAAGTATGTACGATAGCCCAAAAATAGTAAAACGTTTAAAAGAGAGGAATTAGAAACTCACCGGTTATGTTGAACCTCTGTCCTAGCCTGGAAACTCGTCCGTATATGCTCGAATCACCAACCCGTCAAGCGCGTGATCACAAAATCAGAACGTGCTTTAAGCACACGTTGCGTATCGTATAAATAATTAAATTCTAACTCTCGGCCTCGACTACTCGCTACTCCAGCTTCGCAACTCTCTACTATAATTACAAGTGGTTCGGGTCGTCCTTGTCCTGCTTAGAAACCATACGTCAAACCCCCGGGTTTCCATGCATGCACGTACGTGTGCATGCATACGCATGCAAAACCCTAGTTGGGTGTACCCATTCCCCCTTCATGTTTCCCACTGTGGACCACTATCACTACCGTGTACCATTACCAGCTGCCACCACGGGTTCCCCTCGATTGCGCACCACCCTCAACCACCATCGGAGTCAACCACCACTGCCACCGGACACCACCCGTATCGCCCACCACTTCGGCTATCCAAACCGATTGCACTCTGCCGAACACTCTCGCGTACCGCTCTGGCCAAGCCATCACACCGTTCGCCGTCCCACTCTGCCTTAGCGCGCCACCACCACTGCCGCCACCAAAGTCCCGTCGCCTACTCCCTTTCTACTGCGCCCCGATATCCAGCCATACATCACCCTCATCGGGCCACCGTTCGCTGCCATGGTGCACTTCCATGTTAGCCTTCGCTTGCTGCCGAACCCCGCCAGCTGCTGTCGTCGCCTTCTCCGCGAACCCCGACGTCACTACCTTCACCAACGCCATCGACCACCACCGTCTCGGCCCCTTCGTCGCTCATGCTCACATAATCAACCAAAACCCTAACCAATTCCCGAATCAAGAAAACAAGAATAGATAATCAAGGATTCAGGGGAATTACCTTACACGCGGTTTGCTCCTTTCTTGCTCACGTCATTGCGAGTCCAACGTGCCACTACCACCGCATCTCTCCTTTCTCCTCCGACGACTCCTCTCTCTCGCTTTCTCTTGGTTTTCTCCTGCCGTCGCACGCAAGCCCAAGTCGCGAATGGCTTAGGGTTTTTGCAAGAATTGCTTATATGTAACTCAAGGTTACATCCGGGTCCCTGCGGTCCTACTTCATACGTTTCGATCTCAAAGTAGGTTTTAAGCGGTTAACCGGTTCGCTTACAAGATATAAATGCATCGTTAGCAACAACCCACGCCCCTAATTATAGTTAAATAAATGATCGGGTCGCTCTCCACTTACTTCATTAGCCTTGGGGATTTTCGGGATGTTACAATTACCCAGATTGAATATATGAGATATTCAATAGTTAGTAATAAACATTTAGAAAATTACAAGTAGGAAAAAGAATCTTAAGAAAACTGATAAGTAACGACATATATTATTACTATCCATAATTAATTTCATATTAAATTTATTTTGTTAATAGTATAATAAATATTTATAGTTACATTTATATTAAATAATTGTGAGAAGACACCAGAACACGTGTTTCTCATTTAATATGAGAAAAAAGCTGAAAAATAATGGTGAGGAGACACTACAGAATGACATGTGTCTCGAATTATTTTTATTTATTATAATAGACTAGGTTAAAATCCTGTGTATTACACAGGTTAAATAAATATAACATTATATATTGAGTAATAAAAATTTATTTTTTTAAAACTCGTGTTTTCCCCGGGTTGAATAAACTCGTATAATACAATATAATTTGTTAACACATACACCCGTCAAAATATTTCAGGTGATTTAGTAATATAAAAATTAGTATTTTATTTAAAAATATATTATTATTAAAAGATAAATGTGTATTTAATAAGAGAGAGAAGCGAAAAAAAAATTATAAGAATTAATATGGAGGCGACACATGTCATTAAAACCTTTATTTATTATATAGTATAGATTTTCCAAGTTTACGGTGGTATATATGAAATTACCTCTTTTATTTTTCTAAAACGTAGGTTTTCTCTAAAACGTGGGTTGACTTGCTAAAAATATATTTTATTTCTTTATTTTTTGAACGACAACAATGAGAGTACTTATAGAAAAGCTAACGGGACACTAGCAACACCCCAATTACACCCAACAAGAGTCCAAAGGCTTATTACACCGAACAACTAATCATAATAACAAAGCATCATTAATGCAAAACCACTCAATTATCCAATACCTGAGAGCGGATTGGCAATCCAATCTTCCCAACTGCAGTGGTGTTTGTTTCCCTATTTTCACTCTATTTGTGACTTAGAACTTTTATGTTCTCTATCAATTCCTTCACCGATCTTCTATCCTTAAAGAAAATCCACCTACTCTTCATTTTCCACACTAACCAGCAAGTGCAATAACCAATTAAGCAACAATTTTTTTTTTCTGTTGAGCTGATCCCGCATGACATTTTAGCTGGGCTTCCAAGTTTGTAATTGAAATATGGGCCGAGAAATCAAAGCCCAACCAGCCACCAATATCGCCCCAAGTTCCTTTAGCGTCGGGGCATCTGAGAAAGGTATGGATGTGTTTTTTATATTTTAAGAAAACTTCATGAAATTCTAATTATGTTATTCATGTATTTTTTATTTAAATTGGGTCACTAAACCTTCAAATCAAGTCATCATCGAAACACAAAATGTGTCGAGAAACTTATGAAGGAGAAGATGTGTGGGTCGGGATTTCCAATATATGTAATTTTATTAAAAAAAATAAAAAAAAACATGTTAATTATTTTAAAAAATAATATAAAGTCCATGTCACCATTCCATATTAGCATAAAAAAAAAAGAAAATAGTATTTCTAATTGAAACAAAAAAGAACATGTTAAAACTTATAATTTAAATAAAAAATGAAAGTTGATTGACTTAATTAGAACATTTTTTAAACTTGAGTGACCTAGTTAGAACATTTTTTAAACTTCATTACTTTTTTACAAAGTTACCCCTAATAATTATGGGTGTTAAGTTTGAAGTAATTATATCAGAGTCATTTTAAAAATAAAATAAAATAACAAAATATTGTATTAGTGTGGATGTGCTTTTTTCGTTTGAAAAATAATATAAACGAAAAGAAGTTTTAGGGGCTGTTTGGCAAGTGCTGAACCATTAAGTGTTGACTCATTAAGATGTTTGAATGGTTCAACAGGGTTTTTCAGCTGAACCATTAAGAGGTAGACTGTCAGGGAAACAAACACCTCTTACCTCTGAACGATTCAGAGGTAACCTCTTAATAGAATCATTATAAGGCTGTCAAACAGCCCCTTAGTGTTTATCGATTAAGGATGTAATTATAAAATAGTCTATAATTTATTAAATAATCAAGATTGATTTTAGTGCGTCTACTTCAAATTATATCAAAACTATGATTTCAGAACAATTATATAATGTTAATGTGGGACTAGCTCACTTGGTAGAGGCTCTTGCATCTTAGATGGAGGTCCTGGGTTCAAATCCAGGCATAGGGTGAAATATTTGGTGTAATTTAGGAGTAGGAGTATGATAGATCTGTCGTTAAAAAAAAAGAACAATTATATAATGAAGTTCAGTTTCAATGCACTTAAATCTTTGTGATTAATTATTAGGTAATCATGTTTATAATGCAATGTAATGAATCCTAAGAAATTTCGAAACTCTAGTGTCTTTTGAAGAAAAGGTATTCTAAATTATGGTAACAAATATTTTACAAATATAAAAAAAAAGTAAACTCACACCTAAGGCTATCTTTAACGGGGTGGAAGATGTGACTTCGTAATGGACTTGGGACATCGCTCCCCAGGGCGTGATTGGGGCAAGATGGGCACTGGTGTGCGGCGAATAACGGATGTGGGGCATTGGGTGATGCATTCCAACCAAATGGCGTGAAGGGGTTGGTTAAAAATTAAAAATAATAATAATAATTTTTAAATTAATGGTAGATAATAAAACCATTATATAATTTAATGGTTTTGGTTAGTGGTTTCACTCCCGCCTACGTGACAATAACGTGACGGGACGTTTTCACTTTTTAGTAAAACCATTACACAACCTAGCATCACTTTAGTTTTTTTTTACAATTTAATGAGATTAACAATTTCTTTATATTTTGAAGTAATAACAAATTTTTAATTGGTTATAACTTATAAGCATATTAAAAATTGTAATTTAATTTTACAAAAGGCCTATATACTTTTGATATAACATAAATAACACAACACTTCTTAATAAAATTTAAAAAAATATAGTTATTTTCTTAAAGTGTTATACCATTATCTTAATGTTAAAATAATTTCATCTATACTACTGTATAAAGTACTATGTTAGAATCTCATGTATTGTATAAATGTAATGTATATTTAGTAATAAAAATTCACATATTACATATTTATGACATATTACATAGTTTTTTATACAAATTATAGAAATGTTATATAGTTATTTTTTAAATGTGTTTTACAAAAAGAATGAACGAAATGTTAAATTTATAAAAATGTTTTATGAAAAAACATAACTTTTTTTAATAAAAAACATTATATAAAAAAGAACTATACAAATCATTATTATTTAATAGGAGAGAAAGGCGAAAAAACACAAGCTGAGGAGGCCTAGAATAATAGCATGTTAAGATTTTTATTTATTAGATAGTATAGATATAGAAAACAAGTATAGCACTTGAGATAGCCATGTCACTTTATTGCACAATCATGTACTTTATGACACGGTTGTGTTACTTTAGTGCGCATGGGCGTTCAACTCATCGAGTTCCGCTTGAGTTAGAATGACTCAGGCTGACTTAGGATGTCAGTTGACCCTGACATGGCAGTGTCAGGCTTCTTCTTGTCGAAATCAATGATTTCCGTTTTCTACAGGGAAGCCATCCAAAATCGTAAATTCAAATATAAACAAAATAAGTGTTTAAACGAATTTACTAATAAAAATACATAAATTGGGGGATAATATTTACCACTAACATGTGCATAAGATTCTAAATATAGCATGTTTTAAAAAATAGGTCATGAAATGATTTCCTTTTATTTTTCTAAATATTATTTATGATTTTAAAAGAACTTTTTAAAATTTTAATTACTCTTATTTATTGACGTCGATGACCAATCATTGCTCACCAACTCAAACTTATCTAGTATTTAAGAGTGTTCTTTTCCAAGTTGCAAAACAATTTAAAAAGTTAAAATAGCTCTTACCGACGCTTTACGCAAGTGCTTACATAACTTGTACACTATCACGCATAATTACGTTACAATTGTGTGTGTTGCCACGTTCTGTAGCGGGTTAAAAACTAAGATAAAAATAAGCAAAAAACGACGGTATATCAGTACTCACTCTGTGATAAAAAAAAACATGTAAAAACAGTGGAAACGTTGATAAAAAAATAAAAAAAACAAAGAAAAAAGTAAATTAAAAAATCTAAAAAAAATACATATAAAAACTTTAAGGAAAATAAAAATCTAACTAAAGTTCATGGCAAATGAATAACTTTTAGAAGAAAGAAAATTGATTATTAGATGATGATCTCATGGACACATCACCAAGCATTGAAGTATTGTACCTCAAGCATAAGTAGTTGCCATTATGGCTTTTGTAAATAATTGAATTTGGTTGTAGTGGTAACTAGCTGGGTCATGGGTTCGAGTCCCATCGACACCTTTTTTGTTTTCTATTTTTTTTTCTCTTTACCTTTTTTTTAATGTTATACTCTTTTCAATTTTGTATTGAGCTTCGTAGTTTTCTTTTATGTCCTTAACCACGTCAAATAACTTATTTTTTTAAATAGCTTCTTTGTTCTTGAGCGAATTTGTCGTTTCAATATTACATCCTGATTACGCAATACTCTTTTTTATTTATACCAAACCGCCGCAACTTTGTATGTTTCATTTATTTGATTAACCACGTCAAATAAATTTTTTTTAACCTTTTTTTGTTTACGCAATACTCTTTTTTATTTATACTGAACCGCCGCAAGTTCATACATTTTTTTATGTGATTTAACCAGATTAAATGATTTTAATTATACTTTTTTTCCTAAAAGTTTTTTTGTTGAGTGATTTTGTCGTTTTAATATTACGTAATATTGACGCTATACTCTTTTCTATTTATACCAAACCGCCGCAACTTCATAGGTAATAGATTCGCCGACGCGCCGCATTACGCGGCCTTAATTATGTGCTTAGCCACGTTAATATCACCGTACTTGCCCGCCGCAACGCACGTATCTTAATTTCTAGTTTAGTGATTAAAATGATTTTGACAAAAAAGCATTATTATATACCTATTTAGAAGAATGCCGACATTAACGCAGGTGCAGGAAGCGTGGCGAATTGAAAGTGATGCCCATGATGTTTCGTACTACCAAATCATCACATGTTACATAGTTAGATTGCATTACATCTATTTCTACGATAATAAAAACATTAAATAATATCCACTTCACTTAAATAAATGGTTTTATTAATTTAAAAATTAATCTTAAGACAAATGGTATCTCTATTCATCCCCTCTTTATTTGCATAATATAAATTAGGTAGTTAACAAATACTTAAATAAATTCAATTATACACTGAATCAAGTCTCATCTTAAACATATATAACGAATAATTAGATGATCTTTAATCAATTTTTATGCAAATAAATCTTTAGCATATATAATAAACTAGGTTAGAATCTCGTGTATTACACGGGTTAAATAATATATAATGTTATATAATTAGTAATAAAAAATTATATTTTTAAAAACTGGTGTATTACACGAGTTGAATAAAATATAGTGTAGTCTTTTAACACATACACTCGTCAAAATATGTCTACTTTAACGTGACAGTTTTAAATTATACTAAGTTAATTATTAAAACATTTTTTTAAACTTGGTATTAATTTTTTTTTATGTAATTGATAAATGGTAATCCATATTAAATTCATTTGTTTAATGATGCAATAACAATCCATAATTAGATTTGTATTAAATATTTAAAAATATAATTTTCTTTTAATATAGTATTTAATAGGAGAGACGGAACTATCATTATAAGAATGCAAAAGAAGGTGACACGTGTCCTGTAATTTTACTCTTTTATTAAGTAGTATAGATAGAAAAATGGGTAACTTTGTAGAATAGTAACCAAAATTTAAAAAGTGTTCCAATTAAATCACCCAATACGTATTTTACACGCTTTACACCCTCGGGTATACTATGGTGAGTAACCTAATTTGAACACTTTTAAAATTTGGTTACTATTCAGTAGTGTTTTCCCAACAAAACATAATCTATAATAAATTTGTATTATTCAAACTCGATAAAGTCGAGTTGTTAAACTTAGATCTTATAATGCGTTTGTGTATTGAATGGATTGATTAGGGTTTACAACATAGATGGTATTTGTAGACCACAAGTTACAATCTAGACCCTACACTAATACATTATTACATATTGATCTAATAGTTAATGTATATAACGAATAATCATATAATCTTTAACCAATTTGTATCAGGATTAAGAAAAGCATATTTTCGTATTCAAACTCGTTCAAGTCACAAGTTAAACAAGTCAAACGCAAACAATTTGATAAAACCTAGATTGCTAACAAAACTAATAATAATATCCAATGTAAACTTGAACACATAATTTACAAATATAAAATTATTAAACTACAAACCAAACATGTAGAATAGAACATAACAAAACAACCAACATATAAAATTATCATTTTACCAAAAAGGACCCAATTCAGAAACTTGAAATGGAAGGATAATTGCACCACAAACCTAATGTTCTCACACACAAGCACACCTATTTAAATACCACACAAATTTACAGATTTAACCTCCATTTTTACACAAATTTTCCAACTAATGAAGAGGGGTGACTTTAGATGGGACCAATTTCTCCACTTTCATGAGCTTCTTTAACTCTCTTATCATACTCATCTTCTTCCCCTTCATCTTCTCCTTCTCCCTCATCTTCTTTATCTTCATCATCATCATCATCCTCATCTCCCCATCCATACCCGCTATGGGACCGCGCAACGGGCGGTGGGACCCTTGCTTCCTCGACGATCTTCATGATATCCTCTACACTTTGTGGGGAAAATGTCGGGTTCTCCTTCCTGTAGTATGCAGCCTGTGCTGGTTCTGTTAGTTCCCGAGGCAAGTTCTTTAGGAACCATGGATGGCTCTTGATTTCCTTCAGGGTGATTCTCTGGAACAAAAACAAATACAAACGTTGAGATATGGTTTAAAAGTGATTATATGATACTGAATTATCAGAAGCAGATAGTGTTATAAAATACCCTCGATGCATTGGCAACAAAGATCCGAGAAAGAAGGTGTCTACAGTCTTGAGATATGTGAACATAGTCTGGGATTTTGTATTGAACAGCCATTATTCGCTGCGAGTCAAAGGTCAAAGCCAACATTAACAACAGTGAGTCAAAACAAATGCTGTTGTAAAGTAAGTAAAGCAAAGCCACTACTTGAATTGTCTTCCTAAAGTTCTTGGGATCTTCTTGGTCCTCAAAAGGGTACGCCCCCACCAGCATCACATATAGTGTCACTCCACAAGACCAAACATCTGCCGTCTAAAGACCACAAAGCAAAATTCACAAACACCAAAGATATAGAAAAAAGATGTACACAATCAACAATTATTTCACAACTTCCATCATTAGTCATCTAAATCATATTGCATACCTGTAAAATTCCCAAAAAAAACTTCAAGGGGGTGAGGCAGTGGTAAGCGCCCGAGTCCCTCTGGCAGAGGTCTCAGACTCTCAGGTTCGAATACATTTCCACTGTTTTCTGCCTTTACCCCCCCCCCCCCGCGCCTAAAGGCTACCACCCAACACAAACTGCATTTTACCTTATCCCATTAGTTAGCCAAGTATTGGTGGGGTCCCATTAAAATTACCAGTAACAGGTTCTCACGATTACAAAAAACGCATAACATAGGAGTCAAGAAGTTTTACCTTGCCATCATATTCCCTACGAGAAAGAACCTCCGGAGCAATGTATGCAGGAGTGCCAACTGTGGATTTGGGTCTCGAGTGCAGCAGAGATGACTACATAATAACCAAAACAATTAAACCATCCATTTTACTTACAAAACAAATTTGACCACGGTTACAAAATGAATACCTTAGAGTAGCCAAAATCACAGATTTTCAGCCGTGGGGCAGGGCTTCCATCCAAAAGAGTGTTCTCAAGCTTCAAATCTCTATGGCATATTTGCTGCACACCATTAATAACACACAATACTATCAACACACATGCATAAAAGATCATCATGAGTGTGTCCCTTTAAAAGCTTCAGTTACCATGAAATGACAGTAGTGAACTCCAGATATAAGCTGTTGGAAGAAGTATCTAGCCTGAAATATCAACAGATAACATCCATCAAAAGACAATCTCAATCAAATAAATCGGTTTCTATTTTGAATGATCCTATCATTCTATGACCTCATCTTCACTGAATCTTCCAGCATTACAAATCCTCTCAAAAAGCTCCCCTCCTGCAGCATACTCCATGACAATAGCAAGGTGTGTGGGAGTAAGCACCACCTACAAACCACCACCAATCCAGTTCAAAAACACAATCCACAAAGAATCTTGGTGAACAAGTTACCTCTCTAAACCGAATTATATTCGGATGCCGAAGCGATCTGTGGTTTATGATCTCCCTAGCAACATTCTCATCAATCTACAACCAAATCAGAACACACTCAACTTCTAGATGACTAAAATCTACCAGATAAAGATGCATACATATGAATCCAAATAAAACAACATCAAAAGTTCAAAATTGAGTAAATCATGTATACCTTATGCCCCCTTTCAATATACTTCATAGCAACAAGCTCTTTGGTGACCTTGTTCCTCATCAATCTCGCAACTCCAAAGTTACCAGATCCTATATCCTTCACAAGCTCGTACTTCTCCATAGCTTTTGTTCCGATCGTAATCACACAAATCAAGAGAAAGGAAAGAAGAATTGAAGTGATTTTGATTTTGATATAAATCTAATCTATCTGATTCTAATTCGAATCCTTCATTAACCTAATTATAGCGATGAAATCGAAAACCCTAGGAGAGAGAAAGGAAGAAGTAGGATTGTGAATCTGAGATTCGGGGATCGGGAATTGAATTATTGGAGTGTTTTTTGGGTTTGTATGGCAAAAGTGAAAACCCTAATCTGGTTAGCTGGAAATTAGGGGGAATTGAGAGTGAGGAAGATGGTGTGATTGCTGGAAAGAAGAATATGGTGAAAAAGACGTGAGATTGCGGAGGATTAAAGGGAAGTATAGAGAGAAAGATGGAGCATGCAAGCAAACTGCAAAAAAGGGGTGTATTTGCTGCACTCTGTGATATCTCTGTGTGTGTGAGAGAGAGAGAGGGGGAGAAGATGGTTGGAAAGAGAATGTTGCAATAAATAAATTGCGTTATTGAATAAAGTGATATGGGTGTAATAAAATTTTCATTTAGATGTCCTTTAAAGTAGATTAAAAGCTAAAATCACAAAACTAGTATTTTAGAAAAAGAGAGTTTATATTTATGTCCTTTTTTTTTTTTTAAGACGAAAATACGTATTCTTAAATCTACATCATTTGTGTTACATAGAGACTGAAACCATCAACTAGAGGCACCATTTTAAGAGCATCCGGTATGGGAGGTAGTTGCACGGCGTGATCCGATGTGGGGAAATCTTCACGGTGTGATGATCCTGGAACACCACCCCCTTGCGACGTGATGATGGTTGGCGTAATAAAAATCACACGTGATTTGAAGATTATTTAACCGTTCAACGGCTATAAACATTATCGTTGTAAATCAAATAAATAAATAATAAGTTTAATTTTTATTTTTTTTACTTACTATAAATACCAACTGTATTCATATTTATTTTACACACACTCATTTCTACTCTATATCTACCCAAAAATCATGAGTAAGGATCCGAATTTTTGGGTTTATGACGTAGCTCGGGATAACTCGTTCATGGTCACGCAAATGAACCAAAACTTTCAAATGAATCCAAACCTTCAACTCAACCCAAACTTTAAGACCAACCCAAAATTTCAAACAAACCCAAACTTTTAAGTGAACCCAAACGCTTTCACCCAATCACTACTGTACAACCACCCATCACCCATGTACAAATACCAATCACCCATGTACCAACCGAGTACACCGTTTAAATTTATTTCGGAAACACGATAAATGCCACAAGAAGTCGTTGACGATACTCAAACCGTCGCCAAAAAAGGAAAAAAAAGTCACAAGAGATAACAAACAAAACCAATACCAAAAATAAGTGAGAAAAAGATGAACCGTTAGAGTTGGTTAAGGCGTATATCGACGTCTCGGAGGATTCTTTATTACAATTATTTGAATTTGTGTTTAATAATTTTAGTTATATTTATTTTAACTTATGTAGGTGTCACACCGCCACCGATGGCGGAATTTACGCGAGGGGTGACGAATTGAAATCATCACAATGATTAAAAGAAATACTATTAAATTAACCGAATAATTGCATTACATTGTTTTTAAAAACACACAACCAAACAAAATAGATAAACAAATAGTCTTTATTAAACTTTATAAATAACTAAATCTCCTAGAGCCAAGTCTCGAAGTCCTAGCGTGATTGTAACAACAACCTAGTTATTAGTACCTGAAAAACATGCTAAAATATGTCAGCTATAAAGCCGGTGAGAACATAGGTTTAAATAATTACATAGTATAGATAATGAAGATTTTTGCAATTCATAAACAAGATTCAATAACAAGTAAACAAACTTTTATACATCGATTCAACCAAATCTAATGACAAGATTTGGTTCCCATAGAATTGATATAGCATGAATAACAAGTTTTGCAGTTTCTGTATATCTAGTCTCAAGTTGATATCGTATCTCGTCAACTCAAGAACTAGATCGGCATGTCAGGCCCATAGATCTATGACTTACTCCTGTTAGCTTATCCCAAGTTAATGGTTGTAGAGTGTGTATAAAACCGTTTAAGTTTACAAGTATGGAAAGTTGTTATTGAAAATACAGAAGTAGTATTTGAGTTTGATATAGTTTAAACAACTTTTGATATACGAGCATGTTTTCCACCCCAAAGAAAAAAAGTAAAAGGGGCTATGTATCTCACCTTGAAGTAGGTGGGTAGAATCTTGTCCTAGTAGTAACTTGGTTACGAGAATGCCTTAAGGATTAAACCCTAAGTAAGTTATAGTGCAAGTTAGTTTTAGAATTTAAGTTTAGAATAGATAAAGGTTGATATTGTAAATAGAGGAAAGTGGTTGTCGTATACTAGAGTGGTTATCATCCCAGAGTAATACCTCCAACAGAAGCGTTCCCAGGAAAGAGTTGGTTGGATCAAGACCCCGTCTTTCCTAGCCAGAACTTTCTGCTTGTCAGATAACTACATACTGGTTGGATGGTTACCCTATTTGTATACTTGACAAAGTTTAGGGTTTGTTTGGTAAGTTTGGAAAGTATAAGGGCTAAAGTGAAAATATAAGTTTAGTAAAGATAGAAATGAAATAAGTTAATTATTAGAGGGGTTTAATTTGAAGATAAGGAGTTTTAGTAAAAACATGATTTTTGAAATTGAAAGGAACAAGAAAGATCAAAACCAAGTTTTTAAATAAAAGTTTGGACAAGTTTAATTAAAATAGGGCATTTAATCTTCGATAGCTCTATGATTATAACATAAACATGCTAGGGAATCATAGATCTAGCTAGTTATGAGGAATTTTTGAAAAGAAAAGTATGAACAAGCAAGAACATAAGAAGAACTTACTTAGAATGGAAGGATTTAAGCTAGAATCTTCCAAAAGATGAGAAGAACAACCTTTAGTTGCTAGAGAGCCCTAGAGGATTGTTGAGGTGTGAAGAATGAATGAGGTTTAAGGCTCTATTTATAGGGTGGGTTTGAGAGGAAAAAGGGGAAAAGTTGGTTAGGTTTTTTTGATTAGGATAACAAAGGTGATAAACATAGTTTTATAAATCTTATAATTTTTTTTTATAAAACTTTTGAATAATGGATATAGGGGTTAGTTCATGAAATTTTGAGGATATGGATGATAGGATTGAGTTCAAAATTAGTTAGTTAATGGATGGAATGGATTAGGATAGGATTTAAGAATCAAAATAATGGTTTTAATTCATTTTGGATAAGTTTAAAGGAATTAATTGATTTTATTAATTTAAATAATAAATAATAATATATAAACTTAAAATTTCGAAAATTATATTAATAATAATGATATATGATTGAATTTACCAAAATTAACCAGATTTCGAAGACGTTACAAAAGAAACCCTGAAATTTACGTATGTGTAACTTTTACCCTTGAAATTATATTTTAGTCAAACGAAGTTACAAACTTGAACTGTTTTTATTAGGTTAGAGTCTAAGGTATCCAAAGCTACTATAAGTAGCAAGATTAAGAATGAATACCAGAATCAGATATAGAATCAAAATATAATGCGCAAGCCGTTCTATGCGCAATAGAATACTCGCTTTAGACTAGACTTGGAAATTTGAAATGAAATGATGTCACAAGTGATATGAAGCATAAAAATGTTCATTTTATAATAAATCAATCAAGGTTACAATGTAAGATTATAGGATCAGGCATAAAATCAGGGATGTCACAGTCTCCCCTAGTTAAGAGAATTTCGTCTCGAAATTCAACTAGTAGAGTTTGTGCCATCCTGAAGTAGATGAGGGTATTTGAGTTTCACTTGGTCTTCACGTTCCCAGGTGAACTCAGGACCACGCTTAGAATTCCAATGAACTTTAACAATTGGAATATGGCTTCGCTTCAGTTTCTTGATGTCACGATCCATAATCTCAGTAGGTTCTTCAACAAAGTGCAGTTGGTTATCGATGCGGATCTCATCCAAAGGAATGTGCAAAGTGTCGTCAGCTAAGACACTTCTTCATATTAGACACATGAAAAGTGTCATGGATAGAGTTAAGTTGTTGCGGTAGCTGAAGTTTGTAGGCTACTGGACCAATCCTTTCTAGGATCTCGAATGGTCCAACATACCTAGGAGCTAGTTTACCCTTTTTCCCGAATCAGACAATTCCTTTCCAAGGGGAAACTTTAAGTAGAACACGATCACCAATCTGGAATTCAAGAGGTTTTCTTCTATTGTCCGCATAACTCTTCTGACGATCTCGTGCGGCTTTAAGTCTAGCTTGAATTTGAAATACTTTATCTGAAGTCTCTTGAATAAGTTCCGGACCAGTTATCTGACTGTCTCCGATTTCAGTCCAACAAACAAGGGTGCGACATTTTCTTCCGTATAAGGCCTCAAATGGTGCACACTGAATGCTGGTGTGATAACTGTTATTGTACGAGAACTCTATCAGAGGTAAGTGATTATCCCAACTTCCACCAAATTCGATGACACAGGCTCGTAGCATGTCCTCAAGAGTTTGTATGGTTCGTTCGCTTTGGCCATCAGTCTGAGGGTGATAAGTCGTGCTAAGATCCACATGTGTTCCTAAGGATTTCTGTAAAGATTTCCAGAACCTGGACGTAAACCGAATGTCTCGGTCAGAGATGATGGATAGTGGAACACCATGACGAGCTACGATTTCATTGATATAGATCTTGGATAACCTCTCCATTTTATAGTCTTCTCGGATCGGTAGGAAGTGAGCGGATTTAGTCAGGCGATCGACTATGACCCAAATTGAGTCATGCCCACCGGAGGTTTTAGGAAGCTTAGTAATGAAATCCATGGAAATCTGATCCCATTTCCATTGAGGTATTTCGGGTTGTTGGAGTAGGCCTGATGGTTTTTGGTGCTCAACTTTGACTTTTTGACAGGTCAAACATCTTCCAACATACATCGCTATGTCTTTCTTCATTCCAGACCACCAATAACATTTCCTCAGATCTAAGTACATCTTATCGGAACCTGGATGAATAGAATAGTGAGACTTATGAGCTTCATTTAGGATAAGTTCTCGGAGATTATCAAAATTAGGAACCCACATTCGACCCATGAAGTAAAGAATTTCATCGGTCTTGGACTCCAATTGATGTTCAGCAATACTTACCAATTCATCCTTTAGATCCGTCTTGACAAGTGCTTTCCTTTGGGCTAGAAGGATTTGGGCTTTGAGACTAGTATGTATAATCATTCCCATCGCACGAGTGCGTGAGGGTTTGATTCTTTCCTTTCTGCTGAGAGCGTCGGCTACTACGTTAGCTTTACCCGGGTGATAGCGAATCTCGCAATCATAGTCATTTAGTAGTTCCAACCAACGCCTCTGTCTTATATTTAACTCCTTCTGATCGAATATGTGTTGTAAGCTTTTATGATTGGTGTAGATAACACATTTCGTACCGTATAAGTAATGTCTCCAGATCTTTAAAGCAAACACTACAGCACCTAGCTCAAGATCATGAGTAGTGTAGTTCTTTTCATGGATCTTAAGTTGTCTCGATGCGTATGCAATGACCTTTTCTCGTTGCATAAGGACACAACCTAGGCCTTGGTTGGATGCGTCACAGTACATAACAAAGTCCTCGTTGCCATCTGGTAAAGTCAGAATGGGTGCATCACATAACTTCTGCTTAAGCAATTGGAACGCATCTTCCTGTTTTGGTCCCCAGTCAAAAGTATGGTTTTTCTGAGTCAAAGTAGTGAGTGGCAGAGCAATTCTCGAAAAGTTCGAGATGAACCTTCGATAGTACCCCGCTAGACCCAGAAATGAGCGAACCTCTGAGGGAGTCTTTGGTGCATTCCAGTTCTTGACTGCTTCAATCTTGGCAGGGTCAACATGGATACCCTTGTCATTGATCACATGACCTAAGAATTGAACTTCACTAAGCCAAAACTCACACTTAGAGAACTTAGCATAGAGTTTCTCTTTCTTTAGAAGCTCAAGGATAAGTTTGAGGTGTTTCTCATGATCGGTCTTGGTTCGGGAATAGATCAAGATGTCATCTATGAAAACAATGACGAATTTATCTAGGTAAGGTCGACAAACACGGTTCATGAGGTCCATGAATATCGCGAGTGCATTGGTTAGTCCAAATGGCATAACTACGAACTCATAGTGTCCATAGCGGGTTCGAAAGGCGGTTTTGGGTATGTCTTCTTCATTCACTAGAAGTTGATGATAACCAGAGCGTAGATCAATCTTTGAAAAACAGGCGGCTCCTTGTAATTGATCAAACAAATCATCAATCCTCGTTAGTGGATACCGATTCTTGACGGTTAGTTTGTTGAGCTCTCTATAGTCAATGCACCCGAAAGGATCCATCTTTCTTCTTAACAAACAAAACCGGGGCTCCCCAAGGTGAGAAACTCGGTCGGACAAATCCCTTGTCGAATAATTCTTGAAGCTGACTGGATAGCTCCTTCATTTCTGATGGGGCTAAGCGGTAAGGGGATTTGGCAACAGGCATTGCACCAGGTACAAGGTCAATCCGAAACTCGACTTGTCGGATAGGAGGTAGTCCGGGCAAATCATCAGGAAAGACCTCCGGGTAGTCTTTAATGACAGGGACATCTTGCAGTTTCTTTCCTTCAGTCTTCTTTTCCAAAACGTGGGCCAAGAATGCCATAATAGTGGGTTTTCTCAGCAAGCTACGGGCTTTCATAGATGAAATGATCTTTAAGTTCTTCCTAGACCTCTCTCCATGGATAGTCAAAGTATCTCCAGATTTAAGGGGAATATGGACTAGTTTCTCAGCACAAATGATCTCAGCATGGTTGGTGGATAGCCAATCCATTTCTACCACTATGTCAAAGCTTCCAAGTTGGATAGGGATAAGATCGATTGAGAACGGATGATCGTCAAGTGTTAAAGTACAACCTCGGAAAATAGTATTGGTATGTATTAGATCTCCATTAGCTAACTCAACAGAATAAGTAGTATCTAGTTTAACAAAGTTGGAGCTAAGCAAAGATTCGAACTCGGTTGAGACAAAACTTTTGTCCGCTCCGGAATCGAATAAGATAGAAGCATAGTGTTGATTGATGAGAAACGATAGATAGAGTCGCAAGATAATCAAAATAAGAATTTTATTCATAATCAAGTTGTTTAATTACAAATAAGGAAAGATAAAGACATAAGCACATATAACCACTTAATGTCTCGAATTGAAAATAAAAAGAATTAATTGACTAATCAAAACTCTAGATCTGCATGGTAGATGGTAGGAGAGTGTGTTTTAGCCTATAAGCGATACTCACACCAAGATTTCCCAGGAAAGAGTGACAGGTCCAAAGGGATTTATGCGCCATGCCTTTCCTAGACAGAGCCCTTCGTGTACAGGTACCCACTCTTCCAGATTACACACTGTCCTTCGATCCACCAATTAGATCCTTGGTCTTGAAGAGAGTGATTTAGGAATCGTCTCAGCTCCGTCTTCTATGTCTCGGATGATCGAAGACTTGGTAGTTCCAGCTCTACTCTCCTTAGGTTCCACCGGTCGTGTAAAGCGTACGTTCTCCGGGCGGTAACGACTAGTTGCGTCAGACCGCAGCTCCGGGTTGTTCATGTCTCGAGCTTCTTGTGTCCACTTGATTGAGCTTGGAGTTGCTATACTTTTTCTTGTTAGGTCGATGAAGTTATCCATGGCTAGAAGAAGGGAGGTTATAAGTTAAACACATAAGGTTAGACACAAAGAAAAAGTAACTTCTTAATAGGGAAATTCTAGGGTTATAGACTAGGTTTATTCTAAAGAAACCTAATTCTCTATAACCATGGCTCTGATACCAATCTGTCACACCCCCACCGATGGCGGAATTTACGCGAGGGGTGACGAATTGAAATCATCACAATGATTAAAAGAAATACTATTAAATTAACCGAATAATTGCATTACATTGTTTTTAAAAACACACAACCAAACAAAATAGATAAACAAATAGTCTTTATTAAACTTTATAAATAACTAAATCTCCTAGAGCCAAGTCTCGAAGTCCTATCGTGATTGTAACAACAACCTAGTTATTAGTACCTGAAAAACATGCTAAAATATGTCAGCTATAAAGCCGGTGAGAACATAGGTTTAAGTAATTACATAGTATAGATAATGAAGATTTTTGCAATTAATAAACAAGATTCAATAACAAGTAAACAAACTTTTATACATCGATTCAACCAAACCTAATGACAAGATTGGGTTCCCATATAATTGATATAGCATGAATAACAAGTTTTGTAGTTTCTGTATATCTAGTCTCAAGTTGATATCGTATCTCGTCAACTCAAGAACTAGATCGGCATGTCAGGCCCATAGATCTATGACTTACTCCCGTTGGCTTATCCCAAGTTAATGGTTGTAGAGTGTGTATAAAACCGTTTAAGTTTACAAGTATGGAAAGTTGTTATTGAAGATACATAAGTAGTATTTGAGTTTGATATAGTTTGAACAACCTTTGATATACGAGCATGTTTTCCACCCCAAAGAAAAAAAGTAAAAGGGGCTATGTATCTCACCTTGAAGTAGGTGGGTAGAATCTTGTCCTAGTAGTAACTTGGTTACGAGAATGCCTTAAGGATTAAACCCTAAGTAAGTTATAGTGCAAGTTAGTTTTAGAATTTAAGTTTAGAATAGATAAAGGTTGATATTGTAAATAGAGGAAAGTGGTTGTCGTATACTAGAGTGGTTATCATCCCAGAGTAGTATCTCCAACAGAAGCGTTCCCAGGAAAGAGTTGGTTGGATCAAGACCCCGTCTTTCCTAGCCAGAACTTTCTGCTTGTCAGATAACTACATACTGGTTGGATGGTTACCCTATTTGTATACTTGACCAAGTTTAGGGTTTGTTTGGTAAGTTTGGAAAGTATAAGGGCTAAAGTGAAAATATAAGTTTAGTAAAGATAGAAATGAAATAAGTTAATTATTAGAGGGGTTTAATTTGAAGATAAGGAGTTTTAGTAAAAACATAATTTTTGAAATTGAAAGGAACAAGAAAGATCAAAACCAAGTTTTTAAATAAAAGTTTGGACAAGTTTAATTAAAATAGGGCATTTGATCTTCGATAGCTCTATGATTATAACATAAACATGCTAGGGAATCATAGATCTAGCTAGTTATGAGGAATTTTTGAAAAAAGAAAAGTATGAACAAGCAAGAACATAAGAAGAACTTACTTAGAATGGAAGGATTTAAGCAAGAATCTTCCAAAAGATGAGAAGAACAACCTTTAGTTGCTAGAGAGCCCTAGAGGATTGTTGAGGTGTGAAGAATGAATGAGGTTTAAGGCTCTATTTATAGGGTGGGTTTGAGAGGAAAAAGGGGAAAAGTTGGTTAGGTTTTTTTGATTAGGATAACAAAGGTGATAAACATAGGTTTATATATCTTAGAATTTTTTTTTATAAAACTTTTGAATAATGGATATAGGGGTTAGTTCACGAAATTTTGAGGATATGGATGATAGGATTGAGTTCAAAATAGTTAGTTAATGGATGGAATGGATTAGGATAGGATTTAAGAATCAAAATAATGGTTTTAATTCATTTTGAATAAGTTTAAAGGAATTAATTGATTTTATTAATTTAAATAATAAATAATAATATATAAACTTAAAATTTCAAAAATTATATTAATAATAATGATATATGATTGAATTTACAAAAATTAACCAGATTTCGAAGACGTTACAAAAGAAACCCTGAAATTTACGTATGTGTAACTTTTACTCTTGAAATTATATTTTAGTCAAACGAAGTTACAAACGTGAACTGTTTTTACTAGGTTAGAGTCTAAGGCATCCAAAGCTACTATAAGTAGCAAGATTAAGAATGAATACTAGAATCAGATATAGAATCAAAATATAATGCGCAAGCCGTTCTATGCGCAATAGAATACTCGCTTTAGACTAGACTTTGAAATTTGAAATGAAATGATATCACAAGTGATATGAAGCATAAAAATGTTCATTATATAATAAATCAATCAAGGTTACAAGGTAAGATTGTAGGATCAGGCATAAAATCAGGGATGTCACAGTAGGTAACGTCCAAAATAAAAAGGTGTTATGGTCTCGTGTAAAGTGAAAATTTTGAAGCCTTCATAGGCGTACCGTCGGGTTACCGAATTTGAGACCAATTGAGTTCAAGAAAATCTATTATCATATTTAATTTGAAAAATTATGGTTCTCATGTGTGGGTGATGCATGGGATATTAATCTGGTAATAATAATGTAGGAGAGTATCTAACTACTTTTTTTCTTTTTAACTAAGGCCGTCAAATTATAAAACCACTTTTATATCAAATCGTAGAATAAATAAGATGGATGACGATTGAAGTATACATCATCAATTGTTTTGATAAAACCAAAGTTCATTATGTAAAGTGTAACATCATAGTTTGAGTTTATAATTTAATGAAACGTAAACTAGATTTTTTTTAAAGACAAATTTCATTCACATAGCAACCCATCAAATAGGGGGCATCAATCAAACATAAAAAACAGAAAAATTACATCAAAATAAACTTACACCAATTGGTTCAGCTAATGAACTTCAAATTAGATCTATTGAAACGTAAACTAGACGCCTCTCTAAAAAGGGCTTTTGTAATATGTAAGTATTTAATCAAAGAGAACAAAATGTACATTGAGATAAGCTAGGTTAACTATCAGGTGACAGGCTCTTTTAAAAATCAAATGTCTGCCTTACGCTATGTTCCCAATTTTGTTAAACGAAATAAAGGAAGAGAAAGAAAATTAATGAGAGAAAATAAAGGGAGGGAATGAAAATATAGTTTTATAAAGGAGAGAAAAGAAAATAAAAATTAGAGAAAAGAAAGGAATTAAGGATATAAAATAAATGGAGGGAAGTGAAACATGGTTTTATAAAGGAAAATGAGAGAAAATAAATAGATGGGAATGAAAAGAAAGGAATTAAGGAGAGAAAATAAAGAGAGAGAAGGGAAATATAATTTTATAAATGAGAGAAAACAAAGGAAAATGAGATAAAACGAAGAGATGGGAATAAAAAGAAATAAATTAAGGAGAGAAAAGAAATGAATTAAGGAGAGAAAAAGAAACGAAGGTTAACAAAAATAAAGCTCGGTTTTTAATAAGATTTATGTCGAAACGTAGATAAAAATAGGTGCGTCATAATGGTACAATCGAAATTTTGTTAATTATGATATTTTAACAATTATAAAAGAAAAATACAATTCATTTAGAAATAAATATACTATTAAAATATAAAACACTACAAATAAAGCAAAAAAGGGTTGTGGCGATGGATAAATAGCATAGACCAAAAAATTTAGAACTAAAATATTAAATGTATATGTAAGAGCGAGCATAAGATAATTGTACCTTATGCTTTCCTGATTTGCTATATGTTAATTGTAAGCATTGTATATACTTATTATTTCCTTAGATCTTTGCAATAATAGTGAAAGAGAATGGAAATGTTCGAGATGAAAAAGTGGGTTGGTTTTCAAATACACATAATTTGTATTAATATGGTTCTTATTTTTTTTTTTCCAAAAGAGTGTTGGTGAAAAACTTATTTACCAAGATGGGTGATTTGAAAAATATTTACCAAAATAATGTTTTTTTAAAACTTTCTTTTTCTCACTTCTAATCTTATCAGAGAAAAAATAAATTCTATTTAGAATTTAATGAAACATAAACTAGTTGCATTTCTAAAAAGGGCTTTTGGTAAATATATAGGTATTTGCTAAAATAGAACAAAACGTATATTGGGATAAGCTAGGTTAACTATTAGGCGATGGGTTCTTTTTAAAATCAAAAGTTTTTGTTTGCCGTCATGTTTCCGAGTTTTATAAACGAAAGAGAAAAAGAAAAAATAAAGTGAGGGAAGGGAAAAATATAATTTAATTTCATGTTCCCAAGTTCAAATAAATTAAAACAAAAAATTAAAGATTTTATGTGTTTTCGAGTTTAATAAATGAAATAAAAGAAGAGAAAGAAATTAAGGAGATAAAAGAAAAAGGAGGGGAAGGAAAAAAAAATTAAGGATAAAAAAAGGGAGGGAAGAAAAAGATATAATGTAATTTTGTGTTAGAGAGTTCGAATGAACGGAAAATAAATTAGAGATTTTATTTGTTTTCTTTACCTTCTTCCACTTCTTACATTTTGGAAGGAAAGATGATTAAAAATTTTGCATTATTTTTTAACTTCCTTCTATTAAAAAATTTAGAAACACAAATTTTTTGAATTTCTTTCCGCTTCCTTCCGGTAAAAAACTTAGGAACACAAATTTTTTTCGGTTTTCTTCCTATTCCTTTAACTTGTCTCTTTAAAAGGACCCTGGAACACAGAGGCTTCATCTTCTTGTACTACAAATTATCAAATATTAATATATTTATCATGTGTGAGAAACGAGTAAACAGTAGTTTTTTTATTGTGTATGAAATGAACTACATGTCCACCATTCACGATTTCATTATGCTCCACTCCACCATACATATTCTTAGAAGACTAAAAAAACATGATATTCGTTAGTGATTATAGGTGTACAAAAAAGTTGGTTTCTAAACCGAACCAGTTTGGCGTTATGGTTGAACAACTGCTGGTTTGTAATATGTTTGTCAACTGCGATTCTCGAGCTGGTTTGAAACTGGTATAACCCGAACCGAACCGGTAAAAAAACCAGAACCAAATCGGTCACGTTTGATTAAAGCAAATTTGATAATTACTCGATCTCTTAACCTCATATAGATCAATCAAATGTGTTATGTGCTAACAACTTCAACAATCAAACTCGGTCAACATTCAAGCTTATGAAGCAACTCAACTATTCAAAAAGCTTAAAGCAAAATTGATAATTACATCCCTTAAACATTAAGTAGATCAATCAAATGTGTTATGTGTTAAAACTTCAACAATCAAACATGTTAAACAATCAAACTCATGCAATAGAAACAAAAATCGAAAACAACTAAAACATTCAAAAAGCTTAAAGCAAAATTGATAATTATTTGATCTCTTAAACCTCAACTAGATCAATCAAATATTTTATGTGTTAACAACTTCAACAATCAAACTTGCTCAAGAATCAAGGTCGACTAGATGGTTCAAACTTATAATTCTTAAACATTTAGAGTATGAAGGACTTACATAATTTATGATTTCTCTGATAATTTGTTAGGAACCTATTTGAATGCAATAGAAAAGAAAATATCGAAAATCAATTAGAAATTAAAAGCAAAACTACTCAAACATTCAAAAATATTTAGATGGCTCAAACTTATAATTCTTAAACATTTAGAGTTCCCTTCCCGCTCCAACCCCAACCCACTTATTTTGTTATCTTTTAATAAGTCTGTAACTTAAAAGGAAGTCTTTTGTCAGTGAGTATAAAAGAAATCTTAGGAATAAAAGTATGACCTCAAATGTCACTTCATGATATAATCTCTACTTCAATAACACGATTTCCCAATGAAACCACTTATTAACTTTTATAAGTTAAAAAGATATATGTGGAATGTAACTTTTGCTACTTCTTTTAAAATTTTAAAAGAAGAAAATGAGTTTTTGAAAAGTAATCAAAACTCCTTGTGACTTTTTACAAAAATCAATAAGGAGATTAAGATAAGTAATCCCAAACACCCCCTTTAACTAAGACTATTGGGTCTATATTTGTGAGGCTGACGCTTATCAAATAAGTATAATTATTGGTGTTACCGAATAGATGGGTATTCGGGTTTGTAACCGTGAACATGGGTTCACGAGTTGGGTCTTGGGTCGGATATGGGCCGAGAACATGTATTTTGGGCTTAGTGTTATTAGGCTTAGTATAAATACTTGTTTATGTAACCTAAATTAGGTTGAGCCACCAGAAAAAAAAAACGTTTTTGAGAATAGTTAGACAAGTGGAAAACCGTATAGAGGGTTAGCGGTTTTTGATTAGAAATTCTCTTTGTGATTTCGTTAAGAAATATACGAGTATTACAAGTGTTTCGTGTTCTTGAATCACCACAATCACCAGTTTTCGCCTTGTGATTGTGAGAATTGATATCTTGTTTGTGTTTTATTAGAAGATCCATACGATTTGGGACTTACAATTGGTATCAAAGCCATTGAAGTCATTCAAGGCTTGGTTTCGATATCAAGATTCAAGATTTTGAGGGATTTTTTGTTAAAATCGTCAAAGAGAAGATTGTGTTCTTCCCTGTGTTCTTCGTGTTCATAGGAATTGGTTGAGATTCAAAATTCGAAATCACATACCTATGGAATTAATTTTGGAAACTAAATCAGTCAAAATTTGAGTTCACGGGATCGGATTCACGGGTTAGGCTTCTCAGGCAAAAGGAAAGGTCAAAGTTGATTTTTAGGGATTCAAATTTTGAAATCCCAAGATTTTCTGATTTTAAAGTTGGCAAGTAAATCTCGGTTTGACTGGTTCACGGATTACTTCAAGGTAATTGGTTCTCGGGCTAAGGATTCGGGTTTAGTGTACTTCACGGTTTTCTGAAGTTCGCGGTACAAGATTGGTTCACGGCTTCTGAACAGTTCACGGGTCCTCTATTGTTCACTGCTTGTTATTGGTTCACGGGGTATTGAGAGGTTCACGGTTTCGTTTTAGGTTCACATAAAAAAAAAGAGTTTTTTGGTGGGAAAAAATTTCTTGCTTTAATTTTTGAGAGATCGTTTACACATCTAATAGGAGTTGTTTTTGAAAAGTTGAAAATACCGGATATTTTTTGGTGAATTTTGGCGGGAAAATATTTGAAAATTTTCCTTGGTCAAAATTTTAAGAGGACGTCTATACATCTATTCAGACTCAATTCTGAGAAGTTGACAACATTAGATTTTCAGTCAAAATTTTTGTGGGAAAGTTCAGGATATCTCTAACAAGATGTTTTCTACATTTGGAGTAGCAGGACAAGCTTCATCATCTTCATGTTCAATTCCACCTGAGGTAACATCTAATCCCTGTTCTAAATTGTGTATTGATAAGATAGAGATGTATATAAAAGAAAATGATGATTTGAGGTTTGAAAATGAAAATCTAAAATATCATAAAAAAAAGTTTCTTAAGTCTGAAAAGGATTATAAAGAAGCAATAGATGCTGGTAAAAAGGATATTTCATTACTAAAGTCTCAACTCAGCAATAAATGTTGTTTGCTTACCAATGCTAATCAAGAAATTGCTAGATTGACCACTGAATTAGAAAAGGCCAAATCAAATTTTAATGAAGCAAAATTCAAAGTAGAATTCTTTGGTCAGTTAAGTAAAGTAGTTGATATGCTTGAAACTCAACTCCACAAGCCGGGTAATGGGAGCAAAGGGCTTGGATATAATAACGTGCCTCCTCCGTTCAGCGGAAACTGTACCATTGTTCCTCCCTCTATCGAGGAACAAGTAAAGGAGTTCTTCATGTTCACTCCTGGAAATCTGTCAAGCTCTGATGGATCCGAATCATCATCATCCTTAGTTCAACTGTTAAATGTGTGAACTATTCTGATGCTTCTACTTCATGTGCAGAAAAAGTAGAGATCGAGGAATGTGGTAGTGAAAATGATGAGTATGAAGAGGCGTGTTTTTGTAAAAATAAAATTAATGCTAATTTAAATTGCAAAAATAAAACTTATACTTTCAAGAGCACTGCTTCTAAGAGCAACAAACCCCATGTGCAGGCTTGGAAAAAATGGTTTTACAAATTCAAAATTGCCTGCATATAGTGATGGAAAAACTAGATTAGTTAAACCTGTCATTGATAATATTGTTAAGTATTCCAACAGGGACATGTACAAGCTGAAGGAGAAAAGCAAGCAGGTTGAAAAACCAATGGTCAGTGTTCACACCTCAAGTGCTTCACCCAAGCACTTCACCAAAGCTGAGTTTTATACAAAGTATGATCATCATCATAAGAGGTTTGAACAAGACCATGCTCAGAAAAACATGAAGTATGCAAGCTGCTCAAAGAGAAGATGTGATCAATCTTATCACTCACAATCATCATCATCTTCTTCAAATAGATCGGGATATGCTGCTTATGCTAGGAAGCAGACATGCTACACATGTGGCAAAGCCGGTCACATAGCAAGACATTGCATGCATCGTCCTTAAGAGTCATATTACATGAAAAATCCGAGTGATAGAACTTACTCTAAGCCAATGAAGGCTAACCAACCAAAGGCAATGAAGAGTCAGACTCCCAGAGTTAAGCCCTCTGATGGTGACTGGAACGTTGCAAAGCGAAACAAACACTTATTTTTAAAGACAAAAAGTTAAACAAAATAAGCAAACGGTGAAACCAAAAGTCTCAGTTTCAAAAGAGACAAAACCGTATGTTCAATCAAAGCATGTCTGGAAGGCTAAGAAAAATGTTGCGGCAACACCTGTCCTTAATTCTAAAAATGATATGTGTTTGCAAGAAGTATCTTACATTGATGCTTCAGGAATGCCCAGGTCAACTATGGTTTGGATACCTATGTCTAACCAATCTTCTCTTTCGTGCAGGGACAACCAATGAGGACTATCAATAACCAGCCTGGTATGTTGATATGGGTTGTTCCAGGCACACGACGGGTGACATATCTCTGCTGCATAACGTTAATACTTTAACAGAGGGTATGTTTCCTTTGTATGAGATAAGGGAGGTAAGATCAACAATAAAGGTACAATTTACTTTGGTACATTATGCTTTCAAAATAATGAGTTTTGACATTTGAGAATTGTCACAAAAGATTTTTCTTTATAGTTTAAATTTGTACATTTTTTTATTTTAATGCACAAATTTAGGGGGATATATGAGAAAAATACAAAAAAAGTGTTTTTAAAGTTTATTAGTGTCAAGAAAATATAAAAAGAGTCTGTCTTCATTTCAGTAAAAAGAAAAATACAAAAATTTTGTATGTGTCTGAGTCGAAAGTTTTGCAATTAAATGGGAAGTGATATGAATGTTCGTTTCTTAAGGCTAGGATCAACACATGTAAGGCATTAAATTGAAAATGCTAGGATCAATGTCGGATATGTTGATAGGCTCTGCATGTGATACTCTTGAACAAAATAGTATTATGGCCTTAGTGGGGAACATCTCATAGACTAGTGTATTTTGCTATTCCTGTTACAAATCGAGAACTTAAACATAAAGGTAGATAAACCGTAGATAACCCTTGCTCTATTGGGATTGTACTAACTGGGACCCTTCACAAAGGGTTGCGAGCTTGACTTGATACAATTATGTAAATATTATATATCTATATAGTTAAAAGACATGTATTGACATGCAATAGGTGAAAAGACACTCAATGATAGTGTAGAGCTAATCTGCAAAGCAAAAATTTGAGCAAAAAGACACGCAATGTTAATGCCGTGCTATAGAAATAAACTTAAAAGATATGCAATGCCATACATCAAAAAGATATGTCTAAATACTTACATATTATTATTGTAAATATTTTTATTTTTGGGAATATGTGACTGGGAAGGGATCTCTTGTCAAGACATGTAAGTCCGTAGTGCTATAGCCCTGAGCTTTTGTTGATTCTGAACATGTAAGCCCGTAGTGCTATGTTTTGATCAAATTTTGTCAGATATTCCCTGAAAAGTTGTGTAAACTCGTGCTAGTTATGCTCAATTTAGTTATAATGTAGGTTGCTCAAAAGATCACAAGGAAGGGAAAGTTTACCTGATAAGCTGTGGGGTCCATCAAAGTTCATCAAGAAGTGCTGATTAGGATCCACATGTGGATTTAACTCCAAGAAAAGAAAGAGAGACTCAAGTTTGAGAGTTCAGAGTTGCTGAATCTTATCTACACCAACATCGACACCACAACAATAACTATAGATTCTGATGACAATGTTGTATGCTGGAAGTGGTGATCACAGTGTTGCATTCGAGTTATGAAGATCATTTGATAGCATCAGCCTAAGGGGAGATTGTTGGGTCTATATTTGTGAGGTTGACGCTTATCAAATAAGTATAATTATTGGTGTTACCGAATATATGGGTATTCGGGTTTGTAACCGTGGGTCTTGGGCCGGCTACGGGCCGAGAACATGTATTTTGGGCTTAGTGTTATTAGGCTTAGTATAAATACTTGTTTACGTAACCTAAATTAGGTTAAGCCACCAGAAAAACGTTTATGAGAATAGTTAGACAAGTGGAAAACCGTCTAGAGGGTTAGCAGTTTTTGATTAGGAATTCTATTTGTAATTTCGTTAAGCAATATACGAGTATTATAAGTGTTTCGTGTTCTTGAATCACCACAATCACCAGTTTCCGCCTTGTGATTGTGAGAATTGATATCTTGATTATGTTTTATTCGAAGATCCATACGATTTGGGACTTACAAAGACATCGCAACTAGGGCTGTAAACGAACCGAACCGAACCGAACGAAGCCTTGTTCATGTTCGTTCGTTTATCATTTAACTTGTTCGTGAATGGTTCACGAACACGAACCGAACGAAATTTCATGTTCGTGTTCGTTCGTTAAGGGAATAGACTTGTTCACGAACGAAACCGAACGAAGTCTTGTTTGTGACTTTTGATATCAACCCTAATGTCTTCCAAAATGAATATTTAATAAGATCATTTTAATATCAAGTTTTAATTACATCTATCGAAATTACTTTACTTAGTTAATTGTTAGGATAAAAAATAAAATACAAATTAAAGAATATAAAAGCTTTAGATAAAATAAAATAGAAATATACAAAAAATCTTTAATGAACAACATAAACAAACGAACACGAACATAAACGAACGAACATAAATAAACGAACGTTCACGAACACGTTACCGAACGTTCACGAACACAATGGAACGAACATCATATGTTCATGTTCGTTCATTTAGTTAATCGGACGAAATTTCTTGTTCATGTTCGTTCATTTATTAAACAAACGAACATAAACGAACTTCCCGCCAAACAGTTCACGAACTGTTCACTAAACGTCCGATTCGTTTACGGCATAATCGCAACATTATTAAAAATGGTTTTAAATAGCTTCATAAAGAAGGTACCAAAAATTACTTTTCATTAAATATATATAATTATTATTCATATTAATATATTGTTGACTCATTTGGTTCAAGTCTAATAAGATTGAGAAAAACAGCTAACCTCCTCTCACGGATCCGGAGAACGACTATTTCCCGTAAAGCTCCCCCCTTTTATCCGATCAATCGCCGTTAGATCCAAATTCATTCGCCGGCGACCGCCATGTGGCCTGCCATCCGATCTTGCTCCTCCTCCTCTTCTCTTACTGCTCTCCTCTTCATCGCTTCATTTCTCATTATCTCCTCGCCGGTCTTCGCTTCCGAGCAAGATCACAAGGTTAACCCTAAATGTCTTCAATTTCGTTACTCAGCATTCAATTTTGTAGATCGTTGATTTTGAATGTCAGTATTTAACAATTTGTTGTTAGATCTTTGGATGTGGATTTGATTTGTTTTGTTGAAGGAATTTAGCTCGAGAATTGAGGTTTGTAGTTTGTTAGGGTTTAGATCTCTATCAGTTTTTGTATTAACGGTTCGATTATTGACATTTTTGTGTGATGTAGCCTCATGCACACAGTCATGTAGCTGATAGACATATGGTGTCTTTCATCATCCACTGTTATTGTTTGTTAGAGGTATTATTTGCAGGTTAATGTGAGATTTGGCTTGTGATCATGGTAACACCAGCATTTAAGACTGCCACCATCATTAATCGACATTTACATTTTAACTAGGCTAATAAGAATGATAGTTGGGTAAAAGACAGACTAATGTTTTTGAAAAAAATTAACTTGAAGTAATTTTTACAGGTTGGAAAAGATAGAATGAAATACTGGAGATTGGTTGTGATGTGTTTGTGTTAATTGACATAGAAAAAGGGTGGTTATTTTTGTAAACTGATCATGTGAACTTGTGACTCAAGATTTTGTTTTTAACTCAGAGCTCATGCATTGGAGAGAAAGCCATTATAAGTTAAGCCGATACCTCTTCGTTTTCATTTTTATTTTCATTTTCTTCATAGTTAAAACTAACTTTTGTGTCTTGTGAGGGTTTATTTGTTGTTGGCTTGCTGCATACAAATTATGATAGGTCGTATGCCTCTTATGTTCCTAAGCCTATGCTGGTGCTGCAATCTGCAATACAAACACATTCATAGATTTGAGTTAGTACCTGAAAACATATATTAGTATACAGGGTTGTTTGTTAATAATACATGCTCTCATCCAGTTAAAGAGTTAGGGTTAGGGGTTGAGCTGTGAACATCAGATTATCATGACAAGGTTGTATGGTTACAAGTTATATATCTAAACAACGATAGTAGTTTGGTGGAATCTTATGTATTTTTAATTGTTATTGATTCTACACGGCCTTTTGTAAAGCCTATTGTTTTGTTTTGCAGTATCAATCAGATGACCAAGTTAGCCTTTGGGTGAATAAAGTCGGGCCTTACAATAATCCACAAGAAACATATAACTACTATAGCCTTCCATTTTGTCGTCCATCTGGTAACCCTGGCCATAAGTGGGGTGGCCTGGGTGAGGTACTGGGTGGAAATGAGCTTATTGACAGCCAAATTGACATCAAATTTCAAAGTACGTTGGTCACTGTTTCTTTTAGTGTTGTAGCTTATGTAATCAAATGATACATGACATGCTTTCTTTTGCAGAAAATGTGGACAAGACTACAATTTGTGACCTTGAACTTGATGAACCAAAGGTTAAGCAGTTTAAGGAGGCTATTGAGAATAACTATTGGTTTGAATTTTTCATGGGTACGCCTTTAATCTTCTTGTTTATTTACATTATACACGAATAACAATTTTCATGTGCACAGTTTTTATTTTTGTTGTTCTTTCTTTCTGATATCATTTTCTTTGGTCTCTGCTGTGTGGAATTCAAACTCAGATGATCTGCCATTGTGGGGTATATCTTTCAAACACCTACTCTTTCTTGACATTTTTTTCAGTGTCCTGCTAGAGTGCTAGTAGTTGTAATGTTTATTTTATCGCACAATTGTTTTTCCTATAGGTTATGTTGGGGAGCTACATACTGATAGGAATAGTGATAGCAAACATATGCTGTTCACCCATAAGAATATTACTATACAGTACAACAAAGATCAGGTATCCAAGAATTTTTTTTTCTGTATATGAACCTGTACAGCGGTAAATTGATCTTATAGACACCATTAATTTTCTTATATTATGGTTCCCTCTTAATTACAGATCATTCATGTTAATCTCACTCAAGAGAACCCAAAACCACTAGAAGCTGGGAAAACACTAGACATGACTTACTCGGTCAAGTGGACTGAAACTAATATCACTTTTGCACACCGTTTTGATGTTTACCTGGATTACCATTTCTTTGAGCATCAGGTATTTTTTTGAGTCATTGGTCTCCCCCCTACGAGCAGTCTGCAGTGTGCACTTTCTGGTTTCTTGAAGTGCTTTTTGAAAGTGTTAGCCAATATTGAAAAAAATCAGAATCAAATAATCATCTATAATGAAACGAGTTTCAGGAGATAGAATTAGGATGCGATTTATCCAAGTAATAATTAGATTATCAATTGTTGGAATATTTTACAGATTATGAAAATTTAAAAATATTAATACAAAATTGAGCAAGCTTGTGAAAAAAAGAGATGATTTGTGAGGTGGGAGTAATATTTTTTCAGATTATGTTAAATTTGGATAGATATGTAACTTACATTACAATACGACAATCAATTTTGTTGCACTGGTATAAACTTGAGTTTTGATGCAGTTGGTGTGAATCTAATTAGTTGAGTCCTAAATAATCAGATAATTAGATGCAGAATCTGTTTATCCAAACATTAAATACCAATTGCTTCATAAGATACTTTTATATTTAACTCATGGGGTTATAACTTATAATTGTGTGTTGCATCTTTCAGATTCATTGGTTTTCCATATTCAATTCGTTTATGATGGTTATCTTCCTCACTGGGTTGGTTTCAATGATTCTGATGCGGACTCTTAGAAATGATTATGCCAAGTATGCTAGGGAAGATGATGATCTGGAAAGTCTGGTAATGTTGCTATGAGTTAATGAGATTCATAAACTTTAGCGATTTCTAGTTACCAATTATTGAAATGTTTTTCTTTCCAGGAAAGAGATGTAAGTGAAGAATCTGGTTGGAAGCTTGTACATGGGGATGTCTTCCGCCCACCTCGTAATTTGGTTTTATTGTCAGCGGTTGTTGGAACAGGTGCTCAATTGGCGCTGCTGATTCTTCTTGTCATCTTGTTTGCAATAGTTGCCACGTTGTACATTGGGTACGCTATAGCAGATTTCCACATTCACATATAAGTTCATTCCAGAAAAAAGTAGAAAATAAATGGGTCTATTCAGGCTATGTTATATTTCTAACGGGTCAAATGGCTAAATAATTAGTTTAAAGGAAAACGGGTCGATAGCGGTCTAAAGTGTACTTGTATTGCAAAAACCTACTAAACCGCTTTATTTAAAGTATAATCATTTCAAAAGAAGGACGATTACAATAAAGTGGCAGGTAAACGGGCAACAAGCTGCGCCGCAACCCCCTTCTGGATAGCAAATCCAATCCTACTATCAATAAAGTTTTGGGTTTTAGGGCCCGAAAAATTACCATGCATGAACCGCTTTATTGAAAAAATTAGATTATTGTTGTAAAGATTTGTTTTCTTCAAATCATAGTTACTGCAAATTTTTTATAAAGACGTAAAAGTATCGGGCAAAACGTTTTCCTGGTCAAACTGACCAATCTGTTTCGACCCAAACACATTTTGGCCTGTTACCCAACCAACAGAAGTTTGACATCTCTACTGATCTGGAAATTTGTCGTGTTACAAATGTAATTTTGCCCTTCATTTTTAGGAGAGGAGCAATTGTCACTACTTTCATCGTTTGTTACGCCCTCACATCATTCGTATCTGGGTATGTGAGTGGTGGCATGTACTCCCGCCATGGTGGTAAGGACCTATTTTCCAGTCTGCCCTTTCACTTCACTTTCTTGAAAACTTATATTGATGATATGTTAGCCGTGTACTGAATTACTGAGAATCTTTTATTTTCTTTTTTTACTACAGGGAAAAACTGGATAAAGTCGATGATCCTGACAGCATCTCTTTTCCCATTTTTGTGCTTTGGAATCGGCTTCGTTCTGAACACGATTGCTATATTTTATGGGTCTCTAGCTGCAATTCCGTTTGGCACAATGGTGGTTGTTTTTGTCATCTGGGCTTTCATCTCTTTCCCTCTTGCTCTTCTTGGTACGGTTGTTGGAAGGAACTGGAGTGGGACCCCAAACAACCCTTGCCGTGTGAAGACTATTCCTCGCCCTATTCCTGAAAAGAAGTGGTATCTTACACCATCTGTAGTCTCAATAATGGGAGGACTGCTACCTTTTGGCAGTATTTTCATTGAAATGTACTTTGTCTTCACATCCTTCTGGAATTACAAGGTATCTTGTTTCTATTAATCCTAGTATTTTAGCGAATTTCCTCGCATTTTAGTAAGTAGTGATGATAAAAGTATATGTTACTTTTGGACACAGAGGATTCACTAATTTGCATATAGTTAGAACATAGAGGTAATTGTTGCTTCTCAATTGAGTTTTGTGTTATACAATTGGATCAAAAGATCAAGAACACATCCACGATTTTTGGGGGGACTCCTCAACCGGATTAAATCTAGGAGATTAGCTAAGAAGGAAATGGGTACACGGGTCAAATTGGTCAAACGGGTCCAAAGTCACCCATTGTTTATTTTTATTTTTTTATGCATAAACTTCCTAATTTGATTATTGTACCTATATAGTTTTTATAAACATTCATAACATTAATTGTTTATATAAGAAAGTGAAGGAAGTGTTTGCGGGCCAACCCGGCGTTGCCCATGCAAAAAGAAATACTTGTTTTGACATGTTCCTGCCACACAAACATAAACGCACACATACACACACATATTTTGCTAAAGTGTGCATGCAACTAGGTTGATTGAGCTGAAATCTGAAGTGACGAATTAGTATATATTTATATTAAACATTTACGCCTTTACTTTGCAGGTGTACTATGTTTATGGATTTATGCTACTTGTTTTCCTGATTCTGATCATCGTGACTGTGTGCGTGACAATTGTTGGAACATATTTTCTGCTAAATGCCGAGAATTACCACTGGCAATGGACTTCATTCTTCTCAGCAGCCTCTACAGCTATTTATGTCTACTTGTATTCGATATATTACTACTCTGTCAAGACTAAGATGTCAGGCTTCTTCCAAACCAGCTTCTACTTTGGATACACTGCCATGTTCTGCCTTGGTTTAGGAATTCTCTGTGGTGAGTTCCATTCCACAATTATAATTATTTAATTACGTACTTCCTCCGTCCAACAAGAGGTTGCATTCAAACTTGGTACATAGTTTCTCCAGAGGTGGCAGTTTTGACCCATTTAGATATGAACGGGTCAATTTGGGTTATATTTTTTTGTCCTCAAATGAGTCACATAAAAAGGTGAGCTATAAAGGGAACACGTCAAACGGGTTGAAAGTCTCCCAAAGTGGATTTTCAATGCATGCATCCTAAATCGCTTTTATTCAAAATTTTACATCATTATTGTAACAACTTAGTTTTTGTAATAATGTTTGTAATAATGTTTAACGTACTAATTTTTTATGAGAACTAAGGACAAAATGTATGTGGATCAACTCGATCCGACCCATAAATTACCCGTTTTGACATGTTACCCGCCCAACCTCCCATCATGATTCATGCCACCTCTAGTTTTTTTATGAATGATCTAAATTTCACTTAGATAATACGACTAAAAAGGGGTAATCTTGTTGACCATAATCAACCACATGTAACGGACCTTCAAGAAATCTTATGATATACCTCTACTGATATTACCCCGACACAATGGTCAACCGAGGAAGGTTTTTACTCGATCATATATTATAGAAATCTTGACAGATGTATAATTTTAGATTCTTTTTTATGTTGCATCTTACTAACCGAATCCCTTTCTTTCCTAACTAAAATTTCCAGGAGCTGTCGGGTATTTGGGTTCTAATCTCTTCGTGAGACGGATTTACCGAAACATCAAGTGTGATTAAGGCTCTTAACCGAAACATCAAGTGGGTTCTAATCCTCCTCCGCGGTTTTGTAGTTTATTTTGTTGATACCAAATGAAGATTTAAATGGGGGGATTGAGGGACTTGTTATTATTTGTAACTTTTGAGGAACATTGGGGTCTTTCTTTTCTCCATGTAAAGGAGGAAGTAGAAGAAAGGTTTAGAGAACATGCAAAAGATTGTTTTTTATTATACCAGACTGTTAATTTAGCAAGCTCTTAAGAACAAACTTGTTATATACATCTTCTATTGTATTCTTATCATCTTTTTAAGTTTCTAGACGGGTTGACCCGACTTGTGCTGATTATCTTTTCCATCCGTTAATCGTTATGTTAATGTGAAATAATCATTTTATCTTTTCATTTAAATCCTAACTGCTCCACAGGTGGCGTCGCTGTCTGCTCAGACCCTATCTCAATCATCTCTCCCCCTTCCACTGTAATCGGTTCTCAGATCCATCAATTATGTTCATCTTCTTGTCATTTTTAGTGTTCTCTTTGGTCTACTCTGTGGAAGGTTCGTACCTTCTGTGTGAAGCTTCACAGTGTTGTAATGGCGACTTGGGATAGTTTGCAACTGTAACGGGTGTATAAGGTGGGGAGGGGTTTGGACGTGGGTCTTCGTCGGACTCTGTGAAACGATGAGTGACGAAGGCTATAGATCGTGAGAATGTGTGTCGAGATAGAGAGAATGATTAACATCTTCCTGTTACAAAATGGATACCTTAACTCAAAGGGTCGTCGCTCGCGTATTGGTGGTAGTTACATAACTATCGTCTACAGTTTCATTTCATAACAAACGATTGATATGTCTACAAATAAATAGGCATGTAAATGAATCAAACGAACATGAACGAGGCTTGTTCGTGTTCATTCGTTTAACTTTAACCGAATAAAAGAACGAACACGAACGCTTAAACGAACATAATTTCTTCTTCGTGTTCGTTCATTAAAAAAATGAACGTGTTTATGTTTGTTCATTAATATTCTAAACGAACAGTTCACAAACACAAACGAACGTTCGTAAACGAACATAAACGAATACCAATTAAAAGTAAACGGAAATATTTAAATTAAAGTTTAAAGTATCATCATCTTTGTATCCAATATTTTAAAAGTAAACAAATATATTAAATTGATTTTAATATAGATTTAAGGGTTTAAAATACGAAAATCAAATTGAATTTAAATTAATATTAGTAATAAATAATTTTGAATGAATATTTAAACGAAAGTAAATGCACGAACATAAATGAATGCGCATAAACGAACGACTATAACAAACGTAAATGAACGAACATAAGTGAATGAACGGCACATGTGTTCATGTTCGTTCGTTTAATTCATTGAACAAAAATTTATGTTCATGTTCGTTAGTTTATTAAATAAACGAACTTACTGTCAAACGATTCATGAACAGTTCACTTAATGTTTGTTTCGTTTACGAGCCTACAAATATATATCTAACTCACTCCTTATTTTTCAAATGATGTTATAGATGTGTTATGTGTATAGAATTTATAACTATGGAATTAATAAATTATTATTTTTATTATTGTTGTATATATCATTATTAATAATAATAAGAATAAAAATAATGATAACAAAAGGATAATAAAATATTCTAAATTGATATAAACAAACAATACTCATGTTACATGATATGGTCATTGTAGTATAAAGTGACTACTTGTTCACAAATTAAAATATTAAGTTTTAACCTTCATTCATACAAAAAAAATACTTAACACAACAATAATGATTCACATGTTGAAACTAGGGGTGTTGTTCGGGTAATTTAATCGGGTTTCGGGTAGATCGGTTCGGGTTAATCGGTTTTTCCGTGTGTGTAAATTTATCCGATAACCGATCCGAATAACATTCGGGTAGATCGGGTTCGGGTTAATCGGTTTTCGGTTTAATCGGGTCGGGTTTCGGGTAGGAACACATGGTTGAAAAAAAAATGAATCAAGTTTAAAAACATAAAATAAACGTGTATGTGAAACAAAAATAAGTACATTTTCAAGAGATTAAAACTTCAAATAGAAGTATTCGTGTTTATGTGGTGGATTTTTTAAACTCATAGTTTAGAAGCGGATTTTGGTGGTGTTGGTGGTGATGGTGAGAAAAGAAATGGTAGAATATATAAATGTTCGGTTTATTCGGGTTAATCGGTTCGGGTTAATCGGGTTTTTAATGCTTGAAAGTCTAACCGAAACCCGACCCGAATAACAATCGGTTTAAACGGTTTTCGGGTTAATCGGTTACGGGTTATTCGGGTACGGGTTTAATCGGTTCGGGTGAAGTTGGTTCGGGTCGGGTTAATCGGGTACGGTTAAAATCAACGGGCCTAGTTGAAACCAAGAAAAGAAACGACGTAGACAATTAGACATGGATTTTTGATTTGAAAAAGAAGAAACTAATGCTATATGTAATGATTTTATTTAAAAAAAACAATATTTCTATAAATAAAAAAACAATAATAATTTGTGATATTTTTCTGAAAATAGTAACATTGAGAAAGAAAATAAGATCTTGTTCTAGTTTTTTTAGAAATAAAACAAATAACTTATAAAAAATATGCTAAAATTGATGATAATAATTCTAAATGAAAGGCCACACTCGCCAAAGATGTTGTGGTGTAGTGGTTGAGGTGAGGCCTGAAGTATCAAGGGACCCGGGTTCAATCCATGTCAGCATCATTAATTTCTAAGGCATGCAAATGAGGCCTTGTTCTTAGGCTGATGCACTATGGTTTACCCACGCCGATCCAGGGTTCGAGCCTCGGCTCTCCCTCAAGCCTGGAAGGGGCCGTATTGGGTGGGGATTTTTCCTTGGATGCTCTCCAACTCTGATGCCAAGTGGGTCCGGTTAAGACAACATATTGACCGGAGTTGGACGAGACTCTCCCATATGACGGTGGGGTGCGACGTCACAACATTCAATATTCGCCGTAAAAAAAAAAATGAAAGGCCACACTCACTCTAAACACCATTGGTGATAACATGATAGCACACACCACAATATTCCGACACGTGGCAGTCATCTTATCCATATAACACACTATATCCACAAGCCCCCATTCCTCACCACTCCAACTCCCTCCAGTTCTCTCCGACCACCACCACCATGGACGCCGCAACCGCCTCACTCACCGGAACCATAACCACCGCCTCCTTCCTCCGCCGCCACCAATCTCCCACCTCCAACAAGCCATCCGCCCTCTTCGGCCTCAAGTCCACCTCCGGCAGCCGTAACCGCGGCGGAGTCACCATGATGGCCACCTACAAGGTCACCGTCATCACGCCGGAGGGAGAAACGACGTTCGATTGCCCTGATGATGTCTACATCCTGGACCATGCCGCGGAGGAAGTAGGTGTTGACCTACCGTACTCGTGCAGGGCGGGTTCATGCTCGTCGTGCGCCGGAAAAGTCAAGTCCGGCAGCGTTGACCAGTCCGATGGGAGCTTCCTTGATGACGACCAGATGGAAGCCGGGTGGGTGCTCACTTGTGTGGCGTATCCCACTAGTGACGTCGTCATTCAGACTCACATGGAGGATGAGTTAACTAATTCTTAATTTTTGAAATTTAAGATTTATTTTCGGTATAAATTTGGTGTTGGGTGGATGTGTTTCATCATCCATAAATTTATGTAATGCATTTACATTTAAGTCAAGTTTAATTTTTGTTATATTTTAATTAATATATTGTGTTTGAATTTTTGTTTCATTTGAATGTTATATTTCAAGATAAATCTTTTTGTTACGATATTGAATATTATAGTAACACTTAAACGCAAGTGTAGATATCGACAAGTTCCACCTCCTACCTTTTGGAAATGATAACGTTCATCCCTCACTTTTAGGAAATGATAACATTCACGGATTCACCTTTTACTTTGTAAACTAAACTTTAACCCTCTTAAAGTATCGAGTTTACCTAATGTAGTATATATAATATGACTAGCTTAGACCTGTGTAATATACACGGGTGAAAAATATCAATACATAAATTTCTTAAATTTTATTTATGTATTTTACATTTGTAAAAATGTATTACTGTATACTAAGGATATAAAACAAAATTCAAAATATGTAAAAAATAATATATAATTGGGTTTTGAAAATACGTTAATTTGACTTTAATTTACTATTTGATTGAAAATAAAAATTAAATAATTAGATTTCAAAGTTTTTTTAATAATAAATGATAATTTAAAATAAATGTGTTTTATTAGTATAATTAGTAATTTATTAAAAAATATGGGTGCATTTAATAAGAGAGAGAGGCGGGAAAAAAATGATGAGATTAAATATGGTGACGACACGTGGCATATAAAAACCTTTATTTATTATATAGTATACATTTTTCCTAATAACTTTCGTTTGTTAATTATTTTTTTTCTTATCGTTCCGGTATACATTTAGTTAAAAACAGAGTCGTATTCAATGTAGGGTATTTTTTAGGTGTCATGGGTTGTATCGACTAACAATAATGTGCTAGTACCGTGAAGAATGAGACAGACACCGACTGAAAAACATCGGTCTCGTCATATAACTGTCTTTTATCTATGTTTCGATCTACACAAAGTATTCGATGTAATTTCATACGTTTCTTCTATGTACTTAACAACGTTTCTTTTTTGTGTTTAGCCATGGTAGTGCCACCGCTCCAACCGTTTAAGGTCCGTTTCTCGCCGGAGCTAATTTTCTAGTTTAAATAGATGGTTAAATGGTGAAAGTATCACGATGGACATGTTTTGTTGGTAGGAATTAATGTGATTTTAATAGAACTGAAATTAAAATTCCATTATTTGACATGTTTGGTTGTCTAAAAGAAAGAATTAGAATTGGAATTAACTTCAATTAAATCTTTCACCATTTGGATTTCAAATGAATCATCTAGATTTCAAATCCAATTCCAACGAATTTCGCAAACTAAACGCCCGCTAAAAGTTTATGACCATTTCCTAGCGAGTACGCGTGTGATTGAAGGAATGTCATGTTTCAAACATGTCAAATGAAAAACATGGTAAATTAGAATTTCGGTAACAGATATAAACATGCTCTTTCTTCTTGAAAGACTTATTTTAGAATGTAGTTAAACGTGCTACAAACGAAAAATGTGTTTCAAATGAATTTTTTTAAACCCATTATCTACCACTCCGTACTCATGTTGAGTGGGTGGAGGATAATTTTATAATAAATGAAGATGGCGTTAACGAAAAGGTGAAATAAAAGGGCTATTCAGGGTCGGCCCTGAGTATGTGCGGGGTGGGTGACCGCTCAGGGCCCGGTTTTTTAGGGGGTCCAAAATTATAAATTATATATAAAAATATATTTAATATAAACTGAGTTTAAAAGAAAATTAACTGATAGGCCATGTACAAATTACAATTAAGAATTAACTTATAAGTCATTTAAACTGAGTTTAAAAACCCATTAACAATTTTACCTAATAAAAAAACATACGACAATTACTCCATCAACAATTGTCAACGTCTTCAGCTTAAAAAAATTCAATCGGATGAATTCAATCAAGGGAGGTTTTGAATTGATTTTTTTTTAAGAAAAATCAAACCTACCGCTGTTACAATTTTCATCATATTAATGATTTTTTTTTATATTTAACTTTATATTTTAGATTATTAGAGGACCATTTTCTTTAGTCACACAAAGCCCCTAAAATCTCAGGGACGACCCTGGGGATATTTTGTCTATTGAGTAAAAGAAAAATAATTTTGAAAGTTTAATTAAAATAAAAATTTATCAAATGTGTGAGGGTCGTCAAGTGGTTTCTGAATTTAGGACTTAATGAATTATGTGATTTAAGGATACTTAAAATTAGAACAATTAATTAAGTTACTATTAAAAATTAAAAAAAGAAGCTTTAAAATAGAACGGTTTATTAACAGTAACAGGGTTAAAACGGTAATTTTAGGGAAGTCTCTAAAGAAATCCTAGAAGCTTATCGGGAGAAGAGAGAGAGAGAGAGAGAGAGAGAGAGAGAGAGAGTCGCAGAGACGGTGGAAATCGAGCGTTGTGGTTGTGGTGCTGACGGCTGAGCCTCCGATGTGGTCATAACCCTAAATCACCACTAAAACATACAAGAACTTCTTCTCATACGACTAATCCATCTTCCTTCTTGAGCTTTCTGAGAAGTTTAGCACCAGTTAGCAGGTTCCGCTTCTTCTTACGTTGGTTTTGTTGTTAGGCTTCAATTTCTTGAATTTGTTAACTTCGTTTCCGTCGCTTTCTTTTCCCAGGCCTGCGACTCACTTCTTCAACTGTTTTCACGTTGTTTTATTTTGTGTATTAGCTTCTTCCTACGATTTACTTGCATTTTGTTTGGTTAGGGTTTCTAATTGGGGTTAAATTTTATAAAATCGATTTATTGGTTTGATTCCCACAACTTGGACTGCACATATTTTGGTTTTGGTTAATGCTTTGAACAACTTTAGCTGATACATGTAGAAATAGCTTAATTTGTTTCATAGTTTATCTTTAACATATGTAATTATAAATAAATAAATATTTAGGGTATAAAAAAGAGCAAAAATTACCCAATTTATACTTAAATGATCACATGCAGATTGTTATCGTTATGTTGCTGCAGCAATAAAGATAAAAAAATTCAAGCATTCAATACCTGAAGTGGTTATCGGTTAAGCAGAACAAGCTCCAAAGCTTAGAAGGTGTGTATGTCTAATGGTGAGCTGACTTTATTTTAATTTTTTGTCTATCAAATTGTGATAAACTGAGAAACATATGTACATTCAGAACTTGATGACCTTAAAGATTAATTGCTGAAGTTAAGATTCTACCAAGTTATATAATTATATTAAATCAACAATTAGTCCCTTAATCTGCATCACCCCATCTATTACATAACGGTAATGAGAGTTGTGTTTCATTATTGCCATACTTTGACGATGCTATATTTTTCAAACCAGGTAATTAATGTTGCAAGCAATATGATCCAATCAATGGATGAGGCGAGCAATCTTGTGAGGCTATGTGCACTAATCTTGAATGGTAATATATCTCTAGGAGACTAATAAGTTACTCTCTTTTTTGGTAGACAATGACATCAACTCAATTTGCAGGTTTGATCAGATGAAAGAATTAAATACCCTAGGTATGACATATGAACCGACTTACTATCTATACTTTTATTTATACAAGTTGAAACGGGTCAACGTTTTTCGTACAAAAGTTTTAATTTCTTCTACTGATATTTAGTGTGTTAAATATGATTACAAAAATATATTATTTCAATAATAGTATTACCTTTTTTTTAAAATGGTTTAGGTGGATTTTTGCAGTAAAATTCACATTAGGCAACTTTCAACCCATTGTCGTGTTCTTTTAGATGGTTCTATTGTTTTTTGACCCATTTGATTCGTAAGGGATAAACATAACCCGAATCGACCCATTTTTAAATAAATGAGCTGAAATGGCCACCACTAAATTTAATTCTTATCGATCTCTGATTTACCAGCCTTGATTCCAGTTTAAATCCACCTGACTACTGCTTATGTGCCCTGTATGTAGGTGTTTGTTTCTATATGAGTCGGATCAACCATGTTACTGGCCTCTGGAATGTGAGTGTTATGATCTCCAGTTGGGGGCACATAGTCACTACCACTGATTGTTATAGGAAAACTATGATGTTCATTGAGACATTTCTTCCCAAGATGTGGATCACGGTATGATTCATTATCCATTATATTATTAAATTTTCACTAAGGCGTTTCTTCCTAACATGTATATGGTTGTACATTGTTTGATTGCTCTTTTTGTCTTGAAATGCTTGCAGATATTGCTGGACTTGAATATGCATTAGATAACCACAAAGTGAGTAGAACTGTGACTTTGAATCCAATTTTGTTTGTTCTATATATTTAATTAAATAGGAAATAATGTATAATGGTTTAATGTTGCAGGTCTGAATATCTGATTATTCATCTAAGAGTATTTTCCTTGCAAAATTTTTGTTGCTTTTTCTACCTTTTATGGCCTAGCCCCAGGTATCAAACTACCAACACATTTGGAGACTTATGTCTTGGGAGTATTAATGCATCCATAGTTTTTTGAATTTTTGGGGGCAAATCTAGGCAGCCCAAGTCCACTACTTTTTTTTTTATTTTGAACGGAACACCTAGATTTTCTAGGATAATTGGGTTTCCCCGGGGCAACACCTAGAACATCTAGGGCAGCCCACCCCAGGAGGAACCCCCAACTGAGTAAACCCCCTGACCTGACCACAGACCCTCTTTTTGCTGTGGCCAGGATTTGAACCCAAGACCTCTACTATAGGAAGTGTTGGGGCTACCATTGCACCAAATGACCAACGGTCCAAGTCCACTACCAGGAAGCATTATTTAAGCCAACTGAGACAAATTATAGACTTTTTCTTTTGTTAGCGCAATAACTTGGATTAGTGTTGTACTCATTGCATTCTTAAATTATTATATTTAAATAAAATGTATATTGATGTTGCTCCATAACGCATGAAATGCGAACGGATTTTAAATGTACATCTAAAATACCCCGTTGCCAACGCGCGGGTAAATATTCTAGTTTGATTAATAAAGCAAATAAATAATACAAAGTATACTCTCAACCACACTTGTAAAACTTGCAATTAATACTCATACTCTACTCGTATCCTCCTCGGAGGAATTACATTGCTTGAAGCCTTGAATACAAAACAGATTCCTAACTAACTTAATCCATAAGGTCGGTGTCCAATTAATTTTTTTTCATTTTTTATTCTTTTCAATTTAATGTTATATAAATAATTGTCCCTTTTAAAACAACTGTGTTGGTGTAGTGGTGTGAGTGTAATCTTCCACTCCCTTAATACGGTTTAGGTCCCAGGTTCGACCCTTTCGGCCACAAAACATTATTTTTGTTTTTTCTTTCATTATTCTTTTTTACTACTAGGTTTTTTTATTATTCTTTTTAGTTATTAGACACAATTTGAGAGACGTAATACGTTTTTATATCTATTGTTCGATCTCCAAAACTGACCCGTCTCAAATTCGTACGTTACTTTTATGTATTTAAATACGTTAGTGTCAAAGCGAAAACTTTTTTATTTTCTTTTGTTTTTTATTAGCCATAATCTTATAGGTTTTTTATGTACCTAACTATTTTTCTAATTATTAGGCGCAATGTGAGAGGCGTAATACATTTTTATATCTATGCTTCGATTTCCAAAACTGATTCGTCTCAAATCCGTACGTTACTTTTATGTACTTAGATATGTTAGTGTCAAAGCCAAAAAAAATTTCTTTTGTTTTTTTATTAGCAATAATCTTATATGTTGTTTTATGCACTGAACTATGTTTCTTTTGTAACCGTCTTAACCGTTTAAGGTTTGCTTCACGCCACAGAGTGATGGAATTCGAGTTTGACTACGTTTCGACTTCGCCGCAACGCGCGGCGGGTAAAGATCCTAGTTAGAAACAATTATGAGTCACCAACTCCCTAGCGGTTACCAGTGACGGACCTAGAATTTTTTTATGGGTGTCGGAGATTTTTTGGGGTCGATTGTAATAGTTCAATATATTTTTCCCGGTCTGGGTCGGGTCGGGTCAAATAATAAAACGATAAAAACAAATAAAATTATAAATAAATAATAATAATAATACGATTTTCGTCATTATTAAATGCATAATCAAAATACAATATTCATGCGATAATTCTCTACGGGTTTTCGTTTTTTAAAACCGGACCATTACATCATCTCACACTTTTTTGTGCATTGTTGTGCCCGCTATTTACACCCCCACATGACGAACCAATCTATTTTTTTATTCTAACAATTAAAACTATTGGTAACAACACATTTTTGTAATTCCCAAATAGGTTCTTAAACAAGTAGCAATACAAACAAAATACTCGCTCGGCTTTAATATTATACTCTAACCAACTTGCATAAGTTTCAAAACCAATAACTATTAAAACGTCTTGTCTCGTAACCAACCATTATTTTTTAGAAAATCATGACTTTTTGTTGACATTGTCCTTTAGTTAGATAAGTCTTTCTAATTTTGCTTCGTTGGTTAGGGTGATAAAATAAAATTGAAAGTTTGGAACACTTGTAAAATTTAGAAAACTTGATTACTATTGTATAAACTTATATATTTTTCTCTAATAATTTTATTAGGTTTAAAAAATTTAAATGGGTATTAGGTTGGGTTTGTTTTTTATGGGTTTAAATTGTTTATTGGGCTTTTTTTTAATTGTTAATTGGTTATTGTGCTAAAGACTTAAAGGTTTTGTTTACTTATTTAAAAGATTTAATAGGTTATAAATTTATGGGCCAATCGTATTATTTATAAAATCTAAATTTTAAATTATTTTTTCTTGGCGGCCGGCATCAAAATTTTATGGGGGTCGGTCGGAAAAATACCACATATATAACAAAAAGAAAAAAAATTATCGGGGTCGGCCGACCCACCTCATAAGAGGTAGGTCCGCCAATGGCAGTTACAACCAGTTAAACTACAAGTCAGTGACGGACCCATAATTTTTTTTATGGGGGTCGGAGATTTTTCAGAGTCGATTGTAATAGTTAAATAGTAAATTTTTTTCTTCAGTTTGGGTCAGATCAGGTCACATAATAAAAAAATAAAAACAAATAAAATTTGTAAATGAATAATAATACTACGATGTTCGTCACTACAAATGCACAATCAAAATACAATATCCCTACGAATGTTCTATACGGGTTTTCATTTTTTCAAACCAAACCATTATTTTTTTTGTTCATTGTTCAAACCAAACCACAATATCCTTACGATTGTTCTTTACGGGCTTCTCATTTTTTTCAAACCAAACTATTATATCTTCACACTTTTTTGTGCATTGTTCTACCTGTTATTAAGACTTCTCACATGTCAAATCAATCTACTTTTTTTTCCAACAATTAAAGATATCGGTAATAAACGCATCTTTGTGATTCTTAAATAGGTTCTTAAAAAGTAGCAATACAAACAAAACACTTGGACAACTTTAATACTATACTCTAACCAATTTGCATAAATTTCAAACCAATCACTATCAAAACATCTTGCCTTGTGAATTTTTTTCTTCAGTCTGGGTCGGATCGGGTCACATAATAAAAAAATAAAAACAAATAAAATTATAAATGAATAATAATACTACGATGTTCGTCACTAAAAATGCACAATCAAAATACAATATCCCTACGAATGTTCTATACGGGTTTCCATTTTTTCAAACCAAACCATTATTTTTTTTGTTCATTGTTCAAACCAAACCACAATATCCTTACGATTGTTCTTTACGGGCTTCTCATTTTTTCAAACCAAACAATTATATCATCTTCACACTTTTTTGTGCATTGTTGTATCTGTTATTAAGACTTCCCACATGTCAAATCAATCTACTTTTTTGTTCCAACAATTAAAGAAATCGGTAATAAACGCATATTTGTGATTCTTAAAAAGGTTCTTAAAAAGTAGCAATACAAACAAAATACTTAGACAACTTTAATACTATACTCTAACCAATTTACATAAGTTTCAAACCAATTATTATCAAAACATCTTGCCTTGTGACCGACCATTTTATATTGGGAAAATCATGACTTTTTTGTGACCGACCAATTTGCATAAGTCCTAATTTCGTCTCGTTGGTTCGGGTGATAAGATGAAATTGGTGGTCGTTCAACGAGATCCCATGGAAGATTATCCAAATCAACGTAAGCTACCCATGGAAGAAAACTTTGAGTGACTTTAATAGAACACTTAGTAAACTTGGTTACTATTGTAGTATTGTGTAAAGTTACCAATTTTTTCTAATAGTTTTATTAGGTTTAAAAGTTTAAATTGGGTAGTAGGTTGAGTTTGTTTTTATGAGTTTAAATTGTTTATTGGGCTTGTTTTTTTTAATTGTTAGTTGGTTATTGGGTTAGAAACTTAAATGTTTGGTTTAGTTATTTAAAAGATTTAATAGGTTATGAACTTATGGGCTAATTATATTATTTATAAAATTTAAAAATTTTAAATTGTTTTTTCTTGATGGTGGGCATTAAAATTTTATAGGGGTAAGTCGAAAAAAGACAACATATATAACAAAAAGAAAAAAAAATTATGGGGGTCGGCCGACCCTCCTTTTCCAAGGTAGGTTCGCCAATGCTACAAGTAACTTCTCTAACTTTTATATGAATTAAACAACTCCATCTAATTACATAATGAGTGGGGTAATTAAAACACTTGATCACACGTCGTGTAGTTGTTCAACAACAACTCTGCACTATTTACAAGAACTCATTGATCAGCAACAATGAGGTCTTCTTGGTACAAACAAGTTAATCTCCATTAACTTGTACTTTGGCACTAACTTTGGTATCAGTAACAATTCTGATCTTCGGTAACAACTTTTTCATCAACAGTAAAGTTATCTTTGACACTAGTAGTAACAGTGGCGGATCTAGAACAAAATTTCAGGAGTAACGAATTTTTTTTAACCGTACTTTCACGTAAATGAAACCAGTGGTGGAAGAATTTTTTTCAAGGGGTTCACTGTTTTTAACCGTAGATTTTCTTTTTCAAACAAATAAACAAGAGGGAATAAAGAGTAAAATAACCCGTGGGTTGTGGTGGAGAGACTGGCGGCAGCACAGCGGTGCGGTGGCCGGCGGCGACAGGGGAGCAACGTTGAGCAATGGCGGAAAAACAGATGGAGGTGGCTGCCGGATGTGACTTATTGCTTTGCTTCTTTCCCTAATTCAGTAATCTTGTGTTTTTTTTTGTTATACCTGTTACAGTGTTATTAGCCCAATAAAAGAAAAAGCTGCTGAAGACCCATCATTTTATATCCAAATATTAGTTATTAAAAGGTCAGAAGCTGCTGAAGACCCATACGAAATCTGGTTAAAAAAAGGTTCTAAAAAATGTTAGGGGAGGTTTTAATAAAATATAGGGACTTTTTAAAAAGTATTAGGTTTTTTATAAAATTTTAAACTTTTTATGAAGTGTTAGCTTTTATAAAAATTTGAGGGGTAACGTAATTTTTTTTCAGGGGTAACGTAATGGGTAACCGGATACATAAAAGCGTAAAAAAAATAAAAAATTACAGTGCGCGTAAAAGTTGAGGGGTAGCGAATAGGTAGGTCCGCCCCTAAAAGTTGAGGGGTAGCGAATAGGTAGGTCCGCCCCTGAGTAGTAATCAACAGCAACTATGGTGTTCGACATTAACTGTACCTTTAGTACAAACTTGAGTCTTCAACAGTTTTTCCTTAGGTATTAACTCCAATAGATACAGTAGTCTAACAATCTCCCCTCCAAAGCCTTTCTCACACAGTTTTTCCTTAGGATTAGTTTAAAATAGCTTTTAATATTTTATTAGTTTCTATTTTTAAGAAATAAATTAATAACTTGTAGTGATTACTAATTATATATCGGCACGTGTTTATCCCTTTTGATTTTAATACATTTGGTTTCCTAGCTACGGAGGCTGTGGAATTTCTGAACTGGTTCAACGGGTCGTACATAGTAATTTTTCGGTCCCTAAGACCCAAAGGCTAAAACTTTGTTTTTAGTAGGATCGTCTTTGCTATAAAAGGGTTGCGGTGCAGCTTGTTGCCCGTTTACCTGACACTTTATTGTAATCGTCATTCATTTCATGTTTGGTCATGATTAAGTACCATTTAAGTTAAAAATAATTCATGTTTATTTTGTGATTTGTTTTCTTTGACTTGACCCGTTTTACCGTGCTCAAATTTGCCCACCCCCTAAGGAAAATCTCTGGATCCGCCACTATTCTCACACCTTCTTGAACTCTCCAACCTTCATCACTGTTTCCTTTATTAATTAATCCTGATCTGCATAAGTTCTCAATTTCAAACTCTTCTTGACCCCATCTGCTTTCTTGATCAAATATGTATCGAGTTCAGCCTGATGATACCATTCAACAATTTAAAATCTTATAAATCGAGCTTCACCAGTTGGCTCAGTAGCCAAAAATTTTGCAGGTTTCTCCTTAGATGACTGTGATTTAGTTCTTAAATGGTGAAATATTTACTACCTGTCCTCATGTTGAGTCGGTGGAGAATAATCTGATAATGAATGAAGATGACGTTAGTGAAAAAGGGGTTAAAAGTGTTATATCGTCTTTTGTGTTAAAAGAAAAAAATTAAAAAGGTTTAGTTAAAATACAAATTTATCAGACGTAAAACTAGGGCTTGCATATCGTGTATACACATACACGATAAGACACGAACATGATAAGACACGAACACGAAATATGTATACACGAACACGACACGATAACTTATCGTGTACTTTTTCCCAAACACGAACATGAACCTGTTAATACCTGCTTAACACGATAAGACACGATAAGACCTGTTTAGAAACACATGTTTAAGAACTTGTTTAGTGAAACATGTCTTAACAGGTACTAACAGGTATTTTACCAGGTACTAACAGGTACTTAACAAGTATTTTACCAGGTATAATATCATATTTTAATATTTATTATTTAAAAAAAAATCTTAACAGGTACTAACAGGTAAACATGTATTTTACCTGTTTAGACACGAAAATTAACAAGTAGATTCGTGTCTACCTGTTTAGGACACGAAACACGATAAGGCCATACACGATACCTGTTAAGATCGTGTAGGTTCGTGTCATGTATTCGTGTACGTGTCTAAAATTGCCAGCCCTACGTAAAACTACTGATAAAGTTATATTGTATTAAACTTATTTTATACCCGACCAAGTTTTGTTGAGTTTACTTGTATATGAATTAAACTTAATATGTTCACTTCTAAACAATTACTTCGAAACTTATTTGTTTTAAGGACTAAAACGGTGCGTTAGAAACTACAGGGACTAAACGTCGATACTTTGAACTATAGGGACCTTAAAAGCATTAATAGAATATATCAAGGGCCATTTTTTAGGCAACCAACTTTAAAACACACTGCATAAAAACAGAAGGCTCTTAAAATCAGTTAAACCCCGAAGGATAAACCCTAGTTTTCTCCCTCTTTCTGGTACTGCACCACCACTGATGGCGGCGGCGAACGTTCTCCGTCTCCGGCGATCACTCGCGCTCTCGTCTACTATTCTCAACCACTCGAGGTACTTATCTTCTGCCGCACCATCCTCCTCTCCCTATACCATTCAGCAAAACCCTAGCTTGTTTGACGTCACTCAATCGAAATCCAACAGTCTTCCGTTCCAATTCATTTCATCAAGGTCCATTTCTTCTCGATCCAGATACAACAATGATGATATGGACGGAGATCAGATTAGTCCTGATGCTATACTGTTCGAGGGCTGCGATTACAATCACTGGCTGATTACGATAGATTTTCCTAAAGATCCGAAACCATCTCCCGAAGAAATGGTCGAAACATACGTCCAAACTACCGCGAAAGTTCTCGGAAGGTATAATATACGTACGCTGACTGTAAAATTTATTTATACAATGGTGCTTTTACATAATCACCTGTGCTTCAATGAGGTCTTAAGATATTATAATGCTTTCACATGTGATGTTATTTCGTACATGTACATGCTTATAATCCTACATGATTTATTTTCTTAGGGTTAAAAGAATATGTTAATCAGTTTAGTAGTGAAAAGATGGTTTTTAAAAGAGCAGAGGGGCGCAAAGCACAAAAACGGACCGCTTTTCGTGCGTGAGACACAATTTATTTATATTTCTTGTAGGCTTGTAGCATCATTTCCCCAAAATTTTGACATAAATAAGCTCTATGCCTCTATATATTGTTTAATATCTAATTTAACCTATATGTAAAACCTAAAAAGTTATATGTACAAGTACAACAGCCTGATGCATAAATCCATCCCATGTACCTCTCCTCGTTCCTTCTTTTCGTGTGAAAAGCGCACCTAGCGTGCATCTTGTATGCAATCCTTGCCTCAAGCTTGCCTTTTAAAACGAGAGTGAAAAATACTTGTAATTTTTGTCAATTTGGTTTTAGCAGTGTTTTAATGTTGTGGCCCTAGATAGTATTGTGATCTGTAGTTGTTTAACTCTGGTATCTTATAATTTCAGTGTGGAAGAAGCGAAGAAGAAAATCTATGCTTGTAGCACAACTACTTACCAAGGATTTCAGGTGGAGGTATCGGAGGAAGTTTCAGAGCAGTTTAAAGGTATATTTACTGTTCTTTTGACGATTGGTGATGCTGGTTTGCTGTTGGTGGATATAAGCTCACGCTTTCATGAACAGGTTTGCCTGGAGTTGTATTTGTATTGCCAGATTCCTATATCGATCCTGTAAACAAAGAATATGGAGGTAGGTTTGATTTTTTGTTTATCAGTGAAAAGAGTGTGATTTTTTAAGCAATATATTGAATTTCCATCTCGTGTTTTAGGAGACAAGTATATTAATGGAACTATCATACCTAGACCGCCCCCTGTACAATATGGTAGACACGGTGGGAGGTATAATGACCGAAATAGAGAATATAACAGACCACCAAGAGGCCAAATTGAACAGAATAATGCACCTGGAGGACAGGGGAATTACCAAAGAGGCCCTACGCCTTCTAATCAGGGAAACTACAACTCAGGTGAAGGGAGAACGTTTCCTCAAAGGGATCAGGGGAACTATGCAAATTCTGATCAGAGGGATTTTAGAGGGCAAGGTGGTAATTTTTCCCCATCGCCTAGAGGAGGCTACAACCAAGGAGGTGATGGAGGTTACAGGCAAGGGACTGGAGGACAGTATGATCAAGGTAGAGGTGGACAATATGGCCAAGGTGGTGGTGGAGGTCATGGGCAAGGTGCAAGTGGTCAGTATGGACACATGAGCGGTGGAAACTACGGGCAAGGCACAGGTGGACAATACGGACAAGGTGGTGGTGGTGGTGGAAGTTATGGTCAAGGCACAGGTGGACAGGGTGGTGGTGGTGGAAGTTATGGGCAAGGTGGTGGTGGTGGAAGTTACGGGCAAGGTGGCGGTGGAAATTACGGGCAAAGTGGCGGTGGAAATTACAGGCAAGGTGGTGGAAATTACGGGCCAGGAAGTGGTGGAACTTATGGGAATGGTACAGGTGGACAATACGGACAAGGGACGGGGTTTGACGGGAATCAAACTTCATCACAATATGGAGAAAATCCTAGATTTTCACAGGCGGGGCAGAGGGGCAACATTGGTGGACAGCAAGGGAACTATGAAGCTGTTGAAGAAGCAGAGGCTTTTAAAGTATGATTTACTCTTTTTGCCCTTGGTATTTATTACTTACCATCAATGGAATATGGTATTTGTTTTGCAACTGGTTGAATTTGAATTATTATGAATGATAGTTTGTATATGAGGCATCTATGGCGAGGTGGCACCTATATACTTGTGAATGGGTTGATTTTGGTTATGTGTTACCTCAAAAGGGCTAAATTAAAAAAAAATGATAAAAAGCGAATGGGTCAAAATCACTCAAGAGTACATTTTGACTGCATAGCCTAGTATGGTTTTTAAAGCATTACTGTACTAATTTAGTTTTATATTATTATAAGATATCTGCAAAAAAGTGTATGCTGGTCAACCCAACATACCCGACCTCCTATGTGCCATCTCAACATTTTGATAAAGGCCTCGGATTAGGCTTGTTTCTTATTCTATGGTTTCTGCCGGAGAAACATATGCCTGGCTGCCTGGCTTTTTGAATGTTGGAAAATTTCATTGCATGACATATATGTACCAAAACCTTGTTGATATTTTTGCATTTGCAGGGAAGATAAATCAAAATGTTGACGAGGTGGTAGCAAGGAACGTAAATAACCCTCGGTAGAAGGGAGTTTGCTAGCATAATCAGCAATAGTGAGTGTCGTGTTTTCTTTTCCTCGTCAGTATTATCCTGTTCTGTACTATAATGGTGAAACTTCTGATGGTGTTTTTGATCTTTTACCGTGCACATCTTCCTTTGAATCAGACTGCTCACCAGTTAAACATATACCTGGCAAAACGGGTGGGTCGGGCCGGGTGGGTTACAGGTCATGACCGGTTTGGGTCAAATGTGTTGATATTAATGCTTAATTGCTTATGCTTGTGTTATGAAATAGGCAGGGCAGCTTGATATAGTTGCCATGGTACAACCTGAAGTGGTTGCAACAATGGCTTGAAAGAAAACCACACTATTCCAAACCCAACAAGTTCAACAAGTTTCAACTGCCTCATCTTAAAACATATGGCAATGCAGCAATTAACAGTAGTATATATAATGGTGCACAAAAAACCGGGTTGGGAACAGAACCCATCTTTAAACCTGATCCCAAACCAAATTTGAAACCGGGTGAACCAGAGCCGAAGCGTATGGTTGAAATCGGTTTGTAACCGTCTGTTGAAACCGGTCAAAACTGAACCTGATAAAACTCGGTTTCAAACCCAAAACGATCATTTTTCCCTTTTAAAAACCCAAACTGATCATTTTCCCCTCAAAAACCGGTTTTAAATCGAACGGTTTGAGTAAAAACCTGATGTTGACCAGGTTTGACCGACCAAACCGATTTGTGGCATCTCTTTTGTAGCATATCCAGTTCTATTTTAACCGCACTTGTAACCCGAGCTAGTTACTTATGCCCAAAATAACCCGACGTGTCATAATAAACACCCGATTTTAATGCATGATAAGTGATATCTATTTGGCAGCGATTTGGTGTTAGTAATGCCATCGATCATCCTAAATACAAATTAAATCTTGATTAGTAGTAAAAAAATTACGCTATATTAATGTAGCTTAATGGAAGAATCTTCTAAAGAAAACTAAAGGTCAAATCAAATTTTGACTTTGACTAAAGTTAGATCCGACTTTCCAGGAAACTTCCGATTGTTTCCTTTCTGGCATTCAGCATTTTCGTTATCGTTTCCACAATGATGTAAAGTAGTTTCTTGTTTTTAAACAGCAAAGCAGCAAATATATATATAAAGACTCTAGGAAGATATGAGAGGCAATGTTTTTAAACCAGGACCGGCCAGTCGGACTAGGAACCGGTACCTTCAGCGGTCCGGTTGTATGTTGTGAGACTGCTTTACAAAAAACCGAGCGGTTCTTACGATTAACCGGTCGGACCGTGAATCGGAGGGTCGAACTGGGTCTCTAATTTGTTTTTGTTTTTTTTTAAACTTTTTGAGTTTTTTAACAAATAAATAACATAATAACAACCAAGGGTGAAGTTCATAAGAAAACTAACATTTAACTAGAGAACTACTCTTTAAAGGTAAAAAAAATTAAAAAAAAAAAATTATAACTCAAAATATAAATCAAAAACTAAAAAAGTGGTTTGGAGACCTTGTTTTCCACGTCGTCCTCGTTCTTAAAAAAAATAGTCGGTTTAGCTTTTATGTTAGGTTTTTGGAGGGGGGGGGGGGGGGGGTTGTGGGGGGTTTAGGTTTTTTGGGGGTGGGTGGGGGTTTAGGTTTTTTTTGAGGGGGGGGGGGTTAGATTTTTGGGGTGGTACTACACATATGCAGTATTACGTTTAGGATTAAGTTTTTGAGGGTAGGGGGTGGGTGCGGTGGGTTTAGGTTTTTGGATGAGGGTGGGTGTGGGGGTTTAGGTTTTGGTGGTGAGTGTGGGAGTGGTGGGTTTAGGTTTTTCGGGGTGGGTGTGGGGTGTTTAGGTTTTTGGGTGGGGGTGGAGTGGAGGTTTAGGTTTTTGGGTGGGGAGGGGTGGGGGTTTAGGTTTTTTGGGGTGATACTACACATATGCAGTATTCAAAATAAGAAGAGAAAAAAAGACGAGTTAATAATTATTTTTTATAACGTTATTTATACTCAAATGAAAGATAAATAAATTCTTAATTTAATAGTGCAATTTAAAAAAAAAATAACGTATGCAAAAGATAGAAATGTTTAAAGATTTATATATTTTAAATTTCAGTTTTACCCTTTCTTTTTAAAATTACACCCTTTCTATTTTTAGTGGTTCTCTAATTAAAATTAGTTTTCTCATGAACCTAACCCTAACAACCAATTGCCATTAAACTTTTTTTTGTATCTAACTCCCAAACAAAAGGTATACTAACCAATTGCTATTAAACTTCAGTGTTTATAGCTCGTTCATAGTTTATATTTCTGTTGGCTAAAGAACTTGGGAAGAAAACTGTTTATATGTACATAATGTACCTATTTATCTCTGCTAATTTATGTTTATGATGCAAAATGTACATAAATTATGTTTCTACTTTTTATGAATATACATGCTATTTATTACGTCATTCAGTTCTTGATTTCGATCCAACCAGTCCAACCAATGAACTTTTAATGTGTCCGGTTCGTTGTCCGATCCGATTCTAAAAACACTGATGAGAGGATAGCTACATACGAGATAGAAAAATAAAATAAAGTTACCAATTTCCTCAAATCTAAAGACTTCATATTTCTCCTATTTTTGACCCACAAATGTTTACTTTAAACTCCTTTAACTTTCCCAAAGCCCCAATATGATCCATTAAATTAAATATACATGTGTTTACTTCAAAACCCAACCCCTATCCCTTTCAAACTCCATCCGAGTTCGTTCGTTGGCACTGGCGCAAGCTCCATGAACACGGACAAACACCACCTACCCAGTGCCCCCCAACGTGGATGGGAAGCCACGTCGACACTTAAAAATGAGAAAAAAAACACCCAATTGGGGTGCTCTTATTTAGAATAACCAACATGCATATTTTATATTTCAAGAATTATAATTTATGGTAGTTTCAAATATATTTTAAAAATGAACCATAAAAGTATACATGTTATTTAATAAAATAGATGAAACCAAATGGCCTGACCTAACAACGCTAACTTGTATAAAGATGTATCATCTCCAAGTAGTTTAGTGTTTTAAGGTGGAGAAAAAAAAATATGGATTTAGGATTGAAATTAGAGGGTATGAGAGTTAGCAATTCTATAAATTTAATTGAAAAATTACTAACTAATTGTTCTATAACTAATAATATGATACGAGTAATTATAACTATCTCTATTACAGAAGAGAATGTCACTGTTCATTGAACATTAACATTTATAAATATACTAGCTTAGAACCCGTGTACTATACAGGGTGAAAGTAAAATATCAGTATATAAAATTTTTAAATTTGTATATATGTATCTTGTAGGTGGAAAAATGTATTACATATACTAAAATGGGAAATAAAATAAAAAATATGTAAAAATTAATATATAATTGAGTTTAAAAAATACATAAAATATAATTTGACTTTCATTTACTATTTGATTGAAAAAACATAAGTTAGGTAATTACATTTCAAAGTTTCTTATAATATGAGATAATTAAAAATAAATGTGTTTTATCATTATAATTAATAATTTGTTTAAAAATATATTATTATTAAAATATGAAAGTGTATTTATTATGAGAGAGAGACGGGGAATTTTTTATAAGAATGAATATGGAGGTGACACGTGGCATTGAGAAACCTTTATTTATATTATAGTATATATATGTGTGTGTGTGTGACGAGACGGGTTTTAAACGGAAGTGGACAGGTGCCCTAGTGGTCCGCGAGACGCGGGTTAGGTCCCAAGCCCCCCTCCCCCGATGGTTCCTTCGCTTTTTATCGCCAAGCTAACTTGAGTTTTTTTAATATTATTTTAGTCTTTATAATTAACTTTGGACATATTTTGTTTCTCTTATAACTTTTAAAATATAATGTTTTACAAAATTCAAAATACATCGTTGTGACGTGCTTATTTTGATCTACGTTTCAATATAAACTTGATTCAAATCCGAGTTTTCATGATAAAATATAAATCATCGAATCACAAATATACATGCCGTCAAAGTTGATTTCAGGTTTCATTGTTACTTAGTCCTTTTATTTTTCTCTTACAACCTTTAAAATGTGATATTTTATAAAATTCTAAATTTATCATCTCGACGTTCTTATTTTTATAAGCGTTTCAACATAAATTTTTTTACCAACTTTAATATCAGTGTATATTGTATAAGTTATTAAAACCGAGTTTTTATAAATTTTAACACCCTCGATGGTTACATCCACTTGTTATTTTTGTAGAAAATTGAAAAAGTCTGGTAGACATGCTTTTGGATTGTTATTCTCACTCTTCACGCAAAATTGACCTCCATTTTTGCCAGTTCAGCTCCAGCCTCCTTTCCCTCACCAAAATTACGACGAAGACGACGACCATCACCACCGATTTTATCCACACAATCAACACCACTAATCACCATTAACAATTATCTTCTTTCCTTACAATTTTACATCTACAATTCCCCCAATTTTTCTTAACTATGCATCCTTTCTCTTTCTAGGGTTTTTGTCGATCTAATCCCGTCGCAGACGAATATAAGGTAATTTTAGTAAGTTTTTTGAAACTGGTGATTAATTTAGGTTTCCAACTGCTTTACCGGTTCTCCAATTTCTGTAATTCTCGTTCAAAACTTGTAGTTACCGCTTGACTTGACCTGATTAGGTTGGGTTTCAGTTTTATTGAATGTTTGTTTTTGAGGAATTAATTTTACAGTTTCAAAGCTAGATGCAGTTGTATTCACTGTAGTTTATGAGATCATACAGAAAGCTGCTTGTTGTTGAATCAGATGGTTTTGTTTAGTTTGTCTTATTTGACAAATGCAGGTAGTTTAGGGTTTCTGATTAGCGCGTTTGTAGTATAGCTAATTGTTATGATTTTCTTTGAAAAGGAAGATACCTCTAAGAAGGCAGACAGTTAGCATAATTTTTGCTGCTATAATTCAAGGAAAGTTTTAGTAAGTTTCAGTATATATGCTCTGATTAATGACTAAATAGAAACAAAATAACCCCTTGCAAAATGCATATAAAAATCCTTAATTTCATATCGACCTATGCTTGAGCCTTGAGCATCTGCATTGGTACTTATATTGGCTCCAAAGTATGTGCAAGAAAGAGTGCCTGGACTGATCTTTGATGGGCATAGGTGAGGGCCTAACACCTCTTTAACAAATATGTTTGTGCTAGCTGATATCAGCAATGATATGTTGGAAATAACTTATCTGTGCATAAAGAGACACCTATACCTATTTGGTAATGCACAAGATAACATTTTAGATATTGCGGTAGATGTTTTGGATGTCAGCCATGATATGTTCTAGGATGTCATCTGTGAGTATATCAACTATTAAACAGTAAAATTCATGCACATGTGGTCTGTTGTAGCTTCTGGTGAACCACATTTCAAGATGTACATAGGACATTTATAAAGGTCAAGAGTGTACGTTGTTGATAACCATAAGCATAAGTAGTGAGTGGTTGTTTGTAAATCGGTTTTAAGATTATGCAGCCTCATTTAGAGTTTCTTGGCCTCATATAGTCTTGAGGTTTTTCCTTATTTACTTATCTGCACTTCTGCAGTCCCTGCCCTTTCAATTTGTTTGTTTTCTGTTGGAGACTATTCTTGTGTTATTTAGTTGTGGATTTATGTTGCTAGGGACATGTTCAATTAAGAACCATAGTTTAGGCGAGAACCAAAAGAACCATGCATTCCTACCAAATGAGTACATGCATCCTTACTTCATATATGCCCCAAGGCATACATGCATCCTTACTTCATATATGCCCCAAGGCATACATGCATCCTTACATTTGTGTAGAAATGCATGGTTCTTTTGGTTCTCGCCAAAATTATGGTTCTTAATTGAACATGTCCCTATGTTGCTAAATGGACAAGTATTTGTTCATTTTACACGGTGTAAGTTGCCATCTGCGCTAAATAAGCTCCTGTGTTTACTAGGAGGATTTGTTTATCTATTTTTTGTTTAGAATCTGAGTCTTGTAACAAGTTATTAACTATCCCTACATTTCTCACAGGCATGAGGCGTTCTAGGCACAATAGTGCATTGCAAGTACAAGATGATTGGCCTATCAAAAAGGCCCTCACACTTTCTGATGTTGACATTACTCACCCCTTTCTCACTCTACCTCGCCAGCCTGTTGAGACTTACATCCTTGTGCATCTTACACAGCTTGAGTGTGATCATTTAATGAACAGGGAGCAAGTACCCATCAATGCTCAAGATGATGACACTGGTGATGCTTATATAATGAAATTAAAATGGCGTGGGAGTTATTACAATCTTATTGGCAAATGGGGTAGAATTGTCCGTAGCAAGGGGCTTGATGTTGGAAAAGTGATAAAAATCCGTTGGTTTAATGGTTGTTTACACTTTTCGGTCCCTGATCAAGTTATTTCTGCACCACCGTTACAGGTTATTCCTGCATTTGTATCACATGACCAATGGCCTATTAGGAAAGTTTTAACACTATCTGATGTGGACACTAATCATCCTTTCCTACCATTGGCACGAAGATCAGTTGAAGATCATATCCTTGTTCACTGGACCCCGCAACAACGAGAGCTGCTTAGAAATGAAGAACAAGTGAATTTGAATGCACGTGATGTTGATACAGGGGAGATATATGTGATGAAGCTGAGGTGGCGCGGTAATTACTATAACTTAATAGGAAAATGGGGGAAAATTATTCGGAGTAAAGGACTAGGTGTTGGAAAAGAGATCAAGATTCGATGGGCTAATGGTTGTTTACACTTTTCTGTCCCATATGAGCAGACAGTTGTGCCTGCAACAATCCCACTGATACAACAGCAGCCACACCAAGAACACCACCAACAACAGCAGCCACACCAAGAACACCACCAACAACAGCACCACCACCAACAACACCACCAACAGCAACACCACGAACAACATCACCACCAACAGCAACACCACCAACAACACCACCAACACCACCACCAACAACACCAACAACACCACCAACAACAGCAACACCGCCAACAACAACAACAACACGATGAATGGCCGATTAAGAAGGCGTTAACTTTGTCTGATGTGGATACAAATCATCCATTTCTTACTTTACCTGGAAAATCAGTCGAAGATCATATTCTTTTGTATTGGGCATCACAGGCCAGAGAGCAATTAAGAAATGACTATCAGATAAATGTTAATGCTCGAGATTATGACACCGGTGATTCATTTTTGATGAAGTTGAAGTGTCGTGGGAGTTACTACAATTTAATTGGAAAATGGGGGCAAATTATCAGATCAAAGGGACTGCAAGTTGGACAAGAGATTAGGGTTCGTTGGGATAATGGATTTTTGGTTTTTTCGGTTCCTCAATAATAGCAACACTGATGGTTCATAGGTAGAATTTGATGAAAGTAGTCAAGTTACATCCTTAATGCTCTTGTTTTGTATATCAGATATCTTAAAATGCGTCTTTACCAGTTTACAGGATTATTTATTTTGGTAATGACTCTAGGGTTAAATATTCCATTTTACATGGTAATTCTATTGTTCGGTTTATGTCAAAAATAATGCCGGTGGTTATAGTGCTATGTTGTAACATCGCATGCATTGATGCATATACTCATAAAGTTTAAAGTTTTATGTTGTTATCAAAATGGAAAGTATTTCTGATAGCAAGTAGTGATCTACCAATGGAAGACGGGAGTCCTCTAAATCTTCTTTAGAAAAGTGAAGGTATTTTTCAATTAAGTATCTGCTATCATGATGTAAACTTTAAAGTTAATTTTTTTCTGTTCTTTTTACATGAATTGAGCTTTTCTGGTTGAAATAAAATTTTGTTCTTTTACTTGTCTTCTATAGTTAAGATTTGAAAGAATCCAGATAGGTCTATGATGCTGGCACGGTGCATGTTTCTGATCAAATAGCTACTGGTAAGTTTTTCCCTTGAGAGAAACGTATATTCGTGCTGTTTGTAGCATCTGGTGATTGGTATCTTACGACTTCTTCATGTTTGTGCATTTTTTTACATTGTTACTAATGTTAGTGTCTGTATCCACATTTACCTAAACAATGAACCACCTTGGCTAAAGTCATTGAGGCTGTCAAATGATAGTATTAGGTTGAGATGGTCAAAAAAGGCTTCAATAGTTCAAGTGCCAACTTGAGACCAGGCTCAAATAGAACCAAAATCGTAGAGCCTGGGTGGTCTTGAAATCTAGAGCCACTTTGGAAACCCATGGACCATGATTAACTGCTTTTATGTCATTTTTCGAGTCTAGAGCTTTTAAACATGGAAAAGAAGCCTATAGATGGCCTTGAGGGTAGAGGATTTCTTTTTAAATGGGTATGCATGGTGAGAAGCTTTGACATGTTGGCTATTTTCTTGAAAAGTTTGCACTTAAGGGGTTCCCACCCCTGCCAGGGGTGATATCTTGGCTTCAAAAGTTGTGCCCTGCAAAGTTCTGTGAATGACTTAGGTTTTTTTACTAGTAGCAGATCCTGCCTCTGCCAATGGCGAGATCTCACTGAAAGACTTGGCAGGGGCTGGATCTCTCTACAAGCCAAAAACCCATGGTTGTAAAAATCGCTAGGCGCTAGTCGGGCGGTGGGGTGGGGCCTAGGCCTAGGCGGGATTAATCGGATTGGAATTTTTACATGTAATTTTCAGTTTTTAATATATATACACATTTTTATATGTAATTTTCAAAATTAGATATATACACACACACATTTTTTAAAGAAGCTGGAAATTACAAGAACTAAACTGAAAATCGCCGGAAATTTGCCTGAAAGTCTCCGGAATCTCACCGGAACCTGCCTGAATCTCGCCGGAACCCTACCGGAATATCACCGGAAAAACGGGAAGTGGCCGATTTTTGGCCGACTATGTCCGATTAGGCCTTCCTAGGGCCACCTAGGACCGCCTAGCGATTAATGAAGCGATTTGGCCAAAATTAGTCCCCGACCGGGCGCCTAGGCGCGATTTTTACAACCATGCAAAAACCTATCAAGTCATTCATAAAATTTTGCAGGGCACACTGTTTGAAGCCAAGATACCGCCCCGTGTAGAGGCGCGGGAACCCCATTTGTCCAACTTTCTCAAGAAAACGCCCTCATGTGTCTCTATGCATACCCAATTAAAATACTTCTTTACAGAATCAAATATGCTATGTGGGTGTTGTATTAAGTGCTTTGTAGGTTGTGCTTTTTGGTGTAAGGGGTAAACTTGATGTACAAAATATCTGCTTTTTTAAAGCTGTAACCCTCTATGGTCCATCAATTGATCCCATGGTCATCATATATGATGTAAATTCCATAAATTGTAGACCAGGGATACAGGTCACGATTTGAATTTAGGACCGTCTTACATTGTGCGTCTCTGGCTACCGAGTCACCATGACGAGACAAGTTCTAAGAGTTTCTTGTGCATGTGCGTCAAGAGAGAGAGATTATTCAATGTCAATATACATAGGGAAAGTTTCAAATAGCAAGGGAATCAACATAAGAAAGGTACAAATAATTATGAATCATTCTATAATATTACGATTAAAATTGAGGCGGCGGGCTAAATCACACATTATTTAATCCTACTCCTGAATCTATATTTTTCTTTTATCGTAGGACTAGAATCCTTAACCACTTAGAAAAAACATCTTTTTAACACACATTGGTACCGTTACGTGCACTTATATGAAGTTAAATGTGACAGAATAAGAGAGATTCAATTATCATTGTTGACTTTTTCATTTATATCTAATTTCACTAGTTTTAATTGTTGGGTTCGAAGGCCTTTAGGCCTATTAGGGTTAAGTTGGCTAGTAGGGCCGGCTTAGTTTCTAAGCGGGCCTACTATTTGGGTTTCTTGTTCCCTAAGTCATTTAACCTAATTGTTCTCTATTTAAGTCGTGTCTATGTAATTGTAAAAGGTGTGCACTGAAATATAATAAGATCCCTAGTTGCAAAGTGGATGTAGGTCTACCGACCGAACCACTATAATTCTCGTGTTCTCTTTATTGCTTTTTAGTGTGTGTGTGATTGTGTTCCGCTGCGTATACCTAACAAGTAGTATCAGAGCTTAGGCTCTCAGTTTTCTGTTCGATCTTCCTACCTGCAGTTTTCTGTTTTTGGAGGTTATTTAAAGATCGTGTATCAGAAATTTAATCATACATCACGTTCGCGATTAGGGTTTCTGGTAACCCTGAGTCGTTTTCTCTGCCAAGCCACCGTCGCCGCCGATTAGGGTTCCCGCCCTTTGGGCCGCCGTCACCGCCGCGATTAGGGTACAGCCCTAGAATCGCAGCCGCCGATTTCTGTTGCTGATCGACTGCTGCTGCTGATCGATTGCTACTGCTGATCTATTCTATCGATTTTTTTTAATCGATTGACAGTTTTTTTATCAACTTTAGAACTTGGTTACTTTGATCTTTTAATTTTTCGTTTGACACTATGGGCGAAGACGGGAAATTGGTGATTGAAAAGTTCAACGGGTCTGACTTTAGTTGGTGGAAAATGCAAATAGAGGCATTACTAGGGCAAAAGGATTTAGATGTGGTACTTGAAGAGAAACCTGAGAAGATGGAAAAAGCTGAGGAAACTTTGTGGAATGCCAAGGACAAAAAGGCTAGAGGGGCTATCATACTGGCGTTATCGAGGAGCGTTGCTTTTAACATCATGTCTGAAACCATGGCTCGTGGTATGATGTTGGCTCTCTCGAACATGTATGAGAAGCCGTCTGCATCCAACAAAGTGTTCCTGATGAGAGAACTGTTCACAATGAGAATGAAAGAGGGAAGTTCAGTGACCGAGCACATTAACAATCTGAACTCACTGTTGGCTAGAATATCATCTGCTGGAACGAAGTTTGATAATGAGACCAAGGCTGTAATTTTGCTATCTTCACTGCCTGACAGTTGGTCCGGAACAGTGACAGCTGTCACCAACTCTGTAGGGCCTGATGGTTTAACATTTGAAAAGATGCGTGACTTGGTATTGGGTGAAGATGTTCGCCGTAGGAATACTGCAGGCTCTTCTTCTGAGATGTTACATGTTGGCAGGGGAAGGGATAATAGTAGGAATAGTGGGAGCAGCAAGGATCAGAGCAGGAGCTCGTCTAGGGCTCGTCCTAGTGTGCGTTGTTGGGATTGTAATGAGAAGGGACATTTCAGGAGTCAATGTCCGAAGAAGAATTCTAGTGGATTGAACACTGCTGGAAATGTATCGGACGATGATGCGTTGATACTGTGTGTTGAAAGCAGGGTGGAATCTTGGGTCATGGATTCCGGTGCATCATTCCATGCTACCCATAGCAATGATGGCATGCGGAATGTTAAAGTAGGCGATTTTGGGAAGGTTAGGCTGGGAAATGGTGATGTTCTTGAGGTGAATGGCTTGGGAGATTTGGATCTGATTACTGCTTTGGGTACTACTTGGACCTTGAATGACGTCAGAATTATTCCAAAGCTTGAAACGAAGTTGATCTCCGTTGGGCAATTGGATGAACAGGGTTTAGACGTGAAGTTTGGCGGTGGTAACTGGAAGGTTCTGAAGAATAATCTCATGATAGATAGGGGATTCAAGAAGGGGTCGCTATACATGGTACCTGTTCCGTCTGGGGAAGTGACCACCCCTATTAAGACGAACACTAAAGTCGGGCTCGCCGATTCGACAGTTAAACGAGTCAAGTTTGCAGAAAGGGACTCTGGGACTTCAGGAAATTCGGTTGAGCGTATTCGGAGGTCTGAACGTGTACGGGATTTTGGTGACAGTGGGAGCACGAGGGGAGTTCCGACACAGTCTGAAAATCGACGTTGGGTTCGGAAGACTAAAGTTCCGAATGAAATCTCTCCTGTTATGATTCTGCTAGTGGGGAGTGTTCATCTGAGGATTCCTGTATCTGATGATTCGAGTCTATGGGAATCAGTTGGGATTGAGGATGTAAAGACGGAGTCTTTTGAGACTGGGTTGAAGCCATCTGGGGCTTCAACCGGCCCATCAGGTTACTGATGTGTTTGGGCCGACTGCAACTAGGTGAAAATGGGATGTGTGGATTGAAGTTCGTTTGTTCATTGAGAGCTGTACCTGAAGACTTCTGTTCCTGTTACCGATTACTGTTTACTGAAGACATGGACTGTTGTGTACTTGTTGGCGCACTTGGTGTCTATCGCAAGGCCTTCGAGTGAGAGATTGTTGGGTTCGAAGGCCTTTAGGCCTATTAGGGTTAAGTTGGCTAGTAGGGCCGGCTTAGTTTCTAAGCGGGCCTACTATTTGGGTTTCTTGTTCCCTAAGTCATTTAACCTAATTGTTCTCTATTTAAGTCGTGTCTATGTAATTGTAAAAGGTGTGCACTGAAATATAATAAGATCCCTAGTTGCAAAGTGGATGTAGGTCTACCGACCGAACCACTATAATTCTCGTGTTCTCTTTATTGCTTTTTAGTGTGTGTGTGATTGTGTTCCGCTGCGTATACCTAACATTAATCTCAAATAATTTTCATATACGTCATCATTTAAAAAAAAAACTATATAATGAGACCGGTTTAATAAAATAGACGCGAAACTTGAGAAGCTATTCGATTTTAAAAAGGATAAACAACAAGTTCTCAAATCTCTTACTATAGACCAATTGACCGGAAATGGTCGTAAACTCGCGGAGAGGGAGAGAAGAAATATACAAAAGAAACAACTTAACCGAGGATGATGAATAGTAGTTGGTGTTTTATTATTATTAATGTAGTTTTTTAGATTTCTTTTTCTTTTTAAATGTATTTTTTTTATTTTATAATTTAGTTTTTAATATATTTAAGAATGTATTTTTTTTATAATGTAGTTTTTGATTTATTAAAAACTTTTATATATAGTTAATTATTAAAAAATAGATGTGGGCGTGAAACAATTACGTAACTTGATGATTTTGTCAAGTGATTGCCTCTATGTTGATATGACAGTGACGTGACAAGACGTGACTCACTATGTGAAACCACTATGGATTACCTTATATTCTTATAACAATGTATACTTTTTCATTGTCTCTCCCGTATCAAATTAAAGACTAATCTTCATATATGAACCATCGATTATATCATCAAAATGTCGTAGTAATATTGTAATTAATAAAAAAAAATACATGCATGGACGAAAAAAATGTGAAGTTATCAAGTTTGACTTTTCATTTAAACTAGTTTATTATATTAATTTTTAAATCTTCAATATTTTAACACACTCTATTTTTCTTTTACCACAAATCGATAAGATTATCCTCTTTAATTTGTGTACATAATTAAAACAATAAAGCTTTTTTAAAATGTTGGGTATGATGTTAATTATAACAAGGCGAGTCTAACCCTTTATCAACTTTCATGTTTAATTTATTGTTATTATGAGTTCCAGCTATAAAGTACGCTTCTACATTACAATTGTGTCTAACCCATTATAATGATGCTTCAAGTCACATTATGTGCTTCTAGAACACATGCGTAATTAAATGAATTAAAGTATTCATCGTTTTAAAACTAACAAATGTACATATATTGTATATGTTCTACTGAAATCACTCAAATATATCACAAAACTAGTTAGAGTTGACAACTCAAAACAAATAAAAGTTCATATCAAATCCATATTATTAATATTGTGTCAAAAATTATCACTCCTACTAAAACCAACGCTTCATTCATCAAGACAAACCGTAAATCAACCTAAAAACCAGTTAAAAACATGACGTGATCTATTTTATCACATTCTTACAAAACTTTGAGTTAATTTTTTGTCCACTTGTATTTTGCAAATCAGTACTTTACTTTTTATTTCATTATTTGATCATCAAATATCGTCCTCGTGACCCATCTTTCTAGCCTTCTAGGCTAGAAAACGATATTGTCTTGTTAATATTAATATAATTAAATATCAATATTTTACTAATGTTTTTAATTATCCCCTGGCCCACCCACCAGCCCGATCTCCAATGGCACAAGATTTAAATGGTCAAGTTGAAGATTTATGACACTGTGTTTGGTGAATCTTGGTTTGGTGACAAGGACATGCCCTTTATTAGGCCCATTTCCAAAATTAAATTTAAAAAATAAAGGGCCATACACCACTACTCGTATAAATGTTATACAGGTTGTATCGACAAAAGTCAAGCGGACAAAAACATCTAGTCATATCACATGAATCTCATATATGTTATATAATATGATCATATTGTGTCAAAAAAGTTTTATTGATACCCGTATTATATTAAAATTGACACAATATAACCGTATTATGTAAAATTGTTGGAGTATACAAATAGCATACGAGGGAGCAAATTTAGAACGCCACAAAATTAATCATAGGGGAAGGTTCCGCTAAGAAGTGGTTTTTCGCTAACAAACGCTAAGAAGTGGGTCAAACGAACTCCGATTGAGCTCATTCTAGCGGCGTTGGAACCGTCTCATCAAACTTTAATCCTGACCCAAAAACCTAAACCCCCTCCACCCGCACCCCCAAAAACCTAAACCCCCTCCACCTGCACCCCCAAAAAGCCTAAAACCACCACCCCACCCCAAAAAGCCTAAAACCACCACCCCACCCCCCAAAAACCTAAACCCCCCACCCCACCCTCCAAAAAAACCTAAACCATAAAATCTAAACCCTAAAAGCTAAACCCTAAGGCTAAACCATAAAGCCAAAACACTAAAATTCAAAAGTAAAATCTAAACCTTAAAAGCTAAGATGGTAGAGTTCGATGAGACGGTTCAAACGCCGCTGAAATGAGCTCCATCGAAGTTCGTTTGATATCATTTATAAACGTTTTGATCATTTATTAGATTTTTTAACGAAAACCTATTTAATTTGATACTCCCCTTAGTCATATCAACACAAAAATTTAGTCATATCAACACAAAAATAAAAGTCCCCAAAAATAACAACCTACAAAGACATTTCATTTGGGCTGTCCAAAGCCAACCCTTATTCATCCAATCCACGTTAATGACCACCGGAAAACCTAATTACAGCATAATAGGAAGAAGAAGAAGCTGAGATTCGATTGAATTTGGAGTCGATTTCATTTACTTTCTTCGTTTTCTATCGGAAACAGCATTGCGTTTGAAGATCTTCAGTTCGAACTAAAGGTGATGATCAACTAGTTTATTAGATTATTTCTAAAAAAAACTAGTTTATTAGATTGAGCTTGATTTTATTCGTCTCTGAGGAAATGTAGTTCAGCGAGATTTGATTACTGTGATTTTTTTGGTAATTGATCGAAATTTAGGAGTAAACTGAAGTTAGTTTGACTTGATTTCAACGCACAATTTTGTGAGTTTCTATATGTGTTAGCATGTGATTAAGTGTGAATCGATGTTATTCTCATGGAATCTGATTTGTTGTTATGTGATTGAATTCATCTGCAGAATCGGTCGAATTGATTATGTTGTTCTGGTGACAGTATCATTTGTTTGAAATTTGAATTGTTTAGTGTGCTTTTGGTGTGTGTATTTTCAGGAAATTGTGATTTAGGTTTAGGTATGGAAAATTCTAAGGGAAAACACTATTTACTTCCCCCTAAAAGTCCATTTCCAAGCATTGCTCCGTTTTATTCTGAGTATGCTCCAAATACTTCAAACGGATCGAAAAGGACGATACCAAAACATAGAGATGTGAATTCACTTCATCAAAGGACGTCTTCTGAAATCATTGTGATGGAAGAACAATCTTCTTGGCTGGATGAACTTCTTGATGAACCAGAAACACCTGTTAAACGAGGTCATAGGCGATCATCGAGTGATTCTTTTACATACATTGAAGCTGCTAATGCTAATACAGAACATGCTGCACAAGTTAAGTACAGATTGAGAAACATGAATTCTGTTACTTCATGGGCGTCTCAAGAGTTTGATGTTTATAAACAGAAGCCAGTGATAAAGAATGAGATACGGGTTTGGGTTTCACCACAAAATGCATCGAATTGTTCATCTTCACAAGAGGTGAATAGAACTAAGTCAACAACAACAACTGAAAAGCAAGAGGCAGTTGATTCTTGTACACAAGATGCACACGCTTCCTCGGATACAGACATAAAACGTTCCAAACAGTAAGCAAAATCGTTCTGTTTCCTTCTCGTTTACCAAATTTATCTTGATTATAAGTAGTTGTGACATGAAAACATAAAATATGATTGTTTGAACAAGTTATATAGGAACTCACAGGGGAGACAGAAACATATTGGTTATAAACATACAAGTTTGCTATATCAGGAGTTGAATCTTCTAGTTGAAATATGAAGCTAATATTTTTATACAACAATAGAAACCCAATTCCCCCCTTTCATGCTTACAAATATATATAAGTTTACTTTCCCGGAGTGTAACAAGTAGAGTTGCTTCATGGTGTAAATGCCTAAACATTATTGCTTGAGATATTTTTCTTGCCACATATGCTTCCCCTTTTCCAAAAATATATAATTGATCTGATATTCTAATGTCAGTATGAAACAGTTATAAATCTGAAATGTATATTAACTCAGCTAAACAAGTATTTTTTTTTCTTTAGTATCTGAATTCATCATCATTAAGTTTTTCAACAAATCTAAGAGCTATGTAATGCAGGCAATTTGCTCAACGATCGCGGGTCAGAAAGCTTCAATACATAGCTGAGTTGGAAAGAAATGTACAAGCTTTACAGGTAGATTCAACTGTTGTTATCAAAAGTTAAAACAGGTTACAGGTGATGTAACATAAGCTATGATTGCAGGCAGAAGGTTGTGAGGTTTCTGGAGAGCTAAAGTTTCTAAATGATAGAAGTCTTATTCTGACAATGGAAAACAAAGCACTGAAACAACGGTTAGAGAATTTGGCTCAGGAACAACTTATCAAGTACCGTAAGTTTCTAATTAAATGATTAATCTTTATGATATTATGTTCTTTTTTTGGATAACTGTCCTCTTTCATAAGAATCACTTCTGGATGGTAATAATACGTACACTTCAGAACATTGACCAAATGAATGTCTTTGGTCCAGATTCCTTTACAGCTAGTTGTAATATGATAATGTTAAGACTTAAAAGTACATGGTAGTGAAATTTTCAGTAAATGTTTTTGCAGTGGAACATGAACTTTTAGAGAGAGAGATTGGGAGACTCAGAGCCTTGTATAAACAACAGAAACTACCACCAAAAGACCAACCACTTGTGAGCCGTGGGCGCACCAACGGTCGGGATAACATGGAATCTCAATTTGCAAATCTTTCTTTAAAAAACAAGGAACCTGGTGCAATGCGTGATGCTGTTTCTGGTTCAATTCGCATATGAAAAACAAGTATGTCTTCTTACCAAAGATTTTGTCATCTCAATGACAAAAGATAAAGGGTTAAATGGTTAATTGCATAAAATATAACCAACTTTGGTTCAATGTCTATTACTGGTAACTGACTTTGCTTTTAATAACAACTTTTAAGACCTTCAAACTAAGGCGTGTTCAATACAAAACCAATTTTAAGCAAAGAACTGTGAGAACCGCATAAGCACTTGTACACTGTGCTGACGAGAGACAATTATGTTGTTACATAACCGCCTTATGTATTACAGTTAAAATGATAGGTACGTGTGTTCATGTGGTTCTTGCAGTTTTTAACTTTAGATTGATTACGTATTGAACGACTCTCTCCATACAGGCTACCATGTCAAAAATGCTGGCATGGCACATGATGTGTTGATACCTTTGACCATCTTGCCCATTTTTAATGGGGGTTAAGAAAACTGTTACTTGCTGTTTATTGGGTGAAAATAGAGTCGGTTACCTGAAATAGAAATTTGATAAAGTTGGTTGCATTTTAATGTAACCAACTCGAAGATAACTATTTGTGGGTTCCTCTTTGGGCCAAACCCTTCAGCTCGAGGTTTCGCCCGGTGACCGTTTGGTGGAAGCCATGGGCTTTAGCGGCTTGCCCGCGGTGGTGGTTTCATGTGTTGATTTTCATTTATTTTTGGTCTGTGTAAAATTAATATTCATCTCATAATTTAAATTATAAAGACTAGTTCTTGTAGTCTTTTATTTTCAAAGGTGGTGTGAATAAGTTCAAGTATTTTCTCCCCAACAGGAATTTATATCCTTAACCCCTCTTAAGGGGGTGTTCGTGAGAATAATGGTTATATATGTAAATTAGGTGTGCTGCTCAAAGTTACTTAAGATCGGCTCGTTAAAAGCTTGAGCTGAGCTAAGTTTAAATGTTACCGAACTTAAGTTTGAGCTCATTTAATAAATAAGCTCGAGCTTGAGCTTCATATACCGAGTTTTTATGAGTTATTATTTATATAATATAATAATTTTTATGTAATATAACAAATATATAATTACATAATAAATATTATTATATGTATAGTTATGATAAAATAAATAAATTATATATATAGGGGAGGGTTCCAGAGAAAACCACATAGTTAGACGAAAACCGAGAAAACTACTAAAAAAACCAATTTTAACTAATAATATAATAATATTTACTTTTTATTTTTTTTATATTTATTTATTTATATGAGTATCAATTTAATATTACACATTTTTACAAAAAAATCATTTAAATATTGGCTTACGTATACGTAACCCATAGTGTTACGTATACGTAAACAGAAAACAAAAAATATGCGGTTACGTATACGTAACTCATAGTATTACACATTGTTTGAGTGGATTTCTTGGTTTTCGTCTAACTTTGTGGTTTTCTCTTGATCCTTTCCTTATATATATATATATATATATTGTGTTATATACATATATAATTAAAATTATAAATATATGTAGAAATAACTATATATGCATATGATTAAAATACTTATACTTAGTAAAAAATAAACGAGGAAGTTTGAGCCGAGCTTGAGTTTGAGAAACTACTAATGAGTTGAGCTCGAAAAGATCCGAACTTGTGTCCGATTTGAACAAGACTATAAAATAAATCGTTCGGTCCAAATTAAAACATTTAAGCTGACTGTTTGAAGATCTTAAAAAAAATATGGGGGAGGGGGAATTGCATATATCCCCTTCTAAACTTATAAAATTGCATATTTCCCTAAAATACAAGTTTGCAATACATAATTTACAATGCTCTTGAAACATGATTTGCTCTTACAACATTGGTTTGGCTTGTTTAAACACCTACATAATAACATTGGTTCCATCTGAACTTGGATTATACAAATTACATAACCAATTTTTATTGAATTAGTTAAATTTTTTATTTGAAAGCACAACTTTGTAACTAGACTGAAATAACTAAAAGGGTCAAGTCAGTTTGATTTTTTATAGATAAAATTAATATTAAAGGAATCAAACCAAATTTAATTGAGAATCATATCTCGATGTAACTCATGAACAAATCACACATTTTTACATCAATTTTAGGAGTGACAAATATGTCCATGTTATATAAATTGCAACAAGGAGCATGAAAAAACTTAAAACAAATGAACTTGGTCAAAACCACTTTATAAGAAATGGTCCCTAAGCTAGTAGTTGTCGAAAATTTATGAGTGTGGAGATGGTCCAAAACTCAACTTCTTAAATCATTGTAGTAGGTAGTTAGCTCAAGGGAAGGTTAGACGATGATATTTGTCGCACAGTAAAAGCGTCTCCTCACTTCCTAACATTTTACACGCAAGTTAAACGTTTCAGCCAAATAAATTTACCGATAATAAATTCATCTGCATGAAAGTTCGTATCACTAAAAAGACATAATTTTTATAAGATATGTATATGCGCATGTAAGGTAGGAAACAAAAGAATCTTAAAAGATAAATGTGACATATGTATGATATATACATTATATTAAGTACAACAAGCACGGTCATGCGCATGAAATAAATTACAAAAAATAATATATACACAAAATAAATCCACGCTATGGCTACGACATCAGCTACATCTGACAAAAGGGTCTAGTGTTCCGACAGGACGAGTCTAGACTTAGGGCATTGTGAATTTTATATGCCATTACTCAAAAAAAGTAAAAACAAACAAACAATATAACGGCTGAAAAAATTAAAACAGGTTGGAACTTATTTTGAAAACTATAAAGAAAAAAATGTGATTGAATAAACTAATAAACGCCATCCGTGGGACTCGAACCCACGACCACGTGGTTAAAAGCCACGCGCTCTACCAACTGAGCTAGAACGGCTTCATGCATTATCATTTGCAGGTGCTTGAATTAATAACACACAAATCCCGGGTTAAAAACTTAACAAAAAAACAAACTAATTTATGTATCTTTAGTAAATTAAACTCTTCCACCAAATAAATTTAATTTGCTCACGATTATCATTACATATTTATTTGGCATCCGAGGGAATAGTATACCGACAATGGGGTTGCCACATGTCGCTTCAAGTCTTTTTTTTTTTTTTCGTTTTCACCCCTCATACTATATAATACGTTTTTAACCCGTTTAATTTTCTAATAATTTTGTTTTTCTGTAATGACTTTCATTCGTTAATTTTTTTTAAACAGAATGCACAACTTTCATTAGTTTTTTTTTTGTCAAAGTTCCGTTATAACTTCTATTGAAAACAGAGTTTTATTCGAAATCGAGTACTTTTTTGGGTATCGTAGGTTATACCGAGTCTACGTTTCGACGTAAGTTTTATCCCCGCAAACGAGCCAAACTGATAACAAACAAACTCCAACTGTGTAGTGGTGGTGAAAAAACTGGTTAACATAAAACTTCAATCACTTCTTAAAAAGACATTTTAATCCTCATTTCCCTGCAGATTAATGAAAGCAACATACATGAATAAAATCTGCCTCAATGACAGTCAATTTTTTTATAATTTTTATAATTTAGGAAAATAATCAAGAGAGACTTGCATCATAAATTAGGTCCTTCCCTCCTTCAATTCAAAAGCTACAAAGTTTTAGCAAATATATCCCCAGAAGTAACCAGATGTCATGTGTGACGCCTTCGCTTGATGCTAGCCACTTCATCATATGACTCCCACTTCTTGTGATCAAGAATGCTGATGTCATCAAGATCAGCAATGGCAAGAAGGTACTGTGTGAGCTTCACTAGCTCCCTGTCACTGTCTCGGTTTTCATGTGCTTTTCTAAACGGTTTTATAGTCAGCCCGTTCTGTGGGTTCATTACGAAGTTCCTCCTCAGATCATCAAACATTATCGTGTTCTTTGAACTGTAGAACTGCACCCATATCATTATGAAAATGTAACACGTCAAATTATCCGTTTTAAGCAATTAATGAGGGGTAAATACTATAAAAAAACCAACATGCTTTCTGATTTTACAATAAAAACCTAAATAAAGTCCCTAAACCTGTCAAAATTACACAAAAAATTCCCTCAACCCAATTCTGATATATTAAAGTTCTAAACTTGTCTAGCATGCACGTACTTGTGAAAAAATATTTAAAGAAATGACGTGTTACCCTCGCGGTCAAAATTTGATAAAGTGATCCAACATTTTTGCACAATTTATACAATCTTATTTTGACCAATTTAAGAGGTAACAAATCATTTTTTTTCTCACAAGTTTAGGGACTTTAATATATTAAAACTTAGCTTGAGGGACTTTTTTCGTGTAAAATAAGAAAGTATGTTGGTTTTTTTTGTATTAACCCGTTAATGAATTATGTAAAGTGCAAAAAATAAACTAGTGATAATCAAACCTCGGGAAAATGAGCCCAAATTAACCCGAGTGGCTTGCAGTCAAAGATTCCCTTAGTATCTGATTGAACTGTGATCATTGCTAAATGGTCTAAAAGAGCAGTAATTTTGTAATTGGGATTACTCAGTACCCCAAGCTGACCCATCTTCAATTCAACCCATTTCATGCTGCACGAAAGAATTAAGAATTTACTATTACCAATATACTTTTCATCTATCCGTAGGTAACAAAATATTTACTGAAGGCTAACCTGGTTGCAGACCATATAATGATGTCATACTCTGCATAAACAGCTGTCAAGAACTCGTGGAGATCTGCATTTGTTAGTAGGTTAGCGAATGGTGGTGGTACTGTTTATTATTGTTTTTTATTATTTCAAAGTGGAATGTATGTGAGCTTCTTACAGGGGCGCATGAGTTGAAGCGAGTTTTCTGCTGTTGACCGATGGTCAAAGAGAGTATAATCAATATCCAACACAAGAAGCTTCTTCCCTTTTCGGCATGGATTTCTGAGTTCAATCTGCAATCAAACATCCATTAACATATATCATAATCATATATTATGCACAGATAAATGTCACAGACGAATCATAACCTATATTACCCATAAGTTTTATTGGTCAACCTCTCTCCTTTGCTATTATATCAGTTAGTTTTTTGTTTGAATTTGTGAAGGTTGACCATCATTCTGTAGTTCGACAGCTTCTCATTGACAAAACCAGACGGGTGTTGCACAATAGGATCATACCTTTAATTCTTTAAACTTGAAGGGGAAGTACTAATACATGGATTAAGATAGAGGTGACAAGATAGACGGGTTGGTTAATGAACTATGGGTCAAAATGGGTTTAGGATTCAGATTGAAACGGGTCATTTTTTAGTACATACATGTCAGAGCAGGCCAGGCATTTTAGCTAATTTTTTTATTCGACTCATCTAAGATAAAACAAAATCCAAATAGACCCTTTCAAAAGTAAATGGATCAAGATTGCCTCCTCTAATTAAAATGACTTCATGATGAAGCTAAACCTTTTTGTCAAAAAGCATAAAACTTTCATAATAAGCAATACGAAACTGTCCAATAAACTATGACGATATCAGCATATGTGCAGGCACATCAGCCCAATTAGTGCCATAAAAAGAAAAAAAATGACCAATGATAAACATACATGGGAATGACAAATACATTTTAAGAACAATGATGGAGATTAGAAAGACATGCCTTATATTGATCAACGCGTCTCTTTAGTTTCTGCTTGTTGACATCTTTGTCTTTAATGTCTACAGCTTCATCTTGCCCGATTTCAAAATCATCAACAATTTCTGGAAAATCAACTTGATCCACGAGTATATCATCCTCAATAGTACTACATCAATCAAGTATTTAACACATTTCTCAGCCAAACAATAAGATCAGATCCAGTGTCATAATCTAATAGTTATGACGAAAATATGAAATAACTTTTCTATCAGTAAAAAAGACAAGCTACAGAGAGAGACCAAGAGAGATACTATCCGAAATTAATAAAAATCCACTTGATAGCTATAGATCTCCCCTATTGAAAATCCAGGCTTCGGTCGCAACTAAGAATATAAAAGCTATGTTTTACACTTTTACTTATGTTTACAACACATAGACTCAAATGGAAGATAAAATCAAGTTGATTCAAACTCTTTTTGGCAGAATGAGATCCAGTTATTGGAAATGTTTCAACATAAGATGGAAAAAAATTGATTCTGGCTAAAAAATCCACCATCCTCAAATATTAAATGGACCAAATACTAGTAATATCATCACGAAACATGCATTTACTCTATAATCAAACTATCAAAGCTCCATGCTCCTTCATCTTAAGCACAACACGTTATATTAACTAATACATTTGTAATCACTAATCACTTCACCATGATATAAAAGGTATTGCTGGATCTCCCACAAGATATCGCAAAAATGTTTCTACTGCGTCATACGCTCCATTCGTAAAGAAGACAAGGCACTTTTGCTTTCAAACTGGATGAGCTAACAGCTAACTACATAACAATCATATGAAATACTACAAGTAAAACTAGTTTTCTGCTAATTTCAAATGAACATATTTAGGCTTTCAAAGTGTTTATCTTCTTTCAGACAGATAATGGAGACTATTCAGTTGAAACATACTCAGATTAAAATACTAAACAAGATCTAATCAATCAAGCTGTTAAGCCTCCAACTACTTTCAGCACAAATCAACTACATAAACAACTAGAAAATCTAAAAAAACATTAATTACTAAAGAAATTGATTGAAATTAGAACTACATGAAGGAGGAGACACAAAGTCCATTAGGTTTACCCGATCATTGTCATTTTGAGAGACGATTTGAGAGGCAGACTAGAGAGAAGAATTGAATCATCCGCGAGTTTAGATCCAATTTTAGGGTAAAGAAGTTTCTGGCGTTTGGGGAGTACGTTCGTCAGTTCGCAAATTCGCCGTTTTAGTTCAGCAACGGAGTCGTCGGCGCATAACCTAACGGTGTACTCCTTGCCGCTCCATTTTACCGTGAGAGTTAGCTCCTCCTCCGTCACCGGAGACGTTAACGACGACGACGCACCGGCCATTCGGGAAACTGTTTCTTCAGAATGACGGAAGAGAATCATTGACGCTGTTTTTCAACATATTTTTTTAATTTTCATTTTGTACCCACTATTCTCATAGACCTTCAAGTTAGACCCCAAATAGTTTGCTTTTTGGTTTAACTAGTTCATGGCTTTAGGCTATTTGATACACATCTCCTTCACTTTGCAGCATATTTCGTCACCTCGGCGTCACATCACCATCTTTCACTTTATCTTTCATCATATGTAATGTGTTTGCTTCACTTTAACGCATTTAAAAAAATAGCATTTAAGAGAGAGAGAGGGTGTGGCAAGAAGAATTGAAACCACGGTGATGATCCACCACCCAAACTCAAAAGTGCGGCGTCTACAAGAGAGAGATTACTGGGAGAATGTATGATGGTTTACCTATCGTCATTGTCGTATATACCTCGGTACTGTTACCTTTCACTGTCAAGGGGTGATTGACCCGCAAAGGTATAACCGCATTTGATAGTGTCAACCAAAGATGTGATTGGTGGTCATTTGTCATGCACTCCATACAATTTGCTATGTACCAAAGTACCATGGGTAGAATCTATCCAGCTTGTAAGAGTCGATATCATATCTCTTCACATCCAGCTTTGAATGATATGATAATATTTTGTTAAGTAAAAAGAAAATAATGTGTGCTTTAATTATTTTTCCCTCAACAAGTACATCTTAGGTCCCTAACAAATGCAAGAAGTTTTGATCTCTAAGCCATGAACCTTTGGTGTTAGTTTTGCCACCTTCACTATCCATTGTCCATTCACACAAACTCATGTTAGGTTTTTTTTAATGGAAAATAGGCCTTTTCAATTAAATTAAATAATATAGATAAATAATCTCTTTATTTTGGGGAAAGTAATATAATACCATATAAAAAAAATACAATAAATGTAGATTAAACATTACATAAACAAAAAACGAAAAAACGATTCAAAGCAATGTCTTCAGGGGTAGTGTTTTAGGGTGTAAGAAATTAATGAACTAAATTGTTAGCATTGGCTGAGGCTTCGACACACGTACCTTCAAACAAATTTTGCCTCTCCCCTATATGAACTGTCAGAGATGGCTCATGTATCCGAGCTAACAACCAACTGTTTGGTGCTTTATATTTTGTGAAGAAATAAGTAGTAGTAGTGAATGAATAAATTAGAGAGTGATTGATGAGGACCGATTAGTCAAATGGTGAACTCGTATATGGACCGGATGGGAATATGAAAGAAGAAAGAAGAAAAGGACATAACATTCACTCCTTTTGAATTTGAATTTGAATTTGGAGATTGTTTGTTAATAGTGACAACTCATGACATTTATTAGTTGTCACATTATTTTCTTGATTGTCATATTTAATTTCTTAGTTGTCAGTTTCGTGACAAATTGCGATAATTCCCTAGGCTCTCATATGACATTTTAATAATTGTTCAACCTTTCTTGAGAATTACTCTTTGTCATCTTTCTAGCTAATATTCTACATCAGTTGGTATCAGGGCTTGTTAGGATCCTGATGGCAATTGGAAAAGACGTTTAACCATGTCCTAATGGAGGGGGTGGGAGGTTGAGAAACGGTGGGGTGCATTGGAATATTTCACAGAAAAATTTGACAGAACCACCACAAAACTTGAAGAACTTCACACCTCAATCGCATGTGATCATAATGGTCATGGAGATCGAGAGAGTCGTAGCTACTCCGTCACTCAATGTCACCCAAACAATAGCAGCTTTAGTGGCGGTAGAAGTGACCAACCCCTTGTTAACCAAAGAGTTGTTCTTCATGACGAAGATTACTCTAATGGTGGTATGAAAGAAATTACTCATGTCAAATAGGTTAATTCGCAGAAGGTCGGTATCTTCCACTCTAAGTGTTTCATAAACAAAAAGATATGTATGTTAGTCATTGACAGTGATGGTTGTGAGAACCTTATGTTAAAGGCCCTCGTTCGTTAGCGGGTTGAAGCTTCCGACTGAGCCCCACCCGAACCTTATCACATCATCTAAAGCAAGGATGAAGTGAATGACCTACTAAAGGAAGATTTCAACACATTATTATGAATCCATGTGCTTCCAGGCCCTCGTTTCAATGATAACTCCAAAGTGAAACCAGAAGTGGCGATAAAGAGGCATATGGTAGTGAGGAAGCTGAAAAATACATCAAATAGAACTTCGTACCTCCAAGAGCTTGAGGATTAGTTCTTTTAAAGTGAGGGAGAACGATGAGGGGTCGACTATTCAAATGGTGGACCCATATATGGATAGTTGAGAATGTGGAAGAAGAGTGAAGAAAATGATAATTTTCACTTCTTTTTGAATTTGAATTTGGAGATTTTTCTTAACAAGGAAAGCATGAATATGTTTTTGCTTTTACTTTGATATTGTACATTAAACGATCCCAAAGAATGAGCTTATAGTAGTGATTGTCTTTTGATGAAGCAATACGTCAGTTAAAACAATAACAAGGAAATTCAAATAATAAATTATACATTTTTTTTGTATTTGAATATTCATTTTTTGATTTGAATTTTATAGGGCTCTAGGGCTATACGGACTCGAACGTAGACCTTCTCGGTGAAACAGATCAAACTTATTATTATCAAAATGATCTGAGCTCTTTCAAATACCCAACATGTATTTTTTGTGCATTGAGCTCTTTCATTAACTGATAGAAATATCAACTAGTCTGCCATTTTTATTTTTAACAGAAAAATAAGAAGATGCCATGTCCTCTGAGTCCAATTTATTAGTTGTCACTTGTCACACTAATCATTCAATAATTATTCAACTTTTCTTAAGAATTACTCTTTGTTATCTTTCTTGCTTATGCTCTACATCGGTTTTCCTCTCTAATTTTCTAAACGGTTTATGAGGTACTCGCAATTCTATGAATAACTATATAACTCGTATACACATATAATTGTTTATGTCCGAAACTCATACATTTTTTTTCCAGTTTTTCCAATACTATGAACTGAACTCCATGGACTTAGGGGATATCATCTTCTACTTCACCATGAATGTTAGCGCTCGTGTTATATAATCTTAAATCGTTGGTCTCATCGCATAGGTTTCCAGTTAGAACATTAAGGACACTCTTGAATTTAACTCTTATATCACAAACTCCATGCCTAGTTGTTGGAGTGAGTCGTCAACTCGCACCTTCAACTTCGACATAGATGTTTCTACATCCATAAACCTCTTCTCAAGTTTACCATTGTGTCCTTATAGACGTCTTGATTCTTTTTAGCTCCTTGTTGAGACTCTTCACCGGACTTCTCATCATCACCCACAACACCTGTTATATCTACAATTCTGTCGCTCTTGTTTGCCATGTTATTTTAATCGAATTGGCTCTGATATCACTTGTCACAAACTTATCTCAATAATTATGTTGCGTGACGTAGTCTCTACTAAGTTAACTTTACTTTGTTACTTGCAACGATTCAAGTGACCAAAAAGAAATGTAATTTTACGTGAACAATAATACTTATGTTGTTTTGTGAACGCTCTTCGATGAGAGATTTTTAACTTGCTTTTGAGGTGGTTTTTGCCAAATAAGGCTATGTTGTTTTGTGAACGCCGATGAGAGATTTTTAACTTGCTTTTGAGGTGGTGTTTGCCAAATAAGGTCACATCTATTTATATTAGTAGGATTTGAAAATTGATGACTACGATATATTTACATGGATGATCTAAATCATGAGTTTGGATCTTTCAAGTATTTACCATGAACTTCATGAACATTCTTCGACATTTTTTTTATGAGACTATGCGGGAGGTTTCTAGAAGTTCTCTAATCTTGAGTTTTCAAAAAATGATTCGTTGGTACTTACAATTATCTATACTTACTATATAATAAATAAAGGTTTCTTCATGTCACGTGTCGCCTCCATATTCATTCTCATCATTTTTTCTCGTCTCTCTCTCTTATTTAATGCATTTCTATCTTTTACTAATAATATATATTTAAAGAAAAATACTGATTATACTAATAAAAATATTTATTTTAAATTATCTCTTATTATAAGAAACTTTGAAATTTAATTATGTAACTTCTATTTCCAATTAAATAGTAAATGAAAGTCAAATTATATTAAATAGTAATAAACGTATTTTTGAAACTCAATTATATATTAATTTTTACATATTTTGAATTTGTTTTCTATCTTAAGTATATGTAATATATTTTTACAGTTGTAAAATATATATATAAATATTTAAAAAATTTATATATTGATATTTTTTACCTTGTATGTAGACACGTGATCTAAACTAGTAACATAATATATAAAGAATATAAGAGAAAAGATATATACAAATAAGATAATTTCATATATCCTCTATAAACTTGATTAATTACATATATATCTAATCTAAAATCAAATTTTGATTTATCCCCTTCCTAATAAAAATAAAAAATTTGCCCCTTTTAATTTATTTTATTAAAAATAATTTATAAAAACTATTTTACCCCTTACTTTACAAAAATTTAAAATTTCATATTTAGTCATCTTTTAACTTGTTTATTTATTTGTTTTCTTTACTCTTTTTTTTACTTGAATTTGAACTGTTCAAGAAGTGCTATTCATATCTTAAAGTTTATTATTTTACTATTTGTGATCCATCAAAATTGTTGATAATCGCACAAATTCAGACCGTTTTGGAATACACCGGTAAATCAAGGGCATTACAAGCCTACTCCGAACCATCAAAATTGAATACGATCACACAAATTAGGTAGTTTACATACCTGTGACTGATAGATCTGTCACTACCGTGTTAATGGAAGTAAAAAAGACCAAAAAATATTTACAACTAAGTGAATAGTTGTGATGAAAAGTATAATTTCTGAAAACTTAACCTACATTACCATGATCCCTATAGTAACTCTAAAAAGATTAATTTGAGTCTCAACATGGTTATCATAATTAAACGAGAGAAATAATCTTGAAACTTTAAATAAAAACATATGATTATTATTTAATATCATAAAAATAATTTCAAAATAAAAAGAAAATCTCTCGGTAACATTTATCAAAAAAAATGTCCCAACCCAACACATCAAACATTGCAAGTTAACCCGACCCTTTGGCCCATCACCCATTATTATGTCCCGCATGCGGCCTGTTTGGAAACACAACGGCGCTGGATAAGCACTGCGCACGTTATAAATCATTTACTTCGCACCCCTGGCGCAAATTAGGGTTCATCGTGACTAACCCCCCTTCTTCCCATATCAATCGTGTAACTGACACACACTCGATCAAACGTCTCCGAACAATCGTCATATCTTCTGTAAGTATCCCTCAAACCCCCAATTTTCATTTACTACAATGTAGAGATGATGAAAATGCTTAGATGATTACAATTTACTGTAGTTTTTATGATATAATTGTGATTAGAACATTGATGAAGCTTCAGATGATCATACTCATTGTTGAAATGATGAGAGATCGAGGTTAAATCTGTGAAATTAAGTAATGTTCTGCTTCGTTTTGTTCATGAAATTTGATTACATTTATTACAATTGAACAAGTATGATTTGATAATTAATCTATCGGAGTAACTTTACACAATGGTAACCGAGTTTCATCTGTTCCGTTTAAGTAGCTCAAACTTTTAATAATATGTTCCAATCTTGCACAAATACTAGGTTACATGTTACTATTATTTTTTGTTATGTGGATATGGTGAAATGAAATCCAAAAAAAAGTTACATGTTAACCCGGTAATTACGCAAGATTGGAACAATAGGTGAAACTTGAGTGAGACAGAAAAAAGCTATGTTGTCAAAAGCCCTTCGGGCGTGCACCTAGGCTGTCAGGCGAGGTGAGGCGCAGGAAAAGCGCCTTGCTGCAACCTGGGCCCTCCGGCGACCTTCAAGCGAGATTCCGGCCGGATTCCAGTGAGATTTCGGCCTAATCCTTAAATTTCTAGCACAATTCTACAAATTCAGGGCAAACTGGTCTTAACAATCCAAAAATGGCCAGCAACTAGCCTATACTAGCCCTAAGCAAGCCTAAAACATGTCTAAAACCCCAAAAATGGTATATTTGTGCTATGGGCCTTGCTTATCTCTAGCCCTCGGTTTTTAAGCACCTTGCGCCTAGGCCCAAGGCTCACCCTTTGCGCCTTTGACAACTATGAGAAAAAGTTTGAGTGACTAAAATAGTACAAATGAGAAACTTGGTTACTGTTATGTTAAGTTTCCCCTTAATCTATTTATAGACAATTTAGTTGAAGTTTCTTGAATCTGATGGTTGTGGCTTTAAGAGTCCAGAAAATTGAGTGTGTTCATCAGAATGTGACTGATTGGTGTTTTCTTAGTTGGAAAGGAAAATTTTGGTGGATGGTTTTTTCATTTTATGATTTCTTGAGAAAAGTATTTGTATCTTCCTCATGTTATGTTCTTTGTTAAGGATCAAATGGCAAAAAGTGGATCTTTTGACTGGAAACTATAGGGCTATCAATATGATGTCTGATGATGGTGAACAGCTATTGGTTGTTTATGATGACCACTCGGATCAACGGTCCATATCTTTAGATGAAACAAGTAGTGCAGAAGAATCGCCGGATGAAACAAAACTATCCTTAGAAACAACAAATGATGCTATTCCATATATTGGTCAAAGATTTGCTACTCATGATCATGCTTATGAGTTCTACACTGAGTTTGCCAAACGGTGCGGTTTCTCAATCCGTCGACATCGAACCGAAGGTAAAGATGGTGTTGGGAAAGGTCTTACCCGACGCTACTTTGTCTGCCACAGGGCGGGGAACACGCCTGTTAAAACTTTAAATGAAAATAAACCACAGAGGAATAGAAGATCATCAAGATGTGGTTGTCAAGCATATATGCGTATAAGCAAAACAACCGAGTTAGGAGCACCTGAATGGCGAGTGACGGGTTTTTCAAATCATCATAATCATGAACTTTTAGAACCTAATCAAGTTCGTTTCCTTCCTGCTTATCGTACTATTTCAGATACAGACAAAAACCGAATCTTCATGTTTGCCAAAACAGGAATTTCAGTGCAGCAAATGATGAGGCTTTTGGAACTTGAGAAATGTGTGGAGCCAGGATACCTTCCTTTCACTGAAAAAGATGTAAGAAATTTGCTTCAGTCGTTTAGGAAAGTGGATTTGGAGGATGAGAGCATTGATTTACTTAGAATGTGTAGAAATATTAAAGATAAGGATCATAATTTCCAGTTTGAGTATAAACTTGATTCAAATAATCGGTTGGAAAATATCGCATGGTCATATGCATCATCTATTCAATCATATGAAGTATTTGGTGATGCGGTGGTATTTGATACAACACATCGATTGAATGCTTTTGATATGCCACTTGGGATATGGGTTGGAATGAATAATTATGGTATGCCTTGCTTTTTCGGCTGTGCACTTCTGCGTGAGGAAAACTTGAAATCGTATTCGTGGGCTTTGAAGGTAATCAAATTAACTAATTTATTGTTACTTTTAGTCAAAATTGCCTTTGTATATGTGTATGATATGTAGTTACTTTATTTTCTTGTGCTAACAATTTGTGTTCCTTTTTTTTAGTATGTCATGTGATAAAGTACCTATAAGCTTGCAGTATTAAGAACAATCTTGTGATGTGCTTTTTGTGGATAGGGGCTTTGTGAGAATTTAAAGTGCACTGCCAATGACATCTTGAATGAAGCAACATTTATATTTTTAATCAGATTGGAATATTTAAATGTTTTAACAGCTGAATTATTGGACACCTATACTGCAAGGATTGCATGATACGCGACTGTTGGATTTGACTATTTTAGAAAATGTAGGGTGCAAATGTAAGTTTTCACATGGAAATATGGACAAACTTAATCTTGAACTATATCAGCACAATAAAAAACTTATCTTTATGGTTCATATGGTAAGTTTATAAAAATACAAAATGAGCCTTATTTCTGTCTTTCAAGAATACAAGAGTTGTTCCTCTTAAAGAGAGAATAAAGAGGGAGAGGGGGGGGGGGGGATATTAAATCCTGATGTATGTCCATGTTAATCTACCAGAGTGGAACTCGTTTTTCTTTGTAATAATTCAAAATGAGAACTTTTTTGAGGCTGTATAACTAGAACCTAGTAAGTTCTCTGTTTAAAGGCACTTCTTTAGTTATTTGTGTTTATTTTTATGTTGCTTCATTGGTTCTATATATATAGATGTAACGCCATTGGAAATCGAAGCCAGTTTGACTTTATGGTCCCCCAAACGGATGCCATAAAATGGTGGGTTGGGAGACAAGTTCGGGTCGTAAAGAGTCTGGTTGGGCCAGGGTCAACCCGCAAACACTTTCTGTTCAATTATCTTGAATCTTATAAATACTTGGTATCGAATATGATTACAACAACTAATATGATGGTGATTATCAAGTTTTGTTTTATTAAAGCAATTTAAATACACTTTAGAACACTTTTCCTTTTTTTCTTTAGTTAAAATTTTTAATTATGCCCATTGGATTCGTTGAAGATAAATTGTTACCTCGATTGACCCATTTACCAGTAAATGGGTCTAAATTGACACCTACCTACTCGAAATCAACGATATGTCATCCATTCTTTATTTATGGAAGCCTTTGGCAGGTTATATCTAAATTAGTTTTTTTCTATTAATGGGTCTAAATTGCCACCTCTACTGCTCACTGCCACACAATATCACTGATATTTGTCACAACCTATTTGAGGAACCTTTTGTCTTTTGATTACTAAATTAATTTATTTCATTTTGTGAAAGGCGTTCCTGGGGTTTATGAATGGGAAGGTTCCACAGACGATATTAACTGATCAGACATTATGTGTAAGAGAAGCTATAGCAATGGAAATGCCTTCTGCTAAACATGCTTATTGCATCTGGTTGATTATTGCAAAATTCCCATCTTGGTTTAATGCTGTTTTGGGAGACCGATATAATGAGTGGAAAAGTGAGTTTTATCGACTTTATAATATGGAAACAATTGAAGATTTTGAGATGGGTTGGAGAGATATGGTTAATTTGTTTGGGCTCCACACCAACCGCCACATAAACACCTTGTTTACCTCAAGAACTCTCTGGGCTTTGCCATATTTGAGAAGTCACTTTTTTGCTGGAATGACAACCACCGCACATTCAAAGGCTATCAATGCTTTCATCCAACGGTTCTTGAGTGCCCAATCTCGACTTGCACACTTCATTGAACAAGTATGTTATCTTTTCTTATCAGCTTGTTTTACTTGATCTTATATAATTTATGCTCTATTGATAGTTTATGGAAGAAGTGTAAAGGGTGCTTAACTTTGAGCTTTTAGAGGATATTAGAATGTGTATTTAAAGTGATTATTGCAATTTGATGTCATGATAATCAAATTAAGGTGTTTGGAATAATTTCTTCATTATTTAGGGTTTATCTTATTATTATTTTTTTTTTAATCACTTTGAAATCAGGTGGCTGTTGCTGTGGACTTCAAAGATCAGGCCGGTGAACAGCAAACAATGCAACAAAACCTCCAAAACATTTGCTTGAAAACAGGGGCGCCCATGGAATCCAATGCAGCCTCGGTCCTAACACCTTTTGCATTCTCGAAGCTACAAGAACAACTTGTGCTGGCAGCTCATTATGCATCATTTCAACTTGAAGACGGCTTCTTAGTTAGACACCATACAAAACTTGAAGGCGGTCGAAAAGTTTATTGGCTCCCACGTGAAAGCATTATCAGCTGTAGTTGCCACCACTTTGAGTTCTCTGGAATCCTCTGTAGGCATGCTCTTCGAGTACTCTCCACAGGAAATTGCTTTCAGATTCCAGATAGGTAGTGTTTGGCTTGCATTATTTAGGGTTAAATTAGTAAAATAACCAATAATTTTATTTCCGAGATCAAAATAAGCAATAATAGTATTCAAATGATTAAAATAAGTGATGATGTTATATCCATGCAATCAAATAAGTATGGTGTATATGATTATTAATCTAGGTAGAAGTGACAAAATGGGTGGGTTGGTAACCTGTCAAATCGGGTAATTCATGGTATGTGTCGAGATGGGTCGGGTTGACCTGAAATAATTGATGTCCATTTTTAGATAAGTAATTAACCTGTCAAATACTATTGCAAAATTTATTTATATCAACTTTAATCTAAATAACATGATATAGGAGATTTTGCATCAAAAATTCATTTCAACAACTTCTAACCCGTTTGACCCGTTTCCTTTTCAGCTATATTTTCTCTTAATTTTACCTGTTGATCTTTTAGAACCAAAACGGCATATTCATAATTAAATGTGCCAACATTTTATTTTGTAACTTTCCTATTTGGGTGTTACCAGGTATATGCCCCTGCGATGGCGGCGCATAAACACATCAGCGAAGCTTCTTCAGAACACTTTGAGTGATCATACAGAAAGAGTTCAATTATTGCAAGGTATGGTGTCAAATCTTGTGTCAGAATCAGTCAAATCGAAAGATCGGCTTGATATTGCTATGGAACATGTTTCGGTTTTATTATCAAGGATTAGAGACCACCCGGTTCCTTCTTCAAGGTATGCTAGAAATGATTGTTTTACATAGGTAGCATAAATCAGTCGTAATTTATGACCCGTGTGGAAATATTAAAAAGAATCAGAGGGAGGTTTATGTGCAAAAGTTCTTGTTTTTCTTTGATGATGATGAACTTTTGAGACATGCTTGTAAGATTCTCAATGGAACTGCTTTTGTGTCGAGTTCGCCTGAGTTTTGTGTTGCATTCTTGATTCAGAGATGGTCTTATTTCTGGGCAAAGACTATTGATTTGAAATCTTAAACATTTAGCATCCATCCCATAGCACAAAACTTAAATAATTATTTTGTTTAAAATGGGCATCATCAGGTATATGTTGATTGCTAACATGATCTGAACCTGACGTGGAAATAGTTAGGTTTGGGTTGGCCAGTCTAACCCTGGTTTTAAAAAAAGCGTGACTACGTGAGGTGTAGGGGTGTGGGCCAACTACTGGAGGCCCAAGGCGTACAAGACTCGCACCTGAAGCGCAAGGAAAAATCTTCATAAAAACTTATGTTTTATAACAAACTGTATTTTTTCAATCCATGTAATACATGGATTTTAAACTAGTGTCATAATAACACTGAAGGGTCTCGTCAACTCACTTAAAATAGTAGACCTAAAAATTTATGATTAATAAATTCAACCAAACAATCCATTTATGACTTGGCTAACGATTTACAACTTTATCACCACATCTTTATGATTCATCTACAACTTGAATTATAGCTTGTTTATAAATTATACTAGGTTATATACCCATGTATTACATGTGGTTGTTTAATAGAAAAATGAAAATACAGTAATGTATAATTTTTAAAAAAAATAATGTGTAAAACAAGAAATAAAATTATTTGTTTTCCCAATTAATTAATAATTATAATTCAAATTTTATATTATTTTTTTTTTGAAAAATAAAAATATTAACATAACTAAATTTTAAAAGTTAAACTTACTTAAAATAGAAAAAAATTAAAAGATTTTGGTTAGAAAAAATTATGATGAGAACATGTGGCATTCTTTGGAATCGTTTATTAGAATAAGGATAGGTTGGAAACTTTGTATATTATACAGGGTGAATAAATGCAGTGTTATATATACTTAGTAATAAAGATCTAATATTACATAATTTTTTAATACAAATTTTAGAAACGTTGTATAGTTATTTTTTTTTAAATTATAAAAAAATGAAAGAAATGTTCAAACTATAAAAGTGTTTTATGAACAAATCTATTTTTAATTAAAATATGTTTTATATAAATAGTTATAAAAAAACATTATTATTTAATAGGAGAGGCGGGAAATAAAAATTACAATTTTTTTTATAGAAACTTGTATCATTAAATATGAGAGAGATGTGAGAAAAAAATATTAAGGATGAACATAAGAATGACATGTGGCATCCAAAAACCTTTATTTATTAGTATGTATAGATATAGATTATAGCTTGTTTATAAATTATATAACTAGTCAACCATTTTAAATTGTTACCCGTTTGACTTGTGCAATAAATGTGGTAGACGAATCATATTCGGGTTACATGATTTTGATTTTAAGTGTCTAGGTTAGAGTTAATGCCTTCAACATGAATAGTATACGGATTATGTTTAGATATAACAATTTCAACCAACCAATCCCAACCCTACATTCCAACATTACCCATATGAAAACGACAGAAGTTGTTAGGCTCTGATACCAAGTTAAACACCTTTATGTGTGTGTAGTTGTTTGGCTGTATAAATGATTAGGGTTACAAGAGAGGGTTATATAATATACCATATTTACATAATCTAACTACTATATATCACTATTAACATTATGATCTAATATTAACCATGCCTCGTACAACCAGTCCACACCAGTCTCAGTTACTATATAACCAATCCATTCATACATAATTAGGTCTTAACTATCTGTCACATGGTTTATTTGCTCATAATCAGAACAAAAGACCAGGCTTGATTTGTGCTTAAGATGGTTCCAAACCAACGGTCCTAAATGCCACAACTTTCATGCAAAGAATACTAAGAAGGAACAATAGATTAACAAACTTACATCACTCCATAACATATAACCATTACTTTCACTAACAGTGCATAATCATATGTCAAAGAATGTCTGTAAACGATTGTTAGAGCGACGAACTTGAATGAAGATACATCGTGTGCCACATCACTTACAACAGGTCCTTAGAAAAGGGAAAATTACCAAAATAGACACCAAAAAATGGGCGCCGGCTAAGCCTACAATAACAAAGGCTTTAGCCGGCGAAATACAAAGTCTTAGCCTGCGTTTCGCCGGCTTAGCTTTCAATCCGCCGGCTAAATGTCTATTTTGGTAACTTTAACCCGGTCAATGTCTGTTTTGGTAATTATCCCCTTAAAAAAATATTTGTTCCTAATCATCCTTCATGCAATGCTGAAATGAACCAATATAGAAAAATATAACCTTCATGCATCCCACATGGGATGAGGGAGATATCAGATAAGAGAGACTTAAGTATAAAATGAAAGGCCCTATATTGAGAGAAGCATACCTTTCTCCGCCTTTTTGCTAAGATCAAGTGTAGTATCTGTTCTTATCAGTTTAATATCTGATATGTGGGTCTTTTATTTTTAAGGGGAAGGTCTGTTACAGTAGCTTGCTGCTGGGGTTCTTCATGCGTCGCCTTGGTCTTACACCATCACTGAGGCCTGGCGCACCCCTCCATTCTATAGTTTTAGCTTTTAACAAGAACTGGTGCATTTACTGGTTAACTTTTAATAAGAACTAGTTGGTTGTACCCCTGCTTCGTGGCGGGTGGCGGGCCCAAAAAAAAGTTATCCGTTTGGGTCGTCGACAACCATAAAAATTAACGAAACAAAAGTTATTAAAGAAAAATGAAGTTAATAGAAAATGAAACGGTTTAAAAGCGTATATTATATATAATATAAGGGTAGAAAATGAAAATATAAAAATTAAAAAGAAAAAAAAATGGATGGATTGTGTGGCTTTTTGAAACTCACAAACTACATTAGTCAAATCATAAAGTAATCAAACTAAACTATTCCCTCGCATGGGAATTAATTAGTTAACTAGTTTTTTTTCTCCCGCTACGCGGCGGAAGTTTGATAGTTATCGATTCGGCTCGTCCACAGGGATAAAACTTACATTTTAAAACACACTCGCTATAACGTAAAATACAAAAAAATTACTCGAATCGCTGAAAAAAAATAAACAAACCCTTGCATCCTGTTAAAAAAAGGTTAACGAACGAAATTTATTACAGAAAAATGAAACTATTACTAATACCTAGTGAACTTTTGTTGCAATTTTATAGAAAACCTTTACTCTATTGAAGTTTTGTTGCAAATCTGTAAAAAGAAAAAAACTTTGAGTAAAAAGGAATTTGGGTCAAATCTGTAAATAAACAAGCTTTTGTGCAAAAAAAAAAAATACGGATGTAAACTCTCCTATTCCCCCCATGGAGAATTATGTGTTAATAATTATAACGAGTTCTTTTACATGGAGAATTATGTGTTAATAATTATAACGATTAATAATTATAACGAGTTCTTTTACATGGAGAATTATGTGTTAATAATTATAACGAGTTCTTTTACCCGCACGTTGTGGCGGGGGCGTAATCTTCGTTTCATTTGTGGTGGTGAACATTAACGTGGTTAAATACATAAATATTTAAAATATTTGAAACTTTATAGAAGAAACGAAATAGTAGCAAACTCGTACGTTATACCGAGACCGTTAGTTATACTCGTAACTATAAATGTTGAAACATTAGAAAATTAATATAAGAAACAAAGCCGTTGCAAGCCCATACGTTATGATGAGACTGTTGATTATGCTCGTAACTTCATATAAAAAATGAAACCAGTAAAAAACTTGAAATAAAAGGCAAAAAAAAAAAGACAACAACAAATTAGTTAAAAAATTAATGAACAAAAGTTACAAAAGAAAAACATATTATATATACCATAGAGAGTAAACTCTAAACGTTAAAAACTTGAGAGGGTTAAACCGACTAAAAAGTTTAGGGGTTAGTTTTTATAATATACAAAGTTAAGGGGGTTATTTGAAAAATATACAAAGGCTAAAAAGTAAAAAGGGCCTAATTTGATAAACACTAAAAGTTAAGGGGTTGTTTTGATCGGTGGAATTTTCCACTGACACTTGTGAATAAGAGTATTGCTAACTAGTCAACCATTTTAAATTGTTACCCGTTTGACTAGTTTAATAAATGTGTTATACGAATCATATTCGGGTTACATGATTTTGATTTTAAGTATATTTAGGTTAGAGTTAATGCCTTTAACATGAATAATATACAGATTATGTTTATATCAATTTCAACCGGCCAATCCCAAAACCACATTCCAACACTATTACCCATATGAAAACACACTGAAAAAATCTTGGCCCAAATTCAAAAACTATTTATTTGAGTTAAAATACACGTAAATATACCATAAAAGGATATTTGTAACAGATCCATGATCAAATGTAAACTGATATAACATACACTACTATATTTCATTGCCCCTTGATTCTTTAAATAATAAAACAATAAATACATGAAATTGTGATGCATCTTACCAACACGTTAACAAGTTGTCTTCAAGAAACGAACAACAACTACTGTAATATTATCTGCACTACCTCTCTGAGAAGCTTCCTGCATCAATGTCTTTGCAGCATCTTCCGGGCTCTGGATCGCTTTCACCATTGCAACAGCTTCTTCATTGCTCACAACATCCCAAAGCCCATCACTTGCAAGAATCATAAACTCTAAAGACCCATCAATTTCCTCTTCTCGAATCTCAGGATCCGCAACAACAAATTGTTTCAACAACTTATCACCAAAAGCACGCGAAACAGCAAGAACACCACCAACTCTCCAAGTCCCTGCCCACATCACAAACCCACCAGCATCTTCAATCCGTTGTCGTTCATCAGACTGATCTGGCTTGTGATCTCTAGAAACAGCAATCGCTTTGCCATTTCTGCAAATCACAGCTCTGGAGTCACCAACGTTTGCAACTAGCAACTTGAGAGGGTTAAACCGACTAAAAAGTTTAGGGGTTAGTTTTTATAATATACAAAGTTAAGGGGGTTATTTGAAAAATATACAAAGGCTAAAAAGTAAAAAGGGCCTAATTTGATAAACACTAAAAGTTAAGGAGTTGTTTTGATCGGTGGAATTTTCCACTGACACTTGTGAATAAGAGTATTGCTAACTAGTCAACCATTTTAAATTGTTACCCGTTTGACTAGTTTAATAAATGTGTTATACGAATCATATTCGGGTTACATGATTTTGATTTTAAGTATATTTAGGTTAGAGTTAATGCCTTTAACATGAATAATATACAGATTATGTTTATATCAATTTCAACCGGCCAATCCCAAAACGACATTCCAACACTATTACCCATATGAAAACACACTGAAAAAATCTTGGCCCAAATTCAAAAACTATTTATTTGAGTTAAAATACACGTAAATATACCATAAAAGGATATTTGTAACAGATCCATGATCAAATGTAAACTGATATAACATACACTACTATATTACATTGCCCCTTGATTCTTTAAATAATAAAACAATAAATACATGAAATTGTGATGCATCTTACCAACACGTTAACAAGTTGTCTTCAAGAAACGAACAACAACTACTGTAATATTATCTGCACTACCTCTCTGAGAAGCTTCCTGCATCAATGTCTTTGCAGCATCTTCCGGGCTCTGGATCGCTTTCACCATTGCAACAGCTTCTTCATTGCTCACAACATCCCAAAGCCCATCACTTGCAAGAATCATAAACTCTAAAGACCCATCAATTTCCTCTTCTCGAATCTCAGGATCCGCAACAACAAATTGTTTCAACAACTTATCACCAAAAGCACGCGAAACAGCAAGAACACCACCAACTCTCCAAGTCCCTGCCCACATCACAAACCCACCAGCATCTTCAATCCGTTGTCGTTCATCAGACTGATCTGGCTTGTGATCTCTAGAAACAGCAATCGCTTTGCCATTTCTGCAAATCACAGCTCTGGAGTCACCAACGTTTGCAACTAGCAACCGGTTACCAACAAGGATGGCGGTGGAAGCTGTTGATCCTGCATCTTTAATCTGATTCTTTTCTGATTTTATGAACTCTGAGTCTGTGTAACTGTATGATTCCGCTATGGCTGATTTGGTATCGGATATGAACTTCGGGTGTTTGATAAGATTACTAAAAAGATTGTGTTTAACGTATTCTGCAGCGCGAGCACCTCCATGACCATCAAACACTCCAAAAAGACCAACCAATTGTCCATCCACACCATCGATTCTCGTCTCGTAAAAATCCTCCATTGAGGATCTTCTCCCAGCAGAGCTAGCATAACCATAGCTAAATCTTGAATCTTTACTGAGACCGCCTCCTGTAACGGGAGAAACACCAGGTTGGTTCGGGTTGACCCATGATATAACCGAATCAAGATACCCCATAATTACTGCTTAAATTGAGTTTGGATCAATTTTCCTGCAAAACAAACAATACAAAATAAGCTTCAAGTGAGATTGAATTTAAAATTTTAACTTTTAAGATGATTTCACAGCATTTAAGCTTCAATTTAAGTCAAATTAATTGATGAACTCAAAGAGAGGGAAGAACTAAACCTAAATTTTGACATTTGAGGACAATTGACCCAAATTTCAACCTCAAAATTGATCAAATCCCTAAAATTATGGGGAATGAAACTAATATAGAATCCAACTGTCGATAATCCGCAACAAATTTCATATCAGAAGAGCATTAAATTTAACATCGATGATCAAAGCATATGAAATATTAAGAATCCTTTATTATTCATGGTTTTTTACATGAAATTAGGGTTAGACAACGAGAAACTTTGAATCGATTAAGAACGAACGGATCAAAGATTACGATGCGAAATTAAGAAATTACCTTTTGAAACACCGCAAATGCAATTGGATCAATCTAGCGAGCGTAAGTCTGTATGAATTCAACGGAAATGAATGAGATTTAAGCTGAAATTCATTGATATGAAATAGAAAAGGTATATATACACAAACATTTATGATTCCTTACTCGTTTTCAGATACTAGTGGTGGCTTTTGCGCCTGAGATTCGACGAGAAGATAATCAATCAATGAAAGTTCAAATGAAGTTCCAAGAAATTTCTGAAATGCTAGGTCAATATTTATACTGCTAAAAACGTATATAATATTATAATATTTATTATATAATTATATTTACTCGGCTAAAATTTAATATCAAATGTATACTTAATAAAAAAATTTAACTTTATATTTATGATTGAGATATTTGTCATAATTTAAATCTTAAATCATAAACTCAAAGTCATAAAATTATAACTCTAACAATGTAAGACTAAACATAGTCGGTTCACGTTAAGAGACGTTAACAATCTGAGTCATTATTAATGGGCTGTTTGGTAGCCTCTTAATGATTTTATTAAGAGGTTTACCTCTGAATCGGTTAAATGTAAGGGTGTTTGTTTCACTAAAAGTCTACCTCTTATTGCTTCATTTTATCTTTTAATGATTCAGCTTTTGAACCAAAGTTGAACCATTCAACACCTTTAATGATTCAGATTTTGGCAAAGAACCCCTAAGTTTGAGGTGTTAAGGGGGGTGGGAGTGGTACCCTCTCACTTCAAAGTACACTCTCAAATCCACCAATCACAAGATGGCATCTCATTTTGAAAAACTACCCTCTTAGGTGGGAGTGGTACCCTCTGATAAGTGACCAAAGTTTCATGCATTAAAGGGTGCAATATGTTTTATTTATGCAAATTAATATGGGGAATACAAAAGTTTTGTATAGCTATGCATGTGCAGGTGTTGAAAGCTTAAAGTATGATTTTGGAAGATATTAGGTGAGAGATGTAAGAGTCGGAAGAGACACGGAGAAAACGGGGCAGAAACTCAGGACCTGGCGTAAGCCTACTCCACCTGGCGTAAGCCTACTCCACCAGCGTAATCCTACTCCACCTGGCGTAAGCCTACTCCATCAGCGTAAGCCTACTCCACCTGGCGTAAGCCTACTCCACAGCGTAAGCCTACTCCACAGCGTAAGCTTACTCTGCCCAGCGTAGGCCTACGCCGAACCAGTTCATTCACAGCAAACTTCAGTGTTGCGGAGTAAGCTTACGCCACCCCAGCGTAAGCTTACGCTGGTTACGTTTCAGACGCGGATTTTTAGTGAAACAGCCGTTTTTCAGTGTTTAAACAAGGTTTTCTTCCCCAAATTCAAAATTCTCTTTTGGGGACATCAGTTCTTGGGTGATTTTGGGAGTCTTGGAGGCTAAGGAACACGATTCTAACATTCACTTGAAGATTGAACATGATCTCCATCACCATGAGCGGCTAATTCACTTGTGGCTTCCTCCACGCGGACGGTTCATATAGGTTTCATGTTTTGATTCAATTTATTTATGTTTTTGGATCTATTTAGTTTCTGACAATAACTGAGTAGATTGATGTATTAGTTATTTTAAACAGTTTATTTGAGTGCTTTGAGTTTGCTTGCTTTACGATCTTGTTCGGTTGATGACAAAACCTAGTAGCAGGGTTGGGTGACTAAAGGGGGCAATTTGGCATTCATAAATTGGGTGATTAAATTATACTGGTTTGTGACGGAACTGGTTGTATAGGTTGCTGACAACAGCATGTCTTCAATTACTATTTTAACTGATTTTCCAACACTATGTCTATGTGTTGTCCAATTAAATAACTGAGTTTTGCATAAACCTAGAATCTGAAGTTTGGAGGAGGTTGCATTTTTATTTGATCTGTGTTTTCACTCTAATTATCAAACTAAGCAATTTCACTAACCACTGATTCCTCGTGGATACGATACTCTTCTTACCTCTGAATCGGTTAAATGTAAGGGTGTTTGTTTCACTAAAAGTCTACCTCTTATTGCTTCATTTTACCTTTTAATGATTCAGCTTTTGAACCAAAGTTGAACCATTCAACACTTTTAATGATTCAGATTTTGGCAAAGAACCCCTAAGTTTGAGGTGTTAAGGGGGGGTGGGAGTGGTACCCTCTCACTTCAAAGTACACTCTCAAATCCACCAATCACAAGATGGCATCTCATTTTGAAAAACTACCCTCTTAGGTGGGAGTGGTACCCTCCAACCCTCTTATTAAAAAAAAAACAAATAAAAGTAATAAACTAAAACTTTAATTAATTAATTAAAAATACATAATAAATTAAAAGACAATGAATAAAAATACATAACAACAAATAAAAATTCATCTACTCTTCGTCCAAATCTTGGGTGTTTCTCGCAATATGTTCCACGAGATCAAATCTAAGACTAATATGTGTAGCTACATCGTGCAACTCCGAAAGAACGTTATCGTCAATAAATGGTTCGACTGGAGGATCCTATATGTAGACAGATGATATTGCGTTCCCGTCATCCTTTAAGATCATATTGTGCAATATCATGCACGTATACACATCGATCCTAATCTTCGGCAATTTTAAATGCCGGTTTGGTCGACGAAGTATACCTCATTTCCCTTTTAACACATCGAAAGCTCTCTCAACATCTTTTCTTGCCGACTATTGCACCTTCTTGAATGCCTTTTCTTTAGGGATTGTTGGATATGGAAACGATTTAACAAACGTAGACCAAGTATGGTATATCTCATCCGTAAGATAGTATTCACGTTTGTATAGTCGTCCATTAACTACAAATGGACACTTAGGTGCGGTTCCAAGCTTCTTGTTGGTAAAAAGTGGCGATTGTTGGAGAACATTTATGTCGTTGTTAGAGCCGGGTGAACCACAAAACGCATGCCAATACCATAAATCATTTGAAGCCACCGCTTCTAACATGATCGTCGGGTATTGGTGATCGCCTCTCATATATTGTCCACGCAAACTTGTCGGACAATTTCTCCAAACAAAATGTGTACAATCGATGCTACCGACCATACCCGGAATACCATGTTTTACTTCATGCGCATTGTACAAAAGTGTCATGTCGTGGCTTGTCGGTCTGCGTAAGAACTCTTTTCCGTATATTTGAATTATGGCATTACAAAAATACTCTAGACATTCACTTGAGGTTCTCCTAGCCATACTTAAATAGTCGTCGAATTCGTCGGGAGGATTACCGGTTCCGAGTTGTTTATTTGCCGATGTGCATTTTTGTAGCGTCGTGAAACTCTTCTTGTTCCTAGCGTCTTCACCCTCTTGAAAATATTCAAACCTAGCCTCTACGTCGCCAACTATTTTTAAAAATAACCTCTTCGACATCCGAAATCTATCTCGAAATGTCGCTTCCCCGTGTGTTGGGTTTTCGTCGAAATAATCTCTTTTTAGAAGCTTTAGAGCATGTTCACGATCACGGTGTACATACGTCCTTGATGATGTAGCTGTGTCTTCCTCTTCGGCTTGGGCGACCATATCACATACGAATTGCATACTATCACCGCCGAACACGAAGTCGAGCGATTCGTCCGATGATTCGGGTGGGTAGTATAACGTACGATTCATATTTTGGTTGAGTGGATACAAAAGTAATGGTATATTTATAAAGAATGTATTTAGAAAGAGCATATTTTAGTTGAGTGAGTAGTATAAAATGATTGGGTATGTATTTATATGAGTAATTGTTTTTTAAACGGCTATGTAGCCGTTCAACGGCTATATTCGATTAAAGTTGAACATGTACTTTGCATTGTTTGAGCGGGTATATAAACCCGCTGAAAGTAACCCGTTGAAGCCGCTAGGGATGCGACGGTGTTCCACCCAACCACTACCCGTTTAGTACCCGTCTTCCACTCGCACCCCCTAAGAACATTAAACACCGCGTTGAAGGGGACACAGTTGTCTTTTTATCAATTCAAGATGTATACTAGAATTATTGTTGGGTTCATCAAATAAAAGTCTTTAGTGTGTTGTCCAACTATTATTGGATGACCATTTGTGTTGTGCGGGCCTAAACTAATATTGTTATACTAAATTCAAGTTATCACGACCGCACAAAAATATACATCTATCTTCTAAGTTCTATCTATATCTTCGGTCTGTCTAATTGAATGATTAAATATCTATCTATTTATACAAACAAACAATAAAACGATAAACAAAATTGAAAGAATTTAACACGTGTCATTCAATTAACATACACTCGTGTCTTTGTTTTTAATTATTTTTTTAAACGACAACATCTGGATTATATAGATAGAATAAGCAACACCTATATAATTAAATATCTTTAATTATCTTCGGTCTGTCTAATTGAATGATTAAATATCTATCTATTTATACAAACAAACAATAAAACGTTCGATACACCATTAATATCCATCTAGACCCATTTAGTTCTGCTCATGGTTACATTCATGAGGATGGCTGATTGGAATAAAATGCAATGTTTTCATAATCGAATCGGCTGTTTTAGAGGTCCATTGGTTGGATCAGATTTAAAAACCAAAAAACTTTTATATTATGTAAATAATATAAAAACTAAAACTATTTATATAGATACAAAATATAAAATATTTTTTATTTTATGTAAATTTACAATTTTAATAACATATAAAAGTTTAAGTAAATAAAATATGCAACTTGAAATACTAAATTAATTAGAAAATGAAATTTTAAATGAAAAATACAAAAAGAAAAAGTTTGAAATCCGGTCCGATTCACCGGTCCGACCGGTAACCGGTTGATTAAAATAAAAGCGGTTCAACTACACACAACCAAACAGGTTCCCGATTCGAACAGTCAGTCCGGTCCGTTCTAAAACACTAATAAAATGTCAAATACATTTTGTTTTTAAGTAATATAGATAGATTTAACGCGTTAGGTCCTCAAAGAATAACATCAAGATTCTTGTGGAAAGCAAAGCTTGAGGTTTCATTGGTATGTAAAGAGACTTCTTGATAAATTAATTCACAAGAATATATAGATTCTTTGAAGTGCTCATGTCACTTTAAAGGTTCTTAACTCTTATGACCGACTTTATATTATAAGGTTGTAGTACAAGTCCTAATGAACAAGGCATAGGTGGGCCATTGGAGGGTTACCATACAAAAAAGAGAGAGATGTTTATCTTACTTATGGATAGACTAATAATGTAATTAGTGGCGCACCCAGAATTTTTTTCGTGGGGGTCGGAAATTTTAGCGATCGGTTGTCTATCATTAAACATTAATTTTTTTCAGTCTGGTTCAAGACGGATCATGTCAGGTCACTTAGTACACATTATCACTAATTACAATTAGCAAATAGTTTAAAATTAGATTTATTATCAGGTTAAATTGTTTAAAATTTTTAATGGGTAATAGGTTAACTAAATATGGGCTTAATTGTCTAAATAGGTAATGGGTTAATTATGTGAGTTTAAATGTTTAATTGACTAAGTTTTTTAGTCCAGTTTATTCCAAATTTTCAATTAAGTTATTAGTTTAAATGGAGGTCGGTGTTAAAAATTAAATTTTCTTGGGGTTAGTGTTAAAAAATATTTCTTTTGGGGGGTCGGTAAAAAATTTATGGGGGTCGATGTCAAAATTCCACGGGGTCGGTCAAGATTATATCGTATGTATAACAAATAGAAAAAAAGTTTCATCGGGGTCGGCCGACCCGCCTAGCAAAGGCTAGTTACGCCTCTGAATGCAATACTCATTTATGAGATGAGATTTCATAAATGAAAAAGGTTGGAATGGTCCCCTTGTTGAAGCATAACTCAATGGTCTTGACAAACCCTTGGACCCCTTCATGATTTCTAAAGCATAGAGTTATCCTAAAAACATCCAACTCATCAAGGAAACATGTTAGGAGTCGAAGGTCGTAGCCTCGGGACCGCCTCCGACGGTCAAGACGGTCAAGTTAGTATGTGTATAATCACATATATATTATATATAAGCATGTATGATATGATTAAATTTTATAAATATATAAAGAGAATAATAGAGAGAGGGAGCACAAATAGAAAAAAGAACATTTGAAAAGAGGTTATTTAAGAAAAGTTTTATGAGATGGGCTAATTAGAGCCCACTTGAAGTTGTATACTTCTATTACAAACTAGATTAGAATATCGTGTACTACACAGATTAAATAAATATAATATTAAATACCTAGTAATAAAAAGTTTATGTTAAAAAACCTATGTAATGCACGGGTTGAATAAACCCGTGTAATTGATGATAAACACAATTTTAAATTAAAAAATATGTATATAAAAATTAAAACAAATAATTAATTTAGTTGTCTAAAATAGTGGATTTGATTATTAACAGGAGAGAGATGCGTGAAAATTAGAATGAGAAGGCCTAGAATTTTGACAAGTGTCCACCTAATTTACTTGTTTATTAAGTAGTACTAGGTTAGAATCCCGTGTATTACATGAGTTAAATAAATGTAATGTTAAGTACCTAGTAATAAAAAGTTTATGTTTTTAAAACCCGTGTAATACACGGGTTGAATTAACTCGTGTATTACATATGTTGAGTAAAATATAATATAATCTTTTAACACATACACTCGTCAAAATCAAACAATATGAATATATAAATATATGATTAAAAGTTTTTTTATTTGAATCCTAGCTAGCTATAAAATAGTTTTCTGTTTGTAGAGTTCATAAAAATATGATTGAACAAACTAATTGAGGATAAATACAATTTTAAATTAAAGATGTGTAGACAAAAATTGAAACAAATAAGACAAAATTATAGAAATCAACCTTTAAGTTTGTATCAAGTTTCACCCACAGACCTTAATCTTTATTAATTATACTAGACACCCTTTATATACAAACATTGTAACAAATCTACCCCTTTCCTGTTAAATCATGTCACATGCATACCATGTGAGGGTAAAAATGTAATTTTTCCTCCCTAATATTTCACCTGACTTAAAACCCTTCCCCTTTATTCGTCTTTCTCAATTCAGATTCAAATCACGGATGAATTTAGGGTTCTCATCGCTCTTCATCCCTCTTTCATCTGATAATCGATATCAGATTCAAACGAAAGTTATTTCGGAGATGGTTTTCAGTTGGTGTGGTAAACAAGCTATAATCAGGACCTCATGGACCTCACGCAATCCAGGTCGACGCTTTTATTCTTGTCCCCCAGAGGTATGGTGTCCTCCTTCATAATTACCCCATATTACTCATATTCCCTAATTTTATTTTTTCAATTTGAAATTAGGACTCAAAATGAAAATTCGTTGGATGGTATGACCCTAAAATGTGTCGAAGGTCTTTGGAGATTATACCCGGTCTACTAAGATCAAAGAATCATCTTGAAGCTTTAAGGGATCAACATGAAGTTAAACTGAGTGAAGAAAAAGCAAGTCGAATGAGGAAATATTTGATTTGTAGTTGGATAGGTTTTTTTATTGTTCTTATTAATTTTAAGTCTATCTAATTAATATTCAGAAGTAGAATTGTGGTATGTATTTTGATCAGTTTGAAATGGTAAAAAAATGATCACTTATGATGTATGAACCATTTTGATCATTTATGATGTATGAACCATTTTGATCATTTATGATGTATGAACCATTATGATGTTTCATTATTGATCATTTGCAGTTCCTAAATTGCAGTTTCATTAATGTAATGACCATTTGTATGTAGTTTCATATTAACATATTACTGCAATTCCAAATTACATATTGCACTTTCAAATTACACATTGCAATAATGTATGAAATGGTAAAAAAAATGTTATTTTTGACCAAATGCTGCAATTACATTTTGACCATATTACTGCAATTCCAAATTACATATTGCACTTCCAAATTACACACTGCAATCCCAAACAACAATAAAACATAACCATAAACATTTGCATTTCCAAATTACAATTACATAACCAAACTAACAGTAACAAAATGCAGTCCCAAACAAAAGTAACAAAAGACACATAATCATCCCAAAGTTATCCACATCCAAATTACATAAGACACATCCAAAATACCAAAAGAGAGTAAACCACCCAACTTACACTTGTCCTCTCCCATTGCAATTTCTACTATTATGGACTTTCTTCTTACACTTGCTACAAGTGACACTTGTATTTTTCTTGGGTCTGATTCAACCTCAACTTTCATTGTGGTTCCTGGGTTTGTCCTTATGATTTCATCAATATAATCCCTAAGTAACCCATATTGAGAACTATAATCACCATGGAGTTGTGTCATAGCTTTGTTTTTTGCCCTATAAGCTTTCATTTTTGAAATAGTTACCTCTAATTTTCTTTGGAACTGGTCCTGAACTGCCTTTGCAGGAATGCCTGGATTTTCTTCAACAGTATCCATGAGCCGGTGAGATAAAAAACTTGAAGTACAGGCTACAATGTTATGGCTTTGAATGCATTTGTGTTCTTCAATAAATGTTTTGACCATCCAAGAATTTGAAGCCTTATCAATAGACACCAACAAAACCCAAGGACACAAATACAGAGATGAGTTTGTCTTTTTTCCCCTACCACCCATATTTTTCTGCTTTGGTCCTTCAACTATGGCATTAGTTACAATTTCAGTCCTTTTTTGACTTTCATGAAGTCCACCATCTTCATTAATGTCAAATTTTGGTAGTTCACCAGCACATACAACCCTAATCCTATCAGCCTCATCCTTTCTTAGGTACTTCAATTTTCTTTTTTCTAATACTACCAATATTTTCATCAGATTCACATCCACTATCAAAGTTTTCATTGTCCAATACTTCATCATTAATATCTTCATTATTCACAAGATCAGTTTCTACATCATCTTGATCAACATATAGCTTAAAATCTCTCATATCAACTTCCACATCATCTATATCATTTTCATTATCTACAACAAAATCACTGTCATCATCATCATTGCTTTGTTCTTGAACATCATCAACATCCTCTTCATTTTTATCAATCCCTACATTCTCACACTCAACTTCAACATCATTGCTTTGTTCCTGAATTTCATCAACCTCTTCATTTTTGTCAATCTATGCATCCTCACATTCAACTTCAACATTAAAGAAAGGATTAAAATCATTGATAAGATCTTCATCAATAGTAACAGTATGCACTTCATGTTGTTTTGTGCAACTTGGTTCACCCTCTTCACCTGACTTCACTTTTGTGATTCCATGTTCCACATATATATCAATAACCTTTTGATCAGACACAATTTTGCACAATTTTAATACATCTTCATCATTACATAATGCTTGAGTGCCAAAGTCTAAATCACTTCCAGGAACTAAAAAATGATAATAAGTATGTTGTTCTTCTTCATAACCTAACTCTACCCTCACCTGATCTAGAGCACTTGTAGAGAAATTGAAAACATCAACCAAATCAACAAAATTTACTTGCCCATTCTCATACCTATGACCTAGAAATCTGTAAAAGAACTTCCATGATACATATTGATAGAGAAAAGAGTGGTATACATGGCTACATTTTCAAAATCAAACAAACAAGAGCACTCAATGAAATGCCCTAATATTAAAATTCAATAATCAATCAATCGAGTAGAATTAGTACCATAAAGTTGGTTAATATCATAATCATCAGTTGGTTTCCGAATATGATAGTTTGCCATGCTTGAATCGATTCAAGGAGAGAAGCTAATACAAAATGTTGGGTTTCTGAGAAGAACGGTCAGACCAGAGAAATGAAGGGGAAGGGTTTTAAGTCAGGTGAAATATTGGGGAGGGAAAATTACATTTTTACCTTCACATGGTATGCATGTGATAGGGGTGAGCGAATAACCGAACCATAACCGAATTAACCAAACCGATTTAACCGAACCGATCAATTAACCGATGGATCGGTTAAGCCATAAGTGATTAACCGAAATTTATGGGTCGGTTTTGGTTATGGTGTGTGCCATAACCGGATTAACCGAACCGAACCGAATGTAATCCATTTGCAATAAATTTAAATTACCACTCATGTTTTTGCTATAATTCTGATTAGCCTCCCACATGTTTTAGTGCAGAAACTTTCTTAGAGTTGATACACTTTGTGTGTGAACCGAAAACACGTCATAAATTGTATATGAATCAACATGCAATGGTAAGAGGTATCTAACGAACCATGAGGTTCCAACTAAGCTGAAATATTGATATGGATGCAACTAACGAGTGAAGAAATAACAAGTTCATAAGGATCTGGATCATAAATCAATAATTCAAAGAAACATATGTAGAGTAAATAGCCAAATGAAGTTAATAATAAAAAGGGAAATGAGTGAAAGAAACAAAAAATCAGTCCCATGTCGCTTATTACAACAAAATTAACCTCTTTAGGATGACTTAATTTTTTTTGCTGTAGCGGTTAATTAACCGAATTAACCGATAACCGATCCATAACCGACGGTTAACCGAACCGACCATAACCGAAGTTTTGGTTTGGTTTCGGTTTCGGTTTTGGAAATGGCCATAACCGAAGTTTCGGTTTCGGTTTTGGAAATGCCCATAACTGAACCAAACCGACCCATGCACAGCCCTAGCATGTGATATGATTTAACAAAATTTTTAACGGAAGTTAGAGGAAAGGGGTAGATTTGTTACAATGTTTGTATATAAAGGGTGTCGGTGTAATTAATAAAGATTAAGGTCTGTGAAAACTTGATACAAACCTAAAGGTAGATTTCTGTAATTTTGTCAACAAATAATTAATTTTGTTGCCCAAAATAATAGAGTTGATTTTTAATAGGAGAGAGAGAGACGGGAAATTAGAATGGGGAGGCCTAGAATTGTGACAAATGTCCTCATATTTTACTTGTCTATTATGTAGTATAGATAGATTACTTGACACTCAAATCTCAATAATTTATTTTTTTCTTTATTTTATTCGTAATTAAGCCGAATCATTCATTCTTTACTAATCCAAATTGCAATGTGTGAAGTAAAAGTACTTAACACGTGACATCATGTAACACCCTAAATTTAATACAACCAATACTCTACATACAACGACGTGGAAGCTAAACTTTTACAAAATTTTGACATGACAATAGCAGGAAATTCACGTTTCCCTTATAAAAGACATGTTTTTCAACCACCGTGAAATAACCAACATAAAATGAATATGTTTATACCAACAAAATAAACCAACTAAACATATGTAATACATAATACAAAAATTTTTGTTAAACATTTAACTTCAAATTTCACAAAACTTTTCTTCAACACCAAAAGATATGTATGTAATGTGTTCATGCCAAATCCCGAGAGCACTTGATCTTCTACTTCCAAGTTCGAATCCAACTTCTACCCAAGGCAACATAATGCACAAATTAGTATTGAGCGCATATAAAAGATCTACAATAAATAGGCATAACAAAAAATTAAACTAAATCCTCAAACCACCACAAGTTTTGTATCATCAACGTCGACGTCAACGTACTAACAGTAGCCCATCGGCGTAGCCTACACCCCCTATCACATAAATAATATTAACTTTATGTTAAGGATGATTATCTGACATGATATATTGTTAGGAGCTAATTTTGTTTTTCTAAACCTAACTAATTAAGTTGGTTCATTATACATGAAGCAATTTCATCACTCTGAAGTATGCTTGACCAATCTGTAATGGTTGAAAGTTTTAAACTACTTTTAGTATTCTATTAAACTGAAAAAAGAAGAAGTTAAAGTCGCTCCATGATTAAAGGATTCTAAATTCTAAACTTTTCTTTCGACTAGTAATGGATTATGAATTCCTATGATTAAATGATTTGACTGGAATTAATCTAAATTTTAATTTCTTATCTTTTCCAACCAAACACCCAAAAGTTTAAGTAATTATTCTTAAAAAGAAATATTGCTATTTTGTTAAATGCTTATATTGCATATGCTAGCTTAGAACCCGTGTCTAAACACGGGGTGAAAAATATCAATACATAAATAAGAATATTATGTATTTATATTTTACAGGTGTAAAAATGTATTACATATAATAATGATAGAAAATAAAATTTAAAATATATAAAAATTAATATATAATTAGGTTTTAGCTCATTTCTATTGAAAAAAAGGACGATTACAATAAAGTGGCAGGTAAACGGGCAACAAGTTGCGCTGCAACCCCCTTTTGAATAGCAAAACCGATCCTACTAAAAACAAAGCTTTGGGTCTTAGGGGCGTAAATTTTACTATGCACGACTCGTTGAACCTTGTTAAGGAATTTCACAGCCTCCGGTGCTAGGAACCCAAAAGTATCAAAAGCAAAAGAGATAAACACGTGTTGGTTCTCTAAACAAGCTTTCTCGTGTTTAGCAACTTTGCCTGATTCCGCCTTTAAAGCAGCATGGCCCGCCACAACCCCATTGTCCCTGAGACCCACAAGAGGGGACACTCCTGTAAGGTCCACACAAGCGTGTTTCCCCCTGCCCATCAAAAAACAAGAATATCAGCCGGTCGTAGAGTAGACATCCCTTCAAGCGGATCTGTCAGAAAGTTTACGGGGCCCTCTTTTTTAGCAGAAATTCCTACCCGTTTGAGAACATCACAAAGAACATCCCTAACCAAATCATGCATGTATTTAAACCCGGGTGACTCTTTGCAATGGACCGCATGCTCGCCAAAAGAATCCAAACAAGCCTTATGGCAAACAAGGCAGGGCTCATCAGTCGAAAACAAGGGGATCATTAGTCGATACTTGAGGATAGCCCGGTACTCCACAGCCGACATATGCTGGCCCAGTCCTTCAATGAGGATAACTGTTAGAAAATCTTGAGCCCGAGGAGCCCGGAGACATTCAAACACCGCTTTTTGGCGAGGTGATAAATCAAACTTTACCCCCAAATTCTGGACGATTCTGCTAAATAAGGCATTCGCCAAAGCATGTTTGGCTTTAGGGGGGCGGTGTCCTTATTAAAGAAACCGCTAAGAACGAAATCAGGAAGAGACATGCGCAAGCGATCCATTACACACCCATAATCAGAGTCTAACTCATCAATATCACAACCCCGAAGAATGTGGTCCTGTAAACTCCAAGATTGTGTCCTCGAGGCCACAAATGCATAAGCATATACATCATGAGCCGCACATAAACCCAAACCCCCAAAACGGGTTGGAAGTGATGCCAACCTCCATTGAAAATCCCCCAAAAAAGCATCACCACAGACCACGATATCCTCGATCGCACCCCGGAGGCACTTGTCAAAAATTGAAACAACTTCCCCCATATACATAGGCTGGCATGTTCTAAGGCCGAATAATAGCTTTGAAACTTCCATACACGAGCGGAGCAAAAGGAGCTCGCATTGAGGGTCTCGCAAACGTGGGAGACAGCTCATCAGTTCCACCGCACAAGAAGCCCTTTTCACAGCCAAATTATTGATGAACCCTGCATCTCTGCTAACGGCGCCCCCAAGGAGTTTCACACCCAGCACTAGCCTTCCAATCTCACAAGGGAACAATCCATCTTGTACCTTCACCCCATTGCACGACGTCAAAAAAACTTCCGTTTTCTTGACGTTAAGTTCAAGGCCCAAACAAGACCCTCCGACCTGATAATAGCTAGGGGTTTAGCCACCTCTTTAGCGTCTCCGATAATCGTACCATCATCTAGATACCAAGCATGGAAGAGAAGCTTGCATTAATCCCTGATCTGATGAACCAGCGGATGCAAAACTAAGGCAAAAAGGAGAGGCCCCAAAGGGTCCCCCTGTTGAACCCCAGCGGTGGACCAAATATGGTCATCACCCACGTATAACCTAGCCGGCTGCCCATATAAAAAATCCACCCATAACGAAATGGACGGGAATCGGGTCCGAACCTCTTGCAGGAGGGCAGTCCTATCCACTACGTTGAAAGCATTGGAAAAATCGACGGTAAACATAGCCAACGATCCATCCGAGTGAAACTCATTTAAGAACATGTTCGCGCTATGGAGCACAGCCTCTGCCCCATTGGAAACTCCACCCCAAATTGAAAGTCACACAAATATTTAGCCATCTCCTTCCCAACACCCCTCATGGCCACCTTAAAGACCAATCTCCTCTAGATCGCACCTATGGCAATAGGTCTAATCCCGTTGTCCGGTTTGAACAGCGGTGTGAGAGGGGCCGAGGCAACAAACTCCGCCAATCCCCTAGGGCATCTCCCCCCGAAACATAAATTAATCACCACAGAAATAATCCTGAGCAATTCAACGGCGATCGTAGACCCCTCTCCACAAAGAGCATCTAAAATATGTTGGGCTCTCAATCCGTCCCTCCCACAAGAGGTCCCTTGGGGGAAAGCTTTAATGCATTCAAGCACGACATCATCATCCACAACAAGAGGAGGCTCAGAAAGTAAGGAAACATGCATAACCGGAGGGGGCAGGATGAGATGCTTTGTCACCAACACTTTCATAGTATCATTACCGAAATGTGCAACCCCTGAAGAGCATAATACTTTGATCGCAGCAGTGAAATGCCTATCCGCAACTTTCCGCAAACATTGTTTAACATTGTTGCACGCCATAGAATTATCGGACCCAGGGACAAGCTCTACACGACACGTGGTCGGCCCCAAAGGTTTGGGAAAAAGCAATAGGATGAGCTCCTCGAAACCATCCCCATCACGCCAAGCTGCTAGCGACCGTTGAATACTATGACATTGTAAAGACTTCCTATTCGAAAATACGTTATAATTTGACTTTCATTTTTATTTGATTGAAAATAAAAGTTAAATAATTAGATTTCAAAGTTTTCTTATAATAAAACATAATTTAAAATAAATATGTTTTATTACTATAATTGGTATTCTTTTTCAAAATATATTATTATTAAAAAATAATATATTTACCAATTTAGCAAAATAGTGTTTATAGAACAGTTGTTTTCTCACTCCAAATCGGATAAATCGAATTCATTATGACTAAATAAAGAAGAATCTATCAATTTACTAATTATTATTAGGTTTATATAAAAAGAGAAATTGTATTGTATGTAAGTATTTTTTTATATTTTAACAAACGTTTTTTTAATTAAAAAAAGTTTTTTTTTTACTAAAAGTGAAAAAATAATCAATTTATAAAGTGCTCGCTTTCTTAAAATCATTTTTCTTAGAAATATTTTTTAAATAAATGTTTTCCAAAAAAGATTAAAAAGAGAAATTGTATTGTATTTTTTTAATAAATGTTTTCTTAGAAATATTTTTTAATAAATGTTTTCCAAAAAAAAAATAATAAATGTTTTAATCAATTTATATTATTAGGTTTATATAAAAAGAGAAATTGTATTGTATGTAAGCATTATTGTATCTGTTTTTTCCCCTAACTGCGCACGCATAGAAATAGTTTAAAAATAAAGTAAAAAACAAATAAAAATAGATTAAGATTTAAAAAGTTTTTTTAAATAATCCTTTCTTAAAACATTTACCAAAAAGATCTCTGTAAGAAAAATAATTAAAGAAGTGAACACTTCATAAATTAATTACGTTTATTTAAAGTCTTTTCTGATTTTTTTTTACATAGAATACAATTTCTCCTTTTATAAATGTTTAATGATAATTAGTAAATAACAATACACCATCTTTTTATTTAGGGGCTGTTTGTTTGCATCTGAATGACTCTATTCAGACCTCACCTCTGAATCGGTCAGAAGTTAGGGCGTTTGGTTTAAAAAAAGCCCACTCTTAATGGCTTTATTCAGATCTGAATGAGTCAGTTAAAATATGATTCTGAATGGAATATAACCTAATTTTCCCCCTTTTTGCACATCCAAAAAAGAACGATGCTCGTCTCTTCCTCTCATTGCTACTGTTGTTGCTCTGCTCGTCTCTCCCTCTCCTCGCTACTGTTCTCTTCGCTGCTACTACCGCTTTTGATTCTCCTTCTCTTCAACCCAAAGGTATGTTCCCTTTTCACTGTTTGTTCGAACCCCAGGTCTCCGATTTGGAGGATTCTTGATTTGTTCGAACCATAGACTCCGATTCTGTAATTTTTCTTGATTTGTTCGAACCCTATTTGATTTTAGAGAAGATGCATAGCATTTAGATTCCTGTTTGATTATTAGACTTTGCATAATTTCTTTCCAGACGTCCGGCTTTCCTTTCCCCCCAACAGGTTTTTAATCATTTTTTAGCTTTGATTATTAAATACATTATATGTTTTTTATGTAATTTTTTTGACACTAACACTTATAGATAAATATTACCTTTGCGACGTTGCATACACCAACACTCATGGATTTATGACTCCTTACCGTAATACAAGGTATTAGTTAGCCGATTTTCGACGACAACGTGCGTTAACTAAGGAAGAAAAATTCAATCATGCTCACGCACAACTCAGAAATGTTATATGGTGTTTTAAAGGTAAGATTTTCAACTTTAAAGCAAATGGCTCCCTTTTTCTTTTCCAAAACAAAGAGTGATATTGATCGCTTGTTTCGTCGTCCATAATTTTATAAGGAAATGCAATATTTATGATCAATTATTTATAGGTTACGACGAGAACACTCTGTTTTCTGAAATACAAGGTGGAGAAAGTGATGGCGAGTTTATTCACGACATAGAATGTGGTTCACATGACATTGACTATATGAATAGTTTGCATGACCAGATAGCTAATCAATTAGTTTCAAATGATTAAAATTAAAATTGTACGCGAAGTATTAATTTGTATTTGGATTTTAGTATGTGTTTTTATGGATTTTGAAGGATATATGTCTAATTTGGATTTTCTATGATGTTTTGAATTCTCTTTTTATAATTATCCATCATTTAGTATAGTCATTCAGAGCTCTCACCAAACAGATACATTTCATTCAACACAAAATAGTTAAGAGGGGTAAAGCAGTCATTCTGCACAATCATTCAGATGTCCAACCAAACAGCTCTTATTGGTTCAGCACCTAACTGGTTTAAAGTCTTTTACCCATTCAGACCTCTTAATAGTTCAGCACTTACTGATTCAGAAGTTATCAAACAACACCTTAGTCATTAATGAACTAGATTTTATCCAATAATATTAGTAGTGAGAAAATCAAGTTATCTAAATACACTATTTTAATAAATAATTTTTCAACTACACAATTTTAGTAAATAAGTTTTTTTATAACACTCTTAAAAAAAAAACTCTTTAAAAAGTGACACCACACTCGCTTCAAGAAAAAGAAAAAGTATCTTAACAATGTCATAAAAATGATTAATGAGATTGACTATTTTATCGATTGGAAAAGAAATTATTACGCGGAATTGACTAATTTTAAAAGCTTTAATTATAGATTTCAGATAAAAAAACAAGAAAATTAGTTTTGATTTGAAAAATAAAAAGTAACTAGAATATTAGCCCCGCGCTCCGCGGCGGGAAGTGAAACGGTTGATATGGTGATATTAACGTGACTAAGCATGAAAAGAAACGTAATTAGGTATATAAAAAAACGTGTGAGGTTACGGCGACTCGGTTAGCCCAATAAAAAAATGTAGAAAAACAAAAGAAAAAAACCCAAAAGAAATTAAGACAGACCAACAGATGGATGACACGTGACGCAACGGTGGGGAAACACATTGAGTCTTGACATTATATAAAGTTGAGATGGGAGTTGTGGTCAACACTTGTAAATGGGTATAACAAAATTTATAACATGGCTATAAAAAAATGATTAAACAAAACCACATATTATTTTTTTTAACAAATCATATTATATACTGCAGGGGGTAAACTCAAAATTTTATAAAGTTGAAAGAGTTAAACCGTTAAAGTAAAACGTTAAGGTAAAATTTATCAACTTAGAAAGTTGACAGGAGCTTTTATGGGATAGAATAACCGGAAGGAGTTAAACCATTAAAGTAAACTTGAGGATAAATTTTATCAACTTAGAAAGTTGATGGGTGCTTTTGTGGGTGGAATAATCCAGCCACACTTACAAATAAGTGTTAGTATAATGTGTTCTCTTGGTAAAAAGGCTCCATTCACAACAAGAAGTTTGAAATTAGACCAAGTCTAGGGATTTTAAAAGATCAGGTTCAAGCTGGGTATCGATAATCATAAACTCAAACATGGTTGTAAAATCGTGTACAATGCCTGGCTTATTACCCGTCAGGTATCGGGTATACCCGTCGGTATCGGACATATTGATATGCTATCATTTATACATGTTTTACATGCACAATTATTCCCATAATTAGCACAAATTATAGAGAAAATGATAAGATATGATACTTAATCCACTTATCTGTGTTATAACAGGATAATTAACTCTTGCATACAAAAACATGAAGAAAACACCCAAAAACAAGGCAAAATCAGCATCCGGAGGCCAATCGGACGTTCGTGCACCCCAAGAAGTCAAACCAGAAGTCAAAATAAAGCAAAAATACAAAATTATGGTTTGACCGTGCAAATGGTGCCACGTGCCCCTATACTCTCCTGTTCTGCCAGATTCCCTCACGTGCAAGAAATGAGTGCTTTGCACGATCGTGCATCCCATTGCACGATCGTGCATTACCAAACTCTCAGTCTATAAATAGCAAGCTCATTTTAGTGTTTTAGGTGCCCATTACCAAGAGTTGGGAAGGCCTTAGAGCTCTGCTAAGAGCCGAAACTCTCTCGGTTTTGGTCCACTTAGCTTTTTTCTTTATAATTTTTTTCTAAGTCTTGTAATATGAACTTATTCTTCTCGTTCGAGTGAAACAAGAGGCAACCTATACCCACTCTCCCTTGGTGTTGGAATACTTCCACACATTATCTAAGGGTTAGTGGAGTCACTTGTATGGTAATTCATGTCTAGCCCTCTTGTGTTGCTCGAGTTGGTTAAACTTTAATTAAATAATGAAATATTTTTAGTAAGTTATGTTTTTAAAGCCTTTACTATAAGTTATCTAAAAAAGACCAGGATAAGTGATCTTTAAACCAATCTAATAATCTTAAATCTTGTGAGTTACCCAAGCAAGACTTCTTGTTTGGAAAGCTTATTCGATGTTTACTCGGTCTATATATAAATCTTGGTGCTAGTCCGGCCGGTTAGTATAAATTTAATATTATGGGTTGATTGGAGGTTTGGGTATTCAGCAGGCCGTCTGAGCCATAACCAGACCGGACGGTTTGCGTCAGTATTTATCTACTTATCTCGTATCGGCTTGCAGAGCACTTCTAGCGGGAGCCATAGGGTTTGATCTTCAGAAGGAAAGTCTTATTTATATGAAATAATATTATAAGTAAAGACAACTATTTAAGAACATAAATTGTTAGGTCCGAGCGTTCATAAAGTACATTTGGAGGATGTCGTGCCTTCCGACTTACCGGAAGAAGTTACAAGACCAGACGTACGTCAGTCACAAGGATAATAAGTCCGAATAATGAATTGTGAGATACCGACGGACTTGACACCCCGTTTAGGGTCCATTATATTCATTAAGTAACAGTTGGCCGACCGTATCCACTGTTCCGTTACAAAATACTAACTCTCCTATCGAAAGGGTTAGTACTAGTAACTATGACAAACCTTACTTTAAATACAACATTAATTGACAAGAGATAGCAACTAGAGTAACACCTTAAATAGAATAATATTTCTAATTACATGCCTTAACCTTTTTATTTTTCCTTTTAAACAAAACCCATTTTCCAACTTATTATTTTAGTCAGACAATAGCAAGGTTGAGTACGGGATCCATGTCTATGGTTCGATACTTGATTCTTACCCAAACTATATTACGCTGCGATAGGTACACTTGCCTATTTTGTGTGTGTGTGTATTTAAAGTAATTATCATTTTAATTTATAAATTTAAAATCTGATTTTATATAGCTCTAAATAGAATATATTTATTACTACTAAAAACACGCTATCAAGTTTTTGGCATTGTTTTTGGGGACTATATATATATTTATATTTTTACCTATACATAAAACACACATCACATACTCGCGGGTATCGACTGATAACCGTTGGCTATGTGTCGTGTACTTTTCTATTACTCTTTTTTTATATTTATAAATACATATTTTAAAAGATAAAAAATAATTTTTCATATAATGAACCTAATAAAATGAAGCATTAATAAGCATGGGTTAAGGGAAAATAAAAATAATTTAAAAAATCGGGTATATGGTTCGGGTAGACGGGTATTTGGTTTCGGGTAATCGTGTCGGGTATCACCTAATCCCATACCCGTCTCATACCCGTGAAAAAAATTAAAATTAATCTCATACCCAATCCCGTACCCGAGAGGTTTCGGGTATACAAGTCCCGAATGTTTCAGGTATATATGCCGGGCTCGGGTTATTTTATCATCCCTAACCAAGTCTGAGTATTTTATCATCCCTAACCAAGTCTGAGATGATTCTTTGTTGGAAAATAAAACTGACTTCTTTCTAACTAAACACGTTAAATGTGTAAAACTTGGTATATTGATAATTGTAAGTCAATAAATTTAAAACAAGGGTTGTATCTCATAACCATATTTATATAAAATTATCTTATAATATTACTAATTACAATATGATCTAATATTTTCCCATAAACTAAGGGCGGTGAACGACCCGTAGCTTGGATTGTATAAATATGAATCTTTGAGAAAAGTAAATGCAATAGACCACAATCGCCTCACCACCACCACCTTAGATCACAACAAAGCACCAACGGTGATGGTGTTTTGGGTAATTTGAGGGTTATCCCTCACCGATTTTAGCGAGTCAGGTCGTCGAAGGTGGTGTTTTGGGTAATTTTTGTGGTGAAACCCTAGATCTAAAAGCTTTTGTGGTGTTTTAGGTGATTATTTTGCTGGGGGTTTTCGTGAAGGTTTTTTTTTGGGTAATTTGAGGGTTAGCTCCTACCGATTTCAGTGAGTCAGGTTACCGAAGGTGGTGTTTTGGGCAATTTTTTTGTGGTGAAACCCTAGATCTACAAGCCATAAGTGATTTTTGTGGTGTTTTGGATTATTTTTTTGTTGGGGTTTTAAAACGCGAATCGAAAAAACAAGCATGAATCGATCAATGGAAAACCCTAAATTGCCCTAGGTGTTAAGATGCAAACCAAATATTCAATAACAACCATATGGGGTTTAGGGTTATACCTTTCGCAACTAGAAGACGACAACCAAGTTGTAACACCACGTGACAACAATCCAGTGTTATATCCGACTACACGAACTAAAAAACCTGCAACTCTAATCCACCTGTACAAACCCGTATTTCTATCTAGTTTGTCCCGAATCACCCGAACACCAAAAGTGGTAAAGATGACACACAGCGACACACGAGCCCCCCACGTTTATTTAATATATAACTTCTTATATATATTTGTAAATACAATTAACTAACTTTATATTTAATTATAAACATATATCCAATACATATAACTTAATTATTCTATAATTCCGAATTATAGGGATAGTAAATTTGGTCGTTTGTAATTCTAAATTACAATCTCCCTTTCGCCACAGATTATCTCGCATAATTCAGACAATTATTTCATAAATAATTATCTTGCCTTTCGGTTTAATTCGTGTAAGACTCGTTTAACTCCTTAAACGACCTTCTATATATATATTGTTGTTCGCGGTGTAACTCTTTTAATTTTATCTCGGTGGTCGTGTTGTCGAATATCGTTACTCAAGTCCAACATTTTTAAAGTTGGAGATGGTCGCCGGTGTTAAAGGTGGTGGTGGCCGAAATTTTGGTCGACAATGTTGGTGGTGGTGGCTGGTGGAGTAGAGTAAAGAGAGAGTAGAGAGTCATTAGAATATTTTTATGTGTGTGAAAGTGGGTGGTATGAAAATAATGACAGAAACCGTCCCTCAAGGTGGTGAAATGACAATTTTGTCCTTCACGTGAGCGAATTTCTTAAGAGTTAATAAATTGCATGAAAACTGTTATATTGAAAGAAAAATACACACAAACTTGAAAGAAAAATACACACAAACTTGAAGTATTTATATAAGTTTATAATTTCTATATACAATTATAAAAGTTTTATAATTTATACAAAGGTAAGTAAATATTATTAACTTTTCCGGTTCTTAAAGCCGGTCGAACCGGTCCGACCGATGAACCTCTAAGCCGTCCGGTTCACGGTCGGGTCCGGTCCGGTTCTAAACATTGCTCATCTGCTAAAGCCTCGACTCTCCAAAAGCTTCCGTTTTCATTTGAATTTCCATTTCCATTTCCTTTCAACAATCGACTTGACGAAAGGGGCAACAATGACGGCCTGATTACTTCTAAACTCCATTTCAACTGGACTGAAGATCTCACTCAAGTACGTTCTCTTCGATTTCTATTCTTTTTGATGATTACACTTCTCCAAATCTCATTTGATTCGTAAAACATCAAGCATGTATAATCTTCGTCACCATTTTAAAACTTCCAAATTTATATTGTAAATGGTGGTGTAATAGCGCTTAAATTAGTTCCTGGATACAATTTAGTTATGATTCAATGTGTAAACCCTCCATGTAATCAAATCATTAATTAGGGTTTAGAACACTTTTGGTGTAATTAGGGCCGTATATTTAAGGCCCCCAATTTTTAGGGTTTAATTTTCAGGTTTTGACGAGTTTGAGCAAAAAATTAGTATACTTGAGTTTTTTTTTGAAATTCACTCCAAGTTTAATATGTATATTGTGTGCCTTTTAGAAATCGTATACAAATATGTGTATCATTCTCACGTCTTAGGATTCTAAGAAAAAAATATGTTTTTTATTTCACGAAAAGGGCTCCGATTTTAGAATTCGCTTTAGGCCCCAAAAAAGTCCGAGCCGACCCTTTAACATCATCAAGTGTTAGGTTTTGTCTGATTGTTTAACAGTTACAGTAGTATTGATTGGTGGAAGAAGATCTGTGAGGTGATTGTGGTTATATGAATATTTTGGTAAAGTTAGAGACATGATGGTGTATTTGTGTATATGTATTTAATTATTTGTTTTCTGAGTCAATCTACAGTTAGTTATCTGCAAGTAAATCAAAACTCATCAAAGGATACCAAGGAAGACAGGGAACATGTAAGTTATCATAAGTATGTGTGTGTTTGTGACATCCTTCGATATCCCTCGTAAAGAAAATTCATTATTGAGTTATATGTGTGTCTGTATGTGGGTGTTCAAACACTTTGTCATGGTTAAGCTGAATTGGAAGATAAAAAGATATTAATACAACGAAAAGGACAAAGAAAGATGGAAGATAATATGTGTATATCTCTGATACTTTGTGCAGCAATAGTAGGAGCTCTGACATCGCTAAGTGGATCCAGCAAGTGAAAGGGAGTCCGGATATAGGGTATCAAGTACTCTTTGATGATGTGAGGAAGTATCTCCAAAATCGAAGTCTTAATTCCACATACCCGTGATATGTGTATAACCTTAATCTTTTTATACCTTCTCTCATAGTATGTTTCAGTTTCTTTTATCTTATTATTGTACATGAAAATGACCCTTAGAGCCAGTGTTGAACTCTCTTGGTACATATTTGAAAATACCGAAAATATATAGAAATTAAGACAAGGTGGTACACATGTGTGTAATTTAGTGATTGTTTTATGAAAGTACAGCCATAGTAAAAGCATCCCTGTGAAATGCCAACCGAATGTGAACAAGGGTATAGAGGTTGAAACATCACTTGATGATGGCTATATTTGTCAGAAATTTCAGAAGATGTCCATTCTTGGTGCCAATTACCCAAGGTATGATTAATAATGAATTATTGTGAAAATATGGTTTTGTTCATGTACAATTATTAGATATAAAATGTATTGTATTGTATTCTAGGGATTAGAGTGTAATTATGTTTATTATTTATTCCCATGTAATCTAGGTTGAATAATATAGAAGAATACAATTCAATTACCAAGTTATTGGTTTTTAAAGCGAGAATAGCACCGAAGCGCAAAAGCGGACATTGTTTCGTACGCGAGGCGCACATGTTTAAAATAAATCTACAAATTATATATAAACTTGGTTTTGAAAATCGCGAGTTACGCGCGCTGACTCGCAAATCGACATAGGTCAACGAGTTCATCGAGTCTTGTCACACAACTCGAGCTTTGTACAAGACTCGTGCGAGTTGGTTAATTTTAGAGGAGTCGTTAGTCGCAGGCACATGTCGAGTTTTGTACATGACTCGTGATATTTGGACTAATGAGCTGGCAACAAGTGGGCTTTTGATTTTTTTGGTAAATAAAGGCCCGCTAGGGCCCGATAGTCTCCTGGTAGCGCTGGTCAAAAGGCGGTAAAATCAAGCGCTAAAAGTCATCACAATTCTTACTCGTGATCCTTTCTTCTTCTCCACTCCACAACCGAATTGCAAGGTAATTGTTAGCCCCTGTTGGCCGATTCTTACTCGTGATCCTCCTTCTCATGTTTATTTTTTCTTGCATATTCTCTCCTCTTGCCTGTTCATTTTTCTAGCTGCTAAAATCAAACGGATTATCAGAGATTTGACCCCCAAATACGTTTCATAATAAGCAAAGGTAATTACCCAACTAATTATTTTGTTAATTTTTCTGTTGATCAAACTGATTATTTTGTTTATATTTCATAATAAGCTGCTAAAATCAAACTGATCCTCTTTCTTATGTGTGTATGATTATCTTTACCTGTATGTTTTTTTTCATTTCTTTTTGTTCATTTTTCTTCTGAATCAAAATTTGACCCCAAAAGTCAAACAATAGCTAAGGTAACAGTAACTAATTAGTTTGACCCCAAAAGTCAAACAATAATATAAATCAGTAAATGGCTACCGATGAGAACTTGTTCTTGTTTGTATTATGTGTTATTGTGTTCATTTAAATGGCTACTGTTGGTGGTTAAGGTGTTCAAGCAACTAATACGGGTGACCCGAGTAGGAAATATGGCACACAAGACCCGGCAAATAAAAATCGTTGGACTTGCAAGTTTTGTGGAAAACCATCATCTAGTGGGGTATATAAACTGAAGCAACACTTAATCGGTGGATTTAGAGATGTTTTAGCATGTGGTAGGTGTCCCGAACACGTACGACAAGAGATGAAGGACTATATGTTGAAAAAAAGCCAAGTCTAAACAAACATATGACTCCATGGTTGATGACTATGATTTGGGTGACGAAGAGGAAGAATGTGTGGTAACAAAGGTGAAGAAGTCAAGTGGTTCGAGCCAAACACCAGCGGCAAAAAAGCCAAGGCAAAAAGGGCTTGTAGATATGTATTTTACTAAAAATCTCGAAGCCATACTAAAAGGTTGGAAAGGTGAGAAAGGAGGAAGACAACAAACCATAAATGAAATTTGTAAAAAGTAACTGAGGACCAAAGTTTGTAGGGAGATAGGTCGGTGGTTGTATGACGCGGGTATTCCTTTTCACGCGGCCACCTATGATAGCTTTCAAATTATGTTGGAAGCTGTGGCACAGTTTGGTCCGGGATTTCAAGCACCAACTATGCATGAATTGAGGGTGCCTTACTTACCAAAGAAGTAGAGGACACTACATTGGGTGCCTTACTTACCAAAGAACTGTGGAATCACGCCATCCATCTGATAAAATAGAACATCTTTGGCAACCTACTCTTTTTTGTGATTATGGTAAGTAAGGCACCCTCAATTCATGCATAGTTGGTGCTTGAAATCCCGGACCAGACTGTGCCACAACTTCCAACATAATTTGAAAGCTATCATAGGTGGCCGCGTGAAAAGGAATACCCGCGTCGTAGAACCACCGACCTATCTCCCTGCAAACTTTGGTCCTCAGTTACTTTTTACAAATTTCATTTATGGTTTGTTGTCTTCCTCCTTTCTCACCTTTCCTACGTTTTAGTATGGCTTAAGGATTTTTAGTAAAATACATATCTACAAGCCCTTTTTGCCTTGGCTTTTTTGCCGCTGGTGTTTGGCTCGAACCACTTGACTTCTTCACCTTTGTTACCACACATTCTTCCTCTTCATCACCCAAATCATAGTCATCAACCATGGAGTCATATGTTTGTTTAGACTTAGCTTTTTTTCAACATATAGTCCTTCATCTCTTGTCGAACGTGTTCGGGACACCTACCACATGCTAAAACATCTCTCAATCCACCGATTAAGTGTTGCTTCAGCCGGTATACCCCACTAGATGATGGTTTTCCACAAAAAGAGTTCACATTTTAGAATGCAACATATATGCTACAAGTGCAATTGGGCTGGCCACGTCACAAGAAATTGTAAGGAGAACACAATCGCACCACCTAGGTGCCATGAGTGTGGGGATACCGAACATCTATGACCTATTTGCCCAAAGCTAAAAAGGAAGGAATCAACTATTGGAAGACCGAAAGAGACAACAATCGTCATGAATGTGGAGGTACTCATGATGAATCCGACAAAGAGACTGGTACGTTTCTAGTAAATAACCGTCATTAATACACGTTATTTGATACTAGTGCAAGTGAGAGTTATAACACTAATATTTAGACCTTTGGTTGGTTTAGAGACGTGTAGATTGACTAAACCCATGAATGATTAGGTATAAGTAAACACCTATTCACTGAAAGAACAACCCACTCCCCTAACTGGGAGCTCAAAGTAGAAAGACGGGGTGACCATGCAAGGCAATTTACTATTACGGGTGTACAACGTAACTGTAAATTGCACGTGCATGAGAATCCTAGTTAATCTTATTGTATGAGTAAATGTTCATAATCGACAGACCGACCCGATGGAATCTATAGTGGTACAAGTTTAATTAGGACCACTAACTACGACAAGGCAACCTCTCGGCATGTTCACCACTGTTAAACGAGGTATCTATGTATGTTATGTGCTTCTAAAATACTCACTTGACAACTTATCTGCTACATGATTTTGTGTTAATATAACTTCTCAAGATAATGATACCACTTAAATTTTGAGGACGAAGTTTCTATAAGTAGCATAGTTGTCAATAGCGAATAGCGGTAAATAGCGATAAGCTACCGATATGCTACGTAACGAATAGCGGTTAATAGTGCCCGCTATTTCATGTTTAGCAATGAAGTAGAAAATTTTAGAATACATTTAGTCAACTATTGTAACAATTATAATCAACAAAAAAGCATTTACACCACCAAAATAGCTAAAATACACTATCACTATATTAAAAAAAACCCTAGCGCTAATTTATATTAAAAAACAAAACAAAAAACGCTATTCCGTCGCTATTTACCAGATAGCGGTCATCTCCCGAAACGCGATGTAGCGCGCTATAGCGCCCGCTACCATCGCTATTGACAACTATGATAAGTAGGAACCCCAATTTTAGGGCCATATATATTTTTTAATACATACCTTAGATGACATAAGTGTCACACTCATGGACGGACGCAAGTATAGGAAATCATGACACGATCAAAAGTTATACTAGTAACGCGAAGTTGGTTTCAGACAAGACCCAATGGGCTTGGCCCAATCATCCAAAAACCCACTAAATTTAAATTAACTTTAGAACCATAACAAATATACCTAATCAATTAAGGTTCACTAGTTATACCCGACATGATTCCCGTACGGAACCTGGGGACACAACATATATAACTTATTAACATGAGAAAATTACATTTTACGTCCTTTTGGAGTAAAAATCCGCAGCATCCGACTTTGGTTTTCTCAGGAGGTAATGGAACTAGCTCCTAAGTCTTAGTGTAGTGTAATGTCATTCCATCAATCATTCCTCGATGCCAATCGTGATGGGATAAAGCCTCTCCTGCAATCTTAGGAATGGAAAATTGGCAATAGAGGCAAGACTTGCAACACAAGCAGAAACGGTAGGTGATAGCCTATTGTAGTTTAAATAGTGATATATAGGATAAGGGTTATTAATGGATCATGTACCTTTACGTTAGGTAATATGATAGGGAATCAAAGTGGGTAACGGATAAAAACTGGAATTCAAATAGAACTGATAGATCTACCGTTTGTTTCGGATACAAATTCACCATCAAAACAAACGATAGGGCTGCGATATCGAAACCGAAGATACAGATACACCACTCCAGCTAAGAAATCGTGTCTAAGAACACCATTCAATGTTCCAAAATTGAGCTAGCAAAGACGATCAATTTAACTCGATCCATGAGATAAATCAACACAAATATTTTTTTCAAAACTAAAACTCTCCACCTTCTTGTTCATGCATACGTACACATATAAAGGAAATGAGAACATGGGTCCCCACTAACTACAAACTAGGACAGTGGAAATTAACTATCTCTAAAAATAAATTAAAAAAGATAAAATAAGAACATGGGGAAATGAAAGAAACTGCATGCATGATGGCGTGGGTTTTAAGTGGAATCAATATGGAGCAAGTTGACCCACTGGGTTGACCCATTGGAACCCGGAACGCCTCCAACAGCTACATGATTTGAATTAGGGTTCGTATGTCTATCATAATAGGAAAATCGTCATCTTGCAAGACCTGAGTGGTGACCATTAAAAGAGGAGTCGCATTTGTTTATAATATCCCCCTTACTGAAACGTTTCCCTACTTGCAAAAAGTCCTCAAGTGACGAAAACCTATCCCTACTTCTCTTTTAGTATGCTCATTGTTTTTTTCTTATACCACTGCTTATGAAGAACTTATCATACGCATATATGAGTTTTATTTACGTGAGGTCCTATCCCGTTTCTGTTCATTTCCATAAATGATATCGAAGATGATGGCTTGATGATCTACCACAAGAGCTACTTTCTTTTTGTTGGGTTCATAGGCCTTTTTGAGGATCAGAAGAGAGGGCAACGGGTTAGGGGCAGCCGGCCTTAACCCTTGTTGCTTCTCCTATTCTAATTAGGCCCATATTGGGCTTAACTTGGGGAACAAGTTTGATTAACCCTAGATTAGTCTCTATATAAACATGCTTTGTAATTGTAAATTTTCATCACTTCAGAAATAAAGATATCTTAGTTACCACCCTGTGTTCGTTGATTGCTTTCATGTGTGTGTTTGTGTGTGATCGGTCCTAATCCCATCACTTCCCAGAAAAAAAGTAAAATTTTATTTTCTTTTTTTCCTCCCTTTGAAATATTTCACTTTCACTAACTTGATAGTTGATACCAAGTCGCTCACATCTTGGCTGTGACATGTCAATTTGTGAGCTTTTTTGTTATTGCATTTATTCTATTCATGTTCTGGATCTTTTCCTCGGAAGTACTTGAGGGATTTTCTTTCATTAATGGTTTGAACAATGAAATATAAGGCATGTGACATCTGAAAGTTGAAGAAAGGACCTCAATTAATACTCTTTAACCTGCAGAGACTATTACAGATGCAACAGATGTGATGCAAAGAATCTAGTCCAATGATCTGATGATGACAGTTACAAAGGAATACACACTTGTCTCAGGCTTTCAGTAAACAGCGATTTCACATGTGATAGTGAATCCGCATTAAGTATCCTAAAAAGCAGTGATTCCCCAACTACAACTGAATCAGAAGTAACAAAAAACAGTGGCTTTTCAACTACAATCACTGCTAATTCTTCTGGACTAAACTGTACAAAGAAGTAAGTCATCATAATATATATGTGTGTGTGTACGATATTCTTTCTACAGAAAAATGTGGCAATTAAGGTATACAATCTAAATGAACAGTATCGATGATACTTTTATGCAGAATGAGTGGCAGTGCTTGTTAGGTGTGGAGTCTCGTTTAGAGGCGGCCGGCCCTAATTAGGGTTAGCCGGCCCTAATGGGCCTATCTCTACGGTTTGGGCCTAACTTGGAGAACAAGTTAGGAACCCTAGTTTTAATCTATAAATACCGTATGTTGTAACTGTAATCTGTGTGCCTAGAGCTTAATGAAATAACCTAGTTGCAGCCCGTGGACGTAGGTCCCCCACTGGGACCGAACCACGTAAAATTCTTGTGTCGTTTATTTTTCTGTACCGCGTGATTATCGTTTGTGCATGTGTGTGTGTTGATTCCGCTGTGCCACGTTGTTCCTAACAAGTGGTATCAGAGCTTTGGCTCGTCGTTACACACGGTATTGCACGGAAAAACGATTCGCAAAGGAAAACCCTAACTGCTACAGTACCGCCGCTTCCGCTACAGTACACCGCTGTCAACAGTGTTTTCCGGCGTGAACAGTACCTGCTGATTCGCAGCATAGTTTCTTGTTTTTCGTTTTTTCTGCTGCTGCTGTTCCAGGGCTGATTCGCAGCATAGTTTCTTGTTTTTTGGGCCGCCAGAATTAGGGTTTTTTCAAACCCTAGGTTGCGCAAAAGGGGAAAGAAAACAGCGCTGTTCGGGACTGATTTGGAGTGATTTTGCAATTAGAGTTTCTGTTGTGGATCTCTTGGAGTTGCTGGTTTCACTCGGGTTTGCATGTGAAGCGTCGGGTCGGGTGTTTCAGGTTTGTGTTGCGGGTTAACGGTTTGATTGTTTCGGGTACCGGGTTGAAACTCTTGAAATGGCCGATTAGGGTTTGGTTATAAAACTCTTGGATTCGTCGGGCAAAGGTTAGAGTTTTTTTTAAGTTCGGTTTTTTGACTGTTTATTATCAACCATAAACTGGGGAACCGGGTTATGTGAAATTCAGTATCGGGTTAGATTTGTCTGCGAGGTTTATTGCAGGGGCAAATCGGTCACTGATAGTGTTCGGTAGAACAGCCGTCAAGTTCAGGCCCGTGCAATTGTTGTGTCTGTTCACTGTTTCTAATTTGTTCCCTTTGTTATGTTATAACTGAAGACGGGATGGTCATGATTAGAATGTTCATCGGTTATGTATTTTGGTTGATGGGTTTGTCAAAATGGAACTTGAATGGGGTACTGGTGTTGGATAAACCTGGAGAAAATGAAACCAGCGGGTGTGCTGGTGACGACATAAGTGAAAAAAAAGGGAAGTCAGGTGATATTACTCGGTTGAAAGATTTTTCGGTTAGGGTTAGCTGATCGGGTGTACGATCACGGAATCCTTGGTACCGTTTGCTTTCATGAAAGCTCTGCTGATGTTATAACTGTTTGCCGGTTAGCTGGTCTAGAACTGTGAAGTTGTTTCTTGTTCGGTGGTGATCAGTGGTACGACATTTGGCATGGGTTGGGACAACAGGGACAGTGGGAGCTGAGCATAGTTGACTTGGTGGAGCTGCATGGAGGTATGTGGGACATTCTTTAGAGTCGATGTCGAAGATAGTAAATTCTGCTTCTGAGAATGTGTCTGGGTTGATGCATTGGGACTCAGTGAAGGCAGTGGAAACTCTTGGGTTCAAGATTCTGGTATGCTTCATTACTCACCTCTGTGAAACATTGGTGAATCTATTGTTTGAAGACTTTGGGAAGATACAAGTTTATGTATCGCTGGAAGAAGGGAACCAACTTCCTAGTATTAAAGTTTTGGCTCGCTGCATCGGGTAGAGCTAAGTGGATTCATTTTGCAAGTGTGAATCCTAGAGCCACGGAGATGTTAGCTGAGTGCATTCGGAGGTTTAAACCAGGTCAGGGGTTTTGGGAATAGTGGGAGCATGGGACGTGTTCTGGGTGCAGTTCAAAACACCGTTGGGTTTTGAAGACCGGAATTCCGAATGGGAAAATCACTCCATGGTACTTGCAGGTTTTGGAGAGTGGTGTTTCCTCTGGAATCGGTAGTTCGAGTGAGTAGGTGCCGGTTGAGATTGAGGATGAGTTAATGGCGGGTTTTGCCATGGTTGGGTCAGTGATGACTGCTGGGTTGGAGCTCGGGGGAGCTTCAACGGGCTCTTCTGGTAATTGAGGAGTTGGCTGCTGCAACTAGGAGGATTGGATTGAAGTCTTAGCTTGTTTATGGGAACTGAAGGCTTGGAAGACTTTTTATTATTTGAAATCTTAGCTTGTTCTTGGGAGCTGGAGGCTTGGAAACTTTTAATAATGAAGTGTTAGCTTGTTCTTAGAACTGGAGGCTTGGAGGATTTCTGTTATTGAAGATTACTGGAGTTACTGGTATAGGGTCTGCTTGGATGGTGGATTGCGGATTGCTCGAGCCTCAAGTGGGAGATTGTTAGGTGTGGAGTCTCGTTTAGAGGCGGCCGGCCCTAATTAGGGTTAGCCGGCCCTAATGGGCCTATCTCTACGGTTTGGGCCTAACTTGGAGAACAAGTTAGGAACCCTAGTTTTAATCTATAAATACCCTATGTTGTAACTGTAATCTGTGTGCCTAGAGCTTAATGAAATAACCTAGTTGCAGCCCGTGGACGTAGGTCCCCCACTGGGACCGAACCACGTAAAATTCTTGTGTCGTTTATTTTTCTGTACCGCGTGATTATCGTTTGTGCATGTGTGTGTGTTGATTCCGCTGCGCCACGTTGTTCCTAACAGTGCTAGCATCCAAAGGTGGAAGCAAAAAATGGAGGACATTCGGTCTCCATTGTTAAAACTTCAGTTAGCTTCATCTTATGAGCCAGATGTATTATTTCATGTTCCTGTTTTTCGTACCCTTTTTTTTCCTTTCTAAATATGTTTACATAAATAGCAGATGGTGATATCAGAAGTAGAGGACAACTTTTTCTGTGAAAATGAAATGGCTGACAGAATTACTGAGCTCCACCAGCTAATTTCACCTTTTGGAAAGGTATGATCAGTAAATTCTTCTTCCTTCAATTTTTTTCAAAAGAGAGAGTTCTGACAAGAAAGATAGAGATGATGCTTCTGGAATCAAAATCATAGATGTCGAATTCAAATAACACAAAATAGTATATGTTTTGAAAAATTTGAAACGGATATCAAATGCTTTTTCATAGGTTGATTGCCATATTGTTTTCCATGTTAATTCCTAGAATAAACAAGCAGATATTACCTTCCTGAAATGGAACACTTTATGCTGACTACTAAAATAATGTGTTTCTTTTGTTGCAGAATGATGCAGCAATAGTACTGTTAGAAACTTGTAACTACATTAGATTCCTACATGGGCAAATCGAAGTGAGTATATCATATCACCAACCAACCATCAAGTGATCTAACTAAATGGTTTGTCTATATATATGTGTGTGCGCGTGTATGCTTGTTTTGGTTTGCGTACACTTAGCTTGTAGTAGTTTTTTTCGTATTTCTCTTAATAATGTTTGTGAACACCGTCCAAAGTGTTTTTCTAAGGCATGAAAATTATGTTATTACTGAAATCATATTTGATACGAGTTATTTGTAAAAATTTAAACATTCTGGACAAAAAATGTTTCTATCCCACCCGTACAAAAATTACCTATTTTGACCCGTCTACCCGACCTATTTTTGCTACCTCTAGTGTGTGTAAGGTAGAACTCGCACCATTTCAAAAAGTTGCAACGCTTTCCATTCTGGGATTCACTTATTATTCCAACATTTCCATTTCACCAAAATTTCAACTAAAATGACCTATTTGCATGTGGTCTCATGTCAAATTATTTATAACCGCGAGGGTACGTATGTTTTTCCTTAGAAACTTACATATCCCATAATTTTTATCTTATAATCAGGCTCATACGACTCCATACATAGAACCAGGAACTCCATTAGAGCCACAACAGCAGGTAGAACTCCCAGTCTCTTGAATTTACATTTTCCTTTGCATATATTTAAAATCAAATTTCTATTCCATAAAATAAATAATAAAAAAGTGCATATTTGTGCAGGCACCAAAGCAAGATCTAGGAAGTCAAGGGCTATGTTTGATACCTGTTTCAAGCACATTCGAGTTACTAATCGAACAGCTATTTGTTTGTAAAGTTCTACATTTGGCGAGGAGATAGAACAACTGTTTCCATATGCAGGTATGTTAAAAGAAATATGGTATTGGCTTTTAAAGAACGAACCATCTTAAAATTTAAAGAGTTGGGTGTGATCATACCAGTTCTATTGCTGCAACCACCATCATAAAGCATGATTCTATTCTATATTGAGTTGTAATTACTATAACTTCAACTTCAGTTGGGTTTCCTTTAAACAACATTTGAGTGTTTGTTGCATAAAACTGATATTGTGATTATTGACATGTTTTCTTGATTTTTTGTTCTTGGTTTCTTAAGATGCAACATTTTAACTTTTTGGTGGACAAACATCTTTCTTTTTCCGGTTATTCATCCAAGATGGAAAAACTTTTAACATATTATATGGTGTTAATTGACAATTTCACACAATACGTTTGGATCTATCTTTTGTTTTTTGAATTTAAATTGAGGCAGCTATAGATTTGATTCCAGAGGCATCACCTCTTTGTTTCTTGTCAGAACTTTCTCTTTTGAAAAATTTACTAACCATACCGTACCAAAAGGTGAAAATAACTGTTGGAGCTCAGTAATTCTGTCTTGCTCTTTCATCACCTGATAAGTCAAAAACTGAAAAAAAAAATTGTCATTAGAATTCAGATTAGGAGTTGCTAAAAACTAATCGACATAAGTGCAGAAATAGTATGCCTATATTTGCTGAAATGGGCAGATTGTAAGAGCAGAAAACATAGCAGCAATATGATGTGCAGAACAGAAACTTAACAGTATGTTAATAGTTAGTATAACTAGGGCAGTACGTGACAGTTATTTTATGTGAAAATACTGTCATATTCAGTTAAGTGTATAAACAAGAGTTTTGTTCTATGTTACTGGATTATGGAACCGTGAAAACACAAAGGATGATGTTTTGCATCATGCCTTCAAAACTGGCGAAGGACATTGTTTTGCATTCTGAGGTGTTTTTGTGGACGATGAGAGGTTTTTGCTGCCTTTTTCCTCTACTTCTAATATTATCATCTTGCTGTTTATGTAAAGCAGATTTAGAAAGGAAAAGAAGGTAGGGAAGAAGGAAAAATCAGAACATGAAATAATTCATAAGATGAAGGTAACTGAAATTCTATAGATGGAGACTGAATCTCTTCCGTTTGCCGCTTCCATCTTTGGATGCTAGCACTGCCACTCATTCTGCATCAAAATACCATCTTTGGATGCTAGCCGTTATCAAGCAGCTGGGTACCACCTTTGCTATCAAGGATCGTGGCAATTTACACTACTTCTTCCTCATGGCCACACCATAATTTTGTCTCAAAAGAAGTACATTTTGGAGCTCCTCCAAAACAGTGGCATGTCTCAATGCTCTCCTGTTTCGTCTCCTATGAGCAACTCGCAGCCCCTAACCTTGGGTGACAGCCCTCTCTTTGCCGACCCAACCAAATACCGTCAAGTCGTTGGAGCCCTACAATACGTCACCCTCTCTCGACCAGACATCACCTTTGTTGTGAATAAGGTTTGTCAATTCATGCACGCTCCATCTGAACTCCATTGGTCAACAGTTATACTACGTTATTTAAAAGGCACCTCAGATCTTGGTCTTTTTCTGCGCCATGATTCAGGCTCAACCCTACATGCCTTCACTGATGCCCATTGGCAAACCTCTTTAAAAGCCTATTCAGATGCGGACTGTTGCCCAGACGACCGTCGATCCACGGGGGGATATGCCATCTACTTGGGATCCAATCTAATTTCATGGAATGCACAAAAACAACGCACCGTCTCCCGGTCTTCAACCGAATCCAAATACAAAGCCCTTGCCGATACCGTTGCCGAGTTAACTTGGTTGGAAGCCCTCTTGCGTGAACTTGGTTTTCCCACCAAGTCATCTCCTACTGTTTGGTGTGACAACCTAGGCACCACCTACCTGTCCAAGAACCCCGTGTTTCATGCTCGCACCAAACATGTTGAAGTTGATTTTCATTTTGTTGGAGAAAAGGTAGCTCAAGGTAAACTTAATGTTCAATTCATATCCACTGCTGACCAAATTGCCGACGTCTTCACAAAAGCTTTACCATCTCAACGGTTTATGTTCTTAAGGTCCAAGTTGCAGGTCGTTCCCCGCCCTCAACTTGCGGGGGAATGTTAGTCAATGTTTTATAATCTTTATTCGTTGATGATAGCTAAGTGTAATTTCCTTTTCTATAAATAGGACTTTTTGTAATCTCTTTATCATTCAATAAACATTACAACCCTTCATTGGTTCCGTTAAGTTAAATAACTTTTTGCTTTTAAATTCTAAATAATTTTATATTTCTTTTTTGTTCATAAATTAAAATAAATTTACTGTTTTGTAAATAGTTGTGTTGGTTTATTCGACTTTTAAAACTTTTTTCTAAAGGCCGGCAATATCAGGACACCACCCCATTATATTTAGTACATCAGTTTTAATAAGGGTTATATTACACTTTTTTCGCTTTATACGCATAGTATGATACAAATACGGGTCATATTACATTTTTCACGGACCCGCTTGGTTTGTTCGACTTTTAAAACTTTTTCTAAAGGCCGGCGATATCAGGACACCACCCCTTTATATTTGGTACATTAGTTTTAATATGGGTTATATTACACTTATTTCGCTTTATACGCGTAGTATGATACAAATACGGGTCGTATTACATTTTTCACGGACCTGTGTATTGTCGGGTTGAGTTAGGGATGATATCGGTACCGTACTGAAAATACGATACCGAATTTATGAAAAAGTGGGTACCGGTATGATGTGAGTCGATTAGTATTTCCAATAAAATAGATAGAAGCCAGAAGAATTTTAGAGAGAGATTGAGACTAATTTTCCTTCATAATTCCTTCACCAAAAACATAAGGCCCTTATATAGGCATATAATGCAAATTAACTCAGAGAAATAACTAACCAACCACTAAGGCATATTAACTCACTACTTACTAAAACATGGGATCATGAGCATCTCCAACATCTCCCTTTATTCCCACACACTAAATGCAAACAAACTAATAACTAATGGAACATGAGAACCGCATGCACGATTACGTATGACCAGACACACATCACATTACCGGTATTGAAAATATTGGTACCGAGTTTTTGTAAAAATAGATATCGATATTGGTACCGGATCTATCAGTATGATACCGGTACTGATAGTAGATACCAAACGCTCATCCTTTTAGGGGGCGTTTGGTTCGTGAAATTCGTTGGAATTGGAATTTTAAGGAATTGGATTTGGAATTGTATTTTGTTCAAAGGATTTGGAATTTTAAGGAATTGGAATCTATTAAAGGAATTTGAATTCCTAAATACATTTGATTTGACAAAACAATCATTAAGGAATTTGATTTGGAATTGGATTTTTATAAGGCAAAAAAACCCTCAAAAAAAAGATAAAGAAAAATATAAAAAAATAATAAAACAAAAAATAACTAAAAACTAAAAAAACCAAAATGTTTATTTCATTTGCCTCGTTTCATAAAAAAAAACTCGAAGAAATAGTCGAATTTTCGTTTGTGGTCGACGGCGGTGGTCGGAGTCGGATGCGGCGAGCGGCGATGGGGATGGTCGGGGTGGCGGCGGGGTTGGCGGCAGTGGTCGCAAGGGTCGGTAGTCGGAGATTCCATTTGCTTTAGTTGAATTCCTTCACAAGTTGGAAGGAATTTGAAATCCTTCATTTGAGGGAATTTGAAGCAATTAACTTCAATTCCAATTGTAATTCAATTCTCTATCAAACACGTTAAGAATGAAATTCAGATTCCAATTCCAACGAATTTTATGAACCAAACACCCAAAGGGATGAAATTCAAATTCCAATTCCATTAAATAACATTGAATTCCGGCGTACCAAACGCCGCATTAATAGCTTGTGGTTTACGTATCAATCTTAGCTCTCTTTCTAAAACCAATTTGATTTTGAATTTGGAAAATTGAGGCGTAGGGGTAGTCGAAGTAATGGCGGCGTATATAAGGCCACGATTCTGTGTGTGAATGATACCATATGTCACAAACTAGAACACTCTAGAAACAGATCACCATATAAGTTTCACTAATCCATTTCTAGTCGGTTGAAGTCGGAAAATGGCGTCATTCGAACAGGCACCGGCCGGCGATGCCAAAGCCGGAGAGAAGATTTTCAAAACCAAGTGCGCTCAGTGTCATACCGTCGATAAAGGCGCTGGCCACAAACAAGGTTTTCTTCCTTATTTAAACATCTACCTTTTCTGCTTCAATTATATGCATCTATTCTGTGTTAATTGTTAAAGTTGTTTCTAGTTCGGATTTGCAATTGTGTAGTTTAAGAGGTTGATTTTGATCTAAAATTGGGATAAATTTAGTCGGTTAACTTGCAGAAATTGATGTTCCGTTGGTTTGTAGATTCACAGATGTCTTCGAATTTGTGTGCAAAATAGAACACTCTAGAAACTGATAGTATTGGTAGCCAATCATCATGCTGAAGCTCTTTGCCTTTTTGATTTTGAGAGAGAAAATGTATATAGAAAGTTAATCATGATGAAATTCTGTTTTTTTTTTTTTATTTTGAGGAAGAATATGGTATATGTAAAGATAATCACATGTTGCTAATCCTCTTTTGATTTTGAGCAAATATAGGTGTATAAAAAGATTTTCAAATCGGTATTCTTGTATGGTTGTATGCTCTGATTTTCTTAGCTATATTTGTGGAGCTGAGAGTCTTAGCGGGAGCAGCATCTCTGTCCCTTGGGATAAAGGGAAGGTTTGTTAATAGCTCTGTTATGGATGGGATAATATTGGGTGCATTTGTGTGTTAGTTTGTTTTGTTTTAAATGAACAAACAAACATGCCTAGCAAAATCTCACTCGTAGCAGAGCTATTTGTAGGATCTGGGAAAGGTGTGATGAAGACAAACCTTTCCTCTACCCCATGGGATAGAGAGACGACCGGCTTTTAGTTTGTTTGTTCTAAAAAGAAATTCAAATGTTTGAGTAAACCTTCTTACACAATCAGTGTCAATCTGATATTAATTATGTCTCGTCGGGTTGTGTTGTGTACATGTGTTATTCTATTATTGATTTAAGGGATGAATCCTGAAATTTCCTGGATTATATGAACATGTGAGGATTCAAGTTTCGATACGTTATTTTTAGTATAATTATTTTTAGCATTTGTTTTTCATGATTTTAACAGTTCGTTTAAATATGTAGAGTATAATTATTTCCTGGATTATATGAACATGTGAGGATTCAATTTTCGATACGTTGTTATTTTTAGTTCCATTTCTGTCATTGCGTTGATCATCTGATCTCTGATGTTTATTTTAGTTAATTCAAGGTTATGATCATTCTGATATGGAATATGTGAATTTCAGGGCCGAATTTGAACGGACTTTTTGGAAGACAGTCTGGTACTACTGCAGGGTATTCTTATTCTGCTGCCAATAAGAACATGGCTGTAATCTGGGGAGAGAATACACTCTATGACTACTTGTTTAACCCTAAGAAGGTATTAATAACTTGCATGATAGCTGTTCATTTTCTGAATCTATGCTTTGACATACGCCATAGTATATGATTTCTGATCTCGTTTTGTTGTTCTGGATGAATTTTAAATAACTTTTTGTGAATGTTGCAGTACATTCCTGGAACAAAGATGGTTTTTCCTGGACTGAAAAAACCACAAGACCGGGCTGATCTCATTGCTTACCTGAAGCAATCAACCGCTTGATTTCAAGGGCGGTGATGATTTCATTTGTATCGTTTACAAACAAATTAATGTTTTGTTACATTTATATAACCATTCATTGCTTTGAACCCGAACCTGAGTGATTTATATGACCATTCATTGCTTTGAACCCGAACCTGAGTGATTTGTTACGCCTGGCATAAGTGCATAACTCTCGTCTTTAGGAGAACTTACAAGATGATTTTTATGCTTTCAAATAAAGTGGTGTCTTTGAATTGGAGTTATAGAATAGTTTTTATTTATATTCATGGTGGTTTAGACATTCCAGTGTATGTGTACGCGATCATGAGGATCATCCAACGGAGGCTAAACGTTTTGTTTTTGTTAGGCGAGACTGTGTCACAAGTTGAGGTATTCATAAACAGTTAAAACCCACTGAACCACTCACACATGAAAGAAGTCGACCGGTTTGATATTCAAACAATTCGGTTCATGGTTTATTTTGTTTGAAACTTGGAACTAGTCGTGTAAATCGAACCGACTATTTAATCTTTATTATGTATATATTTATATCTTTGGAATATTGGGTGTGAAGGCTTTTGTGCCGGACTGGGCCTGATGGGCTTAGTGGGCCTGGACCTCTCTGAATTGCCGACAACAGGGCCTGGACACATGGGCCTGTTTGCAGCTGAAGACAGGAAGAACAAGGGCCTGGCGGCAGTCTCCTTTTAGGGTTGTTTGCCTTTGGCCTGTTGCTTAAGTGTTACCATAATTAGTTACCCTAATTTAGTCTTATTTATATCCCTGATGTAATTGTATTATCTTGAGCACCTAATAATAAAGAACCCTAGTTGCAAAGTGGATGTAGGCCAATCAGGGCTGAACCACTATAAATCTCTCGTGTCTTCTACTTTTCTGCTTATCGATTGATATTGTGTGTGTGTGTGATTCCGCTGCGATAACGACTCTCGATTCCTAACATGGAATATGTAGTTATTATGTATATAATGGTCACAAGCCATCTTTATTTCCCAAATATTGATACAAACTAATGATTTTGAAAAAAAAAATTGATTCAAACCGTCAGAACGCCTTAAACGTCCTTCGGCTGACCCACCTACACCGGCTAGATTGGTTTGTCGTTCCCTAAAACTGTAGTTAACAATTCGGCCTATAATTTCGAAACGAGTCAAACCATGTAAATGAGCATCTAGGAGGAAGAATAATAATTGCTCACTAAATGATAATCATATCTTAAGTTTTGACAATATTGTTATACGGTGCTAGGCCATATTAGATTCATGAGAGAGATTTTGGATATTCTTCGGAGTATGGTGTGGTAAACTTGTTTTCTCATTATACATTAGTTATACACAGATGATATGATATGATATAACATAACAGTAGCACATGTTGTGTTTATTTTTTATTAAAATAAATTTATAAAGTTGTATAACAATATGTATAAGGTGGATATGATGATGATTAAAATCCGAAGATAAATGAGTTGGACCGCAAGCTGTTCATATTGGAATGAAAATTTGTAATCCAGCCACAAGAGCCATCCCAACTATATAAATAAATAAATAAATAAGCTACTGAATACAATTATTGTATTTTGATTTTAAAAAATTGTAAACACAACTAAGCGTGTATGATGTTGAGGTGATGAGCAATCTATAAAATTTTGTTACTAGAGGTTAAAACGGGTATGATACATTGCAGGTCAAGTAAAAACATTTACACTAAATTGTAACAAAACTATTAAAAAAATTAACAAACTATTAATCAAGTTGACTTTTTTAGAACTAATAAAATTACATGAGCTTATTTTTATTTGAGTTTAAATAGAAAATTAAAACTCAACTGGTTATCTTTGTATTTCCTTGTATCTTTTTTGTACGTATTAAATTATATACAAGTTACAGTTTGTCATCAAATTAATACTCACAAACATGCATACGAATGTAAATACTTAATTGTTTTATTTATATATTTTACAACTATTTTTAGAGGTAACTTCACACGATAATATTTAAGTTTCTTAGTTATTCCGCTAACTCACTAAAAAAAATATTTAAAATCACCCAATCTTTATCAGTTGTACTATGTGACATATTTTTATAAATATTAAATTTTTAAAATTAAGTAACATAAGTGGAACATATAAGAATTCCAACTGTTATTTGATGATTATTTTTTTTATAAATTAACTTGAAGTAAGAGTCAATATAGTGAAGAAAAAACTAAATAATAACAAAGTGTCATAAATTTCAATTTAAGCAAATTTTAAAGAAAAAAAATCACTAAATATTCATATATGTTTTATTTAGATCATTTAATTTTAGAGAAATTTTACATTTATAAAATATTTCTCAAGATTGAACATATAATGAAAGTTAAGTGAATTTAAAAGTATAAAAGAAAATAGAATGACTTTAGTTGAACATTCAAAAATTTAGTTACTACTATGTGACCTTTTTTCTTTATTTTTATATATACTTATTATTATTATTATTATAACTTTATTATTATAACTTTTATACGTAACATAATAAATATATGTAATAATTATTATATGAACATATATTTAGTACCGTAAACAATTCGTGAGTTTGCTCAAGTGTAATATGTAAAGCTCGGACTTCATCGTGTTTATTAAACGAGCTACAATATAAGCGTGCGCTCGTGCTCAAGCTTGTATCTTGAATAAATCATCTTAAGCTCGGCTCTATTCAAGTTTTTAATGAGATAATCTCAAGTAGCTCACGAACGACTCAACTTGTTTACACCTCTATTAAAAAAAATCATTACTAATTTAATAAAATTTTCGTTAGTTAAGCATTAACGGACAAAGTGAAAGATAACGTCATATAATTCTTGTTATACTTCTATAACCACATGCTTTTGTTATACTCGAATCCAACTCATATACGTTCGGATTTTAATCATCATGTATACCGTATGCATATTGTTATACAGCTTTACAAATTATTCATTCAATAATGGTTGTAAACTTAAATCTTTTATTGTAGATATAACTTAATAATTAATTTATTATTTATGATAAAAATTATATATTTCAAACGCTTTAACCTAATTATTTTATTTTACTTGTTATTATAAAATAAAACTTCATTCGGGTTATTTATTAGACCTATCATCAACGCAAACTTCTTAACAGATGGGTTGTCTGGCTTCACGTTGATTGTCTCGCCATATCTCTTCTCCATGTTCACACGTGGGATGCCCTCCCTCTGTTCTTCTCTCTCACCGTACGCCCTGGGCGTCCTCCCTCCCTAACTCTCTCTTCCACGTCCTCCAAGCCACCGTCTCTTTCTTCCACATAAGACAGTGACGGCATTACAGATAGTCTAGTATTTTAGTTATCTCATTCGATTGTATAGGTTGCTTTTTCAGCTCGACCATTTCCAAACACCTCTCTAGCCTTCTTCCAATGGGATCGAAGTGATTATAAAAAACTCGTTATTAAGTAATGGTTTAATGATAATTATTATGGCTTATAAATCAGATTAATGATTAAAACAACCAGTCAATCAATAACTCAAGGAAACATAGATTGAAAACGCAAGAACTCAAATCGCAAGAAATAACGAAATTGTACAGGTTTTAAAAGTATAACAAGAAGAGATTACAGATCAGTTCTACCAATAAAAAGAACATTAAAAAAATACAAAACAAAAAAATAACAATCCTTATTAAACCTAACACCTTTACAAACTGATGTTTACCACAAAAATGATTTGAAACATGTTGATTCACCATCATGGTTCATGAACCTGACCTCATAGGCCAGCCATGAATCTGAGGCGAACCCGTTGGGGTCAACTGTTGACTCGGAGAAAATAGACTCAGCTCTACAAACTGAGAGTGATCCGTGTGTGGTTCGTCTCGTTCAATTGCTCGAAAAGAAATTGACCCCCGTTTTGTTGACGAGTTTCTCCCACTGCTCGCTGTAAAATCGTCAAGCGGGCTATGGTTAGCAATTAGTGACAAAGTGTCAATATGTTCCCCAATAATACGTCTTGTCGCCTCCATATCCTGCAGATTCTTCAAAGCTAAAGAGTCTGCAATCGGGAAGTAAACAAGTATACAAATCCCAACCCCGACACAACATAAAAGAGAAAGAAAAGCCAAGAATGCAACAACTTCAAACACGGTATCTCCCGGCTTGAACAGAACAGATAAACCGAGTAACAAAACCCGTAACGGATAAAAACCAGAAACAAAAAATATTAATGTGTACACCCTTTTTCTCAAACCCTTATTGATCACCAGAATTAGTATTCGCCTCCCAAGCCAGAACAGGTAAAGTGTTAGCATGGTAGCAAAAAGACCAAGAAACATGGTACTTAATAAAGGGTAGAAGCATCGCGGGGCATCATTCGGGTACGCAGTTGTGATTTTGAAAAAGTAGCCTTTTTTGTTCAAGTGTAAATCCGTCTCGAATCTGGGTCCAACTAAAACAACTGTCATTTGAAGGGCCAAGAACGGTAAAGTACATAGAAGAATGTAAATCGTTGTTCTGAAGTTCCATTTCTGGCTTAATGGGCCTGACTCGGTTTTCTGTAAGGAAGCACGAAGAAGAAAAATAAGGGTTAGGAATAGACACGGTTCTGAAAATCCTAGGTTTGACACGATGTAGCATTTGCATATGGCTTCCTGCCATTTTGAATCAAGAGAATGTAATACCCGACCGTCACGCCTCAGGAATTCTAGACGTATAATCTCCCCAAAACCCCACCAGATTGCAAATAAGATGAAGACTATTCTAACAACCCACGGGCCACCGAAGTATTTGAGTTGGGTTTGACTTTGACTACGAATGTGGTCCCGAAAATAAAACGAGTACAAGATGCAAAGTAAACCAACGAGACCCAAAACAGCAACTAGAGAAATTGTAACCACACCGAGTGCATCAGCAAGTACACTTGTCAGGGGCATTACCCAAAAAATAGATTCCACGCATGCTCTCTGCCAGCATGGATGTTACACAAAAGCCCCTGGTAACTTAGATCTCCAGTCACATTTATAACAAAATCTGGAATCAGTTGCAAAGTGAACTCTTTCAGAAAAAAGAGCAAACACCTAACAATTGCTGAAACTGCAATGGCCCATTGTAAACCAATCAAGAATGCTGTGTGTAATAAATTCTTGTGCAAGATTACCACATTCCAATGTAAGTGACTATGTTATTATGTCTCCAAGTAGCTAGCCAACTAAACCACCTACATTAGAAAACAAGTAAATAAGTTACAAAAACATACAACTACACCAACCGAAAAGATGTTCTATAACAACAGACTGAAAAGAACGCGTGAAAGGACAAGGACTTAGGGTGACATAAACTACCCTCGGGGCGCTCTTTACAACACAGCAAGGTGAAAACCAGAAAGAAAGGTAGACTTAAGCAATTGGTCATCTTACTTCCTTAATTATGTTTCGGTTATAAAACTGTCAGCGGATTTGAGATGTTAATATCATCAATAGATCTGAATTCATATGTTAATCACTTTCGGTAGTACATCAAAAATAATTTGAAATGGAGACGATAAAACACATGGCAAAGAGAAGATAGTGTCATGTATAGGATTTGAAACCTTCGGCCAATGTCGCCTCTTAACGTATGTGCTCAGGGATTCTATTTCAATTCTAGCCCAATTGTTGATACAGTTCACAAAGCCCTAGTATTTGCACAACAATTAGTGCAATTCACCCTATTCGAAGCAAAATGCAACATTGTAAAAATACATTGACCACAAGAAATCTTCAGATTTCATCTTTAATTATGTAAAACTTCTACAAACAGAAGAACATGAAATCCAGCTTATGCACCATAGATCCATCAATATCCATTTAATTACTTCATTATATAATCTAATCACACATCTCAACATAATCATACAAAGGTTTAACATAATTACATCATGCATGTAAGATCAAACACATAACACAATCTATAACCACAATTACAAGTCAAAATTCATCGGATAAAATGTCAAAATCAAAATAAATTGAAATCGATCAGTACACAAGACTATAACACCTCTTTTCTCATGAATTAAGAGACAAATTAAGCGTATATACAGAGATTCTACAATTTTACTATTATAATCGAAATCAACAAACGAAAGCTGCTAATCAATCGATTAAACGATAGATAACATGTATGCAGGTGAAATCGAAAGCGAAAAAGAGATTAATGGCGAGATTACTTACAAGGAAACGTGAAATTGTTGGGGTGAAAGCAGATTGGAAATTGAAAGGGGAAAATTGAAAAACCTAGGGAGAAGAGGAGAGAGAAAAAAGAGGAACGTAAGGTAAGGCATAGGGGGAGAGAGAGAGTGGAAGTTTGTTGCTGACAGGCTGTCTCCAGCATTAGACCAACCAACCAAAATCAAATAACTATTATTATTAATATTTTATTTTCTGGCAAATTGTTGGAATTGTATTTTTTAATTATTGTATGAATGGGTGTAGTAAAATATGATGTAGTAAGTAATATTTATTATGATTATTTTAAAAGTTTTTGAACCATTTGATATTGTGGTTTGTTGACTTACTGATATAGGAAAATCATCTAGGAAAACATTAAGGCATGTTTGGTTTGTGGAATTCGTTAAAATTTGAATTTTAAGGAATTGTATTTTGTTCAAAAGATTTGGAATTTAAAGGAATTGGAATTTATTAAGAAATTTGAATTCATAATCCATTTAAATAACAAAACAATTATAAATGAATTGGAATCTATCATCATGACCACCACCAATCGAATGTTGTCACCAACGCCACCGACCACCCGCTACCACTGTCACCAACTACCCCCGCTACCACTGTCACCTCTGCCACCGCCCGCTCCTCGACACCGCCACCGAGCCCCCAACACACCGCTGCCACCCGACCACCACCAACCACTCGTCACCACAGTTATTGCCGCCGCCCGATTCTCGACACCGACGCAAATGCGCCGCCATGGTCATGTCTCGTTTTTTTCTCGTTTTTAATATGATAAAAAAGAACAAAATTAAGTAGTAATTTTGCTCGTTTTTATGCTTGTATGTCAGGTCAAAAATACTTCATACATATAGCTTGACTTACGTGACCCGATCTCGTATCAATTTACTAAAAAATATAGTCCGTGTTTGCTTGCTACATACATGGCTGATGCCTTACGAGTTATGGCCAGAAAAAAACGTATCTTCAAGCACCACCTCAAAAAAGGGAGGAAAGGTGGCGGTCGATAGCGGCGGTCGGAGTCGGAGGCGACGGTTGGCGGAGGTGCCGAGGGCGGAGGTGGGGATGGTCGGGATGGCGGCGGTGGGGATGGTCGGGGCGAAGGTAGTTGTAACATCCGGCCTCTCATACCAACAATATTGTCCGCTTTGCCCTAAGAGCTCACGTATTTGTTTTTGTTGCCTCGGGAGAGACTTCCCAAGAGGTCACCCATCCTGATACTACTCCCACCTGAGCACGCTTAACTATGGAGTTTTCATGTGCTCCATAGCCAACTAAGCCCAAAACGCGTTGTTGTATTTGAGGCGGGGCATTCCTTATGAACACATCATCTATCCCGTGGACAAAACAGAACGATATAAGATTTGCCTAAGGTGTTACAGTAGTGGTCGGTTGTTGTCGGTGGCGGCGGTGGGGTTGGTGGCAGTGGTCGTAGTCGGAGGCGGCGGTTGGCGGAGGTGTCGAAGGCGGCGAGCGGCGTTGGGGATGGTCGGGGTGGTGGAGGCGGGAGTCGGGGCGACGGTGGCGACGACGGGGGTTGGCAGCAGTGATCACAATGGTCGGTGACGATGTTGGCGACGGTGACAATGGTCGGTAGTCGAATATTCCATTTGCTTTGGTTGAATTCCTTCATAAGGAATTTGAAATCCTTCATTTTAAGGAATTTGAAGGAATTAATTCTAATTCCAATTGCAATTCCTTTCTCTACCAAACACGTTAAGAATGGAATTCGGATTTCGATTCCAACAAATTTTACGAACCTAACACCCAAAGGAATGAAATTCAAATTCCAATTCCGTTGAATTCAATTGAATTTCGGCGTACCAAACGCCCCCTAAGGTTTGAGGAGGTAATGGTTCAAGTTCCACTACCAACAGAAATTAATGAAATTAGTTTCTTTTCTCGTATGCGCTTCGCTGCGGTAGTCTGGTCATTATCGGGGTCAGCTCGTTTGGGTGGAGAAAACTTATGTCAAAACGTTGTCTCGCTATAGTGCACGATAGAAAAAAAAACTCGAATTTGAATATAAGTCCATTTTTTTTAAGTTATACTTTAACGTGGACAAAAAAATAAAGGAAACCGTGCGTTCCGTTTAAAAAAAAGTTAACGAATGAAAGTTGGCGAAGAAAAACTAAAATAATAGAAAACTAAATGGGTTAAAAACTTATATTATATATAATATGAGGGGCTAAAATGATTCCCCCTCGCAGCGCGGCGGGGACATGGTCGTTATCTGTTTGTCTCCTTTGCGGGTCTAAAACCTACGTACACTCACTATAGCGTACGATAAAAAATAATCGATTTTGAATACAACTTCGTTTTCAATAAAATTTATGCATGAACGTTGACAAAAAAAAAACTAAAAAAAACCGCGCTTTCCAATTTTATTAAAAAAGTTATAGAACGAAAGTTATTACATAGAAACGAAATTATTAAAAAGTTAGACAAGTTAAAAACGTATATTATATATAGTATGAGGGTTAAAAAAGAAAAAAAAAACTACACGTGGCACTCCCCCGTGGGGGGAGTTACTGTTCACGTACGTTGTCAAATAAATAGAGTTTATAATTTACATTTCAAAAAAGAGTAATTAATATTTTATTATTATTATTTTAAAAGTGTTAAAAAAAATTGTTATAAAAATCTAGCTGCAAAAAAAAGAATGAACGTTCAAGCAAACAGTTCTCGAACCATTCGACAGTAAATTCATTTATGTTTGTTTGTTTAATAAATGAACGAACATGAATAGAGGTCGTTTCGTTCATTTATGTTCGTAAAAGTTCTATAATGTGTTCATTTATGTTCGTTTATATTCATTCGTTTATGTTGATTCTGTTTATGATATTTATGTCAAGTATTTGGAGATATGTATGTCAATTGTCAAGTACTTTATATTTTATTTTTGGTGGATTTTGTGTAATGTTAATTTAGATGAAATACTCATCTTATTCTCAAAAGAATTTGTGTCCACGAACGTTTGTTTGTGTTCATTTGTGTTCGTTTATGTCCGTTACATAGACGAACACGAACATGTTCATTTCCTTAATGAACGAACACGAACATAAAATCTCGTTCAGTTATGTGTTCGTGAACATAAAATTTCCTTAATAAACAAACATGAACAAAGTTTTATTCGTGTTCGTTCGATTCGTTTGCAGCCCTATATATAAGTAATCATATCTTTGTCGTTTGTAAGTCCATCTTCAACATGAGGCACGAATGGGTGTTACTGACCACCCTCCATGTCTGCATGCCCGACTTGTCTCTTCAATCTCTATAAATGTGGTTCTTTCTCTTCCCCATCTCACATTCCTTGTTCAACCAGGTCTAAGGAGATGGCTTTCACCTTCCTCCCTCCTCGTCATGTTCTCCCAGTTTGTCTCTCTCTTCCACATCTATCTACGGGCGCAAAGGGCGTCCTAAATAGAGATAGTCCAGGTAACTTTGATGTTATGTGATAAAAAAAAAGTTAATATATATCTATACTACATAATAAACAAGTAAAAGAAGAGGACACTTGTCACATTTCTAGGCATCCTCATTTTCATTTTCCTGCCTCTTTCTCCTATTAATAATCATCTCCACTATTTTAGTCAACTAAATTAATTCTTTGTTTCAATTTTATTACACATTTTTAATATAAAATTATGTTTATCATCAATTAATTTGTTCAGTCATATTTTTTATGAATTATACAAACTGAATACAAATTTATAGTCAGTTAGGATTCAAATAAAAAAACTTTTAAATATCTATACTATATAATAAATAAAGGTTTGTCGATGTCACGTGTCGCATTCACATTCATTGTTATAATTTTTTTCTCGCCTCTCTCTCTTATTAAATACATCCCATCTTTCCAATAATAATAATAATATATTAATAAAACACATTTATTTTAAATTATCTCATATGATAAGAAACTTTAAAATCTAATTACCTAACTTAAGTTTTCATTCAAAGAGTAAATAAAAGTCAAATTACTTTAAATAATAACTAATTTATTTTCAAAACTCAATTATACATTAACTTTGACATATTTTTGGATTTTGTTTTGTATTGTTAGTAAATGTAATTATATTTTTTCACCTATTAAGATATATATAAAGATTTAAAATTTTTATATATTCACCCTGTGTAGTACACATGCTCTAACCTAGTATATTTATATATTCACATTGTTCCATTTTGACGAGTGCATGTGTTAATAAATTACATTATATTTTATCCATCCCGTTTAATACACATGTTTATTCAACATTACACGGATTTAAAAACATAATCTTTTTATTACTAAGTATATAACATTACATTTATTCTAATCATGTAATACACGGGATTCTAACATAGTCTATTATATTTGTGTAACCATGAAAGATTTAAATAATAAAAAGGTTCGTAATTTATTTATTAAAAGGTTTTGAAAGAGTATAAGATGGTTTTTTTTTCCAAGATTACAAACTTTTTAAAAAATTTAAAATTGACTTTATACCGAAAAGAATGTATTGTATTTTATAGAGTTACAGGAGCATTCTTTATCCTAATTCATATCAAGGTTTAAAACAAAAACATTCCATATGATTCCTTATATTTATTTCTATTTAATTAAATAATATTTTTTTAATTAATTTTGTATTATTCTTTTCTTCTCTTTCACTCACAAAAGAACTATTAGGGATAATATAACATAAAAAATTACAATTCAATCCATATATATTATCCTTATAATTTAAGTATAAGAAAACATATCAAAAATGAGATGAAATGGGTAATTTAAAAAGTTTTTTTTAAATTTACCTTAAAATACAAGGATAAGACATGATTTGCAAAACCCATTATAAATGTTGTAAATGGTTTTACAATTTCTAATTAGATTATAACTATCGAAAAAAAAAACATGAAATTTTTACCTTTTCATTCTTATAAAAATATATTTATTTCTATTGTAATTATAAACGTATAATAAATTCTAAAATATTTATTTATTTTGTAATTATATGTGTATTTACAATGTTCTTATATTACCTTTTGCGGCTATTGATGCTCAAAACACATACATACATTCATTCCAGCTGTTTACAAGATTTTAGTATCTTCATCACTCAAATGAAGCTATTGTTGAAAGAGACACATAAGAGCTTCTAAGGATGTATGATCCTTATGATCTAATTTTTTTTTTTGGATATTTTAGTGTAATTGGATTAACTTGTTTGATCAATACATATTATCATAAATATCAAATAAGTTAGGAGGTGCAGAGTGCACGGTTATTTGATTTTATCTTAATATAACGGTGGTCTGGGGACAACGCCCTTGGAAGCGGGGTCTGAGGGGCGGCAGCCCCTGGTTGGGATCGAGCTTTCTAAAAAATGTATTAGAAAATTATTTTGACACATATTGCTTTATAAAAAATGTATTAGAAAACTAATTTTATATAATTTATTATATAAAATTGTTGTCAAAATAATGTGCAGATTATTAATTTAATTCGAAATTCGAATTCTGGTTTTTTCCTAGATTAACTCAAGAATTGATCATACGTTTCTTTTCCTGGTTCATCTCCTTCATACAGAATTCAACATATTTGCTGTTCTTAAAACTCTGATTTGTATCCGATCAAACATTTGGGTGAACCACCAAATAGTTTTGATCTGAAAGTGATCACACGCCTTTCAGAGTATCCAAGAAATCATTCCGTTTTCTGCAAATTCTACAACAAATACTTTGCAGAGAAGAATTAATTGCTTTATTCACTATGAAGATCAAATGTCATTCATATGGCATGGGAGGCTGCTACTCATTTTATGAGAATTTTGAAAAGTATTATTGATGAAGGTTATTAAAGGTTTCAGTAGCATCAACCTTAGCGGGAGATTATTTGATCAAACCATAAAGGTTGATGCTCACCAACAACGGTTTTGACAAGAGCTTGAATATGGATGTTCTACAAAAAAAACTAATAGTACAAATACATCGGTCGAACACGACTTTGATTAAGATGTTTTCGCTATCTGAATTCAATCAAGTAGCAAGTATTAGTTCATCCTCCATCCTGACATATGGTTATCAATGAAATTAAATTCAATTCCTTCAAATTTCATTTATTTTCATGAATTCTAATTTCTTAAAATATTTTACGAATCAACCACTCTTTAAAACATAACCTATATAGATTGATTTTGTCCCCAAGCACCCTTTAAAATGCAACCTATATAGATTGATTTTGTCAAACCTAATAAAAATATCTACAGTTTTAATAATCCAAACTTTAACCTATTATTCGATAATAATCTTTTCAACAATTTAACCAGTGGCACTTCTATCATTTATCATTGTAAACGAAATCAAATGAACATTAACTGTAAACCTATGATGTTTCTGCGAGTAAGATTGACTTGACAATAAAAATGAAAGTCGAAAATATCACTGACCAAATTAGCATTATAAATTGTTATCTTCTAACGAAACATCAGTTTGAATTATTAAAATCTAATTACGAAATATTTTAATGGAAATAGAAAAAAAAACCGTCTCCAAGATGATGAGGACGAGTGTTCCCTCTCCGTCTTTCTGATTCAACGTCCTCTTTTAATGACGTAGAGACAAACCCTCAATAACCTCGCTCCAATCAACCACCGACACCGACACCGGCACCGGCACCGGCACTGCACAAATGGCCAACAAATAGTCGGTTTCTCTTCCTCCAACTTACCATTTCCGATTCATTCCACTCTAATTTCACTTTTCCTTTTCTTTGCAGCGATTATCTCTTCAAACTCCTCCTCATCGGAGACTCTTCCGTCGGAAAATCATGCCTTCTTCTCCGATTCGCCGTACGTATTCAACTAATTTCTTACATTCTTCGACAATAGCCACATCTCCATCCAATCCACCGTCTGGATGGAGGTTTTTCACTTTTTGTAAATTCTAGGGTTTATTTTCAGTTTTTCAATTTCTGTATCTGCCGGTCAACTTTTGCTTTGCTAGATTAAAAGTTGCAGTTCGTTGATTTTACTGGTTCTGTATGTGACTGCATTTTCTCTTGGGGTTATGGTTTTTTAACTTTCAGGATGATTCTTATGTGGATAGTTACATAAGCACAATTGGAGTTGATTTTGTGAGTATTTTGTTTTGCTGTATAGGTGTTTGTGTTACATTGAGGCTTGTTGTGGTTTAGGTTATACTAATTTGTATATTGATGGTGCAGAAAATTAGGACTGTGGAGCAGGATGGGAAGACGATCAAGCTGCAGATAGTGAGTACAGATGAAATATTCTTGTCTGATATGATTTATGCAAAAGATTATTATGATGTTTCAAAATGGATTTTGGTAAAAAAATCACTTTGGGGGTTTGATCTTTGTTAGAGACGTAGTGGTCAAAGTCGCAAGGCACCCTTAAGGAGTAAAGGGCTAGGCACAAGGCGCAAAAAATGGGCATATCTGAGGGTAAAAAGGTGAAATAATAGGGAAAAAGTGTAATAGGCAACGGAAAATGAAAAAAAATGATACTATTTCACAAATATAATAAAAAACCTGATACGGTTTGCAATTAGAATCATCCGGTTGATAACAAACTAGTAACAACTAAAAAAAAGTTGATTGTTTTACATCATCAATCATTTTATGTAATTGAGATTTACACGAACTTTAGTAAAGCTCTAAATACGGGTTAGGAGGTGGGGAGTGCAAACTTGTATAAACTAATCTAATCCCGGACCCAACATGGGTTGCACCCCCTTGCTGGGTTAAGGGGCAATGCCTCCCGTCCTGCAAACCTAAACACTGCATGACCTGGTGGCTGGTATGCATGACACAATTAGTTTTTGAGCCAACAAGAAAAAAAAAACCTGGATCTTGCAGCTCCTGGACTGAGGCTCATTCCGCAGTTGCACACTTGCAGCTAGGGGAAGAACCTTGCCTTGCGTCTACCAGAGGCGCAGTGGCGCGCTGTGCCCTCGTCTCATGTGTGTGCTTTTGACTACTATAGCTAGTGGTGTTTAAATGGATGGAAATTAGATTCAAGACTTATTCATCTTATTCTAGTTGCCTTGTTTAAATATAGCATCTTTGTCTTGGTACAGTGGGATACTGCTGGCCAGGAGCGGTTTCGGACTATAACAAGCAGTTACTACAGAGGAGCACATGGAATAATTGTAAGAATTACAGTATTGCTTTGTCCAGTTCAATAGAAAATTTAAAGAACCTATTTGCATCAACCCATTTAAACATTATATACAATGTGCTAGTCATCGAACAAGCTACATATTTGTTTTTGTTTTTGAATCTATACGACATTACCACTGGAATTGAAGTTCATATTTTCTTGTTCTTGGCTTTCTTGTTACTAGTTTAAGAACTTTCCCAAACCATAAAAGACACCTACCTCAGGAAGTCTTATATATGTGAATTTGATAAAAGTAGTATACCATTACCTAAATGGTTAAAGCCCCCCACCTCTTGTAACCTAAGTCGAGATTCAAATCGAAGAAAATTCTTATATACACAACATACACTACTTTTTTTTATAATTCCGTGGGGAATATAGGTATTTTGACTTGAAAAATCTGAGTAGGAAAATGGTGTGGTTTTGTGGGACAAGCGATTGTTTACCGACCTACATTGATGGTTATATGCATCAGCGTTCATCCGTATAATTACTAGGTAGATGCTTGAGGTGTTATAAAGTAAGGTCTAATTAATTGCATTTATTTTTCTGCCAAAGACATTCATATTGAAAGCTGTGGGCAGACCCCATGTGATGTACAATTATAATTTTATGTCCCAAAATTCAAAGCAACTTATCACTCAACTAAGCCTTAAAAACACTGAAAAACTGACATTTATCGGTTTCTCTGAACTTGCATTTATCATGACTTTTCCGACCCACATCTTTTCAATCAGTTTTGAGTATCATGTTATTAAAACAATGAATTTAATCATTTAGAAAAAAAACTGTATGAGAATAATTTAGTATCATAATTCTAATTCCCATATCAGATCGTGTATGATGTGACTGAGATGGAGAGCTTCAACAATGTGAAGCAATGGCTGAGTGAAATCGATAGATATGCAAATGAATCAGTCGGCAAGCTTCTTGTTGGAAACAAATGTGATTTAGTCGAGAACAAGGTTGTTGACATACAAACACCTAAGGTATGCTACAATCTTTTAACTTTTTGTCCCATACTCATCGGTGGTAAAAATTACCATCTAACCCTTGTTAATCTGCAGGCATTTGCAGATGAGCTCGGGATCCCTTTCCTTGAAACCAGTGCAAAAGACTCCGTAAACGTGGAACAGGCTTTCTTGACAATGGCTGCTGAGATAAAGAAAAAGTAAGACGATCTAGGAGCAGGGTTAATACGAGGCTTTTAAGGTTTTTCTTATTCATGATATGAGGTCCGAGTTTTTTAATGTTTTATTTTGGTTGTTTGAAATTGTAGAATGGGTAACCAGCCAACGGGCGACAAGAGCACAGTTCAAATCAAAGGGCAACCGATTGAGCAGAAGAGTAATTGTTGTGGTTAATACCGTCTTGTGTTATCGGTTATGTTAAGCTCCGATGGACGAGTGGTAAAAATGTATTTCTCCTTGTAAAATGTTGCAGGCTTTTAACCAAGCCCCATGAACTTTCTTTGTATCATCTAGTTTCAACTGCTGGTAAAAGAAAACCCTTGATACTACTTTTCCTATTTCATTTTTACATTTTTATAAATAACTAGTTTATATACCCATGTATTACATGGGGCTGTTTAATAGAAAAATGAAAATATAATAATGTATAAAATATAAAATAGTAGGTTATATACCCATGTATCAATTGTTTGAATCCATCCCTACCTTTTAATACACACACACACGTATATGTATCCATACAAAAGTAAAACAATAAATAAAATTAGTTGTTTCCTTAATTAAGTAATAATTAGAATTAGAATTTTATATTATTTTTTCTAAAGAAAAAAAACATTTACATAATTAGATTTCAAAATTTAAACTTACTTTAAATAGAAAAAATTAAAAGATTTTATTAAGAAAAAATATGGTGATTACACGTGGCATTCTTTGAAATCATTTATTAGAATAAGGATTAGCGTGGTAAATATATTGATACTGTCTTGATAAAATCTAGTTTCTGAATTAATCTGGTTTATAAAGTTTTATGTATTACAAGTATTTGCAATAACTTTTAACCCATTTGGACAATCGCTATATAACAAAATATATTTTTTAAGTAAAATTATATATAACGTCATCAGGTTCTTAAAACCGGTCGACTTGTCCACCAGTGGATCTGTAAGGTGGACTAGTCGCGTAGTGAAACATTTGGAAATTTGAGTGCAAATGGTGGGAAAAAAAGATTCAAAGATAAGAGTACATGTGAGATTCATTTGGACAAATTGCATCCCTCAAAGATGAACCACACAAATAGTGAACATGAATGAAACAGCATATAGTAGGAAATCAATATCAAAACCAAAATCAACTAGAATCTGATTTAACCACACAAGAACCAAAAGAACAGAATTCAAACAAGTTTCTGACCAAAACGGTTAGGAGGACGAACAACAAGCCTTCTTTGCATTGGCATCTTGTGCTCCAACAACAAGAGTCTCACCCTGTGTAATGCTAGCAGGTCCTGGCTCACCAGCAGATATAGATTTCTTGCTAATAATCCGATATATCTCACCAAGAATCGTTTGGAACGACTTCTCAACATTTGTAGCTTCTAGAGCAGATGTTTCAATGAAAGATAGACCTTCTTTCTCTGCAAAACTTTGTGCATCTTCTACAGCAACAGCCCTAAGATGTTTCAGATCAGTTTTGTTACCTATAAGCATGATAACAATATTGGCATCTGCATGGTCCCTTAATTCCTTCAACCACCTGCTTATGTTTTCGAAGGTGGTTGGTTTTGTGACGTCATAGACTAGCAATGCTCCAAGGGCACCCCTGTAATATGCACTGGTTATTGCTCTGTATCGCTCTTGTCCTGCTGTGTCCCATATCTGAGCCTTTATCGTCCTTCCTTCAACCTGAAGATGAAATTTTAATAATTCATGATAATGATTTAGAGTGATACGATACTGAGATGGCTGAATTAAGAAAAATCGACAATGAACCCATAAATAAGAACAAGAAAAGCATCACATAAATAAAAGTACATGTTGGCTGTCAAAAGCCTGGGGAGATGTGGCAATTTAAACCAATTTAAGTCTGTTTAGGTTATCTTTCTGAAAGATCAAATACCAAAATTTAACTAAAAAAGGCAAAATGCCAATGGGTTAAATCAAGAGTTGCCAAGAGTGTATTTTTAATGTACATGCTCCACAATAGCTTTATTATAAAAATTATCATTATTGACATAAAAATGGTTGAGATCAACACAACCCAGTCTGACCTGCACTAGAAGGTTACCCGTTTCGATCCAAACCCATTTTGACTCCCTACCCAACGCCCCTGACCAGCATGTCTTACGCTTATCCCAAAAATGAGATTGAGCAGGAATCAAGTAACCACAAAAGTAAAGTAGTCTATAACTGAGTTGACGTGAATCAAGATAACAAGGGTTGTAAAAAATAACAATGCAAATGCAACTTAAACTAATGTTGCCAACTGATATAAATTTGTTTCTTTGGTGAATTCAAATGTACCATTTGTTCATCTAGTCTAGATTCAATAGAGAAAGAGAGAGTGCATAAAGATGAAATAATGCAAACATTGATAGCTTGTTCTGTGTAGCTATAAATGGTTGTGTACTATGCATGTGCATACAACTCGAGAACTTTTACATGAACTAAGCGTACTTACAAAAATTCACATGGCTTAGAAGACTGAAATAAGCTCTATCGTTCCGGTGGTCCATGCTATTCTATTCAGATTGAGACATAATCACACTTGTAGATTTACATATACATGAAACCTACGATATATCCCACTATTAAACCGAACAGATACATAAAGGAAATCGACAGACGCGGTCTACCATGTTTCAGCAAAACCCTACATGCTTAGATCAAAATGAACAAAAAAATGAAAAATGTCTACACTCTACACCAGGCTATACAATCATCAGCTATTTCAAATGGACTAATTAATTACTAAAACAAGTATTTAATCACTTCTTTCGACTCAATTCAAATTTGCATCTCTGAAGCACAGATCACGAAATTCAGTTAAAATAGGCGTCCAAAAGAGATCGATTAAACAATTGCAAAATCAATCTCACACAATTTCAGATCAAAGAAAACAATTTCATACGGATGCGATCAAATCACGCATATATACAAGTTTCTGATGCATCACATAACTGTTAATAAGAATTTCGGATCACATAACTACAAGTTTTCACACGGAGATTCAGTTACATAAACAAATAAAGCGATTGATAAAGTTTTAGAGAGAGAGAGAGTGTGTGAGTGAGTACTTGTAGAGTACGAGTAGCGAATTCGACGCCGATTGTGGATTTGGATTCCAAACAAAACTCATTTCTGGTGAATCGAGAGAGAAGATTGGATTTACCAACGCCTGAATCGCCGATCAACACTACTTTGAACAAGTAATCATACTCTTCGTCCGGTCTTCTTGCCATCTCCTCCACACACCGATCTCCGCTTCTCTCTCTCTCTCTCTCTCTCTCTCTCTCACGCACACACACACACACTCGCGCACGCAGTGGATGCGGAACCGGTCCTTCGATACGAGACGAGAAATTTGAACCCAAAATCGATTCGAACAGCTAATAAATTAAAGAAGATGGTCCCTTCACTATATGCAAATATCCTCTTTCAGTCCCTTGAGTTTAATTTTACTACAACTTTTAGTCATGTAAGAATTTCTTTAACATTTTGATCCTTGTTTTAACTTCTTTTACACAACTTGGTTTGAAACTTAAAAAGTCACATTTTGCAAGCATATAAGTTTTAGGTACACACAACGCGGTCGCAACAAGGCTCGGTTCTAGGCCTTGAATCGAGATTGGATCTGAGCCAGATGGCCCAGATGTAAAAGAATGAGTTTGTAGTTCTGGTTAGTGGTGCACAAATCGGTTTTTTAACACAAACCGGTTTAACCCGACCCGAACCGGTTTGGTCAACGAAAAGTCCAAACCGGTTCGGGTTAAACCGGTTTTAGTAATGGAAATGTCAAACTGATCAAACCGGTTAGGGTTGGTTTTAAACCGGTTTGCCCTTTAAACCGGTTTTTATTAAAAAAAAAAATTCAAATAAATTTTAAATTTTTAATATTAAATCCAAAAAAAATATAGCAACATTAATACTTAAAGTTCAACGTTTATTAATATTTGGAAAGTTCGAAAATTAAAAAACATGACAAGATAAATTTATAAAATTGTAAAACATTACAAAAATATAACAAATATAAAACATTAAGTTCAACGTTTTATTTTTTGGAATATTGATTGATTATTCTTGTGCGTTGTCTTCGGAACTAGAGTTTCGTAGCCTTGCATCTTTGGCTAGTTCTTCATCGGTGGCTGGTTCGGATATTCCAAGATCAACCTCGTTGTTGTGTATGGTTTCTTCGGCTTGAATTTCGTCTTCGACAATGAAAAAAGACATTGAAAAAAAATTATTTTTGAACCGCATTTGTATTATTAGATGCATTATCAAAAGAAATTGAAAAAATTTTATTTTGTAATTTAAATTAGTTAATAACACCATCCAATATATAAAATAAATTTTCGCCGGTGTGTGGAAACAAGTCAAAAGCGATTGTACGCTTCATCATTTGCCACGTATTGGGATCAACCCAATGCGCGGTAACGCAAAGGTACGAATCGGGTATACCATGTGGAGCCGACCAAACATCGGTGGTTAAGTTTACACCGGTTTGCAAATTTTCAAAACCCAAAATTAATTCTTTTTTTGCTTTTTTCCACATTTTTATACAATCTCGTCTAAGGGTTGTGCGACTTACTTGATGATAACGTGGTTGGAGTGTCTCTTGAATCATCCTTGTCAAGCGCGGATTGTCAAAGTGGTTGAACGGCAATCCTTCTTGAATCACTAACCTCGCCATTCGATCTCGAACAGTATTTGGATCAAAGTTCCAAATTCCTCCTTCGCTTGTCATGGAGGCTTGACCTTCACTTGGACTTCCCTTCAATGACTGGCAAGTTTTTTCCATATGCATTTTCAAACTAGTGTTTGAATCTTTCCCCAAAAACGCACCACACATCTTGCACCGAGCACGTTCCTTCCCGTTTGACAACACACATAGATCGTATTTGCACCAAATTGTCGGATTTCTCGTTGTTGCTCGAATTTCCACAACGGTAACTTCGTTTGAGGAACCACCAACACCAAAACTTGCCCTGCTTTTTTTTTAGAGTTTAGAGAGAGTTTAGAGAGCATTTTTGACGGGTTTAAAGAGCGGTTTTAGAGATTTGAGAGTGTAAAGAGAGGTGTGATCAACCCTAAACACCCCCACCTATTTATAGTGTTTTAAGGGTGCAAATGGAGCAAAAAAAAACGGCTAAAATCGACCCCAACGGCTCTTTTTTTGCCCAGCTCGAAAACCGTTTAAACCGGATTTTAAACCGGTTTGTTTGAACATGTCCCTAACCCGATCTCATCCAGAAAGCATCAAACCGGTTTCAAACCGGCGGTTTTTGGGTAACCCGAACCGGTTTGGTCCAAACCGGTTTAACCCAAACCGGTTTGCCGGTTCCGGGTTAAAAAAAACCGGTTTTTTTGTGCACCACTAGTTCTGGTTAACGGTGTGTCTGTTGAAATAAGATCAATCTTAATATCTTCCCAACACATTTCAAAGGTCTCTTTTGTAAATAAATATAAATAAGTTGTGATGAGAAGGAATACATGAAATGATTCAATTTGGTGGTGTATGCTGTAGGATCGTGAGATTACAAGGTGATTCTATTCTAGTTGATATTGGCGGAAACAATAACAACTACACAAATGTAATCGAACAGACAGAAAGAATACTAGTAAGATCACTGTTGTATTAAGCTTAGTGAATTAAACGATTACAGATGAAAACTCTGAGAAGAAGCACTCTTACAATGAAGTGGTTACACAGTATTTATAGTAACTCAGAATCAAGACAAACCCTTGATTCTGAGGATCAGATCGAACACAGACCGTTGATCTTGTTTATTAATCTAAATTATACGCAAAGGCTAATCTAGATAACTTTATTGAAGCGTCTTCTTAGGCATCATTGTTTGCATGCTTGGAGACGCGCAACAAGGTCCTTTATTGGTTGCACCACTGAGGTTCCTTCTGCTTGGAGTGTGGCAGTTGCTTTTGCAGAAAGTTGTCAGAGACGCTTGGCATGGATAGTCAGCTGCAACGTTTGGTCTTCAGTGAATAAAGCTATCAGCAGCAAAGTTGAGAATACTGCTGCTGATAAGCCCATCAGCAGCAACTTGTGTTGAAGGCTGCTGATAAGCCTATCAGCAGCAACAAGTGTTGAGTGCTGCTGATAAGCCTATCAGCAGCAACAAGTGTTGAATGCTGCTGATAAGCCTATCAGCAGCAACAAGTGTTGACTGCTGCTGATAAGCCTATCGGCAGCAATTGTACTTAGAATAATTTGGTAGCAATCAGTCTTTGGTTCTACATATGCCAAAATTACCCTTTATCATGTGTGTTGATCATTATCTTAAAATACATACGAATATAATATGACTAAGCCTACTGCAATGCAATCACAATTTATAATCATGATAATAATCAAATATCAAACTTTATTTCAAAATGTATACAAATCTCCTCTTTCAGTCCCTTGAGTTTACTTTTACTACAACTTTTAGTCATGTAAGAATTTATTTAACTCTTTGATCCTTGTTTTAACTTCTTTTACACAACTTGGTTTGAAACTTAAAAAGTCACATTTTGCAAGCATATAAGTTTTAGGTAGACACAACGCGGTCGCAACAAAGCTCGGTTCTAGGTCTTGAATCGAGATTGGATCTGAGCCAGATGGCCCAGATGTAAAAGAATGAGTTTGTAGTTCTGGTTAACGGTGTGTCTGTTGAAATAAGATCAATCTTAATATCTTCCCAACACACTTCAAAGGTCTCTTTTGTAAATAAATATAAATCAGTTGTGATGAGAAGGAATACATTAAATGATTCAATTTGGTGGTGTATGCCAAAATTACCGTTTATCATGTGCTTTGATCATTATCTTAAATTACATACGAATACAATATGACTAAACCTACGCCAATGCAATCACAATTTATAATCATGATAATAATCAAATATCAAACTTTATTTCAAAATGTATATAAGTTTCATTCCAACATGAACTTTTTTCTACATCAAAATAGAAGACAAACGGCGACAAACAAGCTGTGCCGCTAGCCTTGTTTTGTACAAGGAAAAGAATGGTTTAGTATTTTTTTTTGTCTTGTATAAATTTTAAACTATGAATGTGTAACAATCAATCTTTTTAAAATTTATATTTTATAAAAAAAAAAAATTAATACCTTAGCCGTAAGGGAAGATCAAGCATGTGATTTTCAGGTATGCAAGCTTAGTTCTTCAAATGTACGATGATAATAACTGATTTTAACCGCTAATGGTACAACAAAGGAAATTATAATACATAAGATATTCAATTTCGCCCACATAAAATGGGTAATGATATATCATCCTAAACTTTAACCTTAAAATCCACCTAAAACATTTGACATGAATCCTTCCACTTAAACAACGGCCCGGCTTCACCTACGCCGCCAACTGCTGCAACTGATGGACCACGTGGGACATTCTGGGGCGCATCGATGGAACATGTTGTGTACATGAATACACAAGATCAACTACCTTCTGTACCACTCCAGCTTCAGGTATTCTAGAAGGTGATGTGGAAGAAGATGCAGAAATCACAGGATCAAGAAGCTCTAAGTAACGATGTGATTGAACGAGTGGGGTGGCCCACTCGAAAATACTCTGCCAACCCACCGAGTCAACAGCTTGAGAAGCCGGTCTACGCCCACTTATTATTTCTAGGAGTAGAACCCCGAAGCTGTAGACATCGCTCTTTGTGGTTAACTCGTTTCTGTAAACAAACTCTGGGGCGAGGTAACCGTGGGTTCCACCCGCCATTACAGTCCTACCATGCATTACTTCCCATGGTACAAACTTTGATAGTCCAACACCCATTAGATGAGCGTTAAAATCTTCATCAAGAAGTACATTGCTTGCGCGAATGTCACGGTGCACGACTTGCGGCTTTACTTTGTCATGCAAGAACCTGTTATTATTTGTTTAATTAGGAACATTGTTGTATAAACAAAAGAAAGGTTGTTTAGATTCACTTACGCGATTCCCTGTGCAAGGGTTGTGGCAACTTTCATTCTCATGGTCCAATCTAGTGTCCTACCACCCATGGGAATATGATGTAACCATCTATCGAGGGGCCCGTTTACCACAAATTCATACACGATATAGCGATCACCATGATCATAGCAGCATCCTTTCACAGGCACTAAATTTGGATGGCAAAGCCTTGCCACCCTTCCAATCTCTGAGTAAAATTCTTTCTTTCTTTGAAAAGTTGACCTCTTTAGCCTTTTCACTGCCACCCGTGATCCATCGGGTAAAAGCCCGCTATATGTGCCACCTGTCTTGGCATCCCCAATAAGACGGTTACCTTCACTGAAGTTCTTTGTAATTGACCTTAGTTCTTCACGGGTGAAGATTTTCCACGATGGAGGAACTAACGCTGACTCAGCATTGTTTAATAACTTCCGAGATTTTCTTCGTCTTTTGCTTCGTTTGTACACTAGGAGCCATATCACCACCGCAAATGTAGTGAAGAGAATTAATCCACTCACTGTAGCAAGTATAATGAGATATTCCTTGTGGCAGTGCATATGCTGACATCTATTCTCTGGAAAAGAATGGAGAAAATAGCATATAAACATTACTAGAACTTACTACAGGTAATGAGTAAATTAGGGTAATATTTATCCCAAACGGCCAACGGGTCAAACGTGTAAATCAAACGATCTAGTGAAAAAAGGATGAAAGTCACGAAAAATATATGTTTAACGTATACAGCCTCCTACATTGCTTTATTAAAGAGAGATTATTGATATAATAATATAGCTTTGTAATCAGGCCTATCATGGTATATATTCAGTAAAGAAATTGAATTGAACAAATAGTGTTTCGGGTCAACCCAACCTGACCGGACCATTTTGACCCATACACAAAATATTACATTTCTTGACCTGTTTTACCAAACCAGCCTGACACACACAATTTGACACCTATATAATCTACCTTAAGCAGCTAAATGGGAAAAGTCAATGCAAAAACCTTTATATAATCAACTACTCTATTTTATGACAGTAACCCCGAAAAGGCATGGGCTTCTCGTAAAGGTCACAGAAGAGTTAAAGGTTATAAGTTAAAGGTCACAGAAGAGAGCAAACCTGCAACAAGCATGCATATAGAATTGCGAGATATGTTGCATTTATCTGCCACAAGAGATGTCGTTCCATTGGTCAACATAGTACACAGAGATGCTGACTCATCCTTGTAATTGTAGAAGCACGAAGAATTGGTGCAAGTGGACTTTAGATCTGGTGTGAGCACTGTAAGGAGAGTTGTACTCCAGTTGTAAGTATTGTCAGACCACTTCCAGTCCATTGAATTGCTTATGTTGGTGCCTATGCCTCCAACCCAACATCCGTTACTAACCATTGATTTACTACATAGATCTTGGACAAAGTTCAATTCTGCTAGTGATGTTAATGCTGCAAGGTGGCCATGGTAACTTATGCAGCTGGTTTCTGACTCATTCCAAGACTGAGTGTTTCCATTATACTTAAAGCAAATTGTCTTACTTGGTCCAGTGACCCAACCAGAAGGGCAAGGTGCTGTTAACAAAGAAAACCGAAGTTTAATTCATGAAATACGCCCACACACAAGATCACTATTCAAATTCATATCTGGAATCATAGTAGTCAAAAGCGCAAAACGCTCAGGCGATGCGCAGCCATACCGCCTTGCATCCATGAAGGCACTCAGGCGAGGATTCCAGCCAAATCTGGTCTGAAACATCTAAACTAGCCTAAAACACGTCTAAAACCCCTAAAAATGGCATGTTTATACTGTGTGCTTTGCTTAAAAATCCCTCGCTTTTCAAGCGCCTTGAGTCTTTGACTACTATATCAAGGTTGCTATTTTCTTTATTGTTTTCCTTTTGTTATGGTTATATACTTATATTAAATATTACTAATGCGTGTATGGTGAATACATACTATGAATGTACACAAACTGAAAGACTAAATTGAATACATAACCAAACCAAAAGGCCAAAATTCTACATGAATCTATGTTTGTTTGAGGGGAAGTTAGGTTATGACAATATTGACATGTATGAAAGATTTAAACTGGACACAAGGATGGCAATTGCAAAGGAATTCAATACACATAATTAGTTTAACAAAAGCAGCTTACCTTCACTGTGGCTTTCATTATGAGAAGATGCAGCAAGAATAGAATCATTTGATACCTAGAACAACAACAAGAGTGACATGTAAAGCCAAAAACTTCTACAAAATTAATTGAAATAAGCTGCTTAGTTTATCTATTAAGTGGTGCTTAATTACTCACAGCTTTTGAAACTTCAAAACCAAGCATAAAGCAAGCAGCCAGAAGCAAGATTCCAGCTGAATGGATCAGCATCCCTTCCATCACCTAACAAAACCTAACTTTTAAAAAACACTGCAATCATGAATCTTATAACAGCTTCATGAAATCTAAACACCACAAAATTCAACAACAATTTCTTCCATATTTCATAAACGCCCAAATATCAAAAATTAACAGCAAAAAACCTACAAATGAACCTAATTGGCGAAATGACTTTCAATTTTCAAACTAATAACAGCAATAAGTAACTACATTAACAGTGATTACCGCGGAATTAAGGAAACACGGACTCTGGAAACCCTAGATCGGAAAAACAGAATCGGAGGTTAGCATCTGAGTAGAAATTTGAGGCTTTTACTCATGGAATGGAGATGTAAGATTAGGTTTGATTATATGAAGCAAGGAGTATGGAAGAGAGGTTGAAATGGTTCGATAATGGCGATCGAAGGGCATTGAAGAAGCAAATGGGCAATTATGAGTGTAGTTGAGAATAGGGGCCAAAAGTCAAAGTCAGTCAATGCGAAAACGAATGGTCATTGTTTAACTTTAAACCACAAGACACGTAAGCTCATCATTGACCGGTGTTTATATATTTATGCGTGATAGATGATAATACATAAGTTTAAGTTATACTTTGAATATGGTAGTTCATGAGAAAACTCATAAAAATTGATTTAAATAAATTTTGATTGAACTCATTCTAGCGATGTTAGAATCGTTTTATCAAACTCGATCTAGAGTCTAAAGCTAAACCCTAAAACTAAACAAATCTAAGCCCAAAAAGCTAAATCACAGCCCAAAAAACTTAACCCCCCCACAAAAAACTAAACCCCCCACCCCTAAAAATCTAAACACCGAGCCGGTTCCAACGCCGCCAAAATGAGTTCACTCAGAGTTCGTTTGGGTCGGTTTTCTCGAGTTTACTCACGAACAAAAAGTTTTCTCATGATCCTTCCCCACTTTGAATATCATGTATCTCAATACATAAATTGTTGCGTCCCAAATCCACGCAATGAGGGGAATTACGGAGATATGCATCGCGTTTTAGATGTTTCTACAAAATAAAACATGATTAGCCTCGTCACTCTGAGCGTGTCATCATGACCAGCCTTCAACGTTAGAATAAGTTTCAATTCTTAGAATGGATTTGTAAGGAGCGGGAAAGTAAATGCGAAAGTATAAGGTCGGTAGAGTGAATTCAATGCTCTTCTCTTTAAGATGAGCGTTTATATACATGGTTGTTGTAGCTCATGTAATGTGTTTCGTCATTTTGTTTTGGCCGCCAGCGCCACTTAAAGTGTGTCGGAGCTTATTCGATGGTTACTGATGTTGTCTGAGAGCTAATGTGACTACTCACTGTAAGGAGATCTCTCTGATATCACTCCGATGGGATCTTGGGCATTAAATGTTATAGACATGGGGTCTTTACGTTTTTTTAAACCATACAAAATAATGTTTAAAAAATCTTTAAATAAAGTAAAAAACAGTTTTTATAAAATAAAAAAAAAATAATGTAAGAAAACGTTTTTTATGAAAATACTAGAAAAACATTTTTTTATTGTAAAAAACGTTTTTAGAAAAGTAAAAAAAAACGTTTTTTTGTTTATGAAAAAACTAAAAAAACTTTTATTTATTTTTTTAGGAAAAAAATCTGGATTTTTGATAAACCCATTAATAATTAGAAAAAATACTAATAATATCATAATTAATATTAACAAAATAATAATATAAAAATAAAAAGATAACAAACAGATATAATAAATAAATAAAAAATTAAAGTTTTTTGATTTAACATATTAAGGGGATGATATGTTAGATATATAATGATTGATTTGAAAAGTTTAAGGATACAATACAACAGGTAAAAATAGTATGAAAGAGGTACATTTATCAACATGGATTAAAAAATAGTACAACGAGTCGGTTTGTTTCGTTGTAAGTTTCAGGAGAGGTATGTTGTTCTATCGGGTAATTGGATGCATGTATTTTTGGTTGTTGTATGTTGGTGCTTTCAGGTTACATAGGATGACGTAACCATTCCTTACATGACTTTGGGTCGTTACTCATGATCGTTGACGAACGTCCTCTGACCGTTGGTTGTGACCAGGGTTTGCAAAATCGTCACGCCATCCTGATTGTTTTAATGTTAGTTAAACCTTAACGAGTTTTGACTTATTTGATAGATACTCAACACCTTCCTACTAACGAATAAAACATTTTAAATAAGTTATCAAATTCATATGAATAAAACAAGATTGTGTAAATGGGTTATGTAGCCCATGACATAAAAAACGTGCTAGTTTTTGCCCTCTATTATTGAGGTATGAGAAAGAAAATACACATTATTTCTTCATATCAGTTATAAAGAAAAAAATAATAATTTCGATATTGAGTGTACAGTTAAATTATTATATTATAAAAACATTGAAAGAATATACTTATGATGGATGTAGAAGGTATACCTTTCATCTTATATTAACTTTGGCTTCATCGTTTTCATTTTATTCCCAGCAATTCATAACCAAAAATAAAATATTTAGCATAGTATTTATAATAATTATTTTACGTGAAATATAAAACATGCAATTAAGTAAAATACAATTAAAATGTAAATGATAGCATTTGAGTTTAAAAAGTATATAAATTTCTATGGTTTTATAAAACAAGCTGTATGAAAAAGTGTAGTTATTTTTTTTATATAAATCATAACTAAAAATGCATTAGCCTTTAAAAAGCTTAGAAAACTTGGCTTATGAAGGATATAAACTGGTTTTGTAAAAGTATACGGTTTAATACAAAATTAACAAACAATTTCATGTAAATAATTTGCATTTAAAAAGATAGATACAGTATGTAATTGATAAATATATAAATTTATAAATCGATATTAAAAAACTTAAGCTTCAAATGCAATTCTGTTAGTAACAAATTAAAATCTTACTACTCTAATAAATGAAAATCTATTCAAGACACGTGTCACTCTCTGGTTATTACTCACATTTATTTTTCCGACTCTCTCTCCTATTAAATACTAGGTTAGAATCCCGTGTATTACACGAGATTGTATATTAAAAAAGATAAAATTTATAAATTTGTAAATACATCATAACTTGTCAGACTATTATGATCGTCTCGATTATATCAAGTGGAAATGTGTGTATGCATATAATAAATTAGTATTTTTCTTTAATTAGTTATTTTTTTATTTCCTATTATATATTCTTACTAGGTTAGAATCTCGTGTATTACACGGTCTGAATAAATGTATACGTAGTAATAAAAAAATTTATGTTTTTAAAAATCCGTGTATTGCACGAGTTTAATAAAGTTTCACGTGACAGTTATAAATTATGTTAATTTAATTTTTAAAATATTTTTTTAGCTGAGTATTAACTTTTTTTTCTGTAACTGATAAATGTTAATTCATATTAGACTTTAGAAACCTGGTGTATTACACGTGTTAAATAAATGCAATGTTATATATACCTAGTAATAAAGATTTACGTATTACATATTAATGAAAAACGTTTTATAAAAAAAGTTATAGATCTTATTATTATTTAATAGGAGTGAGAAAAAATAATTAAATAGATTTGTATAATTAATAGGAGAGAGAGGCGGGAAAAAAACTTGAGAATGAATGAGAGAGTGACATGTGGCAACCTAAAACCTTTATTTATTAGTGTGTATAGATTTAATATAATTAGTATTCTTCTTTAATAATATATTTATAATATTGTTATTATTTAATAACATAGAGGAGCATTTATTAGGAGAGAGAGACGGGAAAACCAATGTGAGAAGGCATAAGAAAATGACAAGTGTCCACATTAAACATTTATTTATTAGTATAGATTAGATTTTATATTTCTCTCTCCTATTAAATAATAATCTTTATATTAATAAATATAATTACGGATAGTTATTATTTAATTATAAATAGTTATTATATCATCAATCAAATGAACTTAATATGAACTAACATTTATCAATTAAATAAAAAAATTAATACTCGGTTGAAAAAAAATTAAAATTAACTTAACAGACTTTATAACTATCACGAAAAATTACATTTTTTAAAAACATATTTTGACAAATGTGTTTGTTAACAAATTACATTATATTTTATTCAACCGATGTAATAACTGGTTTATTCAACCCGTGTATTACACGAGTTTTTAAAAATATAAAATTTTTATTACTAAATATATAACATTTTATTTATTTAATCCGTGTAATACACGAGATTTTAACCTAGTGAATAATACAGATAAATCACGATCTAAATTGTAATTTCAACCCAACATGAAACGTCAAAGGAAAAAACTGAATGGATTTCATTTTACAAACTTTCCACGTGTATGTATATGAAAGCATGAAAAATGTTACTAAGGATACAATATGTTTCTTGGTCACTCCTACACCATGCATTTTGAGAGAGAAATTTAAAAGTGTGGCGTTTTCTTCTTTGTAAAAACAAAATAGTCAATCATGTATGACAACTTATGTGTCGGTTTTTTGGATTCTATAATGAAGAGTGGACCTAGGTGCTATGCCCAAAATTCAAGTCTCTAGACTATTTTTAGTGTTATTTAATATCTAATACTTATTTTTATTCGTAAGAGCATCCGGTATACCAAGATTTCTCAAGCCGTGATTCTACGTGGAGAGCAAATCACGCCGTGAAACTATATGGGACACCGCCCCCTCTCGGCGTGATCATCGGCGTGATTTTTTTCACGCGTGAACACACCCATCAAGTCTTGTTTTGCAGTGGCTCCGATTTGGGGTTTCCAATTTGGTGTGATCAGAAGGTGCAGATGTGGTGGTGGAAGAGATGAAGAGAGGAGGAAGACGGAGACATTTGGGGGAAATCGGAAAAGTCAAAATTTTGACTGACGAAAGTGGAATTGGGTGGTGGATGAGGGTTTTTTGTGAGGTGGTTTAATATTTATAGACTTTTTTATTTTTATTTTTTTTATTAAAATCAAGACAGATATTAGGGAAGAAAATGGATTTATATTTTTATTAGTTCAATATTATTTAAATTAATATTAAAAAAATATTTAATTATCACACCACCATAATCACACGGGTATACCTTTTGTCAAGTGATGGGTGATGTGATAATGAGGGTAGTGACGTGGCGCCACGTGACGTGCACTTTATTATCACATCACACCACAATCACACGGGTATACCTCATGCTTTAATATATGAAAAATGACATCGATTCGTCACATATATATTTAAATGGTGGCTCCATAAAAAAAAATCATGGATGCACTAAAAATATATACAAAATAAATTTAGTTGCTTGCATATTATATGTATATATAGGGTTAGGTTATAATAAAAATGGTTTTAAAAGCTTAACATGTGTCATTTTATTGTTTTTTAAAGAGAGGGCATAATGGTCAATGTGTAATACAAGGTCTGATATTACACAATAACCAGACCTATTACACAATGACCTGACATATTTGAACGAATTACACAATGAGTTGTAAACGTAAAACACAATGATGAATACATATAACACAATGATGAAAAATATTTAATATAATGACCTGACTAATTACACAATGAACTTGTATTACATAATGACCAGATATTACACAATGACCAGACGTGGTATTACACAATGAATTTGTATTACACAATGAACTTGTATTACACAATGATCTGACTAATTACACAATGAACTTGTATTACACAATGATCTGACTAATTACACAATGAACTTGTATCACACAATGACCAGATATTACACAATGATCTTGTATTACACAATGACCTGACTAATTACACAATGAACTTGTATTACACAATGACGCGACTAATTACACAATGAACTTGTATTACACAATAAACTTGTATTACACAATGACCTGACTAATTACACAATGACCAGATATTACACAATGACCAGACGTGGTATTACGCAATGAACTTGTATTACACAATGACCTGACTAATTACACAATAAGTTGGAAAACGTAATTTTTTTTTCGTTTTTGTTTATAATGACACTATACTTGTTTTAAAGATAAAAAAACGCTCGTTGTTAAAGTGTAATTTTTTTTTTAAATAATGTCGTATGTAAAAGTTATGAACGTTTAAAAATGAGGGGGGGGGAACTTGATAAAAAGTCAACAAAAGTGGCCAAGACTAAAATACCCTTACAACAACTTTTTATCCTACAATTTAATCTCAACCATTAAATATTTTCTAAAATTTAATCTAATGGCCCTAAATATTTCTCACAATTCTTAAAATTAGAATCATTTTTACCTGAACCTAATCATGTATTATATATATATATATGTGTGTGTGTGTGTGTAAATATTAAAAACTAAAGAGAATGAATAGTGTCATCACCACTATCCGATCCACAATTCTTGTTCACCCCGGATGATCATGTTAGGTGAATTGTGACCTCGTACAATCGTGTCGGGTGAGCAACAGTCGCTTCATCACAATACTTACTTATGTGCTAACAGGTCAGACTTTGACCAAGTATCCTACAAAGAGACTCCCGAGAGCCAGAAGTATGAGGCAGAAACTCGTCCCACGTATGGTTCGGGGCCGAGCCCCATCCCAACAGTAAGGGTGCGACTTAGTTAAACTAACACAAAGAATCCCTAGATACATACGTCATAATATTTTAATTCACAATTGAATTAATTTAAAAAATACCTAAAGTTAGGGATTTATCAATAGGTAACCTATTTCCTATTTTTATTTTTTATTATTCTTATAATGTTTGTTGTTTGTATTTTTTATTTTCTTTATTTTTTTTTATTTTTTAATCTTTTTAAAAATTTTGTTTGTCTTGTACAACTTTTAAAATATAATGCTTTCTTAAATTCCGAATATACCATTTGTGACATGCTTATTTTTATTTACGTTTCGATATGAATTTTATTCAAAACCGAGCATGGTCAAATATAATATATTTTTCTTTTTTATTTTTAAATTCAATTTCATGTTTCTTAACACTAATTTTCACAACAACGTAATTTTATAACTCACAACTTTATGTCTGTGATTGATTGTACAACTTTTAAATTTAATATGGTCTACCTATACTTTTTTCTAACTTCAATTCCGTTGCACCAAGCGGTGGAATTTTACTAGTTTACATTTAAAAAGATAGATATAGTCTCTAATTGAAAATTATATAAATTTATAAATCAATATAAAAAAACTTAAGCTACAAATGCAATTCTTTTAGTAACAAACTGAAATGTACAATAGAGATAAATCTCGATCTAAATAATAGTTTAACCCAACGTGAAAGCACAAATATGATTGGATTTCATTTTATAAACTCCCAATGTACATGTATATGAAAGCGTGAAAATGTTATAAAGGACCACAATATGTCTCTTTAGTCACTCCTACATCGTGTATTTTGAAAGACGGATTTAAAAGTGTGACAATTCCTTTATAGTTAATCATGTATGACAAATACAATGTTTCTTTTGTGGATCGTAGAACGAAGAGTGTATCTAAGTGTTCTCTGTATAAACTGTCTAATGTTATCCAATATCTAACACTAGTTTTTATGTGTAGTATATGAGAGTGATTTCAATTCATCCATGGATACAACCACATCACCATCTCTTTCTCTCCACTTTCTTTCTAATTCTTTTATAGGTCTAGGAATACCATTTGGACTTCTAGGTGGTTTTGCTAATTAGATAGGGGGGGGTCGTTGGTGAAGCAAATTCAAACAAATTCGTTGAAGGAGCGAATTCAAACCAAATTATCTTTTTGAAATTTCACTTTTTTGAAGTTTGCATTCTAATTGTTTAGAATCACTCCCGCATACGGATTTGCTTGAATTGCCCCCTCCCCCAAGCAAATTGTCTAGTTCTACGTGTAATTAACAAAACCACCTAGAAGTACATCTGGAATTCCTAAACCACCTAGATCTAAAAAAAGAATCCTATATCCTCCTTATGTCACAGTCTTCCTCTTCTCCGTCTGTGGTCACAAACTTCTTTCTTGGGAAAACCCGTCGTTTGTAGCCTCTCCCCTTGACATCAGTGCCATGCATACCGCACACGCTCGTCGGAGATGTTATAAAAACTCACCAAAGATGTAAAAAACCAATTATATTTTACATGATATTGATATTGAATGCTAAAACAATAAGTAACTTTGAGAAGATAATCATCATATAGAAAACATTACCCATCAGTTTTATGACCGATTTCACAAAACGAGAAGATATTTGAAGAGGTAAAACTTTTATCATTTCTATATCAATTTGTTTTGGGCAAATCTCTCGATGTTTAGCTTATTATATTAAAAACTAGGTTAGAAATCCCGTGTATTACACGGGTTGAATAAATACAATAAATAAATGTAATATTATTCACTTAATAATAAATATTTACATATTATATATTTATAACATATTACATAGTTTCTTAATACAATTTTAGAAACATCATATAGTTACTTTTAAAAAATGTTTTAAAAAAAGAATGAAAAAATTTAAATTTCTAAAAATGTTTTATCAACAAAACCTATAGTTTTTAAATACAATTTTTTTTATAAAAATATTTTTATTTAATAGGAGAGAGAGACGAAAAAAAAAAAAATATTAAAAACAATCAAAAAAATTTGTGCAACTAATAAAAGAAAGAGACGGAAAAAATTTGTTTTACAAAAACTTTTATTTATTATAGAGTATAGATATAGATCAGTCATTTAGAAAAGGCTAGAAGATAAAAAAGTTTAATGATAAAATTAAATATAATTTTATTAAAAATGGAAATAAATAAGAAATATATTAATTTTTTTAAACGGCTAGAAATATATTAATTAGATCTGTTATTTGGCACTCAAATCATTTTTGTTCAAAGAAACGTGTGTAGTATATCAGTGCATTGGACTATCTTGCGCCACTTTGTTTGGTGCTTTCACACTTCGCTTTGACAAAAGGCATTAGTTAATAGTTATTATCAAACACCCCTGTTGACTAAATCACGATTAAAGTCAAAATAAATTATTATAATAGAAATTATTTAAATGTTCATTTTGATCAAATATAAATTATTTGAATGACCATTTGATTGATTTTTTTAAAAATTTCAATATTTTTTAACCTTCTATATATATTTTTACCGCGTTAAAACTCCTCATGGTAATCTAATCATTTTGAATTCCACATGCTTTTTTTTCTGTATTTTAAATAAATACTAGGTTAAAACCCATGTTTTACATGGGTTGAATAAATGCAACTTGTTATAAAATAGTATTTTTTTTGAAAATTTGTATGTTTGATATTATTAATCATCTGTGAAATAAGAAATAATTAAAAATTTCTTATGATTTAATAAATTTTAATAAAATATTATAATATATGTTAGATATTTAATTATTTAACATTATCATTATTTATTAGGAGAGAAAGACGAAAAATAAAAGGTTAGATTTTATCAGAAGTCGACAAGTAGCAAATATAGTAATTCATTTATTATAATATATGTTAGAAACCTTGTATATTATACATAATGAATAAATGCAGTGTTATATATACTTAGTAATAAAGATCTAATATTACATATTTTTGACATATTACATAACTTTTTAAAATAAATTTTAGAAACGTTATATAGTTATTTTTCAAAAATATTTTATAAAAAGAATGAAAGAAATGTTCAAATTCTGAAAATGTTTTATGAACAAATCTATTTTTAATTAAAAAAATGTTTTAAAAAAATAGTTATAAAAATCAGTATTATTTAATAGGAGAAAGAGACGGGAAACAAAAAATTATAATTTTTTTATAGAAACTTGTATCATTAAATAGGAGAGAGAGGCGGGAAAAAAATATTAAGGATGAACATGAGAATGACATGTGTCACCCCAAAACCTTTATTTATTAGTATGTATAGATTAGAAATTTTTTATATTACTAAAATTACTAAATAGATTAAAGAAAACCTTAGTTGAATAGTATCCGCTGAATATTGGCCACTTCAGGCTTTTAATATTTTTTTTGTTGTTTCCATTTTCATCATGTACTATATATAATATACGTTTTTAATCCGTTTAATTTTCTATTAGTTTAATTTAAAAAATACGGAGTGAGGAAGCTGTTTTTTATTTGCCAACCTTCCGATATAAATTTATTTGAAAGCGTAATTGTATTCAAAATCGAGTTTTTTTGGCTATCGTAGCACATATATAGCGTCGTTATCGCTGTGGTGTTGTGACGAACCGCACCTATTATGAGCTAATTAGACGACCAGACAGGCTGACACATGCCGCAAAGTGCGGATATTCAACTAGTTAAAATAATAATATAAATAGTTGAATTAAATTATTGAATAAGATGGGTTGTCGAATGTGTGCAGCTGTTAAGTTTGCATAATTTGAGCTTCCTACTTGTTTCCTACACCAATTCCATTTTTGTCATCTCCCTACCCACCTCCATTGGATTCAATCTCCACACGTGTACACACATATATACACAAACACACACACGTGTATATATACTTCATGTGAGGAGTCTTTTAAATTATTAGAAGAAATGGCAAAATGTTCAACATGAAGTGACAGATCATTTAAGTTTTTGTAATAAGAAACATTAAAAAGATTCTGATCCCATCTAACTATCTAAGTTGCATGCATCTTCAATAAAAAAAAATAAAAAAAAAAGTAAAACATCGTAATTAATTCAAATCACTTACTTATAATTAATCCATAATATATATAGACAAGTTAAATAGAAAGCCTAAGTTCTCTAAAATTTATAGAAGTATTCTAATTTTTTAATTAAACAAATTTAATAGTTAAATTTAATTACTTTATAATTAAATAATTAATGAATGAAAGAGGTACAAAAAGTACTCTTGCCTTTTTTTTCTTAAAAAAGGTTCTCACATTTTCAAAAACATATACTATAGCGTTATTATATGTTGTTTTTAACTGTGTAATGAACCCCTAGAAAACGGTGCCTCAAACCTATTAATTATTATATGTTTTTTTGAATCGTCGGTTCTGGGACCGAATATAAGTTTTTTCAAGAGACCTTATCCGAACCAGACAAATTTGGAACCGGACAAAATCGGACAAAAAAATCCGGATCCAATCGGATAAAATCGGATATTTAGTCAGATCTGGTTCCAAATCTCACACCCCAAAACTGGATCTGGTCATTGACCACCGTTGACTTATTGATCCGGATCCAGTTCCCATATATATCACCACCACCATAGACTCAACTTCCACGTCTATCAAATTCAAAATGAAGGGTTACTCAAAGATAAATCTCATCAACACCACCACCAAATCAAAATCCACAGATTCTTCGCATCAAACAATCAAAATCCAAAAACCCATTTCAACCATCGACATCGACGGTGATTACGATTACAACCACTATTCCGGCAACAATAACAATCAAGAACAATATGGCAACTTTCCAACAGAAAAGCTGAGAATAAACCATGGTACAACAACTGATGCGAACAGTACAAGCAATCTTAGCGGCAGATTTAAGATCGAGAAACAGCACAGCACGGGAAGAACACTGCAGACAGCAGTGAAGAGGGCTATGTCGATCAGAAGATCTGCGTCGGTTTCTGAAGGGTATTCAAGAATCCATGATCAGGGTTCGAATTTGTTTGATGTTGATGATCATGATGAAGAGTTGCAGATGAAGAACGTGAAGAAACGGAGCATATTTAAAGCTTGTAAGCGCGTTTTTGGATTTTAGGTGATGATTGATTTTGGAATGTTTAAAGAAACATGAAATGAAGTTTATTATAAGTTTTGAAAATATTTGATTGTTAATTAAGGAGGATGGATTTTCCGGCTAAAGTTTATGGGAGAGAAACAATTTAATTGCAAAATCTAGTGTTTTATTTATGATTGATGAATCAAAAAGTAAACTTTATTTTCATCACAAATTATTTTTTTTAATGTATATTATTATGATTTATAAAATTTGTTATTTTTATAAAATCACTTAATTTTATCCCTATTTTAATATTAAATGAAGGTTAATTGTGTCTTTTTATATATTTTTTATTTTATCAATTTTTAAACGATTAATTACTCCCCGTCATCCCCTTTTAAATCATAATAACCTTAATTCATCAATTACGATCGTCTTTTGTGATGTAATTCAAATACAAGGACAATCGTAATTGATGAATTAGGATTGTTATAGTTTAAATTGGGGATGGAGGATAATTAAGGATTTAAAAGTTGATAAAATAAAAAAATACATAAAAAGACACATTATCCGTAATTTAATGTTAAAATATGGCTGGAGTTAAATGATTGGATAAAAATGATAATTTTTGTAAATCACGTAAGTTCACTTGAGAATTTTTTTTTTTGATAAAATAACTAAATCATTGAGGCGAAAATAGAAGTTTACTCCAAATAAAAAATATGTGATGTTTCTTAATGTTTTTTTTTTCAAGTTGAATATTTATTTATCTTCATATTTAAATCATTATGTGAATATGTGTTTAACATTCTTATAGTTTTCAACATATTATTTGTCATGAGAACCAAATCAAAAACAATAATATATTGAAAACGGTGAGAATCACATAATACACCTCTATATAATGTGTAGAAGATAATTGAAATAGTGAAAGAGAGAAAGTGTTACGTAACCGTCTTATGTATCATAATAAAAAATTACATACAAGTGTAATATGTTGTTCTTACAGTTATCAACATATAATTGGTATTAAAATTAATGCCCATCTATGTGTATATCCTTGGTGTCTTACTAATTTATTAATTTATAATTTAGATTTGTCTAATATAATTAGTAAATAATAAAAGAAAATTACAAAAGTAAGTATGTTATATTTATATAATTATATTGTAACAATTTTATACATATAGCAATAAGACACATGATTTTACACGTATATATACTTTTATTCACGTATTAATACAACTATCTTTATCATCTACCTGTAATAAATACTACGCTATCGAATGATTAAAAACAACGTGTTAAAGCAAATAGTAGGGATTTCAACATATACATGGCAAAAGTTACTACATAAAGTAAACAAAGAAATTAGTTGGGTATGCATTTATCGACATGCTTTCACCGATGCATATAATCATGTTTTACCAGGTCCTAGATTGCAGTGATCAGTCATACTCAACTTTCTGTCAAATTTGGCCGCCACATCAAAGAAGAGGTATTTGATCAATCATATTATACCATATTCCAAATACCGATGGCTTGAATTACTTAAACGAACTGATGGCGGAGCAACGAATGGAAGCACCACTACCCTCCCTCCCCCCACCCTTTCTCTTCCCTCCGACAACTCTTTGGTGTATAGCAACTACCTAGACCAACATGTTTTGGTGAACTACCCCCTTAAGGTGTAGAAATAAAGAATGATGGCTACAAAATTCTCTAAGTACAAATGTTGTGGACCTCAGAGTTTGCTGCAGACTTCAGAGTTGGTACAGATCGACAAACTGATGCGGATAAGCTTATCTGCAGCGGATACTTGTTCTTCTGCTGAAGAACAAATCTGCTGCGGATAGCCTTATCTGCTGAAGACCAAAGTTGTTGCTGATAGGCAAATCATCAGCAGCTGTGGACAGTTGTGTCTTGCTGCTGATCAACAACATTGCTGCTGATAGCCATTCCCACTGAAGATCAAACGTTGCAGCTGACTGGCTTCGATAAAGCAACCATTACCACTGACAACTTTCTGCTGCAACACTGACACACTCCACGCAGAAAGAATGTCACTGGTGCAAGACAATAAAAGACAACGACGCTCTTCTTCCAAGGACTCAAGCAATGATGCCTAAGAAGACGTTTGAGTAAAGATAACTTTTGTAGTTTTTATTGTCGTTACGTGTAGAATAGCTTCAATACAAGATCAACGACTTGTGTTAGATCTGATCCTTAGAATCAAGGGTCTGTCTTGATTCTAAGTTACTATATAAGTAGTACTTAGAGTCATTGTATAAGAGTGCTTTTTTTAAGAGTTTTCTCTGTAATCTTTGAAGCTTAATACAAATTGCATTTATCAGTATTCTTCTTGTTTACTTGTTTACATTGCTAAGTTGTGATTGTTTCTGTCAATCTCAACTAGAATAGAACCATATTGTATTCACTGATCCTACAAGTGGTATCAGAGCTTTGGCTCACAGATTAAACAAACTCACACTTGTTTAATCATTCTCTGGTTCTATTAAAACTATCTCTTTGCTAAAGTCACCCATTATTTCAAATCAAAAATGGCACAAAACAATGGATTTGAAGATATTGGAAGCATCAACAGACCACCAAGACTGGTGTCTGGAGAAGACTATGATATGTGGAAGAACATAATGGAAAGCTTCTTCTACTATCAAGAATATGGGGTTTGGAGATCCATTAAAGATGGACCATACATACCCATGGTGGCCTCCGCTGATTCCGGAGGTACACTGGTTCCCAAAGAATCCTCCAAATACTCTGATGAAGACATCAAGAAAATGGAGGTAGATTTTAAGGCCTTGGGAGCCATCCAGATGTGCTTACCAAATGAAGTTTTTCACAACTTCAGAGAATACAAAACTGCAAAGGAGCTATGGGAGGCTCTTGAGAAGATGTTTGTTGGTTCAGAGGAAGTAAAAGAAAACAGAAGAGACATCCTGAAGCAGTAATATGAAAACTTCGTCTGGAAGGAAGGTGAGTCTCTAACTGTTTTATATAACAGATATACTTATTTTGTAGGTGAGCTGTAGTGCTCAAAAGTGAAGCTGGAGAATGAAGATATTCTCAAGAAGTTCATCAGGTCTCTACCCAGTTGCTGGACACTCTACACAGTGTCCATCAGAAGAACTGAGAATCTGAAGACTCTACAGATGATGACTGAGCTTTTCGGTATGCTTAAGACCTATGAATTAGAGATGATTCAGGCCAAGGAAAGAAGCTCAAGCTACCAAACAGCCTCAACATCCACGCCACCTCTTCTGCCCTCCACTCTGACCACTCAGGTCCTAGTTCAAACAACTATTATCCTCCCATCGTCACACATCCTCAAACTCCAACCTCTCAAACAAACACCTCACCATTTCTCCTAGAAGCTCCTCCTCAAACCTCAACCTCTGCTGCTTTTATTTCTGAAAACTCAAGCAACATGTCCTTTATCAAGGTTCTACTCTAGAACCGGAAGACCCATTCCAAGCAACAACTCCAACACCAGAATTAGATTGGATAAAAGCAAATTAAGATGTTACAACTGTAACCAACTGGGTCATTTTGCTAGAGAATGCAAGGCACCTAGGCCAAACCCAGCTGCTGCTCAATCAAGACAAGCTCACCAAACCCAACCAAGACAACAACAGCAACAAGCTACTCCTCCAGCTCAAACTGCAACTTGTGCAGCTGTTGGAACTTCTGACTTTGACTGGAGCTTTTAGTATGAAGATCTGCCTGCCAACAACCAAGCTCTTATGCCAGACACAACTGAGATACCGCCTCAGGTATATGAACATCTCTGTTCCCAAGCTTGTATTGATAAGGTGTTAGGCTACAGAAAGCATAATCAAAACCTTATAGATCAAAATGAAGAGTTTCATAAAATGAAATCTGAATTCAAAAAGGTCGAAAATAGTTATAAAGAAAAAATTAACTGCCTAAAGAAAGAGATTTCATTACTAAAACATGAACAAACCAATCTTGAAACTCAGATTGATGATCTACTGGTTAGATGAAAAGCTACCAGAGTAGAATTGGCAGAACAGAAAGTTTATGTTGACAAATATGAATTTGCATCCAAAAAGCTGCAAAGACTTTTAGATGCTCAAGTTCATGACAAGGTAAAAACTGGTATGGGGTACCATGCTGAACAATACCAAACCGTTGCACCTCCTGCTGACTACGTTGCCATCCATGAACCAAGCTTCAATATCTCAAATCTTGAAAAGGCCAACCGAAATCTTGATCCTTCAAGGAATGAACCGTTGGTGCAAGAATGCACTACCTCGTCAGAGTCTGAGTCAACTTTCTCAGAGTCCACTGAAACTAAGGAGGCCTCATCACCGCCTGTCCTTGAAGTCATTCAAACAAGTGCTCCTGTCCCTTTCATCTCTTCAGTACAAGTACCAGCTCTTCAGGTTCCTATTCCTTTCAACCAAATCAAAATTAGCTATCCTCCAGAAGGAAGAAAGCTAAGTGTTGAAAAAGGACAGTTGTCACACCCCGCCAAGGCGGAAACGCGAGGCGCAACGTTCATGGTTTCCAAAGCATATGATTACCGCAAACACATACATGATAAATGGATACATTAACAAGTTTAATGTTTTACATTGCAAAACATAATCTGAGTTTACAAAAAGTTAAGATTTCATAAATATGACTCAATTCAATGAGTTATACAAGGGAAATCCTCCTTGAGTAGTATCCATCGTGCATGCATGTAATCTACATTGCTAACCTTGAAATCACGTTCAGTTACCTGAAAAACATACTTAAAATCGTCAACACGAGGTTGGTGAGTTCACAGGTTTAATCAAATAGTTCTTTGTAAACTTCGTTTGTTCATAAATAGTTCAGTTGTATGTGATAAACAGAATAAGAATTGTTGACCCATTTGTAAACTAGCTAGGAATACAAATAATATGTTCATACATGAGGCGTAACCAAACCATGACAATTGTACATGCCCCTAATTTCGTTATCCGGTTCTATGCGGCCATAAATCCTCCAGATTGTGGTTAGCGCGACTAACCATGACCGGGAGACGTCACTATCCATAGTACTATTCATAGGACCCTAGGCTACAGTTAATGGTTACTACGTTGTTCCAGGGGACTTTAGCGGCCTCAAATCGTTGTTCTCATCTCATGTAAACATAAAAGTCGTGCCTTATTCTCTTGTTATCCCATAAAATAGTTGTAAGTATGTTTCTCCCCCAAATATTGAAAACAGTAAAAAGGGGCCGTGAAACTCACCTTGAGTTTGTGTATATACTTGTAATAATACTTGTTGTAGTCAACCTTGACTATTTGTACCCTAGATACCAAGGGTAAATTGTTGTTAAGACCAACGTCTTAATTGTAAATTGTTCACCGACCTTGTAAATCTGATTGTGTTTGTTTAAATATCGTTTTAGTTTTCCAACACATGTTTTGTTATAAAATAGTTTTGAGTTACTGCCCAACTGGGACTGTTGTACAGGTGTCGAAACTTCTTAGTTTCGATTGGGCATATGTGTGTCGAAACTACTTAGTTTCGATTGAGTGATCAGGAGTCGAAACAACTTAGTTTCGATTGAAAAAGGGTATCGAAACTACCTAGTTTCGATTGAGTATTTGCTATCGAAACTACCTAGTTTTGATTGAGTAAAAGGCATCGAAACTCCTAGTTTCGATGGATCAACAGGTATCGAAACTCCTAGTTTTGATTGAGTTAAATCGAAACTCCTAGTTTCGATTACTGGACTTCTGTTTGACAGAATCAGTCCTGCATATTTTTATGTTTTAAACTTAAATTCGACACACTCTTCTTGTTATCTTTCTTGCGTTTAAATAAGATGTAAGTTTAGCTACGGTTTTAAAGAACATAATATGAAAAATATCGAGTTTTTACCTTAAAAACAGTGATGAAGATGATGAGAGAAAACAGAGAATGGTCTTGACTCTTTTTCAAAATTTTCTTTAAAACACTTGAAATCTTCTTAAAATACCGAATTATGGTTGATTTTGCTTTTGAACTTGGCTTCAAATTCGAAGAGAATGGAAACGTTTGCCGAATGAAAATGAGAGATAAAATGAGAATTGTGAGGTTTTTGATTGAAAGAAGTATGGTTTTGTCTGAGTTTTTCGCAATAGGAGATATGGGTTTTGAGTAAAATAATTCGGATGTGAGTGAAAGATGATCGTGGGAGTGGCTTTCTCTGGCTTCGGCCGAGAAAGTCAATAAAAGTGGTTTGGGATAATTTGAATAAAATAATTAGATTTAGGTATTAATTAGAGTTTTAAAGGGTAATTTAATTCGGTTTATACGGGTATGTGTACCGGTAACTCCCAGAATCACCAAAAATATAAAACGAGACAATGTTCGGTTTTTGTTAGACCTTCATGTCCTTGTTTGTGAAATTAAGTAAATCACAAAAATGATTATAATGTAAACTTGTTTATAATGTGTACGGATATTGACCTGAAATGTCGGGTGTCACATTCCCCCCTTGTTAAAAGAATTTCGTCCCGAAATTCAATTCGTGTCGTCTTGAACTGGTGTATCCTTAAACAAGGATGGGTATTTTGTTTTCATTTGGTCCTCTCGTTCCCATGTATACTCAGGACCACGCTTTGAGTTCCAACGTACTTTAACCAGTTTGATCCGACTACGTCTCAGCTTTTGAACCTTCCAATCTGAAATCTCAATCGGTTCCTCGATGAAGTGAAGTTTATCATCAATGTGAATTTCATCAGGCGGTATAATTAGCGTCTCGTCTGATAAACACTTCTTGAGATTTAATACATGAAATGTATCGTGTACGTTGCTTAGTTCCTGTGGTAGCTTGAGTTTGTAGGCTACAGGGCCAACCCTAGCCAGTATTTCGAACGGTCCAACGTATCTAGGGTTGAGCTTACCACGGTTACCAAACCTTGCAACGCCTTTCCATGGCGAGACTTTTAACATTACTCGGTCACCAATTTGAAATTCTAATGGTTTCCGTCGGTTATCAGCATAGCTCTTTTGTCTATCTCGGGCAGCTTTCAAACGGTCCTTAATTTTGAAAATCTTATCAGTGGTTTCCTGAACAATCTCAGGTCCTGTCAAATGTTTTTCACCAACTTCCGCCCAACATAACGGTGAGCGGCATTTACGACAATATAAAGCTTCAAACGGGGCTGCCTTAATGCTCGTGTGGTAGCTGTTATTATAGGAAAACTCTGCTAACGATAAATGAGTATCCCAATTACCTCCGAAATCAATTACACACGCACGGAGCATATCCTCTAAAGTTTGAATGGTCCTTTCGCTTTGACCATCTGTTTGTGGGTGATATGCCGTGCTCATGTCAAAACGTGTGCCCATGGCTTCTTGTAATGATTTCCAGATTCTAGACACGAATCTGCTATCTCTATCAGAGATAATAGAAATTGGCACTCCATGCCTAGTCACAATTTCCTTGATATAAAGCTTTGCAAGTTTCTCGGTTTTATCTGTCTCTTTGATAGGTAGAAAATGAGCTGATTTTGTTAGACGGTCGACAATTACCCATATGGTGTCATAACCACTGGATGTATTGGGTAATTTCGTGATAAAATCCATAGAAATTTGTTCCCATTTCCATTGAGGAATTTCCGGTTGTTGTAACAAGCCAGACGGTTTCTGATGTTCGGCTTTTACTTTTGAACATGTTAAGCACTTACTGACATATGTGGCAATATCTCCTTTCATATTGGGCCACCAATACAATTCTTTTAGATCCTTATACATCTTATCTGAACCTAGGTGAATGGAGTACCTGGACTTGTGGGCTTCGTCCATAACTAATTCCCGTAAGTTACCAAAACGTGTCACCCAAATTCTATTCATAAAGTATAAAGCGTCATCTGACTTAGACTCTAATTGCTTTATCATTCCTCGTAAAGCTTCATTCTGAATGTTTTCTTCTTTGATTGCCTCTTGTTGTGCCATCCGAATTTGAGTCGTGAGACTCGTATGAATTGTCAATTCTAGTGCACGAACACGGAGTGTTTTAACTCGTTCTTTGCGACTTAAAGCGTCCGCTACGACATTGGCTTTTCCGGGATGGTACTTGATATCACAATCATAGTCGTTTAGTAATTCTACCCAACGACGTTGTCTCATGTTAAGTTCCTTTTGATCGAAGATATGTTGAAGACTCTTGTGATCAGTAAAGATAGTACATCTTGTACCGTAAAGATAATGTCTCCAAATCTTGAGCGCAAACACAACTGCACCCAACTCCAAGTCATGGGTCGTATAATTCTTTTTGTGCACTTTTAGTTGTCGTGAGGCATATGCGATGACTTTGTCTCTTTGCATTAATACACAACCAAGTCCTTGGTGTGATGCATCACAGTATACGACAAAATTGTCGATTCCCTCGGGAAGGGATAGGATTGGTGCACTACACAGCTTCTGCTTTAGTAATTGGAAAGCTGACTCTTGCTTGTCATTCCAATCATACTTCTTTTCTTTCTGGGTTAATGTGGTTAAAGGCAAGGCTATTTTCAAAAAATTCTCGATGAATCGTCTGTAATAGCCGGCCAAACCCAAAAATTGACGTACTTCTGTCGGAGTCTTTGGTGCTTCCCAGTTTTTGATTGCTTCAATTTTTGATGGATCAACGTGAATTCCTTCCTTGTTGATGACATGTCCAAGAAAATGCACTTCTCGGATCCAAAACTCACACTTAGAGAATTTAGCGTAAAGTTTCTCATTCCTGAGTAGTTCCAAAATTAATTTCAAATGATGTTCATGTTCCTCCTTGGTTCGTGAATATATTAATATATCGTCGATAAATACTATCACGAATTTATCCAAGTATGGTTTGCACACGCGGTTCATGAGATCCATGAAAACAGCTGGTGCGTTCGTCAAACCAAATGGCATAACTAGAAATTCGTAGTGGCCATAACGAGTCCTAAATGCTGTCTTTGGTACATCTTCTTCTTGGATTCTTAGTTGATGATATCCCGAACGTAGATCGATCTTAGAGTAGAAGCTAGAACCTTGTAGTTGATCGAACAAATCATCTATTCGAGGAAGTGGGTATCGGTTTTTGATTGTAAGCTTGTTTAATTCTCTGTAATCAATACACATCCTAAAGGTTCCATCCTTTTTCTTTACGAATAGGACCGGAGCTCCCCAAGGTGAGAAACTCGGTCTTATGAAACCTTTATCAAGCAACTTTTGAAGTTGATTTTATAATTCCTGCATTTCAGAAGGTGCTAATCGATACGGCGATTGCGCAATTGGTGCGGATCCTGGTACCAAATCGATTCGAAATTCGACTTGCCTCGGTGGTGGTAAACCAAGTAAGTCTTCAGGAAAAACTTCAGGATATTCCTTAACGATTGGTATATCCTCAAGTCGACGTTCCTTGGGTTTCTTCTCGACGACGTGAGCCAGGAATACGCAATAGCCTTTACGTAAATACTTACGAGCTTTCATGCAGTTTATCATCCTTAACGTTACTCCACTCTTCTCACCTTGAATCGAAAGAACTTCTCCTTTTGAGAGTGGGATTTGGACAATCTTCTCAAAACAAACAATCTCGGCATGATTCTTTGACAACCAATCCATGCCAATAACAACGTCAAAGCTTCCTAAGTCAACAGGTAACAGATCTATACTAAACGTGTGGTTTTTAAGACATAAGGTACAACCTTGTATGACCTCTCCGGTATTAATTAATTTTCCGTTTGCTAATTCAATTGTATACTTTTGTTCTAGTTTGCTGGGCTTAATACCGAGTAAGGACTTAAAATCATTTGACACAAAACTCAAATCAGCACCCGTATCGAAAAGTATAGAGGCATAGTGATTATTTATCGGGAACGTACCAGTGACAATGTTCGGATCTTGTCGCGCGTCACCAGCCCCATCACAAATGCTCTTCTACGGGCCTGATTGTCGTTTCGGTTCTTCAACTTTGGACAGTCTTTTCTGATGTGCCTTGGATCTCCACACTCAAAACATCCCTGATTCATCCTTCCTGTTCCTGGTTTGACCTGTCCTGCTACTTGATTAGTCTTATTAGGATTTGCATTGCTCCAACAGTTATGGGTCATATGCCCATACTTTTTACATTTTCCACATTGGATACACCTTTCACTGTGATGATATCCACACTTGTCACACTTTGGTCGTGTTCCAAGATATCCACTTTGTCCTTCAAGGTTGGCAGCATAGGCCTTCATAGTTTCAGGTCTCTTGTAAGCCTGATTTTTGTTTTGATTAATTGGTTTTCCAAACCATTTCCTCTTTTCTCCAGATTTTCCTTCTTCGGTCTCCTTCTTTCCAAACAAACCATCGCGCACAGCATTATCCCTTAGCTTGAATGCTAGAGTTATAGCGCTCTTGGCATCCATAGGGTTCGATGAAGTCACTAGACTTCGGATTTGAGGTGCGAGACCCCACAAGTATCTTTCAACCTTCTTGTATTCTGGGGTAACCATGTGTGGAACCAAGATTGCTAACTCATTGAATCGGTCAGTGTAGCCAGCAACATCATCTCCTGTCATTTGTAAATTCCACATTTCAGATTCGATCTTTTGCAACTCATTTCGAGGACAATATTCCTCGATCATCATGGCTTTTAGGTCTTCCCATGACAACTCATATGCTGTCTGCCTTCCCAAAGTCTTTACTTGTGAATTCCACCAAGTTAAAGCTTTATCAGTAAGTGAGCATGTAGAATACTTCACCATGCAGTCAGCGGTGCATTCACTAATATCAATCACCGATTCCATCTTCTCTATCCATCTCATTAGTCCAACTGCACCCTCGGTGCCATTGAAGTTACGGGGTTTGCAAGATAGAAAGGTCTTGTAGGAGCACTTCCTAATTGGAGCATATGTAGAATTACATGTCATAACGTCATTAATTTGGATTATGACTATGTGTTACGGCTTATTTATGTTATTACCTCCGGAACCTCCAGCTATACCGCTTCCTCCTGCACCTCCTCCTCCGGTACCACTGCCGTTTCCTCCTCCACTATTTCGATTAGCCTCATATTGTTGCATAGCAGCAGCTACTCGTTGTGCTATAAGTTGTTCCACGTTTGGGGAAATCGCCTCGTTGTTGTCACCAGTAGTGTTACGGGTTGTCCTACGCTTAGGTGCCATGACGTTCTTTCTAACATATCAATTAAAAAGAAACAACATTATATGACAATAATGATAGCTCATGACATAAGGATACAACGACATCAAACGCAACAACCATCATTACAACATAAACCATTACATACATAGTCAAAACATACATAGTACATTGTTCCCCAAAAGATAAGGATACAAAAGAGATGGGTTCTCATGACCACACCAGTAATAAAGTTTTAAACTACTTAATGTACTACGGGCACAACCCGCCCGTAATAGGTTTAAAAGAAGAAGTGGGAATACAATCCAATCATCATGGCAAGTCCCGCCATGACAAGGCTAGCTCTCGCCACAAATTCTGCAGCCAAGGTCCTTTCTTCCAGCGCCTCCACCCTGTCTCGGACCGTAACAGTGAACTGCCAATCCATGTCAGCTCTCAACTTTAGATAGTTTGTGGCACCCTGTATGTCTCGGGTGTGGTCCTCCAGAGTCTGAACTCGAGATCCGAGCCCTTGACGTAAGCGCATGGCTGCATCCCTATGTGCCCGAATATCATCTAGGAGATCATCAAGACGCTCTTCATGTGTACGAGTGCGTGCTACCAAGGTAGGCACTGTGAGCTCCATAGCTTCCCAGTGTGGGGTAGGGGTGTTGGAGAGTTGGAAGACTCTTCGAGCTCAAAGGTAGATGGGATGCTCTCCATCTCCCTCCAACGGGCCAGAGTACGGGGCATCCAACAGATAGTTCCCACAGTAGGGTGGTAGCAGGGTCTTTGCCTAGGTGGTTCTTCACCAGCCACCAAGTCTTCTGGGTCACGGGCTGCTAGATTCCTTTTGCGTGGAAGTCGAACCTTCTTCCTAGCGCTTTGCACCTTAACTGGTCCTCCGCTTTTCTTTCGGTAGACGATAGGCGGTTTTCCCAAGGCGACTTTAGGTGGCGTGGAACTACGGGTTTGCACTCGATTTTTGGGACGTGAGGCGGAAAGTTCCTCGTTTGATTCTGTGTCAGAGACGGGATCAGAATGTGAATGTGACGACATGCTTGTGACTACAATATCCATATGACAAAATGACTGGTCATGCAATGCGTATGTAATGAAAACGTTTTAGTGAGTCATTTAGATTATAGACTAGGTTCCAATTTAGATTCCTAGTTCACTATAATCAATGGCTCTGATACCAGTTCTGTCACACCCCGCCAAGGCGGAAACACGAGGCGCAACGTTCATGGTTTCCAAAGCATATGATTACCGCAAACACATACATGATAAATGGATACATTAACAAGTTTAATGTTTTACATTGCAAAACATAATCTGAGTTTACAAAAAGTTAAGATTTCACAAATATGACTCAATTCAATGAGTTATACAAGGGAAATCCTCCTTGAGTAGTATCCATCGTGCATGCATGTAATCTACATTGCTAACCTTGAAATCACGTTCAGTTACCTGAAAAACATACTTAAAATCGTCAACACGAGGTTGGTGAGTTCACAGGTTTAATCAAATAGTTCTTTGTAAACTTCGTTAGTTCATAAATAGTTCAGTTGTATGTGATAAACAGAATAAGAATTGTTGACCCATTTGTAAACTAGCTAGGAATACAAATAATATGTTCATACATGAGGCGTAACCAAACCATGACAATTGTACATGCCCCTAATTTCGTTATCCGGTTCTATGCGGCCATAAATCCTCCAGATTGTGGTTAGCGCGACTAACCATGACCGGGAGACGTCACTCTCCATAGTACTATTCATAGGACCCTAGGCTACAGTTAATGGTTACTACGTTGTTCCAGGGGACTTTAGCGGCCTCAAATCGTTGTTCTCATCTCATGTAAACATAAAAGTCGTGTCTTATTCTCTTGTTATCCCATAAAATAGTTGTAAGTATGTTTCTCCCCCAAATATTGAAAACAGTAAAAAGGGGCCGTGAAACTCACCTTGAGTTTGTGTATATACTTGTAATAATACTTGTTGTAGTCAACCTTGACTATTTGTACCCTAGATACCAAGGGTAAATTGTTGTTAAGACCAACGTCTTAATTGTAAATTGTTCACCGGCCTTGTAAATCTGATTGTGTTTGTTTAAATATCGTTTTAGTTTTCCAACACATGTTTTGTTATAAAATAGTTTTGAGTTACTGCCCAACTGGGACTGTTGTACAGGTGTCGAAACTTCTTAGTTTCGATTGGGCATATGTGTGTCGAAACTACTTAGTTTCGATTGAGTGATCAGGAGTCGAAACAACTTAGTTTCGATTGAAAAAGGGTATCGAAACTACCTAGTTTCGATTGAGTATTTGCTATCGAAACTACCTAGTTTCAATTGAGTAAAAGGCATCGAAACTCCTAGTTTCGATGGATCAACAGGTATCGAAACTCCTAGTTTTGATTGAGTTAAATCGAAACTCCTAGTTTCGATTACTGGACTTCTGTTTGACAGAATCAGTCCTGCATATTTTTATGTTTTAAACTTAAATTCGACACACTCTTCTTGTTATCTTTCTTGCGTTTAAATAAGATGTAAGTTTAGCTACGGTTTTAAAGAACATAATATGAAAAATATCGAGTTTTTACCTTAAAAACAGTGATGAAGATGATGAGAGAAAACAGAGAATGGTCTTGACTCTTTTTCAGAATTTTCTTTAAAACACTTGAAATCTTCTTAAAATACCGAATTATGGTTGATTTTTCTTTTGAACTTGGCTTCAAATTCGAAGAGAATGGAAACGTTTTCCGAATGAAAATGAGAGATAAAATGAGAATTGTGAGGTTTTTGATTGAAAGAAGTATGGTTTTGTCTGAGTTTTTCGCAATTGGAGATATGGGTTTTGAGTAAAATAATTCGGATGTGAGTGAAAGATGATCGTGGGAGTGGCTTTCTCTGGCTTCGGCCGAGAAAGTCAATAAAAGTGGTTTGGGATAATTTGAATAAAATAATTAGATTTAGGTATTAATTAGAGTTTTAAAGGGTAATTTAATTCGGTTTATACGGGTATGTGTACCGGTAACTCCCAGAATCACCAAAAATATAAAACGAGACAATGTTCGGTTTTTGTTAGACCTTCATGTCCTTGTTTGTGAAATTAAGTAAATCACAAAAATGATTATAATGTAAACTTGTTTATAATGTGTACGGATATTGACCTGAAATGTCGGTCACAACAGTATTCCAATCCTCAACCAAGAGAGGAAGCTCCTTATGTGCCAAAGACACTGGAAGAAGTCACCTTTACACACAACAAAGCCAATCCCTGGAACTTCAAAGACTTATTCAAGAAAAAGGATTATGTGTACTCTCAAAGGGACAAAGTGGCTAAATCATGCTTTGTGTGTGGAAGATACAACCATACTACCATCACATGTTTCTATTACCTTAAGCAACAAAGAAACGTAAGGCAGCATGCCCTTGAGAAGACAAACAAGAACAAACAATTGAGAAGTTTTGAATCCAAAGCAACTCAGTTCAGAAACTCTCAATCCCCACCAAGAAAGCATTTGCCAAAACCCCAACAATCCTGCATCATCTGTGGTGAATCAGACCACTTTGCTGCACATTGTAAGTTTAATCCATTCAACCAGGTTCTTCATCAAATTCCTCTTCAAAAAAAGCCTATCAGTAAGATAAAGAAGGGTAGGCATACTTCGGAGATTAAACCATCAGCAGCAAACAAAACTGCTGCTGATCAAGTAAGACTCAAGCAACCAAAAGAAAAGCCTTCAGCAGCAACCAAGATTGCTGCTGCTTAAGTAAAACCATCAGCAGCAACAAAATCTGCTGCTGATAAGCCAAAGTCCTCGGTTGCAACATCTGCTGCTGACAAAGCAAAAGAGAGCTGGAAAACCACCAATTCAGCATTGGAAAGTCAAAATTCCTCCAAGAATCATCATTGGTTCCGTTGAATGCACACATGCTGATACTGATAATCCGAGAACACTTTTTTACAAGGATGCAAGCTCTTGGATTCCTCCCACTAACTAGATCTCTCTCATGTGTAGGGACAGCCAGGAATTTTCCACTGGCTGCTCTAAGTTATCAGCAGGAACAAGTTTCATGTGGATAGCTTTAAGGCTGTCAGTAGCAACATCCTTGCTGCAGATTATTGCATCCATCAACAGCAATTGAGTTTGCTGCTGACAGACTTAACCATCCGCAGCAACCAAGCTTGCAGCGGATAGGCTTAACCATCCACAACAACCAAGTTTGCTGCTGATGGGTAAATGTAAGTCCAAATTAACCTTTACCCGCTATAAAAATTACCTTCAGTCTTTACCATGACTGCTTTAGTGTATTACAGCTATAACAGTAAAAAGTGAATAAGGTTGTACCGTACAAGTCATTTTGCTTTTTCCCTCCTTTACCGTTATAACACAAATCAAATTTCTTCACCACCTCTTCACATTCAATTTCACCCTAACTCCCATATCTTTCTCTTAAGCCTCCATAACATTCAAAGCTTTCCATCCTTAACCACCCTTCAAAAACCTTCCTCTTTCCCTCCAAACCCAACAAAATGGCAGAGGTCGACATAAACCATCCTAATGACAAGTTTTCTCCCTACCACAATCTCACTGCATACATGGTTAAAGGAAAGAAGTCCGAAGGGTTCGATGATATGATCGATTTTCTTTGTCGATCAAAGATATATTTTGCACTAACCGTCAACCCTACCATATACATACCTCATATGGAGGATTTTTGGAACACCGCCGTCTACTTTACCGAACAGGGGATTCCCCAAATCCAAGCCACGGTAGATGACAAAGATATCATCGTCACTGAAGCTACTCTTAGAAAACACCTCAAGCTTCAGGACGAGGGGGCCGCCATTTCATATACCAGGGAAGAGTATATGAGGACCTTTGTATCCATAGGGTACACTGAAAATCAGAACGAATATACTATTGAAAAGGCGCTAATGGGCCCTACATGGAAGTTTCTATGCCACACTCTTCTACAGTGCATATCCCAGAAGAGAAGTGGATGGCATCAAGTGAGTTCTGCTCTCGCCTCTGCTTTTCATGGTATGGTTTCTGGCTAGGGTTTCAACTTTGCACATCTCATCTTTGAAGGTTTGAGATATAACCTTCAAGAAGGTGCAAAGCAATCATTTTTTATGTACCCAAGATTCTTGCAGCAAGTTTTCAATAACGAATTAAAATATCTTTCAAAATCTTTAAAAATCTATCTTATGCTGGGAAATAAAAATAACATTTTTCAAAGTATGAGAACTGTTTCCAAAAAGTTCTCAGGGGTCAATGTTCCATTGTTATCTACAATGTTGAACATACAAAGTACCCAGGGTGACAGTTCAGCAATCCCAACTGATACTGATCCCACACCCTCCTCTTTACATCCTGAACAACAATCTGTTTCCACTGTTCGAACCCCTGTGCATACTACTAAGGATGCACAGGCACATAAATTACTTTCACCTGTTTTGGATGTTATCGTTCAACTGGAACAAAGGGCCCCAGTTGCAGCAAAATATACTAGAAAAAGGAGCAAGAAGACTCCTTCTCTTCTTGTCTCAAAGGCCCAATCCCAACATAAAAGCCCTCATTCAGAATCCCAAAATTCTGATGAGAATATCAAAAGGGATAGCCACATCATTAGAGAGACTTCCTTGGAAGCTTCTCTATTAGGATCAAGATCACATCCCGGATCCATAGAATAACCCACTGAGCCATTCCATTATTTTTCTTCTCTGAACTTAAGTGCAGAGGCACCTTGTCAAATTGATATACCTTCTCAAACAACCACTATCTTGGAGGTATTGATTGACTTGGCTGCTAGTGCACCTAACCCAAGTTTATCACCTAAGAAGGTTCACTCTGGGAGTTCTGATAGAGTGAATGTGGAAAGGGCTGTCACTACTCCTGGTACATCAACTGACCAGGAGGACAGTGATAACATCACTAAGACCCTAACCACGACAACTCACAGTGAGGATGTTTCCTTTGAAACACTCTTCACTTAGAGGAATCCCAGGTGCCAAGAAAACCAGGATGATGGGGATGCAGAGGCTAGGCCTAAGGCCCCATCCAACTCCAAGGATTCCACAACTGTAGATGAGGACAGACTGAAACTTCATAATTTGGAATTGACGGCCAGGGTGGCAATGCTAGAGGCTGAAGTGTCCAAACTGCGACACCAAGTCTCTATGCATGAAGCCCATTAATGCCCTCCAGTGACTACTCCCTCCCTTGTATCAGTGGGCACTCAAACAGATGACACTCTATGTACTGATGCAACCAAAAAAGGGGAGGTAGTTACTAAGGAAGATGATGCTGACAGCCTTGAAGAATGGATACAAGAGCAGGTTGCTTTTCAAAGTTCTCTCTTCAAACCTGCTTTTGTTCAAATCCATGACTTGCCAGACTCAGTAGATGAAGAGGAAGATATCACTGAGGATTGGAAGTTAGTTGTCCGAGCTGTTGATGAGGTGTTAAAGAATGAAAGTCAAAATGAAGACACACCTTCATCACTCAGCATACTTCCTACTGCTGCAGCCATATCAAGACAAACCATTGCCCCTCAATTCACTCCAACTGCAAATAAATTAGAATTTGACTCCATTCTAGCATGGAGGTATGATGGTCTATCTGAGAGATTCTGGATTGGATGGGAGTTTGGTGGAATAGAAGAGCTGAATTGGAATACACTAAATCCACTTCAGGTTCTTGAAATGTATCTATCAAACTACATCAACACTTCCACAGATCTCTCATCAGAACTTGCAATCGACAGGTTCTACGTCTTGATGGAGGATAATCTACCCTGGTTTGAAAGGCTCCTATAAGAAGCAAACAAGGTGGCCTATCCTAAACATCATGCAGATTCTTCAACAACATCAGAACAAAAACTGGCTCCAAGACTTGCCTTGATCAGGAGCAGTGCTTTAACAGAAGAAGTTCCATGTTGGAGAACATTTTTCTACAGTGAAGTGGTCAGGGGCTTGGAAGTGCAAGGATGGTCAAGCACTGGGTCCTCTGGCTTTAAATTCTTCTTAAGTGATGGATCATCGTTCACAATCAACAACATCCAAGAGATCCTGCTCCTCAATCCAGACTTCCTGCACAAGGTCTTTGAGCTCAGAACACACATCTGCAACATCAACTCCTTAGAAAGTCAAGAAATGACCAATCTTATCAAAGCTTCTCTTGACAAGGAGGAATCGCCTGCAATGAATGACTCTAACTCAGATCTATCCCTTCCCTCCTCACCAACTGTCATACTGAATACATCAGAAGGGTCAAGAAAAGTGGATGCTCAGAATGTCAAAGAGGCCTTTAAAGCTATATATGGGAATGAATGGGAAAAAGGAAGAGAGTGAGCAGTCCCTTCCTCTGTGTCTACTCCTCAACCTGCCAATGAAGCTAAAGCTGAGATCCCAACATCATCTCTTACATCTGTTGTTGTGATCTATGAAGCTGAAGCAGAGGCATCCAACAAAGACAAGGGGAAGGGCATCATGACAGAAGAAGAAGAGAGATTAAAGAAAAAAAAAGAAAGAGAGAAGAGAAGAAGAGGAGATGGCAGAGTTTAGAAAAATTCAAGAAAGAAAAGCTGTCATGCTCTTCAAAGAACAACAAATCCAGCTGTATGCTAAACAGCTGGATGATCTCAAAGCCAGATTTTCTGCAGCTTCTCAATTACAAGAAGATGAAGCCCTAGCTCTTCAGCTGCAGGAACAGTTTAATAAAGAAGAAGAAGAAAGGGAGAAAAAGAAAAGGGAAGAGGCTAAGTTCAGAATAACTGATTCTGTACTAGCCAAAGAAATGAGAGAATAATGGATAGCGGCTCTGACTTCTCAAGGTGAGGATGCAGACTACCTTGAGAAACTATCAAATAAAGAAATCTACAGAGCCTTCATGGGTCAGCAAGGTCAATTGGCAAATAAGAAAAGGGATGAAGAAGAAGAAAAATCCGAGCAAAAATCCAAAAAGACCATTGCATTCAACATAAGGACCCATGAAGAAAGGAAGGTCATGATGGAATTCCTAAAGGCTAGAGGAGAAAGTGGAAAAAGGCTAGGCCCCATGAGTTTCATGAACTTGCAAGCCTTGTACTCCAAAGTCAAGAAGGAAGAGGAAGAAAGATTGGGGAAGACAGACTCCAAGAAAAGGGTGATAACTCAAACTGCTGAACACAAATCAAAGAAACCCAAGCCTTCTCCCTTATCCACTACTTCCTCCTCCCGCCATACTTCCACTCTCCAGCCTAGACCTCATTCCTCTCTTCCCACAAAGTCCAAATTCTTCCACCCAGCTCCTCCTCATCAGCAGCCTTCCAAGAAGAAAACCAAACCTACCATCACACCAGAAGACTCAAGAGAAATAGTTGTTTGGTTCTATAGGTTTGAAGTTTTCAGAGGAAAGGAAGAACTGAAAAGATCTATCTATAAATCTGTTGATGTGGTACTGCAACTCCCAGACTCAGATCTAAGAAGAATATTGGAGTTGAGTGAAGCCCATGAGCCAGAGAATGAAGGTGGGAGACATCTTTTGCTAGTGATCAAACATCACTTCAACCCTAGTAAAGATGTAATCATTGATGCCAAACCTCTTCAAACCCATTCTCCATTCACCAGTTGGTCCTTCAAGGCTGATACCAATGAGTTTATCTTGATTGATGTTAAAGGACAGAAGATGATATGTTCAAGCAAGGACATCTTCAAAATGCTAAGCAAAGACATAAAGACTCCATCTGAGCTTCCTCTAAACAATCCCAGCTAGGACCCAAGAGGCTATGAGGTAGAAAGGATAGTCTGCAACATGGAAAAGCTTCAGCAGCAAAAGCAGTAAGAGAGTTTTGGTAGCATTAGTCTAGGGGGAGTTTGTAGAAATAAAGATTGATGGCTACAAAATTCTCTAAGTACAACTGCTGTGGACCTCAGAGTTTGCTGCGGACTTCAGAGTTGGTACAGATCGACAAACTGCTGCGGATAAGCTTATCTGCAGCGGATACTTGTTCTTCTGCTGAAGAACAAATCTGCTGCGGATAGACTTATCTGCTGAAGACCAAAGTTGCTACTGATAGGCAAATCATCAGAGGCTGTGGACAGTTGTGTCTTGCTGCTGATCAACAACATTGCTGCTGATAGCCATTCCCACTGAAGATCAAACGTTGCATCTGACTGGCTTCGATAAAGCAACCATTACCACTGACAACTTTCTGCTGCAACACTGACACACTCCACGTAGAAAGAATGTCACTGGTGCAAGACAATAAAAGACAACAACGCTCTTCTTCCAAGGACTCAAGCAATGATGCCTAAGAAGACGTTTGAGTAAAGATAACTTTTGTAGTTTTTATTGTCATTACGTGTAGAATAGCTTCAATACAAGATCAACGGCTTGTGTTAGATCTGATCCTTAGAATCAAGGGTCTGTCTTGATCCTAAGTTACTATATAAGTAGTACTTAGAGTCATTGTATAAGAGTGTTTTTTTTTAAAAGTTTTCTCTGTAATCTTGTAATCTTTGAAGCTTAATACAAATTGCATTTATCAGTATTCTTCTTGTTTACTTGTTTACATTGCTCAGTTGTGATTGTTTCCGTCAATCTCAATTAGAATAGAACCATCTTGTATTCACCGATCCTACACAAGGATTAGGTAATCCAATCTGTAATATTTCATACACCAACAGAGGGTGATTTTGACGTGTATGTTTTTCAATTTTCAATCTTAACTCTCACGGGTATCCTACCGGTTTCATAAACCTACACTTACTTTCACGTCAGATGTTGGTTATAGAGACACCCTTCGGAGTCCCCTACGACGAGAGTAGCGGTGCTTTGTTTTGTAGAAAATATTCTGGTGATACTTGAAATGAGCAACTTCTGTCCATTATCTCTTGATGTAGAGAATGACTGCTACATAATGCATTAGTAATTATTCACACTTACTATCTTTTCTATTAAATGTGAAAACATAAATTGTACTTTGGCATCTTTTGTACATATTTTGTTGGTTCATGAACTCCCATGCTTAATGCATTGGTTAAATGATTTTAGCTTTTAAACATATTTTTATTTCTAAGCGAATCGTGTCCGAGTTTATGTTCTTGAAAAAATTATAAGTACACTGTAAAATTGCGCATAACATGGTCATAAGCGGGAAACTGTCCTAACATGATTAGGATGGTATAATATACTTAAAAAAGGGGCACCATCTTTCAACACTTCCTCACATATATACGACTCGTATTGTCTTATACGACAATACAACGTGTATCGTATTTTATTACTTTTAAAAATTATTTTTTAACTATTTGAACTGACATGTTATTCCTTGGTATGCGTGCTAAATTATTTGATATGGCGTAAAATTTCGTCAAAACTTACTATAAATATTGTTATATGTTAATTCATTTCATCGTTCATTTCACACGTTTAAAAAACCCTATACGAGTCCTTCTACCAAAAAAGAAGAAGTCGTCTAACGGGAGAAACGAAAGAAGCCAAATAAATTAAAGGTGTCAGAACGGGTCATCTTCTAATGCACCCGTCATGGACATTCTGACGCCGGTTGAAACCCATGTTTGGCTATATCCTCCATCGGGAGAAACGGAAGAAGTCGAATATTGTGATGGGAATATTTCACTATATCCTCTACTGTGAGAGGTTGATACGATATAGTTGTGTTAGTTTAATTTATTTTTTAAAACCATAAAATAATTCTTTTTCGGTTTTTTCAGATACATTTACCTATATCCGGTGACGATAAAAACTCGTATTTTTTTTCCCGAATTTGTATGGTGACCCTTGCAATTCATGTATTCTTTCCGTGTGATTGTCGTGCAATGATTCATGGTGCACTCATCATGTTGTTCACGTAATTGTTATGCAATTTGAGTATTGATTTATATGATTTTCTACAACGTATATCATATTTCCAACGCTCTAGCCAAGAAGCAATAGTTGAAGTAGCAGCATCCGAGGAAAGTGTGTGGCCTACAAATGGTGGCCACATTGGTCAAGATTTAGGGGTGGTAGTTTTTATGTTATTGCGTAGGTTGGTTCAAAAGCTGGTTATTGGCGTGGAAAGAAGTCAATCTACAAGATACTATCTGAGATACAGACATTTTATTCCAGATGAATTATATTGTATGCGTAAACTGTAGATTTTTTTTACTAATTTGTGTAAACTTTTCATCATGTTGTAAACTTATAATAAGCTTTGTGTTTGATGAAAACTTTCATATTCGATAAAAACTTTTGTATAAAAATCATTATATTTATAGGACAGAGTTTCTTCTAGGTAAAAATCATTATAATTACAAAAAAAAAAACTATTCAGTAAGGTAAAAATAAGATAAAGGCACCCCTTTATTTAAAAATCATTATATTTAGAAAAAAAAGTATTCACTAAGAGAAAAATAAGACAGGCTAAAACTAAATGTACCCTTTATTATTTGTTATACCCTCAATATTTAATTTGCTTGATTTTGATTTTTTTTCCTTGCATATACGTCACTATTCAACTCTGTATACGTCCATATACAGCTTTTAAACGACCGTATTCACTTATACTATACCCCTACTTTTAACTGTTATTATAGATCGGTGTTTGATGCAGAAAGATCTCTGCGTTTTGTCCAAACATTGAAGAATTGCCTTAATAAGGAACAATTCTAATGGACTGACCAGACCGAATAAGCTTTCCAACAACTTAAACTGTATCTGGAAAAACTCCCCACCCTCACAGCACCAATGGTCAAAGAGAAACTGAAAATCTACATAGCCGCGGCAGAAGTAGCAGTTAACGCCGTGCTCATGGTTGAACGAGATGGGGTGCAAACCCCCATTTATTATGTCAGCCGGGTGCTAACAGATCCTGAAACAAGATATTCTCTCCTAGAAAAGCTAACATTATCCCTGGTACATGCTTCCCGAAGATTGCAAAGATACTTCCAAGCCCACTCGGTGAAAATACTCACCAATTTTCCTTTACAATAAATATTGAAAAAGCCAGAGTTGTCCGGTAGGTTGGCTAAATGGGCCATAGAACTAGGGGCTTTCAGTTTAGAATACAAAGCACGATCCACCGTCAAGGGACAAGTCATTGCGGATTTTCTAGCCGAAAAACCAGAAGGCCGAGAAACAAAAATCACCTGTGACCCAGTCATAGCCACAGTACAGGATGTTACACCTTAATGGTGGTCCCTATACACTGACGTAGCCTCCAGCATGGAGGGTCAGGGGTCGGACTCATGTTACTTAGTCCGGAAGGAGCTGAGTTAACATATGCTGTAAAACTAAATTTTAAAAGCACAAACAATGAAGTAGAATACGAAGCCCTCCTGTCCGGATTACGTTTGACAGCAACTATGAATGTAAATAAAAAGTAAATAAATATTTTGAATTAATTTCCTTAGGAAAAAAAAAATACAAAAATGGACAATTAACCAAAAAACTTGTAAAAAATGGACATGTACAAATAGCCGGCTATTTCATGACCATTGTGAGACAATAGGCGGTTAAACCGGCTAGACTTAGCCGGCATAAATTCCCGTGCCCACATTCTCTTTTACAGAGTACGGACCAATGACAAGTCGACGAGTGACTGGGTATAGCCTGAAATTACCCGGCTTGAGCCGGCTAATCCATTTTGCTAACTATAGCTAGGCTTAGCCGGCATAAATTCCCGTGCCCACATTCCCTTTTACAGAGTACGGACCAATGACAAGTCGATGCGTGACTGGGTATAGCCTGAAATTACCCGGCTTGAGCCTGCTAATTCATTTTGCTAACTATAGCTAGGTTTAGCCGGCATAAACTTCCGTGCCCACATTCTCTTTTTCAGAAAAGGCGCCGGCTTAGCCGGTCACGTGTCAACTTGCCGTTGGTCCGTAATAAGGGGGAATAGCGCAAGGGCTTAAGTGATCGATTCAAATCCTATATTTCGGTAATAAGGCATGTGGCACATAAATTTATGACGCTATTGTCTCACAATATCTATTTTTGATAAGTTTTTTGATGAGATGTCTATTCTGGTATTTTTCCCATTTTCTTATCTAGTTTTATTTTTTTATCGTAAAAATAATGTATTTAGCTTTAAAAATATAATAATCTTGATTTGTTTAATTAGCTCTGACATGCTACTTGTCAGAAAATAGAAACCCAAAAAGACTCGTTTTATCTTTCTCTTCGGTTGCATTTGCAATTGCAAGTGAATAGTGTTTTTAGCATTAAAAAAACCCTCTCTCGTCGCTATCTTTCAATGAAACCGGTGGAGAGAGAAACAAACCTCCATTAGTTAATCTTCCTAAAATAATCAAGCAATCTCGAAACCCGAAGCGATAAATCCAATCCGATCAACCAACTCATCAACTGTTGTGAAATTCTCAAAATCTGCTCGCAATTCTCTGCGATTTTCGTCCCGGTGAGTGTTCTCGAACTGATTATCGCACAGATAACCTAAATCGTCCTTGATCCGTGTCGTTTGTTTGGATTTGTTATGATTTTGTGTAGATTCAGTTAGAGTAAATTGTATGTGGATCTGATAGATTATTGCTTTATGAATTCTGATCGTTGATCCTCTGTTGGAGTGTGGGGATAGGGTTTTGGATTTGGTTTTGTGAAATCTGAAAGTGTAGATATGAACTGACTGTAGATAGGAAAATTATTTTTATAAATTTGTTGTAGAGGTTACCTTATAGTAAGAGTATGTTAAACCTAGGGTAACAACTTCAATGGCAGCTCATCTGATGATTATCTTTAGCTGATTATTGTGTTTCGATTATTCGATATCACTTGGTTTCAAAGTGCATATCTGTACACCTCTTCATGGTTTAAAAAAACGGCCGAGGCAACGCCTCAGTAGCCATTTTTGTACGTGCGCCTCAAAGGGCTGAGGCGTTCAAAAAACGTGAAAGGCGTACGCCTCGAGGCGCGCCTCTTGCTGTTTTAGACTTTTTCCGATGAAATTTGTCAGGAAAGTTCTATATTTATAAGATATATAATTTTTATATGTTTTGGACTTTCTATGATGAAATTAGTAAGGAAAGTTCTATATTTATAAGATATATAATTTTTGTATTTATTTTTTAATTCCGCCTCGGTTTGCCTCGAGGCTTACACCCGTGAGGCAAAGGGAAAAATAACGCCTCGAGGCACGATTCTGTTCTTTTAAACTTTGCACCTCTTGTAGCATCTTGAAGCTATTGTTGTGAGTTAATCAGCCAAAAGTGGAACAAGGATTGTCTAGTTATGTTATTATTGTTTATAATTCTTAGAAGGAATAGAGTTGGGGGCTCTGAGTTTTTTTTTTCATTTATATATCTCTAATCTTGTTTTAGCATATAGATTCAATTTGTTTAACACGTAGTTGTCAAAGGCGCATAGGCCTCGCCTGGGGCCTAGGCGCAAAAAAAGAGAGGGTCTGAGAAAAAAAAAGCGCACTTAAATGAAAGGAATCTATACTTAAAAATAATACTATTCTTCAAATAAAATAAAGAAAAGCTATTATATAACATTTAATATTATTAATTAGTACCAAAAGTTCTAAAATAGTCAAGATTCAAATGTAATACCAAAACTTGAATAACAAAATGTTCAAAGTAAAGTGCCAAAATCTTCTTCAACTTCACAAGGCGCTCGCCTTAAAATAAAAGCGCACTTATCACGCTTCGCCTTGAAATTACGACTAGGCGCTCGCTTTTCATAACTATGGTTTAAAAATTAATGAGGTTTTGAACTTTTTGTTACAAAATTAATAGTTATGTGATGGAAGAATATTTTCTTCAGTGGTTGAGTTACCCCCACGTCTCAAACTCAAATCCTTTTTAGTTTTTGGTAATGACATAAATAAATTCTAGTAGCCTAGCAAAACGGTATGTTTTGTTCATGGAAATTGTGCTTTATCTAGGGACTTGATTTTGGCATTTTTAATGCTGAATTTTGCCTAAAGAGGAAAAGTAATGAAGCGTGTATGTGACCATAGTAACGTCATATATTTATTTGCACAACATGTGAGACATCACATCGTGACATGAATTGGTTTAAAAAAGCGCGCCTGAGGCGCACTGAAGCGCGAATCGACATAAGGCGCAGGTCAGTGGGCTTTAGGTTACATAAGGCGCACATGTGTACAAGAATCGCACGATTTTGCGCTTTGATCCGCCTTTGTGCGCTTAAGCGCTTTTTTTGGGCTGGCAATGAAGATTTGGCACTTGATTTTGAGGTTACAGCACTCGAAGAGGATCGAGGGAGATGAAATCGAAGCTTTATGCTGAAAGACCAGTTCATATATGTAAGAATAAGAAGAAATTGAAGCTTACCTGAGATGGAGATGAGGATGTGCCATGGAGATGAAGATTTGCGATGGAGACGATGAAGATGAGAGATGACGTAGAAAGGAATTTAGGGTTACTAACTTATAATTAAAACAACGGGAGAATGGATTTTAGGGTTAAAAGGCTTATTTTTTTTAATTAAATTACATTTTTCATCCTTCATATTATAGCTTTTGTCAAATTTAACATTAAACTTTTTAAATATGTGTATTTGTTCTTTTTTTCTTGTTTCTAAAGTCTCTAACAAAGATTTTTGCTTCTTTAGGTTGTACGTATAGTTGTTTATGTTGTACATAAAGGTTATTTATCAATTAATTTGTATATATCTTTTAATTATCTAAATTTAAGGTGTAAAAGGATTAACATTATAGTAAATATTATATGAATTAATCTTAAAATATTATATTAATACCTAGCGCCTCGCGTACGAAAAGCCTTGCGCTTTTGCGCTTCGGTTTTATACTCTGTCGCCTTGGTGCGCTTCTCGCTTTTTAAAACCAAGGACATGATACATCATGGTATGGCAACATGTTGGAGTTGGATTACTCCATAATATGTTTACGGGTCGCCGAGTCATGTGATGGGTTCAATTAACTAGAGGATGATTGGTTTTTAACACGCAAACAACCAATTGGTTTCTCATGGTATTTTTAGGTGATGATAACATCTTTTTTGTCTCTAATACACGTGACTTCAAGCTATAATACTAGTATTCTATTTATGTTGCATATTTATATGAATTATGCGTGATTCCAGTGTGAATTTTGTGTGCTTTTTTCTGCTTGGTGCTTGAATATTTTACTTCTTTGTAATAACTATAGTGTTACATGAGTGATGAGACATTACATGAACGTTGGAACTTACATGGAAGCTAGGGTATGCATGTGCTTACATCGGGAAAAAGATTGTAGTGATCTATAGTGTAAACGTAGAGGTGACAATTTTTTATTTATTCACTTATGCATGGGTCAATTTGGGTATTGTTTTTTGTCTCTAACATGTCAAACTCGTAAAACAAAAAAAGTTTAGCTAAAAAGGAAATAGTTCAAACGGGTTGAAATCGCCAGTGTTTTTTTGACCCATAAAATCTTCTAAATCGTCTTACTAAAAAAAACTTTGTTGAAATATATAATTTTTGTAATCATATTTGGCACACTAATTATTTGTTAAGAAAGGACAAAAAGTGTTTTTGGTCAACCAGACCCCACCTGTTTCGACTCGTACCAAAAATGATATTTGGACTTTTACCCAAACCACTCATATCACCACCTCTATGTAAAAGGGATGAAAATAAAAGAAATTGTAGTGCATCTTCTGTTTTTTTTGTTTATTGTAGTGCATATTGTATGAAACTCTCATTGATTATTATTTTTTCAGGAACACATGTTTGTTGCTGGAATAATCTTGAGGGTTACAAAAGTGTTTGTGGAGGGTGACATTTATTAAAATATTTGGTACTCATCTGGCATAAAATGGCCTCTTCCAGCATTGGACATGGGGGAGTCAGCACTTCAAGAAACGTTGGTGGATTCAATGAATCATCTACTGCAATTGATCGGTTGGGAAGGGGAATGCTCGAGATGAGACTTAGGGACAAAGTGGAACGTGATGATGACAAAGTGAGTGTAAGTACTATTGTTTTAGTAAATATTTAACGAGATAAAATGTATTCCTAAAAACATATTTATTATTCCAGGATAGTGAACCAGAGATTGTACATGGGGTGGGTACTGAAGCTGGACATGTTATAAGAACAACAATTGGTGGGCGTAACGGTCAATCTGAACAGGTAGGAAGTTATGAGTTTGTAGAATCACATGGTCTATTATGGAAATATTATATATGCTAAAATGTCGGTTTCTTTATAATATTCTTATTCTTTTAATTTCATGTCAGACTGTGAGTTACATAGCGGAGCATGTGATTGGGACTGGTTCCTTTGGTGTTGTTTTTCAAGTAAGCATGTTTTTTTTGTAGATGATTCGGTTTCTATTACGTTTATTGATTTTTAACGCACGTTTGCATTATTGGTGCAGGCTAAATGCAGAGAGACGGGAGAAATTGTGGCTATTAAGAAAGTTCTTCAAGACAAACGTTACAAGAACAGGGAATTGCAGATTATGCAAATGCTGGACCATCCTAATGTTGTGGCACTTAAACATTCGTTTTTTTCAACTACTGATAAAGACGAGCTGTACCTCAATCTTGTTCTTGATTTTGTTCCTGAAACCGTTAGCCGTACTGCAAGGCACTACACTAGGATGAATCAACGAATGCCCTTGATATATGTCAAGTTGTATACCTATCAGGCATGTGCCTACTGTCTACCTCACTTTTCAGCTTTGAGTTTTGTATAGATGACAAAACGGGTGGTTGGGTGGGTTGGGTAACAGGTTCAGTTGACCCATAACCATCCTTTGATCCATTTTTATTACAAGTAGTCGATGTGTTAAGTATGATTACAAAAATCATGTTATTACCATAATAATCTATTTTTATGAAATAAAATGATTTTGGAGGTTGTAAGCATTAAAAATACATTTCGGTTAACTTTGTTTCCCTGTAAGCTTAACCTTTTTATCTGACCAGTTTGATCCATTAGGGATATACCATACCCAAGTCGACCCATTCATAAGTAAATGGGTCAAAATCGCCTAGTCTTAATTGGCTGATTTTCTTTCATGGTATAAGGTATAATTATTTTTATATTACGTATGTAAGGGTTGAAGGTTAAAGAAGTGATTGAAAAATGAACTGCCAGATTGAGAAAGTTTTGTATACATTTCTCTGCAGATATGCAGGGCACTTGCTTATATTCATAATTGTGTTGGGATATGCCACCGTGACATCAAACCGCAGAACTTACTTGTAAGATAGTTTTCAAAACTTGTTAAATTACTTTCTCTTTTTTCATTCCATTTGCAGATAAAACCCAGTTTTTGTATATTATATGATTGAATACCTACATGGTTCTAAGATAGTATCAAGATCACATACCGGGATCAATCACTCATCTATTTTAAAAGTTTTAAAAGGTACATGTGCTTGTCTTGATGTATTTGACTGAAATATCTAAATGTCAGTGTCAATAAGGCTAGATTAGTTTTCAGTCAAATCTTATGTTCCTACAAGTGAAAGCGTTGGTAACAACTTAACAAGGAAAATAAATTTAGACCGAAGAGGAATTCATTGGGATTTTATTAAATCTCAACACTTCATCCGGGTGGCATTTTTGGTAATAATCATCAGAGATCCAGGTTGCTTTGTTTTTTACACATATTATTACTTTCAGGTGAATCCACACACACATCAGCTGAAACTATGTGACTTTGGAAGTGCTAAAGTTTTAGTAAGTCTTAAAACTGTGCATATTGGTTTTCATATTTTATATTACATACCCTTTTATTTAGATCTTTATTAATTTTTCAGGTGAAAGGAGAGCCGAATGTTTCATATATCTGTTCAAGATACTATCGTGCTCCAGAGCTCATATTTGGTGCCACAGAATATACAACAGCTATAGATATATGGTCAACAGGCTGTGTGATGGCTGAACTACTACTTGGCCAGGTACTTTTAGTTCAAGACTGTATTAACTGTCAACTTCAGTTATTTCTAATTAGATTTAGTTGCAGCCTCTGTTCCCTGGAGAAAGTGGTGTTGATCAATTGGTTGAGATTATTAAGGTGAGTTGATTTAACTTCTGCAAGGTCATTTATGTTCTTCATAAAAATGGTTAGAGATCCATTAGAAGGGTTGGGTAAGGGATAAAAACTGGTATTTTAGAGTGGATCAAAATGGGTGGGGTTGGGTTTGTTGACTCACAACTACTTTTTTGTTTGTCGTTAGTTTTTACAATAACAATCTAAATTGTTGAATAAAGCAATTTAGATGATTTTTTTGTAAGCGTGAGAACATGTTAGTAGGAAACTCACGGAACCTCACCAATACCCTGGGATCATGTAAAATGCAGCTTGGGCTGGACAGGTGGCCTTCATGAGGGTTAAAGGCAAAAAATCTGTTAAAGTTGGTTTTGAACCTAAGACCCCTGCTAGAGGGTCTCAACCGCTTATCACGCCATCCCCTTGAAGGTTGATTTAGGAGGTTGTATGTATTAAAACTACACTTTTTGGGCGACGTCCCAACATGTTTAACAACCTATTCGACCCAATAGATCCGTTTTCTTTTTAGTTAATCTTTTTATTTGATTCGTTTGAAATAGAGCATGGTCCAGTTCGACCCGTTCATAAGCAAGTTTAGATATGTATAACTACATTTTGCAGATATGAAGTTCCAATATAAGGTTTATTAGTTTCATGTAGTCCAATCGTTTGTACAGGTTTTGGGAACACCTACAAGAGAGGAGATAAAGTGTATGAATCCAAACTACACCGAGTTTAGGTTTCCTCAAATAAAGCCTCATCCATGGCACAAGGTATGCTTAAAGTTTGAATATATAACTATATATTATGCATCAATGGATCATTTAGTGCTTAGAATGTTAGGCAACATGGACCAATGTTAATGCTTGAAAAATTAGTAATTATATGATGTCATGTAGATTGATCACAATGTGGTTTACTATGATGCCTCAAAATTCTCATGTTAGAAGGTGAAATTTGTTATTGAACTTTGGATAGTATTAGTTATTATCTTGGAGCATATTACATTGAAATGTGTAAACCTATCTTTATTTTAAGGTTAATTGCCAAAAAAACCAACATGGTATGGTGGGTTAACCAATTTGACAAGCCTGCTCTTTTTAGCCAATCTAACAAGTATTGAAAAGTTGGTTCACCAAACTGAACCTACCAGTCAGTTAAGTGGCCAGAAATCTGATGTGGGGGTGGTTTTAAAAATATATTGTAGGAAACTAGAAAAACAGGCGGAGGGAATTCATCTATTAGACTAAGTGATATAGTATAGGGACTAGACTTGTAATATGGTGTTCTATATAAACACTTCTCTATGTAAACCCTAAACACACAATCACATTCTAATACAAGTTTAAGTTGGTATCAGAGCTAGTCACCGGAGACATCGCCGGAGGGGCGGTCGGCCGCCGCCACCGCCATGCCCACCACCACCAAACAACCGCGCTTAGTCTTCTCTATCCACTCCTACTGCCGCCGTCAACCACCACTGCCGCCTCCACCTATGGCGGAACCCTAGCCGCCACCACCACACCTTCACCATCCAAAACCCTTCTGCCGCCACACAACCAACAACCACCACTACACAACCAGTGGCTCCACAACGCCACAAGCTCGCCGCTTCCATGCTGCCACTGCCACCACAGGTACGTCACTGCAGCACCTCCCCGCGTCTAGGGTTAGCAAATACAACTTGCTTTCTTGGCTCTAGACGCCGTCGCCGCCACCATACAACGGTTACCGTTTTTCCAGCGACGTGCACTTCGCGAAAGTCACAATGCTTTCAGTTCCGTTTATTCGAAGTTCGCAAAAAAAAAAAAATACAGATCTGCAATCGGGGAGAAGAAAAGGGGAACAAACCCCTAGTTCCGGCGAAGTGGTGACGGCTGGAAGAAGATTAGGGTTTTCCTAATGTAGTTTCGATTGGGCCTTTGAGGCTGGGCCTCACAAGCCCATTTACCATTGCTGTAAAAAAAAACAAAAAAAAAAAAACGTGTGACGGGCGGAAGCATGGCGACGGGCGAAAGCATGGTGGAGAAGGAGAAGACCAACTATCTTTTTAGTTTTATGTTTTTATATTTTCAACCTAAATCTCTCCCGAGCTTAGTTTGCGGGGGAATATTAGACTAAGTGATATAGTATAGGGACTAGACTTGTAATATGGTGTTCTATATAAACACCTCTTTATGTAAACCCTAATTAACACACAATCACATTCTAATACAATCATATTACAAGGTTTAACTTCATCTAAAAAGTAAATAAAAGAATTTTTTTTTTAAATATAGGATGTTTGCTAGCAAATAAATATAGGATGTTTGCAGGAAAGCCACAGTTGATATATATACAAATAAACTGATGATATTGATATTAGATCGACATAATTCTTTAATATGTTCTACTTTTCAGGTTTTCCAGAAGCGTTTGCCTCCTGAAGCAGTGGATCTTGTTTGTCGGTTTTTCCAATATTCACCCAATTTACGATGCACTGCTGTAAGTTAAATCTTTTTTAAAATTTCAGTGGTATCGATGATGTAGTGATTGTTTTTTTAACTGTTTTTTCTAAATATTTCTATGCTGCAGTTGGAAGCTTGTGTTCATCCCTTCTTTGATGAACTGAGGGACCCCAATACCCGTCTTCTCAATGGTCGCCCCCTTCCTCCACTCTTCAATTATAAACAGCAAGGTAACTTGGATTCATAATCCAGTAACTATATTGAAGAATGAATATAAACATTGGGGGTGTTTGGATTTGCCTCTATATTGAATCAAAAGAAGATAAAACATAGGGGGTGTCGGGATTTTTGTTTTGAAACTGTATTTTAAACGTTTAATGATTTAAACAGAATCTGCTTTTGATCTTCTAGCCAGTTTTGAAATGTAAAAGAAAATTGCATAATTACTACTTCTTTTCACCTAGTCTGAGACACTTTAGCCCTGTCTCAACACTTTAGCCAGTTTTTTTGTCAAACCCTCACCTGATTATTTTAACACTAAAAATTTTTGAGTTAGCCCAATTAGAATTTAACGCTTAACTTGTAAGCATGGTTTAAAAAAACGGCCGAGGCGAGGCAGTGAGAAACCGAGTCTGAGGCAACGCCTCGGGGGCCATTTTTGTACGTGCGCCTCAAAGGGCTGTGTTGGGAATAAATCACACACACACACACACAATGCAGAAAATAAAGAACACAATATTTAACGTGGTTCGGTCTAATCTGACCTACGTCCACGGGAGCAACTAGGGTTTGTATTATTGAGTGATTCAGATTACAAGTACAAGAGATTAATATATATAGGAAACAGAAACTGAGAGCTAGGGCCGGCTGGACTCCACTGCTCTTTCTCTTCTATTCGGCTGGGCCCACAATGGGCCGAAGCCTACAACCCAACAATCTCCCACTTGGAGGCTTCGAACACTTTCAACTGCGCTCCACTTGTACTTCTGTAAACATCATCTGATCTTTTAGCTCCTCCTAATTGCTACCACCTTCTCAACATTATTCCTGAAGTCCAGCTGAAGTTACACAGAACTTCAGCTTATCCAGTGTCACAGACTTGGTAAACATGTCTGCTGGATTCTTCGCACCCGAGATATTCTTCAAGTTTATTGTACCATCACAAATCAGCCCTATGACAAAATGATACCTCATCCCAATGTGCTTTGTTTTTCCATGATAGACTGGATTCTTAGCAAGCTTGACTGCACTTTCGTTATCACAGTATAACGAGTAATCAGTCTGTGTTTGACCCAATTCTGCAAGAAAAGTCTTTAACCAAACTAGCTCTTTACTGGCTTCAGCAACTGCCATGTACTCAGCTTCTGTTGTTGATAGTGCAACACTTTTCTGTAGCCTGGACATCCAACTCACTGCTGTTCCTCCCACTGTGAAAACATACCCAGTTGTGCTTTTGAATGTCTCTTTACAGCCACCCAAGTCGGCATCTGTATAACCATTCAAAATTGCATCCTTTCTTTTGAAACATAAGCCCATCTTTGATGTACCCTTCAAATACCTGAGCAGCCATTTGACTGCTCCCCAGTGCTCTCTCCCCGGATTAGACATAAACCGACTGACAACTCCAACGGCATGTGCTATGTCTGGTCGCGTGCATACCATTGCATACATGAGGCTACCAATAGCGGATGCATAAGAACTTTAGCCATGTCCTCTTTATCTTCATTTGATCTAGGAGACTGATCCTTGGTAAGTTTGAAGTGACTCCCAAGAGGTATGCTTCTAGGTTTCGTGTTTTCACCATTTATGTCAAATCTCTCCAACACTTTCCCTATGTATTTTTCCTGAGACAGTGTTAGAGAGCCATCTTCCTTGTTTCTGGCAATGTTCATTCCGAGTATCTGCTTAGCGGGACCCAAATCCTTCATCTCGAATTCTTTGGACATTTGCTTCTTCAGCTTACTGATTTCATTCATGTCAGATCCTGCAATAAGCATATCATCCACATAGAGAAGAAGGATGATATAAGAGTTACTGAATTTCTTCAGATAACAGCAGTGGTCCATCTCACATTTCTTGTACCCTGTTCTTTCCATGAAGTTATCAAACTTCAGGTACCACTGTCTGGGTACTTGCTTCAGTCCATACAAGCTCTTCTTTAACTTACAGACCCAATTTTCTTTACCCGTAACCTGAAACCCTTCAGGTTGTGCCATGTAAATTTCTTCATCAAGATCACCATGTAGAAATGCTGTCTTAACATCTAGCTGCTCTAGATGTAAGCCCTCTGCTGCTACAATGCTCAGAACTAATCTGATGGTTGTCATTTTCACCACTGGAGAGAACACTTCATTGTAATCGATTCCCTCTTTCTGTTGAAAGCCCTTGACCACTAACCGGGCTTTATACCGTTTAGTTCCATCATGCTCATCCTTGATTCTGAAGACCCATTTGTTCTGTAAGACCTTTCTGTTTAGCGGAAGCTTTGTTAATACCCATGTCTTGTTTTTATTCAAGGACCCCATTTCTTCTTTCATAGCATGCTCCCACTGGAGCGAGTCTTTAACTTTGACTGCCTCAGATAACTTTGACTGCCTCAGAATAGCACTCCGGTTCACCATTTTCAGTCAACAGTAAGTAATTTATTGACGGGCTGTATCTTTATGGTGGCTTGGTAGTTCTGGTGGATCTCCTGACCCACTGTGAACTGGAAGACTGTACTGGAGACGGTGATTCTTCTTCATCCTCTGAACTGACTATTTCATCTTGATTATCTTCAGAGCTTTCACTATAAGTTGAATCATTTTGGATATCTGTCTCGGTACTCCCACTGCTTTGAATACCCCCTGAACCTCTGTTTCTGATAGCCTCATCATCAAAGTCAACATGTTCTTTCTGAACTTTTGAGGTTTCAATATTTCTGTCTTTATATAGCTCGTTCTCGTTGAGAGTGGCATGTTTGCTTCTGACTACCTTTCTGCTTTCAAAATCCCAAAGCCTGTAGCCCATTTGTTCTGACCCATAACCAATAAATGTATACTTCTTGGCCTTTGCGTCTAACTTGTCACCATCTTTCATCAAATCATAAGCACTGCACCCAAAGACCTTTAGGTGCTTGTAACTGACAGCTTTGCCTCTCCATTCTTCTTCAGGTATTTTGAATCCCAATGGTACCGACGGTCCACGATTGATAAGATAAGCTGCAGTGTTAACTGCATCTGCCCAGAACGTCTTAGGGAGCCCAGCATTTAACCTCATACTTCTGGCTCTCTCATTAAGAGTTCTATTCATTCTTTCTGCAACTCCATTTTGCTGAGGAGTGCCAGGAACTGTCTTGATCATCTGGATTCCGTGTTCAGCACAGTACTCGAGAAACTCTGTGCTAATGTATTCACCTCCATTGTCGGACTTCAAGCATTTTACCTTCAAATCAGTTTCATTTTCAACAGCGATTTTCCATTTCTTAAAAGTATTAAAGACATCAAATTTATTTTTAAGAAAGTAAACCCATACCTTTCGAGTTGAGTCATCGATGAATGTCACGTAGTAATGCGAGCCTCCTAGAGAAGAAACTGGTGTTGGTCCGTAGACATCTGTATGAACAAGTTCCAGTTTCTGAGCTTTTGGCGTTTTCCCTGTCTTCACAAAGGAGACCTTCTTCTTCTTTCCAAGAACACATGGCTCACAGAATTCTGACTCTACCTTCTTCAATTCTAGGAGTTTACCATTTGCTACGAGCATCTTCATTCCTTTTTCACTCATGTGACCCAATCGCTGGTGCCATAGAATAGATGAGATGGGTCCGCTGGTTACTGCATTTATACCATCATTCGTCACTTCGACCATATACAAAGTGCCTTTCTTTTTACCCTTTGCGATTACCAAATTCCCCTTGATAACCTTCCATTGCCCACTACCGAACGTGACGTCATAGCCCTGATCGTCCAACTGCCCGATAGAAATCAACATCTTCTTAAGACTAGGAATAACCCGAACATTTTTCAAGGTCCAAATAGTACCCATTGGTGTCTTCAAATCAATGTCCCCCATACCTGTGATATCAAGAGTATCATCATTAGCCAAACGAACTTTACCAAGTTTACCTGTTCGTAGATTCTTCATCTTCCTCGTGCTAGAAGTAGCATGGAATGATGCCCCGGAGTCCATGATCCATGACTCGGTTGAGTTCTCAACGCAACAAATGAGGGCATCATCTGAATCATCTGTGGCTGCATTTACCTCTCTTCTTTCTTGTTCCACTGATGGTTTTGGGCATTGATTTCTGAAGTGCCCGGTCTCCTTGCAATTCCAGCAAGTGATGTCTTTCCTTTGTTTTGACGGCCCCCTAGATTTACTTCGACCCCATTTTCTTGATTTTGATCTGCCCCTGTTGTTACCCCTCTCATTATTTCTACCTCTCCTTTCAGTGCTTAGCAAAGCACTCGATGATTCCCTAGAACTTCGTCTTCTAATGTCCTCTCCTAGGATAATGTCACGAATGCCCTCGAACGTGAGTTTAGAGGTTCCAGATGAACCACTAATGGTAGTGACTGTACCTGACCAACTTTAAGGTAACGAAGATAATAGAAGTAATGCTTGGACTTCATCTTCAAATTTAATATCAACAGATAACAAACGGGATATGATAGTATTAAATTCATTAATATGAGCTGTAACAGACGCACCTTCTTTCATCTTGGTGTTAACCAATTGCCTGATTAGGAATACCTTATTAGATGCAGAAGGCTTTTCATACATATTGGACAAGGCTTTCATCAACCCACTTGCTGTGGTTTCTTTCAGGATGTTAAACGCCACACTCTTAGATAGTGTGAACCTGATAACAGCTAAAGCCTTTCTGTCCATGGCGGCCCACTCATCATCCTTCATCTTTTCTGGTTTAGGACCTGTCAGAACCATGTCAAGATCCTTCTGACATAGCAAGTCCTCAACTTGCATTTTCCACCATCCAAAGTCCTGTCCCTCAAACTTCTCAATCCTCTGAATACCGTCTTCTGCCATAACTTCAAATAAAAACAATACTTGTCCAAAAAAAAAACCGGTTAACTCGAAAAATCAGTTTACCAAACTTAGCAACGGCGGCTGCCTGAACTTAACGGCTAATCTATTGAAAAACTGATGACGATTTCGAGTATACTTGGCAATCGGAGAAACTACTGTTAGACGGCGGCGGAAAACACTGTTCACGCGGCGGTACTGTTAAACTGCCTGAACTTGATGATGATTTCGAGTATACCTGGCAATCGGAGTATACCTGGCAATCCAAACTGCTGTTCACCGAAAAACACTTTTCACGCGGCGGTACTGTTCACGGCGGCTAGGTTTGACGGTTCGTGTGATCTGATCAAGAGCCAAAGCTCTGATACCAGTTGTTGGGAATAAATCACACACACACACAATGCAGAAAATAAAGAACACAATATTTAACATGGTTCAGTCTAATCTGACCTACGTCTACGGGAGCAACTAGGGTTTGTATTATTGAGTGATTCAGATTACAAGTACAAGAGATTAATATATATAGGAAACAGAAACTGAGAGCTAGGGCCGGCTGGACTCCACTGCTCTTTCTCTTCTATTCGGCTGGGCCCACAATGGGCCGAAGCCTACAACCCAACAGGCTGAGGCGTTCAAAAAAACGTGAAAGTCGTACGCCTCGAGGCGCGCCTCTTGCTGTTTTAGACCTTTTATGATGAAATCAGATAGGAAAGTTCTATATTTAATGAGATATAATTTTTATATGTTGTTTTAGACTTTCTATGATGAAATTAGTTAGGAAAGTTCTATATTTATCAGATATATAATTTATATATATATATTTTTTAATTCCGCCTCAGGCTTACGCCTCGAGGCGCGATTCCATTCTTTTAAACTTTGTCTGTAAGAGGTGACACAGTAGTAAGCGCCTCATCAGGTTCAAAATCCGTTTTCACTTGTTTCCTGTCTCTTGAATGCCACCTGCCCACGCAAGTTGCGATTTACCTTATTCTGCTGGTTAGCAGGGTATTGGTGGGGTCTTGTGAGTTTTCCTGTAACGGGTTCTCATGGGTAACAAAAAAAAAGTGAATGCTTCACTCGAATTAAGCGTTGACTAGTTCCGACTTTTTTGAATTGTGTTTTGGTGTTGTAGAAGTTGGTGGGATTCCTAGAGAGACAATCCAGAAGCTTATTCCGGAGCATGCTCGGAAACAGAACTTATTCATGGCTTTAAATATCCAATGAGTTTGGTGTCAATATGCTGGATTTACTACATACTGTTTGGTGCTTGTTACTTGTATGTTACATATGAGCTTGTTATGAAATGAGGGTGAGTTGGGTATAATAGAAGTAAGCCCAATTTTATTATCTTAATCTTTCTATCTATGCGGTTTATGTAGTTGGTAACTGTTTTCTTATGGTTTTGCTCTGTCGTTGAGATCCGTCATTGAGTTTGTGTTTTTTTCATGACAGTGTATTTCATCTTTGGTGAATCACTAGTTAGTGTATCATGGTTTGCACATTTTGTAGAAGTGGTAAAATAGGTGGATGAGTTGGATAACGCGTCAAAATGGTTGATGATAGAAGGGTTAATTTGTAGTATGACTTGATAAGGCAGAGTTAGATTGATTGAAATGTTTCTAAGTTTTATAATTGTCTTGGTGTTAAATATCATAACAGTTATATTATTTTGGTAATGATCTATTTTTTGAGTAAAATAAAATAATAAATTATGAAGTTTTATGTATTACATTACATACACATACAATTTGAAGTTTGTGAATAGTGTTCAATCTCAACATAGATGTATACGATTAGTGTATGTATAGGTGAACACTCGCAACAAAGACTTAGATGGGTAGATAGTAAGCCTCAATTCCGTAAGTAGAGGTGCACAAACCGGTTTTTTTTCAGAACCGGATCCGGACCGGTTTCGTCAACGTTGGTCAAGAACCGGACCCAAGGGAACCGGTTCCGAATCGGATCCGGTTTTGGGAGTGGAGAGGTGGAACCGGTTCCGGATCGGATCCGGTTTTATCCGATTGGAACCGGTTTTAACCGGATTTTTTTTGTGTCCGATTTTGTCCGGTTTCATTTTGTCCGGTTTCATTTTGTCCGATTTTTATCCGGTCCGGACAAAACCTTGGAACCGGTTCTGGATCCGGCGGTTCTAAAAAAATCTGGTCCGGTTCCAAAAAAACCGGTTCTAGCCGGATCCGGTTTCGGATAATCCATCGGATCGGATTCGGTTCCGGTTCTTTTGAGCACCTCTATCTATAAGTGAGAATTAGTCACTGATACGTGGCATATGATGATTACTTGATTTTGGATTCCAAAATTTATTTTCAGATAGTTGATACAAATTTTTATTATTATTTTAATTTGTATAATATTTTAATCTTTATAATTAATTTTGGACATATTTTGTTTCTTTATCATAACTTTTAAAATATGTCGTTTTACAAAATTCCAAGTGTACCGTTGCTACGTGACTATTTTTATTTACGTTTCGATATAAATTTCATAAAAAAACGAGTTTTCATTTCAGAGCACGAATGTACAAGCTGTTAAAGCTGCTTTAAGGTTTCATTTTTTTTCTCTTAAAACTTTTAAAGTATAAGTTTGATAAAATTCATTATTTGATATGTTCTTTTTTTAGTGTTTCGTTGTGAATTTTTTTCCTGGGTTGATACTAGTGTAAGTATTTCATCCTTATTAAGATTAACAGTTGTATTTTGTAGAATATATGAGTCTGATTCTTTGAATTTTATTTTTTGGATCAAAAGTTTGTAAATCTTTTGTTGATTTAATATAGAATGAATCATTTTGACATGCTATCAGAGCTTTAGGCTCGTGATTCTTGATGATATCAGTTGTTTGGTCGGTTGGAGGTCGATCAGTTGAGTGTTAAGGTTTCTTCCGCTGTTTGGGTTTTGTTCAAATTCGAAGAGTAATAACCCTAGTTCTAGGTTTCTTGAAGCGTACTCTTGATCAGTTGAGGACACTTCTCATTAAGGTGTTCTATTTGCAAAACCCTAGGTCTGAATCCTAAATCTAATGTTATATCGAAATTGTCTACATCGATCTCTAGTTTTTTGTTGAAGATTTTGGTTCTTCTATGGCCAGTGACAAACTTTGGGAGATCAAGAAGATTTTCGAATTCAATTCCTTTTGCCACTACTCTAAAACCTCGCTATAAGTGTTCGTTTTCTCTATGGTTGATGGTTGCTCAGTCTTTAGTATGTTTTGCTCTAAGTTTTGTGTGTTAAACAGGTTTTCTAAGTATGTTATCGGTAGATAATTCCTGAGTTCGACTCTTTATTCGGTAGTTGAGACAATCCTTGATGTGGAATCTTTGAATCCATGGGTTAGTTGTGATTTGAGGCTTGTGTGTTTCCTTCTAGGCTCGTCATTGAGAGATCTCACACACTTGGTTCTTGATTCTAATTTTTATTAGATTTTTGGGTTATATCTTATATATTAACATCACAGTTCTTGATTTCAGTTTATCGGTAGTTAATACGTCTAGCTTTGACATGTTATAAGTATAGAACTTTTATTAATAATTTAGTCCTGATTATGATTATTAAAATTATCCATTAATATAATAATTAATTTTATATTTAATTAATTCTTAAAACACAACTCCCAAAGGGAAATTACATAGAGATAGAAGGCAAACGGGCAACAAGTTGCGCCGCCAACCCTTTTTGAATAGCAAAACCAAGTCTTTTAAAAACTACATCTACAGATCTTGGGGTCATAACATTACTATGCATGACCCGCTGTACTCGGTTAAGTAACTCCACGGCCTCTGGTGCAAGGAAACCAAAAGTGTCAAAAGCAAATGGTATAAACACGTGTTGGTTGTCAAGACACTCTTTCTCGTGTTTGGTCACTTTGCTCGAAGCAGCTTTTAGAGCAGCCTGACTCACGGTGAAAGCACTAACTCCCAAGCCCACCAGAGGGGAGACCCCTGTTAGATCTACATACGCATGTTTCCCACCTATCCACCCAATTAATTAGAATTAAAATGATAAAATTATTAAAAAAAGAACTAAAGTCACGTTAGTATTTAAAGAAATTTATTAATTATTAATTAACCTCATTAAATCACATAAAGTTGAGAACATGTGAAACTTATGATACGAAAATCAATTTAATAATTCAATAGGTTACACATGTATAAATTTATTATTAAAAACATGGTTTTTATTTTACATATTTTAAAACCCTGTCCATCCCCTATTTATCTTCTTCTTTCCACAAACTGATTCCCAATTCCTCCGTCGTCTTCCCCACATTTCCTAGGGTTTAAGCCGCCGGCTCCGGCAACAACAGATGGCCTCATCAACCGTCAACATCCATCCTCTCGGAGCCACCGCCTTTGCTTCCACTAACAAATCCCCCAAAACAGTCCTATTCGGACAAGGTTTAACGAATTCCGTTTCATTTTCGCAACAGATATCATCTCTAAAGCTCAAAAGAAGCAGCAGAAATCGCGGCAATGGCGCTCTTAGAGTTGTGGCGGAGAAGGTCGTCGGAATTGACCTCGGAACCACCAACTCTGCCGTCGGTGCGATGGAAGGCGGGAAGCCTATTATTGTGACGAACGCCGAGGGGCAGCGGACGACGCCGTCCGTTGTGGCGTACACGAAGACCGGAGATAGGCTTGTTGGACAGATTGCTAAGAGGCAGGCTGTTGTGAACCCTGAGAACACCTTCTTCTCGGTGAAGAGGTTCATCGGGAGGAAGATGTCGGAGGTGGACGACGAGTCGAAACAGGTGTCGTATACGGTGGTGCGTGATGAGAACGGCAACGTGAAGCTTGATTGTTCGGCCATTGGCAAACAATTTGCTGCTGAAGAAATTTCAGCACAGGTATACTGTTACTACTAAATTAGGTTAAAATTTAAATTTAAATTGAGTATTGTGTAATTTGTGTTACATTGAATTGGTATTTATTGGTGTTGTTTAATAATTAGGTTTTGAGAAAGCTTGTAGATGATGCTTCAAAGTTTTTGAATGATAAGGTTACTAAAGCTGTTGTAACAGTTCCTGCTTATTTCAATGATTCTCAAAGAACAGCAACGAAGGATGCCGGTCGAATTGCCGGCCTGGAAGTTCTTCGTATAATTAATGAGCCTACAGCTGCCTCACTGGCTTATGGTTTTGAGAGGAAGAATAATGAAACCATATTAGTGTTTGACCTAGGAGGTGGTACATTTGATGTTTCAGGTGAGGAAATTGGGATAATCATCTTTCTTCTGAATTATGTTTTTATAGATAAATATTGTTAATTTCAACTATGGCATATGATGATCAGAGTAGGTTTAGTGGAAAATATGGTTTTGCTGCTTGTTGCTTTTGTATGATTCTTTTTTTAATTGGTGACATCGATTTATATAAATCAGGGTTTAGGGTTATTCATCTTGAATTTATATAAACGCTCTTATTTGGACACACGTTTAAGTTTATGAATCTTGAATTTATATTGTTTATGAATCTTGAATTTAGTGATGTGTAGGTCTTTTCAGTTCACATTTCTTTTGATTTGTATCCATTTGTTATTAAACATGTTTTTTGATGTTTGTTTCTGTTGTTGTCGAATGTAGTTCTTGAGGTTGGTGATGGAGTATTTGAGGTGCTTTCTACTTCTGGAGATACGCATTTAGGTGGGGATGATTTTGATAAGGTTAGTATTGTTTTTGAGCCAATACGATTGTCTGTTACCATTTGTTTGTTTTATTCTGGTGATTATAATTTCTTTTATATTTTATACATTTTTTAGAGAATAGTTGATTGGCTTGCTGCAAGCTTCAAGAAAGATGAAGGCATAGATCTGCTTAAGGACAAACAAGCTCTACAACGTTTGACTGAGACAGCTGAAAAGGCTAAAATGGAACTTTCAACCTTGACACAAGCAAATATTAGGTAATAGTATCATTAGAAAACCAAGCTTACTTATTTTTGTCCTTTTTGACAAAAGAATTTACTGGTTTATGGTTTTTATTCCTTGCTAGCTTGCCTTTCATCACAGCCACGAATGATGGCCCGAAACACATTGACACGACTCTTACAAGGGCAAAGTTTGAAGAACTATGCTCAGATCTACTAGATAGGTACATTTCAATTTATTACAAGTTTTAATTAATGTTTTTTGGAGTATATCCTGTCAATATTGCTTGCTGGAAACCTTATTTTTTAGTGATTATTTTCAATGTGCCCTTATACAATTTTTTTTTACATATTGAACAGTTGATAAAATGGTAATTTTGGAATTTTTTTTAGGCTTAAGAAACCAGTTGAAAATTCTCTGAGAGATGCAAAGCTTTCGTTCAATGATCTAGATGAAGTGATCCTTGTTGGTGGTTCAACACGTATTCCAGCTGTTCAGGAAGTTGTTAAGAGTCTGACCGGAAAGGAACCAAATGTTACTGTTAATCCTGATGAAGTTGTTGCCTTGGGAGCTGCAGTTCAGGTATAATATTTTAATTCTTGCTTTTTTTTTCTTCTATTCTTTGCGCATATTGGATGGATTATGATAAAAGTTGAATTCTTTCTGAAACTTCTGTTTTATTTATATTATGGAGTGTTTGGATACGTGTTTTGAAAGTGGTTATCTGTTGATTTTCAGGCTGGTGTTTTGGCTGGAGATGTGAGTGATATCGTTCTACTTGATGTGACACCGTTGTCCATCGGGCTAGAAACCCTTGGTGGCGTGATGACAAAGATTATACCAAGAAACACAACTCTTCCCACTTCAAAATCAGAGGTTTTCTCAACAGCCGCTGATGGTCAAACAAGTGTTGAAATTAACGTTCTTCAAGGTGAAAGAGAATTTGTTAGAGACAATAAGTCTCTTGGTAGCTTCCGACTTGATGGAATCCCTCCTGCCCCTCGTGGTGTTCCACAAATTGAGGTCAAATTTGACATTGATGCAAACGGTATTCTTTCTGTCACTGCCATTGATAAAGGCACAGGAAAGAAGCAAGATATCACCATTACTGGTGCCAGCACACTTCCTAATGACGAGGTATCTTATCTCTTCTAATTTGTTACTCGTGGTGGAAAATGGGCAATGGTTAACAATTTTGATACGCGGTCTTGTGACTAATGTGATGAACAGGTACAAAGAATGGTTAATGAAGCCGAGAAGTTTGCAAAAGAAGATAAGGAAAAACGTGACGCCATAGACACAAAGAACCAAGCAGATTCAGTTGTTTACCAGACAGAAAAACAGTTGAAAGAATTGGGAGATAAGGTTCCCGCCCCTGTTAAAGAGAAAGTTGAGGAGAAACTTGGACTGCTCAAGGACGCCATATCTGGTGGCTCAACACAGACCATCAAAGATGCCATGGCTGCTCTTAACCAAGAAGTTATGCAGCTTGGGCAGTCACTGTACAACCAGCCTGACGCACCAGGGGCAGGTCCTGCACCTGGTGACGCACCAGGGGCTCAGTCCTCGGACCCTTCAAGTAAGGGGCCTGAAGGAGATGTCATTGATGCAGATTTCACCGACAGCAATTGAGTCATTTCGCATTCGTTATCGAGGTAATAATAGTTTGAAGCCTGATTTTTTGAGCTGCTAATTTCATTTAAGTTGTCTATAAGGGTAGTACTATATAGTAATAGAGATGATTTTTGTTCATTCGGGGTAGTTAATGTTATGCATCTGAAACATGATTACATCGTAAGAATCTATGTGCAACATGATTGCTAATAATATGCCATTTTCGGGTATAGAAACAACCCCCACCTTGATAAAACTTAGTCACGAGGACCGAGTTCAAGCTCGAGCTTATCGTCTTGTTCAAACAGATTTAACAGATTGTCAAGTTTCTTCCGATACCAATAAACAATGAGCATATGGACTATAGTGTCCATAGCGAATAGCGGTAAATAGCGATAACCTACCAATAGTAAATAGCGCCCGCTATTTCATGTTTAGCGGTAAAGTAATAGAAAATTTTAGAAATACATTTAGTCGACTATTGTAGTAATTATAATAAAAAAACAGTCACACCATCAAAATAGTTAAAATACACTATCACTATCTATCTAAATCTTCATAAAACAAACAGAAAGCAAAATCAAATTGAAAGTAGTAATTTGATTCCTAAATAATTGAAGAACGAAGGCAAGCGAATTCAAATTGTAAGCAAAATCAATTTGGAGATCAAACCTGAAAATCGAACGGGAGAGAAGAACGAAGAACGGACCACAGAAATTGAGCCGGAGAAGAACGATCTGGGGAGGAAGAACGAACCGGAGAAACTTGTACTCGGTCGCTAGTCGCTATACACCAAATAAAGACCCTAGCGCTTTTTATATTAAAAGAAATAATTAAACCGCTAAATTCCCACCATCTTGTCGCAATACACCAGATGGTGTGCATCATCCGAAACGCTACGTAACGTGCTATAGCGCCCGTTATGATCGCTATTGACTACAGGGATCTGGACATCTAAAAGGCTCACTATAAAGAACGACACAAGTATCTTTAAACCTAACTTCAAGCAAAAAATTATTACTAGTTATTCATAAATCACTATTATATTTGTAAATCCTGAAGGTTTGAACTAAATATAAGCGTCTTAGTGTCAATATTGAAAAGTTAAAGTTTGAAGTCTTGTGTGTATTTATATTAGTCAAGGGTCCAGTGTGTAAGTTCATAAGTTAGAAACCCTTTATTGTCAAAAGGGTGCATCGCTTCTTGTGGAAGCGTTCGTCGGTTCGTAGGGTTTATATACCCTTCGTAAGTTTCATATCATCCATATAATGGTAAAACACATCTACTCCGTAAAACATGTAAGAAGTGAGTAAACCTACTAAATTGATGTAGAGGTGCACAAACCGGGTTTTTTAATCAAGTTGGGCTTGACCAGGTAAACAATGGAACCGGGTAGAGGTGGAACCGGTTCCAGTTTCAAGTCGAGTTGTTGATCATGATGCGGGAACAGAAGTAATCAAATGGCTAGAAACTCAAAGATTAACCAACTCTTCAAGAAACCTCAAAGGTTCTCGATAGAACTAAAAAAGTTCTCAATTAATAATAATCAAAACTAAAACTAACTTTAACTTTCATCAAGAAACAATATTTATACTAACAACTCTAGAGATGAACACAAATAAATAAAAGATAAAACATAAAACAAACTCTTGAAATTCAAATTATGAGATAATCCTGTATCATACTCCTCGTCTTCGAAAAAAACTCGTTATCGAGTTTTGTCTCCGGACCAAAGCCACCTGGGTCGAAATGAACCTGAGGTCGTTTCTTGTTCACTCTCGATTTGACCCGCTCAAACATTTCAACTTCAATGGTCGTTGTCTCACCCGGATTCAGATTCGAACACGGGTTTGTTGGGTTGTTAGGTCTCTTTTTCCCTGCCTCCTTCTCCCCGTCTTCGACGAAGACTCGTCCTCGAGTCTTGTATTGTCGACCCGTTTGAGAACTTTGAACACAACTTTTCTTTGGATACGATCATCCACATTTACCGTGGAAATACTCCATTCCCTCACAATTATCAGCCACACTTTCTGATCTTCATTGGACCAATAAAACTCTTTTAAATTAAATGTCTCAATCTCAACATTTAGATTAATTCCTCGTAAATTGCATACATACACATTCATTATAGAATTCCAAGTCTTAACAATATCCTTAACTAATCTTTTAAGAATTGGAATTATAAAATTTAAAATTTCCACCCTTCGAGAGAGCCATACTTATCCAAATTGTTTCTTCATTCTTGATAGGTTTATCCACAACATTATCAACCTCACAAATATTTTCAATTTGACTTTCATAATAGATAGGAGAACAATTGAAACCTTCAATGATCTTCAACTCTTTAGTTCGGTCATCTCTAACAGCGACAACACTACCGGTACCGACCGTAGCACCGCCCATGACCCTCTCAAGACTCATCTTTGTGCAATAGATCATTGAATATTTGTTTGTCCTCTTGAACGGTAACTCCGCTAAGAACCTCCCGCACAAACGAACATTCTTCCTCATCGGGTTCAATCCCATCTTCATCGAATCTCGGTTCTTCTTTCGGCAAACACTCTTGTTAGATTGGTTCGTAGAACCAGTGTGGATGACGGCTAAACGTCTGCTGCTCTCCATCGCCACCTTCGTCCCCGACGATGGTGCTCGACTCGGTTTCCGTCTGGCACGTATCATGTTGCAACTCGAGGTGGCGGATCCTTTGTCGGAGCCGTTTAATCTCTGGTTGCAACTCGAGATCTTGGACTCGTCACTTGAGTCGTTTGATCTCAAAATCCCATGGGTCATAGTTCCCGATCTCGTTGCCTCGTTCGACGAATCTACGGTCACTAGGGGTGAGCAAAAAACCAAAATAACCGAACCGAAACTGAATTAACCGAAAAAACCGACCCAAACTAAAACCGACGGTTTTGGTTTTGTATTTTTTGAAAACCGAAAATTACGGCTTGGTTTCGGTTTTGTAACTTTTGAAAACCGAAAAAACCGAACCGAACCGAACATATACATATGCTTAAATTATATAGTATGTGCATTAACGTTTCATAATATATAGTATATTGTGTTGTGTGCTTATGTTAAAAGTGTATACATATTTGTGTTACATGTATTTGCATTTATAGTAGGTTATTATTTATATTTATTGAATTTATAGATTAAAATGTTTTTTTTATGTTGACTATTTTTTAAGAAACTAATAATTTTTGTAGTCCTAAATGTGTGATAATCATTAGTTAATAAAAATAATTTAGGTCCAAAATTTCAAACCAAGTTCATTATTTTGGGCTATTTTTCTTTTACCCCCAAAAATTCAAACCCAATTGATTTTAAAACCGAAAAAACCAAAACTGAACCGAAAAAACCAAAACCGAACTTTTGGTTTGGTTTTACCCCAAAACCGACCCATGCACACCCTTAACGGTCATGGTTGAATCGATCTTCATGAGCACGTGGACCACCAATGTTCTTGTCGATGCCTCGGTCGGCGACTATTCGAACAAGAAAACACCCGCCTTCACGTAGAGCCATTTGATAAACCTAAAGCTCTGATACCAAATGATGCGGGAACGAAAACAATCAAATGACTAGAAACTCAAAGATTAACCAACGCTTCAAGAAACCTCAAAAGTTCTCGATAGAACTAAAAAAGTTCTCAATTAATAATAATCAAAACTAAAACTAACTTTAACTTTCACCAAGAAACAATATTTACACTAGATACTAACAACTCTAGAGATGAACACAAATAAATAAAAGATAAAACATAAAACAAACTTTTAAAATTCAAATTATGAGATAATCATGTATCATACCAGTTCTTGATTGGGTTGTTGACAGGGGTTTTCCGGTTTGAGCATTTTTTGGCCGGTTTAGGTGTTGTTCTGGTTAAGGTGTAAAACTGAATAATAGGAGCCGAGTAAGAACTACCGGGTTGGAACCGGGTCTAGTTTGACTCCATAGTTTATGGCTACAAGTGAAAGAATCTTCGTCAAATCTTTAAAACAAATAACCTAAAACTTGAAGATGGGGGTGGAAATTGTTAGTCAATTGACGAGTTCGGCGTTACAAAAGAGACGAGTGTATTACTTTTAAAGTGTTGCAACTCTACCAGTCTACAATGATACAACTAAATTTATAATGTTTTAAAAGAAATTAAATTCTGTAACGCAAATATGACCATAAGGGACATCTTTGTAATTAAACAAAAAAATATTATCCATGAAACAATAACGTCCCTTGATATAGATGTTGCTAACATGATATTAATTAAAAGAGCAATTAAATGGTCATTTTTATAAATCCATAGGCCATGAATAGTAATTATTTTAATGGTTTGTTGTCACATGGTTTTTTAAAATATATTTTAGTATTATTTTTTATTTTTTGTTATTACTATTACTATTTTCTTTTTACCTATTCCTTTCTCTTAGCTCTTGCACAAAAAAAAAACAACACTTCCTACTACCTCTCACATGTTAATCAAATAACAAATTCAACATCTTGAGCATTACTTTTTCGTAAAGGAGAAATCTACTAATAAAAATTAAAGATTAAATGAAGCATTAATATCCAAATATTTCGTCCCTAGTTTTCCTTTTAATTTCATAAGAGGAGAGGTTTGATAATTTTGTGACCTAAGTCTAGAAAAAGTAAGAAAAACTTATTTTTGTAAAAATAAACTATTTTAAACGTTACATAATAATATAATAGATTTAAAGACACTCTACTTGACAATTCCATTTTCATTGCTTTTGTGACAACTCAAGCCTTTTTATGTCTTCAATTTTCGTTTTAAACTCTCTTGTACTATATGTAATATATGTTTTTAACCCGTTTAATTTCTAAATACCTTGTTTTTCCTTTAATAACTTTCTTTCGTTAATTAAAAAAAAACGGTTTGCGCTGTTGTGTTTAATATTTTTTCAATGTTCCAATATAATTTCTATTTTTTCAATGTTCCAATGTAATATTTCGGCCCCTAAGACCCAAAACTTTGTTTTTAGTATGATCGGTTTTGCTATTCAAAAGGGGGTTGCAGCGCAACTTGTTGCCCGTTTACCTGCCACTTTATTGTAATCGTCCTATTTTAATTAAAAGTGTATGAAAAAAAAATAATAAAAAAAATAAATAAAAATAAAAAATTGAAAACAGAGTTGTATCCGAAATCGGGTTTTTTTTTTGTATCGTATCCTATAGCGAACATCGTTACCGTTATGGTACTGTCACAAGCCGAACCTATTATGAGTGAAAAACATCATTGCCGGCATTTATATTATCGGAACCGTTATCAGTATCCGCTTTATGGTTTTCGACAACCCGAACCGATAATAACCTATGTCAAGGTTTGTTTAAAGATATTAATAAACTAAACATAAAGACTAACACATGAATGCACCTGGTCTCGTGGTAGCTCCGATGTGCTTCCACCTGAGAGACACGGGTTCGAGCCCCCTCCTTTCCCCATGCTTTTTCTTCAAAATTTGATTTTTATTTTTTTCCTTTTATTATTTAGTTTTAGGCTTTTTTTTAACATTATTTTTATCGTTGTACCTACGTTTTCGTTTGCCTTTTTATTAATGAGGCGGGTATACACTGCTGGTTATATTTGTTATAAAAGTTAGGTTGATAAAAAATTATTAATTAGTAATTTTATTTTAAAACTAACTTTGTTAGTAAACTATTTAGCTCATCGATAAATAAATTCTTACTTAAGATTAAGTCTAGAGTTTTAAAAACACAGAGTATTGGAGAAAGGGTCTAGAGTTTTTTCGGAAAAGTGCAAGCAAATTTTAAAACAAAGGCTTTATTCTCTAGAATGTTATAAGTAATAGACTTTGAGCTTCAATCTAGCCGTCGATGTAAATAGATTCTAACCGTAGATTTTGATAGAACTATGATAATAAATAGGATATGCATCATTTGACACAAACAACTTCTTGATTTCTAATCTCTCTTGTAGAAGTTGTTACAAACATTAGAGAAAGCATAATTGTTTCACATAATTTTGGATATGTGGATTTGTAAGTTTTTGTATCTTTTTTATGTTTTGAAAAAAATGTTTCCCAACACGCTTTAATCATTTGATCCTCTCGTTCTATTTATGCCTTGTCTTAAACGTCAACTTTAGTCCATTCATAGAGCTCGATGTCATAGCATCCATTACAAACTTGGGATCTCTTGCCCATGGAATAGACACAAATATTTCATGCTGAATGGTGGCGCATTCATAATATCAAACATTTGTCTAAAAGCGTTTTTATGTGAAGATCTATACGCTGCAAGAATCCACCAATCTTGTTCATGGTCACAAACGAGGTAATGTTCTTGTTATTGTAGTTGTAATTACAAAACCAAATAGAGTAACCTTTTAGATCAAGCATGTTCCAAAATCTATGTGTCCAAACATATACGATGGAATTCAATTAGAATTGTTGCAGAATGGACTGCTGAGCGAATGAAGATGTTGCTTAGAATTGGATCAGCTTATAATTGGATTGTTTATGGAATTCAATTAGAATTGTTGCAGAATGATGTTTGTTGATCGAATGAAGTTGTGGTTTAGAACTTCTGTTTGCCGAATAATGGAACCGATTACTGCGGGCTAGATCAAACTAAGGGGGCAATACAAAACTAGAATTTAGGTTTACTCGAGCATGCCAGTTTCTGTCTTTCATTACCCGAGACCGAGATTTAAGTAAAACATGACTAAAGACTAGCCAATATACACCGATCGATATGATGTCGGGTATTTTTGGGTCAGTGATTGGGTTTAATAGGGTAGGCATAATATCCACACACTCCTAATCAACACCTCTCTTCAAGCTAGAAATAGAATTCAAGCAAAGATCATGATAATAATAATAACAAATCGATATCTTGCAAGCACGATTCTTTATAACAATATAATCGTTTTTTTTCTAATAGTACCTGCTTGTTTGCTAGGGGAAAGTCTTTGATATTCTGACGTCGGCCTTTGACTTGATTTGATGCTTTCGCCAGACATATTTTCAAATTTGAAACAAAAAGTGACGAAGTATAAAGATTTGCAGGGGTAAAGTTGGTGTATTAGGGTTTTTAAGAATCAGTCATACAAAAGAGAAACTATATGATTTATTGAGATTGAATTGTAGACGTTTGATTAGACTACCTCGTTTTTATCATGGTTTTGATTGCTAAAAGCCCTCTCACTTATGAATTCGTCATATCACGCCCCAATGTTTTCAATATATATTTAAACCACACCCATCAAACAAAATCCTCACCAACAAGATTTGATATTTTAAATCGCCTGAAGCATTTTGTGACACCATGTCCTTGGCAAAGGCCGATGCATCACTATTATAGAAGTCTAATCACAAACATAATTTCATTAAAAAGCTTAATACGGTACACAGTTTAACAAATTAATAGGAAATTCGAGGTCAAACACATTACATTTATATATAGAAATGTCTTTTTAAACTCTCTAATACTCTTCTAATTCTTATCCCCAATTGTACTTCTTTACTGAGAATTTGAAAGAGACACCAAGATTATCTGTAAAACTTTAGGAAAGAATCAGAGTTATAAGTCCCATATACTGTGGATGCATTTTGGCGATCACCGGTTAACTAGGAGTGAAGTCTTCCCCTTCATTCTTACCGCCCCTAGCTATATATGAAACTCAACAAAGTTATTCCTTTGGTGAGAGGTTGGGTGAAGGGTCATATATGAAAGTATACATGAGTACTCATATAGTTATGGGTGATGCTTAGCTTGTAAAACAACATAAAAACATCAAGATATTCCATTGTGGCGTCATCTTGTGAATAGAGAGATTGACGTAATAAATAAGTTGCCACATCCGAGTATTGAGACACTAATAGATAGCTACCAAGACGATGATAACTTTTATTTGGTTATGGACCTTTGTTCTCGTGGGACACTCTCCGATCAAATGAAAGTCAAGAGAAGGTACACCGAGATTGTGGTTGTTGGTGTTACCCTTGATATTGTCGAAACATTCAAGGTGAAGCTTTACTTAACTTAATTATGTTCATTTTCTTTTTATGAAATAGTGTATTTTAGTTGTGGCATTGATAATTGTATTTCTTTCTTGCACATCTGCCACGAATGTCGTGTTATACACCATGATATAAAACCGGAAAACATCATGGTTATGGATAAGAAAGCGACATCAAATTTACAGTTAATTGATTTTCGGTTATCGATATCTTCAAAATAGGTAAAGACCATGAACTAACTATACAAATTTGGTTTATTTAAATACCAACAATACTACTTCATTAATTAAATGAAAGATTAAACGCTGAGCATGGTGGTACTTTACACTACAAAGCTCTCGAAGTCTCCGGGGAAGGCGAGTATGATCCAAAAGTTGATATTTGGAGCGCGGGTATCATCTTACGAGTTGCTTTATGGCACCCGTCCGTTTAATGTTGGTCAGTTTGACACATACAAAAGGTTGTATTTAGAATGTCTTTAAATTAACCATAATTTATGTATAATGCAGCTGATAATTGCCGGTTTAGTCAGAGAGCGCTATCACTTGTAACCAGTGTCACTAAAGGGTTTAAAAGTTTTAAATGGAAACACACATTGCTGGATATATTAGAGGGCATGATAGATCTTAAGAAAATGCTTGATACAAAGCCTAGCGTTCTCATAAATGCAATAGAAATGTAATTGTTTCTATGTAATATTTATTAGTTATATATATATATAATACTAGCGTTAATCCCATGTGTTACACGGTGTGAACCTTAATATTATATTGATGAATATCTGAATATGTCTTCATATACAACTTTTGATGATGTATTGATAATTTTTCATATTTTCAAACGTTAACACTATATTGATGAGAGTAATGAAAACACAAAATATATTATAAAAATGTAAATACTTCTTATAACTGAAATTACGTTTTACATATGATGATGACAAAATGAAAAGTTAAAATTATAATTTACAAATCAGAAAATACGTCTTTGTCTTAAAAGTTACAATGAAAATTGAAAAATTATAATTTACGAATCGGCAAAATAAAAGGTTACAGTCCACATACAATTATAGTTTATAACTCACCTACGATAATCACCACAATAATCAGTTTTTGACTTTAAAAGTCCACATTAAAATTATAGTTTTGACTGTAAGTTCATTTTGTGAATGTTAAAAATGATGATATATGCAAAATAACAAAGTGTAAGATATGAAAATCAAAATAACGTACCTAATTAGGAGAATGAACATAAGTTGTTGATGTTGTAACAACCGTATTAGAGAGGCTTTTATGATGTGTGGTCTCATCCACTTATTTTTAAGGTAGTTTTCAACATATAATCATAATGAGTTCGTTTTCTAAAAGTCCATTTATTGAGGGAGGATGAGCTGTTAAATAGACTTTGTGGTATTAAAACGGTTTTGATGGTAAATCGTGAAGTTCGAAAATCAATCATCTAAATTAAATATGTTTAAAAGCGTATTTTTATTTTTTGATTCAATTAACTTTGCAAATGATTGAAAAATCAATATGTTTTAAATACCTCAAAAATCATCATCTAAATTAACTTTGGAAACGATTAAATAGACTTCATGGTCAAATATGTGGGTTTTGACCCGCGAACAATTCAAATGAGTTTAAAAGATCCATGTATTTAACAATTGTGTAATTAAGTGATTTTGGGGGGAAATGGGTGTGAGAATGAATGTGGTCAGTGGCGGAGCTAGAATTTTTTTCTATGGGGGTCGGAAATTTTTGTGGTCGGTTGTCTATTATTAGATATTAAATTTTTTCAGTCGGGTTGGGTCACTTAGTACACATTATCACTAATTACAATTAGCAAATAGTACATATGACATAACTTATAACAAAATAATACGATAAACAAAATTCAAAATTTAGAGGAAAATAAAATAAAAAGTTACCTGAAATCGTGAGGAGGTAACGGCGCAAGACTGTGAATAATGAATCGACTAGTAGGGCTAGAATCGTAAATCCGTGATTAGTGAAGAGTTTTGAAATCGTGAAGAGGCATGGCGAGAATCATGATTAGCAAATTGTTGTTCTTCAGATTGCGTGAAACGTGAATATGAAATGTCAAGACGTTGATAGATTAGGATTGTCGCTACTTATATTTATTATCAGGTTAAATTGTTTAAAATTTTTAATGTGTAATGAGTTAACTAAATATGGGCTTAATTATCTAAATGAGTAATGTGTTAATTAAATGTGAGTTTAAATGTTTAAATGACTAAGTTTTTTAGTCTAGTTTATTCCAAATTTCCAATTAAGTTATTAGTTTAAATGGAGGTTGGTGTTAAAAATTAAATTTTCTTGGGGTCGGTGTTAAAAAATATTGGTAAAAATTTTATGGGGGTCGGTGTCAAAATTTCATGGGGGTCGGTCAAGATTGTATCACATATAACAAATAGAAAAAAAATTTCATCGGGGTCGGCCGACCTGCCTAGCAAAGGCCAGGTACGCCTCTGAACGTGGTTATAACAAGTGTCAAAAAATTTAGTTTTTTTTTTATTAAAATAGGGATTGATTATTATTATTATGTAATAAATGGTTGTTTACAATTTGATATTTGGGATGCAATTGTGAAAACATATAATTTATATAAGATAAAAAAATATATAAATGAAATTTCTATAAGCTATTCGTAGCGGTTTTACGACCCTCTTTCACGTCCCGTCACATCAACATAAGGGTCTGTTTGGTATTAGCTAATGGAATGAATGAGAGAATGGAATGAATGAGGGAATGGAATGGACAAACGAAAAAAAATGGATCATTATCATTCTATTGTCCTGTTTGGTTACCTTATAAGAATGAAATGAATCATTACTTCGTGTTCTTTGGTAGACAGGAAAAATGTTTTATGAAAAATAAAGTATTTTCAACTAGTAATTTATATTATGGGTTAGGTTATGGGTCGGGTCATGGGCCGGGACATGGGTTGGGCCATGAGACGGATCATGGTTCTAGTCATGGGTCAAGACATGGATCGGGTCATGTTCGAGGCATAAATTGAGTCATGGGACGGGTCATGGTTTGAGACATAAGTCATGGTTCGATTCATGGGAAGGGTCATGGGACGTGTCATGGTTTTGGTCATGGGCCAGGGCATGGATCAAGTCATGTTCGGGGTATAGAGCGGGCCATGTTCGGGCATGAATTGGGTCATGGTTCGGGCCATTGTTCGAGTCATGGTCGCATGCAACGGGTCATGGTTCAGGGCATGAGTATGGCGTGGATCGGGTCATGCGTCGGGGCCATGTGACGGGTCATGGTTCGGGTTATGGGTCGGGTACTTGTTTGGGTCATGGGTCGGGCTATGGGTCGAGTCATGGTTCAGTTTATTAATTAATCAAAATCATTCAATTTATTGAAGGAATGAAAAAAAAGCACCCCTCCCTAAGGAAAGAAAATCATTAGAATGGAAAGAACCGTATTCCTTATGTAATGGTCCATTCTATTCCTACGTGATTACCAGACATGTTTTTTTTTCAATCTATTACAATGACCCATTCCATTCCACTATCCATTCATGCATACCGAACACTACTAATGTGTGTAATATCATTTATTTTTTTAATAATTAAGTGTTTATTCAATTAAAAAAAATAGTGAGTTGGATAGAATTGATTAGTTGTTGATGCTGTTGGAATGCCCCTTTGCCCGTGATTACACCCACACCCCACCCTATTAATGTTCCTTTCATGCCTAGGGAGCGGTGTTTTTGAGCGTGAAAGGTTGATTTGGATCATGTCCCCCATTTTCGCGAGTCCACTACACATGGTCTAAATGATTCATTACAAATGAATCAAATATTGTACTGGGTAGTTGTATTTTTTTACAACTTAATATTCATTAGTTATTATTAAGCGTACTAGCGTAGTTTTATGAAACATAAGTATTTGATTTATAAAAGGTTGAAAATGTTGGAAATTATGGACCCGTATTCACATGTAGGTGAATATGGGAGGATCGTATTTACGTGTAGGTAAATATGTAGGGGCTAGTTTGACAAGTTGTGGTTAAATTAGTTAAGTTTCCTAATTGTATTATAATTATTATGATAATGTCTTGGCTAACAATTTAGGGTTAGTTTATATAAACCATGTTTGGGTTTGACGTTGTAATCAAGTGTCAACCATGTTAAGGTTATCATTATGTTCAAGTTTTAACCGTATTAGGGTTATCACTGTAATCAAGTTTTTGAGTCAGTTTTCTTAGTTAATAAAATTCTTTGGGAGCTTATCCAAATTATCGTGTTGATGTTAATTGATCCGGACTTGAATTGGTATCAGAGCAAGGTTAAGCTCTTACCCACCCGTTTTCACGGATCGATCAAGGTTGATTCTGTGTGTTTACGATCGACGACGGTTTGCGGTTGTGATCGACGTGAATCAGCGGCAACTGTGTTCGGTTAGCAATTGACGGCGGAATCGATTGAAGGTATTACTTCTAGATCGGCGATAGCTTTGATTGATTGTGGTCTTCGTGAGATCACATAGGTAAGTTCTAAGAGTCGGAAGTGACCGGCGGCACAGAGCGAATTTACAAGAGGAGCAATCGGATCTTGTTTAAGTGGTGCTTCCATTTATTGTTTGCAATCAAACAAATTTCTTTTTTGGTGGTGACGAAGGAAAGAATAATAAACGTTGTTTGTTTAAAAAAAAGGTTCATCGTTTTTTCTGGTGGTGACAAAAGAAAAAAAAAACCAAGTAGCTTTATTATTATTATTATTATTATTATTTTTTGGTTCCATTAAACTTTAAATGGATAAGTGGGTTCAATTCATGATTTGATTTTCATACGGGTCGAACGAGTTGTGTTTTGACCGGATATGTTTTGAAGCTTCAATACGGAAGATGTGCTTCGTGTTTGCTCAATTAGATGACCAAAGTCACAGCCAGATGAATGGGGGTGAGCAAAAAACCGAATTAACCTAATCGAAACCGAAATAACCGAAAAAACTGCACCGAAAAAACCGACCCAAAATAAAACCGACGGTTTTGGTTTTAAATTTTTGAAAACCGAAAATTACGGTTTGGTTTCGGTTTTGTATTTTTTTGAAAATTGAAAAAACCGAACCGAACTGAATGTATACATATATACTTTATAATTATACATATTTGTTTTACACGTATTTGTATTAATAGTAGGTTATTTTTTATATTTATTGAATTTATAAATTATAAAGTTTATTTTTTATGTTGAGTATTTTTTTTTAAGAAAACTAATAAATTTTGTATCCCAAAATATTTAGGTCAAAATATGTGATAATCTTTAGTTAATAAACAAACTTTAGGCTCAAAATTTCAAACTCATGTTCATTATTTTTGGGTCATTTTTCTTTTACCTTAAAAATTTCAAGCCCGGTTGGTTTAAAAAAAAAAAAACCGAAACCTAAGGTTTAAAAAAAAATCAAAAACCGAACTTTCGGTTTTGGTTTGGTTTTACCCCAAAACCGACCAATGCACACCCCTATGAGTGGTTATGCGAGTTCTTTTGGCAGAGTGAATGGTAAGAATCGGGGTCACAAATTTGATAGACCCATCATAAGCCTAAATTTTGAGGGAACATGTAATTATCCAAGAAAGCTAGTGGTGTTTGCTCAGGATCGCAACCGAGACAATGGTGATGCGAGCTCTTATGACCAAAGGACTAGTCGAGTATAAGGTCGCAAGAATGTTCGAGCTAGGAAGGAGCCAAATAACACAGCTAGAGATCAAGAGGAGTTCCAAGAGAATCGAGGCAAAGAAGGCGTGTTTGATGTTGAAGACTTATTTTTTTCGACTTAGAAATTAGAGGGTGATTGTTGGGCTTATGTACCTACTCAAACAAGTCGGTTTGGGTTTGGTTGGTCCAAGCTACAAGATGTTAGCTTAATCTGCAAGATTGACGGATTACTTAATCTACAAGCTAGTGGATTAGTTGGAGTTAAAGATTTTTCCAATACGAGTCCAAAATTACGGGGGTGATTGTTGGAAATTATGAACCCGTCTTCACGTGTAGGTGAATATGGGAGGACCGTATTTACGTGTAGGTAAATATGAAGGGGCTAGTTTGACAAGTTGTGGTTAAATTAGTTAAGTTTCCTAATTATTATAATTAGTATGATAATGGCTTGGCTAACAAGTTAGGGTTAGTCTAAATAAACCATGTTTGAGTTTGACATTGTAATCAAGTGTTAATCGTGTTAGGGTTATCATTATGTTCAATTTTTAACCGTGTGAGAGTTATCACTGTAATCAAGTTTTTGAGTCAGCTTTCTTAGTTAATAAAATTATTTGGGAGCTTATCCAAATTATCGTGTTGGTGTTAATCGATCCGAACTTGATTCGTTTACACCCCTAGTATTGACATAGGGTGGGTCTGTCTCACTCTTTTCAGGTTGAGTTGGAATCGGATACGATTTTTTTTATGCTAAGATGTTTCAGAAACGGTTTTTATCCATAACGAACCCGGATTCACTCCCAAAATTAAGACCAATAACCAACCGGATATGTTTAAGCGGTCTGGTTCTGGGTCGGGTATATTAGGTAGGTACTCGGTCCAACCCGAATCTTACACAACCCTAAGTGAACTTGGTTAACAAAGTTGCATAAATTTCTTTCTAATTAATAGAGTTTCTTTTGCGTAAGTTGTTCCGATTTCTACTCAAATCACTTGCAAATATATTTAGCTGTATTGTATAAGAAAGAGCTCTTGAATCTACTACATCTTAAATCGTTGGCTTCGTGGCTAGCACTCTAGTTGCTTGGTGTGGATATTTTTGGAGGGAGGCATTCGGTTCCTTTCATCCACTATATCAACGAGCTATCGCTACCTCTCAAATGTTGTTGTTTCTAACATCATGCGGTTATCTTTGTTTCTTCTGATCCATTTTTTTTATGGGTGTCGGAAAATTTTCGGTGTTCAGATGTTCAATAAAAGAGACTTTATTTATCGGGTCGGGTCATTGAAACTTTTTTTTGCCAAAACTCAGGTCACCGAACTTTTTTCGGTGTTTGGATGTCGACAATCTAATATTCTAATAAATAATATAGCAAATAATCAAATAATAAAGTGAAATTTAGAGTAAAAGTCCAAGAAATACTTAATTTGTTAAAGAAAAAGTTTAACAAAAACCTAAATTAGGGTTACTTGGTATTTTGGTACTAGATTCGGGAGAGTGGAGGGGCAATCTCTAACACACAACCTGACTCACGCAGATTGTAGTGGCATATGATTTTTAATTAGGTTTGGAGGGGGGGGGGGGGCACTTCTCAGTTGATAGTCGCTTGTTTCCGTTTCACTTAATCATGTTTGATAAGATGGGAAATGTATAACAAGACCGGTTAATTGTTTAGAAGAAACTATATGACTTAGGGTAAAATGGTTAGTGGCGTAGTGGGGTTAACTGTTTATAAAGCTTAATAATGGGTATGTTAATTAACCAATTAATTTATAATAAGTTTATATTTGTTAATTAGTTTATAATAATTAATATGTTTATATTTATAAAATTTTAAAGTTTATATTAAATTTTTTGGGTATTGTTTTGGTCAAAAAGAAATTTAATGGGGGTCGGTGTCAAAATTTTATGAAGGCCTCTCGGGAATAGATCGTACATATAACAAATAAATTTCTTTTCATGGGGTCGACCCCATCCTAATAATGTGGGTACGCCATTATTAATTCTTCTTACTTACAAGTACATCCATGGTAGGTGATGACGGGGGTAGCCCAACACGCAAAGGCAACATCCCAATAGAAACTGGCCCACCACACATACAGCCCACGGAGGAATGGGTTTTCAGCAACATCCTTGGCAATACATAAACCCAGCACTTGGGGCTTATGCCCCATGTTTCACTCCCTTCCCATCCCCGAGAGGGGGAGAGGGTCAGCACACCCACGTTTTTCAAACCTCGGGATATTACCCATACTACACCACTGCCCCCATGATGACACAACCGGTGGTCACCTACACCCAGCCCGCTCCTCAAATATGGGCCGGAGATGACCTCTTCAGGCCCTACATCCCAAGCGCTCATACTAAGTTCACCCCGCGCATCGCAAATTTCAAATTCCCATCGAAGACCAAGATGCAGTCCAACGTAAAAACATATGATGGTCTCGGGGACCCAGACGACCACTTGGAACTCTATTCAGGGGCAGAGAAGGTAGAACAATGGTCTATGTTGGTCTGGTGCCACATGTTCGTACAAACCCTGTCAGGACCCGCTCGTTTATGGTTTAATAGTCTACCCATTGAAAGTATAGATAATTTCGAAGACTCAAGCAGGAATTTTCTAACCAACTTCATGCAACAAAAAAGATACACGAAAGACATGGTGGTTCTCCACAACATAAAGCAACGGGAAGATGAAGACTTAAGGTCTTTTATGGAAAGAAACAAGCTGGAAGGTTTAAGTATAAGCGGGGCTACATAACAAATGATAATTTCAGGTTTCATACATGGGGTCAGAGCAAGAAAACTGATAGAAGAGCTCAACCGAAACATCCCGAAGACTATGGAAGAAACCTTGGAAAAGGCAGAAGCTTTCTTGAGAGGAAAGGAAGCAACACAAGCATTAGAAGGCAGCCGAAAAACAAAGAACCCTGCATGGAAGAACACTCCACCAGCAAGCAAAAACCTGCATCGTTTCCAACCTTTCATGGAAAGGCGATCGACGAATCATTTCCATGAGTAGCGATGGCCATACGAAAGAACCGAGTACCCTTATAGCCGGTCCAGGCCCCGAGAGGAAAATAGGGGGAAAAGCTCACAATTTACAGCATTAACCAAGACCCAAAGGAAATCCTCGCTACAAAAGAAGCGCAGTTTAACTTTCGGCCACCAAAGATGACTAACAGGCCACTAGACGCGAAAATAGCCCTCCGGTACTGCGAGTTCCATAGTGATATAGGTTGACACGAATGACTGTTTTCAGTTAAAAAACAAATAGAGGCGGCCGTACAGTCAGGAGAACTAGCTCACGTAATAAAAGATATCAAGAACAAAAATCCAGAAAATAGACAAGAAGGAAAAAAGAAAGAAATACTAATGGTGACTAGGCAGGGGCGAGCTAGATCACAAGGTAATGGCCGAGGTTTCTCCAACGAGGAAATCACTTTCCCTCCAATAGCTCCGAGAAAATCAGCATGGTCAACTATGATAATACAAGCCAACATCGGGGAACAAAAAGTAAGGCGCGTATACCTTGATGGAGGGAGTGCATCAGAAATCATGTACGAGCATTGTTTCCTCCAACCGGAAGAAGAAACGTGGAAGAAGCTCACAGCTTCTACTACCCCTCTGGTCGGATTCTCAGGAGAAAAAGTATGCCCAGTCGATGAGATAAAGCTAAAAGTCTCCCTGGGTAAAGGAAGATTTAGGTGAACAGAGGAGTTGCTATTCGTGGTAGTCCGGTCACCATCCCGGTACAACGTCATTATCGGAAGACCAGGGATAAGCGCATTTGAAGCAGTGGTTTCTACTGCCCACGCGGTAATGAAGTTTCCTACCAAGATAGGAACCTGCACCATTTACCCCTCCCAGAAGCTCTCATGATAGGGCTAACAGAGGAAGGAATCACCGAGGGGAAAGTAAGCATCAATATGGATTACCTAGAACAAAATGTCAATATAGGGCCTAGCCTATCCGAGCAAGGGAAGAGAAAGTTGATAAACATCCTATGAAAGAGCAAAGACGTGTTTGCATGGTCGCTAACAGACATGACAGGTGTTCCCAGGAAAACCACAGAGCACGCCCTGCAGATCAGTTCATCCCAGACGTCGATCATCCAGAAGAAACGAAGCTTGGCCCCAGATAGAAGCAAAACAGCCATAGAAGAAGTAAACAAATTGGTGTCAGCAGGTATCCTTCGCGAAGTCAAATACCCTACATGGGTGGCGAACCCAGTAATGGTAAGGAAATCAGACGAAAGTTGGAGGATGTGTGTCGATTTCAAAGACCTCAACAAAGCATGCCTCAAAGACTGCTACCCTCTCCCCGAAATAGACCTAAAGGTAGATGCTTTAATAGGCTTTAACCTACAATGCTTCCTGGATGCATATAAAGGCTATCACCATACAAAAATGAGCAGAATAGATGAAGGAAAAACAACCTTTCACACCACCAAAGGTATCTTATGTTACAAAAAAATGCCATTTGGTTTAAAAAATGCAGGGGCCACTTACCATAGGTTGATAGACAAAGTTTTCAAAGACCAGTCGGGCAAGAACATGGAAACATACGTAGACGACCTGGTTATAAAAATCCAAGACAAAGACACCATGATCAGGGATATAGAACAAACATTCAGCAACTTGCAAAAGATCAACATGAAGCTGAACCCGGGGAAATGTTTGCTCGGACTCAAAGAAGGCAGCTTCCTGGGTCACGTGGTCAACAAGCAGGAAATTCGAGCAAACACCGACAAAGTCAAAGCCATAAGGGATATGAGGTCCCCAAGAATGTGCGGAGTCTAAACGGTAAGTTAGATGCTCTGCATCGATTCTTATCAAAATTTGCTGAACGTTCCTTACCATTCTTTAAAACATTGAAAGGTTACTCAAAAAAGACAGATTTCCAGTGGGGCCTGGAGGCCGAAGAAGCCTTCCAAAACATGAAAAGTTACATCGCCGGGATGTAGCAATGGTGGCTCCCCAAGTGAAAGAACAACTCTTCTTATACGTCGCAGCCGGGGAAGAGGCCATCAGTGCAGTACTCATAACAGAAAGAGAGGGCCATCAGTTGCCCATCTATTTCGTAAGTCGGGCACTGAAAGTAGCAGAAACAAGGTATTCTCACCTAGAGCGCACGACCCTAGATGTAGTGCATGCGGCAAAACGTCTACGAAGATACTTTCAAGCGCACAATGTGCAAGTCCTCACAAATCACCCACCAAAAGAAATACTGACAAAGCCGAAGTCATCCGAAAGGTGGGAAAAATGGGCAATAGTCTTGGGAGAGCATGGAATCACATACGCCCCATGAACAACAATCAAAGGGCAAGCTTTGGCAGACTTCATCATCGAAGAACTTGGAGATGGAAAAGAGGTCCAACATATCTCCACAGCCCAGCAAGACCCTCCTACTGGCGAGGGGTCAGGAGCAGGCCTTATCTTGGTTGACCCAGAAGGAAAAGAGGTCACGTACGCACCGCGCCTGAACTTCCCCAGCACAAACAATGAAGCTGACCATGAAGCATTCCTCGCAGGGCTCCGAATGGCAAATAAATTAGGGGCAAAATACCTTACTGCTCATGTAGACTCATTGTTGGTGGCAAATCAAGTAAACGGAGAGTACGCGGCCAAAGACCCCTCAATGCAACAATACAAAGAGTTAGCCCAGCAGTTAATGAAAGAATTCAGAAAATGCACAGTCAAACAGGTGTCGCGAACATAAAACAAAAAGGCAGATGCGCTAAGCAAGTTGGCTACGCTAACTTTCGCACACCTAACCAAGAAGGTATTAGTTGAAGTCCAAGAAAGAAGCTCCATCTCAGCTAAGGAGGTGGGAGATGTCGTAGAGGAAGAGAGGGAAACATGGATGACACCCATCAGAGATTACTTGGTGACAAGGGTCCTACCAAAGAACGAAACATAAGCACATCGCTTGATACTGAAGACAGCAAACTATACTATGGTAGAAGGATAGTTGTTCAAAAAATCTTACTTATCACCACTTCTACGATGTGTTGGCACAACTCAAAGCAACCACATCATCAGGGAAGTCCACATGGGAGCATGCGGAACACACGCTGGGCCACAAACAGTGGTGTCAAAGATCATGAACTTGGGGTACTATTGGCCAACAATGCACAAAGACACACTCGAAGAAATCAAAAAATGTGAAAGTTGTCAATTGCATGCCCCGACTATGCACGTCCCAAGACATAACCTGGTAACCATCAACTCGGCCTGACCATTTTACAAGTGGGGCATGGACATCGTCGGCCTGTTCCCAGAGGGGGCATGCAAAGTAAAATTCCTACTAGTTGTAGTTGATTACTTCACTAAGTAGACAGAGGTTAAGCCCCTAGCCACTATCACAGGGAAACAAGTGATTAAATTTTTCTGGGAAAATATTGTTTGTCGTTTTGGGCTCCCAGGAGAATTGGTAATAGATAATGGAAAATAATTCGCGGAAGAGCAATTTAAAGGGTGGTGTAAATTTTTTTTATATAAAACAAGTATTCACATCGGTAGCCCATCCACAGGCAAATGGTCAGGTAAAGCGCATGAACAGAAGCATCTTGGAAGGTCTAAAGATGAGGCTCGAGCGACACGGGCGGAATTGGCCGGAGGAATTGCCAAGTGTTCTCTGGTCCATAAGGACGACGAAAAAGATAAGCAATGGCAAAACACCATTCAGCCTCACCTTCGGGTCAGAGGCAATGATCCCGGTGGAAATAGGGGTCATGTCTACCAGGCGGAGCATGTTCAATGAAGCAAACAACACCCCTGAAATCTCCATCAACTTAAACTTGCTGGAAGAACAAAGGGATGATGCATACATCAAAGAAGCCCGGTACAAGCTCCAAATGGAAAAATACTACAACGCCCGGGAAAAACCAGAATCATTTCGCCCGGGAGATCTGGTGCTAAGGAAAAATGAAGCTAGTAGGCATCAGAACACAAGGAAGTTGTGCCCAAGGTGGGAAGGCCCATATCAGGTAAAAGAATGCCACAGAGGAGGATCCTACAAGCTAATCTACATGGACGGGAAACCAGTCCCCAGGCACTGGAATGTGGCCAACCTACATCGATTCCACGCCTAAGGGCAATCACAAAAATGACTGCAAGAAGAAAGAACGTTGCACCTTTTGACAGACCAGTGTAACAACAACCATAGAACAGTATTCACCGGTTAATTTCTTTTGTAAAGCCAACAGTCTATGTGTAATCTAACATTTTGAATACAAACATGACGCAATCTTTACATTCAGAGTATGTCTCTACTAACATAGACTCGCTAACATAACAAAGGACACTTTGCAATACCTGTAATTCTCCGTCTAACTATGTGCAACTCTCGCTACATTAAAGACAAAACAGGATACGGCCTTGGCCTATCCAACAAAGGGTTGAGCGTCCCATGCGAAACAGCTCCATGAGTTCCGGCCTTGTCCTTCTCATGTAAAGGCTGAGCACCTAATACAATTCAGCTCCATGGGGTCTGGCCTTGACCTACCCTTGCAAAACAAACATATTACGCAATATACACAAAAATACATAAAATGCAAATAAATCATTCATAAACACAATCATCCTGCCAAACACAAGGCGGTAACATCCAAAATAGCAACAACATTTGTCCAAATGAACCTACAAAGTTACAAATTGTTCAAACATACAAATCAAAAGACTAAAATTTCAAACACATCAGATGAGGCATAAAAATCAACAACAAGGGGGTAAAGACCTTAGGGATCATGCTCCATGTTGTCATCCCTAGCTTCAGCATGACCAGCAACGTCCTCCTCCATCCTAGCCACGTAACCTACAACTTAGCTTTCCCAGTTCCTGAAACACCTGCATTAAACAAAGGGACCGGGACAAAACGTTTCCCCGGCTGAGGAGCCACATAGGGAGGCAGAGAAGAAACACCGGGGCTAGCTTGGGTTTGCACAGTCTGACCACTCCCCGTAGCAAAAATTTTCTTCTTCAAAGGTGCCTCAGAAAGTATCTCTCGAAATACGGACAATGGCTTGGAACCACAGGCAGCTAAGGCATTAAGGTAAGGAAAAGAGGTGCCCTCAAAAGTCTGCACAACTGAGATGAGTTGGTTCTTAGACTCAGGACGGTAAGAAGGACAATCCGTCACAGGCATCTGACTCACAACACAACGATAACCAAGCCGTACACCACGGTATTCACCATAAGCTATCGCAGCTTCCTGAATTGCTCCCAACGGAGTCAAAAACTCTCTACTGGCAAACAAATTACGGACAACATGTGACATCCGGCTATTTCGGGTTAACCCCGTTAACTCGAATTCCGTTATCTCTTAACCCTGTTAGCTAATTTCAAACCACAAGGACTAAACTTGTCATTATTAAAACCCTAATACACACAAAAGTTACAAGGACTAGTTATGTAATTACCCTAAACTCATGTCTGTTGACTTTGAAAGTCAAAGTTGAAGAGTTTTGCTCCTGTTAACTTTTTAAAGTCAAATCATAATGGTTCCTAATCAAAATTCACATAACTCGGTGGAAATTCATGGAACTAGTAACCGAAGTTCGCATTAAACACCTTAAACGACATCATTAGAGGCATTAACGAAGCAATTGATTTGAATTAAAACCCAATTATGTCCATTAAACTGTAACCGTCGACCTCTTGACAAAAATTCATCAATTAGATCATTTGGCCTAAAATCTTCGAAAGCACCCTACGCACCTAAGTCGAGCCTCTCTGATCATTTTCCCCACGTCAATTTCGTCGGAATCACAGCAGGAGACGCCGGGGACCAACTCGTCGGACTCGCGACTGGGTTCTAATCAAACTCTATCAATTTGAACTCAAATCAGGTAACCAAATGCATCCTCAGACTCGTTTCCATCTCTAGAACAAAATCCCTAAACTAATTAAAGCTTATATCATCGAATTGAGGATGAACCAATTCTAGGGTTCATACGAACTCGGGTTTAATCGAACCATATCCTCGACTCGGTCTCAACCCAATTAATTTGTATAGCTAGAATCTCAATCCTTCACTCTTCGAAAGCCCTATGGTTCCAGCAAACAATATTATCAGAATTAGTCAAATTGATTTCGTGTTCATGAAATAGGGCTTCGGGATTTAAATCGAGTAATTAGCACACCTAAACTTGTTAGTTTTGCAATTAAACTTAACCACAGGTTAGAAATTCGTTGAGAAACAAAACCTCTATGCTTTTAAGATCAATCGTGATTGAATTCGTTGGATTTGGGACTGGTATTTGAGTTCAGTTCGTAGGGGGGGGGGGGAACACAGTCAGCTTCTGTGTTAAAACCATATGGAACAAGGCCTTGGTGTGATACCCTAGAGAGCCGAGTTGGTTAAGGCTTGTGGCTGTTGTGGATAGACCCGGGTTCGAATACCACAACCCACATTTATTTTTCTGAGCAATTTTTAAGTTATATTTTTAAATAAAATCATTTTCCATATTATTATATTAATATATTAATATGTTTTGAAACCCGAAATTCATCCGTAGGCTCGGGTTTGGTTTTGTAACCCATATTCATTAGAAATACCCACTTTTAAAATAATATATTTATATTATTTTCAAACCTCAACTTCAAATAAAATAATATATTTATATTATTTTCAATCCGTGACCCCAATTAAAAATAATATATATTTAAATATTATTTCGTCACATTTATAAACATTGTGAGACGTTTTCTAACTAATAAATAATATATTTATTTATATTATTTACACACGTTTTATCCTCGGATAAAAATAATATATTTATGTATATTATTTACACACGTTTTATCATCGGATAAAAATAATATATTTATTATTTTTGTCACGTATTTAAATACCGTGTTTTTCTCCAAACTTAAAAATAATATAATAATTGATATTATTTTCCCAAACCATTATTTAATGACAAAAACGCACGAATATGTTTAATTATTAATATTATTCGTAATTAGAAACTCTCGATTAGAAACGTATTTATCTTAATTATCATATTAAGAAATCCTTATTTCCGTGGACAAGTTCGTCTACTTGTTGATCCTTAGAATGTTTTAAGACGTTCAATCTTCCGTGTCGTCGTCACAAATCCTATCGTATCCTTAATTGTTATGTGTATAATTCTAGGGCATACGTAAGCCGTTACAGGCTAACACTTGTGGTGTCAATCTCATTCTTGTATGAACCTACCTACGCAGCTCAGGTGAGTTTTCACGGGCCCTTTTACTGTTTTAAACTAAGGGAGAAAACATGACGTAAACGCTTTTGATTTTTGTAATTCATATATGTTATCACTTGTATGACTATGCGTACACATCTATCATTAAGTCCTCACATCGGACCGTTAATATGAACATAGCGAGGTAATTTGAGTAGTACTGCTGGGTTTGACAAACCTCACCCGCGTTAGTCGCGCTAACGCTATTGGAGGTCGAACGGGTGCAATTTTGACCTAAACATGCACCATGGTTGATAGGCCTGGTGAGAGGCAAACACATAAACAGTTAGCTTTCGGTTGCAAGCGCATTAGTAAACATGTAAATGGGTTAGCTACATGTTGATAAATATATTGAATGTACATTAATGTGTTAAATGCTTCTATAAACTGAAACATGTGAACTCACCAACCTTGTGTTGACACTTTTTCTTACATTTTTTCTCAAGACGTTAAGCAGGTACACGTTAGGGCATGCATGGTGCCAACTTGATATATTTAATAATTGTCAATCTGTTGAACATTTATTATGTTTCGGTTATTGTTAGACTTACTCTCTTGTTTAAACGCTTCCGCATTTACTCTTAACTTTTATATTATTTCAATTTGATTCCCATATAGTGTCGTTAAATGTAACTAATGACTAAGATCCTTGTTTTTCACGCACCAAACGGTAAAACTCCGTTAGTGAAATTTGGGGGTGTGACACACAAAATGCAGCCCTTCCTCAATCAACCATGTCTTGTCAACACAAATCTTCTCAATGGAACGCTGAAAGTCATGTACAAGCTGAGATATAGATAATTTCATCTTCTCCACGCGAGCCTTGAATCCTTCTTCTCCTCCGCAAACGCAGCCACATCCCGGTCCAACTGAGCACGACCATCCTCGGTAGCAGCCTGAAGGGCTGTCAGCTCATTAGCTAGCTTGTGCTCTCCTAGCTCGCAGAAAGTTTCTCCTCCAACATTTGGATCTCACTCACCTTTGCACCTTTCAAACCAGCCATCTCTTTCTTTAGGTTCATAATCATACCCCGTAAAAGGGCGGTTTTCTTCAAACTATGCTGGTGATAGGAATCAAAGGCAGACAACTTCCTGTAAGCATCAGGAAAATAACTACCAAGCAAGGACGAAGATGTACACATTTGGTTATACAGTTGATCAACATTCAAACATTGATTGGCCAACTGCTGCCAGGGGGTGGTGAAATGAGTAACCATCTCTCGACTCACAGAAGCACTAGAAAATACATCCTTGTTCAACACATTGAACTTTGGGGCAAAGAATGAATCAGTAATCTCCGGAGTAAGCTCAACCCGGTCACTACCCTGGGACGGTCGGGAAGATGACTCCTCAGAGTCCATTATAGCCACAGCACGGGACGAACCACCGATGGGAGCAAGAGAAACAGTCTGGGAAACAAAACCCAGATCCTTCCACTTGGAAGCATGGGTAGGAAGACGTTTGGAGGGGGGAACTTCTGTTTTCCTCTTACGAGAAGAGGCAGCAGCAACCGGAGCAACATGAACCACATCCTCGTCACGATAAGAGATATCAAATGTGCTGCACGGAAGTAGATGGTTTTCGCGTGAAGAGTCTCAGCGTCGTCTTCGCCAGCTGACAAAGGTATCTGAGTAACTTCCACCTCGTTAAAAGACATAACATCGAGAAGGCCCATAACTGCAAAAACTGGTCAAAGGTCAGATACATGCTAACATAAACAAAACAAGCACAAACAAATAACTAAACATACCAACCCCACGTTTGCTAAAAGCTGGGAGAGTACCCGGATGATCCCAAAGGGAACTAAGCCCGACCAAAACAAGAACCTCTTCCAAACAGGGATGCATCCAAATAAGGGTGCTATGGAGCATAGAATAGTGACCATGATCATAAGTAGTCTCAGCCACCTTGGGCTCGGAAACAGATCCTTTGGGATCTCTCCAAGAAATGGTACCGGGGAGGATCTTCTCAGAAACCCAGAAGAATTCCCCTTTCTAGTCTTTTATGGTCGGGATAGAAGGGTGGATGCATTGGGGATAGGCTCTTTCCTCCGTTGGATAGTGAACCGGTCCCCATTCTTGGCTAAGTGGAAAAACTTACAGAAAAGGCCAAGAGTAGGGGGAATGCCATGAGCCTTACACAATATTTCAAAATGAGAAATCTTGCTCACACCAAAGGGGGCGATTTAAGCAAGATTCAAATTATAAAAGCTCAAAACCCTAACACAGAAGCGAGACAGAGGTAGACGAAGATTTGAAAACTCAAAGAAACGGGTATACAAAGCAATAAAACCAGCCGGATTATCACGAACATTATGATCGGCAGACGGAAGAGTAGCCTGATAATCCGGAGGAATACAATACTTCAAGAAAAGGGTGTCAAGGGCACTTTGTTTCAACAAACATTTCCGACGACTCATATCGGATCGATCACTCATGTTGAAAGACAAAACGAGAAATGCAAAGAACAAAGAGAAGGGGGAGACTGGCCTGCGAAGAAGGCTACTCAGCGAAAGACGGAAGACAAAACGGTAGTAGGGGTAAATCCCCTCCGTTTTTATAGCAAAAATATAAAAAATGGTTGCGTGAAGACGCACAACAGTCAGAACGTGTCAAGTCACGTCAATTGTCAAGTAGGGTTATCAGTACCCTACGAATAAAACAATTAATTCGCCCCAAGTAGAATGAAGCCCAAGGTAACAATAAGACGAAGCCCAGGATAAAGCCAGATATGCTAAATCAAAAGATCTCTTTAACAAATCTGACTTGGGGGGGGCTGATGACGGGGGTAGGCCAACACGCAAAGGCAATAGCTCAATAGAAACTAGCCCACCACACATACAACCCATAGAGAAGTCCAATAAGCAAATATGAAGAGCCCAGCCCCCCGGCTAAGAACTCACCTTCAAGAGGGAACCAATAGCGTAATAAGGAGCATAGTCCAAAGAAGAGATAAATAAGGAAAGGGCAGAATGCCCAGACAGGGAATAGTGTTCGCACCCTTTTTCCTTGACAGGGAAAAGGGGAGAGTCAACGTTTAAGACAAAATGCCAACATTAATGACTTTCCCCTCTTTGGGAGAATCTTGGAGGCAGAGGGCAGGGACCGTAGGACGAGGCGCCTGCCAAGCACACAAAGAAGGTCACGAGTTCACCAAAGGTAGGATATAAATACAGGGTCGAGCTCCAAGGTAAATCATCCCATCTCTTAGCCCATTCTTCTTACCATACTATCCATTCAAGAAACCCATCATTCTCACGCCGGAGGTGGATCGCAGGAGATCCTCTCCTGCGGTGAGCCTAACGGTTTTTATTTATCTTAGCAGATCAGCTTGGGTACTGCCGCCGTTATAGCAACAATAGGAGATTTTGAAAAAGTGTTTTAAAACTGTTGCAGGTGTTTGCTTCCATTGCCAAAATACATTTTTAAGAACCAATATATAATTGCCAACGGTAACTATACGAACCGGTTCAGATACGGTTGAAAAAAATAAAGTCTACTATTATAAAATATAAAGTAAATATAGATTTAATAATCTTATAATTTGATAATTTAAATATTATAAAATATAAAGTAAACAGAATAAAGGTTTAACCCTATCAATATTTATGCATAAGTTTAATGCAGCGACACAAGAAATAATGAAAGACATTTCTTTACAGTATTTTATAAATTTCTTTTTCATCGATCTTATCATTTCTAAAAAGATTTCGGTTTTAAACTCAATACTCGGATAATTTACTCGTCATTGCCGGTTAAATACTAAAGAACTTGTAGGATAATGAACTCCTAGTAAAAAAACAGTTGCAGTTTTGGAAACTCCGACTATAGAGATTAATTGTTCAATAAGTATCAACTCGATATCGGAAATGACGCAACTAAATTACATGCAACAAGTTTATCCTGAAACATTTCTAATGTTTAATGATGCTCTGTCATAAAAACGCTTTTAAACATATTACAAGTCGAATTACATCTACCATAGGTACAGTAGATTCGGCCGAATTACATCTACTATAGGTACAGTAGATTCGGTGGTTGGTTCAACCGACAGTTACATGTTTTTAGATTTGTCATAAAAGTAATTGTTTCTGGAACAAAATACTAAACTGGACAACAATCAAAATGGATTTGATTACTTGATGAACTCATATACCCCAAAGTCTAAAAATCTAAAAACTAAAACTGGAATACTTATGTTAAACATCACAAAACATAGTTCACATGTATCTAAATCACATACTTGTAACAAAAACACCCCAACAAGATTTGGTAATTTAAGATCACTTAAAGCACTTTGCATCCAAAAGGGCTTCACCTTCAAAAGGCTCCTGGTCCTCGATCATCTGATTCACTCGCTCCTTCTGTGCCTCGTCTGAAAGGTCAACTTTAGTCCACTCATAGAGTTCCATGTCGTAACACTCGTCCATTACAAACTTGGGGATCTCTTGTCCACGGAATAGCCACAAACCCTTCACCTTGAATGGCGGCTCATTTCCAATAATCAACATCTTTCCAAAAGCGTATTTGCGTGCAAGATCCATACGCTGCAAAAATCCACCAACCTTGTTCATGATATCAAACGAGACGGTATTCTCTTCATTATACTTGTAATTGCAAAACCAAAGAGAGTAGCCCTCAGGATCAAACATTTCCCAAAATCCTACAAATGCCCAAAAACATGCGAGTTTCATATTTAAATGTTTTATAAACTACAAGAAAAAAAAGAGTAAAAGTATATACCTTTGATTGCAACCTCGCGGAAGTTAGTCTTGGTGTTGGAGTAAAGCCTCTTCCAGTCATCCAAAACCATCTTACTCGGAGGTAGTAAATCAAGAGGGTTCTTTGGCTTAGGCTTTGGTGCTTCTTCTTCCTCCGTGGCTTGGACTGCAGGCTTGGGTGCCTCCTCTTTCTTAGCTTCTTTTTTGGGCTCGGGTTTTGGTTTCGCCTGTGGTTTCTTTGCTGAAGAAAGAGGAATAACAGCTTCTGTTTACTTGACTTCACCAATTATCTTGCTGAAATTTGGTTGATTAATCATCGTCCAAAAGTACCTCTCGACATGAGGATACTCAGCCGTGAAGCTCTTTGGAGTTAACAATTTAAAAGCCATCAACAAGTTACATGCCGTGATGATGTCAGCTAAGGTAATGCCATCACCAACCAAGAAAGTGTGTGAAGCAAGATACTTGTTCAAAGCATCAAGACCTCTCTTCAAGCCAGAAATACAATTCTCCTCAACCTTCAAAACATACACTCAATAATATCATATGGATCCTTAACAAATCACGTTGGAAAAATATATTTAACATATGACATAGAAAAAAATAAAGGATCTACAAAAAGAAAGGAGCAACTAACAGGTTTAATATAGTTGGTGTATCCCAATCTTGGATTGTACCAGCCTCTAATATTTGAATCAAGCTCAAATGAAGAAAAGTCAATCCATTGCTCCATTTGACCCTGTACATAAATATAAAGAAATACATAAGCTTCATAAAATGTAATAAATATCCATGTATCATAGAAAATGTACATAACAAAGAAATAATAACTTACATATTCTATTGGCGAAGACCCGAAGAGAAAACTTCCACGAGCAACTGCAGCAACCAATATTAAAATATAAAAACCGCCATACAAAGTAACAAAAGCAACAGAACTGAAACAAAAAATAAATAAATTAACCCCTCACCATAGCGAGCAATTGCGTTACTCTCAAATATAGGCCCGTCGGGAGTCTCAAGAACAGGAACCTACATCAATGAAAAATCATAATATACAATTTTAAAAAGTTTTGAATTTTCATTAACAGGTGTGAATTAGATGAGAGCATAATACAATACCTTTCCAATAGGGTTCATCTTAAGAAACTCTGGAGTCTTGTTTGAAACACTCATTTCAAAATTATCAGCCACTTTGATCTCAACACCAACATATTCTGCAGCAATTAGTGCCTTGTACACATTCTTACTTTGCTTTACAGAATGAATTATCTGCAACCGTATCAGATAATATATCCATCAAATAATCTCAAAGCAACATAAACTTTTGGTTTTTACAAAAAAACCGTCTAGTCAAAACATAGCCCACGAGGACAGGCAACAGTAAAAGACGTTTCAACAATTATATTTTTATACGATATGAAGTCAAAAAGTTGGAAGTTGATATCAGTTTATGACACAATAAAATACAAAGAAATATAAAGACTAGGAAAATGCTAAAAAAACATAATAACAAGTAACAAAAGTGATAAGTTGGAAGCAACTTCTAAAGGGTTAAATGCAAAAAATCACCCGATATAACCTTATAGAAAATGATCAAGATTCAAGATGTTCGATATTCTTTGCATTTTAACAGAACCGATTTTTTGCAAAATACTTACAACCAACTTAGGTGATGTTTCGGTTACCTCCAATGGAACATTTTATTAAAAATAAAGGCTTTGAGCAATTAAAAATGAGAAGAAATTACTTGCCACTTTTTGCAATAAACCAGTTTCAAAAGCAAATTTAATCAGAAGATTAGATGCATCATAAAAATTTATTCCTCTATAAAAAAGCAGAAGTATAATATAACAAAATATCAAATTTAGTTCATCAGTGTAACAACAATGCCAAAACAGTATCTATTATTAAAAACAGAAGTATTATTCAGAAAAATATTCAGATAATCATGCAAAGAAGTAACAGATTGCTTGAATTAAGATCAATTTTTAATCAAAAAATGACTAATTTAAAAAAAGAATTAAGGAATTTTGTGAGATGATCGGATGCAAAGGTCAAAAATTTCAGTAGAAAATACCCAAAAAGAACACAATTGATTACAGAAAACACGTCAAAGGTTGGTCATAAACAACATGATATAGCTGGATTAACTAGAAGTAAAACTAAATATAATCGAATCAAAACCCTAAATCCGTTGAATTTCAGCAACAACAGAAAGATCCATCACAAAGAATACGAAAAACTTACCAGCGCCATTGATATGGAACAAACGATCGCCTTTTGATATCGATCTAAAAGAAGCGAGAACTGAAATCAGTGATTGAATTAGGGTTTTGTAGACGTAATTGTGAAGCTATACCAAATAATACAAATTGTTACGAAATGTTTTGGCTGGACGTCGAACCGATCGACTTATGGATTCGATGATGATCAGAACCGGATTTAAAAATCAGATAACGTACAAATCAAAATGTGTATAAAACAAGTTCATGAAGGGCCGAATATGACATCTCTTGATTTAATAAGGTTTTTATTGAAACATTAGGTGTAAATGCAATGTTTTAAAAACCGGTTTAAACCGGCCGGTAAAACGGTTGAACCGGGTCTCGGCCACTAGCCCGGTAAGTTTGAGCAAGGTAAATTGAAAAACCGGTATGTTAGTTGAACCGTCGGTATTACCGGTAATACCGGTTTATACCGTTGTACCGGTTTTAGTTACAAGTAAAATTTTATGTTTAAACTTAAAAAAACTTGTTTGCCGAGATACACACAAAGTCACAAACAGAAGGCTTGTTGATCAATTACCTTACCTACAACACAATTTAGAAAAAAAAATCAATTGATATGCTCCTCTTCAGAAAATAGCGACCCATGTAAAAAATTTGTTTAACTATCCTCCTTCTGCTTGTCGTTAAAAATATTTAAGCGATAAAACTTCTTATTTAATATTGTAGGAAACGAAAATAGTTATGCTCTTGTTGATGAGGATGACGATGATGATGAATTTTTATTTTTTAAGCAATTATGAAATTAATACATTCAACACTCCAATGACATAAAACAATTATGCATTTTTATTTAAAAAAAACTTTGTTGAAAAATTGAGTGTTTTTGGATTATCTTTTGATTATGGATTAAATTTTGGATTAATTTTTATCATGGAATCATGTATTTTTGAATTATTTTTTGAGTTAGAGTGTATTCTTATGAAATTATAGGTTTACTAGTCAACCCGGTTGAACCACCCGGTATAACCCGATACAATCGATTGAACCATTTCTAAGCCTAATCCGGTATAATATAAAAACCAGTTTTTAAAACATTGTGTAAATGAGAGTGGCTCCTTCCGGTCTTTCATTAGTCCATATACAACTTTCTATCTCTCTAGAGCGGTAAACGAATTAAATATTCAATAAAATGTTTGGCGAAAAGTTTGTTTACGTTCTTTCGTTTAATAAATAAATGAACATGAACAAGAAATTTCGTTTGATTAGCTAAATAAACGAACATTAATAGAGGTATATTTGTGAACGTTCATAAATGTGCTCGTTTGTATTCGTTCATAACGTTTATTCACGTTCTTTATGTTCGTTTGTTTATTTTCGTTCATTAAAGGTTTTATATTTTTTTAATGTTTAGTTTATTACCCTCACATTTAACCTTCTTTATATTTTTAAAATTTTTAACTTTTACACCCTAACTAGAAAGAAACCCGTGTCGCTTCCTTCCAATATGAAGAATTCAAGCTTTTATCTAGCTAATCACTTTCACTTGAAAATTAAGGTCGTTTGCGAGATTCAAAGTAATTCAAATATAATTAGAATATGTATGAATTGTCAAGATGTTTGGTTGAGAAAAAAATTACAACTGAAATCGGAATTAATTCCCTCAAACTCCATTAAATAATGGATTTTAACAATCTTTCCAAAATATGAAGGAATTCAACAAAAGAGTTGGAATCTCGGATCGCTCGTCGTTGTCGCTTCTACACCCCCGCCTCACATCTTCGATACCCCATCCATCACTTTTCCTGACACAAACAACCGACGTCACTACCGCTGCTACCCCGCCCACCCTGCCATCGTTTTCGTCGTCATCACTGCCGCCAACGCCCCCACAGTCGCCCTCCGCCATCATCGATCACCACCAACCACCCAGACCACGTTGCCGCCTCCCGCCACCGCTGCCCACACCCGCGGAACCAACCCCACCACCACCGATCGCCACCTGCCCTGCAGGCGCCATCGACCGCCACAGTTATTAAGACCATCAGAAAACTTGCAATTTATAGTTGTTAGGAAATAATAAATTGAACCGTTAAGATCTTATCTAACATGCAGAATGAAATCACCTCACATGTTCATTCGGAAGAATGTGAAATAATGACTTTAATGTTAGTTTTCTGTTGTTGTCTGAACTAATGTTGGTTAATAAAATTGCATACCTGCTATTCTCGAAAGCCATCCAACGCTCTATAATTTGTGTCGCTGGACATGTACAAATAACGTTATATACTTTGTGTCAAGATTGACTTCTGTGGCGGTGGGGGACTGGGGAAGGTGGGTGGTCAGTGGCGGCGGCCGAGGCAGCAATCAGCGGGAGTGGTCGGCGACGGGGTGGCATGACGGTGATGGCGGTCGATGGCGGCGGCAGAGGCAACAATCGGCGAGGGTGGTCGGCTTGGGGGCAGTGGTGGTGGTGGGGTGGCCAGGGGTGGCGGGGTCGTGGGCAAGGGTAGTGACGACGTCAGGGGCGGTCGAAGGTGGTGGCGAGGGTGATAAATTTCAAATCCTTTATGATTGTTTTGTCACCAATTGCATTTCAAATTCAAAAATTGTTTTAATAGTTTTCAATTCATTTAAATTCTAAATCCTTTTGAAAAATTCAAATTCCAAATCCAATTTCTTATAATTACAAATCCCATGACAAATTCTAATTTCAAAAATATTATTCCGTAAACCAAACGTGTCCTTAGATCCTTGTGACGTTATTTTAGGATAATTATGTTTATGACTATTGTGTCAAACTATTTTGGGATAATTATGTCACATACTTAACTTTATACTTATTTTACGTGATTATGCCTAGGATTTAAGAATGTTGAAATTTAATTTTTCAAATTAATATAGGTTCGTTTGTGTTTTAGCAAATTATACTAACAAACATTTTGGAGTGTCGCTTAGACACTATTCATTAGTGGACATATCTTTGGTCCACGTGTGTGGCCATTTGAGTTTTTTTTTTTTGTAACTTTTCATTTCACCCTTATATCAGGTATAATATACGACTTCAACCCGAATCATTTTCTACTAATTTACATTTTCACTAATAACTTTATTTCTACAATAATTTTCTAATTTGTAATGGAGTTGGACGTAATAATGTACAGCTTATCGAATCATAAACATTAAATGTACGAGTTATTAAAAGCTGCTTTAAGGTTTCAATTTTTTCATATTTTTTTTTCCGTTTACAACTTTTAAAATATGACGTTGCGACATGTCTACTTTTATGTACGTTTCAACGTGAATTTTCGTAATGTCATTTTTAAACCGATCAGTTGTTTTAAATGATTTTTATACCGTTTGGTTTTTTTAAACCATCTGGTTTTTAAATATACCGTTGCAAGGTTCCTCTTTTTTATTTTGTCTGCGTTATCCACTGAAACGTGGTCCGTATTAGCGTAACTTAATTTTTTTATTCTACTTTTTCTTTTTATTTAAATACAATTTTTTCATAAAAATAAACAAATAGCGTCCATAGCCCGGTGATTCACACACATACTACAACCTCATCCGTATCTACATTTCGAACTCGCCGCGGAATGCGCCATTTTAATTTAAAAAAAAGAAAGAAATGCTTTACTTTGAACTATGATGTTTTATAAAATATCGAAATTGACATTGCGACGTGTCTGTTTTTATTTACGTTTCGATGTGAATTTTCTTAACATTATTTTTAAACCAACCGATTGTTTTAAACGTTTTTTAACCCGTCTGTCGCCTATCTAAAAATACACCGTTGTGACGTTTTTTTCTACGTTTAAACCGACCCGTCGTTGGCATGCTTATTTTTATCTACGTCACGGTGTGATTTTTTTCCGAATAACTTCACTTTCGTATACAACGAGCTAACATTTTCGTTACTATCGAATATACTGCTGAAACGTGTTTATTTTTAATGTCATATCGTCATGATTTGCTTATTTTTATCTACGTTTCAAACTCGCCACGAAGCGCGGATGGTAACAAACTAGTTAACAAACAAACAAGAACTTTCGTTCAGTATGTGTTTGTGAACCGTTCATTTGTCCAGTAAAATTCTTTATGAACGAAAACGGACAAGGACCAGGTCTTGTTCGGTTGAGTTCGTTTATAGCACTAAGCTCTCTCTACTAAAAACCTCTCCATCTTCTATCGTTTTCTCCACTGTAACTTCATTTTCTGTTTTAAGGTTTGTAACAAAAAAAAATTCATTTGTTTCTAGTTTAATCATTACAAATCATTTCTTCTTACTAGGTTTTGTTTTTGAATGATTTCATCTCCACCTCCATTTTTATTCTCTCTTCAATCCCACCTTTCCTCCACCTCTAAGTTACGAACCAAAAATCAAAGTTCTTGACAGCAGGAAGGCTATCAAAACACGAAGAAAGAAGAAAAAAAATCAAACTCCAGTTCAGCAGCGGTCTCTATCAGGAGGTTAAGCCATTAACCATCCCAACCGGCTGGTTATTTCACAAATGGTTTAGAAGGGGTAAACCAGGCCGCCGGCCGCAACTTACAATGAGATCGATTCATATGCTAAATTGCACACCAATAGTTTCATTTAAAAAAAATATATATTTTTCAACATTGTTTGAATTGTACATGACAGCAACAATCAAAGTAGAATTGGTTTACTTTAACAAAAACACCCCACCAAGATTTGATTTAAGATCACTTAAAGCACTTTGCATCCAAAAGGGCTTCACCTTCAAAAGGCTCCTGATCCTCGATCATCTGATTCACTCGCTCCTTCTGTGCCTCGTTTGAAAGGTCAACTTTAGTCCACTCATAGAGTTCCATGTCGTAACACTCGTCCATCACAAACTTGGGGATCTCTTGTCCACGGAATAGCCACAAACCCTTCACCTTAAATGGTGGCTCATTTCCAATAATCAACATCTTTCCAAAAGCGTATTTACGTGCAAGATCCATACGCTGCAAAAATCCACCAACCTTGTTCATGGTAACAAATGAGACAGTGTTCTCATCATTGTACTTGTAATTGCAAAACCAAAGTGAGTAGCCCTCCGAATCAAACATCTCCCAAAATCCTACAAGTTCAAAAACACACGAGTTTCATATTAAAATGTCCTATAAATTACAAGAAAAAAAAAAGTAAATATATACCTTTGATTGCAACCTCACGGAAGTTAGTCTTGGTGTTGGAGTAAAGCCTCTTCCAGTCATCCAAAACCATCTTGCTAGGGGGTAGTAAATCAAGAGGGTTCTTTGGCTTAGGCTTTGGTGCCTCTTCTTCCTCTGTGGCTTGGACTACAGGCTTGGGTGCCTCCTCTTTCTTAACTTCTTTTTTGGGCTCAGGTTTTGGTTTCGCATCTGGTTTCTTTGCTGAAGAAAGAGGAACAACAGTGTCTGTTTGCTTGACTTCACCAACAATTTTGCTGAAATTTGGTTGATTAATCATGGTCCAAAAGTACCTCTCGACATGAGGATATTCCGACGTAAAATTCTTAGGTGTTAAATGCTGAAAGGCCAACAAAAGGTTGCATGTCGTGATGATGTCAGCCAAGGTGACACCATCACCAACCAAGAAAGTGTGTGAAGCAAGATACTTGTTCAAAGCATCAAGACCCCTCTTCAAGCCAGAAATAGAGTTCTCCTCAGCCTTCAAAACATACACCCAAAAATATCATTTGAACCCGTAACATGATAGAAAATTATTTTTGACATACAAAAAGAATAAAGGGTCCAAAAAAAGAAGAATCAACTAACAGGTTTAATGTAGGTGCCATATCCCATTCTTGGATAGAGCCATCCTCTAATATGTGCATCAAGCTCAAACGAAGAGAAGTCAATCCATTGCTCAATTTGGCCCTGTAAATGTATTTAGATATATATGCATATATAAGCCTAATATATATGTACTAAATATCCATGTATCACACAAAATTAACATTAAAAAGAAAAGAAGATTAACTTACATAGTCTATTGGGGAAGACCCAAAGAGGAAACTTCCATGAGCAACTGCAACAACCAATATGAAAATATAAAGGCACCATACAAAACCAACATAACTACAAATAAATAAATAAACCCTCACCATAGCGAGCAATTGCATTACTCTCAAATATAGGCCCATCAGGAGTCTCAAGAACAGGAATCTACATCAACGAAAAATCATATGAGCGTAAACAATTTAATAAAGTTTTTAATTTTCATTAACAAATCTGAATTTGATTATACCAAAAATCAATACCTTTCCAATAGGATTCATCTTAAGAAACTCTGGAGTTTTATTTGAAACACCCATTTGAAAATTTTCAGCTAATTTGATTTCAACACCGACATATTCTGCAGCAATTAGTGCCTTGTTGACATTCTTATTTTTCCCAGGAGTATGAAAGATCTGCATCCAAATCACATAATAAATCAAACAAACAGCCAACTAATTAACACAAAAAATAAAGTAATCAAATGATCTGAAGCAACATAACTTTTGGTTTCTATAAATCAAAATCCCAGACATCTACTTTATAAAACCTGACTACTCAAAACATGCCCAAGAGGACATGACACAGTAACAGACGTTTCAACAATACTAAAGTCAATACATTGGGTGATCAATATTAGCTTGAAACTTATGTCACAATAAAACACTGGAAATGAGAACAAGGTTCAATGAAAATAAAGGTAACAGAAAACGCAGTAAAAAAAATAATTAACCAACTCTCAGTGAACTCCTAGTTTGGTCACCAGAATTTGAAAATCACCAAGCGTTATTCTTTGCATTTTACAGTACTAGATAGAGCTGTCTTTTTTGCATGATAACTTGTCTAAAACCCCTAATCAAGCCTGGATTCACCTTAAAAAAGACTAAACTAGCCCTAAAGAAGCCTAAAACTCCTGAAAATGGTATTCTTATGCTATGCGTCTAGCTTAAAAAAGCCCTCACTTTTTTTGCGCCTTGCAACTAGGCTCCGGGTGAGGCCTTTGCGCCTTGACAACTATGATAAACTACAAACAACTTAAGCTAGTTTACCACTGGTGAAACACTTTTGAGAACAATAAGCGACTTAAGAGCAACTAGGAACATCTTACAAACCGACCCAAGAAAACTGATTAACCGATCCGGCCCGGTACCAACTAGAATCAACACAAAATCAGTCTGGTCATCGGTCCTCGTTTTTCACCTTGTCGGTTCGGTCTGGTCCTTGACCCATGATCACCCTAGAAGTGAGCATCTTGCAGGCCGAACCGACCAGAAACACACAAAATTGGTCCAGTCCTTGACTCATGATCAGAATGTTCTTTCCGTTCATTAAAACTCAAAATTGACTAATAACTAAGCACGAAACACATTTAATCAGATTATTAGAAACTTCTTAGCTATATAGCCTAACTATACAACAAAACTCAACTGAAATCTTAACATCATAAACAACACAATATAGCTAGTACGGATGCACATCAAAACCCTAAATCAGACTAACTTCAATAAAAAACAGAATGATCATCACAATCTACGAATAAGAAAGGCAGCAACAATACAAATACAAAATAAACACAAATGAAAACGAAAAACTTACCAGCGCCATTGCTAAAGGAACAAACGATCGCCTTTTGATATCGATTTAAAAGAAGCGAGAATTGATATCAGTGTTGGAAGCAAAATTGAAATCGAAGAGACAAAAAGCATATAATAAATTATGTATATGATTGAGCAGGGAGGCGAATACCTGTATACGAAAGTTCACTCCCAAAGCAAAATGAAAATCTAGGGTTTTGGTAGAGTGGGGCCTAAGCGTCTATTTGTATAGGCTCTTCAGCTACTAGAAATTTGTTTGGGTCATAATTTTGAGGTTTGGGCTAGCCTGTTTTTTTAGCTCACTTGCTTACTTGGAAGGTTTTATGAGAATTATTTTTAAAATCAGCTAGCTGGTTAACTCGATCCCGAACTCTGCAAGTGCCTCGGACTGAAATTTAACCTCTATACGTGTATTAAATTTTATCTTTGTATGCACTCTTTAATGAAACTAATTCATTATTTCTATTTGTTCATTTTCTTGGTGAGGTAAAAAAAATTTTACTTGTTGCAAAAATAAAAGAAAAAACAATCGCTGCCAAAAAATAAGGAAGAGGCGGATCAGCCACGGCTCGGCTCGTTTACACCTCTATATATTATCCCTCGAGCATAAAAAAACAGAAAAAAAAAGAAAATAAGATAAGTGGACCAGAGTTTTTTTACTTTTACAACTCCTCATGGTTTTCAGATTTTATATGATACATCCTGTATGTATGTATGTATGTATGTATGTATGTATGTATGTATGTATGTATACATATTTTTAACAAAAGTCTCACACAATCTCTAAATCTACTCCAAAAATTCACCTCACTCTCTCAATTATTTTATTAAAAATCAATCTGAACCAACCGAACAATCTCAACCTGTTTTGGTTGTCTTCTCCAACTCCTGCTCAATTCTACCAACAACAACCCCAACCGTACGATCTTTAACTTTACATTTCATTTATTAACAAATTCCTTTTTTAATTTTTATAAACAAATTGTTAAAAAATAACTATTAATTGAATTAAAAAATAGATATGGCTTATACTGTGTAAATGTGAAACCACACCCCACAAATGTGAAAATATATAAAAAATTTATAAAAACTGATGCGACGTTAATATGGAAGTGTAGAAGGATATAGAATCTGAAAGCATCATCAACTTACAAATATACCATGTATATCGACCATGTTTTCCACTATTTCTTATTAGCAAGACACTTAATCAAAGGGTCTTTGTCTTTTTTCACAAACACCCTCACACGAGGCCTTAATTGTCAAAACTGCCCCATAATAAGATTTGCCATTTTTTAAAGTTTCATTTGATTTGAATTTTTATTCAAGTTTTTTAATTGGTAAAGACCGATACTAAGGGGGTGTTTGGATGTGTTTTTGGAAATGACTTATTGACAAGCTAATAAGTCAATAAGTTATTTCCAAAAGCCAGGATTTCTTGGCTTTTGAGAATGGCTTATTAACTTATTGGCTTTTTAAAAAAAAATGCTAATATTTTTTACTTAGCGGCTTTTTTAATAAATCAATAAGCATTTTCTCACCACACTCTCAAACACCCTCTAAAAATGGTAGAATATATGTGGCCTCAATTAACTAACATATGTAATCAGTACTACAATACCATTGTCCATTTCTAATGATAATGAATTCTAAACTGTTAAGAATATAGGGTGCATAATCGTGGCTCGCTTAAAAATAACTTACAAGAAGTCCGCTCGAAATCAATTTGTATAATTTTTTATTTAGTTAGTTTAAATTTAGAGCCGAGCTCGACGACTCGCCACCTGAGCACCTCTTCTTTCCATAGCTTCACCTAGGTTTGAAATTGGAGCAAGAAGTGGATGAGGTGATGAGGTCATCCACTTAAGCCAGGAAAAAAGGGGGGGAGGGGGTGGTTATGATAAAAATGAGTTCGAGTCAAAACGAGTCGTTTTTAAAAAAATATAAATTTGTTTCGGATCAAAATGGATTGTAACCAAAAAGTTGTTTGGGTTGAAATGAGTTGTCTTATAAAAAAAATATCAAAATCTGCTATATTTTTTCTGCGGGTGAGAGCAGCGTTGTGGCGACGGCTGTTGGTGACCGTGGCATCGTGGTTGCGCAAGTGGCGGTGGGTGGTGGTGTCAGTGGTAATCTTAAGTGATTTTCTCGCCAAACATGTCATTGACCCGTTTGAACCCATTCTAAATTTACATAGTTTTTAGGCGACCCGATTTGACCCAAAATATGTTAACGTGTTACCCATTTCAACCCTTTATGTGTTATAGTTTTGCCCAATTTAATCCAAAATACTAAACTTTTCTACCCAAACCAACTAATGTCTCTTATTTTGGATTTTTGGGTCAAGATTGTCAGGTCTACATCCACCCTACCAATTCTACCTAAAACCGGGCTCATAGGGTTGTAGTCTAGTCAAATAGCCGATCACAAGGTCGAGAAACACGGTGTTATGAATCTGAAACTGTTGCTAAATTTGATACCGTTGAACATGAAAACTTGAATATGATTGTTGCTTATGTTACCACCTTGTGGTTGTACGGAGTTTGATGAAGGCAAGGATCAGATTTTTTTTTTAAACATGGGACTATGGGAGCCACCAATATTGACAATCATGGTGGCGGTAAGAACGTGTGTCGGCCCATTGGACCGGTTTTGTGTAACAATCACAACGGTGCTAATACTCTAGAGAAATTGTTGATACCGGGAAAAGGTAAAAAAAAATTTGATCTTGAGATCAGTAATAAAAAAAATACAAATATTGTTGCGGTGGATCGTGACAACAATGACCCGACGAGTTGGGTTTTGTTAAAAATGTTGAAACCAATCCTTCGTTATACGCAGGATAGCCCAGTGGATAAGCAAAGCAAAGGCTCTAGGTCCTTATCTTTAAAAACGTTCATACATATATATAGATATATTAAATTGTGCTCAGGACAATAGTCCAATGAAAGAGATGATATCATGTATGCGAGCGGCTAACCTGATGTTTCTATTTCTTCATTCCCGTTTGAGCGGTCCGCCTGATAGGCACTTAGGTTACGAATCGAGACATCAGAAGTTTATGAGGCATCGGCCGAAAATCGACCCATAGAAAGGCCGAAATCAAAGCGTCCAAGCGAAATCGAAGAGTCGGTTATTGAAGACTTGAATAATAAAAACTTCCAACTGATTAATCAAACAATATTTTTGAGAATTAAAGAAAAATAAAACATTACATTTTCTAGAATAACCCAAACTAGAAAAATAATGTAATTTTTTTTATATCCACCCTTATGTACAACTATTTGATGCACGAGATATTTTATATTTTATCTTTTTTAAGGAAATATATAATTATGTTGATGATGGTTAGGCCAATGCACTCCTTCCCTTGAACACGGCAGAGGTGCCGAATGTGCAATGTAGGTAGGATACTCTTGCCCCGGCATCAATACCGAAAAATCTGATGCGTATGTCGCTTGTACCTGTCACAAATTGAAACGTAGTTTCAATGGATTTACCATAGAAGTTTGTAATGATGTGTTGTATGATGCAATAGATCATTGCAACAGAGTTGTATGTATGAACTTACACGCGGTTCTGAGTTTATTAGCTTGTGCATTGGCCTTGAGTCCTCGGGAGAGTGACGAGTGCCATGTTGTGGCAAAGGGAATGAAGCGTTTGGTCTGAAAAGATGTTCAAATATCGCCATTATAAGGAACATTGATATTAAGACGGCCGTGGCAACAAAACCAAAAGAAATAGCGTTCATCGATGTCCCAAAGTTCTTCCACGGGCCTTCACCGTCTCCTCCGGTTTGAGGCGGGCTATGAGGCGAATCCGTGTACATGTTCCATGGCTTTGATCTTTCTGAATTGAACTCGTTCATATTTGTGCTATGGAATCTTTTCTCCTAGCAAACCAAATCCCACTAAAAAAACCGAAAAGAAAAAAAATCCAAATATAGTAAGTTTACACCACAAACACAAATAACTCTTCAGTGAACATCAATAAAGTAAACCTTAAACCTAAACCCTAATAACCCTATTAGGAACCTATCTTGACAGGTCCTGGACAAGCTAAAATCTTGTTTCTTGAAAGACGAGAAATGATATGTTTTCATACAAACAAAGCCGAAAATAGTTAGTTACCTATGTTATGAACGAAGATGGTGTGACGTCTGAGCTCCTGTTAAGCTATGGTGCACACTGACATGTTCGAGTTGTGCTCCTTCCGAAGACGGTTTTAGAGGATGAAACCCTTTGTTTGTGGAGGGAAGACTCCACCTATGATTCTGTTATATGTTAGGGAGAAGAAAGCATATATATTTAGTTGTGTGCAATGATACTTGATGATGAATACTATAGTATACCTTACTTGTTGCCTAGAGAAACCACAAGAAAGATAATGAAAATCAACTTATAATAAGAAATCAAAAGCATGGGCCTTTGTTGTCTGGAAAACCACAACAACAATGACCCATTGGTCCTTTTTAAAAAGCATTATATTTTTACTTTTCATCTAACACTTGAGCTGGCCTTTTATTAGTATTCTCAGTAGTGATGTTCGGGTCGGATCACATGGATAATATATATATTAAATATATTTTTTTAACGGCAACATTTAGATATTATATGATAATTGGGTTTCTCCGGGGCAACAACTGGTCACATATCCTTTTTTTGTTGTGGCCCAGATTCGAACTCAAGACTTTCACCATGAAAAGTCTTGGGGCTACCATTGCACCAAATGGCTAATGATTATAAATAATTTGTTTGCTTTTTTTTTTAACTCCAATACAGTCGTAAATAATTTTTTTATTTTGTAATATATGTATCACATCGCATCACACGTGATAAATAACTAGTTTTATTACCTACCACACTATTTTAAAACAGCTCAACCAATTGACATGTTCCCTTTTTAAAGGTGGTTTAACCTTTGTCGGAGCCTAAATTAGGAATACATGGAGTTTTAACATCCGGGACAAGTATTCGGGAACGAGACCGAGTATGTGATTAGTTTTGAATTTTTTGTGGGTATGGGACAAGTAATTTGTTATATTATTTATATTTTGTATGTAATTTATCAAATTTTAGTTTGTCATATACGTAAATATATATAAAAAATTATAATGGTAAGAAAAAGAAATATACTTGAAAATCTGAACGGATATTTTTTAACAAACTAGCGGGTATACCCGATACTCGAAGGGTATATGACAAGATTTCACAACTGGGTATAGGACTTCAGTTATCAATACCCGTTTCGTACCCGTCCCATTACCATCCCTAATTACACTTTTGAATTTGGGGTCTTATTATCTTGAAATAATTTACAATTAAAGGGTTGTGTGATGAACTTTTTTTTTTTGATGGAACGGTTGAGATTCTTTTCTTCATGCGATGTGGTGTTTTATTTTTTATGTAAAGAACATTGTCTATTATAAAGTTTAAGTGTTTTTTTTTATAGAAAAATAGATTAAAAATGATGGAAAAGTACTTTATTTATGACTTTGGAATTTTTATACTATAAAAATAATTTATGTTATAAATGCAGGTTATTTTATGGCTCCATCCAATATTTATAGGCTTTAGGGTTTATGGGAGAAGTTCATTTCAGAACACTTAAATATTGCGAGAACAAGGGGAACAAACTTAAATCGTTTATTTTTTTGATCTATGGAAAAAAAAATTAAAAGTTTATACTTTTTACATACAAATATGTATGTTTATGTATATAAAAACAATCAAACTAATTTTTTCATATGTTTTTATATATTTAAAAGTTCATTACACAAGTGTAGGTTATGTGTAGGTAAAAAACATACACATGAATTACATATGTCTAGGTATGTATATAAACGATTTTTTTTCATGTTTTTTTGTTTGAATTTCATTAAAAACAAATAAACATTACATTTATATAATTTTCTTATATTTTAAAACTTTTTAAGATTGAAAAAGTGAATGATTCGTCTTGTTCTGCGTGTTCTCGCAATATTTAGTGTTCTGAATTGAACATTCCCCTTCATTTTATATTGTGTATATATAATGTATTATCATAGAAAGAATACAAAATCAATTTCCCTTTCCTAATTTTCTCTCTTGTTTTTATCATGTTATCATCAAAAAGTGCTATATCAAGAAGCCTCTAGAAACTCACTCTAAATTCATCATCTTCTTTCTTATTATTGAGATTTTTGAACATACGAGACTAATTTTTATGGAAGAAAACAACAGGAAATACATTAGGAAAATGAAGACACAGATGTATAATCTATGAAGATAAAAAATAGCCATGATGTTGGCAAGTTCAAGTTTGACAGACCTCACTTGAAAGATGCTTGTATGCATCTGTTTTCTAATCGACCTCCAAGGTAACCTGATATTCTCTGTGTTTTTTATTTACATAATAGATACAAACTGTTCATAAAAAGGATAGATAAGGTTTGTCACATTACTTTGAGATGAACCCCTTTGTAACCAATGGTTACTACAAGTCGGTGAAACCCTCTGTATTCTACGAATCCCTCTCTTATGCCGATCTCCGACGCACCGCTTGTGACAGTGTCTGTGTCACCAAACGTCTGATGACCCGCACGCCGTATATATCGCCATCACAACCGTCCCCATATACACAAATCTCCGGCCCAATCCGACCCGCTCAATTCAGAAAACTATTATGAATATGATAAACCGGAAACCATACTCTAGAAATTGATATGCATGATTTGGGATTTTTAAATCTTTCACGAATCGAACCCTTTACCAACGATTCATCACTGAAATGAGTTTGGCTTAGGAGTGAGCCAAGGTGGCTTGGAGAAGGGAGTACTATTGCGGTGAGTCAACTCCGGGACATGGGGGAATTGGTGGGAAGTTTTTCGTGAGGAGAAAGAAGAGAATTGTGAAGACAATGCATCGAGGGAATTCAAGAGGTGACCTTGAAATACCTTAGTCTGCAAGCCGTGTTGGGTCGTTTAACTGAGGACTTCCTTCACAGATAGTGGGTAGTGGACTTGATTAATAAATATGGTAATGAGATATCAAAAATTGGAGACAAGTGTAGTATAAGGAGAATTTGAGCGGTGAATTCATGAAAGTCAAATATTCTAGCCGAGCTAGAAACCTTTTCTGGAGGCATTACTTATTATTGTTGAAGGTGTGGAAAGTAACTCGAATGAAGAATGATGGGACACCTATGTCATAGTGTTATAGTCCTAATGACATGTGCTACAATTGTTATAAATTGGGACACATTCGAAGTGAATGTCTCGAGCTAAAGCACAAGGGTGATAAGGGGAGAAAAATACAAATTTCAAGGCCTTTGAGTCGAACATTTCTATTTACCAAGGATGAGACTGAAGTCCTTTGGTCTTATTGATGGGTGAGACGCTATGTAGATCAGTGGATTTGGAGGTGATCATTGTTGGGGGTATTAAAAATTGAAGATTTCGTTATGTGGTAACTGGAAGTTGTGGACGAAACAATCGTATGGAGTTGAGTCCTACGATTTTATAGACAATGGTTGGTTACTTAGTAACAGTATCATTGTCGCGAATGACTAAGGAGTAACATGTTTATTTATGCTCGTCTAGAGACGATGAAGCACGAGGCGTACAAAATGGTGTATACATGGCTTGTGCCATTGACATCAACTAGGGGTAAATGAAATACTTAGTGTTCCAGTTGTGAAGGTGTTCAATAAGAGCTATTTTGCTCGAGTGATTCGTCTTGAAGTACACCAACCTTTCTATGGAAAGAAAGATAAAAGATTGCGTGTGTGCACTAATTTTCAGAGATAGAACAAAGTGACCCAGGGTCCCATGGTTCGTGGACTTTATGTTTCGAGTGTATAAATCGTTAATTGTTTGTGGGTAGTCGTATAATCGTCGATAGTCATTTCTATCTTCGAAACAAGGTTGTTTAACCTTAATGTTGTTGTGGGCTTTTGATGTGTGTTAAGTGTATATATAATTTAAAGATTTTTCACACTTAGGTTTTTAAAATAAGAAATGATTATCACCTTAGGACTAACTACACACACAATAGGCAAGTGCACCTATTGCATAAGTAGTACAGTTTTAGGCAAGAACTGAGTATCGATCCGTGGACATGATAGCTCCTGATAATAAACCTTGTCACTATCTAGCCGATCAAAGTAGAAGATTTGATATTTTTGTATTTTTAAACTAAAATAACTAACAATTTAACTAATCAAAGAATGAAGGCAAAGATGAAGATAAACAATCAAGGGAAGATATCACTTGGACTTTGAATCCACTTAGCAAGCAATGACAACAAGCACCAACTCAAGGATAAATCATTTTTACACATAAAACATGGGTGTAGATTAGACTCCCGTCAAGGCTACCTAATCAAATAACTTGTCGGAAAGCTAAAACGATAGACACACAATAGCCACCTAAAGTTATGCAATGAAGGGCAATGATATAATTATGTCAAAGTTAAAGATGAAAAAGACTCTCGTTAGGGTTATCAAATTCCACAAATCTTTGGAAAGTTAGCACGATGAACACATGATAACCACCTCAAAATGCGTAAAGTAGACAAAGCTATGACCAATCTTCAACTCATGAACATCATATCACGATTACAAAACCAATAAGTTCACGCTAATAAACCAAAGAATTTCATAACCAATGACATGAGAAATTCATAACATACACCACAGTTTTCTTAAACATAAGCATAAGGATGCACAGTTGTCCAATCTTACTAGATAATCAACCTTCATACACCATTCCTAGTCGAATGCCACAAAAATACATACAAGATATGCAAATATGTGAATAAATGCTATAACACATACGGTTTTCCAACATAATATGGTTACAACACCCACAAGGTTAAATAAATCATCAAACTAGAGCAAATACACACATTCATTGAAGAGTAATCAAGCATCATCATGAAATTGACATAATCAACACCAATAGTTGTGTACAAGTTGTTAAAGCATGCTAAGTTTCATCTAATCCAAGTGATAAAACGAGTTTAGCCCATGGGGCTTACAAACACCACAACCAAGCTCAAGAACATGGAAGAAAACATGAAAGAACTAATAATCAAACCAAGAAAATGAGAAGATGTGGGTCGTAGGATGTTAAATCTTCCTTGAATGTGTTGGATCTTCGATCTTGGCCTTCAATCTCCAATAACCAGCTCAAAATCGCCTAAACTACTTTAGAGAACTAGGGTTTTTAGTCAAAATGGAATCCCCTTCAAATGAGGGAGAATTGGGGATAAAAAGCAAATCTGCGTCTACACATGGCCATGTCCGAAAGTGACATGCCCATGTGAACCATCTGATCAGCACATCTTGCAGTGTTCTCAGCAACGTTGGCTCACATGGCCATATCAGAATTTGACATGGCCATGTCCGAAATTTTCCTTTTTTCGAGAATTTTTTCAAGTCTTGAGTTTTTTATCAAAAATCACCACGTTCCCACGGGGAGCTGCAATATTCAAATTAAACACAAATAAGTGTCTGAACCAAAGGATTTGCAACCAAAAACAATCAAAATGGGGGGAAATATGCATTATTTACATGTGTATTTATTAACATATCAGCTTCTTGAAAAAATTTACAATGAGAGATTCTTCTTCAAATTTGTCGGGTGTGCCATTTCGGCTTCGGTGAAATCCAGTTTTAGATGATATGGTGGATTATGAAGGCATCCTTGTTGACCTGTTAAAGATTGAAATGGTTGAGGGGTAATTGGTGTTTGAAATCTTTGAACTTCACAAATGGTGTTTGAAATCTTAGAACTTCACAATTGGTGAATGGGTCACAGTTAGGGATTTACCTTCTAAGGTTGTGAAAGTGGGATCGTGTGAGACAGTTACCATGCCCTCATTAGGAAAGTTGTATATAGGTGATAGAATCTTTGAATTCCAATAGTATGAAACATTTGAGACCTTAAATCTCAATAGATGGATTGGTGTGGAGGTTATGGAATTTCCAATTATGAGGTGGAAGGAGACATAGTCAAGGATATTGACAAATGTCTCGTTGGCTTGTGGACTAAAGCCAAACATTAAAGGAAGGTTGTGTGAGAAGCCTCAACGGCTTCATATACTTATGCGTGGTAGGAGAAATTTATAGTAGTTTGAATGCAAGAGTATTTAGAATCGGTGGAAACATGTATCGTTTTGATAGTGGCGGGTTTTTCGCCCGGGAGTATTCATATCATATGCTTAGAGGAAGCCTACTTTTATGAATGATCGAAGAATGTCGATTTTGTGGATAGAAATGATACGGCATGGAGTTCCTGTAGCTTTTAAGTTAGAATGAAGTATCGGCTTCACTTGTCCATTTGGAGGAATCAGGTGATTATTTTGTCGTTAGTCAGGAGACATGGTGTCATCTTATCCATATTTATGGATGATTGATGTACCATTGTATGATTTACTGGATGGTGGACGGTGTCGAGCACCGATTAATTTGGTGGAATTGATTATCGGGAGTCTTGAATCAATGGTGCGATCCAAGACTTATTGTAGAAGATCTTGTAAGTGAGCACGACTGCAAATCCGCTCGAGATGTGACATAAAACCCTAGTCAAATATAGGGACGAGGTGTGTCGATATTCAAGTCAAACTTGGTGCTATCAAAGTTTCCCCTTGAAATTGGGGGTGTTTTAGGTTGGAAAACGTAAGAGGCTAATTCTCGTTGTGTTTGGGTCGTCTAACTGATGTGACATCATTTATACATATTTTACATACATAATAATCCCAAATTATGGTACTAATTGAATAATAATCTTGCAATTTTTGCATAAAACATTTATATTTTATAATTGCAGGTTATTCGGTGTTGAAAATATAAATCAAGCTAAATCCTATCAAAAAGACCAAGAATTCAAGCTTCTAGAAGGTTCATTCCCGAAACATTAACCCTCCAAGAAGTCAAAATTGGTCAACAATAGTCAACAAGAAGCTAAAAGACAAAGCTGGGAGAAAACAGAGGGATAACGGCCCAGTACTGTGTCCTCTGTACCCTGTTTGATTCCCTGGACTGCAACCCATTGCACGACCGTGCAACCCATTGCACGGCCGTGCGTTGCACATTTTGAGGCCTATAAATAGGAGGCTTGAGTTCTTCATTCTACACACCAATCCAGACCTAAAGAACACTCAAGAAGAGAGCATTCTTGTAGTTAGAGTAGAGAGTAGAAGGGCTCTTCCTCCTTGTTCCACAATAGGGGAGCCTACAAAACTCATCACCACGCTAGTCGTTATGGCCATTCGTGGCTAAAACCTCTTTGTATTACTAGGGTGAAGATGATGTTTGGTGCATGTTAATGTTTAACCTATTAATGAAGTGGTATGTTTATGTCTTTAACTAATTCGTTCTCAAAAACCATCTTTTGATGGGCTTTTATTATTGTCTAAATCCATCTTTATATTTGTGAGTGTCTTGATTTTAAAGAGTAAGATCGTAAAACCCTTTTAAATCAAACTTCCTTTGAAACTCGTACGTCTTTATACGAGCAGAGATTGATAAGCCAAGGATTGGTCTATACTTCTAAGATCATACGTCTTTATACGAGATTATTATGCGACCAAGAATTGGTGAACTCATATTGGGAATGATACGTCTTTATACTTGGTCCCATTGTTACACCGCCTCCCAGTGAGCAAAATATAATCACCTATTTAACTTTAATATAAAGCAATTTGAGTCCGATGTCTTAAACCAACCCGGAGATGACCGTTCGATGGGTTGAGGGTACCCTAACGGGAGGCACTACCGTTTTTTAAAGAATATAATATTCAAATCAAATGTAGTGAGGACGAGGCTCTAGCGGTGACCTGGGTCACAATTTTGTAGTAGTCATACCACTGAATTAGTTAACTTAACATTATCACGTACCAAGCTGATTCGAATCCCTAAGCAATACATTCCGTAATCTGATCATTTTCTCCTTATTTACTTTTCTGCTATTTACTATTCTGTTATTTACATTCATGTTACACACTTCACACACATTTTTACTTTTATGCTATTTACTTTACCGTCATTTATTTTTCTGCTTCACAAGCACACAAAACCCACTCACTACTTAATCCGGCTAAATGATAACAAAAGTTGAGTATTGGAACTCGACCGTGTCCATTGGTTCGATACTTGGTTCTTGCCTAACTATATTACGCTGCGATAGGTACCTTGCCTATTGTGTGTGTTTTAAGTTAACGTAATTATCATTTTAATTTATAAATTTAAAACCTGATCTTGTGAAATCAACCTAAAAATATATTTATTTATATTTTTATATACTTAATTCACAAACACATCACTAACTTATGGACTTTAATGGTGTGAATTTCCATTTGGAGTTATTAGAAGAGTCGGGTATACTCTGTGAAACACTTCACATAATCCTTTCACGGGAGTTTGGCGGAAGAAGTTGTTTCTCATGGCGTTATTGAGGAAGATGATGAATGTTTCAACTAGGGGAATTAGTGTTTACCTTAATTAGTGAGGCTAGTTAACTGTTGCAATAAAGAGTTGAACCACGTGTTGGTTGTTGGAAGCACTATGAAAGATGAATATAACATTGGGAATGGAAAAAAAAGGTGACTAGAATACTTCCTTTCATGTGTAAGTGGTGGCGGGTTTCGGGGACGAAACCCAAAATTAGGGGGATGATTTGTAACGAACAAAAATCCAAAATATAATGTTATTTTTCTAAAATAATATTATAAGGGTGAAGGATGATTAAAACAAAGTGAAAGGTTAGTTTTTAAATAGAACATTACTCTAGTTTTGGAAGAAGGAGTTAAATATGAAAGTTAAGGGGGTTGTTTGTAACCAAACCAATTCATGGTTTGGTCATATAACAAAAAACGCAGAAACACACTTTGTGTGTGTGTTCCTTGCGAAAATACAAGAGAAGGAAAAGAGGGGAAGACTACAATCTCGAAATTGATACTTGCATGCTCGGTTTTGGAGGTTTTGATGCAATCCTCTTCTTCCAAACATCAATTGTAAGCATTCTTTCATCCGTGAATCTTCTTCAAAGGTGTTCTTGGTGGGTTTTAGAAGAAATCAAAATTGGGTGAAATTGGTGATAGATAACTTGTTATCTAGCTTAACTAAGGGTGTTGGGAGGTGTATAACATCTTAGAATCATCTAATTTGATGATTCATAAATTAGGGTTCTTGAGTTGTAAATTAGGGGTTTTGATTTGGGGATGTCATATTGATAAATTGAAGGTTGGAAAGCATCTATGGTGATAATAGACACAACATTTGGTAAAATTCTCAAAATTTGAATGTTAAATGGTGATTTAAAATTATGCCCATAAGGTGTTTGATTAAATGCCTAAACCAAAATGTTTAGTAGAAAATTACAAGGTTTACTTGTTTTATATAAGGAATTATAAGTCAAGTTTAAATTAGTGGGCATAAGCTTATGGTGAACATAGGTGGTGAATTGATGGGTTTGAAAGTTTGACTATTATAAGTCAAGCGGGTCATTTGGATCACAAGGGTGTGTTGAGTGTCAATTGGTGATCAATGGATTACTAATTATAAATGGGTCGTATAGGTGATCAAGTAGGAAGGGAGCTACCTTGGAGGATCAAGCGGGATCATTTTTAGCAAAAGGTAAGTGTAAGGATCAAACCTGATAGGCTAACGCATCAAGAGATCACCGGGAAGTTCAGAAGACAGCGTTTTGGAAGTATGCGGCCGCATACTTCATGGGCCGACTGCATACTTGAAGTTTGCGGCTCCCAACCGCATACTTGAAGTATGCGGCCCAGGCCCAAGCCCATCCGATTAAATGTAATTAGTATAAATAGTTGTTTTGTTTTCTGTAATCGATTAGACGAGTTGTTGAACGATCTGTATCATGTTTTCAGTGATTTAATCAATATACGAATCGTTTGACTGTTGAATTGTGTCTCGTCCTCTTTGATTCTATCTACAAGTCACGTGTCGAGTCTGTTTCCGCCAGGTTCAACACGCTATTGAATCCGTTGATTGAAGATCCTCAGGATTACGGACCTTACAGTAAGTGTCTTGCACTTACTTAGTAATGATAGGTGGTAGTAGATGCATACGTTATATACATGATGAATTGTTGTTTATCTTATGTGCAATTGTGTGTATGTTGATATGAATAAACGCATATAGTGGATGTATGCAAAAAAGGTGGGTGTTTGTGGTGTTTGAGGTTTATGAACCTCATAATGACGTTTAGTGATATACATGGGTGTAATAAGTAGATAGTTTGTTGAATGAATACTTTTGCTTATGTGTTGTTAAAATGGGTGGTCTTGAAGTCTATGAACTTCATGGGTGAATAAAGGAGGTCTTGAAGTTTAAGAACTTCAATTAAATGATTAATTAAATGCTTGTTTATGTGAATGTTGATTTTATGCAAAGGTGTGGAATTAAATAGTGATTTGAAATCTTTGAACTTCATAAATGGAAAAGGAGGGGTTTGGGATCTTCAATCCCACATGTTGGTAAATTATGTATGATTTATAAAGATGGATTTATAATGTGTGTGACACTTGTTTGTATGTATAGAGTCGGTATTTGGAGTCTAAGAGCCCCACTCATTGTAATAAAGGTTATGAACCTCACATGTGTTGTTATTGTTGTTTGAAGACTTGGAACTTCACTAGTTGTAGTTTTGTACTTACATGGTATTCATAGATAGTAGTTATTACACACATTATGTATGTGCATTATGATTTGTAGATGAACTTATGTGCACTCGTGTGTAAGTAATATTAACTGAAAAGCAAATGGGTCGAATAGACATAAAAAGGGAAAGGGGGTGTTTGGTAATTGAGTTCTAAGAATCTCATCAAGACAGATTGTATTGAGGTCTAAGAACCCCACAAAGGTGGTTTGAAATTGAGGTCTTTAGCCTCACAAGGACGGTTTGAATATGGCGTCAAAGAACCTCACAAAGGTGCCGATAAATGAGGTCTATGAACCTCATATGGGTAGGTCGAGTTATGGTCAAAGAACCACACCAATATGGTTTGGAGTTGAGATCTAAGAATCTCATAAGGGAATGAATAATTTAGGTCTTGAACCTCACAAGGGTGTGTCAACAATTAAAAGCTTTGAGTTTGTAAATGGTAGAATAATTAGTTTTAACTAAAACTTGATTTAGTGGTTGAATGATTAACTTGGATTCATAAGAAATCCACATGAGGTGTTTAGGTGGTGTTAAAAGGTATCCACACTAGTGGCTCGGATTATACGTCGGGGCGGACGCGGTTGTTCAATAGCACAAGGTTGATTATTAAAGTTTAAATAGTTTTATTAAATAACTTCAAGGTTCCAATACACTGAATAAATCAAATACATAGCAAGAATACAAGTCTAATTGATTAAGCATTCTAGGTCCAAGCATCCTATGTGATCACGATAAAGTCTCATTTGTAGAACCTGAAACATGTGAAAGAATCTGTCAACTACAAAATAGTTGGTGAGATACAAAGGTTTTGACACAGTTTAACAAGGATTTGAAAAGAATTACAATTCACTATGATATATGCATTCTATAATGTAAGTATGAGAAACAAGTATCTTAAACATTGTGCACTTCAACCCTCCAATCAAGTTTAGGCATAACCCGCAGGTTACCCTTATAAGTCTCAAGTTTAAAAGTTTAATTCAGTAACAATCACCAAGGGCTCCCCCCCGAAGGGGTCAATCAATCAAGGTGGATTGGTCAAATACAATAGATCTATCATTGTTAGCATAGGCTTGATCAAAGTTAATGAATGTGCTAGTTTTAAGTTTAATCTAAGCATACAAGTCTCAAGTTTAACATAAGAATAAGCATCTAGTCATAGTTGTACAAGAATTGTATAAGTTTAAAGTTTTGAACATGTTTCACCCCAAAAGTATAGAAAGGAAAAAAGGGCTAAGTATACTCACTTGGGTTGGATGAAGAGTATCCGACAAGGATTGAGTGTAGCAAGATTTTGAGGGAGAATATCCTCACAACAAGCCTAAGAATATAAGTCTAAACTTTTAAGTAAAAAGTCTAAGACAAGGATCTAGGATTCGGGATTGACTAGGGTTTCAAACGGGACACGGGAATGATTTGTGCGCATAAAGTTAGGATCAAGTTTCAAATAAAGGTTTTGGATATCAAAGTTTAATAGATTTATAGTTTAGAACACTTATTAATTATTTAAAAGTTTTGTAATTATTGATTACACAAGTTAGGTAACAATAATCAAAATAGTTTTTCTAAGTATTTAGAAGTGGTGTGGTAATAGTAGTTAAGTGGAAGACTAAATAATTATTAAAGGTTAATAATTATTATGATACTTGCTATTTAAAGGATTAAGGATTTATAATAATCATTTTAAAATACATAATTAAAAATAAATAACTATCTACAAGGACAATTATTTATCTAATTGAAAACACTCAATATAAATTATTTCATGATCTATTAAAGTATTTAAGCATTAAGTAATTATTAAACCAATTTGTAGATAAATAATGTTTTAAAATGTGACCTTAAGTTTAAATAAATAATAAGCTTTTAAAATGTTGAGTAGGATTTCTTATCGAAACTATATTTTTGATTGTAAGTTTATAAAGTTTAAATAAAATTACAAGTTTATTATTATTTAGGAAATAAATAACGCATAATCGTTTTCTCTCGTTTTATATAAATCAATAGATTTATGTTTATATAGGTTTTATAAAGTGTATAAGTTTATAAATTTATAAGTTTCTATTTTCTAAGTAGCCATGAAAGTTTTATAAAGTTTATAAGTATTTTTATAGTTTTTTTTTTACATTTAAAACTATTTTTAAATGATTTATTTTTATAAGTTTAATTAAGTTTAATTGAATTAAAATACTTCCAGACTTTAAAAGTGGAAATAAAAGTTGTGCTTATGTTTATATAAGTTTAACATATTTTATAAAAATTATTAAGAATATTAAAAACTGCTTAAAATGGGTAAAAAAAAAGAAAAAGGGCAAAGCCCTGCTTGACAGGCTCGAACCCGGGTCACTGACCGGGTCGAAGCATAACACGCATGCACTAACCGCCCGACTACGGGTCTCGTTAGTTTAATTCACGGAAAATCAAATAGATAAACAGCTTCACAAATCGCCCCTGTTCCCCGTATGAACCCTAGATCGATAACCCGTAAATTCGAAGTGTAAATCCCTCTGTCATTGTAATTTGACAGAGGGCAAATGATCGAGGCACGAAAACGATGAAGAGGGGCTTTCGAATTACCTGATATGATGCTGAATTGAGAGAGGATGAGACTGTGGTGGTCGTCGGTGGTTGCAGCTCCAAATCGAAGAATGCAGGTGACGAATGTTTGAATTGAGTGTTTAGGAAGATTGAGGGTGATGTTGTTGAGGTGTATGAGTCGGTATTTATAGCCAATTCCCGTCATAAATACCCGTACCGTTGAGACGATTTCGGTTGGGAAAACACATTAAATTTTCGACCCACGCAGTGTTTAAAGTAGAAATCGGGCGTTGGAATGCCTAGGGCTAGGGTCGCACGCCGAAGGCGAGTTCGAGGTTCATCGAACCTGGTCGATATCACGGTTTTGAGTGAAGGGATGAAAAAAACGGGCCTAGCCGGGATCGAACTCGTGACTGATCCTGGTTTCGGATGATTGGCTTTGTTTCGGATGATTGGCTTTGTGGCAGAACACTGTCACTTTATGTTTAAAGTTTCATTTTCAGTTTAAAATAAGTTTAAGCATTTGACAGTTTTAGTCCTCGGACTTTTTATAAAAAAAATTATGTTTTATTTTTATAAACACTAAGTAAGTTTTATAAGTTTTTATTTCCTTTATTATTTTATGAAATAATTTCTAGGATTTATGATTTGTAAGTTTAAATGTTTTAGAAAAAAGTTTATAAATTATTTATATAATTATAAACTTATATGTTTTAAGAATTTTAATAATATCTTGTTTAATAAAAATAAAAAAATAATAAACATACATATATATATATATATATATATATATTTATACATATATGAATGTTTTCCTTAGATTCTTATTAAATAAATAAAAAAATTACTATTTAAGAAAATAAGAATTAAAGTTTAAAATAACACGGTAAGCGTTTAGGGAAAAGGTACATCGGAAAATCCGGAACATTACAGTCTCCCCTACTTTAGGAAATTTCATCCCGAAATTAAAGTAGAAAGTTTCTGTTTTTCTCAGATTTAAGTTCATGATACGCACAAGGATAATGAGAAAGATACTTTACGTTTCCAAGTAAACCCTAGGTTACGTTTAGAGTTCTGAAGGGAAAGTATCTATAGGAATAAGATTTCGCTTGAGTTTCTAAGTTTTCAAAGTCTGGGGTTGCCAAAAGTTTCCCTACGAAACATATAGTTTCATTGAAATATAGGAAGATTCGTTTTCAGGAATGCATTTGAGAGAATATCTGCTGAATTTACATTCAGGATTTCAAGTGAGATGCATCACTTATGATGGATTCGATGATAGTGTATTGATTTGAGTTTGTAAACTAATACGTCTAGGGATTGTTACGGTACCTAAGTTCCGTGGCTACCTTTTATGATAAGTCTTAGATCGTAGCACACAACAGAGTTTACTATGCCTTCCCATACGTTGATTTTTCATACTTACGTGTGCACCCGCAAGCATTTAAATCGTCGCATAGTCCGCATAGGTCCTTCCGTTTGCGTGTGGATCAAGAAAGAGTATAAGAATTTGTTTAACACACGACTAAAGTTTTCACATAAGGATGATCATTGATTAACGAGTCCCTTAGAGAGAAACGTCATTCAATGATTAAAGAGAGAAGAATGTGACAAGATTTAGAGTTTCAAAGTTTCCTCGTGATTGAATAAGAATACCTCAATCATCGAGTAGTTTAAAGTCTTTACACTTTCCTCGTGTTTGATCAAGAATACATCAAACCTTGAGTAATTTAAAAGTCTTATACGTTCATCCTGTTTGAACAAGCATACGTCAAACATGGAGTAGTTTAAAGTCTCATACGTTCATCATGTTTAAACAAGAATACGTCAAACATAGAATAGTTTAAATTGTGTTTGAACAAGAATACGTCAAACATAGAATAGTTTAAATTGTGTTTGAACAAGAATACGTCAAACATAGAATAGTTTAAATTGTATTTGAACAAGAATACGTCAAACATAGAATAGTTTAAATTGTGTTTGAACAAGAGTACGTCAAACATAGAATAGTTTAAATTGTGTTTGAACAAGAGTACGTCAAACATAGAATAGTTTAAATTGTGTTTGAACAAGAATACGTCAAACATAGAATAGTTTAAATTGTGTTTGAACAAGAATACGTCAAACATAGAATAGTTTAAATTGTGTTTGAACAAGAATACGTCAAACATAGAATAGTTTAAATTGTGTTTGAACAAGAATACGTCAAACATAGAATAGTTTAAATTGTGTTTGAACAAGAATACGTCAAACATAGAATGGCTTAAAGTCTCTTAGTTTAGCTTCATTGTATAGAAGTATACGATTACGTTTTGAGTATAAAGCGGTTATCTAAATACTCTAGTGTTTAAGAGAGGTATGGGACAGCGTTTGGAATGGGATTGACCGTTATACGCTTTCTCATAGAAGATTCGAGTTGTTCAGAAGGTTTGGTGGATCCCGATGTTTGGGTTTGAAGAGAAGACTAGGGAGGTACTCTACTAAAGAGAGCAATGTCCTCCTTCGTGCTAGTTTCTAGTATCAAGAGTGAAGTTTTCTCGTGTTTACGGAATGAACGTTTTATCAAGTCTTACAAGGTTTAGTTAGGATGAACTCAAAAAATTTTCAAGACTAAGAATCCAAGTATGAGTTTGATAGTAGGATACGTCAGTTGATTTCAAGTTTCAATATTAAGCTTTACATGATCCTTTGTTGTACATGCTCCCTTTTAGTTTCAAGATACGGTTTTGAATATTTGTATAAGTTTTTACATGACTCGAAAGTCTCTGACCTTGTGTATAAGAAGTTTAATGTTTTAGTAACGTGCATTTAAGTTTTTAGTTCCCGTTGTGATTTATAGTAAGTCTCTTACGTGACAAGAGTTGAATGAGGAAAGTCTCCAAGCATAGGGTAACGGGAAAAGTTTCGATAAGGTTTATGATAGTGTGTTTATCAATGATTTTATCTCGTTTCATAACAGCAGGTATAGTTTTCTTTTATATAGAGTGTAATTAAGACGTTTAAAAATGACGAGTTAGACAACGATAAGTAGTATAAGTAGGACTTATAAAAAGGTGTGTATGATTGTCAAACGAAAAGTTGGTCAAGTTTAGAAGCGTTAAGTCTATATAAGGGATAAGGATCATAGTTGATCACGGCAATGGTTCGTAAGTCGTGTTGTTTTAAAAGAGTGCTTACGAATTAGAAGGTTTGTTCAAGATTTATTCTTCGGTTACATGTGTCATTTAGGATTTTTATTGTTTAATGCAACGTTGTTAATTACTAACGTGGGCTACTCTTGAAGAAAGTGTTTGGGTAGAAGTGTTAAGTTTGTAATGATGAAAAGAAAGTTAAACTAGTAAATGATGACAAGATGAAATTTCCAAAGTAACTTTTCATTAGATGTTTCAAAATTGGGCTTCTAGCCCTTACATGTGACAAAAGTTAAAATTTAATGGAAAATAGAGGCTTCATGCATGCCTTAGGTAGCTCTCCACTAAGAAACAGATTAATACAATTACAAGTACTGCTAGGGTTACCTGGATGGCAAACCTAGCCTCCGCTCTAGTGGTTTCGGTACGGTGCTCGAGGATTTCCCTATCTTCCTCCAAAGTCGTGATCTTTTCTTCTTGGATCCAGATTTGATTGGCCAGGTCGTCGATCCTTTGGTTTAACAGGTCTTGCCGAGCCCTATGCTCCATCTCTCGCCTCATAAATTCCGCGGTTTCCACTAACCTAGGAATGTTAGGTATCAGGATTCCCATTGCCACGGCAGGTGCCCTAGCATGCCTAGCCCTTAGGGTAGGAGTAGGTGCTAGATACGGGTCCCTTGGTGGTGATGAGAACCGGTGGTGAAGATGAGATGCTTGATAAGGATTCCTCGGTGGTGATGTCCTAAGGTTTCTGATCCAATTAGTGTTGAGTTCAGCTCTTGCCCTAGCATTAGGGTAGGGACTTGGCTGGTACACCGGTGACTCGCTACTCTCTTCCCGGTCGGACTCTCCGCTTGGACGGTACAATGGTGAAGAGTGTGAGTGTGAGTCCATTACCTAGTAGAAGAGAGAGTAGAAAGAAAGGTTGAATAGATATGTTCAAAAGTTTTTATTCATAATACTGAGTCATCACAGTACTATTAAAATGGTTTTTGGCTTGACGTTGATGGGCTGACGAAGAGAATTCCCAGAAGAAGCGGTGGGTCACAAGGACTCACTTATGTACCCTATTTCCATAGCCAGAATTTCCTCGTGAGTCTACAACTTTTTAGTTATTGTCACCGATATTTGGGTTTAAGGTACTATGTCGAGGTTCATTGTGGGCTTAGAGTCTTAAACGTGGAGTTCATTCATTCCTTAGCAGGCTTCTTCTCTTGTGGGGAAAACAATCAGGTTACTAATCCCTTTGTTATTGTACTTTAGGTTTAAAAGACGTTAAGTTTTGTTTACAGGAACGATGATGTGTAAGTTTTAAGGATGTAATGAAAGTTTTGAGATATATAAATGTGTAACAAAGTTTGAGTAAATCATCAAATGAAAAATGAAAACGCAAGAGTTTCTCCTTAAGTGTCAAGTTTATAAAGTAATGAAGTTCGTAAAAGGACTTGTAGGATAATACATGGTTTTAAATGTGCTGGTATTACAAGGATCATGAAGTTTAAGGACGTATGAAAGTTTTGAGATGTATAAAAGTGTAACAAAAGTTTTGAGTTAGTTATCAAATGAAACTTGGTTAAGTGCTAAGGAGGTAAGGTAAGAATACAAGGGTTACGTCTTAGGTGTCATATTTATAAAATAATGAAGCTTTATAGAAGAATTTGTAGGGTAATACATAGTTTTAAGGGTTATACTACAATGATCACGAAGTTTATTAGGTAGTATCTATAAATATAAGTTTATGTATATAGTTTTTAAGTATAATCTCGTAAGAATTTCTCCTTGAAGGTAACTCCTTCAGGTCATGACGAGTAAGCATGCTGTCATGTGGCAAGACGGGACTTAAGAATCATAGAATAAAGGTTATAGAGGAAAGTTTTTTAATCATGAATTTATGAAGTGTAAAGTATTTGAGATGGTACTCATTTAGTGCATATCACTAAGCGAGTACTTTTGACATATCAAGAGAAATTTGAGCTCACTAATGTTTAGAGAAGTCATGCATTCCTATAAGTGGATACTCATCCCAAGAATTCCCAGGAAAGCATACGGGTCCAACAGTTGATTTGGATTTATACGAAATGCTTTCCTTGACAGAATTTCCCAGAATACAGGTATCCACCCTTCCGGTCCGCACAAGTTCTGATACATTGTATAGAACTTAAATACTCTTGACGAGAATTTGTTGGTGGCTTAGACTTAAAGCCTAAGAATGTATCCTCGACGTAGTAGACTCTTGTAGCACGTAGGTAAGTAGAAACGTAGAATCTCCAAGCGTTCACGTATAAGATTTAAGAATAGAATGAGGAGAGAATTCCTAGTAAAGGACATGAGATAACTCATGTATGGGTCTCCTAAGTTATAGTCTAGGTCATGTGTCAAATAACCTAATTCCCTATAACCAAGGCTCTGATACCAATTTGTCACACCCCAACCGATGGCGGATTATACGTCGGGGCGGACGCGGTTGTTCAATAGCACAAGGTTGACTATTAAAGTTTAAATAGTTTTATTAAATAACTTCAAGGTTCCAATACAAGGAATAAATCAAATACATAGCATGAATACAAGTCTAATTGATTAAGCATTCTAGGTCCAAGCATCCTATGTGATCACGATAAAGTCTCATGTTATAGAACCTGAAACATGTGAAAGAATCTGTCAACTACAAAATAGTTGGTGAGATACAAAGGTTTTGACACAGTCTAACAAGGATTTGAAAAGAATTACAATTCACTATGATATATGCATTCTATAATGTAAGTATGAGAAACAAGTATCTTAAACATTGTGCACTTCAACCCTCCAACCAAGTTTAGGCATAACCTGCAGGTTACCCTTATAAGTCTCAAGTTTAAAAGTTTAATTCAGTAACAATCACTAAGGGCTCCCCCCCCCCCGAAGGGGTCAATCAATCAAGGTGGATTGATCAAATACAATAGATCTATCATTGTTACCATAGGCTTGATCAAAGTTAATGAATGTGCTAGTTTTAAGTTTAATCTAAGAATACAAGTCTCAAGTTTAACATAAGAACAAGCATCCAGTCATAGTTGTACAAGAATTGTATAAGTTTAAAGTTTTGAACATGTTTCACCCCAAAAGTATAGAAAGGAAAAAGGGGCTAAGTATACTCACTTGGATTGGATGAAGAGTATCCGACAAGGATTGAGTGTAGCAAGATTTTGAGGGAGAATATCCTCACAACAAGCCTAAGAATATAAGTCTAAAGTTTTAAGTAAAAAGTCTAAGACAAGGATCTAGGATTCGGGATTGACTAGGGTTTCAAACGGGACACGGGAATGATTTGTGCGCATAAAGTTAGGATCAAGTTTCAAATAAAGGTTTTGGATATCAAAGTTTAATAGATTTATAGTTTAGAACACTTATTAATTATTTAAAAGTTTTGCAATTATTGATTACACAAGTTAGGTAACAATTATCAAAATAGTTTTTCTAAGTATTTAGAAGTGGTGTGGTAATAGTAGTTAAGTGAAAGACTAAATAATTATTAAAGGTTAATAATTATTATGATACTTGCTATTTAAAGGATTAAGGTTTTATAATGATCATTTTAAAATACATAATTAATAATAAATAACTATCTACAAGGACAATTATTTATCTAATTGAAAACACTCAATATAAATCATTTCATGATTTATTAAAGTATTTAAGCATTAAGTAATTATTAAACCAATTTGTAGTTAAATAATGTTTTAAAATGTCCGAAGGGGTCAATCAATCAAGGTGGATTGGTCAAATACAATAGATCTATCATTGTTACCATAGGCTTGATCAAAGTTAATGAATGTGCTAGTTTTAAGTTTAATCTAAGAATACAAGTCTCAAGTTTAACATAAGAACAAGCATCCAGTCATAGTTGTACAAGAATTGTATAAGTTTAAAGTTTTGAACATGTTTCACCCCAAAAGTATAGAAAGGAAAAAGGGGCTAAGTATACTCACTTGGATTAGATGAAGAGTATCCGACAAGGATTGAGTGTAGCAAGATTTTGAGGGAGAATATCCTCACAACAAGCCTAAGAATATAAGTCTAAAGTTTTAAGTAAAAAGTCTAAGACAAGGATTTAGGATTCGGGATTGACTAGGGTTTCAAACGGGACACGGGAATGATTTGTGCGCATAAAGTTAGGATCAAGTTTCAAATAAAGGTTTTGGATATCAAAGTTTAATAGATTTATAGTTTAGAACACTTATTAATTATTTAAAAGTTTTGCAATTATTGATTACACAAGTTAGGTAACAATAATCAAAATAGTTTTTCTAAGTATTTAGAAGTGGTGTGGTAATAGTAGTTAAGTGGAAGACTAAATAATTATTAAAGGTTAATAATTATTATGATACTTGCTATTTAAAGGATTAAGGATTTATAATAATCATTTTAAAATACATAATTAAAAATAAATAACTATCTACAAGGACAATTATTTATCTAATTGAAAACACTCAATATAAATTATTTCATGATCTATTAAAGTATTTAAGCATTAAGTAATTATTAAACCAATTTGTAGATAAATAATGTTTTAAAATGTGACCTTAAGTTTAAATAAATAATAAGCTTTTAAAATGTTGAGTAGGATTTCTTATCGAAACTATATTTTTGATTGTAAGTTTATAAAGTTTAAATAAAATTACAAGTTTATTATTATTTAGGAAATAAATAACGCATAATCGTTTTCTCTCGTTTTATATAAATCAATAGATTTATGTTTCTATAAGTTTTATAAAGTGTATAAGTTTATAAATTTATAAGTTTCTATTTTCTAAGTAGCCATGAAAGTTTTATAAAGTTTATAAGTATTTTTATAGTTTTTTTTTTACATTTAAAACTATTTTTAAATGATTTATTTTTATAAGTTTAATTAAGTTTAATTGAATTAAAATACTTCCAGACTTTAAAAGTGGAAATAAAAATTGTGCTTATGTTTATATAAGTTTAACATATTTTATAAAAATTATTAAGAATATTAAAAACTGCTTAAAATGGGTAAAAAAAAGAAAAAGGGCAAAGCCCTGCTTGACAGGCTCGAACCCGGGTCACTGACCGGGTCGAAGCATAACACGCATGCACTAACCGCCCGACTACGGGTCTCGTTAGTTTAATTCACGGAAAATCAAATAGATAAACAGCTTCACAAATCGCCCCTGTTCCCCGTATGAACCCTAGATCGATAACCCTTAAATTCGAAGTGTAAATCCCTCTGTCATTGTAATTTGACATAGGGCAAATGATCGAGGCACGAAAACGATGAGGAGGGGCTTTCGAATTACCTGATATGATGCTGAATTGAGAGAGGATGAGACTGTGATGGTCGTCGGCGGTTGCAGCTCCAAATCGAAGAATGCAGGTGACGAATGTTTGAATTGTGTGTTTAGGAAGATTGAGGGTGATGTTGTTGAGGTGTATGAGTCGGTATTTATAGCCAATTCCCGTCATAAGTACCCGTACCGTTGAGACGATTTCGGTTGGGAAAACACATTAAATTTTTGACCCACGCGGTGTTTAAAGTAGAAATCGGGCGTTGGAATGCCTAGGGCTAGGGTCGCACGCCGAAGGCGAGTTCGAGGTTCATCGAACCTGGTAGATATCGCGGTTTTGCGTGAAGGGACGAAAAAAACGGGCCTAGCCGGGATCGAACTCGTGACTGATCCTGGTTTCGGATGATTGGCTTTGTGGCAGAACAGGTCCCTGAAGTTCCTAGGTTCTGTCACTTTATGTTTAAAGTTTCATTTTCAGTTTAAAATAAGTTTCAACATTTGACAGTTTTAGTCCTCGGACTTTTTACAAAAAAAAATTATGTTTTATTTTTATAAACACTAAGTAAGTTTTATAAGTTTTTATTTCCTTTATTATTTTATGAAATAATTTCTAGGATTTATGATTTGTAAGTTTAAATGTTTTAGAAATAAGTTTATAAATTATTTATATAATTTTAAACTTATATGTTTTAAGAATTTTAATAATATCTTGTTTAGTAAAGATAAAAAAATAATAAACATACATATATATATATATCTATACATATATGAATGTTTTCCTTAGATTCATATTAAATAAATAAAAAAAAATTTACTATTTAAGAAAATAAGGATTAAAGTTTAAAATAACACGGTAAGCGTTTAGGGAAAAGGTATATCGAAAAATCTGGGACATTACAGTAATGTTGTGGGGTTGTTAAAACACCAATGGGTCGAGTCGAGAGGGTCGTATTACACTTAAAATGAGTTTTGGTGTGTGCAGACCTGATCACCAGTGCATTATGCGCTGGTCAGCGCATGATGCGCTGAAATCCCACTGTTTTGCGCTAAAATGTTTTCGAAAAGTGTCGTTTGGGCCCAAGTTAAGGCATAAACTTGTAAAAGGTCCTAAGCGGTGTTTATCATTACTAATGGTTATTTGTTTGGGTGTTTTTACGTAGGAAAAGCTCCGGTCTAGCCTCGGGTCATGTTTCAAGCTTCGGATTCTCATTGGAAGAACATTTGATGCAATGGTTGTTTGTTTAAGCCTCATTATGAGTGCTTAAACCCTTTGGATGTATAAATGGATGTAATTAAGGTGGTAAAACTTATGTTTTGGTTTAGACATCATTTAAACTTGGTTTAAGTTAAATGTAGTAGTCGATTTGTTTATTTGAAACTCATGGTTGATTTTGGGAGTCTTGGTCAGTCATTTTAAATAAAAACATGTTGTTTTCATTTCGAATATAGTTAACATGTGTTGTTTTGTCAAAGAGCGTTATGTGGGACCTACTTCCGCGTGATTTTAAAAGTTAAAATCGGTTAAAAATTTTTGGGTGTTACAATGATCAACAATTATTTGAATCCTTATAGTTGAGAAATTTCTTGATGTATACCTCAAAGACAAGCTTGACCACCAAAAGTTGGTCCTTGTCCCAAAATTTTGTTATGACTTTTTTCCATCTACGATTAAAAGATCTTAAGTCGGTTAGAGAGTAGTGATCCGCTCTTTTATGCATTACCTATTGAAACTATGTGAAGAGACATGTCCAGAAGATGTTCTCCATGTTTCACATTCATAACCTGCTCCTATTGCAGCAGTCGTGGGTATCTATTATCATGAAATGCTTAGTATAATATCTAGGATTTTTTCGATATATCTTTCCTTAAACAATTGCACGTATTAGAACTTGAATTCTTACAAAAAACTAATTTCTTAAACAATAAATATTAATTCAATTAATATTTAAGAAAAACAATTATACTTGAGATGGATATGAATATATATATATATATATATATATATATATACACACATGAGGCTTATTTAAAAATATACATATCTTATAAAAAAATGGTTAAATTCTTAAAACTTTGTATGTTTATGATTATATAAATAAAAACAATTAATAAACTTATTTTAAACACTTAAACATGTAAACTAGAGATCTTATAAATTATTATAATAAAAGTAAATAAAAACTTATAAAATTTATTTGGTTTTATAAAAATAAAACATATAAATTATTTTATAAAGTCTAGGGACTAAAATTGCCAACTGCTGAAACTTATTTTAAATCAAAACTCAAGTTCCAACATAAAATAACAAAACTTTTAAACTACAAGGACCTGTTGTGTAATTAGCTTAAATTCAAGGATCTGAAACCGGTCGCGAGTTCGAGACCCACAGTAGCCGGTTCTACCCTCGTTTAATCAGAAACGCGTTTCCGGCCAAATTCAATGAACCTCGAGCTTCCTTTCACGCATGCGACTGTAACCCAATGCAATTCAATGCCCAATTTCGAGCCTAACGCTCGCGTAATTCGAATTCGAACTCGGTTTATCCACCCGTAATCTCCCCAACCGTACGAGCATTTAAAGATAAAATTGGATATAAATACTGGTCCCTAAACCTTAGCGACATCTTAACCTAACTATCTCAATTCCATCGAAACCCACTTGCATTGCTCGTTTGATTCCAGTGGCAGTCGACCTCAAACCCAGACTCTTCCTCTTTCATTTCGATCAAAACAGGTAATTCGAATGCCCAAACATCTCGTTTAAACTCGTATATCAATAGCCATCTGTCAATTTGCATGAACAGAGGGTTAAACTATTCGTAGTTAGGAAATCTTGATTCTAGGGTTCATACGAAATCTGGGTTGGTTTGGGATTGTGTTTAAGTAATTCTTTTTCCGTATAAACCAACAGTGAGCCCCGTAGCCGGGTGGTTTATTCATTTGTGTCCGGACTCAGGCGGTCCGGGTTTGGCCTGAGTTTTGGTATTTGATTTTTTTTATACTTTTCACTCAGTTTTAACATTTGTAATTATTTTTATAAATTTTGTAAAGTTTTTATAAACTTAAAAATGATTTTTATTTACATTTTGGTATTCTGGAATTATTTTAATTTATTAAACTTAGTTAAAACTTGTAAGTATTTAATCTTTTAAATAAATTTTAAACTATAAAAATGCTTCTAAACTTTTATAAAAATTATATTTACACAGGAGCTATTTATATAAATCAGTAAACTTAATTCATTGTTTGAATTCTAAATTAAAAGAATTCTTTTATCCTAATTCTTAATTTAAAACTTATAAACTTTTAAATTAAACAAAAAAAACTTATATAACTTTTATAAACTCACAAAAGTTTATAAAACTTTCATATTAATTAGAAATTAGAAAACTTATAAATTTGTGCAATTTATATTTATTTAATTCAAGACTTATTTAGTTATTATACTACTTTAAACTTATAAACTCTATAAAAACATAAACTTTAATTTATTTAATTTCAAACTTATACATTTTATAAAACTTATAGTTTATATAAACATAAATTTATTTGTTTATATAAACTTGAAACAAGAGGAATAAATATACTTTATTTATTTTTCTAAATGTTTAAAATAAACTCTATGAAATAAAATAGAAAGTTTAAAACATTTGTAAACTTGTAAACTTTATTTAAATACTTATAAGAAGCATTATTTAAAACTTTAATAAACTTATAGTTTTATTTAAACTTTAAAACATTTATAAACTATTAATCAAAATATAATCTTTAAAAGAATTCATATTTAAACCACATGTTTAAACCTATAATTTCAAAATATTTATTTAAACTTATAAACGCATATTAAAACATTATTTAATTACAAGCTATTTTGTAAATTCTTAATACTTACATACTTTAATAAATCCTAGGTAGGTTAGATTGATTATTTAATTTGGTAGATAATTATTTATATTTAATACTTATGTACACTTTAAATAATTATTATTTACCCTAAATACAACTATTTATTTTTGAAATAATTATTATTAACCTTTAATCATTATCTATTTAAATAATTATTATTAATCTTTAATCTTTTTTAAGTAATTATTTTTAATCCTTAATCCTTATTGTACACTTTTCATCATTCATGTGAGTATACTTAGCCCCTTTTCGTTTTACTTTGTTTATAAACTTTGGGTGGAACATGTATCAGACTTCCAAACTTATACAATTCTTGTACTACTATGTCTATATGCTTATTCTTGTGTTATTTTGAGACTTTCATGCTTAAATTAAACTTAAAACTAGCATATTCATTAACTTTAATCAAGCCGGCAGTAATAATGATAGATCTATTGTATTTGACCAATCCACCTAGATTGATTGACCCTTCGGGTGGAGCCCATGGTGATTGTTACTGGACTTAAACTTTAAACTTTTAAGGGTAACCTTCGGGTTATGCCTAAACTTGGTTAGAGGATTGATATGCACAATTTTTAAACTTGTTTGTTCTCACACTTATACTAAAGAATGCATGACATAGTGAATTGTAAAACTTTTCAAAGACTTTGCTAAACTATGATAAATCCTTCATATCTCACCAACTATTTTAGTTGACAGTTTACTCAACATGTTTCAGGTACACTAGCATGAGGCTTGTATTGTGGTCACTTAGGATGCTTGGGACCTAGTATACTTATTAAATAAATGTTGTAATCTTGTTATGTATTGTTCCATTCCTTGTATTGAATCTTCGAATGTCATTAATAAAATATTTAAACTTTAATAGACAACCTTGTGCTTTTTGAACAATCGCGTCCGCCCCGACGTATAATCCGCCATCGGTTGGGGTGTGACACTTAGATATCATGTCTTCTAATCGTGACTAAGGTGTGTTAGCCCATTCCCTAAAGCGAATGCTGCTATTGATCCATGCTAATGAAAAAAACGATTGCGGCCCTAGCAGAGGTCATATGAATGGATGAAAAACAACTAATGGATGTGAAGGGTTCATAATCATAAACCCTACCTTAGTGGTTAAACCAATAGAACGTGGGTCGACCAATGGGGGGAGACCTTACAAGAGGGCAAGAAAACATCCGCTACTGATGTGTTTGTTTCAATATATAAAAATATAAGTAAATATATTTTTAGGATGATTTCATAAGATCATGTTTTAAATTTATAAAATGATAATTACGTTAACTTAAAACACACACAATAGGCAAGTGTACCTATCGCAGCGTAATATAGTTAGGTAAGAACCAAGTATCGAACCAATGGACACGGTCGAGTTCCAATACTCAACTTTTGTTATCGTTTAGCTGGATTAATTAGTGAGTGGGTTTTGTGTGCTTGTGAAGCAGAAAAGTAAATGACAGTAAAGTAAATAACATAAAAGTAAAAATGTGCGTGAAGTGTGTAACAGAAATGTAACTAGCAGAATAGTAAATAGTAAAAAAGTAAATAAAACGAAAATGATCAGATTACGAAATGTATTGTTTCGGGATTCGAATCTGTTTGGTACGTGATAATGTTAAGTTAACTAATTCGGTGGTATGACTACTACAAATTTGTGACCCGGGTCACCACTAGAGCCTCGTCCTCACTACATTTGATTTGCAAATTATATTCTTTAAAATGTGGTAGTGCCTCCCGTTAGGGACAATATTTACCCTCAACCTATCGAATGGTCATTTCCGGGTTGGTTTAAGACATCGGACTTAAAATGCTTTATATTAAAGTTAAATAGGTGATTATATTTTGCTCACCGGGAGGCGGTGTAATAATGGGACCAAGTATAAAGACGTATTGTTCCCAACATGAGTTCACCAATTCTTGGTCGCATAATAATCTCGTATAAAGACGTACGATCTTAGAAGTATAGACCAAGCCTTGACTTGTCAATCTCTGCTCGTATAAAGACGTATGAGTTTCAAAGGAAATTTGATTAAAAAGGGTTTTACGATCTTACTCTTTAAAATCAAGACACTCACAAATATAAAGATGGATTTAGACAATAATAAAAGCCCATCAAAAGATGGTTTTTGAGGACGAATTAGTTAAAGACATAAACATACCACTTCATTAATAGATTAAACATTAACATGCACCAAACGTCATCTTCACCCTACCAATACAAAGAAGTTTTAGCCACGAATAGCTATAACGACTTGCGTAATGATGAGTTTCGTAGGCTCCCCTATTGTGAAACAAGGAGGAAGAGCCCCTCTACTCTCTAATCTCTACTCTAACTACAATAATGTTCTCTTCTTGAGTGTTCTTTAGGTCTGGATTGGTGTATGAAATAAAGAACTCAAGCCTCATATTTATAGGCCTCAAAATATGCAATGCACGGCCGTGCAATGGGTTGCATGGTCGTGCAAAGGCCCAGGGAATCAAACATGGTACAGAGGACACGGTACTAGGCCGTGGGGGAGCAGGAGGGCCAATGCACAGCTGTGCAATGGGATGCACGACCGTGCATCCCCCTTCTTTTCCCCAGTTTTGTCTTGTAGCTTCTTGTTGACTATTGTTGACAAATTTTGACTTCTTGTGGGTCAATGCTCCGGGAATGAACCTTCTAGAAGCTTGAATTCTTGGTGTTTCTGATAGGATTTAGTTTGATTTGTATTTTCAACATCGAACAACCTGCAATTACAAAATATAAGCATTTTAAGCATAAATTGCAGGGTTATTATTCAACTAGTACCATAATGTGGGATTATTATGTATGTTAAATATGTATAAATGATGACATATCAGCTACAAATACAGAATGACCAACTACACTGCCATCTGGTTGAGCTCTATCATAAATAAATAAAATACAAAGGAATAGAGGTTGAAACAACCTTCATCAGTTGTATACAACAAAGATATTTATTGGTACTATTCCAAAAGTTGGTAACTTTATTAAATTCTCCAGGAGAGCATGTGTCTAGAGGTGCACAAATGGTCCGAAAGTGGAATCGCCACCCCTTGTTCTACTTCGAACTCGTGTATTTCTTGTTCAATGTCAAGCTCGCCTTCTAGTTTTGCAACATGTTCTACACGTTCGGCGGCATCCAAATGGTCCTTCAAGCAAATACACATCTCCATAGATTCCGATGTAAGCCTCGTTCTTCGAATAGACAAAACCCTGCCACTAAGAGAAAAAGCAAATTCTGAAGCTACCGTTGAAGCTTGGACGGTTAGTAGGTCACAGGCCATTGCGGCTATAACGGGATATTGGGTTTCCCTTCCTTACCACCAACTCAAGATATCAAAGTTTTCAAACTCTTTGGATCTTAGAGTTGAAATAAAATCGGTAGCTTGATATCTCCCAAGCTCGCTACTTTGTGTGTTTCCACGAGCTCGTTTAGTATTTTCGTTTCTTAAAGTATTAAATAAATTTAACATCGGGTTCCTTGAACTACTAGAACTTGAACCTGAAGCCATTGATTCACGTATATTTGATGGATCACCACTTCCACCATATTTGCGTAAATAATAATCAAACATATTATTAAAAGCCGAATTGAAATCCCTTATTGCCTTTGATTCAAGATTTGGGTCTTCCTCGTGCATATTTAAATCGTCCGTTATTGATCCAATTAATGTTTCAACACCGGTTACATTAATCGTTGGGTTTAAGGCGGCCAAACATGTAACGACAGCCGGCATTTCCGAAAAATATTTTTTAAATTTATCTTTCATAGGTATTACCATTGTTGTAAAAATAAGGTCGTGATATTCAAAATCTTTTAATTTATTACATATTAAATATAATTATTGAAGTACTAGCAAAGAAGTGGGATAATAAACTCCCGATAAACATGTAGTTGCATTTTTAAAAACCTCAAGCAAATTAGTTAATTTCTCGATCGTATCCCAACTTATATTATCAAATTTTTTGGAACAACGTTTCTTTTGGACAAGTTCATCATGGAAATGTTTTAAAGTAACTCTTTGTCTTAAAGCCAATTCAAACATTTTCCATGTCGAGTTCCATCAAGAAGGTACGTCCCAATTCGGACCTAAAAAGGTGGAATCCGTTTGTTGGCACAAGTTTCTATAGTTCATATATCTTTTTTTGCTTGTGCTAAAAACTTCTCGTAACATCACTTTAAAATTTCTTTCACGTCTCTTATTTCTTGGACGTTTAGACCGTCTTGCACAACCAAGTTAATGATGTGTGCAACACATCGACTATGAAAGAAAACACTGTTACAACGCAGTTCATATTTTATTTTTAATTTTTCCACCGCGTTTGTGTTATTTGAAGCGTTATCAAAAGATATTGAAAATATTTTTGGTTGAATTTTATAAGTTTGAATTACCAAGTCTAAAATATAAAATAAGTTTTCGCCGGTATGTGGATATCCAAAATAATCAAACGCAATCGTACGCTTCATAATTTGCCACGACTCGGGTTGAACCCAATGTGCAGTAACGCAAAGGTACGATTCGGGTAAACCATGTGGAGCGGACCAAACGTCCGTGGTTAAGTTAATGCCGGGATTTAAATTTTCAAAACCTAAGATTAATTTTTTTTAGCTATTTTCCATATTTTTAAACAATCTATTCTCAAAGTAGAACGACTTACATTGGTGTAGCTCGGTTGAAGCGTCTCTTGTATCATCCTCGACAAGCGCGGGTTATCAAAGTGATCAAAAGGCAACCCTTCTTGAATGACAAAATGTGTCATTCTTTCACGAACCCTCTCGACATTGTATTGTCAAACTCCTCCATCCCTACCAATTTGAGTTTGATCTTCACCTTGAGTGTGTTTTACGTGACTACCAATATGTTTCCTCAAAGTGCTATTTCCCGCAGCACCTAGAATTTTACCACGACGTTTGCAACGAGCCTTTTGCGAACCGTTCGACATTTCACATAAATCGAAATAAGTCCATATCTCTTGGTTTCGGGAGCAAGGAAGTACTCTCATCACCGTGGCTTCGCTATTAGAACCACCAACCGAATTTTTAGTGCTTGCGGAAGCCATGAGAGCGTTTTTTTGCATTAAAGTGAGCGTTGTTTTGAGTTTTGAGAGCGTTTTTGAGTTTTGAGAGCTATGATGTTGTGGTGAACTAACTCATAGCCCCAATACCTATTTATACTTAGTTTCTAGCCTCAAACAACCCAAACAAATACAAAAAAAACGGCCATAAACGGCTATATAGCCGATTTTTTACCCTCTAACGGCTAGAACCGGTTCTAACCGGTTCCAAAATGTCCGAAAAAACCGGTTCCAAAATGTCCTATTTTTATCCGGTCCGTCAACAACTCCTAAACCGGTTTCGGATCCGCTGGTTCTGAAAAAATCCGGACCGGTTCCAAAAAATCCGGTTCTAGCCGGATCCGGTTTCGGATAATCCATCGGATCGGATTCGGATCCGGTTCTTTGGAGCACCTCTACATGTGTCACATTACCTACTTGTACCAAAACTGATATAGATGATATGTTATGTTCTAATAAATCCCGAAGAACCTTACTTAGTTTCAAATATATTCAACAAATGGTTATTACATTGAAACCATGACCGAAACTACATGAATGTTTTTAAATTATAAATATGGCTAGAATACCATACTTGAAACTTAAAGGTTTTACCGTTTACATTATATTCCATAAAATATATCTAATACAATTCAAATATGGTGAGTAACCAGAAGTTACTAGCCAAAGATACTCTTGTCATACAGCATGACCAAATAGGTCATCAAGGTAGCATTGTAATGAGGTGAATGATCAAAAGTGACAACACGTCTCAACAATTAAAAATCTTTGCTACCAAGATACTTAATATATGCAACTTTTTATCTTTTGGGAACTCAATCTTTAGGTTCTCTGAGAACAAATTCCTATAAAGAGTCTCTCATATATTTGGAAAGAATCTGAAGGACATATGTGGGCATATTAATTTTCACGCGAACCATTTCATTTTTTATAGTTTTAAGAGATACATCTCAATATAGTCACGTGTGAGTCTTTTAGCTACCTTATATGTAGCATGCCCGCCTATTACATATCTATAGGAGTAGATATTGAACATCAATCAGATTATGTTCAAACATAAGTTTGAGCTAAATTAATAATTACACTATTATAGTTAATAGCTAGAAAACTATTGATAAGATGGGAATTGCCATCTTCTACATGAGGGCATACTACTACGCTAATAAGTTAAAAACCAACTGTTGATCACAAATACTCCTCTGTATAAATGTTCTCCGGAAGAGAACTAAGTTTGTCTCAAAAATAAATATTTTTGTGGTGCGGTTTATGTACCAAGGCCGCCATCATAATGTACCAGAAGGAGACATGTTTACAACATAATATGTTGTTTAAATAAGACAGTATTCTCAGTCTTAGGGGGAGATTAGATAAAGAAAGTAAATACCGGTCATACATGAAAACAAAAACATTGAATGCATCATCATCACCCCCGAAGTGGTCAATAGAAGTCTGAAGTCTAATATGTCATGCATTTGCAAAGAATAGCAAATGAATTATCTGATGCATTCACACACACAAATAAACTGACAAAGTCACATATACCATCATCGAACTTATCTGCTCAAATGAACATAATCACTTAAAGATTACCACACAAAGAGAATGTGGGAGATAAGTCGGTTCCAAATATAAAACCCAAATGAAACGAAAATAGCAGAATAATGCAGTTGGTCTAACCCCAAAGAGGTGTATGTCCCAGAAGAGATTGGTATATTTCTAGAAGAAAATAATAGAACCCTATAAGAGGTATATGTCCCAGAATAGACTAGTACATTTCCATACGAAAGTAATAAAACCCCATAAGAGGATAATAGAGTTCTAGAAGAAACTTGGATACTAAATAATATGAGATCTCTATAAATCATGTACAAAATAGTACAATATGGAACCAAAATGAAACACATGTTTGAAATATTTGTATATGTTATAGCAACAGATGTAATCGAAGAAAAAGATTACATATCTAAAACTCCGTAAGAGCACATACACATAGATGACTGCCTAAAATGGTAAGGCTAAAAGGCTGAACTAAATTTGCATGACAAGTGAAACGTTTTCGGACCTGTAGTCTGAACACCCATAGACGTCAAACCAGTAGGTTATAAATGGGTGTCTTTAATATAAAAAGAAACGAAAGTTATGAGACTATGCGATGTAGGCACAGATTGTAATATTAAGGTTTTTTCTGAATCCCTGAAGTTGATTATGAGGAAACGTGTTCCCCTGTAGTTGATGCGATAACCTTTAGATGTTTAATCGGTCTCGTAATCGTAGAAAGACTTCAGAAAACTTATAGATGTTGTCACTACATATTTGTATGAAAAACTAGAAAGTCACATATACATGAAAATCCCTCAAGGGTTAGAAATGTCTAAAGCATTATAATTAGTACCCCGAGATGTGTTTTATAAATCTCAAGAGATTTATATATAGTCACAAAAAAAACTAGTCGTATATGATAATATCGACTCGATATATATTTTGAAAATGAGGGGTATAAGTTTGATAAAATTAGCCATGTCTATTCATCAAAATTTCAATCTTAAAGTTCATTATAATCACAGTTCACAGTGATAATCTAAGCAATGACCCGTATAAGTCATATACGTGTGTAAAAGTGTATGGTATTAATTGCATGTCCCTGTTTGCAAGGCCGCTATAGTTTATTGTGACAATGTTTTAGTAGTATATCTCTCATAGTATCTCGTTCGACATCAACAGACGAAACATGCAGAGATTGGCATACACTTTGTCCGGGAAAAAGATCGAATTGGTCCTATTGGAGTTATCCATGTCCCTTCCGCCTTTCAGTATGCAGACATAGACATTTCGGTCTAGTTTGAGCGTTTGCTGCTCAAACTGGAGGAGAATATTAGCTAAGTGATATGTAGATATATTTAAATAATTGTTCATACATTGTTTCTATATTTATAGAAATTATGATTGTATGTTTATCCTATGTATACATGGTTTATCTTTGATAACAATTCAAGAAAATTAATACCATAAACACTTTTACAGACGTATATGACCTATACGGGTCATTGCTGAAGCATATCAACATTAAAAGGTTAGACCCAACTTGACCCGACTAGATCGGATATAACCATATGTGTGTGATAATTGAAAGATGAAAAATGACACATTCCACTAGTATAAAACAAAACATGAATGAAAGCTGCCATAAAGAAGTAAAGGGACCTATTGTTATAAATTATTGAAATCTTTATAAAATTCTCAACGTCCAACCCCACAAAAAGAAATTAAAATAAATAATAAAAAATGAAAATCTATTCTATACTATATAATAAATAAAAGTATACATTCTACGTGTCACCTCCATATTCATTCTCGTCATGTTTTTCCCGCAACTCCCTCTTATTAAATACACCTCCATATATAACTTTAAAGAAAATACTAATTATACTAATAAAGCACAATTATTTTAAATTATCTCTTATTATAAGAAACTTGAAATATAATTATGTAACTTTTATTTTGAATCAAATAGTAATGAAAGTCAAATTGCACTAAATAGTAATTAACGTATTTTCGAAACCCAATTATATATTAATTTTTACATATTTTGAATTTTGTATTTTGTATTATATCCTTTGTATATGTAATATATTTTTATACATGTAAAATATATAAATAAATAATTAAAAATTTTATAAAAGGAGAATCAATGTTGGATATGATACAGCTATGCAGCCATGATTCAAGCCAAGAAACAAACGCTCCTAACGAAGGAGTTGATGTTGACGGCATCAACACACTTCTGTTTGTTTTCTTTTAACGGCGGTATCTATTTTTAACCGACTAAATTTCTAAATTTAATATATAAATATAATTATTTATTCTATTTTTAACCTGGAAAAAAGATGTATATATTCAATGATGAGCCATTGAGGGGGTGGCAGGTCAATCATCTCCCCACCCTCATCTTTTATTTACTCTTTTTAGCTTTGTATATATAGTGTTTAAAAGTTATAATATAAAATCATTTTTAGATAAAATCGGTCCCCTCCCTGATTTTTATTTATATATTTTACCTTACTTTCTAGACTTTTTGTTTGCCTCCTCTACCGCACACACTTTTATGTTTATAAAATAAATAAATAAATAATAATATAATGATAATAATAATAATAATGATAAAATAGTAAAAGTTTTTCGATAACAAGTTATCATACTTGAAAAAACAATTGATATAAACATGACTAAACAAATAGGTTGTTGTTAGCCCATCAAACAACTTGTTAATTCGAATTTTCTTGAGTTTTCCTGTGTTTTGTACACAATTGGAGGGCGATTAGTAACAATTCCTTGAATCGTAAACCAATCTGTTATACACTTGTTCCGATTCATGCGAACAGACCTTCTTGATCGGGTTGAAACCGGAATTTCTTTTTAATCACACATTTTTAAAGTTTAAATACATATTTGAGTATGATCAAATAGAAAGTGTAAATCACGTGAAAAGTGCGCCAAGTGTGTTTGGATCGTTAATAACACTATTTTAATGGTTAATATTAAAGTGTTGTTAAAATCGTAAATAATAGGAAGTAACAGATAAGTGAATGGTAAACAAAATTAATCTAACAATAAGTTCTACCATTTTTGTAAACTCAAATAATTTTAATATAGTTTATTATTATTTTTTAAAAGTTATACTAAAAAATAAAAAATTATAACATCTTTAATTTTAGTAAAATATTTTTATATATTAAAAAACATAAAAAAAACATTGATTTGCTATTGATTATAACAATGCATAATTATATACATATATGGTGCAATTATATACCAATGTTGGGTAACTATTTATGTATCTAGCGGAATTATTTACCTATGGTGTGTAACTAAATACATATGATGCGTAATTATACGAATGCATATACCACTCGCTTAAAAGACACATGTCATGTCTCGGTGACTTAGTACGTTTCGCACAGAATAATCACTTTGTACAAGAATCGATATATACACACACACACGTGTGTGTGTCTGTATATCAACTAGGAGAGTACTCAGCGTTTCACGGCGATGTCGTAACTCGCGGTAATGTTAATAAAGTGGTAGCGTTAAAATTTGTTACGTAAAAATAATGTAACGTATAAAAAAGAGAAAGATAAAGCGTTCTCGCATACTAAAAAAATAAAGAACATAAACCTATAAACAAACTGAAAAAATATTAAAACAAAAAAATATGGGAAAAAGAATACTAAAAAAAGAAACAAAAAAAATGCCAAAAAACGCGCAAGAAAAAAAATAAAAATAAACCATGTTGGCCGCTAGGTAGGGGTGAGTGGTTAAAGGTTCCTACCCTCTAGAACCTCGAACCCGAACATTTAGAACCATTTGTAAGAATCGTTATAGCCACAAGAGTCGATATGTGGTTCTTAGAATTCCCTAGTTTCGAGGTTTCGGGTTGGGTAAGGGTCAGACCCACCGTGACCCTTTAAGAACCCTGGGAACATGGGTTTAAATTTTTAATTTTTTAGGTTGAGTGATCAAATATATAATGGTTAACTGACATAGCTATTAGATCAATGATAACTTTATGGTATGCTAATTTGGCTTATGATATTTGAATTATGTGTGTTTTGATGTTCATTTGTGATGTTTGGTATGGGCAATCGGGTAGCAGAGTCTATAGGAGTTTGTTATCCCCCAACATTGTTGACGCATTAATTTTCACAAAGTGCTAGATTTGAAAGGGGAGGATAGAAATAAACAAAGATGAGGAATATGAGAAGTTCAACAAAAGGTAAGTATTATTATTATTTGGTAATCACATTCTAGTGTTTTTTTTTTCTAATTGTTGGTTTTATTTAGATTCTTTTTAGAAGATCGAATGAAGATTCAAATATGTTATACGGGTCAATGGAGACTGAATAAAGAATAAATATTATTTTGGTTTTATATTTGAGTTTTGCAGTCGTGTTTATTAGTTATGGGGTTTAATATTAGTTGAATTTTTGAATTTGGTTATTTGAATGATGAATAAATATTGTTTTGGTTTTAAAAATTGTTTTTTTAAGATTCTAACAAGAACTGAATGGTCTAGGATTTGTGAGAACCTCCTAGGATCCGAATCATTTAGGCTACACAAGGGTCGGGAATGATTCCTAAGAAGTTGGAAAAAAAGGATCGGGTAAGGGTCGGTTCTCAAGGATGCTACCCTTTGCTCAGCCCTGCTGCCAGGATCGAACCCGGGTGGATGGGGGCAGAGGGTGCGCAATTACCATTAGAGTAGGGAGGCTTTTGTGTTGAAACTCCTCCAATAAACCATTTATATAGATAAAAGTAGAGGCAAATGAGAAAAAAAAAAAACAATCATCACGTGATACGTGGCAAAACCGCCCAACTTAGCCAATAATAAGAAAGTACTATAGACACCTTTATAATGTATGCTGTCATAATATACGTGTCTTATAAAAATTAAGGACACTAAAAAATTTTAAATTCCCATGCCATAAAATGAATAACAAATAAATTTAATAGAGATCATATCTTAAATCTTTAAAAACAAAATCTTTGTTCTTTTCCTTTTTTTATCTTTTGTTCTTTTTCTTTTTGTTTTTCCACAAGACAATCACCGTGTCCTTGAAAGATGAAAAAGTCTATGAACTATCATGACCAGTAACTTCATATACATCATTTCAGTTTATAAACATCCCATGTGCAACTACCCATTTTCCTTTTCATTAAATTTACCAACTCAAACAACCTTAAATTACATATGTTTATGAGAACAAAATGTGTAATCAAACGTCTACCACAAGGTGTAAACTTGGGCTGGACCGACAACATGACGACCGTGTAATCGGCTCTGGCCCACATTCATACGTGTAACTGTGCATGCACGTATGAACATGTGTTCATCAGTGCATGGAGGAGATCAACTCCCTCCTAGCTAGTCTGCACGAGTTCGAGTTAGTTTCAGATCACGTTCATGAACAAACACAACTAAACGGGTCAGTATTGGGTCAACTAAGGGGTTAGCGTGTTGATACATTTCTTTTTATAAAATATTAAAAGGAATTCTATGTGAAAACTTAAATTGATTGAATATTTATGCCGATACTAAAAATTAAATAGGAAATAGACGTCATGTATTATTAACGTGAAAGAGACTGAACTTTTTAAATTTAACGCCATCCTGATATTAGTGTTCAAAACTATTTGGGCCCGAAAACGACCTATTATTAGTGGATTTTATCTTGTAAGTCCTAAACAAGATTTTGTTGTTATAGTATGTTTTAGAATCTTTAGGTTTTATAGACTTGCAAATAGCCAAATAATGTAGTTGACGTTTCACACTTTATATGAGACAATTTTCCAAAAGAGAAATGGACCCAATTGAAAAAGAAAGAACAATAAAGCAAAAATATTAAAAAATTTCTTTTATCTAATCATAATTCAACCTCACTTTCCATTTACTTATCCCTACTTTTGGTTTCTTTTTTTATACTCAAACCACAACAATTTCTTCACTAAATTATAAACAAAAGTTTCACCTTTTGATTTCTTACTCCACAAACTTTACCCCACATGGGTCCTTAGTTAAACTATTCACAAATAGTCTCGTCGGTCGTGTTACCGGTTTCATGTTCATGTCTCGTGATTTGTTCTCTTTTGTTCAGTATAATATAAAGGGAACACAGATAAAAGCTTAGAAAATAGGAGAAACGCTTTAAAATGAGTACATGCATCAAGGTTGTTGTCTTTTACAAGCGCCGATGCATTCTATGATCAACTTTTGACATGAGAGTGAGAAATTTTGCTCGATTTAAAAGGTTATACGATAACTCGACGAATAATAATGATTCTCATTCATGGGTGTATCATGTCATATATTTGTAAAGATGCTAAAAGAATGTGGTCCTCCCAATGTGTAACATCCCAAATAATAGAAAGTAAATAAAAAGGAAAAGAACAAGTGGGCTTGGCCCAGATTTCGGCCCATGGGCCGATATTAGAAGGAAACCCTTCTACATCTGCACACAGCCTCTCCCCATCCTCTCATTTGCGCAAGACTAGAAAGAGAAAGAGAGAGCTCAGTCTAGAGAGAGAAAGATCGGGATCAAGCTCAAAGTCTCGAAGATTTGTTGCTCACTACCTCTGGAGCATAAAGAAACAGGAAAGAAGCAGTAACAGGTAATCGCTATACCTAAATCTGAGTTTTTGTAACTTTCGGGTTAAAGGGTAAAAATCGAGTGAAGAGGTAGATTTTACGTGTGAAACTTGAAACAAACCACATATTTGGGTTCATGGGAAGTAAAGGAACGTTTCGAACGTAAAAAGTTCAAAGCTTGATCGATTAGAATAAATGGTCAGATCTAGGGTTTCTGTTTGGGGAAGATGACTGAGTCATCGAAACTACATAGTTTCGATAGACAAAGTATGACTCGAAACTACCGAGTTTCGATTGTAGCAGACCCATCGAAACTACATAGTTTCGATACAGACCCTAAACTTAAACTACTAAGATTTTACACAAGTCACCACTCGAAACTACATAGTTTCGATAGGCAAAGTATGACTCGAAACTACATAGTTTCGATAGACAGAGTACCACTCGAAACTACATAGTTTCGATAGACAAAAGTATAACTCGAAACTACATAGTTTCGATAGACAAAGTATGACTCGAAACTACATAGTTTCGATAGGCAAAGTATGACTCGAAACTACCTAGTTTCGATAGAAAGGGTATGACTCGAAACTACGGGGTTTATACTTAGTAATGTCTAGTGTCATTTAGGAGCAATACCTTATGCATATAACTTTATTATACAGATCGTGAGTAACCCTAATGACGCTCAGTGACCAATTGAGAGCATTTCTGAGACCACCCATCAGGTGAGTTCAAGATCCCTATTTTACTGTTTTAGGGTGGTGTGCATACTCAAGAATTAGACGTTTATAAATAAATGTATATTATTTAATTAAACGTTTTGTAAGAAAGAAAGATAACGGTTGTTAAACCGAATGTTTTGACAGGAAGAAAGATAACGGTTGTTAAACCGAACGTTTTGAAAGAAAGAAAGAAAGAAGAATGGTTTATTTAACTATATGTTTTATAAACAAGAGAAAGAGAAGAAAGAATGGGTTATTTAACTATATGATTTATAAACAAGAGAAAGAGAAGAAAGAATGGTTTACTTAACTATATGTTTTATAAACGAAGAGAAGAATAATAAGTCAAATACATTGTCTAATCTGTAAGAGTATGCTTATACGACGAAAGACTTGGAGTAGTAGCGTAGTCCTAGAGGCTAGTGCTACTCTAAGCATAGTAGCAAGTCTTGAGGTAGTAGTATAGTCCTTGAGACTAGTGCTACCCGAAGCCGATGCTGCGTCATGGACAAGTCCATGATGTACCATGAGAGAAATCGGGACAGTGCTCGGCAGGGCATTGTAACGAGGATGTTGCAACTGGTTAAGATGAGTAACGACGGTTACTCTAGCGGCGACGGTCGCTAAGAAAGAATGAAGAAGCCCGCTTGGGGGCACAGAAAGTCGGTTATCGGCCTTTGGACGTTGAGCCTTAGGGAACAATAACCGCGAGAAAGAGTTCCTTCGGGAAGTAAGAACGAAGAAGCCCGCTCGGGGGCACAAAACAGATTGTAGACATTAATGTATGACTTAAAGAAAAGAGTACAAAGTAAATACGTATGAATATAGAAGAAGAAAGAAAGATTTTTATACGTATGTATTTTAAAGAAGGAAGACATATTTTAATGTGTATGTATTTAAAGAATAAAGAAAGATTTCATTGTATTACGTGTATAATATAATACGTATATTTAAAAGGGAAAATCCTTTATATATATATATATAAAGCTAAATAAAACTTGAACTCACCAGCGTTAGCTGACTATTTTAGTATGCACATCAGGTAGCAAAGGAAAGGAAAAGAAATGATGCCGCGAGGGCTTAGGAGTGAATGGCTGGATGGCTGCTGCTGATGAAGACTGACATCCCCATTTGATAGTTTTAGATTGTTGAACTATGTTTAAATTTTAAGTTTTAATTGACTCTGAATTTTGTAAAGACTTCCGCTGTTAGTTTAATGTTTGATTCAAAGTTTAAGAACTATGTATATGCAATGTTTGCCAACTGTGAGAGGTACCCGGTTTGGGTTCTTTCAAGTTGGTATCAGAGCCATAGTTTGAGAGATTCGGACATTCGCCAAAATGTCTGAACTTGAACTGAGAATGGGACAGAAGAATGGGATGTCAGTCAGAACAGCCAAGCCACGAAAGGAGAACAGTAAGGCCTTAGTAATTAGTGACTGTAGAAACAGTAAACAGTAAGGGCCTTAGAATAGTAAGGTAGTCCATGTCCTAGTTTAGAAACATAGACACCAAATACCTTAGAATAGAAAGTAGAGCGAAGGTGCCTTGATGTAGAAACTCCGGACTTGAGTACAAACGTTACTCTGACAGGGAATGTTCAGAACCCAGGAAGTAAAGTAAATTAGTAATTTCATACCGGTCTCTGTAATTAGTAATTTACATTACTCAAGGTGTTCTAAATAATTACCTATCATGATAACATGAGTATCTCCTTGTTCGCGGTGAGAAAACGTCATGGCTGGAAGGAAAGGTGCAAGGGGGGGAACCGGTACGGGACGTAGGGGCAGGCCCCGTGTCAACCGGGTTGAAATAGAAGAAAGTGAACCCTCTGTTCATGGGTCGGTGTCGATCCATACTACTAATGAGGATGCTCCGAGTAACCCCGGAGCACAGGATGAAGAAGGCTTAGTTTTGGAGCCAATTGTCAGGAGAGCGATAGCCGACGAAGTGGCTGCAGTTCTGAAGAATACTCTACCTGCAGCACTCGCTGAAGCCCTGAAGACTGTGGAAGGGGAGAGAGAAAGGGGCTTACGGGCCGAAGATAGAAATATGATCGAACCTGAGTCTGAAGGTGAGGACTTTGACTATGAAGAGAAACGCGGATGCGACTACAAGTCCTTTCGAAATTGTGATCCGCCAACTTTTGATGGGAAGAAAGATGCTATTGCCGCATACTACTGGATTGACCGCATGACTGCAGTCATTAAGATGAGTGAATGCCGTGCTGACCAAGCGGTAGGGTTTGCCGCTCATTCTTTCGCCTTCGAGGCACTGAGCTGGTGGGAGAATGTGAAGAAAGCTAAGTCTGAAAGGGATATTGATAGAATGAAGTGGGAAGATCTAAAAACACTGGTTATTCAGAAGTTCTGTCCCCAAAATGAGATTGATAAGATGGAAGAAGCCTTCGTGGAACTCAGGGCTGGTAGCCTGACTCATCGACAGTTCACCTCCAGGTTTAATGAGTTAACTCAGCTGGTTCCCCACTTGGTGAACACAGAAGAAAGAAGGATCAAATGCTATATCCAGAAGCTACCTCCAAGAGTTCGCACAATCATTAATGCCAACACCCCTGGAGACTTTGACTCGGTGGTGGCTATGAGTGGAAAGATTTTTGATGATGTGGCCGCAGAAGGCGTAACCCCCGCTGAAACTCAAAAGAAATGGTCTAACGCCACTAAGCGCTCGGGCGGGGATTGGTCTGCCTCAAAAAGTAAGAAGCCAAGACCGGAGGAAAGGGTCAACTGTAGCAAATGTGATAGGCCACATCTTGGGGAGTGCAAGTATGGGTTGAACATATGTTACCGTTGTGGCAAGACCGGGCACATCTCTCGTGAATGTCCCAACGCTCCCGGTTCTGCAAACAATAGAAAGTGCCACAACTGTGGTGGATCAGGACATTTCTCCAAGGATTGCCGCAAACCAAGAACAACAAACAATGAGAAGGCAAAGGAGGCTGAGAAAGGGGGAGCAAGAACCAGAGCCTATGCCCTGACGCAGGAGGAAGCAAGGGGAGATCCCAACGTGGTGTCAGGTACGTTCATCCTTGGCCACACCCTTGTTTCTGTTCTGTTTGATTCAGGTGCTAGTAAAAGTTTTATATCCTCCTCGTTCTGTAAAAGACTGAAATACAAAACTTCCAAGATAGAAAGAGCCTTTAATGTTGAGACTGCAGTGGGTAGAAACACTAAAGTGGTAGAGTTGGTAGACGATCTTACCATAAAGATAGAGGGCCATAGATTTCCGGTTAGATTATTCGTTATAGCCTTGGGAGGATTCGATGTAGTACTGGGAATGGATTGGTTATCTGCCAATGAAGCTCGGATTGTGTGTAAACGAAAAGTGATTCAGCTCAACGCTCCTGACGACAGCGAGGTCGTAATTTATGGGGAACGAGACATTCCGTTGACTAATGTAATCTCACAAATGAAAGCAGAAAAGTATATGAGGCGTGGGTGTGAGGCCTACTTGGCGTACGTGATCGATAAAGACGTAAAAGTAAAAGAGTTAAGCGAAGTACCCGTGGTGTGCCATTATCCGGAAGTGTTCCCTGAGGAACTGCCCGGATTGCCGCCTGATCGGGAGACAGAATTCCAAATAGATTTAATGCCAGGTGCCCAGCCCGTTGCCAAAGCACCTTACCGGCTAGCGCCACTTGAGATGAAAGAGCTGATGACCCAACTGGAAGAACTTTTGGAAAAGGGATTTATCAGACCGAGCATTTCACCATGGGGTGCTCCGGTGCTGTTTGTCAAGAAGAAAGATGGTGCCATGAGAATGTGCATCGACTACTGATAGGGTGCGAAAGCACACGTCTTTATTCCTTTGTTTTAATGTGTTCTAAGTAGTTTTATATTAGTTTTGAGTCAATTTTATGTACATTTGAGTCGTTGGTCTTATTTGTAGGAGCTTGGGAATATTAATGAAGAATACGTGAAGAAAACGAGCGAAGAAACGAAGCCCGGAAAAGTCCAAAGATCAAAAGACAATTTTCTGAAATTTAGGTCTCTCGCGGTACGCGAAAGACGAGTGTAATAATTCTCGCGGTACGCGGGAAACTCCAGGAATCCGCCCGACTATTTTGGTCCTCGCGGTACGCGAGGATCCAGTCAACATTCTCTCGCGGTACGCGAGAGGGCCGTTTTCCGCAAAACCCTAATTTTCTAAATTAAAAAGATTTAAACGGCCATTATGAGGGAGTTCGATTCTGAGCCGTTTGGGAGACGAAAAAGAGGCGATTTTGAGCTTGGAAGTCAATTGAAGCTGAAGATTGAAGCTTTTGGATTCCGGGTTTGTGTAGTTGCATTCTAGGGTTTAAAGATTCAAACTTTATCTTTGATTTTGTGTTTTGAACCTATGGATCTTGCTATTTACTTCTGTGTTGATGTTCTTGGTATGATTCTAGGCTAGATCTTCGATCTACCTAGGTCAATATGATGATTATGTGTTAAAGTTTCGATTTTTATTCGGTTTTTGGATTTGAATGTTGGATTTATGATTTAGTAAAGGTTTGAGTTGTTTATGTGTGATGTTAGTGCATGTTTAATTCTGATTATGTGGTTGATTATGCTTTTCTGCGTTGATTGTGGTTGTCTGCCAGTTTGATCTTCGTTTCTGGTTCATAGACTTTAGGGTTTGTGAGTTAGAGTGGTGTCTAGACGTAGTAGCCATAGAAAACCTAGTTAATTACTGATTAGAAGTGAATGTGTGTCCTAGTTCAATACCCGAGAGGTGAGAATTAGTCGTTTAGTCTTCGTCATTAGGAATCCGAGTGTCAGCTGTCTGAGAGGAAGTTGGTATTAGGTGTCTAGTGATAGTTGCTATCCGAATCATAGTATCCATTCTAGAACTACCCCATGCATTCCTTGAGTGTATGGTAAGCGGTGAGACTGAGAGGTAATCCGTTTATTAGGGTACTTGTCATAGTAGGAAATACCCGAGAGGTGATCCGATCATCTGGTGAGTTAATATCCTTAGGTTGTCTTCTGGTCACATCCCGAGACCGAGAGTGATCGGGAATCCACTAGATATCTTTTAGGTGTTATATCTTTAGAAACCCAGATCCAACCTAGTTCCAAAACCGATAGAAGTTGAGCTTTACACATAGGATTCCGACCTAGGTAGTGACTTCTCCATTCTTGATTTCATCTTTAGTTTACTCTTGATAGCTTGAATTGTCCTTAGTTTATTGCATTCTTAGTTAATCTTTAGTGTAGTAAACCCCCCAATCAATTAATCATATTAAGTCCTAGTTAGAGTCTAATTTAGTTATTCAGTGTCTTTTGGGTTCGATATCCGGACTTCGTTAGGCTATATTGCATTGATCGGTACACTTGCCGGTTGTGTGGTCTAGTTTTAGGTCGAGTCTAGGTTTTATAAATTTAAAGCTAGAGAGTCTAGATTAGGTTTTATTTGATAGTTTTTATAGACCGTCTGGACGACATCAAGTTTTTGGCGCCGTTGCCGGGGACACTTGGCAATAGCAATATTAGCTTTGACTAGTTCTTTGTTAGATTTTTGGTTTATTTGAGTCTTTTGTTCTATTTTTCCTTCTTAGAGTCTTTCTGTTTATGCCCAATACTCGTTCGCAAGGATCACCATCTTTTGCATCTTTTCAAGAGCCCGAACGAGAGCTTCACGAGCGCACCCGCGACTTTCGGGAGCGTTTAGAGGAGCTGGTTAAATCTAAGGTACGTTCTACTAGCCCAGTTCCAATTTCTATCATGGGCGACGCTGATCCTCCAGCGAGGCGTACAGTACACCAGAGGGCCAGTGAGGGGGTCACGGGCGCGAGATCTTCGATCACACGCCCCACTATACCGAACACCAATTCTTGGCAGATCCCATCACATGTCATGAGTACGATCACTCATGCCACTCAATTCCATGGCCTCGAGGATGAGGATGCACCCGGACATTTGTCCCGCTTCGCGCGGATATGTGATACATTTAATATCACGGGTGTATCTAAGGACGCAATCTACTTGCGTCTCTTTCCATTCTCTCTTTCTGGGCGTGCATCTACTTGGCTCGACACTCTTCCCGACAATTCTATCACCACATGGGAGGATCTCGAAGCCAAGTTCTTCAAGAAATACTTTCCACCTTCCAGGGCCGCTCGCCTTCGGGACCAGATCCATTCGTTCCGGATGGATCCCGACGAGCCTTACCACATCGCCTGGGAGCGGTTCAACGCGCTGTTGAGCCGATGTCCCCAGCACGGTCTCCCTGACTGGGCACTAGTGGAGAAGTTCTATAATGGCCTCACCTTCGAGACGCAGCAAATGTTCAACACAGCTGCAGGAGGCCATATCATGGATAGACTCGAGCCTGAGGAGTGCGAGGATATGTTCGAGAGCTTCGCTCAAGCCGAGCAGCAGCACCCACGTTCTGTTAGGGATTCCATCCCTACTGCTAGGTCACACGCCTCTTCTCCTAGAGGTGTGCATCAGGTCACTCCTGATACTAGCGTGGCTGCTGCCCTCGCCTCGATGGCGAATGAGATAAAGGAGCTCAAGCTCAGTGCTTTGAGGTGTCAGGTGTGCAGGGGAGGACACGACACCCGAGATTGCCCGGTAAATAATCAAGAGCATGTGAGCTATGCTGGCAACCAATACCAGAACCGAAATTACAACAATTCTAATACTTTTGGTTCGGGATGGAGATCTGGATTCACTGGTCGTCAGCAACAGTATGGAGGAGCAGAAGAAGGAGCGAGTTCTGGGAGCACTGTTGGGTCACGAAGGATTGAGGAGATGATGGAGACTCAGACACAGTTGCTTGCCCAGCTGGTGCAGAATAACAAGGATGCTCGGCTAAGACTGGATAGCCATGACACTTTGATGAAGAATCAGCAATCGGCGTTCCAGGATTTGCAACGCACGGTAGGAGACATTGCTAGGAGCATACATGATAGACAAGGAAGCCCTTCTACGGGCCCGAACGCTTCAGTGATGGCCGTGTCTATAGAGAGTGTGGAGAGTAAAGTGGTTGAAGAGGTTGACCCCCACTCTAAGGAGCATAATATTCCCTCAGTGGAGGAGGTGAACAAGATTGACTGGGAAGCTCGATTTGCTGAGATCGATGCTAGGATGCTAAAAGAGACCGAGTCGAATGCTGTTTCGACGAGGAGCATGATAGAGAAGGAGGATGAGAGCCCACCGGTAGTAGTAGAAGAAGAGCCGGTGGAGGAGGAGATAGTGGTTGAGGTGCCTACCAAGAAGGCACAGGAGAAGAAGAAGGGGGTGGAGATGAAGTCCCCCGAGATTGACTTGAGTCGTATTCCTTATCCCGCACGTGTGTTGCCACATAAACACGCTAAGGAATACGGTCACTTCCTTGATATGTTCAAACAACTCAAGGTCAATCTCCCGTTTGTAGAGGTCCTCCAGCATATGCCCAAATATGCCAAGTTCTTAAAAGGCCTTCTTTCCAACAAGAAGAAACTTGAGGAGGTCTCTGGAGTCTCACTTGGTGAGCAATGCTCGGCAGTGGTGCAAAATCATTTGCCAGAAAAGTTGTCTGATTCGGGTCGATTCACGATCCCGTGCTTGTTGGGCAACCTACCATTACACCACGCGTTGGCCGACCTAGGTGCTAGCATCAATTTGATGCCCTATTCATTGTACAAGCAGCTGGACCTAGGTGAACCACAACCAACGCGCATGAGCATTTCCTTGGCTGACCGCTCAGTCAAGTATCCACGGGGAATAGTGGAAAATCTATTAGTGAAAGTGGGCAATTTTGTTTTCCCCGTGGATTTTGTGATTCTAGATATGGAGGTGGATGACAAGGTCCCACTCATCTTAGGGCGCCCGTTCCTACGGACCGCAAAGGCGATGATTGATGTCTTTGACGGGAAGCTCACACTTCGTGTGGGGGATGAGGTCCTTACAGTCAATGCTGTAGAGTCCGGGAAGGATGTTGGCGAGCACAGCCATTCCGTGTGCATGCTCGACTCTTTCATAGACCACCATTGGGACTCCGATCCGATGTTAGAAGTTGGTGAACCCGCCCCGAATATAGAAGAACCATCTGAGTGGGCGTTGGAGTTAGAAAGGTTGTTAGGGGAGCCGGATGATTACGGTGATGATGAGATGCCCGATGATGTACTGAACATAATGGCTGAATTTGAAGATGTCATGGGCAAAACCCCAAGTGTGGGGAAGTTAGTAGATATCGTGGAGGATCCCTATGATGATCCTGCTGAGAGTGAAGAAGCCATACCGCTGAAAATATCTATTCCTGAACCTTCACATGTCCTCACCCTTGTTTGTGCTGAGGGGAGAATTGAAAAACCGACCCCAAATTCTAATCCCCCTAGATCTAGGCCACCACGTAAGAGAACCCGCGAGTCGAGAGAGGTAGAGTTGAAGATGGAGCAAACCCCAAGTGTGGGGATATGTAAAGATGACAGTACACTCGGTTATTTGAACAATGTTATCTTCGGTCCGGGTAGGTTTAAGTTATGGTGGAAGGACTGGATTGCTACATGTGATATGAGTTTAATGTTTGAGAGTAGTAGTTGTTTGCTAGAGGTATGGAGGACCCGGAGGCCGCGCAGGATGAAGGCGGTACCGGTTAGGATCAAGGAGAAGCCTCCTGATAGGCTTGCTTGAGTCCTGGGCAAGTGCCCGGGATGTAGAGTTTGTATGATTTCATTGGGTTGAGTCCGTGTCTTTTTCTTTGTTTTTCGGTTTGTGTTTTGTTTGTGTCAAGTTTTGCAGGAATCCATGCTTGATTCGGTAAGGAAAATCGTCGGGAATGAAGCCCCAGGTATAGTTACATATGTTTTTATGCTTGGGATAGGTTTTTAGTGAGTTTGGGTGAAACAAGATCTTAAATGACCAAAAATATTCTAAGTATAAAACTTGAAAATTCTTCATAACTTTCTGTTAACGACACCCTCCCGCGGTACGCGAAGAACGAGAGGAAGATATCTCGCGGTACGCGAGAGACAAAAGTCTCGGCCGGCCTAACTTTTTGGCCTTCGCGGTACGCGAAGAATATCCCCTTCGACTTACGCGGTACGCGAGGGACTGCTGGTGTCACCCTATTTCCTTTGTTTCCCATGGTTTCCCGTACCCGTTTCTGTCCCCGTTTTCACTCACCACCACTATTCATCACCTACCTTCGTACCACCACTACCATGAAGCATCACCTTTAACCACCATCATCCATCACATTAATTCACCCACCTACCACCATCCGACCACCGTGACCATGGGAAACTAGAAACCGTTTATGACCGATGTTCGAACTTGCTGTGGTATTCATGTCTTTGTGTTTGCCACATGTCGAGTATGTTTTCTCTGCATCTATCTATCTTGAGTCTTTTAGTTTTCTTGAGTCTGTCTAGTCTCTATATTTTATTTGAGTCAGTTTAATGCTGTGGGTTTGTATGAGGTTTATTTTGCAGGTTTTATCATTCTGTCCGTACTCAATCTCCATTCGGGCGGGTTTGATGATTACCATTACTATCTTGTAAAGGCAACCCAACAGCTGATGTGTAACCGCGACCGAAATGCTATACGGTGCACACAAGGAAGAACGAAGCTGCATACTAGATTGCATCTACATTACCAGCTAAGTCGCTTCCTGTTCTGTTTTGTTTTTATTTTTGCATTTTCATTTTTAGTTGTGTTTTGCTTCACATTGAGGACAATGTGTCTTTCAAGTGTGGGGATGTGAGTGTCTAGTTTGTTTAGTTTGTGTCTTTAAAAATTCAAAAATACAAAAAAAAAAATTGAAAAATTTGAAAAATGTTCTTGAAAATAATTGCATATATTTGGAAAATGATAGTAGAACTGGATCTATTTATGAGTTTAAAAGATTAAATAATTGAAAACGTGTCTAATTAGTGATGTTTTGGTAGACCCAGCTAACTAATAAAGCTTAAATATCCTGTTTGTGTTATTTAGGATTAATCACGGAATAAAATCATGATATCTTGTGGGTATTCATCTTAGAGTAATGGTAATACTGAAACTGTCAATATAGGGTGATAGGTACCACGATTAAGTTAAAATTTAAAGGTTTTTGAAATTTTTTATGGCACACCATTCTCTTTTTATGAGAATAAATCCGAGTTTCGGTGGCGCCCGCATTCCATAATCCATATTATTCCATAATTTATGAGCTATACTGAGTTTTGCTTATGTGTTACCCTTTGGGATAGCGACTTGGAGGATACACCCCTAAGTAAGATTTATGTGCTTCATTGATAGAATGTAGTCTATGTGTTACCCTCCGGGATAGTAACTTGGTTGAAACGCCTCTAGACGAAAGTTCTTTTGCTTATTATGCTCATTATCATCCATTCATTCATGATTTCATCTGATTTCTAAAAACCTGTAAATAGTAGTTTAACGTGGTAGGGTAAATCTATATGGTTTAATCCGTGCCTAAACATGACCTTGAGACGGGATTAGGTAGAGCTGTAACTTCTAAGTGTGAGTCACATAGATTGATTGATATGTTGTATAAAATGGATTTAGAACACGTAACGGGGGCTTGAAAGTTAGTGCTTGGGTTTAATCGGACAGAAATACTAATTGTTGCTTTTTAACACGTGAGTATGTTTTGAAAATTGAAATTTATGTTTGTTGAGTTAGATGCCAGTTATGATTCCATTTGCAGATTTTTCGAGGACGAAAAAAGGTTAAGTGTGGGGATATTTGATAGGGTGCGAAAGCACACGTCTTTATTCCTTTGTTTTAATGTGTTCTAAGTAGTTTTATATTAGTTTTGAGTCAATTTTATGTACATTTGAGTCGTTGGTCTTATTTGTAGGAGCTTGGGAATATTAATGAAGAATACGTGAAGAAAACGAGCGAAGAAACGAAGCCCGGAAAAGTCCAAAGATCAAAAGACAATTTTCTGAAATTTAGGTCTCTCGCGGTACGCGAAAGACGAGTGTAATAATTCTCGCGGTACGCGGGAAACTCCAGGAATCCGCCCGACTATTTTGGTCCTCGCGGTACGCGAGGATCCAGTCAACATTCTCTCGCGGTACGCGAGAGGGCCGTTTTCCGCAAAACCCTAATTTTCTAAATTAAAAAGATTTAAACGGCCATTATGAGGGAGTTCGATTCTGAGCCGTTTGGGAGACGAAAAAGAGGCGATTTTGAGCTTGGAAGTCAATTGAAGCTGAAGATTGAAGCTTTTGGATTCCGGGTTTGTGTAGTTGCATTCTAGGGTTTAAAGATTCAAACTTTATCTTTGATTTTGTGTTTTGAACCTATGGATCTTGCTATTTACTTCTGTGTTGATGTTCTTGGTATGATTCTAGGCTAGATCTTCGATCTACCTAGGTCAATATGATGATTATGTGTTAAAGTTTCGATTTTTATTCGGTTTTTGGATTTGAATGTTGGATTTATGATTTAGTAAAGGTTTGAGTTGTTTATGTGTGATGTTAGTGCATGTTTAATTCTGATTATGTGGTTGATTATGCTTTTCTGCGTTGATTGTGGTTGTCTGCCAGTTTGATCTTCGTTTCTGGTTCATAGACTTTAGGGTTTGTGAGTTAGAGTGGTGTCTAGACGTAGTAGCCATAGAAAACCTAGTTAATTACTGATTAGAAGTGAATGTGTGTCCTAGTTCAATACCCGAGAGGTGAGAATTAGTCGTTTAGTCTTCGTCATTAGGAATCCGAGTGTCAGCTGTCTGAGAGGAAGTTGGTATTAGGTGTCTAGTGATAGTTGCTATCCGAATCATAGTATCCATTCTAGAACTACCCCATGCATTCCTTGAGTGTATGGTAAGCGGTGAGACTGAGAGGTAATCCGTTTATTAGGGTACTTGTCATAGTAGGAAATACCCGAGAGGTGATCCGATCATCTGGTGAGTTAATATCCTTAGGTTGTCTTCTGGTCACATCCCGAGACCGAGAGTGATCGGGAATCCACTAGATATCTTTTAGGTGTTATATCTTTAGAAACCCAGATCCAACCTAGTTCCAAAACCGATAGAAGTTGAGCTTTACACATAGGATTCCGACCTAGGTAGTGACTTCTCCATTCTTGATTTCATCTTTAGTTTACTCTTGATAGCTTGAATTGTCCTTAGTTTATTGCATTCTTAGTTAATCTTTAGTGTAGTAAACCCCCCAATCAATTAATCATATTAAGTCCTAGTTAGAGTCTAATTTAGTTATTCAGTGTCTTTTGGGTTCGATATCCGGACTTCGTTAGGCTATATTGCATTGATCGGTACACTTGCCGGTTGTGTGGTCTAGTTTTAGGTCGAGTCTAGGTTTTATAAATTTAAAGCTAGAGAGTCTAGATTAGGTTTTATTTGATAGTTTTTATAGACCGTCTGGACGACATCAACTACAGAGAATTGAACAAAAGAACTGTGAAGAATAAGTACCCACTACCCAGAATCGACGATCTATTCGACCAATTACAAGGCGCCAAATGGTTCTCAAAGATCGACCTGCGGTCAGGTTATCATCAACTAAAGGTAAGAGAGGAAGACATACCTAAAACCGCATTCCGAACGCGATATGGACACTACGAGTTCCGAGTGATGTCCTTTGGGCTTACAAATGCTCCCGCAGCCTTCATGGATATGATGAACAGAGTGTGTCGACCAATGTTAGACCGGTCAGTGATAGTCTTCATCGACGATATACTTGTATATTCTAAGAGCAAGGGTGATCATGCATGTCACCTGCGAGAAGTTCTAGACACATTAAAGACAGAGAAGCTTTATGCTAAGTTCACGAAATGCGCGTTCTGGCTAAAGGAAGTCCAATTCTTAGGTCATGTGATTAACGCTGAAGGCATCATGGTAGACCCAGCAAAGATTGATGCAGTGTGGAATTGGGAAATTCCGAAAACACCAACGGATGTACGAAGTTTTCTAGGTTTGGCAGGCTACTACCGGAGGTTTATACAAGACTTCTCTAAGATAGCCTCACCTCTAACCAAATTGACTCGTAAGGACGTAAAATATGAATGGGGCCAGGCCCAAACCACTGCCTTCGAAGAATTAAAGAAGAGATTAACCCGAGCACCGGTGCTGACCCTACCCGATGGTAACGAGGACCTAGTGGTGTATTCTGACGCCTCAGGCCAGGGGTTAGGCTGTGTGCTTATGCAACGAGGAAAGGTGATTGCGTATGCATCACGACAATTAAAGACTCACGAAGTCAACTACCCGACTCACGACCTTGAACTCGCGGCCGTTGTCTTTGCCTTAAAGATTTGGAGACATTACCTCTATGGAGTCAGATGCACCATCTACTCCGACCACAAAAGCTTGAAGTATTTCTTCGAACAAAAAGAGTTGAACATGAGGCAGCGGCGATGGTTAGAATTATTGAAAGACTACGACTGTGAAATCCTTTACCACCCCGGAAAGGCGAATGTGGTGGCCGACGCCTTGAGTCGAAAGGAGGCGACAACTCCTATCGAAGTGAAATCCTATCAACTAATCGTGACTCCAGATCTTATGACAGAAATAGAACGTGCCCAAGATGAAGCCTTGAAAGAGGAAAATGTCAAGAGGGAAAGGATAGTGGGTCAGCAAGAAAAGTTAGAAACCAATGCTTATGGGGTACGAACTCGGTTCGGGAGGATGTGGATACCCAAGGGTGGCGAACTTAGAGTCAAAATCCTTGACGAGGCTCACAAGTCTCGTTACTCTATCCATCCCGGAACTAACAAGATGTACCATGATTTGAAGAAGGAATACTGGTGGCCCGGCATGAAAAATGATGTAACCGATTATGTGAGCAAATGCCTAACTTGCTCTCAAGTGAAGGCCGAACACCAGAAGCCGTGCGGAAAGATGCAACCACTATTCATTCCTGAATGGAAGTGGGAACACATTACCATGGATTTCATAACCAAGCTACCGCGTACAGCTAAGGGACATGATACTATATGGGTAATTGTGGATAGACTGACGAAGAGTGCTCACTTCTTGCCCATGCGTGAGAGTTACTCGTCAGAAAAACTAGCAGAACTATTCATTAACGAGATCGTGGCCAGACACGGTATGCCATTGTCAATTGTGTCAGACCGGGACACGAGATTCACATCAAGGTTCCGGAGGCAATTCCATGAGGGAATGGGTACGAGACTTAATATCAGTACAGCTTACCACCCGCAAACCGATGGCCAGTCCGAAAGGACTATCCAAACTCTAGAGGACATGCTGCGGGCATGTATCATTGACTTTGGAGGTAGTTGGGATAGTCACTTACCACTGGCGGAGTTTTCTTACAACAACAGTTACCATGTGACCATTGGAATGCCGCCTTATGAGATGTTATATGGAAGGAAGTGTAGAACGCCCGTATGTTGGGGCGAAATTGGGCAGAAAGATTTCGCAAGCCTTGACGTAGTCAAAGCAACTTCTGAGAAGTTTGACCAAATCAAAGCGCGAATGAAAGCCGCTAAGGATAGGCAAAAGTCTTACGCTGATAAGAGAAGGAGAGACCTTGAATTCCAGGTTGGAGATAAAGTACTATTGAAGGTGTCTCCGTGGAAGGGAATAATTCGATTCCGAAAAAGAGGGAAACTAAGTCCGAGGTTTGTCGGACCATTTAAGATTGTGGCACGAGTTGGAAAGGTGGCTTATCGACTAGAACTGCCTGAAAAATTGAGTGGAATCCACCCTACTTTTCACGTTTCGCAATTGCGAAAGTGCCTAGCTGACGAATCGGCACAAGTGTCACTCGATGACATCGAAGTAGACAATAAGCTTAACTATATTGAGGAGCCCACAGCAATCCTAGACAGAAAAGAGAAGCGACTACGCAATAAAGTTATCCCGCTAGTCAAAGTTCAATGGAAACATCGAAAAGGATCAGAAGCCACGTGGGAGACGGAGTCGGAAATGAGGGAGTTGTACCCTCAGATGTTTGACCCATGAAAGGTTTCGAGGGCGAAACCTCTAATAAGAAGGGTAGACTTGTAACATCCCAAATAATAGAAAGTAAATAAAAAGGAAAAGAACAAGTGGGCTTGGCCCAGATTTCGGCCCATGGGCCGATATTAGAAGGAAACCCTTCTACATCTGCACACAGCCTCTCCCCATCCTCTCATTTGCGCAAGACTAGAAAGAGAAAGAGAGAGCTCAGTCTAGAGAGAGAAAGATCGGGATCAAGCTCAAAGTCTCGAAGATTTGTTGCTCACTACCTCTGGAGCATAAAGAAACAGGAAAGAAGCAGTAACAGGTAATCGCTATACCTAAATCTGAGTTTTTGTAACTTTCGGGTTAAAGGGTAAAAATCGAGTGAAGAGGTAGATTTTACGTGTGAAACTTGAAACAAACCACATATTTGGGTTCATGGGAAGTAAAGGAACGTTTCGAACGTAAAAAGTTCAAAGCTTGATCGATTAGAATAAATGGTCAGATCTAGGGTTTCTGTTTGGGGAAGATGACTGAGTCATCGAAACTACATAGTTTCGATAGACAAAGTATGACTCGAAACTACCGAGTTTCGATTGTAGCAGACCCATCGAAACTACATAGTTTCGATACAGACCCTAAACTTAAACTACTAAGATTTTACACAAGTCACCACTCGAAACTACATAGTTTCGATAGGCAAAGTATGACTCGAAACTACATAGTTTCGATAGACAGAGTACCACTCGAAACTACATAGTTTCGATAGACAAAAGTATAACTCGAAACTACATAGTTTCGATAGACAAAGTATGACTCGAAACTACATAGTTTCGATAGGCAAAGTATGACTCGAAACTACCTAGTTTCGATAGAAAGGGTATGACTCGAAACTACGGGGTTTATACTTAGTAATGTCTAGTGTCATTTAGGAGCAATACCTTATGCATATAACTTTATTATACAGATCGTGAGTAACCCTAATGACGCTCAGTGACCAATTGAGAGCATTTCTGAGACCACCCATCAGGTGAGTTCAAGATCCCTATTTTACTGTTTTAGGGTGGTGTGCATACTCAAGAATTAGACGTTTATAAATAAATGTATATTATTTAATTAAACGTTTTGTAAGAAAGAAAGATAACGGTTGTTAAACCGAATGTTTTGACAGGAAGAAAGATAACGGTTGTTAAACCGAACGTTTTGAAAGAAAGAAAGAAAGAAGAATGGTTTATTTAACTATATGTTTTATAAACAAGAGAAAGAGAAGAAAGAATGGGTTATTTAACTATATGATTTATAAACAAGAGAAAGAGAAGAAAGAATGGTTTACTTAACTATATGTTTTATAAACGAAGAGAAGAATAATAAGTCAAATACATTGTCTAATCTGTAAGAGTATGCTTATACGACGAAAGACTTGGAGTAGTAGCGTAGTCCTAGAGGCTAGTGCTACTCTAAGCATAGTAGCAAGTCTTGAGGTAGTAGTATAGTCCTTGAGACTAGTGCTACCCGAAGCCGATGCTGCGTCATGGACAAGTCCATGATGTACCATGAGAGAAATCGGGACAGTGCTCGGCAGGGCATTGTAACGAGGATGTTGCAACTGGTTAAGATGAGTAACGACGGTTACTCTAGCGGCGACGGTCGCTAAGAAAGAATGAAGAAGCCCGCTTGGGGGCACAGAAAGTCGGTTATCGGCCTTTGGACGTTGAGCCTTAGGGAACAATAACCGCGAGAAAGAGTTCCTTCGGGAAGTAAGAACGAAGAAGCCCGCTCGGGGGCACAAAACAGATTGTAGACATTAATGTATGACTTAAAGAAAAGAGTACAAAGTAAATACGTATGAATATAGAAGAAGAAAGAAAGATTTTTATACGTATGTATTTTAAAGAAGGAAGACATATTTTAATGTGTATGTATTTAAAGAATAAAGAAAGATTTCATTGTATTACGTGTATAATATAATACGTATATTTAAAAGGGAAAATCCTTTATATATATATATATAAAGCTAAATAAAACTTGAACTCACCAGCGTTAGCTGACTATTTTAGTATGCACATCAGGTAGCAAAGGAAAGGAAAAGAAATGATGCCGCGAGGGCTTAGGAGTGAATGGCTGGATGGCTGCTGCTGATGAAGACTGACATCCCCATTTGATAGTTTTAGATTGTTGAACTATGTTTAAATTTTAAGTTTTAATTGACTCTGAATTTTGTAAAGACTTCCGCTGTTAGTTTAATGTTTGATTCAAAGTTTAAGAACTATGTATATGCAATGTTTGCCAACTGTGAGAGGTACCCGGTTTAGGTTCTTTCACAATGTTATGGGCTAAGTGTGTTTAGCTCAAGATTGAATAATACTTTAAGTGTGTAGACACCATTAAGGAAGGAGAGACATGAAAACATGCTTTAGCTTAAAGGTTTGTCACTAGAGAGACGTGGTCCCTTAAACATCACTTGTGAAATTGAATATCATCCTATATTATATATGTTTTACATTAACTCTACACTCCACAAGGGCAAAAGTTATGTGGTGTCATTTTCGTCGGTCTTTTTATTTTTCTCTGAACTCATAACGCTAAGAACTATAACTTCAGTATGGTCAAAAAGGATCGAGACAGATTGTAAACAACTAATATTTTTAAAAGTTTTCGAATCACAAATAAATCTAATCAGTGGGTAATACAATACAAATGCGGCATGCCACATGTGTTGCCATGTAAATGATCGAGTGATGTAACAGGTTATGTCAACTATTTTTTTTAGAATGACTAACTCACCCACATTTTAATCCTACTTCTAAAACTTACACATTTGTGTTAGGGGTGTAAACGAGCCAAGCCGGCTCGCGAGCTATTCGAGACCGGCTCGTTAAAAGCTCGAATCTAGCCGAGCTTAGCCTAAAAAAAGTGTGTTTAATAAACGACCCCGAGCCCGAGCTTCACTTATCAAGCTCGATCCTGAACGAACCTATTATATTTATATATTTTTAATTAATATTATATATATATATATATATATATATGAATTAATAATTAGTATATATAAAATTATAAAAATAACTAAATAATAAATATTATGTTATATATAAAGTTTATAATAAAATATATAAAAATAGTTAAATTATATATAAGTTAATTATTAAATAATAAACGAACCGATTCTGAGCGGAGCTCGAGCTTTCAAAACTACTCGCGAGCCGAGCCCGAACTTTAGAAATAGAGCTCGAATCGAGCCGAGCTAGAGCTCACAGTAAGTTTAACGAGCCAACTCGAGTCTAGTCGAGCTCAGGCTCAACTTGTTTATACCCGTGCCCACCATGAGACTTTTAACACTCAACCACATGACAAATAATTTTTTATACCGCTAGACCACAATATATCAACTAGTAGTCTTGTATATAGACAATCGATGTCACCTCAACATCAAAAGTCATGTAAGAAAAATGACCCGAACTGTGTTTAAGAACTCAAAGGATGTCTTTTTTAATAAACTAGTTGGTTATACCCGCGCTTCGTGGCGGGTGTCGGGCCCGAATAAAAAAATTTCTGTTTGGGTCGTCGACAACTATAAAAGCGAATACCGATGCAACTTCCGATAATACAAGCACCAACAACGATGTTGTCCGTTCATAATAGTTTTGGCTCGTCACGGTAACACAACAGTAGCGACACTCGCTATAGACAACGATACAAAAAAACTCGGTTTTGAATACAACTCAGCTTTAAAAAAAATATATCGGAACGTTGAAAAAAAACTAAAAACAACCGCGCACTTCGAATTTTGAAAGAATTTAATGAAACAGAATTATTAAAGAAAAACGAAATTAATAGAAAATGAAATGGACTAAAAGCATATCTTATATATAATACTAGGTTAGAATCTCGTGTAATACACGAGTAATTTGAATATAATGTTATATATTTAGAAATAAAAATTATATTTTTTTAAAACTTGTTATTACACGGGTTGAATAAACTCGTTTATTATGCGTGTTGAATAAAATGTAATATGTTAACATATACACTCCCCAAAATATGTTTTTAAAAAATGTACTTTTACGTGACAATTATAAATTACGTTAAGTTAATTTATATAATATTTTTTTTAACTGGATATTTATCTTTTTTATGTAATTGATAAATGTTAATTTATATTAACTTTATTTGATTAATAAGTATCAATAGATAGATTTATATTAAATACTTAAAAACATATATTAGTTTAATATCATCATTAAATAGGAAAAGATAGAAAAACATATAATCAAAACCTTTATTTATTATATACTATAGATAAGGGTAGAAAATAAAAATATAAAAAATAAAAAGAAAAAAAATGCCGTGTCAAATACTCAAATGGATGGATTGTGTCCTCTTTTTTGAAACTCACAAAGTTAAGTGGTCAAATCATAATATAATAAAACTCTACTATTCTTGGTATGGGAATTAATAGGTTAATAGATAAAAAGAGTTTAATACTTTTAATATTTTTCTAAGTATATGAAATGAAAATTTATAAAAAGTTTAGTAATTTCTTTTGTAAAGTATGCACTTTTGTAAAACATTTAAACTGGTATTTCCACAGTTACAAATTCTAACTTTTTGAACATGTTAAAGAATTTTCCATTATTTGCAAATATCTATATTGCGTTTTTAGTTTCCCGTAATTTCAATTTTTGGTATTAAATTAAAACTAAATGAACTTATCGGACATGAATCGTGTATTTAAATTGCAAACACAGAAATAACATGGTCCACAAGTTTGGGCCTAGGTCTGGCCCAGATCCAGAGTCCTAGACTCACTCTTACACACTATACATGAAGTTCAATGAAGTGGAAGTCAATTAAAAGTGTTTACTTCTATCATGAAATACGGGATTAACATAAATTGATAACGCGGCTCAGTTGTCACAAAATAATTTTACAGGTAAATTCATATCAATTTTGAACTCATTTAAAATGTTTAAGAGCCACATAACCTCACATGTAACATTACATAAAGTCCTATATTCAGCTTCTGCAGTTGAGCGGGACACAACATATTGTTTTTTTCTTTTCTAGCAAACTAAATTGAATATAGAGAAACCAGTAACATACCTTCGATTTAGCTTACATTTTGCCCGGTCAGAATCCACAAAACATGTTTTTGTTATTCAATAATCCTAGTTAACTTTTCAACTAGTAAAATGTTTAAGGTAATATAAATTAACTTTTCAACTAGTTTTTGTTATTCAATAATCTTTTCTAACAAATCATCTCCAGGCAATACATTATCCTAGTTATAGATTACTACATTTTATTGAATGGGAGTAGCGATTGATTTAAACCCTATCATTCCAAATTCGGACAACAAATCAAGACAATATTTCCTTTGAAACAAAAATAAACCCTATTGATGTTGTAATACTTCAATCCCCACGACATATCTTAATATTCTAAGATCTTTAATAAAAATTTTGGAGTTTAAGAATGAATTTATAGACTTAATTTCATCAACATCGTTCCCAGTTATAACAATATGATCAACATACTAAAAGAGCAACAAGCACTTTAGAATCATGTTTGATAACACAAGGAATAGTCACTTACACAAATCCTATTTCCAACAAGGTACTAGATAGGTTTCATACCATTTTCATGGTGCTTGTTTTAAACCATATCTTTAACAATTTGCAAACTTTTGTTTCATTAGTAGAGAGATAACCCTTAGATACCAACATGTAGATATATTTCGTTAAGTTGCCATATAAAAAGACATTATTTACATCTAACTGATATAGACTCCAACCTTTACTAACAACCAAACTTATCAAACACCCTATGATAACCATTTTAACCACAGGGGAAAAAGTTTCATCAAAGTCTATCCCATCCCGTTGATTGTAATCCATAGCAACAAGTCTTGCATTATACCTATAATTTGACCATTAGATTTATATTTGATTTTATAAATCCATTTGTAGCCTATTGGTCTTCTACCAAGTGGGAGATCCGATAAAACCCATTCATATGTGGTGGAGTAGTCTTACCACCAATGTTGACATTCGAAGATCCACCTTCATAGAAAGCTGATGTAGTACATGAACCTTGTATAGTATCTGAATTAGGGGTGTTCAAACGAATCGAATCGGGTTATTCGAATCGAATTATTTGAATTTGAATATTTTTTTTCTGGATTTGAATTCGATTCGAATAATAAATCACTTAAACCAATTCGAATAAGTTACAAATACTCAATCCCAAATATCCAGATTCTGCATAAAATTTTTATGGATTTGATTTTTAAGCCCATACCAGACTTTAAAAAAAGCCCAAATCAACTTAAATAAAATGATATTATATATTTAAAAAAATAAAAAATTATATAATATATAAATTCGGTTTATTCGAATCGAATTGGGGATTTTAGGATTCGAATTCGACTTATTTATTCGAATCGAATAAGCCAAAATTCGAGATCGAAAATTTTATTCGAACCCGGTTCGAATCGAATTCGGTTAATTCGAATGGGATTCGAATAATGAACACCCCCATAATCAACCATGTTTTTTTTGTTGGTGGAGCAACCGATGTCGACAGGCGGCTCAACACTACTGATATTTTTGTCAACCTCTTTCTCATCATCATTGGGTATTAAACCATTCTTAGAAGTCTCGAATGTCTCGAAATCAAAAACATGTTCCAAATAAAAATAAATCAATGATTTATTTCAAAGCTTTGGTATAAATTTTTATAATCAAGAATAGATTTGAATGGAACGTTTGCTTCATAAATCTTTACATCCATCGAATAAAAAACGTGTTTATTATGTAAGCTCCCCAATTTATACTCTTTTATTCGAGTAACCAAGAAAAACATATTTGATATATTTAAGCATATTCGAGTAATCAAGAAGAACAGTTGATGAATTGAATCGAGAGGTTGCAAATAATGGCAAAATGACTAGAGTGAGGAACACAATCACTTTGTACTTTATGCAAGGGCAAATGTCACAATAAAAGGTCATGCAATGGCAAGGTTAGGTATGTCTTTGTAATGTCTTTTGGGTATGGATGTTTTATGGTTTATGATTGGTTTGGTGGTATTTTTAATTTCTTTAGGGTATTTATGGCTTGGTGGCATGTCTTTTTAGGTCTGTTTATGTGGCTAATTTTTGTTGCATCCAGAGGCGGATCCACTTTATAACTTGGGTGGACCAATGCCCACCGTCCAATCCATACAAGATCCATTAACATTCTATTTTTTTTGAACGGCTTAACATATGATTCCATTTTTTTGAACGGCTATCTTATCCTTTGATCTATCGACTATTAAAGCTAATATTGGTTTTGCCTGTTGCAACCGCATCTGTTGAGAGAAGTTTTTCGGTGATGAAACGTGTAAAGTCAAGTTTGCGTAATCGTATTGGTGATGATTTCTTGAACGCTTGCGTATTTTGTGTGGTAGAAGTAGATGAACTTCTCAATGTTACTAATGAAGATGTAATCAAACGTTTCCAAAAGATGAAAACACGTAGAGGACAATTGTAATCGAGGATTTTTATATTGTGTTTAAATATTTGATGAACTGTATTATTTTGTCGTCATTTCATTTTTTTCATTCGTTTCTTTTTTACTCACCCGTATTTTGCCCCTCCTACAAAAAATTTCTGTATCCGCCACTGGTTGCATCACAATAGTTTATGGCCTTAGGTTGTTTTTTAAACAATGGTTGTTGTATGAATGGTTTATAGTTATAAGCAAGTGATCTTTTTGGTAATTAGTGTTTGTATGTCTTTATGATAAGTGTTTTCTTACGTCTTTATGGTATCAACACCGTCTTTTAAACGATCCAAGACTAATACAAATATAGAGCATAATATACATTAATAGATAATAGTTGACAAATTTGCTAGTATAACATTTCATTAACGTAAATGTAGTACAAAATGTCTCATAAAGCATTTCATTGTACTAAACCCTTAACAACATTGAAGTTCAACCGGTGAAAAACATAAACGAGAAATTACAATCAACTAGCACATAATAAGATAAATTTCAATCTTTTATTTTGTTTTGCAGTAGTTCTTGCCAAATCTTCATGATTGTTAATGGATCGTAACAATCAAGGTATATTTCCATTGATCTCATACACATTGGAGGATCAACCCATCTAACAAAGCCACAATTTGACCCTTGTGAACATGCAAGTCATGAATTAGGTTAAAAAAACGAAATCAAACTTGAAATCTTACTATTCTGTGAAATATTTTTCAATTTTAATTTTAATTCCTATGAATTTTGTAAACTAAACGGACCTAAATCTTTTAAAAGTAAGTTACATTTTATTTTATTTGTTTATTAATCAAAACGAAATAAGGGGTGCATAATGCAAACACCAAAAACATCAAGGAACCTTTTTGCAACTCATCCAAGAATTCAAAAAGTTTTTATCCGATAATCGCACTCTTCTCGTAACCGAACCCTCCAACCGTCCAAATAACCTCCTCTTAACTCCATCAAAAAATCCTAACCGTCAGATCTAAATTTAGGGGTTTAGCAATCCCCCTCTCTTCAAACCCGCCCACACTCTTCTTCTCCCCTCTACACACGCATTTCTCCACCGCCTCCGTCCAACAACCGCCGCCGGCGATCGCTCCTCAGGTCAGTTTCCGTCACCAACATCGCCGTACTAACCCTAGTTCTTTTAATTTTTCGTAATAAATTCATCATCATCCAAACAAATTGATCGCATTATCTTTTTCCATTATTTATTTAATTAATTTTTCATTGTTTAATTTAGAAAAAAACTTATGATTTTAGGGTTTGTATGGTTTTTGATGTGTTGACATTTTGAGAAAGTGGTCACCAATTATGCATTGTACTTTTTGTTTACTTTGTGTTTTTAGGAATCTTGTTCTTTCTATCTACATAGCATCTCATTATTTGTATACTTTATATTTTTTTTTGAATTTATTTGGTGATTTTGAAGTTTATTCTTTTGACAATTTTGGGTTCATTTGGTGCAGGAGATAATAGTATTCATTTGAAGATAGTATGACTGGTGACAAGAACATCTTACAGTGTATCCTTCTTTATTTGGTTGAAGTTTTTTATTTCAGAATAGTTTATTTTGTTGTTTTTTTATAACTTTTTTAGAATTTTATGGGGTTTGATTGTGTAAAAGTTAAATCTTGAAAAAATCTGTTCATGATCTTCTCTGGTTGTTATAAAATCTTGAAGCTGATCAAATGTTTTTTATTATTTTATTCTGTGATGTTTGCTTAACTCGCTTGATCAGCCGAGCCATCAGCGTCTGGATTGAAGTCCGATACTGGTTCTAAAATGGACGAACAAAACCCCGTGAGTATTTCTTGATTTCACATCTTTAAATTGTACTGTTAGTTTTATTCTGTTTCTTTTGAAGTATAATTTATTTATTTTGGTTTTAGGGTTCTAGAAAAGAAGGCATACCTTCGGGTGCAGCACCGCCATTTGCAGAAGTTTCTGCTTCTTCTGTAAAAGGTGGGGTTGCCAATAAGGCGCTCGCAGAGCAAGGCGTTCATTACTCACTTACTAGCTGCTACGATTATCAGTATCCAGGTTAGAATTTGCTTGGCTTAACAGATATTATGTTTTTGTTGTGAAGATCATAAAGTGATTTATTTTGTTTGATTGATTTTGGTAAGGTCAAAAAGGAACATATAGTGATGGTGCAGGTCATATGAACTCTAGTGGCAGTCCTTACACGGATAATAATGGTTCGCTTCTTTATTATATGCCTAGTTATAATCCTTATGCCACTGGCACTTTTATGGGTGTCGATGGGCAACAACCCTATTTTTCTTCATCAGATGCCATGTCGGGCTACTCATGGAATTCTAATTCAACATCATCTTACGGCCCAAAATCTGCTGCTGGCTCGAATGGGATGAAATATAGTGATTTTAACTCCAAAAGAACCATGAACAACACTTATGCTGGGAAATCTCCAACTTACCCGTTGGATTTGAAGTCGAGACAGCAATATACGTCTAGTGTTCCAAAGTCAGTCCTTCAGTCGCAGCATATTAGGTCACTTAATAACAAGGTGTATTTTGTTTTTTGTTTCATACTTTTCTCGATGATGTTATTCATGATTTGCAAGTTAATTAACATGCTATGTTTATGGTATAGTTGGGGTCGGGTTACCAGTCTGCGGATTTTGCAAAAGGGTACAAACCAGCTGGGAATTATTTATCATTTGCTTATCAAAACCAAGGGCTTTTTTCAAACTATGCTATGAATTATGCTTCTGGTGGTAGACTTTGGAATGATAACGATAGGTACAAGTCAAGGGATAAGTCTTTTGGAACTGGTGAATCTGAAGAATTAACACGTGGCCCACGGGCTCAGTCTGTAAATGTGCATCTTGAAGATGAAAAGAAAGGAGTTTCACTCAAACAAGATAAATATAATCTTGATGAGTTTCAGACAAAGTATGATCAAGCCAAGTTTTATGTAATCAAATCATACAGTGAAGATGATGTGCACAAGTGCCTTAAATATGATGTCTGGTCTAGCACACCTAATGGCAATAAGAAGTTAGATGCTGCGTTTCGTGATGCTGAAGGAAAAACTAATATTTTCCTTTTCTTTTCGGTAAGCTTGCTTATTTTTATAACGCGTTAAATTCAAACATTTTAGTTAAATTTATTTAATTTCTGTTGTGTTTTTAGGTGAACGGTAGTGGGCAGTTTGTGGGTATTGCTGAAATGATCGGGCCTGTAGATTACGAAAAGAACATGGATTTTTGGCAGCTTGATAAGTGGAACGGTTTTTTCCCAGTTAAGTGGCACATTGTTAAGGATGTTCCTAACACGCTGCTGAGACACATAATTCTTGAAAACAATGATAACCGGCCTGTCACATACACTAGGGACACTCAAGAGGTACACCATTTTTTTATGTTTTATATATTTACTTCTTTTTTACAAAAACAACATTGGTTAATGTCGAAATGTACATCTTTTCAGGTGGGTTTGAAACAAGGGTTGGAAATGCTTGAGATTTTTAAAAGCTATTCTGCCAAAACGTCTTTGTTAGACGATTTAAGATTTTATGAGAACAGAGAGAAGTTGATAAAAGCCAAAAGGGTTAGTAAGGAGGTAATACCTAAAACCTTATCTCTTTAGTCTCCTTTATTCATATTTTTAGTAGACTTTTTGCATAATAAAACTGTTTCAGCTGTTAATAAATCGTATTGTCTTAACCACCAATGGAGAAAATATTTTATTTTTTTGTGATAAATTAATATATATATTTTTTTGGTTGCAGAAGAACCAAAATGGAGAAAGGCCAATTGGGGAAGGATCGATGAGCAGCAATGGGTCGATGGATTCAACCTCGTCTCTGATTAATCTGACCCGTAATCTGTCTCTTAACTCTTAACACGCTAAAGGGCTGGCAGTGGTGATGATCTGATGTGGTTTTTAGTGTTTTTATCTACATTGCTTTTGTTTTGGCTGCCTTTTGAGATGTAAAAATCAGGGTTTTCATTTTGCTTTCGTTTTGATTTTCAGTTGATAGTTGGATGGTAAACAAGAATTGATTTGATTTGATTTGCTTTGCATTTAAGGTTTTACTAAATTTGATCAATTTGTGTTTTTTGTGTTCATTGAATGAGAGTTGCTATCTATATGTTCTTATGTTGTCAGCTGCTTATAGTAAGTTTTTAACGCACCAAATTGAAACCCTGTTGCGCATACGTTCATTGTTGGTTGGTTCTGGATCCGGGAAAGATCCTTGACCGTTTGAGGTTTCAAGTCGCTGTACCAGTTTCTTCATCGGGTACAAACCAGTTAACTGGTTATAGACATTGAAAAAAAAACCAGCCGATTATTACCGTTTTAGCGACTTTTTTTGGACCATTTGCCCTCATATATCAATTTAAATAGGTATTGGGTGTGTTGATTTGATTGCAATACTCTTATAGCTATAAACAACGTAAAAGCGCTAAGAAACTCTCAAGTCTTAAAACACTCACATGGCAAGCTAAAGTGTTCAAAGTTGCGTTGGTGTTGGTACTTCCTCAAGTGAACCAACTGTGGTGAGGATCATACCAACAAAGAACCAAAATATTTTTTTTAATGCATTTCTTAAAGCCAAGTCTAACTCCACTTTGAGAGGTCATGTGGATAAACATTGCAATTTTCAAAGCACAAATGTCAATCGAGAGAGGTATTTTGACATCTAGATGGTTCGTGAGAGGATATCACAGTTTGTTATTCAAGAAAGCTTGTTGTTTGATTATTTATGTTAAGAGTCGGTGCTTGTAGGGTTATATAAGATGAATTGAGTCGTGTGTGTACACTTGCATGTATGTTAAGAGTCGGTGCTTGAAGTCTTTGAACTTCACTTGTGTCGGTGTTTGAAGTCTTTGAATTCACTAAACTTCACATTGGAGTTAATATGATCATATAATAGAGTTTGAAATCTAAGAACATCACCTGAGAATTAATTGAGGTCATGCATTTCACAAAATTGATTTTAGGTGTTTGAGGTCTTTAGAACCTCACGAAAGAGTGAGGTCGGGTTAATAGGAGGAAAATCAAACTAAAGAATATATACACAGTAGGTGTTAATGTATGTAATGAGGAGAAATTAGGGGGTAAAACAAGTTGGGGTCGCAAGCTAGTGGGTTTGCAAGGCCAAAAGACAGCAAAGTATTGTGCTGATGCAGGGGGCGTACCATACACCCACCTCGACGTTCCATACACCAAAAACCTTCCGTCAACAATGCATATAAGCCCAACTTTGTTGAATTTGTCGTTTTGGGCTGTTTGTTCTTTTATGGACATGGGGGATAGTTATATATCATTACTAATGGTGTTATTTGTGGTGTTTTCTATGTAGGTAAAGCTCCAGTGCGATGTCTCAGATCACACTTCGTTTTGGATTGGATTCTCACTTTGTTTTGGCGGTTGATCATTGTTGGGGTTAGGAAGAGTTATTAAACTTGTTTTGGGATGTCGATCGATGTTAACATGTCATTTTGAAACGTTGGTTTGTTTTTCTCAAACAAAAGTTATGTCGTTTTTGTAATGTTTTTAAATAACTTAGTGGTGTTTAATCTAATGTGTTAATGAGACCTGTATTCCGCGTGATTTTAAAAGTTAAAATCAGTTAAAATTTTTGGGTGTTACATACATTTACTTATCATGTTACTTCATTAGACTTTTATTTTGCGGACATCAATAATATTATGTATTAGTTATATGTTCGGGGGGTAACGTGGATAAGAAAGAGATACCCGAGAATTGAGATCTCATTTTATTATGCCTTGATGAAACTGTTGATGGCGGGTAGGCTACATGTTAAGGCCATCCGTAGTGGTTTTACGCCCCCTCTTTCATGCACGCCACGTCACTGCCATATCAGCATAGGGGTAATCACTGTCCAGAATCACTAAGTCGCTAAGATTCGTAGTGGTTTCACGCCACTCATTTATTTTTTAATAATTAACTTTATTATTATCTTTAATAAATATAAAACTAAATTATAGAATAAAAAATACATTCTTAAATAAATAAAAACTACACCTCATTAAAAAACCGCTTATGTGAAGAAAATATTTCTTTGAAAACAACTCCGTTTTCATAAAAATATTTACCTGAATGTTCAGAAAAATAAAATAAACAAGCCCATATATTTTGTTATTTTAAATAATTACCAATCATAAGTTATCAGAGAAAAACCAAATTAAATCAAAATGTAAATATTAAATAAAAAATAGAAAAGTGAAATGATGAGGTGCATGTCTCTATCTTATTGGTTTGTTAATTGAATGAAAGTGCCCCCTTCCCGTGAATCGCCTCCTCCGTTTCACGCCCTTACGGCGCGGTGTTCCCCAGCGTAAAAGGGTGAGGTGGATCACGTCTCCACCTTTCACGATCCCACTACGCATGATTTAATACAATAGGATATTGTGTATTCATTTTCAACAATTGTATTGTTTTATGAAGACATTTATTTAGAAGACCTACCAACACCTATTTGCTTCCAATTTGCAGAAGCATCTTGGAAACTTATGCAGATGCCATTGATGGAAAGATTGCAACCCACAGTATAGATTCTAAAGCTCCTCCTTCCGAGCATATACTCTAACACCCCCACACACGCGCACGCGTGTAGCAAACTACATTTTTCTTCCAAATTTAATTATACTTTTGTTTCTAATAGGGCATTGTCATCTAACTTCAAATGGGTTTTTGACACGTTACGTTGGGCAAATTCAACCCATTTGACATGTTACTTTTTTTTTAGCTAATTGACGCGTGTTTCAATAATAATTATTATTTTGAATTGAATGATTTACGAGGTTATATGCATTAAAGTGAAGTTGAGCAACTGCTGCACGTTTGGACAATCTAACCTTTTCTTTTTAGCTATTTTTATTTATCTATGTCCAGTTAGAGACAAAACATAGTTTGACTCATCATGTTTGTAAGTCAACTTAATCAAAAATAAAAATGATAATTTTTAAATCATCTTCGTGACACGGAAGAGATCAACATCTTAACAAGAGCGTGCTTACACTCGGTCGTGTAATAAACGCACCGGTTGACCATTCGGGACATGTTCCATACATGTGACAAATTCTTACTACAAATATTACAATGTTAGTTTTCATTTTGAGATTTTTAAATTGTGTTGTTTAAATATTCTCTAATTTCCCAACTATTAAATACTTCAGCTTAATCAAAAGGTGATAAAATCAGCAACTGTTAAAAAACTCTACACTCAAATCAAGAGTCTTATGTATTAAAAGTATAATATATAATATGATGCATTAGAAGTATTTAGATAATTAAATTTTATTTTTCAACCCGTGTAATACACAGTTATAATGAATAAAATGTTCTTTAGTTTCATTCAAGTACACATATTTATTTTAAAACATTTTTTGATGTCAATAAATGAAAAACACGAAAATACTAGGGTTTGAGGTTTGATAAGCATGAAAAAACGAACAAGGTTATCTGTTTAAATAAATCATAAAACTCTTTATGCTTACCATATCAATTCTAGCCGGATAGTTGAATATTATTATAGGTTTTATATAGTTATTTAAATCGTAGATTTGTTTGTAATTTGATTAGGATTTTGGATATAAATACGTGAGTTAAATGCAGTTTTTGTCCTTGAGGTTTGTTGCTATTAGCATTACGAGTCCTTGATGTTACATTTCTTAACACTTCTAGTCCAATTCACTAACCCCGTTAAGTTTTTTTCAGATAATTGTTAAATGAGCAAAATACCCCTATTTTCCACTCCTCCACCACCACCAGCCGACCACCACCTACCTCCGGACTGATTATACTTATTTGTAATTATCAGGGGTAGTGCATATACATTATTTTCAAGGGCATAAGTGAAATACATATATAATATTTTCAGGTGAACCGTTTAATCACCGGGATCCATTATCAGGATAAGCACTCTCTCCACCTACGTTGCTTTCGTCTCCAGATACGCATAGTAAGCTTTATTCTATCTCTAATGGCGTTTTTTGTAACCGTGATTTCCTTATCACGTTCACTTCGGTTTGCTGCTAGCAAACCTTATTATTATGCATCTCCAATCCCCTATATTTTGACTAATTCCTCAACTAAGGTTATAAATCACTAAATTTGACCTAATTCTAGTTTATCGATGATCTGAATCTCCGTTTCGTGTATTGATCGTTGCAGGTTTTCGTAAGCAAACGTCGTTTGATATCATCGTTGAAAATGAAGATATGTTCGGACAAAAAAATTCGAGGGCTCCGTCGTTTGATATCATCTTCATTAGACTAAATTTTTTTTATAAAATTAAAGAAAACTTTGAAAATGAAGATATGCTCGGACAACAAAAAATACCAAAACTACCCTAAAAAATACAAATCCCTAATTTCTATCTCTTTTTAATTAAACAATGTTTCATTATTTTTCATTATTAGTTTTCTTTCTTCCACAAATTATGAACAAATTATGAAAATGTATACAAGGGAAAGCCAAAACCAACCAACCAACCACCATTAATAACCAAAAACTAGAACTTGTTCCGAATAAAGTCATAAACTAAAGAAATTAACAAAACTAAAACACAAAATATATAAAAAAAAATTATTATGTCCAACAAAGTTATATGAATTAATAATACCCAGCAAACCTTCTTTGATGATCTTCCATAACAAACTCACCATGACCAACACCATTAACACCCACACCCACTTGCGACTCCTGCATCATGCTACCATGCACCACACCACCTTGAAACACCCACGGGTTCACGCTATCATACGCATGCACCATCCCACCATCAAAAACCGGGTACCCAAACCCCACCGGTTCCATCTTCACCCCAACATTCCCAAACCCCCAGGTGCCCATCACGTGCCCATTTTCACCACCACCAAAAGGTCCAAAACCCCCCTGATTATCAAACACCACCGGAATATTCCTTTTCCGAAACTCCAGATCCGCCCGGACCACATTCTCCCGGTTCTCCAACCACTCAGCAAACTGCCGGAGTTGACTTTCGGTCAACGCATTGAACTCATCAAACCACGTGGCGTACCTCGCTTCCATGTTCTTCTTCCTCGTCTTCACAAGCTCGTCTTCGATCTTCTTCTTCCGATCTTCAAAAAAGTCGTTCAGATCGTAACTTCTCTTGCCGGAATCGGTCTTCTTGGCGTTATAGCACGCGATTATTTTCTTCACTTTGGTAGGGTTTTCCGGCCATATCTCCGGCTTGTCGGAATTCGGAGGGTAGATGATGATGACGGTGTCGACGTCGCAAAGAATGGTGAACTCGGTGGCCTTTTTTATGATCCCGAGCTTCCGTTTGTGGTACGTCGTGTTGCGAGTTTTCTCTTTCGGTATGAGCTCCATTCGTAGCTTTGCACGGCCCATCTGTAAATTAAACAAAAGTTGATCAAAATTCGAAACCCTAATTTTATAATTATAAAGAAGAAATAAGTTGGGAGTTTACCAGAGTTTTGAGTTGTGATTAGGGTTTCTGAAGAAGAAGATGAGGGATTTAGAAGGGTTGATGTGTGTGTATATATATAGAGGGAAAATGGTGTAACAAACTTAAGTTGCCGTTATTTTGGTAAGATTTAAAATATGTGAAGATTTGGGAGATTTTAATTCCATAATTAGTTTCTTAATTATCGGATTTTTAAGATGGTTAAATATTTTTTAGATATGAATAAATTGATAATTTTGTGTGTGATTGAGAGTGAATTGATGGGGATTATGAATGAATTGAGTTTGTAAAATCATGCATTTTTGTACCAAGTTATCTTTAATTCGATTTTGATATACATATTTATTTGTAAGAAAATGATTTTTAAAATTTTAATGAACTCATTGGAGTTAGTTAATCTTTAATTAGAGTTTGAATGATGCATTAGTTATTCAATTAATCACACCGATCATTGAATTATACAATTTGTCAATTGGATTTTTTTGGTTCATTTAGGGGTACTACAATAGAGTTTATGTATACTGTATGATAAATAAAAGTTTTTTTATAGCACGTGTTATCTTTATATTACATTTCATCATTTTTTTCTGTCACTCTCTCTTAATAAATACACTTTTAATTTTTAATAATAATATATATTTAAAAAAAATACTAAATATAAAAATAAAACACATTTATTTTAAAGGGTCATTTACATATATCCCCTTCCTAACTTCATTTATTACATATTTACCCAACCCCTAATTCATTTAAAATAACTTATTAAAATATTATGTTATCCTTAATGAACCAATTAAAATAGTATTTACATATATCTCTTCCTAAATATATCATTATTAAGTTTTAAAACATAAAAGGGTAAATAGGTAATTGTATAAGGATTGGGTAAATATGAAATTGATTTTTATGGTTGGGTATATATGTTATTAAGAGGCTTAAGAATGAAAAATATGTATAAAAAAACTCTATTTTAAATTATCTCTTATTATAAGAAAATTTAAAATCTAATTAGGTAAATATTATTTTCAGTCAAATAGTAAATGAAAATTAAATTACATTAAATAGTAATTAACGTATTTTCAAAACTGAATTATATATTAATTTTTACATATTTTGAATATGTTTTCTATCATTACTACATGTAATATATTTTACATTTGTAAAATATATACATAAAAATTTAAGAATTTTATTTATTGATATCTTTCACCTCGTGTGTAAACACGGGTTCTAAACTACTAAACTATATATTAAAGTAGGATTTAATGTTTGAAATTTTTAAATATCGGTAAAATGGTCACCCTTAAAGTTAAATTTAATTTTGTCAAAATTAAAAATAGCATCAATTTTTAAGATTAACTTTCAGAACATATTAGGGTTTTAAAAATAGCACATATTACAATCTTTGATTAACGAACAATTAAAGACATTTCCAAATTTATTGTGAATTATGGTAATCCTAATCTAAACCACCAAATTTACGGTTGCATTGCACCCCATGCGCGCTCTCTCTGTCCTCTTAATACATATCCTATGTTTCTCTCTCTTTCATCCCTAACATTAACACATGTGCAAACACCATCACCTTTTATTAAAATTTTAATAATAACTTAAACATGATTTACTCTCTTCTTTTCTTAATAATTATAAATTAGATAAAAAAATACACGGTTAATATAAAAAATCCTTATGGTAATAAATCACTAACTGTTACGACCCGTATTATTTTTCTGTGCACCTAATTTGAGTTTTTCCGCCACTCTTTGCTCCTTACAATCAATCACTTTGATTCCTAAAATTACTCACCTAATTTCATCAATTAATTTCATTCAATATTCATTTTTCTTATTTTTCTATACACCCAAATGAATTTTAAAATAGTATAGGAACTTTATAGTTTTGTAAGAAAATGAACTATTGTCCATATCCATCAGTTGACAACTTTGTTTGATTTTAAATTATGCTTCTAAACTCACAATAATCACTTTGAAAACATGAATCCAAACATTTGTGCATGGGTGGCGCAAGTGTGTTGTCAAACCAATCCAAGGCTTAGGGCCCCCAATTTCTTAATAAAATGATTTTTATATATGTGTTTTTGGCTGATTGGAAGTGTTACCAATTAACCATTAAGTGGCCCGTGTAAATTGGAGCATTACTAGGTCTCTTGATTAAATCTCTTATAATCTAGCCTCAGAAAACTGTTGATAAATATGTGATAACAACCTAATAAGTGATAATTTGTTGATAATTGGAGTTGCTAATTAGTTAAGTTGTTATAATCTGTGATAAATCTACGATTGTTGATTGTTCTTCTTTAAGTGTTTGTGAATCTGACCTGGTTTGTAATACATTATTCTACTTTTTCATGTCAAATTGTAAACGAAAGGATAAATCCAGTTATTTTAAACAAAAAGTAAAACAGAAACAAGACGTCGGTATGGACACAAAAGGGAGGAAAGTTTACAACATGACTTTTAGAAAGAAAAAAAGGGGCTTAAGTTTTTAGTTCGTTTTAGGTCTTCAAATTGGTTAAGCTGCCCCTACATTTGTGAATAATTAATTTTTGCTACAAAATGTGACACGTTTCTTGAAATCAATCTTCAAATGTGAAATCTTAATATACTAGTAATGTGAAATATATAAATGTATTATCAGTTATATTCTTTTATTGACTCAACACGTGTAATACATATACTTAATTCATGACATTTGCTGATCCTCTTGGTCTAGTGCCCCTATATACGTTTCTTTTTTAGTAGATTATTATCACACTAGGTTATATACCCATGTATTACATGGGTTTGTTTAACAGAAAATTAAAAGGATAATGATGTGTAAAAAAATTAAAATAATGTGTAAAATAAAAATAAAATTCTTTGTTTCCTTAATTAAGTAATAATTACAATTTAAATTTTATATTATTTTTTTAATAAAAACATTAACATAATTAATTTTTAAAATTCAAACTTACGTAAAATAAGGAAAATTAGAAGATTTTGGTAAGAAAAAATATGGTGATTACACGTGACATTCTTTAAAATCATTTATTAGAATAAGTATATATTAAAACGAAAGGTTTAAGAACATTAGTTTTAATATTTTTACTTTATTTTAGTTATATATGTAGTTATGCAAAATATAACAAAAATTGAAAGCAGCTTATATGGTAGACCATGTACACATCAACAAAGAAGGTCGTGAGTTCAATTCTCTTTTCTTACTTCTTTTTTTTTTCCTGTTTATTTGTTTTCCTTTTTATTTGGGCCCCTGCCATTATAAATTTCTACACGACCCAACTATTGTTAGCCCATGTTAACTTTTTGGCGATGATAAATAATTTACTTTTCATTTAAGTTCAAACAATTTCTCTATAGAATGAATATATTGTTTTGACATGAAATTTTTTTATAAGGGTAAATATCACTATACAGAGACGCGGATCCACTTTATAACTTGGGTGGACCAATGTCCACCGTCCAATCCATACAAGATCCATTAACATTCTATTTTTTTAAACGGCTTAACATACGATTCCATTTTTTTAAACGGCTATCTTATCCTTTGGTCTATCGACTATTAAAGTTAATGTTGGTTTTGCCTGTTGCAACCGCCTCTGTTGAGAGAAGTTTTTCGGTGATGAAACGTGTAAAGTCAAGTTTGCGCAATCGTATTTCCGGGTATTCGAAAAACTTAGTTAAACATATAAATAATTAATTAAACATATAAATAACTAACTTAAAAAGTCCAATAACATTAAAACGTAAAATGTTACAAAATAGATAAATGTTTAAAACATAACTCATAAAGCATAGATAAATTATATAAAAAACTAGATTGTCTGACCCGTTTGACTCGTAAAACCTTTTTTTCACTTTTAGTTTTAACTAATTTAAGTTTTACCATTATTAAAATTTTAAGCATATACGCGTCACGAATAGTAAAACAAAGATGGATTAGTGTCACAAGACATAAAGGTAGAGGTACACAAATCGGGTATTCTCAAGAACCGGTTCCAGAACATGAAGAGAGAGGGGCTTGTGGTCAACGTTATGAATTTAGAAGTACCACTTGGACATAATATGTTGATAGTGTTATTAAGTTATGTAGTAGTGGACTAGTGGTATCGTAAGGAAAGGAGCGTGAGTGCCATGTCACGTGTCACAGGCGTAGCACGCCATGCTGTCTGGGCGTGACCGAGAGCGTGAGTATGGCAACGGACGTGGGAAGAGAATTGAGTCGTTGGGTTTGGTGCATATAGCTGGTCACACTCACTAAACCATTACACACCTTTAGTGAATGTGAGTGTAACAACCAACACACTTAAATAACACCTTTTTTTTCTCACACTCATTAACTATTACACGTTGCCTTAAATTATTAATGAACATTGATGCACACCGAGTTTGAACAGAGCTTCTCAATTATAAACCGAACCAAGTTCAAGCCTTAACATCTCGCTCGATTTTGTAATTTCGAATTGAACCGAGCCGCTCAGTTTGTAAACGAACCAAGTTCGAACAGACCTACGATCAGTTATATTATGTTCGGCTCATGAACAGCCGTAGGTGGTGTTTCATGTACTATCTGGGTTAAAATTGGTCAAAGTTAGGGTTTGTAAGAGGTTAATATGTAAAAAGGCCAAAAGGATGAAGAGATAAGGAATTCTTAACTTGATAAAAAGACTGGTGCAAAAAAAATAAAAATAATAAATAATAATAATAAGTGAGAGATACAACTTTTGGTTGTTCATAATGCTTGTTTGGTTGTACATGAGCAACGACTCGTGTACGTGAAGCTCTCGTCTCACGACTTGCGCCTCGATTTTCAATACCTAAACATCTCGAGCTGCCTTGCTGTTGAACCATGTTTTGGTAACTATAGATAAAATTCTATGTATCGGTGTACTCAGCTAGTACCAAGGAGAATGTTTCTGCGTACTTAGCAAGTCCACCACTTGTTCATGCACACTTAACAAGTGCACAAGGCATTTGCCTTGCGTACTTAATAAGTACGCATGACAAGTTGTTCCTGCCTCTATAAATAGAGCTGTTGGGCTCATTTGTAAAGTGCAGAGAACAGAATGTGAGATTCTGAGAGAGGTCGGGTCGGGACGAGCTCTCCTGACCCTTGGACCGTGAGCTTAAACTAAAGATGTATAGTTATTCGGTATGTAATCTGTGATGATAACGTTGTTATGGATTATCGATTCTCTTGTTTATCTGTTCCTATTGTTCATATGCTCGGGTCCATCGTTTCTTTCATCTGTTCTCCCCACGAATCAACGAACATGTCTTACATTGTGTATTCTCAGTCTTCCGTTGTGCTCGAACCGAGGCCCCCGGGACCTACAACTGGTATCACAGCCTCGGTGTTCGTTGATTTGTGTTCCAGATTCGAGTTTTAGTTTTTGAAGGTTCTGCGTACTTGTTAAAGTCTCTACCTGTTAAGAACAAAATCCTAAAATACGTCTTCGTTATCGCTTCATTTGATGTTTAGAAGGCTACTGGTTTGTTAGAATATGTTTTCTAAGCCTTTGAAAACATCAATTTCTGAAATCCAACAGTTTCTGAAATCTCCCTCAAAGATCAGACATGTGGTATACTGCTGGATAAGTACGTAGGAGTAAACACACCTGCGTACTTACAAGTTCGCATGAAGACAAGTACGCATGACTCACTGTTGTGCGTACTTACTAAATACGCAAGAAATATCAAACATGCGTATTTGCTCGTCAATTATCATCAGGGATAAAAAAAAAGGGCGGGAAAACTTTTCTTGGCTAAATATTTTAGAGATCATTTGTATACTTGTTTCGGGTCAATTTTTGAAAAGTTAGTAATTTTTGTTTTTCGGGACTAAAATTTATATATAAAGTAGCATGGCGAAACAAGGTCGAGATTTTTGTTGGATGATACCAGTTGTCATTTTGCTAAGTTGTTCAAACCTGAAAATGTTCGCTACGAGTATCTTGCATACTTCTATAATAGGGAATGACTGCTAAATCAATTTGAACAACTGAGTCGTTATCGGCTAAAGTCTCAATTTATTTGTGAAGATGTGTTGCTATGGGTCTTTGAATCATATTGTTTGCGTATTCAAACCTGAAAATGTAGGCAACGAGTATCGGAATACTTATTTAATAGGGGATGAATACTATAACAACTTGAACCCATAGTTTTGCTAAAACATCTTTGCAAAGAAATAAAATCCTAGTTTTGACTAGATGTGGTTTTTGAGGAATCGGGTGAAGCAGTGATGTACCTGGTCATAGTTTACAGAGAAATGAGGGGGATAATTTTTTTAAGAGTATTCATGGGACTTTAAACGTAACATGGATCTCAACTATGATTTCTCGTGTATACTATATTTTTATATTTATTTTTCGTGTTCATTGGTCAAGATTGTGTTCAAGATTTGATGTGTTTTAGTTATGATTGGATTTCTCATTTGGGATCTGGGCAGAATCCGGATAGACAACCTAGTTATGGGACTTCACCGTGGTGAATGTTACCGATTAGGAGATGTTAACCAGGAATGAAGATCTAACTGAAGAATGTTGGAGATTGGATACATGATGATCACTACTGAGCATGAATTTGTGTTTGATTCTATCGAGTGTTTTCAAGATAAAGCTAGATATCCGTGGGAATATTAGTTGAAGACAAAACCTTTATCATTTGCTGACGGGATAGAAAACGATCCCTTGTTTCTGGTCTAGTCAGATGGAGCTTATATTGAAAGGGTTGGAAATGAACATATTCGGGAATTTGGTTGACTCGTGAAGATACATGATAGTGTTGGACACATCTGGTTGAAGATTTAACTTTATCTTACTGGAATTCCTATGGGAGCTGATTAGATTGATACAGGTTATTGAAAATTCAAACTCTCTATCATATGTCAGCTGATTTGAAGGAAGTCTAAGTCAGATTGGAGGAAGCTACTACTGAAAGAATGAACTACAATGAGTTGTGTTGGCTAGTTGGTTCTTATAGAAGCACTTGTTTTGGTCTACAAAGATAGCTACAGTTAAGAGGGAGTCGTGTTTATCATCACTCGGCAACCAAAGACTGAAGTTTGAAGATTTCAAGTGAATACCAGAAGATCAAGTCTTGCTAGAAGACACGTGATAGTATTAGTTTAGAGGGAGTCTGTTAGGACATTCTTTGTAAACTGATGAATATCAGTGTTAGTGATAGATAAAATTTGATGCTATAGTTAAGAGGAAGTCTGTTGAAGCATGTTTTAGTAGCTATAGATAAAATTATATGTATCGGTGTACTCAGGTAGTACGCAAGAGAATGTTTCTGCGTACTTAGCAAGTTCACCACTTGTTCATGCGCACTTAACAAGTGCACAAGACATTTGCCTTGCGTACTTAATAAGTACGCATGACCAAATGGCATGCGTACTTGTTAAGTGCGCATCACAAGTTGTTCCTGCCTCTATAAATTGAGCTGTTGGGCTCATTTGTAAAGTGCAGAGAACAAAATGTGAGATTCTGAGAGAGGTCGGGTCGGGACGAGCTCTCCCGACCCCTGGACCATGAGCTTAAACTAGATATGTATAGTCCTTCGGTATGTAATCTGTGATGATAACGTTGTTATGGATTATCGATTCTTTTGTTTATCTGTTCCTATTGTTCATATGCTCTGGTACATCGTTTCCTTCATCTGTTCTCCCCACGAATCAACGAGCAGGTCTTACATTGTGTATTCTCAGTCTTCTGCTGTGCTCGAACCGAGGCCCCCGGGACCTACACTTGCACTCTCTAAAACCAAGATGGGTGTAACTGTAACATGACAGAAAGAAACTAGATGGATAAATTAGTGAAACTTTAAAGGCTTTAGAAAGTTGTGAAATCAAAACCAAAATTCAGTTTTTTTCCTTTTCTATCCACATTTTTCTCTCAATTTAGTTCAGCTTCAAATGCACCAACATGTGTACATATGAATATAAGAAAATATGATATAAATATAAATGGTTCCAGCTATGTTCAATCCAAACCACTCTAAAGCAAAATTTGGTAGAGACCAGATATTCATACCAGAAGTAGAATCTGTAAAAATATATTTATATTAATTGCAAGAAACATCAAGTACCAAACAACCATTCGGTATGAAACACTAGAGCCACAAACAAAAGATACACAAACGGTAACTAGAAGGCAACCTTTATTATACTTGTTTCGAAACATATTAATCACAGTGACAAACCTGGAGAGAAATGAAACTGTACAGGGTTTACTGCATGACGGTATCACCTTCGTTCGTTGCTATATGTTGTTACATAAGTTTCACTTATGGTTTTAGAATATAGGAATGCAGGTGCGGAACGTGACATCTATTGTAAAAGTTGAACTGCTGCAATGGTAGGGATTTTTTCTCGTAATTTCTGAGTGACAGCTACTCTAACAGTCATCACGCTTGCTGCAGGACCCGTTAAGCGTACTTTTACAATTGGCTCTTCTATGGTCGCGAATTCTAGTGTTCCGCCTGATGCCCCAACAAGATATGGCCTTATTTCTTCAAGAACCTACCATATTTAAGAAAAGGTAAGCAATTAAGCTACATACATCATTGAAGTATTGAACAAGCAAATAGAAGAGCAACAATCACAAAGGAGGAAATGAATTAAGTAGAGTTGGTTGATGGGCCGATTGGGTAACACGTCAAAACAAGCTTTTCTGGTGCCGCCTGCCGGTTAAAATAGGCCAAGCAGACCACCCGATCAACAAACACTTTGTTATTCTTTTTCAAAAATATGAAAACAATCAATGTGTTACAAAACTATTTATTGTGATAATAATCTAAATTACTTTTAAAAAGAGGATTTAGAAAGTTGAATGTGTTTGAATACATTTCAGATGACTTTCACCCTTTTACCTGCTCTACCCGTTTGACATATAAGAAACAATACATAACACAACTCGACTTATTTGTATACAATGAGTTAGATTGGCACCTCTAGGATCAAAAACGGCTTCTAATGGAGTAACAGCAAACAAAGGTAGCCTGAGACTGCAACTTTTTATACATGTAAAAATTAACCTATGGATTGTTTAGGGAAGAAATGTGATAGTCTCTCTTATACACTTTTGTTTTGGAAAACAGAAACATACCATACATTTAAACAATACATCAGAAGTTCTACATGACAAAATATAGTATTTCTTGAGTGGATGCAACTTGCAAGCGTAAAATGATATAAATGAATGTTGTCATTTGCATGCATGATAGTGATATATTGCCTTTAACTGGATTCTGAGCAATTTCTACAGGGGTGCATGGATATTCACTTTGGAAGTGATGATGCAATGTTGTAGGAGATAATGTTTGGATGTGATAACTTAGTTTGTAGTGGTTATAATCAGATAATCAGTTGAAGTTGTTGGAGTGGTTGACAAATTATCGTTGTTTAAGGAACTTATGGATAGATTGACCAAAAACATTCTTGTGAAAGAAAAAAAAACATTCTTGTGAAAGAAAAAAAAAACTGTCTTGTGGAACTAAAACCTATGTTGTCAAAAGCCCACAAGGCGCGCGCCTAGGCCCTCAGGCGCAGCCCAGCTCAGCCTTGTCGCCTCGCTTCAAAAGCCCCATTTTCAGGCATTCAGGCGCAATTTCCCACCAAATTCAGGCAAAAAGTTTCTGCAACAATTACACTAGCCCTAAACAAGCCTGAAATCAACCTAAAACAGCCTAAAACATGCCTAAAACCCCTAAAAATGGTATTTATACTATGCACTTCACTTAAAAAAGCCCTCGCTCTTTAAGCGCCTTGCGCCCAGGCTCCAGGCGAGGCCTATGCGCCTTGGAAACATAGACTAAAACAGCCGAAAACTCTCAGTTTTGAATTAGCTGTATAAACTGATTATCCAAAAACTAACTCTTTCACCCCTAAATAACAAGAATCAAATAATCAATCCATCCAAACACTAAAAACTGATTACTATGACTTCAAAACATCAACAATCAGATAATCAGTTCCAAACCACGCAGTAATTACTAAATGGAAGTGCGAAACACCAAGACGTGACACGTATTATACCTTCTCTACATTCTCTTCATTCAGCTCAAGCCCAGTTTCTTCATCCGGTACCGGTTCAACAGCAACAATTTCAGGAATCTTTTCCATCAAACGCCACTCAATTCCCAGTTTCATGGTGGTTACAGAACTTGGACACGAACCACAAGCTCCTTGAAGCTTTAACCGCACAACATTGCCATCAATTTCATGTAATGCCACATTGCCACCATCTGCAATCAGATAAGGTCTAACTTCATCCAACACCTTCTCAATGTTCTCTGCAGTAAGAGGTAGTTGGTCCACAACCGATTCCGGAGTTGCAACAGCCTTTACAACTGCAACACAAAACCATTAAAAAGGCACATGTTGATAAATCTCTAAACCTTTTAATTTATTCATCATATTATCTAAATAGGGGGATTTTGCAACTACTTTGCAGGGGGATTTTGCAACTACTTTGCAAGGGTATTTTGGTCCAATCCAAACAGTAGAATTCAATTACATGATCTCAATCAAATTAGAAATAACAGATAAAATCAGTTACCTTTCCGGCGTGTGAGCTGCTGAAATTGGAATTTAGATGAACACGAACCGCCTCTGGCGAGAGAAATTCGAGTACCGACGAAAGATGAAACCTGAAAATCCGATGGAAAATCGTTAAATTGTTGCAATAGAAAGCTAACCAGATACAAACGCAACAAGGTTAAATGATTACGAAACCTTAGGGAAGGCGTTGATGGTGGAATTTGAAGTGGAAGATGGATGAGATGAAGAATCGAGGGTTTGTTGAGGTCTGGTGACGTAGGAGTAAGATGATTGACTCAAAATCACAGCAGCAGTTTGCATCTTGTCGATGAACAACTACGAATAATCTGTGAATTTAATCTCCAGAAACCTCGAGTAGTTGAAAGCGCCGATTGATAGTTTGAAGAGTGATTTGAATTAGGGCAGGCTTCGTCCAGGGTTTGAGGACTCCACGAAAGGGAAGCAGCCAAATGGCCCACCGGTGCTGATTTATGTATCACACGCAGAAAATATGTATATTTTTTTTGTAATAAATATATTTCGTAAATAAAATAAAAAAACTCCACTTTAGCTTCCAAGTGATTCACTGTTTGGGATTACTTATTTAAACTACTTAGGCCCTAAGGAGAGCAGAGAGGGTGACTGTTCGGGCCCGATCTTCCAAGGGGCCTGTAATTTAAAAAAAAGTTATTTGAGTTTGACTCACTAGATTAACTCCACCAGTTACATATTTCATGTTTTAAAATATTACAAAAACTTGAGTTAGATGGGTTGGTTTTAAATTACCAATGTTCTTCCACTCAAGGAGGTTGCAGGTTCGATTCCTCTTTTTTATTTTTCTTCTTTTTAAAATAGATCATTGCTCCCCTAACTTTAGTTAAATTACAAAAGTCGCCCACAACTTTATAATTATTAATTTAACATCCCTGACTTTGCGAAAATTACATAACTAACCTCTAGCTTTATAAATTAGTAATTTGACACTTCTCCCCCCACCCACTTTGGTAAAATGACAAAACTCACCTTTAGCTTTATAAATTGTTAATTTTTACCACCTCAAGTTTAATGAATTTTTCGTTTCAACGATAACTCCTATCCGCGCTACAATTTATCTATTTTTCGAACTCCATAACCGAGTCGTGACAACTTCATACGTTTCTTTTATGTAGTTAGTGACGTTATTGTTCTCGCCACAATGCGCATAACGAGGTTTGCAAACCCGCCGCAACGCGCGGGTCATATTTTCTAGTATATACATATTTATAAAAGGTCTAACTTGTATTATCCATTTATACTATTAACTCACTTAGAAATTAAAATAATGTTCACTACTTGTATTATCCATTTATCTTATTAACCCACTTATAAATTAAAAAACCCACTAGATTTTCAAACTTATTAAAAAATAACAAAATAATCTTTATTCGTTTGTTATAGTTTTTTATTATGCCACTAGTTTAGATCTCGTGTCTACACACGGGGTGAAAATTGAAAAATATCAATATATAAAAATTTTAAATATTTATGTATATATTTTACAGGTGTAAAAATATATTACATATACTAAAGATAGAAACAAACTCAAATTATATAAAAATTAACATATAATTGGGTTTCAAAAATACGTTAATTACTATTTTATATAATTTGACTTTTATTTACTATTTGATTGAAATAAAAGTTACATAATTAAATTTCAAAATTTCTTATAATAATGGGTAATTTAAAATAAATGTGTTTTATTAGTAGAATTAGTATTTTCTTTAAATATATATTATTATTAAAATATAGAAGTGCATTAAATAAGAGAGAGATGCGGGAAAAAATGATGATGAGAATGAATGTGGAGGCGACATGTGGCACTAAAAACCTTTATTTATTATATAGTATAAATTATGAGTTTATATTATGGGGCCCGTTTTTTTTAAATGTCCCGGGCCCAAAACATTTTAAGGAATCTCATAACCGGCCCTGACTATTTATTAACTTTTTTAAAAAGTTAATAAGGAGTTTTGAGAAGTAAGTTCTCCTTACTTCTCAAAAACTTCTTTTCCCCCCCTTTAAAAAGCTAAAAGTAGTATTAAAAGTCATCTTACCCAAACATTATTTTAACTTTTAAAAGTTAATAAGTAGTTTTAATAAGTAATCCCAAACACCCCCTAAAATAGACCGGAGATCACATCAAAGTGTGTTTGATTCGTTAAAATTCAATCAAATTAAAATCTTACTAACATAATAAATAAATTTTTTTTGCCATATGTCACTCTCTGGTTACTTATCATCCTTATTTTTCCGCCTCTCTCTCCTATTAATTATTCCGTTTATCTCTCCTATTAAATAATAATATTTGTATTAATAAATAAAAATCATATTGACACGTGTCATTTGTGGTTTATTTTTATCATTTTTTTTCTCTCATCTCTTTCCTATTAAATAATGATATCAAAAGAATTTATTTTTATATGTTTAATATAAATTTAATTACAGATACTTATTATTTCGTTATAAATAGTTTTTGTATCATCAATCAAATGAATTTAATATGAATTAACATAGCTTATAACTGTCACGACAAATTACATTTTTTAAAAACATATTTTGACGAGTGTGTGTTAATAAATTACATTATATTTTAATCAACCAATGTAATACACTGGTTTATTCAACCTCGTGTACTGCACGAGTTTTTAAAAATATATTTTTATTATTAATTAAGTATATAACATTTTATTTATTCAACCCGCGTAATACGCGGGATTTTAACCTAGTTATAAATAATTTTAAATAGAAGTGTCGATGATTTTTTTTTCCCAAAAACACTTTGATGTTAAGTAAATCAATTTCCTTTATTAAACACAAATATTGTGTGTGTTAGATGAGTTGGTAGGCGTCTTAGGTTTAACCTTGTGGTCATGGGATCGATCCAAGTGGTCTCAACTATATTTTTTTGATGTTTTTTTTTCCTTCTTTATGTTTGACTTTTCTTATAAATTTTCCTTGGGAAAAATACGAAAATGCACATTTGACTAAGAAAATAATCAAAAATGGACATACTTATCTATCCTATTGTTTCATGGACATTGTTTTTGCGAAAAGACTAAAGACGGCTAAGCTAGCGGGCTAAAATTTCCGTGCCAACATTCCATTTGTCAGAGTACGAGCCAATAAGCATGTGACACGAGGCAGGCTTAGCTGTCTAATAGACGGCTATAGCCGTCTAAATAAACAGTTTTAGTCGTCTAATGCATTTAGCCGTCTAAATAAATAGTTATAGACGTCTATTAAACGGCTAAGCCTCCAAAAATTTTCAAAAAATATTTTCGAAGGCTAAGCCATCTAATAGACGGCTATAACTGTTTATTTAGACGACTATAGCCGTCTATTAGACGGCTAAACCTGTCACGTTTCGCCATATTATTGGTTCGATCTCTGACAAATGAAATTTTGGCACGAAAATTTTAGTCGGCTAGCTTAGCCGACTGTCATGACCAATGTCAATGAAACAGTAGGCTAAATAAGGATGTCCATTTTTGAGTATTTTCTTGATCAAATGTCCATTTATGTATTTTTATATTACTTTTTTTTTAATTCTTATACCGTAACATTCGGGTCATGATAATGTTTTCTATATATGTTTCAGTCACCATAACTTCATACGTTCCATTTAATCGTTTCGCCCTGCTGCAACGCGCAGGTACCGTGAAGAATGAAATCAACAGCGACTGAAAAACATTGTTACCGTTATATAAGTGTCTTTTATATATGTTTCGATCTCCACAACCGAGTCACCTTAACGTTATACGTTTTTTTATTATTTAACTACGTTTTTTTTGCCTAATCATGTTAATGTCACCGGCTCAATCGTTTAAGGTTCGCAAATTTTCTTGTTAAAATCTCATTTATCAATACGTTAGGTTTGTAGAATTTGTTGGAATTATAATCTAAATTTTTTTCTCAATGTGTTTGTTTAAGATGATAACTAGAAATAATTCCCTCAAATAAATGATTTCAAATTGTGAATGAATTCATCAAAAGAAAATAGAATCTCCGACCACTCACCGTTGTTGTATTCACACTTGGTGACCCCGACCTACGACCACCCCCACGAGCTCCGCCAATCGTCGCCGCCTCTGCCGGCCGAATCTTTAAGTTAGTTACACATATAGTCACTGGAAAGGAGAAATTACACATTTGATCTGACTTAACGAAAAAAATTAACACCGGTTAATCTAACGAATAAAATGTGTAAACTTTTTTAAACATAAAGTACTAAATTTGTAATTTGCTTATGGTTTTATCTTTATAGGGTTGTAGACGTGCACAATGATTTGAGATCAATGAACCCTCTTTGGCACCAAGTCCGTCGATCTTCTTTTCTCATCCCTAATCACTTCCTCTCACGATCACCAAATATCATTTCCTCTATGTGTGTGTGCATGATATCAACTCTTTCAGTCACGAATCTCATTCAAGATCACATTCGCAATGGTAACCTTAATGATGCCCGCCAACTGTTCGACCAAAATCCAAAGTCTTGTGATACCGTCGCCTGGAACTCCATGATCACTGGCTACATAAGACACAACCAAATGCAGTGTGCACATAAACTGTTCGATCAAATGCCTGTGAGAGATGTAGTTTCATGGAACACCATGTTGTCAGGTTTAAACAAGACTAAAGATCCACACAAACTATACAAACTGTTCCTGCAAATGAACAGAGCTGGTGAACTCCCCAACCAGTTCACATTTTCAACCGTGATTAGCGGCTTCATGAACACGTTTGACGTCTTGGTTCCACAGCTTCATGGTCTCATAATCCATCTAGGCCTTCACTCCAATGTGTTTGTGGGGTCAGCATTGTTGCGCGGCTATACCCATTTGATGGATCGCGATGCCTTACATCACGTGTTTGATGATGTCGTTGTGAAAGATGTTAGCACATGGAACGCGTTGGTTGTAGGTTATATGGAACTGGGATTCATAGATGAGGCGCGGATAACCTTTGACAAGATGCCTGTTGTCAATATCATTTCTTGGACCACCTTAGTAAATGGGTACATCGAAAACCGAAAGATTAATCAAGCGAGGTCCATCTTTGACAGTATGCCAGAAAAGAACGTCGTTACATGGACCGCGATGATAAAAGGGTATGTACAGAATGATAACTACACCGATGCCATACAATTGTTTATCTTGATGCTCAAATCAGGAACGCGTCCTAACCATTTTACACTTTCTACTCTCCTAGACGCTTGTGCGGGTTGCTCTACATTTCTGCTTGGGAACCAGCTACATTCGTGCATTTTGAAATCGGGTTTGGATTGTGAAGTGGTCCTTTTGACCGCCCTGATTGATATGTACATGAAATGTGGTGACATTGAAGCGGGATTCTGTGTTTTTGAGTCTATGAAGAAGAAGAACATGGTGTCGTGGAACTCTGTGATTGGAGGTTGCGCGAGGCATGGATTGGCAAAACAAGCATTGTTTGAGTTTGAGAGGATGATAGAAAGTGGAGTCAAACCCGATCATGTGACATATGTCAATTTACTATCGGCTTGTGTGCATGGAGGACTTGTTGAAGAGGGTGAAAGGCATTTTAATTCAATGGGAGTAAGATATGGGATTAAAGCAGAGATGAAGCACTATAGTTGCATGGTGGATTTATATGGGAAATCAGGTGAGCTTGAGAAAGCAGAGAGACTGGTGAAAGAGATGCCTTTTGAACCTGATGTGGGCGTGTGGGGTGCACTGCTTACTGCTTGTGGTTTGCACTCGTGTTATGAGCTAGCAAACGCTCTCGAGAATCTGGCGCGCGATCATCCCACTATTTACTCTATGCTAATGAAGCTACATGGTGAAAAGGGTGAGTGGAGTCGGGTCATTGAGATGAGGAACAAGATGATAGAAACCGGTGCTAGAAAGCAAAAGGCTGGTAGCAGGACCGAGTTTCCTTGAGCCTGATAATTTCCAGGTTATGTATTTGCAGTTAAATTTTATTGATGAAAAAAACAGCTCAAATAAATTATACTTTGTGCTTGAAATAATATTGTTTTTTTAGCTTTAACAATGGGTTTTATGTAAAATGGGCTTTTAAGTAATAGCACTCTGGGTTTGGATATTTTTCTCTCCCATGGTTAATGACCCGATCACAAGATCACAACAGTTTTACTAATAAAGAAAGACCACACCAAAATACATCAACCCTAGCCTCTATTTATACTAGACCCAAACTTGAATTCTTTTTAAAAATAATTAGTTGTCAATATTTTAGAAGTTGTATTATTCTAGTAGGGCGCTTGCAATGCAGAACCAATTTTAAGTAGATATTGTGAGAACCGCATAACCTTGTACGTAATGCTAGCTAGACATAATGGGAAAGAGGGTGAATTATGTGATTACATAATCGTTTTATGTATCACGAAAAAAGCATTAGGTGCACATGTTTATGCAGTTCTTCTTGGTTATGTATTGAACGACCCTCGTATATAATATAACTTTTGAATAAATTGATTTTGGAGGTGTTATGCATCAAACTACATGTTAGGTGGCATTTAACTCATTTGACCCATTTGACATGTTTCCTTTGGAGCTTCAATTTTTTACATGCTTGAAAAATATGAACCAAATCCACTTGTTCATAAGTAAGTAAACTGTAATAACACCTTTAGAATACCGTTGGTCATGCGTTTCCTTTTTATGTTGATACAGGATACTTAATATGCTACCGTTTCTTGTAGGGTTTCAGATGAGGTTGATTTAGAAAAAAATTTAAATGGAAAGCATTCTATCAGGGAGATGATGGTTTTGATGGCACGGTATGTTACATATTCTCCTTTTTGCAGCAATCTACTACCCACCTCTTTAAATTACACCCTGTTATATTAATTCACTAGGTTAAAAACCCCGTGTATTACACGAGTTGAATACAAATTTTAGAAACGTCATATAGTTGGGTTTTAAAAATGTTTTATAAAAATAATGAAAAAATGTTCAATTTTCTAAAAATGTTTTCTGAACAAATCTATATTTTTTTTAAATAAAAAACGTTTTATAAAAATAATTATAGAAATAATTATTATTTAATAGGAGAGAGAGACGAAAAACAAAAAATAATTAAAAAAATTGTGCAATTAATAGGAGAGAGAGCGGGAAAAATTGTTTCACCAAAACCTTTATTTATTATAGAGTATAGATATGAAGCGTTTTCCTCATCACCTATGTCACCTTATGCCTTAAATCTGTGTGTAAATTCAAACATATTTAACAATCCTTTAAAAGCTCTAACCAGGATTTTCTTTACTGGATTTGTGATTATTTACAGGGAAAACACCACAGAATAGTAACTAAGTTTCAAAAGTGTTCAATTAGGTCACTCACCATAGTATACCCGAGGGTGTATACCGTGTAAAATGCGTATTAAGTGACCTAATTGGAACACTTTTGAAACTTGGTTACTATTCTACAAAGTTACCCCTTATTTACAGAGTTTTAACTTTTAACAAACATCAAATGGCCAAGTTAAAGAAAAGTGACGCATTTCACTGTTGAAAGGGAGAAAGAGATCCAACATCTTCATCTTTTTAGTTTTTACTCCATAGTTTTAACTTCAGTCTCCATAATCTGATTAACCTCCAAAGGTTGCCGAATCGGTCAATGAGCTGGCACAAGTCATGAAGGATCCGTCGGTCTTTGTTATTGACCAGGTCAGCGAGCGATATACATTTTATCACAAATATACAAAATGTTGCAGACAGTGACCGTGGATGAAGGAAGGCCTTAAACAGCTACAAAAGGTAAGAATGTTATTTTAATAATTTATCATATTTTAATATATTAGTTATCATAAAATTAAATGGTAGACAAAAAGTGTTGACGGGTCAACCCAACATATTTTAATACATTACTCGTTTTGACCCAGATCCATTTTACAGGTAGAGAGAAATCAGAAACAAGGGGGATGATAGTGGAACTGGATATTGTTAATTTTGAACGTCAAACTTCGTAATTAGGTATACACGTTATCAAAATCGTTAGAAGAGATGTTAGTGGAACAACGGCGGAAGAAGCAAGACATAGAGTGGGGAATGGTGTAACTGTTCACATATAAATTGATTTAACTTTAAAATACTTTTTATTGAACAACCAAATTAAAGAAAACATGAAGCGATGCAAAAAAGGATCTTCTCCAAAACACTAAAACTTCTATAGATTTACAAGAAATAACAACGGGAAAATTTGTTAAAAACTCTAGATGGAATGCAATGGAGGTCGTATAAGAGAGAAGATAGAAAGAAGAGAGCTAGGAATCACTGAATTAGTGTATAACAATATAACACTCTACCCGTTAGGGCTGACGTGTCATTAAATCATAAATGAAACAATTTTCCATTTCCATTTTTGCTATAAAAGTCTCATGCAATTCTCGAGCACTCTTCGGTTTCTTCTCAAATAACCCTAATAACCTAACGTACAAGAAACACAAGTACGCTTGAGCAATTTCCAAAAAATGATAAAAAAACCCAAGTTGAAGACTTTAGGGACTAAACCTGTGTTACAATAAGTATTAGGGAGCAAATCAGAAAATACCGATATAATATTAAAACCCCAAACCGGCTGGGAAACCAATTGTCGTCCCTCTCACAAAACCCCCCAAATCAGTAATGGAAAACTTTGGCCCTCTGATTACATGTTACCGTACGAAACTAAACCTAGCATCGGTGCTATGGCTCGAAGGTTTCCGAGAAGCTTGCTGTCTACACAGAGTTGCCATCTACTGTCTCAGGTTCTCTTCTAGTTTCGCAATTTTACGCTACTGTTATCTTCAATTTCAACTTCTTGTTGTTTAATTTTGATCTGTTTGCTTCTGTAGGTCGAAGGAATTGATGATCCGAACTGGACAGTGCTTTCTATTCAACGGTTTTATCTTTTTAGGAAGGTGATCCCTGTTTTTAAGTTGATATTGGAATATTGAGTTATTAATCCTACCTTTGTTTCAAAACAAGTGTTAATTTGATTTGAATGTCGTGAGTTTAATTTGAATTTCAATTGGACAGGAGTATATGTTTGTGTAATTTGAATTGATAACTATATCTAATTCATAAGAATGACTGAGAGCATTTTGGATGTGAAACTAGGGAAATATTTGTCATATCTGAATCTAAAAACAAAAAATAATAATAAGCTGATAATATCATAATACATATTGCCTTTGAGGGGGCAGTGCTGTAAAAATCGCTAATCGGATTGGAATTTTTATATGTAATTTTCAGTTTTGTATATATATACACCTGGAAAAACAGGAAGCCACCTATTTTTGGCCGGTTAGGGCCACATAGGACCGCCTAGGGCCGATTCTGACCACTGTTGACCGATTAGCTCAAAAGTCCTAGGTCTTTGGCCTAATTGCTGATTAATCGTGATTTTTGAAACACTGCTTTGAGGTTTTGAAATGCAACAAGGTTCCTATTGGCTAGTGGTGTCATCCAATACATAAAATAAACAAAATTCTATAGTGTTTATATATATTTTTTTTAATTGTTACTAAATTGCAATTCCGTTTGATATTCTGCTTGTTTACTTTGCAGTATTTTCATTCTAAGATCTCTTATCCTTCCAACGCTAGAATGGATATTACCTTTTGGAGTCCCTGATGGTTATCAAGATCCATGCTTATCGGAGATGCCTATAAGATTGTATGCCTTCTTACGACTTGGACTATTGCAACTTATTTATGTGAGTATATAATAGGGAAGTTGGTTTAAGTTATGGGTGCGGTTGCCTTTAAAATATCATATATCTTAAGGTGCCTATAAATAAACAATCATTTGAGTTCTTGAAATGTGAATTTTCCGTGTTTCCTACAATATTTCACCGCTAGATATGTTTATAATCAAGTTTTTAAAAGTTCTTTGCGTACGTAATGTATTCATTTATTGTTATGCAGTTTGTTCTGTATGTTGTGCTCAGAATTCTACAAGATTAAGTAAAATCTGGAAACCTTTTATAACATTCCCTGCTAAAAACTAATCCTACATTGTAATACTTGCTTGTACTTTGATATTATTAGATAAACATACTTGATTAATGTTTAAGAATGCTTCTCTCCCTTTAGTTAATGATGCATAGTTTTTTTTGTTTTACTCATGACGTTGAATTTCTTATGAAACTGAAAACATTTGTGCCATCTATGGTTCTTCTTTTGAAATCTTAGTGTTACCGATCAATTGATATGATGTTTTTTCTTTTTTACAGGCTCTATGGTTCTACCCTTTGTACATATTCAGCTTCATTTTAAGCACTATATGGTACATTATTTTCTTCTAAGCAGATACTTTTGTCGCTTCTTGTAATTTGATGGCTTATAATTATATGTGTACACATGCGTATAACTTCTATAGGTACAATGATATTGCTCAGTTTGGTCTTATGGTTACCGAAAAAGATGGGCCGACCAATTTAGCTCCATCTAGCCAAAAGGAACCTTCAACTTCACAAAATGCAACACCTGTTGATAAACCAACTGATCTTGGGCGGTACTATTATCCCTTTAGATGCAAACTATCTTGTTAGTTGTGACTGGTGCTCATTTAGTTGCTATACTATCATTTTTTTTGCAGGGTCATGATAGGAATAGCAGAACAGGGGTATTCACTTCTCCTATTGACCTTCTTTTTCTTGGAGGTATATTTATGTTAATTTATCATGTTATATTTTTGTTTTAAAATGGTAGTCTTTGGTAATAAATGCTGAAAATAATGGGACTGTAACAGGTTTACCTCACAGGTTTTGTACCTTATATTGGGAAGGCTCTCAATTTTGTACTTCTTTCATGGATGTATGCGTATTACTGCTTTGAGTATGTGTCGACTACATGGCTACCATTTGTTAAAAATTAGAGGTGGCATAATGTTGGGTTTGATGATGGGTCAAACCGGTTATTTTTTTGTTTGCAAAATGGGCGGGTTGAATTGATCTGGAACACTATTTGTTCAAATTTGTTACATACTTCATATAAACAGCTCGTGTGTCAAAAATGATTACAGAAATTATATTATTTGAATAATAGTCATATAATTTTGTTAATTAAGAAAATGATTTAGAAGGTTTTTTTGCAGTAAATGCCCATCTTGGGTGACTTTCGACCCGTTGACTTTGACCTTTTTTCTTTTATGCCAGGGTTTTTAAACCCTTTTGACTCGATTAAAACTTAACCTTACTTAACCCGTTCATATGTAAGTGGGTCGAAACTGCCACTTCGACGGTACTAATGTTGGTTACCACTAGTCTTCTCATTGTAACTTTTTAATTTTGTAGGTACAAATGGAACTTCTCTGGCCTGAGTTTGGATAAAAGGCTCGACTTTTTTGAGTCCAACTGGGCATTCTTTGCTGGTTTCGGTATTTTTCATTTTTTTTTCTACTTATGTTGGCTTCGTGTCAGATGTTTTAGTTCAGCATTTCTTTTGGTTTCAACCAGGTGAAGTCCCTAACCAAAAAAGAAACTTGAAAGGGAGGTTGAAACCCCTAACCATAAAAGAAACTTGAAAGGGAAATGACAAATCATTCTCCTCATGAAAAAGTTTGTGTTCGCATGTTCAATGAGTCTGTTATCTAAAAATAGTGCTTCATCCATCCGTAAATTAATTTTAACAGTTTATTTTGGGCAACGTCTCAAGCCATTATTACCTATTTGCTCATTGTAACTACAAAGTCTTATTAACTTGATTACTATTTTTATTTGTTGTTCAAGCGAAGGGTATTTTGGACGTTTGACTAACAGTCAAAACACTTTTAGTAAACTATGTACCCATACTCGGTCAAAACACTTCTGATAAACTATGTGCAAACACTTACTTTTGTGTTTAATTTTTGGTCGGAGGGAAAAGTTAATGCTATTGATGGGATTATGTCATCACTTGTGCACCATAGTTACTTACTGAGTAAAAAGCTACCAATCTTGAATATAATCCTTATTGAGCATGTTAGTATAACCGTAAGGGTGGCACAATTTTTTGTTTTTCATTTCTTTTTGGTGATTAAGATGTGAGTATATTATTCATGTGAGTACAAAATTGTACTTTCAGGATCTCCTTGTGTTCTGGCTATTTTCTTTTTTTCTCCTTTAGTGAGTTATGGAGTAATGGCGGTACTCTTTCCAATGGTAAATACTCGAACACTTGCTGTATTTAAATACTACTAAATCAGGATTAATATGAATTCAGAATTTTCATGAATTCTTTTTACATATTTAATACCTTAGGCTGACTGTCACGGGCTTAAAATCTTACAAGGTTGTGACAATGGGTTTGATTAATAACTTAATTGACACTAATAATTTGTGTTCCAGTTCGTTTTGACTGCAGCAGGATCAGATGCTGACAGTGTAGTGAATGCTCATAAAATGAAATGGAGAGGTGAAGAATTGAGAAAGCTTCCTATATTTTATGCTGCAGATAAGTTATTGTAAGAAAACTACTTTGCATAACCTCTTTACATATTTTTTCATGTCAATTGACGAGCATTTCATTCAGAAGTTATTATCGTTACACTTTACTTTGCTAAACAGATATTATCAAAAAATCAAAATATAACTAAGTCATTTCTCTAGTATTACAAAGATGTCAAACCAGAGATTCACTATACTTGGCAATCTTGACCCAAAGTAGGGGAAATGGGTTGGTTTGGGTAAATTTTTTTGTATTTTGGTTTGAATTGGGTAACACCATAACACAAAACAGGTTGAAATGAGTAACAACTTAAAACAATTTGGGTCAAGACGGGTCACCTAAAAACTATGTAAATTTAGAATGGGTTCAAATGAAGCCCTGGAATTCTACGTACAATCCGTTCTCATTAATTCGCAAAAAAAAATACATAGTCCCTTCTTAAATAGACTCAATAATCTAACCCTAACTTAACCTCCAAGCTAAACATTCTCCTAAAATAAACATACCATAAATTAGACCCCATTCCATAAACTAAACAATACCAAATAAAATAAACTTACCCTAAAATACCACACCAAAATACCAACCCAAACAAAAAAACTCAAAACTTACTAAATGACCCCCCAACTATTTAACCTTGACAAGATTAGTCCAACATCAAACGTGTACCAGATTTTGGTACTTTTCTTTTCTAGGACATCTTATTTCAACCCGAGGCACTTTTTGGTTACAACTCATTCTGATCCAAATCAAATTGATACTTTTTTTTAAAACGACCCGTTTTGACCCGAACTCATTTTGGTCATAACCCATTCTGACCCGTTAACCAACCCAACCCACCCATTTTGCCAGGCTTAAGATTCTGGTCGGCTATTCTTTAAAGGTGGCAAAGTGAGCGGGTCGGGTAACACGTCAAAATGGGTTCGAGTAAGAGATTATTTATATAATATGGGTCAGGTTGGGTTGACCTAAAACACTTTTGCCTGGATACCTAATATTTTTTAATTGTGATACGGGTCAGGTTGGGTTGACCCAAAACACTTTTGTCTGGATACCTAATATTTTTTAATTGTGCTACGGGTTAGGTTGGGTTGACCTAAAACACTTTTGCCTGGATACCTAATATTTTTTAATTGTGATACGGGTCAGGTTGGGTTGACCTAAAACACTTTTGCCTGTATACCTAATATTTTTTTAATTGTGATACGGGTCAGGTTGGGTTGACCTAAAACACTTTTGCCTGTATACCTAATATTTTTTTAATCGTGATACGGTTCAGGTTGGGTTTTCCTAAAACATTTTGCCTGGATCCAATTATGTGAATGATATGATGTGGTTTTAGATAAAATGATTTAGGAGTTATACAAAATACACTTTAGGCAACCATTAACTCATTTGACCTGTTTTCTTCAAGCTAACTTTTATTTCACAAGCTTAACCCACTAGAGATGGAAAAAAACCCAAATCTACCATTTGAAAGTAAATTGGTCAAAAATTTCGCCTCTACTTTAATATCGGGCTAGAATATTTAAAGAAAGACAGATATTAAATTGAAGCCAATTAAAATTCTGATGTAATTGCATGCATCATTACAAAATTTAGTCTAAATGTACATTTTTTATTATCATTCTCTACAGGATGAGAATCTTGTCTTTTCTTCCTGTGGAACCTCAGGAGCAAACATCCGACAAGAAAGCACTCTGAGACTAACATGCTCATCTTAAGAAGATGAAGCTTTCCTGTGTGCCACTGTTCATACAAAGATAACATTTAGTTGTTTTATGGCTTAGAATTGATTAAAATGTGTGACATTTGCAGTAGATAGAAAAATGGTATTGCCATAACTGGAAAGTGTGCAGTTTGAAGATCATCTTTGTTTTATTAACTTACACAAAAAAACATAAATGTTTCCATGAAGTGTACAGCATTCAATGCATGTGGTACAAGCCATCTCACTGCGTGGTTCTCACCCTTTATCAACTTTGTATATGCAAATCTTGTCTAAAATATATGAGTGTAAGTATGTGGATACTGCAAATAATGTGTATAAGAGTGATACGAACCCAGACTGAAATCAGGCCCAACTCCATCTTAGAATCAGGCCCAATTAACTACAAACCGTTCCCGCTATTTTTCCTTAGTTAAGTATCGATGTTTTAGGTTTAATTAGGACAGTCGATGTTTATGTTTATCAAATTGGTTACCTTGTAACTTCAAGAAATCACCCTTCTCGAATTGGGTTTATCATAAATTGAATCGTTTGTTTGCTTTTGATTTTCTGGTTTCTATCAATGGTTCCATTGCCGGGAAATCAAATGGCGCCGACGACCCGAAATTTAGCAGATTAATTAGCAACCATTGCAGCACAATTAGACGCCATCCTTGCATCTTTGAGGGATGATGTTGAAGAAATCAAAGTTCAGGTGATCGGAGATGGTTGTAACAAGGAAGAATCAGAAGGTGATTTGAAGAACATGGTGGCGGAGGAACCGCAAGGGTCTAACCATGACCCTCTTCAACAACTTAGATCCGGAATTGACCACGACAACAAGATCAGTGGCGTCAGTGGAATTACTGGCGGAATCACTAATAGAAACGACGTAATTGATGACGGGAATGGGGGCGCTTACGAAATTGACAAAATTGATGGCACCGGAATTAAAGATTGGGGGCGCGAAGAATTTAACAGCAAATGGCAGCCATGATCGGAAGGGAATAGGAAGAATTGGTGTTCTCGTTGAGAGGATGGTGTTGCAGCCCAGTGGTTTATGAGGAATTGGTCCAATCCATAAACAAGGGTTGTAAGTTTAGTTACCATGATTGTATATTGGTTGTATTTTTTCTCACTGTGTGGGACCTAGGAAAGAAACTCTTGGTGGTCCTGTCGAAAGAAAACCTACAGAAGGTGAAAGTGTTGGTGGACCCATTGCAAGGTCATCCTCAACGATACCAGCCACACCCGGTTCTTTCGGTTACTAAAAGTTGGGAAATCAACCTGCACCAACATTCGGTTTTAGCTCATATATGGGTCCATGAAGCAGGTCAGCCTACAATTGAATGGCTCATTGCTTGGCACAATGTTTTCCTTCCATTCGACTTGAGGACAAGTTGATTTTCCAGACCTAAAGTATTGATACGAACCCAGACTGAAATCAGGCCCAACTCCATCTGGAAAGTTTCAAAGTGGATATTGTTAGATGTTCCAAATTGTTGGTTAGCCAAACATCTCCTGATTGTGAATCAGATCTTCCAAGAAGACATTCAGACATTCAGATGTTGCAGCCAGAGGTGTTGCCCTTTGGACCCACTAGGGGCTGCCGTCCCTAAGACCCTGCCAACCAAGGGCGCTGCTCCCGAACCCTCGTGTTTAGTGGGGTTCGCCTCCTTGACACAACAAGGTCTTTAGCACTAAAAGTTATAAGATCATCAAACAAGTGTGCACTTCATACTTACCAACTTGTTTGATATTTCAATATGACTTCTCATTTGGTCACAAAGTAAATCCAAATACACTAAATAGCTCGATGACACTAAAATCATCAATATGTCTCCTCTCTCGTGATGAATCTTAATTGTTTTTGTTTGATATTTATTCACTAAGCATTATTAATTTGCAACTAAAGTGGAGTTAACAACCCTGTATCTAATACAACATTCCCTAATATTAATTAACACATTAATTTTTTTATAGATTAGAATTCTTAGTTTCGTTGTCTAAAAAAAAAGAAAAAAAAACCCAAACCCCCAACTCTAATTTTTTTCAATTGTTTTATTCCATAAAATGATCTCTTTATAAAAAAAAGTTATTCTTTTCTGCGATTGATGTTTCATCAATAAATTTTAATTAAAAATAAATCATAAATTCGGGAGTAAATATGTACGCAGTATTTTTTTTAACTGTCAAAAGATAAAACTTTGAAAAAACTAAACAAACACACCATGATTTAGATCGTTTACATGCACAAATTAGGTTGAAAGTATGAATGCAAATAGTTCAAAATGGAATGATGACTAGAAATGATTTCCCACAACTACTTATAAAGTATAATTGATCACTCTTAGATATTTATTCTTGACTTTTTGTTCTATTTATATATATATATATATATATAATTATATGCTATTCAAAATTTCCAAGTCGTTGTCAATTTATATAGTGGGGACATCAAAATTGTAAAAGATTTTGTATTGGATTTAAGTGAGGTGAATATAACTCCACATAGTCAATAAAGTTTGAATCATGGATATAAATTTGAATCATTGACAATATTTATATAGATGATTGTTTATACAAAATAATAATACATCCATAATTTTACAAATAATCACCATTAGATGTTGGTTCTTTATCTTTGTGAAACTGTAATAACTTTAATTCTTATTACCAACAAAAGTTAATTTTATTTTATTATGACCATGTGAAATGTTTTTTACCTTTTATTCCTTATTCCAACATGATTCCTTTATTCCTTATCCCAACGGGATTCCTTATAGGATGTTGATTCAATTGTGTTTGCCCGGTCAACTCAGCAATCTTGTCCCTTTTACTAGGAGGAGGTGTGACAATCTGAACCTCATCAGCCTTAGCCATATAACTTTTAACATAATCATTATAGAGAGACAATTCACACATATTACTAGAGAGATGGTTTATGCTGTACTTTGTCGAAAGCATAATCTCACGAATTATACACGATCAATAGATGCATGACTTGAACTATTAGGGACAACTTCTCTCTTCCATCCTATAAGCACATATTTTTTTGGGAAATTCTCTTATATCACACAACTTCAAAACTTAGAAAATACGCCTACAAAACAACCAAACTGTTCATACCGCCTGCGGCTGTAGTACATTGTCATATCGTCCTTTCGAAACATAACGTGCGATAAAAATGGCATAAAACTCAATTGCATACAAAAACAACATACATTGTATATAAAAATGCTATGACTTAAAAAAACTCCATGATCCAACATAACACGTGAAAATATCATAAAACTCAGTAAAAATACCATCAAAAGCAATTACATACTAAAACACCATACGCTGTACTTAAAAACGTCATGAGTTAATAAAACGCCATAATCCAATAATCTAAACACATATGCATTTTAGTAAAGAGTATAAAAAGGAAATATTACCTCGAAAAATGGGCATAGTGGCTATTCAAAATCTTTCAAAACAAACCTAATAAAATCCCCAACCTCAACAATCTTTGACATTTAGGCATTTATTAAATCTTAATATCTCATATTAAACATAAAAAAACAGTCTTCGTATATATCATGGCAGCTTGCTTATCCAACACAAAATCAGATAGAAATTTTGGATGAGTATAATGCATGTCATGGTCATTCTTCCTATGCGTGTGTTGCTGAGTTTCCATAGTTGTTTCAAAATGACTAAAAAACTCAACTAAAGTACACCTTGAGTTACAAACTTGTCCAAAGAAGTTCTCGCCTTCTGACCTCGATGTTGTCCGCATAAGACCAGACATAAACTCTTCCCTATCAAATGATGGTATCCATGAATGTCTCAAATCAAATATATCAGACAACCAATCATTTTATGAAAGATTAAACTCCTCAATAACAGATGTCTATCCCTTTTCAAACTGCTTAGGTGTGAGCGTCAATCCAAAAAATATTACATATACACTCCTTGAAATCAGTAGAATTGCATAATTTTGCACCAACCTATAATAAAACATTAATATATTTACTAAAACGCCACGTGCATAGAATAAAAAGAACTTAACACCACACAAGCTTCTGCTATTAAAGAACACAATGTACAAAAACGCCATAAACAATACTTATCAGGAAAGTTACATCCGTCGAAAATTTGTTCATCACATGCCACGTGCATAACCTATGACGGCTTTTAGTAAATACTTCCTAAATAGCCTTTTTCATTGCTGGATCCTGATCAGTAACGACTACTTTAGGTTTTTCCCTAAATGCTTTCAGAAAACACTTCAACATCCATATATATGTGTCAACAGTTTCTAAACACAATAAAGTAGCTCCAAATATAACATTTTATTGTGATTGTCTTTACCAGTAAAAGGCAAAAACACCATCGAATATCTAGAAAAATAAAACAGTTTATTAACTAAACAAAATCTATAATATAATAAAACTCAACATCTAACATTAAATAAATGGAAACAATCTACAAACTTGTTAGATCGGTATGTACCATCAAAATACATCACATCACAAAAAATACTATAATTTTTCTTAGTTTGATCATCAGCCCAAAACAATCCCTTCAACGCATTATTACGATCCGTAAAATAGTCACTAGACTAGTTTGGAAGATAATCTTTCTTCCTCATAAGTAGGCTAACAACCATATCAGTATCATATTTGTCGATAAATAAATTGATCTTCCTTTTAAAAAATTTGCGATCTTCCTTTGTTGAACCAACTTCTTCAAAACCACAAAATATAACTCTCATTATATTAAAAGCTTTTACATACCCAATATTAATCATGGACGTACCATGAATCATATGCTTTTATAGGTGAGCCAATATCATGTTGATAAACAGAACAATAATTATGCTCGTCAACAAATTTATAAATTTTCCACTTCTCCTCAACAAAATCTAAACGAATCTATGTACCACATCCATTTTTTTTTGAAGAATTAGCTCAAATAGTCTTCTATTTGACAATCTCGTTTAATATGTCCACACTTTTAATTTTACTAAAACCCTCCTTAGTACAAACAATATGTTTTAATTTTCTAACACCATTACAATAATGGTATTCTGCACCCTTACGCACAACAAAACCCCCCGCCAGAGCATACTTTTGATAAAATGAATATGATTGATCCAAGGATTCAAAAAACATTTTACACTTTGGCTTTAATTCTTCAATAACTATAGGTGTGTAAAATTTCTTCCAAAAATTGGTGAAGTGTTTTCATTTTCAATAGCACTACTATTTTGATAACCTAAACCAATAGACAAGGTTAAAACATTGATAAAACGCCATATCCATGGCCAAAACAGTACCATTAAGACACCATGTCAATGAACAAAAAAAATCATAAAACGCAACACAAGAAATACTCCCTAACATTATTTTCATAAAACTAATTTTTACTAAAACGCCATATGAACATAATGTACAATTATCTTGACACACCATATCCATGCAACGGTGTATTAATAAAAAACAACTCCATTATATTCACCAAAACTAATATTCACTAAAACGCCATATAACATAATGTACAAATACCATGGAAAAAACATATCAATGAATAATATATTCATAAAACGCCTTAACCGAGCATCACACATCGATTATATTCACTAAAACATAACATACAGATAGAATATAATTACGATAAACAATATATTATAATTTGTGAACAATAATGATCTAATACAACATTTATAACTCAAATGTTCATAAATCCACAACGATATTCAAATATATAACCGCTACTAACAGAAAACACAAAAACAGTGAAAATCGACCTAGAAACGAACAAAATCATCGAATACAGCATCTCCAAAAATACGGAAACAATGAAAATTGACCTAAAAACGGTCAAAATCATCAAATATACCTTCTCCATCGTCAATTATAGCATTCGCCATGGTAGATAAGATAAGAACTAAAAATCTGTTTTAGTAAAATCAATTTTAAACTAAAAATTAAGAGTATCAATGTGATGTATCACATTTTTACCAAAAAAACATTATTTGAAGTATTGGATTACTTATACGTAACACATAATGTTATATATACGTAAACAAAAAATTAAAAAACTGCAGTTACGTATACGTAAAACACAACACATAAAATGATATTTTGGTAAAATGTATAATATTACATTAATATTTAATACCCTTAGAAATAAATTTAAAAAAATAAAAAATCTATAAAATTATTTGATTGGTTTTTTATGGCTTTCGCATAACTATGTGATTTTCTTATGATCTCTCCCGTATATATGTGTACGAGAAAGGATATATTAAAAAGTCTTAACAACCTAAAATTAGGTGATTTGTATACAAGTAAACTGGTATTTAAGGTATTTGTGTTATATTTTATGTTTCTTCTGATCATATTTTAAATATATTTTACGATGTACTTATAATATCCTAAAAGATAAACTAATCAAAATTATACCTAATCATAATAGTACACAATCCAAGAAAATCTTGTGTTTGATTAGAAATAATTGTAGGATATAATAAAAAAAAGTTCATATTCGATGTTTTTAACTTTTTATTTGTATCAAAATTGTCAAAAAGACTACAAAGTACAAACCCATCTTTCAAGCTGATTACTAAAAGGCAGAATTGTTGACAATGAAGTCCTTAATTGACTCCTAGAGGTCAACACCTAACATCCTTGTTCACACAAACCGGTTTGGCTCATTTTAAGTTCTAACTCGGTACGGCTTTTAGGGGTGTTCATTATTCGAATTGCACTCGATTAATTCAAATATCTGTTTATTCGATTCAAATAAACCGAGATAGGGCAGGTGTTTGTTAACGAAAGAAGAGGGCTCAATCTCTTGTTTCTTGAAATGAAACAAATATGTAGAGAGTTATCCTAGATCGTCAAGTGGATATTTTTTATTCATCTGAAAGCCTCACTATATTCTCAAGTCTAGAAAATGAAATAACAAGTTCATTTTTATAGTTATCAAAACCGCTTATAATGGTTTTTAATTGTAACTGTAAGCCCTGAATGTAGAACCCACTGTTGGCGGGAATCTCCTATGACGCCAACAATGTTTAATTATTATTTTATTCAATTGTACAGATAACTTAGTCAATAGAGTTTGTTAGGGTTAATTGTTTATCTCCTGTTTACTCACTGTATCCTTGTATTTATACGCATACTTCAATCAATGAAATCATCAATTCAAGAACCATTCTCAATCTCTATACCTTCATAGTAACTAAAAGCTATTTAATATGTAATAAAGTTGTTAACGACTGTCAAAGAAACCAAAAATTCCACCCTTTAAGTGCTTGTATTTGTGGGAGCAAACCTAATAGAATGAATTTACCCAACATCTTTGCTCCTTACTTATAACGTCCTTTAAGGTTTGTTAACCCACATACGTGTTCCAAACGTTTCATCCTATTTCTTCTTTCAAATTCATTTTAAATTACCGCAACATCAATGTCTCATTCAACTTAACTGCATTTGAAACACATCTTAGCTTGCCACGAAATTCTCATAAAGGAGGAAGCAAACCCATATTTATTAATTTTATATATTATTATTTGCGTCCAAAGTTGTCTTCAAAATGGTTTAAGTAAATCTTGTGTTTCCCATACAATTCTATTATGTCAACAAACTACTATACACTTGTATCATTGTCTATTTTTCTCTAAACCTTATTTTGAAAGTATTGTCCACAATAAGAAAGTAGATACAATTAAAATGAACTAAAATTAGTCTTTGCAGAAAAAAAAAGTACTTCAACTCTATATAACCCATTCTTGGTAATATCGTACTAAACCAAGAACATTCATACCTTAATGGTTGGATTATAAAAACTCCATCTTTATACATACTAGCCTCAAATCTTCTTGAATCTAAACCATCGCGTATATATACAACATAAACTCAAAATTACATAATACTATTAAACCTTTACGTCACTAAAACCTTAAACCATAATCGAGGACAATAAGTTATAAAAGCATCGGAGGCTAAGAAGCTCAACATACCTCGAAGTAGCTTTGGTTTGAATATGTGAATAGAAATCGACAAGCTTTTTGAGTTTTTTAAGAAAAGATGGAACTTGTCGCTTAGTACGATGAGTAAATATATTACTGACTGATTACCGTCTGTTTAGGTCAAATATTATGTAATATGGTAAAATTTGAAGAAGGTTTTAAAAATGTGTTACTCGTTATAAACGTTAATTGATCGTATTTAAAAGTTGATGGACCATAGAGGGCAAAAGAAGACGGAAATGCATTATTATACTAGCTCACTTCCCTTTCACTCCCAAATATTTTATTTTAAAGAAAAATCTTCCTTTCCACTCATGAACCTATCAAAACATCCCACTTTTGGGTAGGTTTTCATGGATTTGTTAGCTTTACACATGATTTTGAAATCAATCAATAAATCACTCAAAATTCCCTTGATTTTAGCAAGATATTGAGGACCAGGTGGGGTTGGTTTCTTTAACAACAAACATGGGATGCTATTTGAAGAGGATTTGGGGAACACTCAATAGTTTTTGTATAGGAAAAATTAAAAATAAATATATATATATATAGAGAGAGAGAGAGAAAAAAAAAAGTTAAAATACAAAGGGCCTTATTATATAAAACATATGAATGATTATAGATAATTGGTCAAAGAATTTAAGGGTTGAGATGAAAATGGTGTGTAGTCAAACTTTTTTTTTTTTGGAAAGAGTATGGAGAGGTAAATTGGAATAATGTATAACTTTTTTCAGTTTCCTTTATATTTTTTTAAAATATAACTTTTTTATTTAACATTACTTTAAAAAATTTACATCATAAAATTAAGAATTTTAATCTCTTTAATTTGAGTATTGTCTTGTTATAGTTTTATTATAAAAAAATCGATTAAAAATAAATAAATGTCGATGTGCTATGTATATAAATACGTGATTATCATCAAACGTTATTATAAAACATGCGTATTTATCATTTTAAACATATGTTATTATCATTTTAAAAAGATGAGTTATTATTATATAAGTTGTGCTATTATTATGACACACGGATTTACCCTTCACCCCCATGGACACGTGTTGCATCCTGAGTCCTTCATACCTTTGTACGCTTTTGGCCATTTGTACAATAACCGGCTCATATATTTATATTAGAAAACTAGCTTTAATCCCATGGTTACATGGGGTGAAACGTTAACATTATATTGATAACTATCTTAACACCTCTTTTTATACAAATTTGATATTGTATTGGTAACTTTTTCATTTTGTTAAATGTTAAGATTATATGGATGATAGTAATCAAAACATAAAAAAAATATATGAAAATACATTTCATAAGTGGTGTATTTTTATAATACATTATATTACATGTCAAATGAAACCTTACAATGATTATTTATAAATTTTAAAATACTTTATTGTATACAACACTTGACGTGATATTGATAACTTTTCAATGTTCAACACCCACTAAATGCAACATATAATAGAGTTTCTTTTCCTTGATGACTGAAACCAGAAAATAGCAAAAACCGTTTGAAAAATAGGGCACAAACGGTGCGAACCTGATTGAAGCCATTAGGTAGTCAAAGAAATCGATGATAATCAAATTGGTCAACGATTTCCTTGCATATGTTGTTTCTCCATTTTATTAGTTTCTTAAACTATATCAGCCTTTTTGTATAAACTTTAACCTTGATGTTTTAACATATTTACAAATGCTTAAGTTGTAATTAAATTTACGTATCAAAATTAGGTTACTTTTTTTTAAATCTCGTATTTTATACGGAAAACTCGCTAAACCTTTAATATTTAATATCTTATTTAAAATAAAATTTAAATTTTAACAATATATCGTCTTTTAAGTTCAAAACTTTAAACTCTAAAATTTAAAAATCTCACTGCTTAATATATCGACATAATTTAAATTTAAAATTTCAAAATTAAATATGAAAAAAATAAAACTAATAAATTAGAATTGAAGCCAAACATATTTTTTTTGAAAAAAAATTTCGTCATTTAAAAAAAATAAGTTTAAAAAATAATACACTTAAAAAAAATATTTCTAAGTTTCTTAATTTTAATTAAAAACTGACTATTAAAATTTTAAATTTAAAATAAAAAATTAATTTAAAAATATTAAACTTAATTTAAAAACTACTAATTAAATATTAGTAAACTTTATTTTAACACATACAAATTTTTAAATACAAAAGTAGTCTTTTTCAATTCTCCTATTTTTTAATTCTTGATTTTTTTTAAATATTCAATTTTGATGATAATTTAAAAATAAATTTGAGTCAATGGTAATAATGATTAATTAATTTGGTAAAATGTTTATCTATGTAATTTTTCAAAAAAGCTAAGTAAAATATGAATAATCGACCACCACCGATACCATTTTGTAAAACATTTAAATTAAAAATTTTATATTAAAAGCTTACATCTCTATCTAGCATAGTAACAACTAAAATTAACCACGACCATCATCTATCAATACCACCATCGTCGTCACCTGAAACACATATTACACACACAAATAGCTTTAGACTCAATGAAAAGTAGCATTATTATGTCAATGGTCTTTTGGTTTAGTGGTATATGTTGTTTATCCTGATTAAATAATATGGGTTCAATTAAATAATATGGGTTCAAGTTCCATAAAATGAGCAATAAGTGAATTTTATAAGTAGATTTTAAAAGGGTGTGTGTTCGTCGTAAAAATAAAAAAAAAGTAGCACGACTATACCAACAATGACTATATTTGGGTATTGTTATCATGAAAGGTGCATATTCCCCTTTATGTTTATTTGCGTGACATGAAATTTAAATATGTAATTATCTACCCATGTTCAAAACAAACTATATTTGGACAATCTTGATAATCATTATTTAATGAATTTCCAAAAATAAAAGAACCCACTAACAAATAAGTAAAAGACATAATCGACTTGTCAATTTAAGATAGATACATGGTTTGATAACGTGTATATACAGATGTCAATGATATGTATATATCTATTTTTCTGTTATAATTATATTCATACCCTATAAATAGTATTAAATATACAATACTTACCAAACTACAAATTAAATACGAAAACAACAAAAATTGTCTATACAAAAGAAAATATATTTATTTGAAATAAGTGTTTGACTAATACTCATATAAAAATAATCATATAATATTTTTTTTAAAGAATTAAAAAAAGGTAGGAATCTATATCATGTTGTGTTTAATCCTCCAATATGAGGAGGCAAGGTAAAGGAATTTTTGGCCCTATCTTTTCCCATAACTTGGTCATTGAAGAGAAATGGTCCACATTAGCATTTCTTTTTGGAGTTAAACCCTTTTCTATTTAGATTATAAATTAAAGGTGCAATATTTAGTTTATTGAAATGATTATAATTTATTTGGATGACATAATACAAATAACAATCAAAAGCATTATTTTTGAAACTATTTATTAAAAAAAGGTTCAAAATATCATGATCAATAATTAAAAGATTGCTTTTAAATTTAAACTTCTATCATCTATTAAAACACTATTTTAACTAATAAATGGCTAAGCTTGGCAAGTAATGCTAGAATTATTACTTCATCTATAACTTACTACTATTTAAATTGTGACAACCAGATATTTACAACACCCTTATCAATGATTTGCTAACCAATAAGATCAGATAAGATAAAATACATCTTAAATCATAAATTTGACCCTAAAAGAGGGATAGAAAGTAGAAACCAAAGAGAAAGCAAGATTCCAACAAATATGAAAACATTTTTGAAATTGAAAGTCAAGATATGACAACTTAAAAGTTCACATTATCAAAAATTTCAATAATTATAAAACAACTATACTTGATTGTATTCAAAATCCCAAAACCTAACAATTTTGAGTTGTACAACACGCAAAAGGATATGTACATTGCTATGAAATATCAATTATCAAAGAGTAGATGAAAGATTATCTCTTTCCTAATCAAAATTTTAATTATCAAACACTTATTTTTTAACCACATTTCTAATTTTTTTCATTCTCACTTTAATTGGAATTAACAAACCAAAATTATAAATTATAATACTAAGCACAAATCAATATATCCCCTTCTATACAATCTCTCTTGATTCCCCTACCATCCCTTCCGATCAAACCTACCAAATTACATTCACAACAATCAAAACATAAACTTCCCAAAAATAAAAACAAACATAATTAAATAAAAAAAGTACCTCTTCAATTTCTTGGATTCAATCTTGTGAAAATTCAACCACTCAACATCAAAATCAGCTTCAAAATCTGTAGAAGTAATTGAAAACCATTTAAATTTGAGTAAAATGCAAGTGGAAATAATCAAATAATTCAAGAATGGAAAGAAATTGGGGAATTTGATTAAGATTTTGTTTTGCTAATTTTAGTAATAAAATGATGCAATGAAGTTAACCACCTCTCAAGTGGAATCATTTTGGTCTTCATCACCACTGTCAGTAGTCTGTGAATGATGTTGTTGTGCATGTTGATTTAGAGGATGATTTTGGTCCGAATTCATGTTTAGACCGCCTCGGGAATACGCGTTTAGCGCGGCTAACATCCCTAAATTACCCTCGCTCATTCCCAATCCCAAATGCTGTGATGGCTGTTGTTGCATTAGCATGGATCCGAGTTGTAGAGGGTTTGTTCGGGAATTCTGTTGGAACTCCGGGAGGTTGATTCTCGGGAGGAAATGTAGGGGTGCTTGGAGTGTGTTCCCACCGCCCACTGCTTGGGCGGCGGGGAACGGCCACATCTGTTGGTGATGTGGTTGGGACTCGTGGTGGCTGCTGCTGGTACCTACAGTGGTGGATACCGGCAACATCCATAAGGTGTTTCCGGCGCCGGTAGCAGCTGTCGGCGCCGGAGCAACCGCCCACATCGTGTGGGCGGTTGCTGGCATCATGTTAGCATGGTGCCGGAGAATATTGTTGCCGGACGAAGGTCCGGCTTCTTGTTGTTTTGGGATTTCCATGGCGGATTTGAATTGTTTATTCGACGGAGATGATGATGATCCGACGTTTGTTTCGCCTTGGTTTTGATTCTCGTCTTTGAATAGATCTTCTCGGTAGCGTTTTCTCATGTAATTCTCGGTTGATTCGCCGCCGCCGGTGGAAATTGCGTCGGCGATTTGGTCGGCTGTGAGAATATTAGGGTTTTGATGGTGGTGGAGGTGGTGGTGATGAAACCCTAACATTTGAGAAAACCCTTCTTCAAACGGGTGGGGTGCTAGTGCAAGCGCGCCGTGAAATTGATGCGCCGCCGACTTCGACGGCGGCGCCGAGAGAGTGGATCCACTGCTCCGGAGCGACACGTTCAGCGTGGAGAAGTTCGCCGGAATAGTCCCGGTGCCGGTAGCGGCAATAATGGCAGGCTCCGCTTGTTGCAACAGCCACTCAATTGTTTCTCCATCTGACTTGTGACCTAACTCCCTCGTCAACTGAAAAACCCTCGCCGCACACGTCGCCGGCATCCGAATTCTCCGGCCACGTCCGTCGACTTTCGTGTGGCGGTCCTTCGTTGACCTCTTCGGAGCAGCAGCAGTCGCCGGCGGAGGAGGATTCTCTTTAGCAAGATCTTCAGATCTAACGGAGATTGCGAGAGAAGGATCCACCGGCGGCGAGAGGTGACCGGCGGAGGAGGTGGTTAGGTTAGGATTTGAAGGAGAAGAAACTGAAGGAGATGTAGCATTAGCACTAGTAGTAGTGTTTGATGGAGCAGGTGGTTGGATGGATATGGAGCCCATGAATGGGGTAACAGATCGGCCATCAAATGGGACCACCATGGGTTGGTGGTGAAGGTGGTGGGAGAGGTGGCGTTGTTGGAGGTGGTGGTGGGGTTGGGTAGGGGTAGTAGTGGTGTTCTGCTTCTTGTTGTTGGTGGTGGTGTGATTATTATTGCTCTGTAAATCTGTTTGTTCCATGTGCTCCTTTTGTTGTACTTTCAAACTTCTTTCTAAAAAAAGGTTATCTTTTTCTTCAGTGGTGGGTTCAAGAAGCCTGAAACATCTCCGCCACCACCACCACAGTCTCCGCCGCCTGAGGTGGGTGGGTTGGTAGGTGGGTAGAGAGAGAAACAACAATAAAAAAGAGGGGTCTAGAGAGAGAAAAACAGCTCGAGGAGTTGGGAGTTTGTGGGGTTGTTTGGTTTTTGATTGACTCTTGTCTTTGTGTTTGCCCTATGGTTAATCTAGAGAAGAGAGAGAGAGGGTGGGGTGGGGTGGGGTGGGGTACCTAGGTGGTGTAGCTTGTTGGAGAATGTTAAAAGAACAGTATATACCCTTTTTAGTTTTTACTCAATTTTTTCTGTGATCTTTTTAAATTACTTTTTCCGAATTTTGTAAATATTTTTTCTACTTAAAAAATAGCATAATATTTCATTAAAATGATATGTTAAATAGATTTCCATAGGAATTCGAATCTTATTCTTTTTAGTGATGAATATATATTATTACTTTTCCTAGAAGGAAGAATATGACAAAACATTGAATATTGAGTGAGTTGTCTTGTTGATATCATGTAATAAATTAAAACTATTAATTTTTTTAAAATATAAATTTGGATTAAATTGTTTTTTGAAATGTGAGACAATTTAATAAGAAAATACATAGCAACTTCTACCGATTTTTTTTATGTCTTATTGATGTGTAAATAATTTTTTATACAATTATTTTAAATGTTTTTATGATTTGATTGGTGTTTTCTTTAAAGGGGTATTAATTTCTTTAGAGTCATGGGTTTCTAAAAGTGGAACAAGATTAGAGACTTAAATTTAGACGAAATAGTGCTCACTTCAAGGGCTAGTAAATAATGGTTGAGACAGGCTAATAATACAAAGGACATTTGTTAACATATCCACCAACAACCATCCATATTTTGTACTTGCAATTATAAAATATATAATGCTTTTAATATGATATATGGAGAGGTTATTTTGTAGACACTGATATGTTATTTGAACACACAATCATTGTGATTTATACGGATCTTATTGTACCGTGTGAACCGTATGTGTTCAAATGAGTTATATACTGGTATAATATGGGTTGTGTACATACGGGCCTAAGGGGTTATACGACCCGTCTTCTCTATATCTTTTTAAATTTATATTATTTTAATTATTTGCATGACGTATTATTCCTTGTTATGTGTACCAGTTATTTGACGTGACGTAAGATTTCGTCAAATAATACTATATATACAATTATATGTTAATTCATTTTATCGTTCAATTTTTCTCTGTTTCTTCCATTTCTTCTGTTAGACAACATCTTAATTTACTTAGTGGAACGTCGATGCGTTGTAAACGGAATAATTTTACGATGAAATGAAATAAAAAAAAACGATTTATATAATATTATTTGAGGAATAATCTTACGTAATTAACACGCATATCAAGGAATAATGTGTCGTGTCAAACAATTAAAAAAAATTCATCATAACTCAACATCTATACGAGTTGTATGATACTATACGACATGTACGTGCCCATGTGTCAAGCGGGTTGTATCTACCATTATGACCCGTATAACATGCGTCTATATAATATTATACAGTTCGTATGAGGACATGAATGACTGACATACCCCATAATATATGTTGTATTCTATGATACAACGCGTATTGCATTTGTGTGTCTCGTATTGCATTTGTGTGTATAACACACCCATAACGTATAATTAAATAAATTGATCAAATTACTAGATATTTTTCATCTTTTTTTAACGATAATAGATGAAAAGAAACGAAATTGATTTTTCTAACACATGCTAATAATTCTTATATCACAATAGGTAAATAGATAAATTTAAATATGAATCATTCTAAAAAAAATGCATTCTTATATCATACTATTTAATATGATATCACATGGGTTCATGTTTATACGTAGGAACTTCTGATTTCAGTTATTCATATATTCTAGAGTTAATTGTAAAAATGGCCCCTGTGATTTGTTCGAATTGTAGATTTAGCCCCTGGAATGAAAAAAGTGCAAATATAGATCAAAGGTTTGGACCCTGGTTGCAAAAATGGCCCCTGCTATTAAATGAAGTTAAAAACTAGCGGAACTTTAACCCAATCAAACTGAAGCCCATTGTCACTTCCTCCCACCGTCACTGTTACTTCCTCACACAAACCATACCACTAGCATCATCGAACCCAAATTTTGGTTTCAAGTCATTTCCCTTAATCGGTTTTACCAGGTGTAGCCGGTTTCAGAAAAAAAGTATAAGAATAAGTGGTACGAGAATCGGGTTTTTGTATCATTTAGAGCCTCATCTTTGTATAAGGTTGCATTTTAGGCATCTCAAATTTAATAGGATCTGTGCAAAAATGTCCCCGGCCACTATGTGAAGTTAAATGGCAGCTGCTTCGTTCCACACTGCTTCACTCACAGCTTCTTCCATTCTTCTTCAGGTAATCCACTTACGTACTCTCAACAATTTGTTTCTATTTCACTTCATGTTTACCTGTTCATCGATCACCAGCATGACAGAAGAACACGATTCTCGGTACGATTCGTATTTCCGGTTGCCGCCTTCTGTTCACACAGATCCTGCACTCAAATTCAGGCCTCCTACACTGATTTCTCCGCTTCTCCTAACACCGGTAGATCAAATTTCAGTTTTGCTTGTTTAATTGTTTAGGTCTAATTGTGTGTTAGTTAGTTAATTGATGATTTTAATTTGTAGGATTCACCCACATCCTGCACTCACATGCCATCCACGTGGGTTAAAGTTCCGTTAGTTTTTAACATCATTTAACGACAGGGGCCATTTTTGCAACCAGGGTCCAAACCTTTGGTCTATATTTGCACTTTTTCATTCCTGAGGGCTAAATTTGTAATTTGAACAAACCACAAGGGCCATTTTTACAATTAACTCTATATTCTATAATTAGACATATTAGAAAACAATAAGTGTTTCTACAACAATATATTGTATCATGGACTATTTTACACAAAAAATGTGACCATAAATCCAACTCTTGCTACAATTATTTGTTTACAGATAACCTTGTAAACATAATATTAAGGCAAATAGTTTGTCATCAATATATTACTATAGCTTTTTAGTTATTTAGGTAAAGTATTTTATTTTAACTTTTCATTTGAAATATGATGACTAAATGTGAAATTAGGTTTTGTTATTCGGTGTTAACAGATTATCGTAACTTTAAGAAAATGATAAACTTTTTTTTTTATTTTTGTATAACTTTTTTTAATTTTGCTAACTTATAGACTAATCAACGAAGTTTAATGTTAAAGAGACTTTAATACATGATCACAAGAATTTAGTAGTTTGGATGGGTGTTAAGCGACTCACCTTAGATCCTCTCCTTGACATTCCACTAAGATTATTTTCGCTAATGTAATCTTTAAAACGGTAGGGATCATTGTGTATAACTTCTCCATAAAATGGTAAAGATTACCGCAACTTCTTCCTTATTACAATGTGAAACGAATCATCACCATCTTTTTAATTTTCAAAAAAAGTGATCACCTCTTTCTCTTCTCACTAATAGAGGTCATAATCACATTTGATCTTCTCATTAATCTCGCTAGTAGTCAATTTTTTATCTTCTCAATAACTTGGTAGTTAACCACTGGCTTTGGTCCAGTGGTATAGGCGATGAAGCTTCAACCTACCCACACAGGTTCGAAGCCGATCCGAACCGGGTTTTAGTCCGGAGTGCGTTACGCTAGCGGGGTTTGGCCCGTGTGGCGGCGCAACTGCTGTCAAGTGGCAGCAGGCTCCATGGTTTCCCGGTGAAAGCCTAGCCTCTCGCTCTGAACCCGCGGGCCCGGTTCAGACAACGTAGTGGTCAGGTTTGAGAGGTAACGGGTCTCCGAATTTCGGAGATGCGACTGCCACTTAAAAAATGAAAGTCGTCTTTCAAAAAAAAAAAAACTTGGTAGTGATTACCACTTATCATTTCATATAAGTGTCTTGATAATAGAGTTTGTAATGTGTAGCTCAAACACGCTTTCTTTTCTTAACATTTTGATTTGATATCTTAATCTTTCAAATAGATGAAATATCTTAGTGGAAGATTATTGAGATAACATATTACTAATTATTTTTGGATTACGAAAGGTCAAAGTGTTTGAAGGAAAACTCTTTAAATAGATGAGATACGGTGTCTTAATTTCTATTTCTTCAGTAGTAAGATAGATGATGTTAAAGTTAGGGCTTAACTCGTTTATTAGTTATTTAGTTATTTTATTTATATATTTATAAGTAAAGTTTTCATATATATATAACACAATATATGTTATTTAATTATTTTATAATAATTATATATAAATCAGTTATTATCATGTAAACATTAAATAAAAACTATATGAAAAAGGCTCGTTTAGACCCGTGAGCTCGAGCTCGACAGGGTGAAGCTCGGCTTGAAATTGTTTATTAAATGAGCCACAATATAACCGCGGGCTCGGGTTTGAGCTCATGTAAGCTCGACTTGATTCGAGTTTTAGCCGAATCGGCTCTTTTACACCCCTACTTATGGTCGATATTAAGAATTGAAATAAAATAAGTAGGAGTGAAACAAAAATGGGTATATATGTGTAATAATGTCGAACTAACACGAATCTGATGAGCAAACCCGTAATATGAAACTGGGTATGAGATTAAGTTTAAAAGTTTTTACGAGTATAGAATTAAGCGATGCCTGGTCCGATTACCCGAATCATACATACTCATTTACCTAGATTATACCCGTAAACATTTTCTTTTTCTTTTATTTTCGAGTTAATTACACATAAAAGACAAACAAAACATATGTGCCTATGGCATGTCTAGATTATGATTATTATCCCAAAGTTTAAAAAGTTACACCTTTAGACCTATAAATACTTTTATTCTAGATTTTTTTTACCGATTCTTATAAAAAGATATTAACATTTTACTAAATTACTCTTATATTAAAAACTAAATTAAAATATAAAATAATGTACCCATTTAAAAATATTATAAACAAAAATATATAATAAAATTTGGGACTTTCTTGCTCTTAATAAGTCAACAAAATCAGCCCCGGCAACCATCTCCTTCCATCTTCATTTCAAATTTTCCGATCTTAAAACCACTGTGTTGGGACATGAAGGTCAAAATTAAGATATGGTTGAATCCTTATTTTGATATGATATAAATTAAATAATTTTTGTTATTAAGTGTTCGTTAAAGATGATCATATACGACATACATGTCACTAAACATTCAATGAATCACAAGTGAATGTGATCAACAAGTTCTAACATGTTAAATGTCATGAAGATCAAGACCACAGCATTCTACATATGAAAATTGACTTGCTATGATCAAGAATTATGTCATGACATCAAGATTTGATGAAGAAATCAATACAAAATAACACGTGTTACAAACGATCAATGATTGGTATAAAAATTAACATGAAGCCAACACGTCATGAGTGAATGGCAAAAGTCAAGGATTGATGACAAATTCAACAAAAATGGGTAACACGATATGGATTAATCATATCAAGGCAATGAACAACAACGGAAATATGATAAGGAAAGAGTAAGATCAAAACGATCAAAAAGCTTTTCTAAAACAATAAAAGATTTATAAAATATAAATTTTATAAAACAAAAGTCATTTCTTTAAAATATGTTATAAAACTTGACAAGATTTTATACAATGGAAATCTTTATAAAAATAATGTCAGAGTTATTTGACATTCAAATTTGAATTTCAATTTGAAAATTACTTTGTGAATCTAGATGGATTTGAATCGAGCATTGGTAAATCTATACTATGTAAAAAATAAAAAGGTTTTTTTATGTCATGTGTCGCCTCCATATTCATTCTCATCATTTTATTTCTCGTTTTCCTTTCTTATTAAATAAACCTCTATCTTTTAATAATAATATATTTAAAAAAAATACTAATTATACTAATAAAATATATTTATTTTAAAAATATTTCTTAGTATAAGAAACTTTGAAATTTAATTATGTAACTTTTATTTTAAAAAAAATAGTAAATGAAAGACAAATTACATTAAATAATAATTAATGTATTTTTGAAACTCAGTTATATATGATTTTTTACATATTTTAAATTTTGTTTTCTATATGTATACATTTTTATATCTGTAAAATATATACATAAAGATTTTAATAATTTTATTTATTGATATTTTTCACACCAGATGTAGACACGGGTTCTAAACTATATTTTTATGAAACATTAATCTTTATGAAAGATAAAAAAAACTCAATATGGAAAGCAATATTCATCTTTTCAAAAACAAAATCAAAATTTTCCATTTTGTATGAAATTTTGTCAATGATCTTTAAAGCCATGGGAGACATTTCCATTGGGTTACTATTCACAATGTGGGTAAAATAGATGGTTTGGTAAAATTAAAATCCAGTCAAATGGAAACGACTCTATGGTGTGAGATTGAACAATGTCCAACATTTAAAAAAAAAGTTGGCCAAAGTTGGCCAAAGCTGGCTCTCGCGGTTGATTGCATAGATCGTGGTTGAGGTTGTCAAAGGTTTACCTTTTAACTATAAATAGGAGCCCTGTCCAACCTCCACACTCATCCCTTTCATTTCTAAACACTTTTAAATACTTATCAAACAGTCATTTCTCGCGGTTGATTTCCTTTGTCTTTCTTTTGTCGATTCATTTGCTAATGTAAATAGTTGTCGATGAACTTTTGTGAGAAAAACAAGAAAGCATGTTGGTATTTTATGTGTAAAAATTTGTTAAGAGACTTTTGTAAAAAAAAGAGATAGAATATGTTGGTTTTTTATATACAATAAATGTTAAAGAATTTTTGTCTTGTGAGAAAAAACATAAAATATGTTGTTTTTATGGTATTTGCCTATAACTAAAACACTAATTATGTTTAGTTTCAAGTTTCAGGCTAAACTAGATTATAGGTATTCGTGTCCTTAAGTAATTTTAACTTGTGAGTGAAATTTTATAAGAAAACACATAATCATAAATTATTAACTGAAAACGATTAAAATAACCATGAGAACTGATTTGGAAGAAAACAAAACTTAATTGCAAAAGATATGATTTTTTACACAAAATGATGATTTTGGCCTAAATTGACAAAAATAGCTATTTGTAAATTGGAGCATTCACATCATCATCTCATATTTATCTTTATCTTTATTATTTAAAGTTTTTTTTGTATTTTACACCTGAATCATAATCTCTATCCCCATCTCTATCTTTAAATTTTATAGTTTAGTAAATAAAGATTATCTAGATATAAGTATATATTATTATTAATTTCTTGCTGATACCTTCAACTAAATAGGTAAAAGCCATATGTAAAAGGAAATGGTGAAATATTGAATAAGCGGTAAAACAATAGTTAAAGTTAAAACAATTTAGAAACATAACCGATAAACATCAGTTGAAATTAAATTATTTTATAAACCCTAACCTAACTATAATAAAATTAAAAGATTATAATAATTTAACTAGCTTTTAAGTTAAACCTTTGTCATTGTGTATTATTTGCTTGGTTAAACCCTAACTATAATAAAATTAAAAGATTATAATAATTTAACTAGCTTTTAAGTTAAACCTTTGTCATTGTGTATTATTTGCTTGGTAATTCTAAAATATAATAATCTTTATATGTTATACCTTTTTTGTTGAATATTAAATTTATTTTTGAATATTATTACTTTCAAGTTAATATATTTTATTAACACTAACGAGGTAGCTCATATAAATAGCATAAAAATGATAATATAATTAAATAAAAGTATATATAACAGAATAATTTAACTAAATAAAAATATTATTTATTTCAGAAAACTGAAGCAAATCTAGTGGAAAATAATGCCAATATTCTAAGAAGACTTAATTGGTAAGGTCGGTGACGAAACCCACCGCCAATGCCAACCCCTCTACTTTTAAATATTACACTTTTAGTCTTTTTAATTTATAAAAGGTTTGTAAAATGACATTTTCATCTCTTCAAATTTCTAAAGTTTCAACTTTATTTCTATACGTTTTTACTTATAAAAAACTAACTTCTTACGTTCTCATTTTTACGTATGTGACGGTATAAATTTAAGTTCGTCTACGTTTTGACGTAAATTTTGTTACCAAATGAGCCGGGTCAAATATAATATGTTTTCGTGCTTATTTTTATGTACGTTTCGAGTTAACGTAAATTTAATTTGAAACGAGTCGGTCAAATATAATACGTTTTCGTTCGATGTAGATTTAGTTCGAAAACAATTCATGTCAATTGTAGTCTATACTTTATCACGCCGCGTTTAACGGCGCCACAACGCGCGGCGTGTAAAAAACTAGTTGGAATTAATATTCAATGTGAACAATAAGAAAAAGATATTCACTTAAATATATTTTAGTGCAACATTGGAGACAGTTTATGTACTTTCTAATTTCTAAATACTGACAAATAATAAAACTTTTATAAAATCATTTTATTCAATTTATAACAGCTTAAAATAATAAAAAAGTACTCGTACATTTTAACTGTTTGTTCAACTTTTTAATAATTAATTTATGTGAGAGAACCCTATTCATGAAGATGGTAATTATATTAGTTTATAATTACAAAAGGCATATGTCACATTTTTCTTGTACTTAACAAATTTAGGTAAAATTATTTTCTTTTTTGTAATCAAAGAATTTTCGTTTTTCACAAATATTAAAAGTGAAGTAAATAATATTAAATATTTTATTTATCAAGGGTTATTTGAGGCAATTTATGAAGGAAGTGTGAACTAAAAGGTAGATGGGTGGTTGTGCGATGATTGGTTTTAAATTTGAATCAATTATTTTACCTCCAAATGTCATACGTAGCAATTCAAAATTTGGATACGATAAATAAGTCACTTTCCCTCATTAAATTATAGTAATTTATTATACGCATTATTGATGTATTAAATATCTAAAGATAATTCAATCACGATAACGTAGACCAAAAATATTTAAATGAATTTTCAAGGTTTTTAAAAACAAAATAAATGTACAACTGTTTATAATATAGATTTTCAATAGAACTATGTAAATAACATAAAATGAAACCAAATATAAAATAAATTTAGCACCCGAAAGGTTACACGTGTTTATATACAAGATGTTTTTCGTTGAATATCTTTGTTCTACTAAAAATTGTTTTTGTAAGGGAAATGGTAACACGATAGTAAGACAAAGGAAGGACCACGTAGGGATGACAAAGATATATTTCCATCGGTAAATCAATGAAAATTCATCTTCGAGCGTGAGTATGAGCTAAAAATCATCTATCGGCTGGTGGATAGCGAGTGATTCCTTTGACGAACTCATGAGGTCCGTTGAGTTACATATATACTCTTATTATAGATACAAATATTATAATAATATGGTGATAGACATATGCGAACCTACTAAGAGCTTATGGATGGCAGCCGTCCATGAATTTTTTGTAGTGTTATATATGCTAAAATCTCGATCGCCCCTATAAAATTTTGAAATAGCCTCTCGATCGCCCCCTATGAAAACTTTTAGTGTTATATATCGTTAGTCAACCGACGCCAAAAAATTTCAACCTCCATAAAAAAAATCTGGATCTACCAATGATAATAGATGAAGAGAAATCAAAATTGTCTTCAAAAAGATAAAAGAGGAAAATTTTACTAAGAAAAAAAACTTGGTATTCAGTTTTTGAATAGTAAAATCACACTAAGGTTAAAAGTTAAAAAAAAAATCAGGAATCATAAATATTTATGATTCCCACAACAAACTATTTGTTTAGATTATTGGTTGGTATAATCATTTCAAAAATATTTGTTTCGTATTTTACGATAAACTATTTGTTTTTTAATATTTTAAAAATAAACTCTTTCCGCTATTTCATAGAAGCGTTGTTACATTTAAAACACAAATTTTACTAGCATTCGTGGGTTATGGGTAAACATAAAATCATCTACGAATATTCACGAGTTCACGAGTGAAAAAAACAACGAACATAGTGTGGTAGGTGAATGGTTTTTGTGTACATTGTTAGTGATTATATGATGATTGTAATTAGAGACAAAACTTAAAATTATATTTTATATTTTATATTATCTATTATGTAAATAGAAGATTGTATTTGATTCTATTTAGTTATGTTAAGTTAACTGTAACCTTATAAATAGTATATAATTTACTTGAGGTGAATTTTCATAAACCATACATGGTATCAGCCTAATATCGATCTCTCTTTTTCTTCTTTCTAATCGCCGTCTTCTACCCCTATCCCAACCCTACTCGACGCAACCCTGGCCGCTGCATACCCTACTCGGTGTAATCCTAGTTGCCGCCTCTTCTTCTTGTTGTCACATCTTCTTCTTTCCGTCACATTGAACCGCTTATTGATTTTTCACAAACCTTACATGGTATTCTGTACTAGAAAATGATTGGGTATGTTGATGGCACCCTTAAACCGCTTACACAGACCTTTCTTATTAAAGGTATTGATGCTCCCAACCTGGATTATCTTATCTAGCATGAAGCTGATCAATAAGTGCTTATTCTTCTACCAACATTTTTGTAAGCATTTGACCAACTTTTCACGATCCTACGCTTTATCGTTCACTTGTAAGTGAACTTCAATATCTAACCATTACTCGTCCAGATCTCTCTTATGCGGTAAATCAAGTTAGTCGGTTTCTTCTTGCTCCAACTTTAGCCTATTTTTAGTTAGTTAAGCGCATTCTTCCGTATGATAAGGGCACCATCAGTTACTATATTACTTGGTCTTTCAGATGCAGATTGGTCTCTCTTATGGTCTTATTACAAAAACACAGATTAGTCGTTTTGGTCTTTGTTGCAAGATTTGAGGTGGTTAGCGTGTCTTATCAATCTAGCTTTCCAAAGAGTCATATGATTTGGTAGCCTTAGCGGAGGCCTTGTCTACATTTACATTCTTTTGACCACACCATTCATCTATCTTAAAGTATCACTTTACTACCAAGTGGATTCGAGCCTAAGTAATATCCGTTTTAGATTGATCGTTACTCGACCTCTTGTTTTGATTTGTTTTATGTACATTTTAATTCCTACATGTTATTTTAGATACTTGTTCACCATCGACTCACTTTTATGATTTGATTAGACAACAACAAAAGTTTAATATTGGGAGTTACTGTGCTCGTTTGTTCATTACTTGGTTCTTACCGAGACTATACTATTATACGATAGATACACTTGCCTATTGTGTGTAGTTGGATCAAAGTATTAATCATTTTATAAAACGAAAACTGAAATTTGTGTAAAAGTATTCATTGAAAAATATACATCTATTTTGACACACCCGCAAATAAGAGATAATATTTGATTATATTTTCTTGTATTTAACCTAATTATAATCTTATAAATAGTCGTCAATAATACATAATTCACTTTAGCTTAATTTTTACGAACCCTACGGACTACAGTTGTGGGTTTGTCTTCTTCTATCAACTAGGCCTCCCTTTGCCACCTCATGTGGATGGTCTAAAGGTTTCGGCTCATTCTTTAACAAGCCATGTGGTCAGAAGCCACATGCCCATAGTAATAGTAAAGAAGGGGTCGTTGGGTTGTTATGTAAACAGTTAGGAGTAGTATGGCATAAGAGAGAAAACCAATACACCAAATGAGTAGGTAAAGGTTTAGGAAGTTTAAACCAAGTTTGAAGGATAAAATTATGTGGCAATAATTTAAATGAATTATACGAAAGAGAATCATCAATTAAATGTGTAAATATTGGATAAAAGTTTAATATTTAGAATTGATAAGTTTGATAAATGCAGTAATTGATTAAGCTATCAAGATTAGTTAAATAAATATAAATATTAAAACAAACATAGTTAGTGTGTAAAAGAAATTAATAAAAACTAAACTATGTAAATAAGACTGATGGTTGAAATTTTCCATGATGAACATAATTACAAGAGAAATATATTTATATTTCAAACTAAAATTTATTAGTAGATAATAATTTATATCCATAATTTAACAAATGTCATTTTTAACTTTGACTTTTGTTAGTAAGGGTAATCTCACATTCCCACTTAATCATAATAGATTCACTATTGATTTTTTACTTTATTTTCATTTGAGTTCGCTTACAAGGAAGGTACTTTTCACACTTTCGATCATTATCACCCTTGTGAGCAAAATTAAGCTAAAATTAAGTGTAAATCTATAATAATTATACGAGTGAGATTGCCTTTAACAACGAAAGTGAAAATTAAAAGTGTCATTGACCAAATTACCCCCATGAATTATTATCGGTCAGTGTATCAAAATTTAAATTATTAAAATTCAACATGTCTTCTTAAAATGATAAGTACATTTTGAAATTTGGCTCGACAAATCTAACTATATAAATTTAAATATAAAGTTTATTATACGAGTTCAACTATCAAAACTTGATTACTTAGACTCATTTCAAAAGGTTAACAAATCTATACTATATAATAAAGGAAAATCATGGGGGACACGTGTCACTCTCTGGTTATTCCCCACCTTTATTTTCCCGTCTCTCTCTCCTATTTAATATTAATTTTGTTGTTTTTCTCTCCTATTAAATAATAATATCAAATTATTTTATTTATATTAATAAATAAAATTTTATGAAAACGTGTCACTTTCTGGTTCATCTTATCAATTTTTTTCCCATCTCTCTCTCATATTGAATAATGATATTAAAAGAATTTATTTTTAGATTTTTAATATCAATCTAATTACGGATACTTATTATTTAATTATAAATAGTTCAACCGATGTAATATACCGGTTTATTCAATACACGGGTTTTTAAAAATATAAAATTTTTATTACTAAGTATATAACATTTTATGTATTCAACCCGTGTAATACACGGGATTTAACCTTTGGTTTTTAATATTAATTTTCGTCAAAGCCCCAACCAAAATTTCAATTTTCGTCAAAATTCTCTTTTTAGATGCAAAGTGGTTTTTGGTTTTTAATATTAATAAAAAGGTCAATCTTTGTTAAAATAAAACTCTGTGCTCGTTTTCTTGAGTCTGATTTCCAATAATGTTTGTTTTTACTTAAGCAACCAAAACCAAATCCTCTAGTCCCGGTGGACAAAGTTGACGATGTTGGTTGATTGGTTTGAGGGGTTGATTATTATAATCTTGAGAGGAGAGATCCATAGTTAAACATACTTGAGTGGTTGCAATCCTAGGATGTATGAGATCTCATTAAAGTCTCCGCTCAGGTAACAAAAAATAAATCAATATATCCTTAGGGGCAAAGTGGACAACATTTGTTGATGTTATTAATGATATTAGAGCCACTCATGTTCTGTTATGTTTTGTTTATGATGGTGGGACAAACATCATCAAGAATGATAAATCCAGAGGGGGTGTGTATTTGTGACACCTTAGTCAAATCTCGCATCGTCTACTACGAACACCCATCTCTATCTCGAAACCCATTTACGTGACAGAGATGGGTGTTCGAGATAGAGATGAGCGTTCGTAGTAAACGTCGGAGGTATTACACGGAGCTGGAGAAGATATGGGGAAGATTGAGGTTTTTTTATTAAGTTTTTTGCTATTGTTTTATTTTTAATTATTGTTTAAGTAAATTACAAACTAGTCCCTGTAATATATTATTTTTATTTTTTAATAGTCAAGGGTAAAAAAGTTAATTTACTTAAAATTAAAAGAAAATTTAATGGAATATAGTCTTAATATCCAAATCTGTTATAAAATTGAAACCACAAGCCCTAAACTTGTAACTTTTTAAACTTAGGACTCATACATGTTATTTTACCCAAACCACACGCCCTAAATTTGAAAATTTTTAAACTTAGGACTCATAGACGGTATTTTATCCAAACCATATGGCCTATTTGTGTAATTAACTCTTTTTATTATTAATTTTTTTATATTTATTTTTATGTTTTCCATACCCCTTTTCTTTTTTCCAACAAGGTCGCCGGAAGTACGAAGCAACTCATTCATCGATCTGATCAACAATCAACCATAAACCCAACCACGAACTCCAAAATCCAAACGCTGTAAAATTCCATATTTACCCTTCCAAATCTCACCTTCTTCGATTTCAATTTCTCTGAAACCCTAGTTTTTTTTTTAATTCCGATTTCAGTTGAAATTTCAGGGCTTTAGAATGGAATCATCATCTTCAGTGATAAATCCGGAAGATGTATTGGAGTCGTTGATGAACGACGGCACAATTGACACCTTGCGATTGAAAATCATCAATCAGCTCAAAGCAAATGTAGGTTTTCATGTTCCTTCCCTTCTATATATTACTGCTTCACCATCTATATATGTGTATGTTCTATAAGAAAACCCTAACTATGGTATGAAGGTAGTTATTTGCATCAAACAGTGAATAAATGAAAGATTTAGTGTAGTACATTATCACCATTTTGTAATCAATAACATTGTTTTTTATATAATTGGACACTGGGGTCTTTTTGCACCAAAAAGATTCAGTATTCAGCCTGCTTAGTTCAAATCAACCAAAAACCTGCTAAGTATTGTTTTTAATGGTTTAAATAGAGCTTTTTGTGGGTGAACCATGGTTCAGGGAACCCACATTAGTGGATCTGCAGCAGCCCTAAGCAAATAAGACTAAATTTTTAAGAGCTAGGTAGTCAAAAGCGCTTAAAAAACGTACGCTTGAGGCAAGCAAGGTGCACGTGTATTCCATGTCATTTTTAGCTGTTTTAAGCTGGTTTAGGCTGTTTAAGACTAGTTAGGCTGATTTTTTGGCTTGTTTAGACTGTTTTAGACCAATTCAGACAAGTTTTTTGCAGACCTTGACCTGTCTTTTCAAGTTTTTTTTGCGCCTCTGCTCCTTGATGGATGCAAGGTGTTTTTGCTGTGCTATGCTGCGCCGCACCTGAGCGCCTTTGACTACATAGGTTAAGAGGGTAGTCTGTGTATCTTCCTTACGGAAAATGTCGTTTTGAAATTCGATGATTTTAAACCATATTGAGGTGAGTTTAGTTTTGGTGTTGCACTTGTTCGGTTGTATGATTTCAAGATTGGTTTTCTTTGTATAGGAAGATTTAAAAAGTACCACTATAAAAATGGTAGAGCAGAGTAAGGTTCTCAACACACCAGGGGCGGAGAAACAAACTAAAAGGGAACTCTTTGATGCTCTTCGGCAAGAACTTGAGTAAGATTTTATAAAGTCATCTGATTTTCTAAATCATAATTCATTTGAAGACAGAGAAGACTTAATAATCTTTTTCTTCAATATCTTATGATTTGAAATTATATTCTGTATTTGTTTTGATTTAATGCAGAACCCCCGTGCTTGAAAAGGCTTCTAAATCAGTCTGGGGGTTGATTTTAGATGGTAATGGATTAGGAAAAGAAATAAACGAAACAGTTGAAAAAGTGTTTTGTAGGCTAAGCGGTAGAGAACCGCCATTGTTTGCTCCCAATGGTGAATTGCAATCTGAAAAAGGAAAAGAGAAAATGGCTGAAAAAGGCAAAGGAAAAGAAAAGAAAAAAGAAATTCAAAAGGGAAAGGATAATGTCGACCCTACACCAAAGAAAAGAAAGTTGGTTGAGACAACGAATGCGAAAGACCCTGTAGAAGAAGTTGCAAACTGATCTTCAGATGTTCTTAGGCAAGTGTCACTAACTAATAGTCTTTATTTGCTTGCTTTATTTGTTTCTCATGGTTCTGTTTTAAAAGTGATTAGTAATAAGATGTTTGTTTGGTTGGCAAATTTCTAGATTTTTAATGAATTAATCAGTAAAATGACCAAAAAGACATTATTGTGAAAAAAGTATGTGAAACTGAAGTAAAAGTGTCTCAATTTTGGTTAAAAAAACGGGTAAGCAGGTCAATTTATCCTTAGATTGCGACTAATACGCGACTGATTGTCCAAATTCGACAATTTAACGCTTGATAAAAAAAAAGAATACGTTTATTTATATCATGACTTCAAGACTCAGTAATCAGATAATCAACTTTCAAAACTTAAATTCAAACATCCCCTTCGTGAAGTTGAATAAACAATACCTAGTAATATCCCACTCGTAACAGAGCTAATGATAGGGTCGGGAGGATGGATGAGGACAAACTGTACCTCTATCCTCTGAGGATAGAGAGGCGGCTCTCATTGAGACACGCGACTCCAAAAACCTTTTTTTTACGTGTACAATATACAGTATAGTAATCCAGATGCTGAGATACTTGTGAAATTGAATAATGTTGCTAAAAAAGAAAAAAAAAATAAAGAAATTGCCACCTGGTTCGGTTCATTGAAGTAACATTTTCATAGTTTTCATGTGTCCAAAATTGAAATTTTATCATCCAGGTTTAGTTCCTATGTTATTAACATGTGGTTTGATAAAAGCAGGAGGCAAATCTGCACGGTCTTACAGCGGCTGCAGGCAAATCTGGTGGTGACCTTTAGAGACGTTTTAATGGCTGCAGACATTTCGGTTTGTGATCTTGAGTTTATTTAAGGTGTAGGAAACTGTAAATTGTCTTTGGCTGCTTTTTTTGGTAGTTAGTGTTGAACCACTTTGTGGTTTTGACCAAACAAAGTCAAACCGAGGTGTTGTAATTCCTAATCAAGATTATATTAACAAATAGAACTGATTTAGATCGACTAGCATAGTTTAAAGATCATCCCAGTTAGTTTTGCTCCTTAAATTTTGGAACATGGGTGTATTGGATTTTGGGTTTTCATCAGATTTGGTATTTTTATGTTAGTTTTTGGTAGTTTATTTATTTTATGATAATTTTCTCAATGATATTTGTTGATAAGTCAATGAAAAAATGACATACTATATAATTAAGATACATGATAGATTTCAAGAAAATATTATGTTATAATATCCATTTTGAGCCTTCTAAATAACATTAACATAAACAGGCCGCATAAGGTAGCTAGCATGTGTACCAATGTGTGACGGTGTAAGGGTATTATTCATACAATCCGCCCACCAGGTAAATAATAGTAGCATTTGATCGATCCATCTCAAAATATATAATTTGTATTTCTCAAATAAAACATGCGAGATATTGTGAACTCGGCTCATTATCATGGATGGTGCCACTTCATTGATGCCGTAAAGCTATGGTCACCCTCACAAGTAGGGGCATGCTCGGGTATTAGAGTATAAAAGTAATAGCAGAATATATTTGTATTTATCAAGTATGCTAAGCTTCAAAACTTACTACCAGCCAAGGAGTCTATTGTGATGTGATCATTCATGCATACAAATCCATATATACAAAATGTTTAATTAAGAAAAAAAACATACTATAAAGCATTGTACATATCAGTCAATATTCACAAAAAAAAATATTGTATGTATAGTTGTGTGTAAAACTTCATTAATGTATCAAACTGGCAAAAATACCATTTTATGTATCTACATGTTGGGGTAATTATCCAACTTTGATGATGTGGCACAATTTGGTTTTAATTTTTATAGTTTTCTTTGGTTCGTTGACCATAAAATAGTAAAAAGTTTATAATATTATTGTTATAATAAAGTTACTTAAAGTTCTTTTTAACTCAAAAAATCATCTAAGTTTTAATTTTTCATAATGAGTTCAAGCTAAATGATTTATATTACTTCAGATTAAACTTAAAAATAAAATCAGTAAATAGTATTGAAGTCCTATAACTAATTTATTTAGGTTATTGAGTTTTAATCGGTTTGGTTTTGTGAAATTTTAAACTTTTAATGTTTATAAATTATGAAAGGGTACTGAGAGAACTAGAGAAGATATTGTGTCGTGGCTAGTGATGGGGAGGGAATGTTTTTTTTCTATTTTTTTAAAAAATTTTTAGGACCCCTGTGATGTGCCATTGTTGCGAGTAATAACGAATGGCGTTTTTGTGTTTATCTTAGACGAGAATTTGATCAAATAAAAAGATTAACCAGACGGAAATGGCATGTATCATCCCTTTCGACTTTACCCAACCTGACCCGCTGACTCCTCGGCTCGCTTGTTTCCATAAACCACATACAAGCAGAATGACATTCAGTGTATTCATTCATAAATCAAGTTGATATAAGGAGAACTAATAAACCAAAATCTGCAACCTTATACATTTAAACTCATTGAATGTTTTAATGCATGTACAAGTATTTTCATAATGTGACACCGAAAAAAAACAATAAGTATATGTTAAAAACTTGTGACCTGGGGGGTGGGTGTGTCAGAAAGAGCTTCAAGATGCAGGGATATGAACTTTGGCGCCAAATTATTGATAAGGTAACACTTATTTTTCATTCTCAAAAGCCAAATCAAATATTTGATTGTAGTCATCTACAAAGTGGACATCAAGACCTTCTTTCACATTCGGCGCCAGCTCATCAAAGTCTCGTTTATTAGCTAAAGGGAATATTATAGCTTTCACACCGCTTCGTCTTGCAGCTATGGTCTTCTCCTTCACCTATATATGTTCACACACCAAGAGATGCAATACGAATCAGAAAGCCGACTAAAAATGAATATGCAAATGCACACAAGATAATTTAAAACGGTTTTAAGATATACTAGAGGTGGCAAGATGGGCAGGCCAGGTGGGTTGGATAATGGGTCAAACGGGTTTGGGGTTAAAAACTTGTAACAAATTGTTTTTAATACGGGTTAAACCAACCCACCTGAGATTCTCTAGTCCGGTTTCTAAGAAATAAAAAAATTGATAAAGCTGTGATTATAAAAACAATATTATTATAATAACAATATAAATCTTTGAACTTTTAGGCAACTTTCAACCCGTTTGACCCGTTCCCCTTATAGCTACTTTTTTTACTAAACTTGTTTAAAATTTAAATAGACAACCCAAATTCATACATGGTAAGTACATGGGTCGAAATTGTCACCACCAAAAGATACCAAATCCATAACCCATAAAAACTACATTACTGCTTTTTATGGCCCGTTTAATCAGAAAAAGAAAAAAAAAGATGGTAACGTTTTGGGTTTAGAAGTTAAAGGGGCATTTGGATATGTTTCTGCAACCGTCATGCACACACAGTTAACTAACTATAAAGCCAAAAGTTAAAACCAAGTATAGGACACATACCCCACCAATTGGAAGGACCCGGCCCGTTAGGGTGACTTCCCCAGTCATGGCTAGGTCCTTCTTGACATGCTTGTTCATTGCAAGTGAAAGCAAGGAAGTAATCATGGTGCATCCAGCGCTAGGCCCGTCCTTAGGTGTGGCACCTGCAGGGACATGTAAATGAACCTTGGTATTTGCAAAAAACGGGTTTTCATGGTCTTTTGCAGTCAATATTGCTCTTGCAACAGTGTGAGCAATTTGGGCACTTTCCTTCATGACATCACCGAGTTGGCCCGTTATATGAAGGGCTCCTTTCCCTTCACCTTGTTCGACCTGTGTCGTCTCTATATATAAAGTGGACCCGCCCATTGCGGTCCAAGCCAGGCCCATCACAACTCCTAGTGGTGTCTGGTCATACATTCGTTCAGCATGGAAAACCGGTTTTCCAACATAATCTGCAAGGTTTTTATCATCAACTAGCGCTTTTTCAGTTGCTTCAGGATCCTGGAATGACCATGTAATGTAAGAACTCATGAGAATTTTGGCCTTACAAATGTAATACTAGATTAATATAAAAATATAATTCATATTAACCATAAGTATCATTAGTTGCTTTACCTTTAAATCAGAAGTCTGACTTGCCTCAACAACTTCAGCTTCTTCTGTAGTGTCAGAACTGGATTCACTCTCATTTGACTCGGTTGCACCCTGAGTTGACTCACTTCCTAAAACTGAGGGTTCATTTTGTGCTCCTTGTCGAACTAGTTGCAAAGCAATCTACCAAAAAGTTGCAAAAAGAGGCACACAAATGCAGCATTAATCAAGTAAACGGAACGATATTGAACGTTAAAACAATGAAAGAAATCAGCAAACCTTGCGGTAAATTTTCTCAATTTGTTTTTGAAGACTACGAACCCCTGCTTCTCTGCAGTAATTTTCTATTAAAGAAAGAAGTGCTGCATCTGTTACTTCGACCTGAAAGTTTCAGGACTAAACTTGTTCATTATCACACATTATAACTGAAAAGTTTAGTACATAATACTAGTTTTTCTGTAACACATACTAAAGAACCTAAGTTTATTTATTATAGTTGCGAACTGAACAATAATATGCTTCAACCTTTCAACTTTCAAGATGACATAAATAACTTTTCTATAGGCAAACCAGTGAGTCTATAATGAGAAATAAATAAAAAATAAAATAAAAACATCACATCCTTGTTATGATGCAAATGCTGTTTTAACATAAACTACTATCATGGAACCAACACGAAATTCGAACGTTCTAATTTTCTATTTAAAGCTACACAACATTTAGAATAATGCTTTTTCCATCAACCAATAATGTTAAAACTTTATATAAATTTGCATAAAAGCAACTTGAATAAAGGATTCTTGCTAGGATAAAATAATACAAAAATAAAAAATTGTCTCCCTATTACTTTTACATAATATTTTTATATCTTACACTTGTTCAAACTAGAGTAAACCCTGTCCGTGTGGATGGTTTTACACTTCAAGTTGTATCTAAAACTTTAAAAAAGAATAACAAATCAAGATACATGTACATGATTCCAAGTTTCTTACTTCCTGTGCATATTCATCACTTGAACTATGATTGATGAAAATTATTTTGTATTTGTTCATAAAAAATTAATTTGACTAATTAACTGTCATATTTAGTGAGAGAGAGAGACCTGTTGAGGCTTGACACCACATGCATCACGGGTGTTCTTTTCTAAATAATCTCTAGCAATATGCATTTTTTCATCAGTAATATAACCAGCAATTGGAATTATCTCCATTCTGTCCAAGAGTGGACCTGGTATCGTCTCCACTACGTTTGCTGTGCATACAAACAAAACCTGCACCACAAATTTGGTAATGTTTAAAATATTTGCTTAAAAATAGGAAATGTGTGCCTAAAATTTTTTCATATCAACACATTGTCACTGACCTTTGACAAGTCAATTGGAACATCGAGATAGTGATCTAAAAAGTTAGCATTTTGCTCTGGATCAAGCAGTTCCAACATAGCACTTGCAGGATCACCGGCTACATGCCCTCTTCCCAACTGAAACCAAGATAAGAAATGAAAAATAAATAATTAAAGTTGTTTCCATATGTGATTATTAAATGTGAACTTAGTCATGAATCACCATAACCTCTACAAATTATAAAATTAAACTATACCTTGTCAATCTCATCAATAAGAACAAGAGGGTTTGCAGTTCCCACACTTTTCAGACACTGGACCATTTTCCCGGGCATTGCTCCTACATAGGTACGGCGGTGTCCCTGTTATAATTTAAATGTTAATAAACGAATAATACTAGTAGTTGGAGGTGGCAATTTTGACCCATTTATTTATATTAATTGGTCGGTTTGAGTTGTGTTTTATCTCAAACGAGTCAATTCAATTAAACTTAGTATTAAATGTTTTTCAACAAGGCCACCATTTATAAAAGCAAAATTATAGGCCATCCAAATGTGTACTAATTTTCACGTATTCCAATTTCAGTCAAATTTGTGATGAAAAACTGTAAAACGACAAATAGGTCCCTGATTTTAACAGATTAAATAGTACATATCATAATTTTAATGTTAAATTCCAATTATACCCTTCAATGCACCGCATATTTCTCATGTTCGAAGTGAGTTAGAATGGTACAATTGACATTTCACATTTAATTATATATGTATTATTTTAATTTGTTAAAATTAGGGGCACCTTTGTCATTTTATAATTTTCCAGCATACATTTAGCCAAAATTTGGTGTAAACGAAAATGAATGCATACTTAGGTGGCCTATAAAGAAATTGAATACTTGGGTGGCATCTAGATGTATTATCCCTAATTATATGCATACCTCCTAGTTATTTCATTCAAATATGTACTTTATCATTGTAATAACTAATAATATTTCTTTTTTTCATCTTAATCAACACGCTAAGTCTTTTCTTTGTAAAAGAATTAAAAAAGAAACGACAAACAGTTGTTTGTGGGCCACCCTAACCCGACCCATTTAACCATCTCATCTTGCCCCCCTACTGATAGAGTGCTAACAGTCAGATGTACAACAGTGCATAAAAAACTTTCTTGACCTTGATTTCAGCAACATCAGACAATCCACCAACCGAAAACCTATAAAACTTTCTGTTTAAAGCGCGCGCAATTGAACGACCAATGCTAGTTTTACCCACTCCAGGAGGACCAGAAAGACAAATAATTTTTCCTGCAACAAAAACATAAGCGTAATATTAAATCTCATTTATTTCACGATTCATATACGTAAGATAAAAACAAATTATAACCTAAGTCTTATCATGATGCCTTTTTTACATAGTATTTCCAAAAAAACAACTTACATAAAACAAACTTACCCAGTAAATCGCACTCACATGTCATATTTAAAAGCTAGATGAAAACAAACAAACCTTGTGATGTTCCTCTGAGTTTTCCCACAGCAATAAATTCAAGAATCCTTTCTTTAACATCAGTCAAACCATAATGATCCTCGTCAAGAATTTGTTTAGCACGTAGAATATCAAAGTTTTCATCACTGAAGTTGGTTAAGAAAATCTTAAACATCAGAATCAAAACCATTCATACTTACAAAGTACAAAACCAATACGCATATGTATGTACCCAATGAGTTATATACAAAAAAATGAAAAAGGTACGTTCTGCGTATCAGTATACGAAATGCAGCATGGTATAATACATGGTCAAACTCTTATTACCATGTTGTATAAACAAGAGCACTTAGCTTCTTTTAAATAAATACACAGTGACAACGGACACCATATTTGATAGAGAATTGATAGAGATGAATGATAAAAATGGAGAAGATAATCAAATGAACACAGCAGATTGTAGTATTAATAAACTCAAGGGAAATAACAAGAAGAATGGAACGATAACCAGGGCTCAGCCCTCTCTCTCTACAACTTGTAGGAGCCTAACAACTTAACAAATTCATACCTGACCACTAACACTTTATTCCATACTATTTATTCTACTCAACTCTAACAAACTCTTAACCACTAGTGAAAAATTTCCCTTTGCCCCTTCTAGAATAAACATGCAGCACTTCAGGCTTTTCCTTTGAATTAATTGCTTGATTAATCGTATCATTACTTCCCCCTTCCAATAAAGTCTTGACCTCAAGACTTGCATCAGGAAACTGCCCCTTGACCCATAAGGTGTCCTCCCATTTAGCGTCCTCAGCAGACTGTTCCTCCCACTGAATTAGCCACTGTTCCACCGAATCATTCCCATTTTTAAGAAGTCTGGTTGCCAAAACAGCAGCTGGAACAGGAGCATCCAAGTCCCCAACTTCCAATTCAGGCGGTAAAACCGGTTCACTGGGACCCTGCACAGCTTTCTTTAAGAGAGAGACATGAAAGACTGGATGGATTTTAGATGTAGCCGGCAGTTGTAGGCGATATGCCACTGGTCCAAGCTTGGCCACAATTTGAAATGGCCCAAAGAACTTAGCAGCCAGTTTCTGATGAATGCGGTTCACCACCGATAATTGCCGATACGGCTTAAGTTTCACATATACCCATTCGCCTTGGTTTTAAAAAGCGCGCCTCAGGCGCGAGGCGACCTAAGACGCAGGGGTTGGGGCTTTAGGTTACATAAGGCGCGCCTCAGAACAAGAAGCGCGCGCCTCGGCGCTTTGAGGGGCTTTTTTGCGCTTAAAGGCTTTTTTTTGGTATTTTTTGTTGCTGTTTTGGAATTTTGGAGATGGTAATAACTAGTAATTTTAGTCATTTTCATGGTTTATTGTAATAATTTCCTCTTTTGGATGTTTTATATGTTTAATATCAAGTAATATGTTTAACATTATTGGGAATTTAGATGTTTAACATTAGTTAATGTGTATATACATAATTTAAATGTTTTTTTATAGTATGTGCGCCTCGAGTACGAAAAGCCCTGCGCTTTTCCGCTTTGCGCCTCGGATTTAGACCTCGTCGCCTCGGTGTGCTTCTCGCTTTTTAAAACCAAGCCATTCGCCAATTAAAAAATTGATATCGCGCCGTTTCTTGTTAGCCTGCAGCTCGTGGCAGATTGGACGTTGGCCAGGTGAACTTTTAATTGTTTCAACGCCTCATCTCGGTCCTGTAATTCCCGAGAAACAGATTCCACCCGAATTTCACCCGACACAAATTGGAACACCGAAGGGGGCCGACGACCATAAACGGCCTCAAAAGGAGTAGTGCCAGTAGAGACATGAAATGTGGAATTATACCAGAATTCAGCCCAAGGAATCCAGCTGGCCCAAGTCTTGGGCTGGTCAACTGCAAAACAACGAAGGTAGGACTCCAAACAGCGATTAATGACCTCGGATTGTCCATCGGATTTTGGGTGATAAGCAGAGCTGAACTGGAGTTTAGTGCCCATATCGCGAAAAATTTCTTGCCAAAATTTATTAAGGAATAATGGGTCACGATCACTAACAATGGATTTTGGGATCCCATGCAAGCGAATGACGTCTTTAATAAAGGCCTCGGCCACAGATTTCGCGGTGTAAGGATGTTTAAGAAGTATAAAATGGGCATACTTGGACAAACGATCTACCACCACCAAAATGATATCAAAGCCTTTAGAGGTCGGTAACCCAGTTATGAAATCCATAGACAAGTCTTCCCAAACAACCTCGGGAATGTCCAATGGTTGAAGTAAACCACCCGGAACAGCAGAACTGGCCTTGCAGCGTTGACAGATATCGCATTCGCGCATGAAGCGTTTGATCGTAGTCGTCATTCCCGACCAATAGAGGTTGGCGGCCACCCGACGGTTCGTAGTCGTCATTCCCGACCAATAGAGGTTGGCGGCCACCCGACGGTAAGTACGGTAAAATCCCGAATGACCCCCCGTAGCTGAAGTATGAAACTCATGAAGGAGATCAGGAATGAACTTAGAGTGACGAGAGATAACCACACGGTTTTGATAATGAAGAACCCCCTGGTTGATGGAGTAACCAGGAAATTTGGAGGGATTCAGTTGAATTTTCTAGATTAAACCCTGAATGTTAGCATCAGCCTTAGCCTCCTAGATGATGTGCGCCCCTTGCAACTAGATAGGAGTAGAAATGGCCTGATCCCATTTCCCCATGTCAGCCCGTCTGGATAAGGCATCAGCAGCCCTGATTTCCCGCCCCGGTTTATATTGAATTTCAAAGTTATAACCCAACAATTTAGCGACCCAATTCTGTTGGTCAGGAGTAGATACTCGTTGGTGGAGCAAATATTTCAGACTCTTTTGGTCGGTATACACTATAAAACAAGTGCCCAAAAGGTAAGTTCGCCAATGTTGAACCGCGAGGACCAGTGCCATCATTTCCCGTTCATAATCTGATTTGGCTAGGTTTCTGTCACTCAAAGCTTTGCTGAAATAGGCGATGGGTTTGTGATTTTGCATCAAAACAGCACCAATACCACGACCCGACGCATCACACTCAATCATGAACGGAAGGCTAAAATCCGGAAGAATTAATACCGGAGCAGTGACCAAGGCCTGTTTCAGTTTATCAAAGGCCTGTTGAGCATCCGGTTGCCACAAGAAAGCATTTTTCTTGGTCAGGTCTGTTAATGGGCTTGCAATACTACCATAGTTCTTGACGAATTTTCGATAATAGCCGGTGAGTCCTAAAAAACCACGAAGGCCTTTTAAATGAGTCGGAACAGGTCAATCTAGAACGGCCTCGATCTTCTTTGGATCCATCGAAACCCCAAGACCATCGATGACATGGCCGAAATATTCCACCGAAGTTTGCCCAAACGAACACTTTTGACGATTGACTTTAAAGTGGTGTTGTAGTAAAACAGAAAGGACCAATTGTAAATCCTCCAGATGAGTCTCCCACGAAGGGTTGTATATAAGAATGTCGTCAAAGAAGATAACAACCTTTCTGCGTAATAATGGCCGAAAAACCTCATTCATCACTGCCTGAAACGTGGCAGGAGCGTTGGTAAGGCCGAAAGGCATAACTAAGTACTCATAGTGGCCATCAAGAGTACGAAAAGCGGTCTTGTCAATGCTGTCAGTACTCATACGAATCTGGTTGTAACCGGACTTGAGATCCAACTTAGAGAAAAAACGAGCGTCGTGTAATTCATCCAACAACTCATCAACCATAGGAATAGGAAACTTATCGGGAACCGTCGCTTTGCTAAGTGCACGATAATCCACAGACATACGCCACGAGTTATCCTTTTTGCGAACTAAAATAACAGGGCTGGAATATGCACTTTTTCTAGGCCTGATCATACCCACAGCTAACAGTTCCTGAACTTGTCTCTCGATCTCCGACTTCTGAATGTGAGGATAATGATAGGGCCGAACACAAATCGGGTCAGTGGTTGTGAGAATAATACAGTGATCATGAGAGCGAGGTGGAGGAAGACCCGTAGGAGCCAGGAAAAGAGAATCGAATTCCAGGAGCAAGGTATCCAACAAGGATTGTTGGTCCCCGGAAAGTTGCTGTGAAGACAGTGATTCCCCTATAGACGAGGAAGGGGACAGAGAAGATATATCCTCCATTGGCAGCCACTGTTGAAGAGCAGCCGGAAGGGATTGACCCGAAGGAATTCCCTGTAAACGAACAGTCCTACCCTCATAGGACAACTGCATCCACGAGTGTTGCCAATTATGAATCACCTCACCCAAGGATTGCAACCAAGCCATACCCAAAATCAAGTCAATGTTCCCGGTCTCAAAAAACCAAAGCATCCAAAAGGAAAGTACATGGTCCAATGTGAACCGATAAATTGGAACAGCACTCGGTGACAAACACATAGTGACCATCGTCTAGTTTAATGCGAATTCCAGAAAATGAGGTTATCGGAAGTCCCAAAGCCAAGATGACCCGACGAGAAACGAAATTATGGGTAGCTCCACTATCGAACAAACTACTAATCGGAATGCCTTGTAACGCCCCTTCAAAACGTAATGTCTTCGCACCACCGAGATCAGTCTGATTCTAGAGCCAGACAGGTACCCGTCGGTGGGTCGCCGTCGGGCGATGTTACGGGATCCGATTTGGCCTCCAATACTAGGTTTTCCCCTTCTAACGAATCATATTCATCGTCTCCTAATAACAGCACCCGTAACTTGCCCTCCGGGCATTTGTGAGCCGAACCATATTGTTGGCCACAACGGAAGCAGAGCCCCTTCTTACGGCGGTCCTCCCACTCAGTGCGAGAGAGAGACTGAACACCTCGATCACGATGAAACACTTGGCCGGAATCGGCAGTAGAGGAAAACAGCGGCTTAGAGGAAAACGAACGAGAACTATCGGGTTTAGAAACCCTATCGGTGAGTTTAGTGGAACTACTAGATCTGGGCTCAGGACGGCCCAACTGACCAGGCCCATCTTCAGAACCATTAGGGCAATACCCCTGACGACCCAAATAACGAAATCGGGAAAGGGAATTGTTACCAGCATGTGGACAAAGTATATCTTCAACGTCCTTAGCTAAATACATCGCATCCAATCTGAAAGTAACTGAGGGCCTGGGATTCTGGCAGCCGAGGAACCAAGGACATGAGGTACTCGAAATCATCGATAAAGTCATGAATCGAATCAGATTGCCGAATTGTAGCCAACTGTTCATAAGGATTGTGGATCTCCAGTCCACTGAAACGTTGAAGTAACTCCGATTTGAAGTCCTCCCATGACAAAGACTCATGGACTTGGGTGATGACTGTGAACCAGTGTTGAGCGACGCCGACCATACTCAACTGAGCTAACCGCAGAGGATCGGGAGTGGAATTGATGTCAAAATACAGCGTGGCCTTCTGTATCCATCCCTGAGGATCGAATCCACAAAACTCCGGTAATTTGACCTTCTTTACTGCCCAAGGTAAGGTCGAGGACGACTCACTCGGACCTGGCTTGGAACCAGACGTAGAGAAGAAGCCGCTAGAAAGCCCCGATCCCGGCGAACCATCAACACTTTGTTTTTCTTGAGATTTCATCCACGCGAGCACCACCTTTCGAAACTCCCCATTTTCTGCACTATCCACCTCGAGCGCAGCTTTGATCTCGGCTACGTCACTCTGAAGCTGTTTGATCTGGCCCTCTTGCGCATCCAAACAAGCAATTGAATGAGTTTCCATTGCAGAATCGGCAGGTCAAGGCAGGTCGGATCAATGATAGAGAATTGATAGAGATGAATGATAAAAATGGAGAAGATAATCAAATGAACACAGCAGATTGTAGTATTAATAAACTCAAGGGAAATAACAAGAAGAATGGAACGATAACCAGGGCTCAGCCCTCTCTCTCTACAACTTGTAGGAGCCTAACAACTTAACAAATTCATACCTGTCCACTAACACTTTATTCCATACTATTTATTCTACTCAACTCTAACAAACTCTTAACCACTAGTGAAAACTTTCCCTTTTCCCCTTCTAGAATAAACATGCAGCACTTCAGGCTTCTCCTTTGAATTAATTGCTTGATTAATCGTATCAATATTCTTCACCAAACACACACAGTTGAGATGTATACCTTTAAAGCTTCACAACATATGACTAAGCAATTTATTTTAATTTTTGTATTGTAACAGTATAACACTCAATTGATCGAACTCAGAAGATTTTAACATACCTATAGTTACCCCATGGTAAGGCAGTCAACCAATCAAGATAGTTACGTGTTACATTAAATTCACTTGAACTGGCTTCCAAAAGTTGCAGTTTTTTTAGTTCTTCTTCAATAACTAGCAGAACATGAGGCGGTATTTTCTCCTTGTTTGGATCAATTCTATCCCTAAATTTATCTGCACCAAATAACAAAAGGATTGTCGATTCATATACACGAAAACATCATTAAATAGCAAAAGGTTATCAACTAATAAATAGTTATAAACTTATAATGTATCTAAAAGTTACACGCGTTCACAGCATATAAACGAAAACAAGATAGTTACCGGTGAGTGCTGTTTTGTCATCAGTCTCAAGTCCTAATTCCTGTAACAAGATAACATGCAACATACTAAATTAAGAAAAGATTCATAAATTTCATAAAACAAGAAAACAATTGAATAAAGAGCATGATGATAACATAAACTGAAGCAAAAGAGATCAATATGACTACAATCAGTCATGAAAGTTACCTTTTTGATAGCCTTATATTGCTCATTTAACAAGTAACGGCGTTGTTCAGTACTTATTTTCTCTTCGATAGCTTTTGCTATGGATTCCTAAACAAAAGCCAATAACAACAATGAGATGGCATCAAGAACTTAAGAATTTTCTAATATATATATATATATATATATATATTAAGATGCTACCAAGAACTACCTGAATCTTGTGTATCTCCATTTCTTTCTTTAATAGTTCCAGACTGAGTCTTAGTCGTTTGTACACCTAAATTGAAGATTTAATGTAAAAATGTGAGAGGATAACATATATATTTGTCACCAGTTTAAATTTTTCAAGGCAGTTAACAACCATTTTTTTTAAAACATTAGAAGTGACTTACATCTAGCTCTTCAAGCACTTCCTGGCATTGTAATTTGTTGGAACCAGATATTGCAGCACCAAAGTCTGCTAATCTTGGATAATTAAAGTCACCAATATGCTGCAGAAAACATAGGCAATTTAACCAAGAACATGAATAAAAAAAAATAAAAAATAAAGAATTTATTTCAGGAATATGTTTATTATTCTTAGTGAGCTAAGAATTAAATAAATCAGATGGAAAGATGAAAGTCTTCCAGCTGAACTGATAAGAACCCAGATTTAGAATCAGGCCCAGCTCCCTTTAGATTCAGAAATCAGGCCCAATTAGATCTAAAACTGTTCCCGGTATTCCCTTAGTTAAGTATCGATGTTTTAGGGTTAATTCAGGAGTTGATGTTTATGTTTATGAAATTGGTTACTTTGTAACTTGGAGAAATCACCCTTCTCGAATTGGGTTTATCATAAATTGAATCGTTTGTTTGCTTTTGATTTTCTGGGTTCTATCATGAACACTCACTATTTAACCATGCGCAGATGCAAATATAACAGTTACTTATTTATTTCATTACAAATTTAATTATATGCCCATAAACAACCAACTGAAACAACAAAGCCCATAGCCAACCTTTTATAGTTGTATAAAGTAGAAAAAAATGTAACATATGCAAAATTAACAAAATGACGAGGATCTAAATTTATGTTACTTTTTGCTCAAATTCTTAAAAGAAGTAGGTGGACCATAGACTTTTGTACATTAATGCATCAATGATACACCTACTTTAACTGTAACCGAATTGGTAACTCGGTTAATCGGTTCGGTTTTCGGTTAGACATTATAAATTCGGTTATAACCGAATTTAACGGATTAAACCATAAGCCTAGAATTTTTTAACCCTTGTTTAATCTAGCTTTATAACTTTATATGAGCTCATTTGGTTTATAAGCCCATATTCATTTGACCCATCATTTATTCAATCCATCATCCATCAAGGCATCAATCGAAATTCGACAATCCAGAGGTCTGAAGTGAAGCCCTAGGTCGCCAATCGCTTATTATTCTTTTCCATCTACATCCATACAGCCGTAAATTACTAAATCGTTCTTTCTTCTTTTCCGTCTACATCCAGTTGACAACAACCCAGGAATCGATTTTAAATTTGGACAAAAAAAATCCAATTTGGTTAAACTCGGTTATAACCGAAAACCGAACCGAACGGTTAATTCGGTTAAGATATATTTGAATTCGGTTCGGTTCGGTTTTTTGGTTATGGCCGGAAAAAAATTTCTAGCCAAATTAACCGATGAACACCCCTATTGATCTTAAAAAGCCAAAAACAGCAAGTATCAAGCTTACTTCATACAAGATTGAGAGAAATAAAAGTCATATTCACTATTCATAACTAGAGTAATTAAGGAAAAAATAAAAAACAGCTAACCTGATTGTATGTTTGAACATGATCCCTCCAAAGAGAACTTGTCTTCAAAACATCTTTAAGGGTTGATATGACCTCAAATGATGTTGCCTTTATCACATCATCGTCTTTGTTATATGGTGAATCCTGTAATACATAAAAGAAAAATCTATATAAGCAGTGTTGCATCAAAGAGCGTCATATTAATGAAATTAGATTCCATCCTATTTTTACTTATCGCAACTCCAAATAAATTACGATAAGAGTGGATGATACCTTGAGATGATCGACTTTGACAGTAAGGGGGTCCTCACTGACCTGTATAAGATGCAATAATTTTAGTCCAGAGAAAAAGCATCAAAATGAGGTAGGATATATCTCCAAATACAATGCTTTGATGCATTTAGCTATGGATGGAAATTTCAACCCATTTACTTATGAACAAGTCGATTTTGGGACGTGTTTTATCTCAAACAGGTCAAATAAAAAAAACTAGCTAAAAGAGCAATGGGTGAAAGCGGGTCAAGTCATCAAAGTGCTACATTTAATGAATTCAACCTCCAAATTTTTTTATTTCAAAATATTAATATTGTGTTTGTAATCATTATTAAGATGCTAATTATTTCTAGATCTTTTTTTTTTAAATGGACAAGACAGCATTGACATGTCCAACACAACCCGGCCTGTTTCAACCAAAACATATATCTTGCCACCTCTACATTTAACCAGCAAACATACAGAACTAAAACTTCCACTCACCATCTCTGTTATGCGAAGCCGCCTATGACCGATAAGAACAACTTGGTCTCCTTGAATACTTGTAATCTACATAAAATGATCAAAATCTTATCATGTGTGATACAAAACATGTACATGATTAACAAGTTTACCACAATTAATAAACAATATTTGCGTCATAACAAGTACCTGAGCCAGTGTACCAACTTCATGGAGACGGTTAAGCAACTCTTTGCCCTTGAGCTCATAAATGTTTTTCTCTGGATCTGAACCAGTGACCTCAGATCCTGGGTCATCTTTGACAAGGAATACACCAGCATAAGGAGCCTGTCGTTTTCGACTTTCTACCAATGCTGCTAGTAGTTTAGGATCCTGAAAAGTGAAACAAACTATTAACTCCTATACTAAAAGTTAAAATTACATATTAAAGCATATACGTAGCTGCTAAACGTAAAGAGGAAAGAAAAAATGGAACTTGATTAGCTGAACTTTAGTTATAAATAAAACCCATGAAATTATCATCCTTTAGCATATGATGCATCATTATATGAAGAGTTCTACACGAATCAACCGTCAGATAAACATGCTTCGAAGATATGAAAAAAAAACTGTTTTTAGCATGTCCAAAAGTAATCATAGAATCAGTTTTCAACTAAGATAAAGATATAATATAACTAGTTGCTACTCCAAGAGGCTTTGTAGTGAAATTTGTACAAATATCATACAGTTTTTTTTTTCCTTTAGCTTTCTTTCTAATAAGGGATGAATCCATGGTTCTCGGATAGAAAATATATAGTGGTAAAAGAAAGTATTTACATGCTACAAATCTATATCTAATAAATAAGTAACTGGTTGCGTCACGTGTCACAATTCTGTGAGCCCAAGATTTTTTTTCCCGCTTATTTTTTCTTTATAACTAACTTTTTAAGACTTTGTGTTATGGTCACACATGCGGTGAGAGTGAGGTGGAAGTGAAACATGGTGAAGCAACACCATTGCACCCCTTGAGGGTCGCCACCCTATTGCAAAACCACGGCAAAGAATTGCTGCACTTCACCCAAGCATCACCGCACACTATCTCTCTCTCCATCTCTATCTTTCATTACTAACTATTTAATATTTTTTTATTAATTTTTAAATCTTCATTACTATTTAATATTTCATTTATAATTCCTAAATCTTCGTCACTAACTATTTAATATTTCCTTTATTCAACCCGTTTTACACGGTTTCTAACCTAGTACGAAAATAAATAAATAAACTATATTGTTTAAGATGTTATACCTTGACATAAATTGGCATATAAAATCCAGGAAATAAAGGTCTATGTGGCAATGGCAATGCTAACACCTGCAAATAAGAAAACAGAATAACAGCATTTAACTACTTGTAAAAAAAATAGAATGTGATTACAAATGTACATGAAAAACTTGAACAAGAAGATAACCGTGAGAAAATCATCTGGTTTCTTCATAACAGTAGGAACAATTGCCGCTGCAGATTTCAATTCAACTTCTTCAACGGCGGAGACTGAATCGGAACCAGATGCATCATTCGAATCCGAACAGAAAAAAACTCTTTGTGCCAATCTAGGGTTTTTATCCCCAATAACTGAACGCAATACTCCATGAAAGGGCGAACTCAATTTAACCCCATGGCGTGAATTAGAGTGTAGATACGACGCCCCTGTTGCAAAACGAGCTTGATGTAAAACCTTCAACATCGATGATGAAGAAATTAGAATGGCGTGGAAGTTGGTGGTTATGTTTTGAAATTAGGGAGAAGAGTTTAGTGGTCGGTGTGAAAGGGCCGCCGTTGGCATTGAGGAGCTTGAATAACACGAAAGCAGAGTGTTCAAATATTTGACTATTTTCGTCGTCCAGATTTTTATATTCCGTATCCTTATCATTATAATCACATTAAAAAACACTATTTTTTATCTTTTATCTTTACTTTTCTCTCTTTTTATCCTTATAATTATACTAAAAACCACTAATTTTATCTTTATATTTACTAAAACTTTATATCTTTTCTCTCTCCTCCACCCACAACCACTTTAAACCACTTCTTAAAATATACAAAACTCACTCACATAATTATATCAAACGTGTTGTGAATGCTCTAAAAGCCCCACCATAAACCCTTCTTCGGCGGCTTGCTTATTAAGGTTACGAGAGCGGTGTAGATGGTCGGGTGGTCCAGTGACCAGTCGGTTATCTAAATTGTTGTTAAAAAAATTTTTGAAGTTAAATATGCTTTTAAAATCAGACATGTGAAGAATTATTTGATAGTTTCTATGTTTTAATCAAATTAACATTTTAGTTTAAGTTAATATGAGACTAGCTTACTTGGTATGTACTTTTGCTTATGAGAGGTTTTGAGTTTAAATCCAGACATGTGAAGAATTATTTGGTGTAATTTATGGGTAGGATTATGGTAGATTTGTTGTAAAAAACATTTTAGTTTAAAATTTTAAATTTGACTTTTTGAATTCAATAGTTTTATTTTCGTATCAATTAAAATCCAGCCCACTAACACCGTTAAATAATTTTGTTAAATAAAAAGGCATTTTAATCTATTAATCTGAGGTACAAGCATTAATGCATATAATACAATCTCTTGTTAAATATACAAAACAAATAAAAAAATACCCCTTATATTTAAACAAAAATACAATAGCCTTATCGCGGTTGAACCCACCAAAAAAATGGAACCGTCCAGAGCTCTATAGTCATCTCTATCTTTAAATTTTATAGTTTAGTAATATAAATTCTCTAAATATAGAGATCAATTTTCATAAATCTCTATATTTTTTTGTAAGTGTGTATAAAAGAGAAAAATAACAAAATAAGTGTTTTGTGAGTTAGATAGAGAATGAGATGTAAGTGATTAAAACAAATTTAAAGATAAATTTAAAAAAAAGTTTATATTTAGTTAAATTATAAAAATTTAGATGAAGAAGCTAAATGAATGCTCTAAGATGTTTTTTTTATTATGATACTTCTAATCACTCGATGATACTATAAAAAGATTTAGAAATGCTTGGTTCGTATTATCCTCAACCACAAATATACAATTTTGTATTTGAGTGATAGATAGAGGAATTACGAGGGAAGTATTTATGATGTAGTGTGGGAATGTGTATAGATTTTTAGGGTTAATTTTCACACAAATTTCAGTTTTAAATTTCTAAAATGATTAACACTTTAACCAACTGCACACAATAGACAATTGCATATATCAAAACGTAGTGTAGTACAGTATCAAGGCCGTTCCTAATAAATTGAGTATCTGGCTCGACATAAAAAATGTCCCCTTTCCCCCCTCAATATACTCGTCTATAAAAAAAATCAATAATACGGCGATAAAAAAAATGCCCCCCATCCTCCCTCAATATGCATGTTTTGTGTAATTGAGATGAGCCATGGGATAAATATATAAAGATTTGGCCATTTGGTATTATTGGGTTGGGTATAACTATTAAATTGGGTATTATTGGGTTGGATTTCAATTAAAAAAAATTGCCTCTAAATTTTATAAATTTTACATAATTTATAAGTTATTTAATTTTTTTTATAATATATAGATATTTTTTTTTAAAAATTTATTCCCCACTCGTAAACATGCTCCGGTGCCGCAGCACCATCCGCACCACCCTCTAAGCCGGCATTGTATGGTATCGGCAAGAACCAAGTATCAAACCAACGAACATGATAACTTCTAATACTCAACTTTCGCTATTGTTTAACCAAAACAAAAGATGGATGGATGGTAATAAAACTAAATAACATAAAAGATAAATAGTAAAACAAAAAACTATCAATCAAACAATATATCACTTAGGTTTGAAACCATTTGGTAGTAAATATATAGATAGATGGATGATGTGGTAAAGAAGATGTAAGAGTATGAATGGCTCCTGTTAGGCCTACCACTTTCTATGACTTTTTGGGAAACTGTAATGATAAAAGACGCTAACCACCTTGAGTAATGTGGCTTCCGTTAAGGTTACCAAATCACATGACGTTTTTTTAGAAAACTATAATGATAAGACATGCTATCCATCTCAAGTCATGCAATGAAGACCTAGTTAAGAAGGTAGAAATGGCTTCCATTAGGATTACCAAATTATATGACTTTATTGAAAACTAGAATGATAAGACACGCTAGCCACCGCGAATCATACATTAAAGAACAAATTGACTAATTTATGCAAGTGTTAATGAAATGGAAAAATCCCTCAGCTAAGGCTATCAAATCACACAACTCATTGGAAAGCTATGACGATAAGACAAGCTAGCTACCGCAAAGCCAGAAATAAAGACATCCTAACCATAACACTCATCAAAGGGTGAAACCTCAACTTAATGCTAAAAGAGTCACCAACTCAAAACTCAAGGTTCGTTAAAACTCAAGTAATTCGAATGAACACCCAACCCAAGTTACACAAAGTAAGACTCTTTGCCCACCATTTATAGTGTAGTACCAAAGATTTGTATAATGACGTAAAAAGCTCTGAGTGCAAATTCAAACAACGGTTTTTCAACATGTATTGTTCGAAACAGACACAAGACTCAAACTTTAGTAGAAATGGATCAAGCATTCATATGCAATTGAAGAATAATCATGGTTAAGAATAAACACACCAAATTCATACATAAATATAAAAATAAATAAAGGTTTATCAAAACCCAAGTTTTTTTTTTGAACGGCAAATGTTACCCCTACTTTACATTTACACCAATAATCCTAAATTACACCATTACCCAGGTTTTGAACCTGCGACCTCCTCTCTAAGAGGCATATGCCTCTACCAAGTGGGCTAGCCCCACATTGGCTAGCCCCACATTGGCATCAAAACTCAAGTGATACAAGAAGACTAGTCAAGAATGACCATACAAATGACAAAATGACACTACTAACACTTGGTGATATAATTACGGAATTTATCAAGAATTAAATTAAAGCTAAGTGAAAGTGAGTACAAAATGTTTCTTGAACCTTAAATATGATTAATTAGCCAACTACATTACTTGGTACACTTATATTTACAGAAAAATAGGCTAGAAGAGTAGGTTTTCACCCTAGAAGTGCACACCAACAAATGAAGCTTCAACTACTATTTACAGGCAGAAAAAGGCCGAGCACGACTGTGCCATGCTCTTTTCTAACTGTCATAATTGTACGAATCTACAACTTTCTCAAAACTTGTTGAATAGTACATGCACAGGCATGCATCCCAAGGATATTAGCACGCAATGGCGGACATACATTGACCCGGGGGGTTCACCGGAACCCCCCGCGTATCAAAATTTGTATACAACGGTATGTAAAAAAATGGGGTGAAACCCTAAATAAATTATATGGTGAACCCCTAAATAAATTATTGGATGAACCACATTATAAAGTTCAACAAGTAGTGTAATGGTTTAGGTTTTGGTTTATAACCTAAAGGAAGTGGGTTCGAATTCCCCTACTATCATTTCGTAAAGATAGTGGGTTGCGGACCTGTGATGGACTGGTTACCCTTCAGAGTTATTTGGGCTTCAATGTTCTTATTGAAGAGACCCATTTCCATATTTTGTATCCCGCTCGCAATTATTATATTACACCAGCTTTTTGTTACATTTAAAGTTATCTATTTTGCTCTTTTTTATATTCGATTGAACAATAATGCTGATTAATATTGTTTTCTTTTTTCAAAATGAAGGTCCAATTTATGAACCTGGTGGCTTCGTGTCATGGATGGGTCAAATTAATGATTTTTGTTTCTGGGTTAAAAGAGACAGTCTTGATACTTCTTAAACATGTAGTTAGGAATAATGTTACAAAGTGTAAGTGAGGGACAACATATTTAAAATTTTGAAGTCTCTGCAACAAATTCAAATGGCTCGAACTCTAATTTGCTTGATGTAGTTTGCTAGAACTTTAATTTCTATTATTTTTTCACGTATTTCCTTTAAGAAATTTTATGCTCTGATGAATCTTATCTGACCTGAAATTTTTTATATCCGGCCCTATAAAATTGGAGTATCTAAAAACAGTGAATCATTTTGAAAAAATTCATGGATTCGCCACTGGTAGCACGACTTGGCTTCCAAGGGCGTGCATCCTGGCAACAATTTTCTTGTTTCTCTTACAACTTTTAAAATATGATGTTTTAATTTCCCGTTGCGACGTGGTTATTTTTAATAACGTTTCGACGTAATTTTTTTTTTCATGGTTTCGTTTTTTTTAAATAAAGCTATAAATATTATCAATGCTCTCGCAGCAATGCACAAATTACTGCATATCTATTTGGAGAAAGTGAATATGATGCTGTTAAGCATCTAACTTAGATGCGAAACCTATCAAAACGACGTAGTTTTAATTAAAATTTCCATAAAACCTCTTAATTAAATAATTTCCAAATACACAACTTCACTAATCTAGTCCCTGCTATCGTTCGTACAGTGATACACTACCATCGTATGTCCATAAAATCACTTCCATATGGTTGTTTCCAATTGAAATTAATTTGACAGTGATTTTATATTTTTTATTTTATCGAAGTTCAATTTTATTTATTTTGGAATTTGGTGGTAAATGTTCAGAAGACGATCAACGATGGGCACGTTAAAATTCATTTGTTTATTCATTAATCTAAATCTAAATACCCGTTGTTTAGTTGTGTATACTAACCTTATAATAAGAATTACAAGATAGCGTGTGCAACAAGCAGACAAACGATAGCAAGGACTTTTTTTTGTGAAGCAGTGAATTAGTTGTAAGAGTTCATGGAAATTTTAATCAAAACTACGTCGTTTTGATAGGTTTCACATCTAAGTTAGATGGTTAACAGTACCATATTCACTTTTCTCTATTTATTTTATCTTTTTATATAAAGTTTCCAATATTATTGGTTACTGACACACTTTGGGTCCACTAGTCGAATACTAATTTTAATATGTTTTTTAGGGTAAAATTTGGGAAAAAAGTATATTTGTTCTTAAAGATACAAACAATTAACAACTTGGGCCAACGTGATTTGAAAATTCTCACCGGTACCATTTATGCAATTTTCTTCCTTCCGAAAGATAAATCGAAAGAATTAGCAGTTATTTGAGATTCTGGCGTGACGACGAATCGATACCTTGCCTCATATCCGTGAATGATCTTACAGACAACCGATCAGTTCGATTCATAGCGGTTTTAGGGTTATCAATCTGAGATTATGATGGATTTTCAGAAGAAGCGGTTCCAGTTACTTGGTTTCATTATCGTCATGATTGCCCTCAGTTTCACAGGTACCTTTCGATTACGATTTCTTTCTACTGTTTACAATTTTCAATTTAGTAGATGTATGCAATTTGTTGGTCTCTGATTCCTGAGAAAATACATCTTAGAACTAGTTTTAGGGAACTTATTCAAAGTAATAAGAATTCATATGGTTTCCTGCAAGATCTGGAAAACAAATCATCATTCCACTTCTGAAGTCATACTTACTGATTTCAACTTCTAAACTCATATAAATTGTATAAAAAACTATAGAAAAATGTCTTAGAAATTCGAACCTTATATTTTAAAATCATGAAATTGATATTGCTTTTGCTATTAGTTTTTTTTGTCTTGAGCCATAACTGACCTCTCATTGTAACATGAAAAAAATAACTGTTTTGCATTTTGAGAGGTACCTAAAAGACAAATATCTTGAGATATTATGAAACAAACCAAGGGTCTTCTTTTAGTATATGGGGCTCCTAGGGACCAAATTGGGATGGAAATTTTCTTTCAAAAACCAAAAGTGCTGATTTTGAAGGAAAGAAGAGTGAAATTGGAGTTGAAGTTGGCTGACTAATAGTTGAGAGACACTTTTCTAATCGCTGCAAAAACAGTATATAATCCTTGATTTTATCTTATGCTTTTGAAATTTACATTTGAATTGCCAGTTGGATGCTATATCTTCCCTTTCTCTCTCTGGACTTTATTATTATTGATCTAATCCGTTCTGTAAGAAATTGGGGTGAAAATATGAGCGTTTGTTTTTCTACTAGTTTGATATGGACTTGTTATTTGAATGCATCTAGTATTCTAGTGTGTGGTTTGTATTGGGCTTGGCATATAGAGTGTATCCAATAAGATACTAGCATACTAAAAAGTTCAATTAGCAACAAACAAACAAGCGTACCCGGTAAATCCCATTCATAGCAAAGCTGTTGGTAGGGTCCCCGGGGGGAGGGCAAATTTCCTCTATTGCAGGGGATAGAGAGGCTGCTCCCATTGAGACCCCCGACTCGAAAACCTCTTATTGCATGAAAGGGAAGATATAACATGTAATTGGCGATTCAAATGTAAATTTCAAAAGCATAAGATAAGATCAAGGATTATATATTCTTTTTTGAGTGATTAGAAAAGTGTCTCAACTATTTATCAGCCAACTTCACTATTCTTTCCTTAAAAACCAACACTTTTGGTCCTTGAAAGAAAATTTCCTTCCTAATTTGGTCCTTAATATACTAAAGAAGACCCTTGGTTTATTTGTGGTATTCTCACTCCCCTACTCAATAATTCCATCAGTTTATCTTAGTTTTGATTTCTAATTAGATGACAGTTTTCTTTTCACATGTTAAAATGAGGGGAACAACTATGGCTCAAGTTATAGCAAATCACATATAAACATCCCAGACAAAAAAACTAATAGCAAAAGCAATATCAATTTCATGATTTTAAAAATATAAGGTTCGAATATCCAATGAAGGAGATGAGCTCTAATCTTGGAATCGGATTACAGAGTTTATACATTTTTTATACAATTTATATGAGTTTAGAACGGCGCTGAAAAGTGCAGTTGTCATCACTAAAATTCGTTCTTTCTTGTCACATAACCGACACATTTAATAGCCAAATCTTTGAAAAAGGCTTAGCATCATAAATAAATCCTCTAAGTCTAACTATTTCAACTGCGACTCTGAAGTGTTGCTGTGTTATTAGAAAGAAGGTGGCATCTTTAATATCTTATATGGATATCATTTGATGCTTGAGTGGATAGCAGTTTTTGTAATATCGGGTCTATTATGTAGTTCATCAAATATCTGTGGAAGTGTTCTTTGTTTTAGTAGTTTACCACTCCACGTGACTTATGTCAGGTGCCCACTTTGACCTTTAACAACGGAAGTGTCGAGAAACATTGCATTGCAACTTCATAACTGTTGACTTTTGAGCTTATTTAGTTTGTCTTTTTGAAAAATGTGATAAGGTTGAACTATACAACTATCATTAGAAATAGTAAAAAATATCTTTACTAATGCAAGGAATTCATAAGAATTTTTAACTTGAGAATCAATGTTTGACATCTGGAAGTCAAAGTACGAATCTAATGTTCCATGGGTTCGCAAATGGTATTTTTTTTAGATAAAGGAGCGTAGTTCTTAGCTGAAGTAAGCATGTGGAAGACCTATGCTACTACATTAATGATATAAATTTAAACTTGCTTTTACCCAAGAAACCACTAAACATACTCTTTAGGTTTTAAACTTATTTTTTACTTTCAGAGTTTCCTCTTTTTAAGTAGTCTGGATGCCTCCTTTCTAGTTTTTCTTTCTTGTTCACCATAATGCATCGAGTATTAGGGTCACTGATACCTCAAACATGCTCTTTCCTTTTGTTCTCAAAACTTTTTTTTTTGGTAACCATGAGAACCCGTTAGTTGAAAACTCACAGGACCCGCCAATACCATGAACTCAATTTGGTTATTGCAGAACTGAAAACCAGTCAAATCTATATTTTGATACCACTAGATGGGGTGCATGATATTTTTTCTAGTTGCATTTAACATGAAAATGTAGAGGTGGCAAGATGGATGTGTTGGGCGTGTAATGGTTCAAAGTGGGCCATTTTCAGTACCGGTGATACGATCCAAGTTTGCTTGACCCACTAACACTTTTATCCATCTTTTATCTTTTTATATAAATAGTCAATTGATTACAAAAAAGTACCTCACTACAACAATGGCCCACTGGGCGGCTTTTGACCCGTTCACCCTTTCCCCTTTTGGCTAATTTTCCTGTTTTGACCCACTTCCCCTTCATTAGTAAATGAGTCAAAATTTCCACATATATAAAAGTTCGTTCCTGACAATTTATTATTTTTCTTCTTTTTTAGCTGAAAAATTTAGAGAAATAGTTGGAGAAACAGGTTCATCCCAGAGTGGGAAATTTACCATTTTCAACTGTCTAGACGGGGGTTCAGGAACAGTAGCATGCCTAGTAAAAGAAGGCGTGAAATTATATACATACAATATAAGAACTGTCCATGTTGAGGTAGCAAGAAATAAAGCAATTGAAGCATCACTAGCAGATGCAATTTCACAAGGCATGGAACCCAGAGCTGCTGCTAAAAAAGCCCAACAAGATGGAGCCAAAGCTGCCAAACAAGCAACCCGAAAAGCCAAACGGATCGTAGGCCCAATTATCTCTTCCGGGTGGGATTTCTTTGAAGCCTTATATTATGGTGGAACGGTTACAGAAGGGTTTTTAAGGGGCACAGGTACATTATTTGGAACCTATTTTATAGGGTACTTAGGGGAAGAAAGATTTGGTAGACTCGGGTATTTGGTTGGAAGTCAATTTGGGAGTTGGATTGGAGGTAGGATGGGGTTAATGGTGTATGATATCGGCAATGGTGTCCATTTCTTGCTTCAATTTGGTCAACCAGAGGAGAATGTTGGAGAAAAGGTTGACTTTTCTGAAGTTGGTCAAACCGAGGAAAATGTAGGAGAACAAATTGATTATGGGGCTTATATTCGTGACACTATTATGAGTTACGTGGGTTCATATATGTCTGAAACTTCTACAGATGTTAGCTCTGAGGCAGTTGAGGAGGTTGAGACTTATGAGCCGCCAGTTTACGAAAGCTTCGAGTCTAATGAAGAACTTTGATGAGGTAAATGCAGTTTGCAGTTTAAATATTTGTTATATTATTTCGAAATACTTGATAATTTGTGTAGTAAATGTAGAATGATTCATTAAACTCAGATTATATAAAGCTGACTCTAATGCAGATTATTACTTTCAAGTCCTAGGTCTGATTGTGAATACCTGCTTAAGCTCAAGTTTGTCAGTAACATTCAAGATGTTCATTTAGGCTTGAACTAAACGAACACTACTCTTACTATCCAGACACCACTGACATGTTATACGGCCCGTATAACTATACAAGCACTGACATGTTATACGGCCCGTATGGTATGACTATACGGGTTGTATGAGGTGTTCTTTTCACCCAGTTTTCATGTTATACAGGCCGTATAGAGTGTGTCCGACGCATAAGTGACTTATGTGATGATGCACACCACTGACAGAGGCTATATCGGCTGTATAACCCTTTTTCGTCATCTACACGGCCTGTATAGATGGTGAGGTGGTGGTGTATCTATAGTAGCTGTCTTTATTTAGTATTTAATTTGGATGTAAAACAGTTAATAGTTTTGAATTGGTGTTCATTTTTTTATTTAAAAAGCAAATTTGATGCGCAATCCATAACTATTGGATGAGAGGTCTATGTAGTCAAATGAGTAAACCAGGGCTTGTATGAAAGTACTCCATGTTCCTTTGTTTCCTTCTTGTTGTCAAGAAAACGAGAGTTTGTGAAAGAGATGTTGGGTTATGTGGAGGCTTTGGTCGCAATCCACGAGGGAGAAGACCCTAGTAGTGTTAAATGGCAAGTTGCCATATTTATGTTTTCTTATTCCTCAAGTTATTTACCCTAATATAGTGATTATAAATAGAGGGGTAGGGCCTTTATAATTCCTTGTACTGGAGCACCTGAAGAATAATAATAAGAATAAGAATAATAATAATAAGAATAATAATAATAATAATATTGCTAGTTGCAACCTGTGGACGTAGGTCACACCGACTAAACCACGTTAAATCCTCGTGTTCTCTCAATCTCGTTTATTGTTTGTGTGTGCGCGTGTGATCTGATTACGGTATCAGAGCGCCATGCTCTTGATTGCACCACACGATCAGTTTCCGGTCAACGCGATGGCCTAAGTCTATGCCGCCACCGACTAGCCACTATTGTTAGGGTTTTGTAGGGTCGGCCTTCGCCGGCCACTGTTCCGCTGCAACTGCAAGATTGACGTTGACAACCATGTTTTTGGTTTGCCCAATAGGCTTGTTTCATCCGTGTTTTGATATGTTTTTGCTGCTGAAAATTGGAACGATTGCCAAACAGTGTTTCAACAGAACATTCGCCAAGTTCAAGCTGTTGTCATTGCTGTGTTTGTTTACTGTTTTTCGATCTCAATTTCGATCAACCATGTTTGGGTAATTTATTGTCATGGCAGCGGAAGGAAAAAGATCGTGAAGTTTGATGGACAATGTTTTTGGGTTTTAGAAGATGTAGATTGAGGATGTTTTGTATCACAAAGCTTTGTTCTAGACTTAGTCAGGAACAAAACCCATGGAAATGTCAGATGAGGATTGGGCTATATTTGATAGAAAAGCTTTGGGAGTAGTTAGGCTTGTGTTGGCTAGGAGTGTTGCGTTCAACATTGTGAACGAAATGACTACGTATGGTTTGATGAAGGTTTTGTCAAATATGTATGAAAAGCCCTCATTGTTGAATACGGTGTACTTGATTCGTCAGTCAGTCAACACCAGGATGTGAGAGGGCACTTCAGTTGCAGTTCACATCAATGACTTCAATTCGATCATAACTCGGTTAGGGTCAGTCGGGATGATTAAGTTTGATGATGAAATATAGGCGTTGCTATAATTGTCTTCTTTGCTTGAGAGTTGGTCTAGGACAGTGAACTACTAAGTTTACTTTTGGAGGTCTTCAAGACTTGATTATGGGAGAGAATATTAGACAGAAGTTCAGAGGATACTTCGAGTTCACTGTTGAGTGTCGAAGGCAGTGGAAGAAGGAATGAAAGGAGAAGCAACGAGAGAAGAAGAAGCCAATCCACGCATAGGAAGGAAGTTACCTGTTAGGAATGCAAGAAGGTAGTGCATTTCGAAAATGAGTGCCTAGGTGCTAAGAAAGAAAAAGATGCGAATCATGTTGCAGAAGAAGAACAATTAGATGATGCTTTGGTTTGTAGCATAGAGAGCGTTGTTGATTCATGGGTGATGGATTCTGGTGCATCATTCCACGCTATGCATAGCATGGAAATGATGAAGAATCATATTGGGGACTTTGGAAATGTACGACTAGCAAATGATGAAATCTTAGATGTTACGGGTTGACTAGAAAACTTCGTTGAATCTAAAGGATGTCAAAGGATTCCAAGCCTGAAGAGGATGCTTATTTATGTCAAACAGTTGGATGATCAGGGATATCAGGTCGTGTTTAGTAATGGTGAATGGAAGGTAGTCGTGGGAAATCTGGCAATTGCTCATGGGAAAAAGAGGGGTTTCTTGTATATGGCCGAGATACCGCCAGAAGGAGTGGATCTAGTTCTGAAGAAAGAAAGAGTCTGGTTCTGTAAGTCTTATGTGTAGAAGAGGGTTACCTTTGCTAAGGAGATATCCAGAGCTAGTTTACAAACTCAGAAAGGAACGAACAATACAGAGAAGTTTAAAAAAGCCAGTCAGATGTGTAAGTTCGGGAGGATTTTGCAACAGTGGTTGACATTGTCAATACTTAGATATATATTTGAAATACTTATATTAATTGTAATGTTATTGTAGGCTAATTAGATAAATTGGTTGACATTGTGAATGCCATTCTATACCTATAATTATTTACAAAGTCGGGTAGAGTGGCGATAAGTTTTCAAATATATGTTTCTTTTTTAAATATTTAGATTAATTGTAATGTTATTGTGGGCCGACACACGATCTTCTGCATACGTTTGGATAATTAGATAGATTATTTGATATTGTGAATGACATTATACTTCTATACATTTAATTATTTAAAATAGATAATGGAGATGTTCGATTTACGGTAGTTATGTCGCCGCAATTTCTATATGAACTAATTCTCTTCTCTTTTGTTAAACCGCGGGATTGGACTGGTTAGTTACATCACGAGACATGTGTTAAAATGGAGCCCAACGCAAGTACTAATACAAACTCTAACCTCTCCTAATACAAACTATAACCAGTTCTTCTAGCTAGATATCTCTTCATTGTTATATATATATACAGGGGGAGGATCAAATAAGAAGTATGTTTTCGCTAATAACTCTAAGAAATGACCAAAACGCTTAGAAACGATATCAAACGAACTCCGATTGAGCTCATTTCAGCGGCGTTGGAACCGTTTCGTCGAACTCTATCATCTTAGCTTTTAGGGTTTAGCTTTTAAGGTTTAGATTTTACGTTTGAATTTTAGGGTTTTAGCCTTAGGGTTTAGATTTTATGGTTTAGGTTTTTTTGGGGGGTGGGGTGGGGGGTTTAGGTTTTTAGGGGTGGGTGGTTTAGGTTTTTAGGGGTGGGTGGGGGTGGGTTTAGGTTTTTGGGGGGATGGGGTGGGGGGGTTTAGGTTTTTGGGAGGTGGGGTGGTGGTTTTAGGCTTTTTGGGGTGGGGTTGGAGGGGGGGTTTAGGTTTTCGGGGGTGCGGGTGGAGGGGGGTTTAGGTTTTTGGGTCCAGATTAGAGTTCGAAGAGACGGTTCCAACGCCGCTGAAATGAGATCAATCGGAGTTCGTTTGACCCACTTCTTAGCGTTTTTTAGCGAAAAATCACTTCTTAGTGGAACCTTCCCCTATATATATATATATATATATATATATGGGTATGTTCTTTTGAGAACCAACAATATGTTAAGAACCGTGAGAACCGCATTAACTCTTGCTCTATTTATAATATAAATTGACTAGAATTCATGTACATTTCAATATGTTTAAGGTTTGGTTTTAAAAGACCTCGAATTTATAATCGTTTTTTTAAATGCATATATGCACTCACACTATATGCACAAATGAATGCATATATGCATATTTTTATACTTTTCTTAAAAAAAATCCAGGAGAGAGGAGATAAACTCAAACTAAGAGTGGGAATAGATAAATAAAACATTGTTGTTGAATTTTACCTTTTTCACTAAAGCGATATGTACACGTTTTGTGTGGTTCTCACGGTTCTCAACATATGATTGGTTCTCAAAAGAACATGCCCATATATATATATATATATATATATATATATATATATATATATATATATATAGTAAAAAGGGTTTTAAAAATAAGAAGGGTAAGAAAAGTTCTAAGCTTGACATGTGTCATTTTATTGTTTTTAAAGGAGGGCATAATGGTCAATGTGTAATATACCAGGTCAATGTGTAATATACCAGGTCAATGTGTAATACACCAGGTCAATGTGTAATATAAAGTCTGATATTACATAATGACCAGACCTAATATTACACAATGAACTGATATTACACAATGACCTAACATATTTGAGCGAATCACAATAATGAGTGAATTACACAATGAGCTGGAAAATGTAAAACACAATGATGAAAAATATTTGATACAATGAACTTGTATTACACAATAACCTGACTAATTACACAATGAACTTGTATTACACAATGACTAGACGTGGTATTACACAATGGACTTGTATTACACGATGAACTTGTATTACACAATGACCTGACTAACTACACAATGAGCTGGAAAACGTAAAACACAATGATAAATACATATAACACAATAAACTTGTATTACACATTGAACTTGTATAACACAATGAACTTGTATTACACAATGACCTGACTAATTACACAATGAACTTGTATTACACAATGACTTGACTAATTACAAAATGAACTTGTATTACACAATGACCATATATTACACAATGACTAGACGTGGTATTACACAATGAACTTGTATTACACGATAAACTTGTAATACACAATGACCTGACTAACTACACAATGAGCTGGAAAACGTTAAACACAATGATAAATACATATAACACAATGAACTTGTATAACACAATGAACTTGTATTACACAATGAACTTCTATTACACAGTGACCTGACTAATTACACAATGAACTTGTATTACACGATGAACTTGTATTACACAATGAGCTGGAAAACGTAAAACATAATGATAAATACATATAACACAATGAACTTGTATTACACAATGACCAGACGTGGTATTACACAATGAACTTGTATTACACATTGAACTTGTATTACACAATGAACTTGTATTACACATTGACCTGACTAATTACACAATTAGCTGGAAAACGTAAAAAAAAATCGTTTTTGTTTATAACCACTATACTTGTTTTAAAGATAAAAAAACGCTCGTTTTTATGGTGTAATTTTTTTGAAAAAATAATGTCGTATGTAAAAGTTATAAATGTTTAAAAATGAGAGGAAAAATTAATAAAAGATCAACAAAAGTGGCCAAGACTAAAATAACCTTCCAATAACTTTTTCTCCTATAATTTAATCTCAATCATTAAATATTTTCTATAATTTGATCTAATGGCCCTAAATCCTTCTCACCCTTCTTACAATTAAAATCATTTTTACCTGAACCTAATATATATTATATATATATATATATATATATATATATATATATATATATATATTAGGTTCTATATCTTAGGTGAATATAATCACTCAAAACAAACGTATGTATGATCTTAGGTGTAATTATTAGCATCATATCTTGTGTAATTATTACACACGCTATGTAACGTTCATGTGTAAAAATAGACATGAACTACTTTACTACTCTTTAGTTGCAAACTGACCTGATTAGGGACATAATTACTTGTTAGCGACTTTTATGTGTAAAAAATAGACGTGATAATAGTGAAATTGTGCCCCCTTACCCGCACACAACGGAATAATCTATACGGACCATACGATGATTTGAGTAATTACGGGTGCACACGGAATTATGAAAATCAGCGCATGGAAAACATAGTGAATTTTGTCATGTGTTGTGACCTAAAACTTATCATGATATGTAACAACGAAACTGATGTGATATGACAAGGGCATGGTGGATACGCCGATGGTACTTCCTATATATAAGTGCTCTATCATATTATCAGAAGTAGCGTTGTTTGTGTCACTTGAAGTTTTGACCTAGACCCATAATTGTGAAATCTATTATTCACTAAATTATTTGAGCATATTAGTCTACATTCTAAACAAACTCTGATTATCAAGTTCCCATCAAATCCATTCCAAGTAATGCATCTCACCTTTAGGATTCAAAATACCATTCAACAGTTCATTGCAAAACTTAACTCATCGTCAACATTCATACCTGACCTCGAGTATCAAAATCCTAAATCTTGCCACCAGTTATACTCCTTGAACCAACCGTCATAACATGTTGAGAATCCAAACCCTCACCACTTTTCGGTTCAGTAAACTCCACTAGTTAAATTTTGGGACGAAATTTCCTTAACAAGGGGAGACTGTAACGTTCACTATTTTCCGAGTATTGTATTTTTTTCTTTTTCAATAATGACATTTTTTTGCATTTCGATCTTGTTCCGCATTTATATATATAAATACACAATTCATTTTTATAAAATGATTAAAAATAATCAAAATTTTTATAACAAAAATATATATATATATATATATATATATATATATATATATATATATAAACTATCTTGGAATTTGACTCAATGTTGACCACAAATCAAGAAAAATAGTTCAATTTGGACTTCTCAAAGTCAAACAACCCAAGAACACATGAAATTGACCCGTTTGACTTTCAAAAGTCAAACAGGGTCGAATTCGTTCAACCCAAGCCCGGAATCGAGTCCCGTAAGTTCTATCTCATGCATAAACATCGAATTGATCCTATCCAGACCCAATAAACATGCAAATCCGAAATTTGAATGCAGTTGACTTTTTCGAGTCAAACAAAGCTAAATTCAATCAAAATCAAGAGATTTAAACCAATTTGAATTTCTGAAAACAAGCATCAGTCGATCTCGAGTGTACCTGGACATGTATCAAGACCCAATTCAACTTCGATTCGTCGAATTTATGCCCAACTAACCTCGCGACTTTTACGGTCCGGATTTAAAAATCAAATTGAGAGATTGAGATAATAACTATCAAATTTAATCATTCATACGCATCCTCATAATCACATACGAACTCCCTGGAACTCCATTCGCACCTCATTGCACGTCTGGAGCCCGATCGATCCTCAAGAACAGCCGAACCAAAGTCGTACTCGTCCGCGCTCGTTACACAACCAAAACACGTAAGTAATACATCAATCGATTCGTTTTCGTCTCTATTTCGGAAGCCCCATGTCGATTTGTGAAAACAACAAACGATCAAACCAATTTAAATCTAGGGTTCTTGATTCAGAAACTGATTTGGGGCTTGTATCATGTTTTGTTTTTCTATTTAAATAAACAGGTTACTTTATAACCAGCGAACCCACCTGGTCCAACCGGTTAAGTTACTGCGCCGTTGGATCGGGTGGCGTGGGTTCGAAACCCACAGCCCACTCATCCGGTCGGCTCCTTTTTGCGCATACCCTGAATAACAGACTCGTCTCTTCGTGTTAATAACCAACAAAACCAGATCTTGTACACAAATAACCCTTCTGGTCCAGCGGCAAACGTGAAGAGCAACCACAGGAGCCACCCGGGTTCGAGCCGGGTGGCCTGTTTTATTTTTTGAGCGACTTTTACAACTCGGAATTTTATAAAAAAATTATTTTTATAAACCTTGAAACATTTAGAACAGAATGTAACTAGAATCGCCAATTTTCGATATAAACTCAATTTATTTTGAATTTCTTTGTTTAAAATTGTATATTTATTTTAAAAACAAAGTTTAAATTTTTATTTATTTATTTAAAGTAAATAAATTTCCAAATAAAAATAGTGACTTTATAAAATATCTCCCATTTCTGAAACCCAATGTTATAAAGTTGATAACTTTATTTTAGAAATAAACAAAAACTCATTTTTATAATAAAATATAGTTAAATGTATATTTTTATACATAAATGTTATTTTACATTTTTATAAATAAATAAATGACGTGAAAAATAATTTATTTAATTTATATTTAAATATAATTTCCACACTATTTTCTAACTAAATAAATAATTAATAATTAATTAATTTATTTAGTTATTTCCAAATCGACGTAAATTCAATCATTCCTTTTTAACTAGTTATTTTAAATCTTTTGATTAATACCACACCCGTTTTAAATACAAATCAACAAACACAACTAGTCGTACACACGTCCAATTCCATCCTAGACTTAGACCAATTCTATTTTATACGATAGTGATTGGAAATCCATATGCTTTGCACACTAGGTTAACGTGGTGAATTGCAAGGATCAATCTTATTATTCATTTTCGCGTGCTAGCTATACATTGAATCAGGTGAGTTTTACATAGCCCCTTTTTCACTGTTTTTACATTTTGGGGTGAAACATGATCACAACTTACAATGATTTACATAAACTACACAATACAAATCCACCTTACAATTTGTGTGCAATTTGAGCTTTATGTTTGAGTGCTAGGTGTGTTAACTACTTATATGCAATTACATGTACAATCATTAACTAATCAAGCCGACGGTAAACAATGATAGATCTATTGAGTCTGACAAACCCACCCAGATTGGGGTGATTGTTACCGACAACACAATTTTGCATGCTAGTTACAAAGGTTTGATTGTACTTTTGGTTATACAATAGTTGCTCCCCATAATTGCCTTATTAATCATGACTTGTATGGATTTGTTTACACACGACACTTTGATGCTATTTAGAGTCAAAACCTATGTATGCTCACCAACTATTTATAGTTGACCCTCTCATTTTATCATGTTTCAGGTACTAACTCTTGAGATCATTGACAAGATGCTACACATAGGATTGAGGACTTAGTTAAATAATGAATCGAACATTTATAGTGTACCTTATTTTTTCTTTTGTATAATTGTACATGTTTTGTTGAACAAGTGTTATAAAAATTTGGATTCAATTAATATATGAAACTTTAGTTTGACCATGTGCTATTGAACAGTCTACATGTCCCGCCCCGACGTATTCCGCCGTCGGTTGGGGTGTGACAGATTGGTATCAGAGCCTTGGTTATAGGGAATTAGGTTATTAGACACTCTTGACCTAGACTATAACCTTAGGACACCCATACAATGCCATGCTACTACATGTTACATGATTAATTCTTGTAGAAATATTTCTATATAATTACACTACATGATGTAATACATGATGACTTATGTGTCACACTACCTGATAACTCTTGTGCTTACATTCATTACTATCTGCCTGCTACCTATGTGTTTCATTAAGTGCTATCCTAAGCTTAACACACACACGTACACACCAAATTCTTCATACACCTTTGAACTCACACACATGATACCATCACCTCTTGTTTTCTAAACTTAAACTATTGGGCCTAAGACCCATTAATAATAAACTAAGAAGCCCATCTATTCTCCAAGAAGAAGAAGCCTACTACAATATATAAGCCTCACTTTCGGGCCTCAAGGCCCAGCCCACAACAATTCTCATCATGACCATGAGCCCAACAATAGTGCTATTAATACATGATGACTGGAAGAGTGTGTAGGCCCATGAGGGATTCTGACTAAGGAAAGACAGGGTACTTAAGTGTGTCTTAGTGACCCACCCCTCTTTCCTGGGAATTCTCCTCAGGGATGCATTACTTATAGGTCAAGTGTATTTCTAAAATACTATTGTGAAGGCTCGGCGTTATGACTAGTCAAACTCTACACCTATAAGAACTCCTATATTTAACACTCGGTATTTCATTATCGCTTACAACCTTTTCATTGTTTCTCTACTAGATATGGACTCCTACACTCCTTCTTCCCCAGTATACCGTCCTGGAGTAGAATCTGATTGGGAAGAAGACACCGGGTCACCTGTGTATCGGTCACCAACACCCGCAGCTGCTAGGCAAAGGCTTAACGTAAGGAACACTGGCCCAAGAATTCGAGACCCATATCTAATGCCCGACCCGTAACATCCTAACCCTTGGGCAAGGCGTACCATGGCACCTGCTAGTGCTATGGGAATTCCAATCGATGATGTTCACCAATATGTGAGGACCTCAGAGTTCGAGAGGCAAAGGATGGAGCATGAGGTAATGCACGACTTGCAAAGACAAAGAATGGATAGCCTAACAAATCAATTAGGGTACCAAAAGGAGTTAATCTCCATTCTCGAAAAAGAAGTACCGGAGAATCGCACGGAAACAGCTAGAGCTGAAACCAGATCGGCTACCCGAGTGACCATAGCGGTGCTCGTCTTGGGAATTATCTTCCTTCTAGTGGAAAGCTACAAGAGACGTTGACAAGAAAATTTTTTTTATTGTCTTTAAAATTTCAGTTTGAGAACCATTTCCCTATGTTTTGAGTAGTGTTTAACCTTTCAGCATTTAATAAATTTTATATATTCCAACTCTAAAGTTATTATTCATTGATTTGACACGTTGAGTGTGAATTACACCCATCATATTTTCATCAAAAATTTTCAATTATCACCTTTTTCATTCAACACGATTTAGTACACTACCGGCAATCCTCTTCGTAAGCAACTCATCCTATTAGATTTAAACAACCTCGTTATTTTCAAACCAAACGTTTAGAGAGTATCAGAAATATAATTTTTTTTTTCATAAACATTTTCACTATGTAAGGGAACTTAATACAGCCTACTTTATAAAAAAAAAATATTATTTCGGATTGATAAATAATTATGATTTTCCTCATGAAAGTAATTATTTCTAAGTACTGGCTAAATTAATATACGACTACTAGTTTAGCCAATAATTCCTCTTAAAAATATTCTCTTATTAATAATCAAAAAATTTAAATTAAAAGATTCTTCCTATAAATTATCTATTTATTAGATTATTTAACTAAATAGTTTCATTACTTCATATATCTACAACCAAGAATGATTTACTATTTTCTATTTTCAAACAAAGATCCGTATTTGTAAACACATTTCCCCGCATGTTTTCAGAACCTCCTCGTTACATTTCACTTGCCGCTTCAAGAGACGATCCATACCGCGTAGACGTTAACCATCCCCATCAACCTCAACGAGATTTAAAGAGCTAGAACCTAACTACCACTTCTTGCATGAACGCCAAACAACACGCTTCTCCGCAACACTCGATCACATACGAAGTTCGTTAGTATACGTCACACACGAAATTCAATAACGTACGTATGCACATTCACAAGATACACAACACTATCACATAATACATGAAACTAGTTTATATTCAAATCACAATTTACTAGATGGATCACATACCACATGAAACTTGTTATTTGAAATACACATCCTACTGGAGTGATCACATAATACATGAAACTTAATTGCTCGCAACATACATGATACATAAAGATTGATTATTTGGTACACATCAAACATGAAACTTGTTAGTTACAAAGTACATGATACTAAATTGTGCACATTATACATGATACTAAATCATATACATTACACATGAAATCTTATTGGATTACAAAATACATAATACTATGTTGTTTACATTACACATTAGAGCTTATTGATTTACAAAATACAAGACGCTAAATTATTTACACTATATATGAGACTTATTTGATTACGAGCTACGTGACACTAGATCATACATGAGACTTGTGTGCTTACTATATACCCGAAACAAAATTTGCTTACAATTATTGCAATGGATTGATTTCATTATATACAAGACATGGTCATGCACTTCGTACACCAAAGTTGAAGACCATGATACATTGAAACGACTCGGGGTTTGACGTATTCTTGTTTAAACACGAACAAACTAAGAAACTTTAAGTGTTACTACTTTACTATTCTTTAGTTGCAAACTGACCTGATTAGGGACATAATTACTTGTTAGCGACTTTTATGTGTAAAAAATAGACGTGATAATAGTGAAATTGTGCCCCCTTACCCGCACACAACGGAATAATCTATACGGACCATACGATGATTTGAGTAATTACACACGGAATTATGAAAATCAGCGCATGGAAAACATAGTGAATTTTGTCATGTGTTGTGACCTAAAACTTATCATGATATGTAACAACGAAACTGATGTGATATGACAAGGGCATGGTGGATACGCCGATGGTACTTCCTATATATAAGTGCTCTATCATATTATCAGAAGTAGCGTTGTTTGTGTCACTTGAAGTTTTGACCTAGACCCATAATTGTGAAATCTATTATTCACTAAATTATTTGAGCATATTAGTCTACATTCTAAACAAACTCTGATTATCAAGTTCCCATCAAATCCATTCCAAGTAATGCATCTCACCTTTAGGATTCAAAATACCATTCAACAGTTCATTGCAAAACTTAACTCATCGTCAACATTCATACCTGACCTCGAGTATCAAAATCCTAAATCTTGCCACCAGTTATACTCCTTGAACCAACCGTCATAACATGTTGAGAATCCAAACCCTCACCACTTTTCGGTTCAGTAAACTCCACTAGTTAAATTTTGGGACGAAATTTCCTTAACAAGGGGAGACTGTAACGTTCACTATTTTCCGAGTATTGTATTTTTTTCTTTTTCAATAATGACATTTTTTTGCATTTCGATCTTGTTCCGCATTTATATATATAAATACACAATTCATTTTTATAAAATGATTAAAAATAATCAAAATTTTTATAACAAAAATATATATATATATATATATATATATATATATAAACTATCTTGGAATTTGACTCAATGTTGACCACAAATCAAGAAAAATAGTTCAATTTGGACTTCTCAAAGTCAAACAACCCAAGAACACATGAAATTGACCCGTTTGACTTTCAAAAGTCAAACAGGGTCGAATTCGTTCAACCCAAGCCCGGAATCGAGTCCCGTAAGTTCTATCTCATGCATAAACATCGAATTGATCCTATCCAGACCCAATAAACATGCAAATCCGAAATTTGAATGCAGTTGACTTTTTCGAGTCAAACAAAGCTAAATTCAATCAAAATCAAGAGATTTAAACCAATTTGAATTTCTGAAAACAAGCATCAGTCGATCTCGAGTGTACCTGGACATGTATCAAGACCCAATTCAACTTCGATTCGTCGAATTTATGCCCAACTAACCTCGCGACTTTTACGGTCCGGATTTAAAAATCAAATTGAGAGATTGAGATAATAACTATCAAATTTAATCATTCATACGCATCCTCATAATCACATACGAACTCCCTGGAACTCCATTCGCACCTCATTGCACGTCTGGAGCCCGATCGATCCTCAAGAACAGCCGAACCAAAGTCGTACTCGTCCGCGCTCGTTACACAACCAAAACACGTAAGTAATACATCAATCGATTCGTTTTCGTCTCTATTTCGGAAGCCCCATGTCGATTTGTGAAAACAACAAACGATCAAACCAATTTAAATCTAGGGTTCTTGATTCAGAAACTGATTTGGGGCTTGTATCATGTTTTGTTTTTCTATTTAAATAAACAGGTTACTTTATAACCAGCGAACCCACCTGGTCCAACCGGTTAAGTTACTGCGCCGTTGGATCGGGTGGCGTGGGTTCGAAACCCACAGCCCACTCATCCGGTCGGCTCCTTTTTGCGCATACCCTGAATAACAGACTCGTCTCTTCGTGTTAATAACCAACAAAACCAGATCTTGTACACAAATAACCCTTCTGGTCCAGCGGCAAACGTGAAGAGCAACCACAGGAGCCACCCGGGTTCGAGCCGGGTGGCCTGTTTTATTTTTTGAGCGACTTTTACAACTCGGAATTTTATAAAAAAATTATTTTTATAAACCTTGAAACATTTAGAACAGAATGTAACTAGAATCGCCAATTTTCGATATAAACTCAATTTATTTTGAATTTCTTTGTTTAAAATTGTATATTTATTTTAAAAACAAAGTTTAAATTTTTATTTATTTATTTAAAGTAAATAAATTTCCAAATAAAAATAGTGACTTTATAAAATATCTCCCATTTCTGAAACCCAATGTTATAAAGTTGATAACTTTATTTTAGAAATAAACAAAAACTCATTTTTATAATAAAATATAGTTAAATGTATATTTTTATACATAAATGTTATTTTACATTTTTATAAATAAATAAATGACGTGAAAAATAATTTATTTAATTTATATTTAAATATAATTTCCACACTATTTTCTAACTAAATAAATAATTAATAATTAATTAATTTATTTAGTTATTTCCAAATCGACGTAAATTCAATCATTCCTTTTTAACTAGTTATTTTAAATCTTTTGATTAATACCACACCCGTTTTAAATACAAATCAACAAACACAACTAGTCGTACACACGTCCAATTCCATCCTAGACTTAGACCAATTCTATTTTATACGATAGTGATTGGAAATCCATATGCTTTGCACACTAGGTTAACGTGGTGAATTGCAAGGATCAATCTTATTATTCATTTTCGCGTGCTAGCTATACATTGAATCAGGTGAGTTTTACATAGCCCCTTTTTCACTGTTTTTACATTTTGGGGTGAAACATGATCACAACTTACAATGATTTACATAAACTACACAATACAAATCCACCTTACAATTTGTGTGCAATTTGAGCTTTATGTTTGAGTGCTAGGTGTGTTAACTACTTATATGCAATTACATGTACAATCATTAACTAATCAAGCCGACGGTAAACAATGATAGATCTATTGAGTCTGACAAACCCACCCAGATTGGGGTGATTGTTACCGACAACACAATTTTGCATGCTAGTTACAAAGGTTTGATTGTACTTTTGGTTATACAATAGTTGCTCCCCATAATTGCCTTATTAATCATGACTTGTATGGATTTGTTTACACACGACACTTTGATGCTATTTAGAGTCAAAACCTATGTATGCTCACCAACTATTTATAGTTGACCCTCTCATTTTATCATGTTTCAGGTACTAACTCTTGAGATCATTGACAAGATGCTACACATAGGATTGAGGACTTAGTTAAATAATGAATCGAACATTTATAGTGTACCTTATTTTTTCTTTTGTATAATTGTACATGTTTTGTTGAACAAGTGTTATAAAAATTTGGATTCAATTAATATATGAAACTTTAGTTTGACCATGTGCTATTGAACAGTCTACATGTCCCGCCCCGACGTATTCCGCCGTCGGTTGGGGTGTGACAGATTGGTATCAGAGCCTTGGTTATAGGGAATTAGGTTATTAGACACTCTTGACCTAGACTATAACCTTAGGACACCCATACAATGCCATGCTACTACATGTTACATGATTAATTCTTGTAGAAATATTTCTATATAATTACACTACATGATGTAATACATGATGACTTATGTGTCACACTACCTGATAACTCTTGTGCTTACATTCATTACTATCTGCCTGCTACCTATGTGTTTCATTAAGTGCTATCCTAAGCTTAACACACACACGTACACACCAAATTCTTCATACACCTTTGAACTCACACACATGATACCATCACCTCTTGTTTTCTAAACTTAAACTATTGGGCCTAAGACCCATTAATAATAAACTAAGAAGCCCATCTATTCTCCAAGAAGAAGAAGCCTACTACAATATATAAGCCTCACTTTCGGGCCTCAAGGCCCAGCCCACAACAATTCTCATCATGACCATGAGCCCAACAATAGTGCTATTAATACATGATGACTGGAAGAGTGTGTAGGCCCATGAGGGATTCTGACTAAGGAAAGACAGGGTACTTAAGTGTGTCTTAGTGACCCACCCCTCTTTCCTGGGAATTCTCCTCAGGGATGCATTACTTATAGGTCAAGTGTATTTCTAAAATACTATTGTGAAGGCTCGGCGTTATGACTAGTCAAACTCTACACCTATAAGAACTCCTATATTTAACACTCGGTATTTCATTATCGCTTACAACCTTTTCATTGTTTCTCTACTAGATATGGACTCCTACACTCCTTCTTCCCCAGTATACCGTCCTGGAGTAGAATCTGATTGGGAAGAAGACACCGGGTCACCTGTGTATCGGTCACCAACACCCGCAGCTGCTAGGCAAAGGCTTAACGTAAGGAACACTGGCCCAAGAATTCGAGACCCATATCTAATGCCCGACCCGTAACATCCTAACCCTTGGGCAAGGCGTACCATGGCACCTGCTAGTGCTATGGGAATTCCAATCGATGATGTTCACCAATATGTGAGGACCTCAGAGTTCGAGAGGCAAAGGATGGAGCATGAGGTAATGCACGACTTGCAAAGACAAAGAATGGATAGCCTAACAAATCAATTAGGGTACCAAAAGGAGTTAATCTCCATTCTCGAAAAAGAAGTACCGGAGAATCGCACGGAAACAGCTAGAGCTGAAACCAGATCGGCTACCCGAGTGACCATAGCGGTGCTCGTCTTGGGAATTATCTTCCTTCTAGTGGAAAGCTACAAGAGACGTTGACAAGAAAATTTTTTTTATTGTCTTTAAAATTTCAGTTTGAGAACCATTTCCCTATGTTTTGAGTAGTGTTTAACCTTTCAGCATTTAATAAATTTTATATATTCCAACTCTAAAGTTATTATTCATTGATTTGACACGTTGAGTGTGAATTACACCCATCATATTTTCATCAAAAATTTTCAATTATCACCTTTTTCATTCAACACGATTTAGTACACTACCGGCAATCCTCTTCGTAAGCAACTCATCCTATTAGATTTAAACAACCTCGTTATTTTCAAACCAAACGTTTAGAGAGTATCAGAAATATAATTTTTTTTTTCATAAACATTTTCACTATGTAAGGGAACTTAATTCAGCCTACTTTATAAAAAAAAAATATTATTTCGGATTGATAAATAATTATGATTTTCCTCATGAAAGTAATTATTTCTAAGTACTGGCTAAATTAATATACGACTACTAGTTTAGCCAATAATTCCTCTTAAAAATATTCTCTTATTAATAATCAAAAAATTTAAATTAAAAGATTCTTCCTATAAATTATCTATTTATTAGATTATTTAACTAAATAGTTTCATTACTTCATATATCTACAACCAAGAATGATTTACTATTTTCTATTTTCAAACAAAGATCCGTATTTGTAAACACATTTCCCCGCATGTTTTCAGAACCTCCTCGTTACATTTCACTTGCCGCTTCAAGAGACGATCCATACCGCGTAGACGTTAACCATCCCCATCAACCTCAACGAGATTTAAAGAGCTAGAACCTAACTACCACTTCTTGCATGAACGCCAAACAACACGCTTCTCCGCAACACTCGATCACATACGAAGTTCGTTAGTATACGTCACACACGAAATTCAATAACGTACGTATGCACATTCACAAGATACACAACACTATCACATAATACATGAAACTAGTTTATATTCAAATCACAATTTACTAGATGGATCACATACCACATGAAACTTGTTATTTGAAATACACATCCTACTGGAGTGATCACATAATACATGAAACTTAATTGCTCGCAACATACATGATACATAAAGATTGATTATTTGGTACACATCAAACATGAAACTTGTTAGTTACAAAGTACATGATACTAAATTGTGCACATTATACATGATACTAAATCATATACATTACACATGAAATCTTATTGGATTACAAAATACATAATACTATGTTGTTTACATTACACATTAGAGCTTATTGATTTACAAAATACAAGACGCTAAATTATTTACACTATATATGAGACTTATTTGATTACGAGCTACGTGACACTAGATCATACATGAGACTTGTGTGCTTACTATATACCCGAAACAAAATTTGCTTACAATTATTGCAATGGATTGATTTCATTATATACAAGACATGGTCATGCACTTCGTACACCAAAGTTGAAGACCATGATACATTGAAACGACTCGGGGTTTGACGTATTCTTGTTTAAACACGAACAAACTAAGAAACTTTAAGTGTTACTACTTTACTATTCTTTAGTTGCAAACTGACCTGATTAGGGACATAATTACTTGTTAGCGACTTTTATGTGTAAAAAATAGACGTGATAATAGTGAAATTGTGCCCCCTTACCCGCACACAACGGAATAATCTATACGGACCATACGATGATTTGAGTAATTACACACGGAATTATGAAAATCAGCGCATGGAAAACATAGTGAATTTTGTCATGTGTTGTGACCTAAAACTTATCATGATATGTAACAACGAAACTGATGTGATATGACAAGGGCATGGTGGATACGCCGATGGTACTTCCTATATATAAGTGCTCTATCATATTATCAGAAGTAGCGTTGTTTGTGTCACTTGAAGTTTTGACCTAGACCCATAATTGTGAAATCTATTATTCACTAAATTATTTGAGCATATTAGTCTACATTCTAAACAAACTCTGATTATCAAGTTCCCATCAAATCCATTCCAAGTAATGCATCTCACCTTTAGGATTCAAAATACCATTCAACAGTTCATTGCAAAACTTAACTCATCGTCAACATTCATACCTGACCTCGAGTATCAAAATCCTAAATCTTGCCACCAGTTATACTCCTTGAACCAACCGTCATAACATGTTGAGAATCCAAACCCTCACCACTTTTCGGTTCAGTAAACTCCACTAGTTAAATTTTGGGACGAAATTTCCTTAACAAGGGGAGACTGTAACGTTCACTATTTTCCGAGTATTGTATTTTTTTCTTTTTCAATAATGACATTTTTTTGCATTTCGATCTTGTTCCGCATTTATATATATAAATACACAATTCATTTTTATAAAATGATTAAAAATAATCAAAATTTTTATAACAAAAAAATATATATATATATATATATATATATAAACTATCTTGGAATTTGACTCAATGTTGACCACAAATCAAGAAAAATAGTTCAATTTGGACTTCTCAAAGTCAAACAACCCAAGAACACATGAAATTGACCCGTTTGACTTTCAAAAGTCAAACAGGGTCGAATTCGTTCAACCCAAGCCCGGAATCGAGTCCCGTAAGTTCTATCTCATGCATAAACATCGAATTGATCCTATCCAGACCCAATAAACATGCAAATCCGAAATTTGAATGCAGTTGACTTTTTCGAGTCAAACAAAGCTAAATTCAATCAAAATCAAGAGATTTAAACCAATTTGAATTTCTGAAAACAAGCATCAGTCGATCTCGAGTGTACCTGGACATGTATCAAGACCCAATTCAACTTCGATTCGTCGAATTTATGCCCAACTAACCTCGCGACTTTTACGGTCCGGATTTAAAAATCAAATTGAGAGATTGAGATAATAACTATCAAATTTAATCATTCATACGCATCCTCATAATCACATACGAACTCCCTGGAACTCCATTCGCACCTCATTGCACGTCTGGAGCCCGATCGATCCTCAAGAACAGCCGAACCAAAGTCGTACTCGTCCGCGCTCGTTACACAACCAAAACACGTAAGTAATACATCAATCGATTCGTTTTCGTCTCTATTTCGGAAGCCCCATGTCGATTTGTGAAAACAACAAACGATCAAACCAATTTAAATCTAGGGTTCTTGATTCAGAAACTGATTTGGGGCTTGTATCATGTTTTGTTTTTCTATTTAAATAAACAGGTTACTTTATAACCAGCGAACCCACCTGGTCCAACCGGTTAAGTTACTGCGCCGTTGGATCGGGTGGCGTGGGTTCGAAACCCACAGCCCACTCATCCGGTCGGCTCCTTTTTGCGCATACCCTGAATAACAGACTCGTCTCTTCGTGTTAATAACCAACAAAACCAGATCTTGTACACAAATAACCCTTCTGGTCCAGCGGCAAACGTGAAGAGCAACCACAGGAGCCACCCGGGTTCGAGCCGGGTGGCCTGTTTTATTTTTTGAGCGACTTTTACAACTCGGAATTTTATAAAAAAATTATTTTTATAAACCTTGAAACATTTAGAACAGAATGTAACTAGAATCGCCAATTTTCGATATAAACTCAATTTATTTTGAATTTCTTTGTTTAAAATTGTATATTTATTTTAAAAACAAAGTTTAAATTTTTATTTATTTATTTAAAGTAAATAAATTTCCAAATAAAAATAGTGACTTTATAAAATATCTCCCATTTCTGAAACCCAATGTTATAAAGTTGATAACTTTATTTTAGAAATAAACAAAAACTCATTTTTATAATAAAATATAGTTAAATGTATATTTTTATACATAAATGTTATTTTACATTTTTATAAATAAATAAATGACGTGAAAAATAATTTATTTAATTTATATTTAAATATAATTTCCACACTATTTTCTAACTAAATAAATAATTAATAATTAATTAATTTATTTAGTTATTTCCAAATCGACGTAAATTCAATCATTCCTTTTTAACTAGTTATTTTAAATCTTTTGATTAATACCACACCCGTTTTAAATACAAATCAACAAACACAACTAGTCGTACACACGTCCAATTCCATCCTAGACTTAGACCAATTCTATTTTATACGATAGTGATTGGAAATCCATATGCTTTGCACACTAGGTTAACGTGGTGAATTGCAAGGATCAATCTTATTATTCATTTTCGCGTGCTAGCTATACATTGAATCAGGTGAGTTTTACATAGCCCCTTTTTCACTGTTTTTACATTTTGGGGTGAAACATGATCACAACTTACAATGATTTACATAAACTACACAATACAAATCCACCTTACAATTTGTGTGCAATTTGAGCTTTATGTTTGAGTGCTAGGTGTGTTAACTACTTATATGCAATTACATGTACAATCATTAACTAATCAAGCCGACGGTAAACAATGATAGATCTATTGAGTCTGACAAACCCACCCAGATTGGGGTGATTGTTACCGACAACACAATTTTGCATGCTAGTTACAAAGGTTTGATTGTACTTTTGGTTATACAATAGTTGCTCCCCATAATTGCCTTATTAATCATGACTTGTATGGATTTGTTTACACACGACACTTTGATGCTATTTAGAGTCAAAACCTATGTATGCTCACCAACTATTTATAGTTGACCCTCTCATTTTATCATGTTTCAGGTACTAACTCTTGAGATCATTGACAAGATGCTACACATAGGATTGAGGACTTAGTTAAATAATGAATCGAACATTTATAGTGTACCTTATTTTTCCTTTTGTATAATTGTACATGTTTTGTTGAACAAGTGTTATAAAAATTTGGATTCAATTAATATATGAAACTTTAGTTTGACCATGTGCTATTGAACAGTCTACATGTCCCGCCCCGACGTATTCCGCCGTCGGTTGGGGTGTGACACGCTACGTAATATGTGTCCATAATCTATACTATATAATAAATAAAGATTTTTACATGTCACGTGTTGTCTACATATTTATTCTCATCATTTTTTTCTCGCATCTCTCTCATATTTAATGCACTTCTATCTTTTAATAAAAATAATATATATTTAAAGAAAAAAATATTAATCTATATACATACTAATAAATAAAGGTTTTAGGATGCCACATGTCATTCTCATGTTTATCCTTAATATTTTTTCCCGCCTCTCTCCCCTAATTAATGATACAAGTTTATATAAAAAATATACAATTTTTGTTTTTCGCCTCTGTCTCTTATTAAATAATAATGATTTTTGTAACTATTTTTATAAAATAATTTTTAATTAAAAAATAGTTTTGTTCATAAAACATTTTTATAATTTGAACGTTTCTTTCATTCTTTTTATAAACATTTTTAAAAAATAACTATATAACGTTTCTAAAATTTGTAATAAAAAATATGTAATATGCCAAAAATATGTAATATTAGATCTTTATTACTAAATATATATATAACACTGCATTTATCCACTTTGTATAATATACAAGGTTTTAACCTATATTATAATAAGTAATAACTATACTTGCTACGTGTCGACTTCTGATAAAATCTAGATTTTTGTTTTTCGCATTTCTCTCCTTAAAAATTACTAAATCATATGAAAATTTTAATTATTTCTTATTTCACAGATGACTAATAACATTAAACATAAAAATCTTTATAGAAAATACCGTCTTATAACAAGTTGTATTTATTCAACCAATGTAAAACATGGGCTTTAACCTAGTTTTACTAATAAAACACATTTATTTTAAATTATCTCTTATCATAAGAAACTTTAAAATTTAATTATATAACTTTTATTTTCAATTAGATAGTAAATAAAAGTCAAATTATATTAAAAAATAGTAATTAAAATATTTTCGAAACCCAATTATATATTATTTTTTACATATTTTGAATTTGTTTTCTATCCTTACTATATGTAAGAAATTTTTACACATGTAAAATATATACATAAAGATTTAAAATTTTTATGTATTGATTTATTTCACTTCGTGTGTAGAAACACTACTAGAAAAGTTGGCAGTTTCGTCAAGCTATTTCGACGACACATGTCGTCGTATTAGAGGGACCAGTCTCGACGACAAGTCGTCGTTTTTGGGTTTTTTTAAACTTTTCGGATTTTTTTTTAACTTTTTTCGACGACGTGCCGTCGTTTTTGGTCAAGCGGGAAAAATGGCGCCTTCACCAATAATTGTCCCGACGACCTGTCGTCGAGACTGACTTTTTAATTTTATTTTCCATTTTTTATCCAAACGAGTTATTAATATTTTTTTTATTTTTAACAATATCATCAATTTCGACGACATGTCGTCGAGATTGATAAAATTAAATTAAATAATTAATTAAATAATAAAATAAATGAATAAAGGTGTCGGTGTGGACTTAGTCTCGACGACATGTCGTCGAGACAAACTGCAGACATAAACAAAAGCTTTCAGGTTTTCCTTTTCTCTCATACACTCTCACATCTCACTCAACCCTTTTCTCTCCATCTTCTCCGATATTTAGCGGCTGCCACCGGGTTTCACCACCATACACACACCGATATTTAGTGATTATGATATGTATTTGTGTGAATTTGGGGAAAATGTATATTCAAGAACAACTTCGAAGGTGTGTGTATGTATATATGTATATATATTTGTGTGAAATTTGGGTATTTTGTTGTTTTTTAAGTCATTATAGTTATTTTTTTTGTGAAATTTGGGTAGTTTAATTGTTATTTAACCTTGTTTAGATATATTATGTATGTATTTGTATAAAATTAGTGTTTAGATATATTATTATGTATGTATTTGAGAAATTTGTGGTTTTGAAGTGATTGTGATATGTATTTGTGTGAAATTTGGGGAAAATGTATATTTATATATGTATAAGCTATTTAGATGTTATTAAATATATGGTTTTTTTCTTAGAAGAAAATTGGAGAAATTATATGTTATTTATGTATTAGTGTATATAAATTAATATATATATATATATATATATATACATGATTTTTTATATTTGTATGATCTTTTATATCTATGAAAGAGACTTCTTTCATGTTAACTTTGCTAATTCCAGGGCTCAAATCACCTGGAAAGGACATTGATGTTTTCTTAAGACATTTGGTGGATGAGTTGAAAATGTTGTGGGAGAAAGGAATACAAATAAGAGATGCATCAACCAACACTGTATCCAAGATGCATGCGGCACTATTATGGACTATTAACGATTATCCTGCTCGTAGCAGCTTGTCTGGATGGAGCGGTCAAGGTTATTTAGCATGCCCTACTTGTAACGAAGACACACCCTCCTATCGTGTTATCAATAAGTTATCTTATGTTGGTCATAGGCGATTTTTGCCTTCCAATAATCGTATGAGAGATAGTCTATTGTTTAATGGCAAAAAAGAGAAAAGAAAGCCTCCTATGAAATTGACGAACACACGGATATTAGAACAATTAGAAAACCTCCCCTATCGTGTTCCTGGGAAACAACCTAAGCATGGAGGTGTGAAAAGAAATCGTGCTGAATCAGAGTTGAATTGGACCAAACGTAGTATCTTCTTCGAGCTTAAATATTGGTCTTCTCTTGAATTAAAACACAATCTTGATGTTATGCACGTTGAGAAAAATGTGTGTGAGAGCGTGTTGGGTACTTTGCTAATGAACGACAAATCAAAAGACACAACTAAAGCAAGAGAAGACTTGGCAATTTTAGGTATTCGACAAAATCTATGGCTAACAATGAAAAACGAAAAGGTCGTCAAACCGCATGCCTCTTACTCTTTCAAGCCAAGTGACCGAGAACGTTTTTGTAAGTTCATTAAAGAAGTGAAACTACCCTATGGCTTTGGATCCAACTTTAAAAATAAAGTGGTTGATTCAAATATAATCGGGTTAAAGTCTCATGATTATCATATTCTCATGCAGCGATTGCTACCGATAGGGATCCGAATAGGTCTGCCTGCGGATGTTAAAAGTGCAATTAGTGACCTTTGCACATTCTTTAAAAAAATATGTGCACGATCAATAGATATGACAGACATGCAAGAAGCACATGATAGCTTGGTAAATATACTATGCAATTTGGAATTGATATATCCGCTAACGTTTTTTGACATAATGGTTCACGTAGTTCTTCATCTACCCGAAGAAGCTATTCTTGGTGGGCCTGTATATATGAGATGGATGTATCATTTTGAAAGATATATGAAAAAACTGAAAGCGTATGTCTGAAACAAGGCCAGGCACGAAGGCTCAATAACGGAGGGTTACGTTGTAGAAGAAGCATTGACATTTTACTCTAAGTATCTTGAGGATGTACAAACCAAATTCAATCGTCCTGACAAAAATGAATATCTTGGCATTCCAAAGAGGCAATACTCTGTGTTTTCTTCACAATGTCGGCCAATGTCGGCAAAGAAAATGACTCCACTTTGTGAAAATACCAAAAGTTCATTAGGATGGTTTGTGCTAGACAGCTGTGTTGAAATTAAAAGCTACTTATCGTAAGTTTTTTCTCAAAATTTTCTTTTAATTTTAGTTTTTAATAAATAAATAACTTGAACATCTTTTCTATCCATCGTACAGGGAGTTTAAAACTGAGTTTCCTGACAAAAATGTAGAAAATGAGTTTTCACCATGGCTCAATGCTAAGGTAAATACGTCTCCCGACTATACTGACGAACTCAGGGCATTGGCACATGGTCCGTTGGGTGCATATTCTTACACTGCTTGTATCGTCAATGGTGTTAGATTTGTGGTACACAGTCGTGATCTCGGACGCACTACCCCAAACTGTGGTGTTGTTTCATTCGGAGAAGATGATTCACCATATTATGGTGAACTTGAGAGTATCATAGAGTTGAATTATTTAAGTAATTACTCGGTTGTAGTCTTTCTTTGTAAATGGTTCAACACGTTGGGTAACGGACGGATAATTAAAAAGGACAATCTGACTATTATCGAAGCTAGCCATCAAAGTTATGTTGGTTGTTAATGGTATGATGCTCAACAGTACATTTTAGCCACACAAGCTAAGCAAGTGTTTTATCTCCAAGATCATTCTCGCCCCGTCGGCAAGTGGAAGGTTGTGGAAGACGTTTATCATCGAAAACTTTGGGAGGATACCGGTGTTGTTAACGAGATAGATGACCTTGAAAGTAATGTTAACGAGGGTCCAAGTACCAGTGTTGTACCTATCGTACATGACACTCAATCATGTAGTATGTTTATCGACTTAGGCTACTTGCCCATGGTATCGACTTTAGGTGAAGGTGGTCACTCGAGTCTTAACCCCCAAATTATGGATGATGATGATGATGAAGGCACATACACTTCAGATGAGGACGACAATGATGATATTAGTGATGATTCTGATTGACTTATAATGTGTGTGACACTTATTTTATTGATGTATGTAGACACTTATATTTTATTGATGTATGTAGACACTTATATTTTATTGACTTCAAAATTATGTAGGTATATATGGCGACTTATGATCGTTCACATGGTGGTGGGGGTCGTGATCCGCGGGGGAATTCTAGGAGGCTCCCTACAGATTGTGAGTCTTGTAAGTTACTTGTTTTAGTTTGCTAATTCTTCAAATTCATGTAACATCTCCGAGTCTTGTAAGTTATATTGTGTATATTTTTAATTTACTAATTCTTCAAACTCATGTAACAACTGCCTCGAAAAAAGTAAGGGCCCGTGGTAAAAACCTTGATATGCTGGAGGCGTTCACCCAAAATGGCAACAAGCCACTCCCACTTGAGCTTGATCCAACCCACGAGACATACAAGTTTGTCGGTCTGAACGGTCGATGGTTTGTCCGACAAATAACTATTGCTCAAGAGAAAATCCCATCACACTATTCTGGTTCACCCTAACATTCCCCACTTATATATATATATATATATATATATATTACGTTCCTAGGGAGTATCAAAGCACCGTATTTCGCAATCTTCATGTAAGTATAAAATGTAATTTTTTAACATTCATAATTATTAAATGTTTCCTAATTACCTTTTTTTTACAGAATTACTTTGATTTAGAAAGCCGGAGTAACACACCGCAGTGGCCACAATATCTGCGGGCATCCATGATGATTGTGCCCGTAGATATCGTGACCGCAAATCTGCTTTAAAGAAACATTTTGAATCGGTTGGTGGTTACGAGGATGTGGAAGAAGCAAGGAATCATTAATGATGCCATCAGTTCCGGCAATTGGAATTCCTCAACGACAACTTGTACCTTGATCCCACATATTGCACGCTGCAATCAAAATTCTTCAAACTGAGCTAAACAACCATATGCCAATACTAGTGGGAGCAAGTCATTTGCTCAATGGCGATATGAGGAGGTACCAAAAGTTGTTAATATTATTCTAAAAATGAATTCATAAGTTAGTCAAATATTAGTAAAACATTATTTTTGTTGTTTATAGGTACAACAAGGTGGAAACGTCAGCCTGATTGATGGTTGGAGACGTATGCACACGTCTCACGGCACATGGGTCAACGATTGGGTAAGTATATATATTTTGTTATTATGTTGCGAATCAAAGTATAAATGAGTCAAATTAACACGTACCCATTCTAAATGGGTCAAAATTACTCGTTTAACATAAGTCCACTAATACATGTATACTATTGCGTTTTGATATCTTTATTGTAGTTTGAGAAATTATTTGAGTAATAAGTTTGTATATTGTATTTCTAGTTTGGGAAATACACTAGAATATTAATCATATTAGTTATTGTTGGTGTTATTATAGGTTTTTATTGAGTTTTGGTGAATTATTATGTTTATTGAGTATTGTTAAGTAGGTTGATTATCAATTTTGCAGCCGTTATGCTGTCGGATTTTAAAATTTTTTTTATATATGTTTATTTTTTGTTTATTACAGAATACAATTCAAGAAGAATTGACCCGGATGCAACAAGCCGACGGAGAGGTTGATGAGGAAGAGGTCCCAAAACGTGCCCTTGGCGAGAGACGCGGTTGGAGCCAAGGAGTTGGAAGAAAAGTTAGAAACATGCCCACTAATGTTTCGGCTCTCTCTGAGTCTCAATTCAACGAATTAAAAGAACAAATTTGTCAAGTGAATGAGACCGTGCAACAGGACCGCAACCAACCCGGCAACCAAAATGACGACAATGAAGATGAATAAACTTGGTTGTAACTTTTATTTGAACAATTTGTAATAACTTAACAATTTGTATACTTTTGTTGGATGTTTTATGTAATATATTGGTGTGGAATGTTTTAATGTATAACAAGTTCGACAGATTCTGAATGTTTGTGTATCAAATTACTGGGAAATTTTTAAAATTCAAAAAAAATAATTTTTAAAAAAAATTTACCCAGTATCGACGACATGTCGTCGAGATTGAGGTTATCAAATTAAAAAAAAAAGATAAAATATAATTTAAATAGGTAGTCTCGACGACATGTCGTCGAGATTGACCTTTTTAAATTTTATTTTATCTTTTTTTTAAAGTAAAAAGTTATTACCGACAACCAAAGCTCGACGACATGTCATCGAGAAAAAGGTAATCTATCTCGACGACTGTTTCTCGACGACAATTTAAGCAGTCTTGACGACGTTTTGCCAATTGAGGAATTCTCGACGACATGTCGCGTCGAGAAAGGCTATATCGACGACATGTCGTCGAGACAAGTCGTTGAATCTGCCTAAAATTCTTGTAGTGACACGGGATCTAAACTAGTTAGTTATATATGGTTGCATATACACTACGTATTATGATATGGATGCGTAATTATACACAGCGTGCGTAATTTATCTGTGTTTATGTAATTTTTGTATGTAATTATGGCATATAATAATTTACCTCTTATTTTAAAGACACGTGTCGCGGCTTGACAGCTCCGTGTGCTTTCTACGTTAAAACCACATGTTAACGTACACACTCTCTATCACACATGTATATATTAAATGTTTTTTTTTTATTTTTTATTTTTATGTTTGCAAAGTTTAAGCGACTCCTAGTGAAAGTATCGAACAACTTTTGTTGCCCTTTGGCTGTCTTAAAAGATGGAGTCAACCCTTTGTTGATTTTTAACATAACAAAAATATAATTTTGTTATTAGTGATAAGATACTACGTGGATCCAAAATCGAAGACGTGAGTGAATGCCAAATAAGATTCATTTATTTTTCAATAGGTAGTACAACTTATAACTAAAATTCTAGAATCAAATAAGATTCAATCTATTTTTCAAATACACATGCATCTCAACAAATTCTAAAGCTAAAAGAAAAAACAAGTTCGTTTTTTTTTAAATTATAATCGTAAGAAAATTAAAGTGGTTGTCTTTTACTTTATTTTTTCCATATTTTTTATTAAATTTCACAATTAATTTCTTTTTCCTTATTTTCTCTAATGACAAAATATCCTAACCATTTAATCTCTTTTATAATATTATCAATCCTAAACAATTTTTTAGTAACTTTATTTAAAAAAAAAAACTTTTATTCCCATTAACAACAATAATAAAATTATTTAATTTTATACTATGTACTTAAAGGTATCAAAATTTTAATATGTTTAATTATGAATAAACCTAAACGTTTATATATTAACTAACTAGGTTAGAAACCCCGTGTATTATACGTGCTGAATAAATAAAATGTTATACACTTAGTAAAAAGAAATTATATGTTACATATATATGACATATTAAATAGTTTTTTAATACAAATTTTAGAAAACGTTATATAGTTATTCTTTAAAAATGTTTTATAAAAAAATGAAAAAATTATTCAATTTCTAAAAATGTTTTATGAACAAACCTATTTTTTTAAATGAAAAAATTTATAAAAATAATTATATAAATCATTATTATTTAATAGGAGAGTGAGGCAGGAAACAAAAAAATATAAAAAAACAATTAAATTTTTTTTGTATAATTAATAAGAGAGAGGCGAAAAAAAAATGATAATGATGCATATAAGAGTAAAGTGTCTCACTAAAATCTTTATTTATTATACAGTATAGATAATGCATTTAAAAAGGACATGATTAAAATAGCTTTTATTATATTTTTGCCAACAACTAGTTATATATATATATATATGTATATATATATGGTACGGTTATTATACAAAGAGTTTTTAGCGTACGAAGGTATGAAGCCAGCAGAACGCGACACATATCCTTAAGGCGATGGGTAAATGGGTCCGTGTAATAATAATAACGCAAGTTATTAATAATAACACATGTTCTAAAATGATAATAATACATGTTTTAAATTGATAATAACGAATGGTATACGAATAAGCACGCATATTATATGAATAAATATAATCACGAATGTTATATGCACAACACATTAACATTTTTTTAAATTCGATTTTTATATTAAAAGCATAGCAAGACTATACTTTAAAAAAAATTTCTTGATTTTATGATGTAATTTAAAAAAAAAAAATAAGGTCGTATAAAAAGTTATTCGTGTTTAAAAAAAATAAAAGAACTTAAAAAAAGTCAACAAAGATATAGGGTATTTCAATATATTATATATATATATATATATATATATTTATATATATATAACATGATTATTTTATAAGTTTGAGAATTAATTTAAAAAAATATATAATAGAAGTGAGTGAAGAGTAATTTATTTGTTACTTTATTTTATATATTTAAAACTAGTTTTATGTAGTTAAAAAGGCCTCATACAACTTAATTGTGTTTCCCTCACCCTTTATATAGACTTCACAAGTCCAAAAGTGAAGAAAAACTTACACAAATCATAGGTCTTGTTGGAATATTTTAAGGAGAATAAGATACTGATCAATGGAGATTAAAAGTGTGAAATAACACGTATATTGGTTTTCATGACCTTTTTATGGTAGTGATAATCTATAAAAAAAATTTATCGGTGTCACTATTCGGTGTTTGAATCTCTATCACTTGGTTGTAGAATTTTTGATCCTTAGGTCATGTCAAATGTTGTATAAGGTGATTTTAGTTTTATATGTTAAAATAATTTTAAAGGTGATCATTTCACTAGATATTTTGAGTTTTGAATCAATTTAAGAATCTTAATTATAAACCTATATTAATACTAGGTTAGAAACTCGTGTATTATACAGGCTAAATAATTTAAATAATACAATTGATAATATACTCATATACTTATCATTATCGATACATTAAGATTTTACGTTTCAAGACTAGTTCAAAAAATAAGTCACGTTTTATAGCTAAAATTAATTATTTACAAGTATTTAGATTCATGTTTTCAAAGTAATTATTGTGATTTTAGAAACATAATTTAGAATCAAACAAAACTGTTAACTAATGGATATGATTAATAATCAATTTTCTTACAGAACTATAAAGTTTCTACACTTTTTTTAAATTCATTTGAATGCATAGAAAAAGAAGAAAAACGAAGATTGAATGAAAATTAATTGATTAAATTAATGGAGTAATTTTAGAAATCAAAAGTATTAATTGTAAAAAGGAGAGATAATTGAAAGTTATGTTATAAATCAAGTTTTAGATTAAAAAGGCTAGGGAAAAAAAGGCCCTGCTATAAATTCCAACAATTATTCAATTCTATTTCATATGTATGTAAGTATTTATACCCTTATCAACCACCACTAATATAATAAAACTCACACCTACAAAACAACACCTAAAAGAGCAACATAGGACTTGATACACACAAAGGCTGTACCATCGGATCGATCTATATATATAGCCGGCAAGAAGGTCTATAGAACAAAGAAAACACTCTTCAATTCCATGGTTTTCAACAATTGCATAAAATAATTTTTTTTGAAACTAAAATGATCGATAAACAATAACGAATACACATCTAATAAACGAGTGACACAAGATGTCCCTTCTAAAAAAATTAAGGGTTCAAGTCTAATAACGGATAAAATATGTATATTTGAATTGGGTGTGTGAGTTAACTTTTGTTAAAAAATTAAAATAAAAAAGTGACATAAACATAACCTAATTTACTGAAGTTCTTTTATTTCATTAACTTCTTACAAGATTACATAAAATCAAATTTACTTCAAATTACATAGGGTTAATTAATTTAACATTCACATAAAGGTTTATAGCAAATAGCTTTTTAGATACTTAGTTCTTTTTTGTTGGTACCAATTTTTCTTCATGATCATCTATTCATCAATTGCCAACTCCTCAATCATGTTCATCTGGTTAAGTGGATTGTTAAACATTTTAAAGTCACAATACTTGCAACTTGAAGGCATGGCAGATCCAATCTCCAATTCATGATGATGATCAATCTTCGCTATGATCGGATACTTACGTGCGATCACAACCGAATTAATCACATCATCGACAGGGTGAAAAACCGAAAGAACTTCAAACCCTTGAAGATCTTGAGGATCAACCACCGGGTAAAGAAAAGCTCGAGCACCATGAGCACTCCGCACCATCAAGATCGATTCCGGAGCCATGTACTTCTCCAAATGTTGCACCACTTTAACCTTCTCATCCACATCCATCCCCACAAGTGCAGCCATAAAGACTACATCATACTCCTTCAACTCATGAGTAACATCCAATATATCACTTGTGTGGAAAACCATCCTTTGTGACAAGTCGGGATCGGTCGAAACAAGGCGACACGCCATAGCGTTCGCCGTAGGGTTGATGTCATAGTTATGAAAAGTTGTTTCCTTGAGATGGTAAGTAGCCAATACAATCGATGTAAGCGGCAAAGGACCAGACCCCACGAAGGCTACACGCTTCAGGGGTCCAGTTGTTGCCGAGTAGTGTTCATTAAGGATATCATATTCGACACGGCTCAGTTTGAGGTAATTTGAGTAGTAAGGGAAGACATCAAGATTGTCAAGAGGGCTAGAGAAATTAGTGGCTAAAAGGGTGGAGAAATGAGCCTCTAAATGGCCCTCAGCTTCACCACAAAGTCTAATGAGCTTAGCCCTAATTTCTTGAATATTATTAGGAAGATTGGAGATTATGATGGAAGAGGGTGGGATGCATGTGAGGACCAATTGTGTGAAGAGGGTGTCGACATATTTGGATGGTTTTAGGGTTTCAAGCTTTGAAATTTGGTCATAGATCTGGCACACTTTTTGTACCAAAATAGTGTGTTCTTGGATTGAACCCATGTCGACACTATGAGGTGCTTTTAGGGCAAAAGATTCTTTACTCGGAAGACTCAAAAAGTTCTGCAAGTCAGAAGGCAGAACCAATCGTGTCAATTTGTGTAGTAATGTTGAGGGGAGGTGTGCCATATTTATGGGCACTTGTGTACCTGCATAATCTATCTTTGATTGCCATCAGGCCTTTAGGGGTTTTGCTATAAGGCTTTCCTTCTGTGAAGGTTTTAGGTTCAATCCTCACAAGGTGCACTTCATAATTTCCTGTGGCAGGACTTGAACTCTGAGCTAGAATAGGTTAGCGACATCCTAACCGACATGCCGTTCTAAAAAAAAAATCTTTGATTGCTCAATAAAATAATAAAAAAAAAGTAAACCGTTATTTTCGTACCTACGGTTTGGTCATTTTAGTCACTTTCATTTAAAAACTTTTTTTTAGCTTTTTCGTCTATAACTTTTCAAAATCTAGCCATTTTCATCCAAATGACCAACTCCGTCTACATTTTAACATTAAATCAAGGGTTGTTTTGAAATTCATAAGTTAAAATCTGACCCAATTAATCCTGATTTAACGTTAAAGTGTAGATGAAGTTAGTCAGTTGGATGGAAATGACTAGATTTTTGAAAAATCAGGGATGAAAAAACTAAAAAAAAAAATTAGATAAAAGTGGCTAAATTGGCAATAGCACAGGAACGAAAATGACACTTTACTAAAAAAAAAATGAAAAATACATTTTATTTTATTTCTTTACATAATTTAATAAAGAGGATTATGATCAAATATTGTTTTCTTTAAAAACAAATATGAATCCATCTTGATGTTATTTATATGAATGGTTTGATTAAATTTAAACATTATATTGCGTTGATTTATGATTAAAACATCTTTTATTTCGGTTCTTAAAATATGTGAAACCCGGTTACATCATAGTCCTTTTATTTTACTTATTTTTAATTTCAGTTTGGGAGAATCGATAAGTTTGGACGAAGTAGGGTTTCACAAGACCACGTAAAATGATTGGACGAAATGAATGCAACAAAATGACTTGTTGTTTTCACTTGAAACTTAATAAATTAAAACAGATATAATCATATATTATGCTTAATTTTAGGTTTTAAAGAAATGTTTTACAGGTATATGTGAAAATTAAGAATACACGTAGGCATATATACAAGCCCCAGTTATTGTACAAAGGTTTTTAACCTACGAAGCCACTAGGACGTGTTCTAAATTGATTATAACGCATGTTTTAAAAACGATAATAACGTAAGTTATATAATAATAGCGCGTGTTATAAAATGATAATCACACATGTTATACGAATAATCACGCATGTTATACACACAATACATTAACATTTTTTAAAAAAGTCGATTCTTTATATTAAAAGTATACACTACAAGAAAAAGGGGTTTTAGCGACGACATTATGTCGTCGCCATAGAGACAGTAGTGCCGACGACAGGTCGTCCCTGAAGGGAAAGGTGGAATAGCTGAAATTTTGGACGCCGGAGCAAGCAGTGCCGACGACAAGTCGTCGCCAAAAGAGAAGGTAGGATAGCTGAAATTTTAGGCGTTGGAATTTGGAACCCTAAATACACACTTTTTCTTTATTGTTCCATACTTCCCCTCGCCTCCTCTCCCTCCACTTTGTTCGGCATCCACTACCACCCCCACCACACCACCACCAAAAATATACTCAAAGTAAAGGAAATAAAATACTCAGTTTTATATGCGATGTCATTTAAAAATAATAATTTCATATAAAAAAGTTATCCGTGTTATAAAAAAGTGAGGAAACTTGAAAAAAGTCAACAAATATAGACTATTCCAATGTTACCCCTCGAGGCTCTTTTCACGCTTAAAATCAAGACGACTAGACACACCGTTCATCTTAACCATTGATTTCCTAGATCAATGGTCCAGAATCATTGCTACTCTTTTATGGTGTCATTGATTTACTAGATTACGTATCAAGTGTCATTACGTAATATGCCTTGATTATGCACATTTATACCCTTGGCAGGTGACTACGTATACCATCACTACAACAAAATCACCCTCCGCCGACGCCGCCTATACCGATGACACTTGTCGTCGGCATAGGTTACCCTGTACCGACGACATCTGGAATACCCTATGCTGACGACATGTCGTCGGTATAGGGTTTTTACCTTTATTGACCGGACAACATCCTACAAACCCTATACCGACGACATGTCGTCGGCATTGGCTCCTGTACCGACGACAAACAGGCCTATACCGATGACATGTCGTCGATATAGGGTTCAGCGCGAACAAATGGGGAAAACAGACGGCAGAACTTCAGTTCCAACCAAAACACCCCAAAACTCAACCAAACGATTCTCTTTGGCGATTTTAAGGTTTTTAGGCTTTTTGGGAGCAATTTTCACAAAAACTCTCGGGTTTTAAGGTGATGTAACAACCGGGTTTCATATTTTAGCTACTTGTTCAAGGTTTTGAAGTTTTGTTTGTTTATTTTGGTTAAGTTTTTGAGGAACTTCACCATTTCTTTGAATTCTAGCTTTGTAAAGGTAAATACTCGTTTTAATTACAAATTTGTGACGAAATTTGGTTTAGATCTAAGATTTTTATGATTTTGTATGTATCTTTATGTATGTGTATGTATGTATGTTTGTATATATGAGTATGTATGTTTGTATGTATGATGAAGTTATTAATTTATGATTAGTTTATGTAATTTGGTTTAGATGTGTGATTAGTTTAAATAATTTAGTTTATGTAATTTAGTGTTTGTATGTATGTGTGACAATCCGGACTTTTCAAGTTAACTCCGTTAACTAAATCCAGTTAAATCCCAACCTAGTTAACCTAATTCAAACCTCAAGGGTCTATTTCTGCCAAAACTCAAACTATAACTTCAAGGATTGTTTCCGCCAAGTCCCTAAACTCAAATTGTTGACCCTGAATAGTCAAAATCGAGAGTTTTAGCTTATGTTTGACTTTGTAAAGTCAAACTCGTAACATTGGATCCAAATTCGAATTCAAGAACCGATTTCTACTTGATTTTGTAACTGATCAAGCACGTTCTCGACATTACCGGTCTTAACTACAGTGTTAATCGCTATCATTGTCGAATTAAACCGATTAATGACCAATTATGGCATACCCGTCGACACAATGACCTCATATCAACATAATTCGATCAATTCGTTTGTTAATCTCTCAATTGAACATCCACGCACGTTAGGTGAACGACTCAGAAGCAATCCCACGCGTCAATTCGGTCGGAGAAAGAACCAGACCCACCGGAGACTAATCTAGTCACAGTCGGCAACCGTTTTAGTCGAGCACAGTCAATTCGAGCACTATTCTGGTAACTAAACCCTCCCATATCTTCGTTTGAGTCTATTAATTGAAATCCCAATGATTAATTGGGCTTATGTCATCGACTCGATCAAAATCCGGAATCTAGGGTTCATATAATCTCGGATTAATCGAATTCAAACCTAGACTCTATTTTAATCCAATTAAACTACATGACAAACTTCGCAATCCAATACTCTTTGAAAGCCCTTTGCTAGTTCAAGCTTATAACATTAAATCGATCAAGATCAAATTCTAGGGTTCATACGTTTTCAGGTTAATCGAATACCGGTCTAGACACATCTTAAATTCAATTAATTTATATGAATAGTTTTGAAATCTGTCCCTCTTTGAAAACCCCATGATTCCATCAACTGTTATTACAAGAATTGATCGAATCGAATTGGTGTTCGTATCCTAGGGTTTCGGGTTTTATATCCGAGAATTAACGAACCTAAACTTATTAGTTTTGCAACTAAACACACACTCAGATTCGTATTGACTCGATTAACAAATCCCTCTACTGTTTTGATCAATCGTATTTGAAATTGATGGAAATTGAGACTGGGAACGATCGGTTTTGGGTATAAGGGAAGAACACAGTGTTCTTGATTGATAAAAACATTTCAAATCATTTCTGTTGCGAAATCCTAGTGGGCGGGACTGGTTAAGTGTGTGTGTGCCGGTGGGGAGGAGACCCGGGTTCGAGTCTCCCCACCCTTGTTTTTGGGTTTTTATTATTTTAAGCCATTATTTTAATATTAAACTTATCCCTATATTATTATATTTATACATTAAATCGTTTTAATCCTAAAAATTTCCCGTAAACGGGTTTAGATTTTAACAATTCATTTGGAGAAAGAAAATTAAATAATCATTATTTTGTAAAAAGAAAAATATTGAATTACCTTTTTACCCCTCTTTTTATTCTAAGCCACAAGTTTTATTTAATAAATATATTAAAAATACAGGATTTTTCACAGCCACATATTAAAATATTAAAAATTAAATGTGTGATCCATATAGAGTTTAAGAGATTTCACAACTCAAGGTTCTAATTTGATACGTCCCTTATATATATATATATATATATATATATATATATATATATATATATATATATATATATATATATATATATATATATATGGGAGGGTTCCAGAGAAAACTACACAGTTAGGCGAAAACCGAGAAAATCACTAAAAAACCAATTTTAACCAACAATATAATAATATTTATTTTTTATTTTTATTTTTTTTTATAAGAGTATCAATGTAATATTACAAATTTTTACAAAAAAAACCCTTAAATATTGGCTTACGTATACGTAACCCATAGTGTTACATATACGTAAAAGAAAATTTTCATTTTTAGGACTCGAGATTGGAAATGAAAAAATCGAGTTACAGCCACATATTTCTACAAAAATTCTGGATTTTCCAGAAAAACTTACAACTTTAAAACAGATTCAAGCCTTTCTGGGTTTGGTCAATTATGCTAGAAAATTTATACCAAACATGTCTAAACTAGTTGGTCCTCTTTATAGCAAGACCACTAAAAATGGACAGAGAAAATTTAATCAAGAAGATAGTATTTTGATTAAACAAATAAAGGAACAAGTGAAAAAAATAAAACCATTAGAACTACCACTTGTTACAGATTATATAATCGTAGAAGTTGATGGATGTAAGGAAGGATGGGGAGCCGTCCTCCTTTGCAAACCAAACATACACAGTTATAAAAAGGAAGAAAAAATATGCTCCTACTCAAGTGGAAGTTTTAAGACTGGAACAAATTGGACCAGCCTTGATTTTGAAATACAAGCATTGATTAACGCTTTAGAAAAGTTTAAATTATTTTTGCACAAAGATTTCACAGTCAGGTCAGACTGTGAAGCTATAGTTAAATTTATAAAAAATAATCAAAGTAAGAAAATGAACAGGACAAGATGGGTAAACCTTCAAAATATAATCCAAGGATGTGGTTATACTATACAATTTGAACATATAAAGGGAAAGGATAACGGGATAGCAGATTTATTATCTCGAAACATAAACAAACTTCTTTTTGCAGATGGATAGAAATAGTGGAAAAGAAAAAATGGTCGTTCGACCAAAACAGTCTAGACAGAGCCCATCTCCAATGAGCACTTCATCTAATGAAGAAGAAAAAACAGAAAAATTGCTAAGCCAAGCCATAACAGCCGGACAAACACAAAGTACTAGACAAATATCACAGCATTTTTTCTACACCCAACCTCCACAAAATCCTATACCACCATCTTACTTCCTCACACAACCTCAACCATCACAAAATCCCACAATCTACCCCAAAACAACCAAAAAACCTACACCCCAAAGACCTACAACAGTACCCAAACCATCAACCATATCTTTTGGCTCTTATGCCTTACAGATTTGTACAGACCAACATACAAAATTTCGCCTTATTAGTGGCATAAAACCAACAGAAAAACAGCAATGTTTGTTAGACAACTTGTGGCATGTGCAGACTATGCCTAATGCCTTTAAAGTACAGATCTTAAATGCTCTGAGCATTTATTTTCATGAACAGCAGGCTAAAAGCCCTGAAACACAGATTACAAAGCCAAAGTTTACACACTACATCATTTTTAGAGGAACCAAGATTGGTATCTTCAATAAATGGGAAACAGTTATAAAGCATATACAGTGTCCAGGACCGATTTATAAAGCTTCTCTGACGCCTTAAAAACGGCGAGGGAACATTTTGGTATAGACAGTTTTTACATAGAACCTGAAGAAGTTCAGACGTTCTCACAAATTACACAGACTAGCCAAACACAAATTATAAAGGCACAAGAAGAAACAATTGCAAAATTGCAAGAACAGCTTCTAGAACAAGGAAAAAATAAACAGTCTATACAAAGCCTTGTCGAAATTAACATTCTTAAACAGAAAGTTGGCATCCTTGAAGCCAACAATACACAGCTTTTACAGAAACTCGAAAGAAAAGAAGGAAGTTCTAGTAGCCCCAGAAGCTATGACGCCTTCAAAGCCAGAATGATGGACACTCCCTGGAAAACTTGCCTTCAAACCGTGATAGACCAGTTTCCAGAATTTGACAACATAATATCACAAAAGATCTGCTCAGAGTTCCCCCTCGTAATATACGAGTTACAGCTTAGAGTAATGATGATTGCTCTAAATGAAATTCTAATTAGTCCTTGTGTAGTCATTTCTGTGATTTGTTTTCTAAATTCCTCTCTATCAAGGGGACTATAGTCTATGTTTATATTTCTTATAGTTATGTCTGGATTTTTGATCTTAAATTTACAGACATAGTTGACTTTAGACTGTGTAACATCTTCTCCTATAAGACCTATTTTCTCTAGGTGAAGAATAGTAGGATGGTTTATACTTCTAGTAACATCCTGTCCTTTTTCTAATTATTTATAAATGAAGCTTGTAAGTAACTGTATGGCTTCGTTTTCTATTTGGTTTTTCTTTCTATTTTTGTTTAAGAATTCTAGGTTTCCTTTTTCTCCTCTTTTATTAGCAATTTTAGCCATATTGTTGTACCTGAGGGTAGGAAAACTATAAATTTGTTTACTAATTGTTATAAAGTTTTTAGTAATGGTGATAGCACCATTTAATCCTAATATGAAATTCAATCCTAAAACAAAATCTCTAGATTTAATATGTTTAGGATTTATATTAATTTGTGGTATGTCATATTTAATACTATAATTTCCTGCAAAATCAAGAAATTGTATACTTGTAGGTTCTAAATAATGTGTTATATTTATCAGTCTGTCTTCTACTGTTCTTGTCATCAATTTGTATGTAAGTGGTTTGTGAAATCTTTCATCTGTTAAACTATGTGATATCACACTCTTTGTGGCTCCTGTATCAACTAGAGCTGTTAAGTCTATAGGTGTATTGTTATCAAGCCATAACCTACACTGTATGTTTATCATATTTGTCGATCCACTGGTCTGTATTAGGGTTTGTTCAGGTTGTTCAGGTTCTGTGGCCATGTTATTTATTTCGGGCATTTCAATTCCTTTTTTTCTTTTCTATGACTTCTTCTAACCTGTTGACTTTGTTGTATAGCAATTCTATTTTTAGTTTGTTAACTTCTATGGCTAGTTCTATTTTTTCGAACTTATCTTCATATTCACTACTGTTTTTATTTTTGCTAGTGCTGGCTTCTGATTCTATGCAGAATACATGTTTTAGACTGTAGGATCGTGAGATTACAAGGTGATTCTATTCTAGTTGATATTGGCGGAAACAATAGCAACTAACAAAGTAAACAAGTAAAACAGCAAGAATACTGATAAATGCACTGTTGTATTGATCTGCTGTGATTACAGGATTACAAGCAAAAACTCTTTCAAGGCACTTTGAAAGCAAACTAAAAAGCACATTCAAGCACACTCAAGCACACTTACTATGAAGTGTTTACACAGTATTTATAGTAACTCAGAATCAAGACAAACCCTTGATTCTGAGGATCAGATCAAACACAGACCGTTGATCTTGTTTATTAATCTAAATTATACGCAAAGGCTAATCTAGATAACTTTATTGAAGCGTCTTCTTAGGCATCATTGTTTGCATGCTTGGAGACGCGCAACAAGGTCCTTTATTGGTTGCACCACTGAGGTTCCTTCTGCTTGGAGTGTGGCAGTTGCTTTTGCAGAAAGTTGTCAGAGACGCTTGGCATGGATAGTCAGCTGCAACGTTTGGTCTTCAGTGAATAAAGCTATCAGCAGCAAAGTTGAGAATACTGCTGCTGATAAGCCCATCAGCAGCAACTTGTGTTGAAGGCTGCTGATAAGCCTATCAGCAGCAACAAGTGTTGAATGCTGCTGATAAGCCTATCAGCAGCAACAAGTGTTGACTGCTGCTGATAAGCCTATCAGCAGCAATTGTACTTAGAATAATTTGGTAGCAATCAGTCTTTGGTTCTACAAACTCCCCCTAGACTGATGCAACCAAAATTCTTCTAATCACTTTGCTGCTGAAGCTTTTGCATGTGTCTGACTATCCTTTCAACCTCATATCCTCTTGGATCCTTGCTGGGATTGTTCAGTGGAAGTTCAGACAGAGTCTTGATGTCTTTGGGTTGCATTTTGAAGATTGCTTTGCTTGAACATCTCATCTGCTGCTTCTTGGCATCAGTTAGTGTGAACTCATCCAAGTCAGCATTGTAGGACCAAGATACAAATGGAGAGTGGGACTTGAGTGGTTTGATATCCATGACCACATCTTTGCTAGGGTTGAAGTAATGTCTGATTGCTAGCATAAGATGTTTCCCTCTCTCATTTGCAGGCTCATGAGCTTCACCCAGCTCCAAAATTCTTCTTAGGTCTGAATCTGGTAGTTGCAGAACCTCATCAACAGACCTGTATGTAGATCTTCTTCTTTCAGTTCTCCCCCTGAAGATCTCAAACCTTTGACCCTGTGGATTGTAGACCCATTCAACAATGTCTCTTGAGTCTTCAGGTTTAGATGAGGATTTTGATTTCTTCAAGGGAGGCTGTTGATGAGTGGGAGCTGGGTGGGATGATTTGGACTTGTTGGGTGGAGGAGTGGAAGGTTTGGGGAGGAGAGTGGAAGGATGATGGACTGAGGAAGAGGTAGGTGAGGGAGAAGGCTTGGGTTTCTTTGTCTTTGGTTTTTCTTCTTCTTTGATAAGTACCCTTTTCTTGGAGCCTTTCTTCCCTAGTCTTTCTTCCTCATCCTTTTTAACCTTGAAGTAGAGGGCTTGCAGGTTCATGAAATTCATTGGACCTAGCCTCCTTCCACTGTCTCCTCTAGCCTTAAGGAAGTCAATCATGACCTTCCTTTCTTCATGGGTTCTTTTATTCAGTGCAATGGTCTTCTTGGACTGTAGCTTGGCTTTTTCTTCTTCTTCAGCCTTTTTCTTGCTAGCCAATTGACCCTGCTGACCCATGAAGGCTCTGTAAATCTCTTTGTTTGAAAGTTTCTCAAGGTAGTCTGCATCCTCACCTTGAGAGATCAGAGCTTCAGTCCACTCTTCTCTTAATTCTTTTGCTAATTTAGAATCAGTGATTCTAAACTTAGCATCTTCCTTCTTCTTCTTTTCATTCTCTTCTTCTTCTTCCTTGGCAAACTTTTCCTGCAGCTGTCTGGCAAGTTTTTCATCTTCCTCAACTTGAGACCCTGCATGGATTTTAACTTTCATCTCATCCAGCTGTTTGGCATACAGCTGGATTGTTTGTTGTCTTAGGAGTAAGGCTGTCTTTCTTTCTTGATGCTTCGTTTGATAAGCCATCTCTTCAGCCATCTCTTCTTCTTCTCTCTTTCTTCTCCTTTCTTCTTTCTCCTTCTTTTCTTTTAGCAATCTCTCTTCATCCTCTTTAGTCATAGTGCCCTTTCCTTTATCAAAATTGGATGCCTCTGCTCTGGCTTCACTGATCACAGCAACAGTTGATTGTGGAACTGTTGGAATCTCAGCCTCGGCTTCATCGGCATCTTCGGAGATTGACAAGGAAAGCACATTTGGTTGGTTGGTTTGGGACTCATGATCTGTTATCTCTCTTAGTTGATCCTTAATTGATGATCTTAACCCATAGGCTGCAGAATTAATGTCAACTCTGGGAGAAGATGAGTTGGAGTCAGTGTCAGAGTTTGACACAGACTCATACCCCTCAATCCAACCTGCATTTACAAGATGGGCTCTGACAGTTTGCATCATTCCCTGACTCTCTGATGAATTGATGTTGCAGCTGTTGAATCTTAGTTGGTAGATCTTTAGTAGAAAGTCTGAGGGTAGCTGAAGAATGTCCCTGGTGTTGATGGTGAGAGAGGTGCCGTTGCTTAGAAGAAGATTATGGTCAAAGGACTTATTGCTAGACCATCCAACCACATCTAAGTCCTTGACCATTGTCTTGTACAGGAGTCTTTTCAGGCTCAGAACTTCTTCTTCATTGAGAAGACTGCTCCTTGTGATTTGAAGATTGTTGGGAGACAGTCTTCTTTCTGCAGCCTGAGATGACTCAGGAGACTCTACCCGTTTTAGTTCTTTGATTAGTCTTATGAAGTTGGGTAGGTTGTCCTCCATCAAGTCATAGAACAAGTCAATGGAAAGGTCTGCTGAGAGGTCTGATGAGTTGTTGATGCAGATGAGATCATATAGGTCAAGGATTTCAAATGGATGAATTAAATCCCAGTCTAGCTCTTCTACTCCGCTAAACTCCCGACCTATCCAAAACCTCTCAGTTTTCCCATCGTACCCCCAAGCTAGTATAATATCAAACTCTAGCTGTGTGGATGTCAGTGGGAAGTGGGGGGCAGATGTATGACTTATGATGGCTGCTGCTTGTGGAAGGATGCTGAATGATGCATTTGTTTGTTCTGTGTCTTCAGCATCATTCAGCATTTCATCGACAGCCCTGACGACCAACTGCCAGTCTTCAGATATCTCTTCGTCTTCGTTATCTGGGGCTGGCAAGTCATGAACTTGGACAAAAGCTGGCTTGTATTGTGAGCTTTGAAGAACAAACTGCTCTTGAATCCAGTCGTCCAGACTGTCTGTATCTTCTTCCATAGAAACCATCTCCCCCTTTTTGGTTGCATCAGCAGACAGGTAAGCATCCGTTTGGGTGCCTACTGATACAAGAGAGGGAGTGGCTAGAGTTGGGCATTTATGGGCTGCATGCATAGCGACTTGGTGTCTTAGTTTGGACATTTCAGCCTCTAGCATAGCCACCCTGGCCGTCAATTCCAAGTTATGAAGTTTCAGTCTGTCCTCATCCACAGTTGTGGAATCATTGGACCTAGCCTCCTTCCACTGTCTCCTCTAGCCTTAAGGAAGTCAATCATGACCTTCCTTTCTTCATGGGTTCTTTTATTCAGTGCAATGGTCTTCTTGGACTGTAGCTTGGCTTTTTCTTCTTCTTCAGCCTTTTTCTTGCTAGCCAATTGACCCTGCTGACCCATGAAGGCTCTGTAAATCTCTTTGTTTGAAAGTTTCTCAAGGTAGTCTGCATCCTCACCTTGAGAGATCAGAGCTTCAGTCCACTCTTCTCTTAATTCTTTTGCTAATTTAGAATCAGTGATTCTAAACTTAGCATCTTCCTTCTTCTTCTTTTCATTCTCTTCTTCTTCTTCCTTGGCAAACTTTTCCTGCAGCTGTCTGGCAAGTTTTTCATCTTCCTCAACTTGAGACCCTGCATGGATTTTAACTTTCATCTCATCCAGCTGTTTGGCATACAGCTGGATTGTTTGTTGTCTTAGGAGTAAGGCTGTCTTTCTTTCTTGATGCTTCGTTTGATAAGCCATCTCTTCAGCCATCTCTTCTTCTTCTCTCTTTCTTCTCCTTTCTTCTTTCTCCTTCTTTTCTTTTAGCAATCTCTCTTCATCCTCTTTAGTCATAGTGCCCTTTCCTTTATCAAAATTGGATGCCTCTGCTCTGGCTTCACTGATCACAGCAACAGTTGATTGTGGAACTGTTGGAATCTCAGCCTCGGCTTCATTGGCATCTTCGGAGATTGACAAGGAAAGCACATTTGGTTGGTTGGTTTGGGACTCATGATCTGTTATCTCTCTTAGTTGATCCTTAATTGATGATCTTAACCCATAGGCTGCAGAATTAATGTCAACTCTGGGAGAAGATGAGTTGGAGTCAGTGTCAGAGTTTGACACAGACTCATACCCCTCAATCCAACCTGCATTTACAAGATGGGCTCTGACAGTTTGCATCATTCCCTGACTCTCTGATGAATTGATGTTGCAGCTGTTGAATCTTAGTTGGTAGATCTTTAGTAGAAAGTCTGAGGGTAGCTGAAGAATGTCCCTGGTGTTGATGGTGAGAGAGGTGCCGTTGCTTAGAAGAAGATTATGGTCAAAGGACTTATTGCTAGACCATCCAACCACATCTAAGTCCTTGACCATTGTCTTGTACAGGAGTCTTTTCAGGCTCAGAACTTCTTCTTCATTGAGAAGACTGCTCCTTGTGATTTGAAGATTGTTGGGAGACAGTCTTCTTTCTGCAGCCTGAGATGACTCAGGAGACTCTACCCGTTTTAGTTCTTTGATTAGTCTTATGAAGTTGGGTAGGTTGTCCTCCATCAAGTCATAGAACAAGTCAATGGAAAGGTCTGCTGAGAGGTCTGATGAGTTGTTGATGCAGATGAGATCATATAGGTCAAGGATTTCAAATGGATGAATTAAATCCCAGTCTAGCTCTTCTACTCCGCTAAACTCCCGACCTATCCAAAACCTCTCAGTTTTCCCATCGTATTCACTACTGTTTTTATTTTTGCTAGTGCTGGCTTCTGATTCTATGCAGAATACATGTTTTAGACATATATGGCATATTTCTCTGAAGCAAACATTACACTGTGATCTTTTTTCTATACTAGGATAATATTCACATATGTAGCATTTTATATAATTATTACCCTTCCTGTGGTTCCACTCGTGTTTACAATCTTCTGTATTTGTGTAAGTGTAAGCTATCTTTGCTATAGGCTCATCTTCCTCGCTATAGATACTGTATATTGACTCATTGTCAGTGTTATCTGTGTTTATAGCTTCGATTTCATAATCATTTAGCTGTTCTATAAGATTACTTCTTTCCATATTTTTACTTCTATTAGGACACTTATTTGCTAAATGCTCCGGATCTCCACATATGAAGCATTTACATGTTCTAGTGTTAGGTTTTTTGACATATTTGTCTTTGTATTTTTTGTACGGTTTGTACTCTTTCCTGTAAGACATACTTTTCCTAATTTTCTTCTTCTTATCGTAATACCCGTAGGCTTGTGGTGTATAAATCGCGGTTTTGCAGAAAGCAAACGCGTTTCTCTTTAGTTGTTCCTGTAATGCCACTTCTTTGCATTTCTCTTCTAATATGCTAAAGGTGAAAGTAATTCTAGGTCCTATTCCTAGGTGTTCTAAGTTTCCATACTGTTTTTTCCATTCTTCATGTATATTTTTACCTAGATCTCCTGGTAACTTTATAAAATATTTATCGCATAGATTATCATCCATAGCTTGTCCTGTGTGTGCTATTAATCTAGTGAAATCTAATGTGAATTCATTCACATATTTCATATCTGCTATACTAAGCTGTTCTAAGTTTCTGATGGCTGTATCTTGGATTAAACTGTTGTTCTTTGCTGGATCAACTCCTAAAATAAGGACTCTTATTTGAGAAGTGAAGTTGTATGGATTATCTCCTATGGATTTAAGCCTGTTTATTTGGTCTGGATTATGGGCTTTTTTGCTCTGCCATATTCCTAAGGCTGTTGGGCCTAATGTGGTTTCTAAGTAGGAAAACATATCCATACTTTCTTTTTTATTAGTTTCCCACATTCTAACAACTGTTTGTTCCCATGTTAGGACTTCGTCAGCCCATAACTGTGGTTTCTGTTGTTCTAATAGTAACATATTTCCACTGTAAATATGTCCTATAGGCATTCTACTACCTTTTCCTTTATAACTAGATTCTTGTTGATAACTTGTAGTTGGTTTGGTCCAAGGTTCCCTTCCCATGGACTCTTTTGTATTTCCTATATTTGTATCTACGTATGGCCTTTTTGTTTTTGTATCGTACTCTTGGTCTACGAATATACTTTCTTGTTTGTAGAAATCAGAGATCATCGTGTCTCCCTTTGCTATGCTTTTAACTAAAGGTAAGTTGAAGATTTCTTGTAATTTATTATAGCTTTCTTCATATGTCATGGTTAAGTTTAGCATGCATTCTACTATCATATCATCTACTTCATCCTGAATATTTGTTTCAGTAAATTTTCTATTTATTATTTGTTCAAGGGATTTATTGGTTTCTTCTACCTTAAAAGTGTTGGTTTCTTCACAACTCTGAAGGTCGTATGAACTGTAATCTATATCTTCCTGTTCGAACTTTAAAAATTCGAAGTTTAACTCATCTTCACTGTCTTCTTCATTCTCTGTATCGTATATGGGTAACCCATATTCAGACTCATCATCTGATTCGATATTCATGAAGTTGTATTCTCTTTCATTTCTATGGTGTTCTGTTGTTGTATCATCTTGATAATTTGTTTGGTCGTCGGGTAAGGTACTTTCCTCATACCTATCCTCTTGTTTGAAATCTGTGAATCTAAGGCTTTGTATCCCATCTATTCCTTCATATATATGACTTCTCTTAGGGACTAAGTTTGAACTTTCTTTTTCTTTTAAATTCGTTATCTGCCATTCTAATCCTGCTAATTCTTCAGGATCTATCTTGATTGGCTCTATCATCTGTATGGATTTTGAAGCTATGGTGTTAACTATTCCTTCTATGTTAACTTTGTACTTCATCCCTGACCTATTACTGGCCTTTCCAAGGACTCCTACACTGATTACTATGTTGTTTCCTTCATAGTTCTCATATCCTTTGGTCTGTAGGGCAATTTTTAATTTTTGTAAATCCTTTATATCCTTTAATATTCCAGGTGTGCAATAAAACAGAGCTGAATTACTACTCAAGTCTATTTCCATACCTGAGATTATGGCTTTCTTCATTTCTGTTTTCCAACTTTTATCTAATATCAAGGTTAAAAGTTTGGTTCCTAAATCTTTTCTTCCTAGGGCTTTAATCCCTATTACTATAAGACCTGTATGTATAAACTGTTTTCCTGATTGTTTAATCTTTTCTATGGTTTCAGGTAAAAATAAATCTACCTCTACCATTTTATCTACTACTCTAAGGCTTTCTTCTCTACTACTTTGTATAAGTGTTGTGTTTACATTAAGCCTTCCTGTCTGGTATAAAGTTCTAGGGTTTAATATGTCTAATTGGTGTTGGTTGTATAAAGTGATATTTCTGTCTACGTCTATTTCTTCTTCTAATTGTATAGTTTGGGGTGAACTTCTAGATGAAGATCCTTTTCTAAAGATTTTATTTATAAAACTGTCTGATGTAATTATGTCTCTAATATTACTAGTAGAGTTTCTAGCTTCTTGTCTGGTTTGTTTATTCATTGTTAATAGGCTGCCAATGTTTATAAGGTTTGGGACTATTATCACTTAAGTGTATTGTTTTTAACTTGTGTATAATACTATCTATTCCAACAGAGCTATCCTCTGTATTAATAATGTTTTTATCCTTTTTAAGATTTTTAATTTCTAAGATAATCTGATGATTTTGTTCTCGTATATAATCTAAGTTTTCAGCTAATTTTTTAATTTCTCCTGTGTTTTTATTTATATGATGTATAACTTTATCTAATAACTGTTTACTGTAGGTAGTTTCTTTCTGTAAACTAAAGCCAAGGTTTATAATAAGATCTGTAACACTATTTAAGTGTGTGTTTTCTGTATGCAAACTATGTGTGTGTAAGTCCTTAAATCTACAGTTGTGTTTATAATAATTACTATTAACTTCCTTATTATCGCTTTTATCAGAAAATTCGAGATTTAAAAAATCTAGTTTCTTAAAGATTTTTGAAGGATCAATATTTTTAAAGAAATCTGGTTTCTCAGAGTTTTTCACTTATCTCCTAAAGTTCTTCCATAAGTATATTTCTATATCCTAGTTAGTCAAAGCATAAAAATAAACATAATCATCAAACATATATAAACAGAATAATTCACAAAAATTCTTATGATAACTTCACAAAATTTAGCAATCAAAGCAAAATTTCTCCCTAATCTTCACCTAATCGGGTTTCCATATAAAAAGGACTTAGGCTCTACCGCTGCCTTGAATGGACCTGTATTAGTCTTTTAGATATTAGGAAAGCCTTTGCTCTGATACCAATTCTTGGGGGTAATCAGAGAATTTTAATTTTTTTCAAAAAAAATATATCATTAAAAGATGGTACGTGCCTTCGTTTCACTCAGGGTTGCCTAGACTTTTTGTCCGAATCACGAATGATTTCATAGCAGGTTAGAGGCTTCCAGGCGATATACCAAATTTTTTTTTTTTTTTTTTTTTTTTTTAAAGCAACCAATATGAAATATACGAAAGATACTTACAATATGATTGCAGAAGATTGCAGCGGAAATGTTGAAATATTTGCAGAAGTCTGAATCTAAGAAACACTTTTTTTTTTTTTTTTTTTTTTTTTTAATATCTGGGATATAGTATGAAGGGCTTGAAGAACTATGAAGATAAGGGCTAACTCTTAAGAAACCAGAAAGAGAAAGATTAGTTGCTCATGAATGAACTTGATTGCATTCAATGATAATTTTCGGTGTAATTACAAATGAACTCGTCTGCCCTTATATAGGCAGAGAAAAGGAATCAAACAAAGAAAAAGAAACGGACCTAATTTAAAGAGACTAAAAAACAAACTACTTTACACTGTTTATCTACAGTAAAAGACAATAATTACAACTTTTGTCGGCCAGAGGCGTCTGTAGTGTGTAATGACGTAAGTGCTTACGTTTCTTCAAATTATTGAGACAGAAACGTCATTGCTTACGTACGTTTTTGTCTAGAAGTCTCTGTGTGTGTCTGGCAGTGATGGTGGCGTTCCTGTGTCGTCTGAGTCTCCTATGTCATGATCCCATTCTGTATTGATTATGTGCTGTAATTCTTAGGTATCTCCTTCTCCGGTGAAGGGGATAAGTATGTTCCAGTTTTTGTGTGTCCATATTTGTATGTAGTGTCCTTCTGCTATGAGATGGAAGTCTTCCCAATGAAAGTCTGAAGGTAGAACTGGGGTTTGTTGGTTTTGGGTAATAAAGTGTTTAGTATCTTTTAGGTCTGTGGTTTTTGTTTGTAGGCTGGCTAAATTATCGACCCAGTATAAGTCTGAGAAGATAATTTCTTGTTTAACTGCTAGCTTTTTAAGGTAATCTTTTCCGGAGGGTTTATGGCTGATGAACACCCTTTTTCTGGCGGGTCTGTAGGTGTGATCATTAGCATAAGGAAAAGAAGAAAAGAATTTACATCCAATGTATGGAGGGAATATGTGTGTACTGATGTTTCCGGTGGAAATGATAAATTTTTCACCAAAAAGGTTTATAATGCTTTCTGTTTTAGCATCTAAACCCATTTCGATATAATCTATCATACCGTTGTGGTAAAACTGTAATATTAGATCTTGTGGCATATCTGTGGTTTTCAGATTTATTTGTAGGAGAAGAAGGCAGGTCCCGTTTCCTTCATCATCTGTTCTTTCTACCACTGTAACTCCTTTGTATTTTTCTTCATTTAAAGCAATCATCATTACTCTAAGCTGTAACTCGTATATTACGAGGGGGAACTCTGAGCAGATCTTTTGTGATATTATGTTGTCAAATTCTGGAAACTGGTCTATCACGGTTTGAAGGAAAGTTTTCCAGGGAGTGTCCATCATTCTGGCTTTGAAGGCGTCATAGCTTCTGGGGCTACTAGAACTTCCTTCTTTTCTTTCGAGTTTCTATAAAAGCTGTGTATTGTTGGCTTCAAGGATGCCAACTTTCTGTTTAAGAATTTTAATTTCGACAATGCTTTGTATAGACTGTTTATTTTTTCCTTGTTCTAGAAGCTGTTCTTGCAATTTTGCAATTGTTTCTTCTTGTGCCTTTATAATTTGTGTTTGGCTAGTCTGTGTAATTTGTGAGAACGTCTGAACTTCTTCAGGTTCTATGTAAAAACTGTCTATACCAAAATGTTCCCTGGCCGTTTTTAAGGCGTCAGAGAAGCTTTGGTAGCCTTTATAAATCGGTCCTGGACACTGTATATGCTTTATAACTGTTTCCCATTTATTGAAGATACCAATCTTGGTTCCTCTAAAAATGATGTAGTGTGTAAACTTTGGCTTTGTAATCTGTGTTTCAGGGCTTTTAGCCTGCTGTTCATGAAAATAAATGCTCAGAGCATTTAAGATCTGTACTTTAAAGGCAGAGGCATGAGGCATAGTCTGCACATGCCACAGGTTGTCTAACAAACATTGCTGTTTTTCTGTTGGTTTTATGCCACTAATAGGGCGAAATTTTGTATGTTGGTCTGTACAAATCTGTAAGGCATAAGAGCCAAAAGATATGGTTGATGGTTTGGGTACTGTTGTAGGTCTTTGGGGTGTAGGTTTTTTGGTTGTTTTGGGGTAGATTGTGGGATTTTGTGATGGTTGAGGTTGTGTGAGGAAGTAAGATGGTGGTATAGGATTTTGTGGAGGTTGGGTGTAGAAAAAATGCTGTGATATTTGTCTAGTACTTTGTGTTTGTCCGGCTGTTATGGCTTGGCTTAGCAATTTTTCTGTTTTTTCTTCTTCATTAGATGAAGTGCTCATTGGAGATGGGCTCTGTCTAGACTGTTTTGGTCGAACGACCATTTTTTCTTTTCCACTATTTCTATCCATCTGCAAAAAGAAGTTTGTTTATGTTTCGAGATAATAAATCTGCTATCCCGTTATCCTTTCCCTTTATATGTTCAAATTGTATAGTATAACCACATCCTTGGATTATATTTTGAAGGTTTACCCATCTTGTCCTGTTCATTTTCTTAATTTGATTATTTTTTATAAATTTAACTATTGCTTCACAGTCTGACCTGACTGTGAAATCTTTGTGCAAAAATAATTTAAACTTTTCTAAAGCGTTAATCAATGCTTGTATTTCAAAATCAAGGCTGGTCCAATTTGTTCCAGTCTTAAAACTTCCACTTGAGTAGGAGCATATTTTTTCTTCCTTTTTATAACTGTGTATGTTTGGTTTGCAAAGGAGGACGGCTCCCCATCCTTCCTTACATCCATCAACTTCTACGATTATATAATCTGTAACAAGTGGTAGTTCTAATGGTTTTATTTTTTTCACTTGTTCCTTTATTTTTTTAATCAAAATACTATCTTCTTGATTAAATTTTCTCTGTCCATTTTTAGTGGTCTTGCTATAAAGAGGACCAACTAGTTTAGACAGGTTTGGTATAAATTTTCTAGCATAATTGACCAAACCCAGAAAGGCTTGAATCTGTTTTAAAGTTGTAAGTTTTTCTGGAAAATCCAGAATTTTTGTAGAAATATATGGCTGTAACTCGATTTTTCCATTTCCAATCTCGAGTCCTAAAAATGAAAATTTTCTTTTAAAAAGCTCCATTTTTCTCTTGGATACTACTATCCCATTCTTTTTTATTTCTTCAAATACCTGTTGTAAGTGCTGTTCATGTTCTGAAATTGTTTTACTGGCTACAAGTATATCATCAATGTATACAAGGCAAAATTTGTATTTAAGAAATAAACTGTCCATATATCTTTGAAAAATCGATGGAGCGTTCTTTAGTCCAAAACTAAGAAGGAAAACAGTTTATACATACATGTCTTATAGTAATAGGGATTAAAGCCCTAGGAAGAAAAGATTTAGGAACCAAACTTTTAACCTTGATATTAGATAAAAGTTGGAAAACAGAAATGAAGAAAGCCATAATCTCAGGTATGGAAATAGACTTGAGTAGTAATTCAGCTCTGTTTTATTGCACACCTGGAATATTAAAGGATATAAAGGATTTACAAAAATTAAAAATTGCCCTACAGACCAAAGGATATGAGAACTATGAAGGAAACAACATAGTAATCAGTGTAGGAGTCCTTGGAAAGGCCAGTAATAGGTCAGGGATGAAGTACAAAGTTAACATAGAAGGAATAGTTAACACCATAGCTTCAAAATCCATACAGATGATAGAGCCAATCAAGATAGATCCTGAAGAATTAGCAGGATTAGAATGGCAGATAACGGATTTAAAAGAAAAAGAAAGTTCAAACTTAGTCCCTAAGAGAAGTCATATATATGAAGGAATAGATGGGATACAAAGCCTTAGATTCACAGATTTCAAACAAGAGGATAGGTATGAGGAAAGTACCTTACCCGACGACCAAACAAATTATCAAGATGATACAACAACAGAACACCATAGAAATGAAAGAGAATACAACTTCATGAATATCGAATCAGATGATGAGTCTGAATATGGGTTACCCATATACGATACAGAGAATGAAGAAGACAGTGAAGATGAGTTAAACTTCGAATTTTTAAAGTTCGAACAGGAAGATATAGATTACAGTTCATACGACCTTCAGAGTTGTGAAGAAACCAACACTTTTAAGGTAGAAGAAACCAATAAATCCCTTGAACAAATAATAAATAGAAAATTTACTGAAACAAATATTCAGGATGAAGTAGATGATATGATAGTAGAATGCATGCTAAACTTAACCATGACATATGAAGAAAGCTATAATAAATTACAAGAAATCTTCAACTTACCTTTAGTTAAAAGCATAGCAAAGGGAGACACGATGATCTCTGATTTCTACAAACAAGAAAGTATATTCGTAGACCAAGAGTACGATACAAAAACAAAAAGGCCATACGTAGATACAAATATAGGAAATACAAAAGAGTCCATGGGAAGGGAACCTTGGACCAAACCAACTACAAGTTATCAACAAGAATCCAATTATAAAGGAAAAGGTAGTAGAATGCCTATAGGACATATTTACAGTGGAAATATGTTACTATTAGAACAACAGAAACCACAGTTATGGGCTGACGAAGTCCTAACATGGGAACAAACAGTTGTTAGAATGTGGGAAACTAATAAAAAAGAAAGTATGGATATGTTTTCCTACTTAGAAACCACATTAGGCCCAACAGCCTTAGGAATATGGCAGAGCAAAAAAGCCCATAATCCAGACCAAATAAACAGGCTTAAAGCCATAGGAGATAATCCATACAACTTCACTTCTCAAATAAGAGTCCTTATTTTAGGAGTTGATCCAGCAAAGAACAACAGTTTAATCCAAGATACAGCCATCAGAAACTTAGAACAGCTTAGTATAGCAGATATGAAATATGTGAATGAATTCACATTAGATTTCACTAGATTAATAGCACACACAGGACAAGCTATGGATGATAATCTATGCGATAAATATTTTATAAAGTTACCAGGAGATCTAGGTAAAAATATACATGAAGAATGGAAAAAACAGTATGGAAACTTAGAACACCTAGGAATAGGACCTAGAATTACTTTCACCTTTAGCATATTAGAAGAGAAATGCAAAGAAGTGGCATTACAGGAACAGCTAAAGAGAAACGCGTTTGCTTTCTGCAAAACCGCGATTTATACACCACAAGCCTACGGGTATTACGATAAGAAGAAGAAAATTAGGAAAAGTACGTCTTACAGGAAAGAGTACAAACCGTACAAAAAATACAAAGACAAATATGTCAAAAAACCTAACACTAGAACATGTAAATGCTTCATATGTGGAGATCCGGAGCATTTAGCAAATAAGTGTCCTAATAGAAGTAAAAATATGGAAAGAAGTAATCTTATAGAACAGCTAAATGATTATGAAATCGAAGCTATAAACACAGATAACACTGACAATGAGTCAATATACAGTATCTATAGCGAGGAAGATGAGCCTATAGCAAAGATAGCTTACACTTACACAAATACAGAAGATTGTAAACACGAGTGGAACCACAGGAAGGGTAATAATTATATAAAATGCTACATATGTGAATATTATCCTAGTATAGAAAAAAGATCACAGTGTAATGTTTGCTTCAGAGAAATATGCCATATATGTCTAAAACATGTATTCTGCATAGAATCAGAAGCCAGCACTAGCAAAAATAAAAACAGCAGTGAATATGAAGATAAGTTCGAAAAAATAGAACTAGCCATAGAAGTTAACAAACTAAAAATAGAATTGCTATACAACAAAGTCAACAGGTTAGAAGAAGTCATAGAAAAGAAAAAAAGGAATTGAAATGCCCGAAATAAATAACATGGCCACAGAACCTGAACAACCTGAACAAACCCTAATACAGACCAGTGGATCGACAAATATGATAAACATACAGTGTAGGTTATGGCTTGATAACAATACACCTATAGACTTAACAGCTCTAGTTGATACAGGAGCCACAAAGAGTGTGATATCACATAGTTTAACAGATGAAAGATTTCACAAACCACTTACATACAAATTGATGACAAGAACAGTAGAAGACAGACTGATAAATATAACACATTATTTAGAACCTACAAGTATACAATTTCTTGATTTTGCAGGAAATTATAGTATTAAATATGACATACCACAAATTAATATAAATCCTAAACATATTAAATCTAGAGATTTTGTTTTAGGATTGAATTTCATATTAGGATTAAATGGTGCTATCACCATTACTAAAAACTTTATAACAATTAGTAAACAAATTTATAGTTTTCCTACCCTCAGGTACAACAATATGGCTAAAATTGCTAATAAAAGAGGAGAAAAAGGAAACCTAGAATTCTTAAACAAAAATAGAAAGAAAAACCAAATAGAAAACGAAGCCATACAGTTACTTACAAGCTTCATTTATAAAGAATTAGAAAAAGGACATGATGTTACTAGAAGTATAAACCATCCTACTATTCTTCACCTAGAGAAAATAGGTCTTATAGGAGAAGATGTTACACAGTCTAAAGTCAACTATGTCTGTAAATTTAAGATCAAAAATCCAGACATAACTATAAGAAATATAAACATAGACTATAGTCCCCTTGATAGAGAGGAATTTAGAAAACAAATCACAGAAATGACTACACAAGGACTAATTAGAAAATCAGAAAGTCCACATAGGTCCTCAGCATTCATAGTAAAAAACCATAGTGAAATAAAAAGAGGAAAACCTAGAATAGTCTATAATTACAAAAGGTTAAATGATAATACAGAAGATGATGGATATAATATTCCTAATAAAGATAGTCTTATACAACTTATTCAAGACAACAAAATATTTTCAAAGTTTGATTTAAAATCAGGATATAATCAACTTCATTTAGAAGAAGATTTTAAAAAATGGACAGCCTTCACATGCTCAGAAGGATTATATGAATGGAATGTTCTTAGTTTTGGACTAAAGAACGCTCCATCGATTTTTCAAAGATATATGGACAGTTTATTTCTTAAATACAAATTTTGCCTTGTATACATTGATGATATACTTGTAGCCAATAAAACAATTTCAGAACATGAACAGCACTTACAACATGTATTTGGAGAAATAAAAAAGAATGGGATAGTAGTATCCAAGAGAAAAATGGAGCTTTTTAAAAGAAAATTTTCATTTTTAGGACTCGAGATTGGAAATGGAAAAATCGAGTTACAGCCACATATTTCTACAAAAATTCTGGATTTCCAGAAAAACTTACAACTTTAAAACAGATTCAAGCCTTTCTAGGTTTGGTCAATTATGCTAGAAAATTTATACCAAACCTGTCTAAACTAGTTGGTCCTCTTTATAGCAAGACCACTAAAAATGGACAGAGAAAATTTAATCAAGAAGATAGTATTTTGATTAAAAAAATAAAGGAACAAGTGAAAAAAATAAAACCATTAGAACTACCACTTGTTACAGATTATATAATCGTAGAAGTTGATGGATGTAAGGAAGGATGGGGAGCCGTCCTCCTTTGCAAACCAAACATACATAGTTATAAAAAGGACAAAAAAATATGCTCCTACTCAAGTGGAAGTTTTAAGACTGGAACAAATTGGACCAGCCTTGATTTTGAAATACAAGCACTGATTAACGCTTTAGAAAAGTTTAAATTATTTTTGCACAAAGATTTCACAGTCAGGACAGACTGTGAAGCAATAGTTAAATTTATAAAAAATAATCAAAGTAAGAAAATGAACAGGATAAGATGGGTAAACCTTCAAAATATAATCCAAGGATGTGGTTTTACTATACAATTTGAACATATAAAGGGAAAGGATAACGGGATAGCAGATTTATTATCTCGAAACATAAACAAACTTCTTTTTGCAGATGGATAGAAATAGAGGAAAAGAAAAAATGGTCGTTTGACCAAAACAGTCTAGACAAAGCCCATCTCCAATGAGCACTTCATCTAATGAAGAAGAAAAAACAGAAAAATTGCTAAGCCAAGCCATAACAGCCGGACAAACACAAAGTACTAGACAAATATCACAGCATTTTTTCTACACCCAACCTCCACAAAATCCTATACCACCATCTTACTTCCTCACACAACCTCAACCATCACAAAATCCCACAATCTACCCCAAAACAACCAAAAAACCTACACCCCAAAGACCTACAACAGTACCCAAACCATCAACCATATCTTTTGGCTCTTATGCCTTACAGATTTGTACAGACCAACATACAAAATTTCGCCCTATTAGTGGCATAAAACCAACAGAAAAACAGCAATGTTTGTTAGACAACCTGTGGCATGTGCAGACTATGCCTCATGCCTCTGCCTTTAAAGTACAGATCTTAAATGCTCTGAGCATTTATTTTCATGAACAGCAGGCTAAAAGCCCTGAAACACAGATTACAAAGCCAAAGTTTACACACTACATCATTTTTAGAGGAACCAAGATTGGTATCTTCAATAAATGGGAAACAGTTATAAAGCATATACAGTGTACAGGACCGATTTATAAAGGCTACCAAAGCTTCTCTGACGCCTTAAAAACGGCCAGGGAACATTTTGGTATAGACAGTTTTTACATAGAACCTGAAGAAGTTCAGACGTTCTCACAAATTACACAGACTAGCCAAACACAAATTATAAAGGCACAAGAAGAAACAATTGCAAAATTGCAAGAACAGCTTCTAGAACAAGGAAAAAATAAACAGTCTATACAAAGCCTTGTCGAAATTAACATTCTTAAACAGAAAGTTGGCATCCTTGAAGCCAACAATACACAGCTTTTACAGAAACTCGAAAGAAAAGAAGGAAGTTCTAGTAGCCCCAGAAGCTATGACGACTTCAAAGCCAGAATGATGGACACTCCCTGGAAAACTTGCCTTCAAACCGTGATAGACCAGTTTCCAGAATTTGACAACATAATATCACAAAGAGATCTGCTCAGAGTTCCCCCTCGTAATATACGAGTTACAGCTTAGAGTAATGATGATTGCTCTAAATGAAGAAAAATACAAAGGAGTTACAGTGGTAGAAAGAACAGATGATGAAGGAAACGGGACCTGCCTTCTTCTCCTACAAATAAATCTGAAAACCACAGATATGCCACAAGATCTAATATTACAGTTTTACCACAACGGTATGACAGCCTACAAACAAAAACCACAGACCTAAAAGATACTAAACACTTTATTACCCAAAACCAACAAACCCCAGTTCTACCTTCAGGCTTTCATTGGGAAGACTTCCATCTCATAGCAGAAGGACACTACATACAAATATGGACACACAAAAACTGGAACATACTTATCCCCTTCACCGGAGAAGGAGATACCTTAGAATTACAGCACATAATCAATACAGAATGGGATCATGACATAGGAGACTCAGACGACACAGGAACGCCACCATCACTGCCAGACACACACAGAGACTTCTAGACAAAAACGTACGTAAGCAATGACATTTCTGTCTCAATAATTTGAAGAAACGTAAGCACTTACGTCATTACACACTACAGACGCCTCTGGCCGACAAAAGTTGTAATTATTGTCTTTTACTGTAGATAAACAGTGTAAAGTAGTTTGTTTTTTAGTCTCTTTAAATTAGGTCCGTTTCTTTTTCTTTGTTTGATTCCTTTTCTCTGCCTATATAAGGGCAGACGAGTTCATTTGTAATTACACCGAAAATTATCATTGAATGCAATCAAGTTCATTCATGAGCAACTAATCTTTCTCTTTCTGGTTTCTTAAGAGTTAGCCCTTATCTTCATAGTTCTTCAAGCCCTTCATACTATATCCCAGATATTAAAAAAAAAAAAAAAAAAAAAAAAGTGTTTCTTAGATTCAGACTTCTGCAAATATTTCAACATTTCCGCTGCAATCTTCTGCAATCATATTGTAAGTATCTTTCGTATCTTTCATATTGGTTGTTTTAAAAAAAAAAAAAAAAAAAAAAAAATTGGTATATCGCGTGGAAGCCTCTAACCTGCTATGAAATCATTCGTGATTCGGACCAAAAGTCTAGGCAACCCTGAGTGAAACGAAGGCACGTACCATCTTTTAATGATATATTTTTTTTGAAAAAATTAAAATTCTCTGATTACCCCCAAGAATTGGTATCAGAGCAAAGGCTTTCCTAATATCTAAAAGACTAATACAGGTCCATTCAAGGCAGCGGTAGAGCCTAAGTCCTTTTTATATGGAAACCCGATTAGGTGAAGATTAGGGAGAAATTTTGCTTTGATTGCTAAATTTTGTGAAGTTATCATAAGAATTTTTGTGAATTATTCTGTTTATATATGTTTGATGATTATGTTTAATTTTATGATTATGTTTATTTTTATGCTTTGACTAACTGGGATATAGAAATATACTTATGGAAGAACTTTAGGAGATAAGTGAAAAACTCTGAGAAACCAGATTTCTTTAAAAATATATATATATATATATATATATATATATATATATATATAAAGGTTCAGGTAAAAAGGATTCTAATTCTAAGAAGGGTGAGAAGGATTTAGGGACATTAGATCAAATAGTAGAAAAAATTTAATGGTTGAGATTAAATTGTAGGAGAAAAAGTTGTTGGAATGGTATTTTAGTCTTAGCCACTTTTATTGACTTTTTATCAAGTCCCCACTCTTTTTTAAACGTTCATAACTTTTATATACGACGTTATTTTTTTAAAAAAATTACACCATAAAAACGAGTTTTTTTATCTTTAAAACGAGTATAGTGTCATTATATACAAAAAAAACGAAAAAAAAATACGTTTTCCAGCTCATTGTGTAATTCGTCAAGTTATTGTGTAATATCAGTTCTGGTCATTGTGTAATATCAGGTCTGATCATTGTGTAATGTCAAGTCTGGTCATTGTGTAATGTCAGGTCTGGTTATTGTGTCAAATGTTTTTCATCATTGTGTTATATGTATTCATTATTTTGTCAAACATTTTTTATCATTGTGTTATATATTTTACGTTTTCCAGCTCATTGTGTAATTCACTCAAATATGTCAGGTCATTGTGTAATGTAAGGTCTGGTGATTGTGTGATATCAGTTCATTGTGTAATATAATGTCTGATCATTATGTAATATCAGACCTTATATTACACAATGACCTGGTATATTATATATTGACCATTATGCCCTCCATTTTAAATCAATAAAAGGACACATGTCAAGCCCAGAATCCTTCTTGCCCTTCTTATTTTTAAAACCCTTTTTATCATAACATAACCATATATATATATATATATATATATATATATATATATATATATATATATATATATAAGGAATGGTTCAAATGATAACCAATTTTTTATGTGATCACCATGAAAACCATGTCGAGAATCATCGTACCGGTTTTAACTTTTAAAACATAATTATATTTAAACGCTTTAAATAAATAAATCAGATTTAATCAACGAAAACAATTTTAGTATGAATATCAGATCAGGTTTAGATCCCGTTTAGTGATCTGATTACACGCGTGTAGACAATAAAATTAAAGCAACCATAGGGTTCACGTGAGTCAAATTGAGTTTGGTTACGAGTCGGATTCAACTGGGTCAGTTACTGGTCCGCATGGTTGAATTTGTTTGCTAACCTACTAATTTTTTTTCATTATTTAATTGTCTATTTATTTATTATTATTCATTTCCATCTTGTTATCAGTTTTTGTACATATATGTAACACATGCCTAAATCAGTATATTTAATTTGATACATATATATAACACACGCCTCAATCTATTTGTTATGTAAAAGTACTATGTTTTGGTTTATTGCCTAAGTGTATAAAATAGTTCGGTACGTATATGTAACACAGGTTGGCTCACATGTAAATCAATTTGGTACTTATATCTAGTGTTACGTATACATTTGTTATGTATATGTAAAAACTTTTGGCTCGAGTTTTATGTTCTAGTATTTTTTTTGTGTATGATTGTTATATAAAATAAAAAAAATTATATATTTTTTTGGTTTTGAATTAATTTTTATGGGTTTTTAAGTATTAAGTTTGAAATGATACGAGAGAGTGTGTTTTTAATTATTAACTCTAACTTTACCAAGTGTGACAGTCATGGTAAACATAGTTATATATCCTTTCTGTTTAGGGCAACCATTGAACATCTGCATATATATATATATATATATATATATATATATATATATATATATATATATATATATATATATATATATATATATATAGGCATGTTCTTTTGAGAACCAACCATATGTTGAGAACCGAAAGAACCGCACAAAACGTGTACATATCGCTTTAATGAAAAAAGTAAAATTCAACAACAATGTTTTACTTATCTCTTCCCACTCTTAGTTTGAGTTTATCTCCTCTCTCCTAATTTTTTTTAAGAAGAGTATAAAAATATGCATATATGCATTCATTTGTGCATATAGTGTGAGTGCATATATGCATTTAAAAAAACGACTATAAATTCGAGGTCTTTTAAAACCAAACCTTAAACATACTGAAATGTACATGAATTCTAGTCAATTTATATTATAAATAGAGCAAGAGTTAATGCGGTTCTCACGGTTCTTAACATATTGTTGGTTCTCAAAAGAACATACCCCTATATATATATATATATATATATATATTCAAATAAGAACTCTAAATATTACAAGAACTCACGAAAAGTAAATAAAAACATTCATTTATCTAAAATAGAAGCATTACTATTAAAATACCATATTTTTATACAAATTTATACATGTGTAAATTAGAGATTTACACATGTGTACATTTATAATATATGAGTACATGTAAACTTACAAAAATCAATTTATATAAAAATAATGTATTTTAATAGTAATGCTAGTATTTCAGATAAATGAATGATTTTTTATTGTTTTTCGTAAGTTTTCATAAGTTCTCACAATATTTATGAGTTGTCATTTGATTCAAGCCATATATATGTGTGTGTGTATATATACCTATATATATAATAGTTTAGATCCCGTGTCTACACACGGGGTAAAAAGCATCAATATATAAAATTTTTAAATCTTTATATATATATATATATTACACGTGTAAAAAAATATTACATATACTAAGTATAGAAACAAACTTAAAATATGTAAAAATTAATATATAATTGAGTTTCAAAAATATAATTTAACATTCATTACTATTTGATTGAAATAAAAGTTATATAATTAAATTTCAAAGTTTTTTATAATAAAAGGATAATTAAAAATAAATATTTTTATTAGTATAATTAGTATTTTATTTAAAATATATTATTACTAAAAGATGAAAGTGCATTAAATAAGAGAGAGAAGCGGGAAAAAAATGATGAGAATGAATATGGAGGCGACACGTGACACTAAAAAATATTTATTTATTATGTAGTATAGATATAGATATGTGAATCATAATTTTTGTTTATTATATATACATGAATGATAATTTTTGTTTATTTTATGAATTTAATATATATGTGGAGATTGGGGGTTATTTTGCCGTGGAAGTTTCAACTTTCCTTGAAATTCACAGATGTATTTTTCGTATATGTTACAAACCGTTTAGGGGTTGTCACATATTTGTCTTTATGTTTTATTTTATATAATATCCACTCTAATATGTGACAACTAAATTTATTTCTTGTATAATATTAATATATGTGATAGTTACTATACAAAAATATCGATACACCCTTTTTGTCTGGTTTGATGAATCCCATATTACTTAGATAACCAAAAGCATGACCGTTTGATTGAAACGTCTAACCATAGTTTAAACAAATCCAACCATCAATATAATTATAAAACTATTAATGAATTAGACGTAAGTGTTTCTATTCTTTTTAGGCTTTAATTTACAATATTATCTTTTTACATTAAAAAATAGAAAAAATATCAAAAGTAAATTCCATAGACTAAGTATAAATTGTACGTATCGCATATTGACTTGGGATGTACGATGCATAATAAAAGTAAAAGCAAGGGGTAGTTATAAAACACTATGTCTATTACTTTATTTTAACGACCATTCCTTTCAGTGATACCAAAGGGTAGCTATAAAACACGGTTGTTTTCTTGTTAGTTTCATGTGAACAACATAAACATAAAATACAATGGGCATATTCTCACTACAAAACAAGAAGAATTTTATTGACGGACAGAAGATTCGGTGATATTCCATTACAAAACATGGTGCGGGTAATGAATTACCGGAGGAAGTTACTCAGAGATAACCGACGGTGTAATCACTGATAAATTATCGACAACTATGTTGGTGTCGCAACTAAGGCGTCTTTTTCGACTGATTATCGATGACTTTTTACCGACGGATTACCGATGGTTTCTATGAATCTTCACCAACGGTTTTTTCTTTAGTAGCTGTTGGTAATGTTGATTTTAATTAAAAATAATATTAAATATATTTAATTTCCTGGAAATAAAAATATATTATGAATGATAAAGATAAAAAAACTACAATAACTTCATCCATGAAACAAATATATATATATATATAGGGAGATGTTCAAATAAGAAGTTTAATTTGGCTAAAAAAACTAAAAAACAATCTCATCCATTCAATTGAATGATCAAGAGTAGAGCTTTAAATGTAGAAAAATAAGAGTGAAAGGGTATTTAAGTAAAAGACACTTTTGTTGACTTTTTTTCAACTTCCTCCACTTCTTTTAAACGTTCATAACTTTTTAATAGGACATTATTTTTTTTAAATTACACCATAAAATCGAGCGTTTTTTATCTTTAATTTGAGTATAGTATTGCTATATTTTTTTATAAAAACAAAATCGACACTTAATGAAATTGTGTTAATTTACGTAAATGTGTTGGTTTCTAGTAAAACAGCACAATTTAGCACTTTAAGTAAATGTGCTGGTTTCTGTTAAAACAGCACACTTTACGTAAATGTGCTGGTTTCTTTAACTTGTGCTACTTTTTGTCAATTATTATATGCCTAATTTGGTATTATTCTTTAAAAATAAAAATTTAAAGCATCCATACACCAACAAAACGGTTCAGTGGTAGGCAACAAAAAGCTTATGCATCAAAATTTTGTTTTGTGCTGGTTTGTTTCATGCTGGTTTGATGTACTAGTTTTGTTGTGCTGGTTTTGTTTGTGCTGGTTTTGTTTGTGCTTGGTTAGCTAAGAAAAGCATGTTACACAATTAACCTTGTTATTTTGGTGTTGTTTTATAGTAAAACAACATAATTAATTATTATGTTTGGTGTTGTTTTATGATAAACCAGCACAGTTAATTATGATGTTTTAAAATACAACACAGTTAATTGTGATGTTTTACAATAAACCGGCACATTTACGTAAAGTAGCATAATTTCATTAAGTGTTGATTTTGTTTTTATAAAAAATATAGCAATACTATACTCGAATTAAAGTTAAAAAACGTTCGATTTTATGGTGTATTTTTTTTTTAAATAAGGTCGTATGAAAAAGTTATGTACGTTTAAAAAAAGTAGGGAAGTTGAAAAAAGTCAACAATTGTGGGTTTTCCAAAAATGCCCCTCCACCCTTTATTTTTCCTACACTTAAATCTCTACCATTGATCATCCAATTGAATGGATAAGATTGCTTCTTAGGCTTCTTAGCCAAATTAGACTTCTTAGGGGAACCATCCCCTATATATATATATATATATATATATATATGGAGAAGTTCATTTTAGAACACTTAAATATTACGAGAACAAACCTAAATCATTTATTTTTTTGATCCATGATAAAAAAAAATAAAACTTTATACTTCTTACATACAAATATGTATGTTTATGTATATAAAAAACAATCAAACTAATTTTTTCATATGTTTCTATGTATTTAAAAGCTTTCTACACATGTGTAAGTATGTATTCAAACGAATTTTTTTCACATTTTTTTGTTTGAGTTTCATGAAATACAAATAAACATTACACTTATATAATTTTCTTATATTTTAAGATTGAAAAAATGAATGATTCGTTTTGTTCTACGTGTTCTTAATATTTAGTGTTCTGAGTTGAACCCTCCCCTATATATATATATATATATATATATATATATAGGGACATGTTCAAATAAGAACCATAGTTTTGGCGAGAACCAAAAGAACCATGTATTTCTACACAAATTTAAGGATGCATGGATGCATTTTTGCATATATAAAGTAAGGATGCATGTATGCATTTGTGTAGAATGCATGGTTCTTTTAGTTCTCGCCAAAATTATGGTTCTCAATTGAACATGTCCCTATATATATATATATGTGTGTGTGTGTGTGTGTGTGGTTAGGTTCCAGAGAAAACTAATAGTTAGGCGAAAACCACTAAAAAAACCAATTTTAACCAATAATATTTATTTTTATTTTTTTATAAGAGTATCAATGTAATATTACAAATTTTAACCAAAAAATTATTTAAATATTGGCTTACATATACGTAACATATAGTGTTACGTATACGTAATCAGAAAACAAAAAAAATCAAAAAAATTGCGGTTACGTATACGTAACCTATAGTATTAGTCATTGTTTTAGTGGTTTTCTCAGTTTTCGCCTAACTTTGTAGTTTTCTCTTGATCCCTCCCTTATATATATATAGGGAGAGGTTCATTATAAAACACTAAATTACCGCGAGAACAAAAATAACAAACTTAAATCGTTTAATTTCTTCATCCATGGTATATATTTTTAAATGTTTTTACTTCATACAAACAAATATGTATGTTTATAACCATGAAAAACAATTTAACAAATTTTTTGATATGTTTTTATACATTTAAAAGTTTACCTACACAAATGTAGATTATATGTAGGTAAAATAACATATACATCTTACACATGAATTACACATGTGTAGATTGTACGAATAAACGAAATTTCTTCATATTTTTTTATAAATTTTATGAGAGACAAATAAATATTGCATTTCTATCATTTTCTCATATTTAAAAACCTTCTAGGATTGAAAAATGAAGGATTTATTTTGTTCCTTATGTTCTCGCAATATTTAGTGTTCTGAATTGAACCTGACGTTTATATATATATATATATATAGGGGATGATTATAATAAAACTCACTTGAGATAAAGAAACCCACAAAACCCTGTTTTACATATGTAAAAAAAACTTTTATTTTTGGGATGTATTATACATTCAATTTTATCACTTTTGGTGAAAAAAATTATAAAAAGCGCCGAGCGATTTTGAATTTTTTTTTAAAAAAAATCTGACGTTTATTACATATGTAAATGCTGACGTATTGCATACGTAATAAAAAAACATTGATTTTGGTTAATTTTTACATATTTTTATTTCTTTTTTTATTCGGCGCTTTTTTTTTGCGAATAGACTTGTATTTATATAAATAATCGATCCCAAATTTAAAAAAAAAATATTTAGATTTTTCTAGGGTTAAGTGGGTTTCTTCAACTCAAGAGGGTTTTCATTCTATACTTTACCTATATATATATATATATATATATATATATATATATATATATATATATATATATATATATATATATACACACACACACATACTAGGTTATAATCCCGTGTAATACACGGGTAATTTGAATATAATGTTATATACTTAGAAACAAAAGTTGTATTTTTTTAAAGCTTGTTATTACATGGGTTGAATAAACTCGTTTATTATGCGTGTTGAATAAAATGTAATATGTTAACATATACACTCCCAAAATATGTTTTAAAAAAATGTATTTTGACGTCACAATTATAAATTCCGTTAAGTTAATTTATAAAACATTTTTTTCAACTGGGTATTAATCTTTTTTATGTAATTGATAAATGTTAATTTATATTAACTTTATTTGGTTAATAAGTATCCATAAATAGATTTATATTAAATACTTAAAAAAATGTATTAGTTTAATATCATCATTAAATAGGAGAGAGATGCGGGAAAACATACAACCAAAACCTTTATTTATTATAAAGTATATATATATATATATATATATATATGGGAAATATCAAGAGAAAATCACAAAGTTAGGCGAAAACCACTAAAAGCCAATAAAAAAAAATTTAGATATTTTTTTAACCTATTTCTAAATGTATTAATATAATGTTACTCAGTTTAACAAAAAAATATTTTACGTATTGTCTTTTACGTTTACGTATACGTAACCTCAATTTTTTTGTTTTCTGTTTATGTATGCGTTACGTATATGTAAGCCAATACGTAAATGATTTTTTGGTAAAAATGTGTAATATTATATTGATACTCTTATAAATAAAAAAAATAAAAAGAAATATTCTTACATGATTGGCTAAATTTGGTTTTTTTTATGGTTTTCTTGGTTTTCACCTAACTATGTGGTTTTCTCTAGAACCCTCCCATATATATATATATATAATTACATATACTAGTTTAGAACCCGTGTAATACACACGGAGTGAAAAATATCAATATATAAAATTCTTAGATTTTTATGTATATATTTCAGAGGTGTAAAAATGTATTAAATATATTAAGGATAAAAAAACAAAATTAAAAATATGTAAAAGTTAATATATAACTGGGTTTTGAAAGTACGTTGATTACTATTTAATATAATTTGACTTTCATTTATTATTTGATTAAAAATAAAAGTTACATAAATAGATTTCAAAGTTTCTTATAATAAGGATAATTTAAAATAAATGTGTTTTATTAGTTTTTTTAATGGCAATTTGGATCACTGACGGGCCACTGGCCCACCCGATCATCTCCACCCCCACAAGAGGAAACCCACCATAGGTGAGAAAACCCCCTGGTCCAACTTGGACCCCCTTTAATTTTGTCACAAGTGGGACTTGAACCAAAGACCTCCTTATTTTGATGAAGTCTTGGTATACACCTTTGCCACTTGACTAAGCTAGTGGTTATAAATGTGTTTTATTAGTATAATTAGAATTTTTTTTAAAAATATATTATTATTAAAAGATAGATGTGTATTTAATAGGAGAGAGAGATGGAAAAAAATAAGAATGAATATGTGTAACATCCCAAAAATAAAACGACAGTTATAATAACGGAATAAACGAACGAGGCATGACGAGTCGGGTCGGATGGGTCAGCGGGCTATAAATAGCCTATGCCACCCCTTTTCTCTCATTTGTAACTTTTAGAGAGAGAAACTGTAGAGAGAGAAAGTTGGCAGATCGACCCGAGACTTCAGCAAAGTGTTACTCCATAACTCGTGAGAAGAACCTCCGGATCAGAAACTCGATTCAGGTAACGATCCGACCTAAATCTGAGTTTTAGTTCGTTTTTGGGTTTTTCGGGTTTTGGGTGAAAAGGTAAGGTTTGAACGGATGAAACTGAAAGATAATCATGGATTTGAGTTCCTTAATGGAAAACGAACGTTTTGAATGCAACAGGTTCGGGATCTTGACATGATCAGACCCGAATGCGAAAGTTAGGGTTTTTCGCAAAGAACAGGTCGTGCGCACTTGCTAAGTGCGCACGGAGCAGGTCCTGCGCACTTGCTAAGTGCGCAGGAGGAAGGACCTGCGCACTTGCTAAGTGCGCAGGAAGCATGGTCTGCGCACTTGCTAAGTGCGCAGGCAGCAGGGTCTGCGCACTTGGCAAGTGCGCAGACATCAGAACTGATTAAGTGAAGTCAGTATGTTAGAATGGTTAAACCGTTAGAGTCGGGATTGGTCTGATGTGTATTTAACAAATCAATTCAGATCGGAAGTGACGTTGTTGGACCTTCATTTAGGACAACCCTTATTAGCGTATCAGGTGAGTTCTAGAGCCCTCTTTTAAATGTTTTGTTAAATGTTTTGGGCTGGTGTGCATACTTACGAAACGATGTTTTAACGAGACGATGTTTTAACGAAACGATGTTTTAACGAAATGATGTTTTAACGAAACGATGTTTACGAAAGGAAAGGTTTTGAAGTGTTTTTGCCAAAAAGGTTTACGAATGTTTATGAACGGTCTAAATGAGGAAAGGTTTAATGAAAAGGGAAAGAGGTAAAGGTTTAAAGAAGTCATTACAAATCTAATCTGTCGAACGAATGGAATTGACGAACGAAGTCTGGGAATGTGATTCCCAGCCTTGTGGTAGATTATGGACAGCGAGCCATAGTTACCATAAGAACAACAGGGCAGTGTCTTAGTGGCCTATCTATGGTTTTGATGTTGTACAACTGGTAAGGGAGTAACGACGGTTACTCGGATGATAAAGGAAATCAATGATGGCGATACGTAACGGTTGATTTCCAAAGGAAAGATGCGTGTTGGGCAATGACGGCGATACGTAACGGTTGACCCCACGCAGTGAATGGTTGGGCAATGACGGCGATACGTAACGGTTGACCCACATAGTGTATGGTTGTGGCAATGACGGCGATACGTAACGGTTGACCCACATAGTGTATGGTTGTGGCAATGACGGCGATACGTAACGGTTGCCCACAACACCAAAGGTTCCTTCGGGGACCCTGTGACGCGTAAAGTAAGATATAGAATTAGATAACGATAATGTATGACTTAAATGAATGTTAAAAGTTTTAATGAACGATCCATTTAACGATGTTTATGATTATGATGTTGATGATGATATGGGTACGAAACCTTTTTAAAGATGTTAGATTATTACATGCTTTTGTGAAAGGTTTAACTGACTGAATGATACGTTTTTTTTTGGCAAATGTTGATGTTAAAGTTTTTTATGAAATGCTAGAACTCACCAGCGTAGCTGACTTTTTAGTATGCACATTCAGGTTAAGGCAGGCATGGACGATGGACGGTGATGCTTGGCAAGCGAGAAGAGTTACCCGGTCGACCATGAAGACTGGCATCCCGTTATGAGTTGTTTATGTTAAGATTATGTATTTGAAAATGTACGCTTCCGCATGTATGAACAAGTTTTTAGTTATGTTGAATGAAACTTTCTGCTGCGTTATTTGATATTCATGTTTAAGAACTGTTTGTGAATGAGTAAATCCAACGAGTGAGGCCTCCCGGGTTTGGGGCCTTACAAGTTGGTATCAGAGCAATAGTTTGAGAGTTTCGGACACTCCCAGTGTCTGAACTTAAACTGTGAATGGGACCGAAAGCGGATGCCAGTGCGGGTAACTCGAGCCACAGCATCAGGTATGAAAAGTAGAGTATGTGTATGTAGTATGCCTTAGGAAGGGTTAGGAAAGGACTTGTGTTCTGATGGAATCACAAAGGTGGTCAAATAGAAATCGAAAGGTAGTGTAATGGTTAATTGCAGATGGCCAGTGTATATTAACATCTTACAGTACTTATTGAATTTTATTTGTTAACTAGCGTGATGACATTGGATTTCTTGTCTTATAGAACGAAATGGCGAGGAGAGGGAACGGAAGGCGTGGTGGCCGTACCGGTGGTCGTACCGGCGGTCGAAATGGTGGGCGTGGCAGGATTCCTGCGCGCCAAGAGCACAGTGAAGAAGGAAGTGTTCACACTGAACCGGAGGTTAGTGTGCATGGAACTGAGCAGACACAAGTTGCAGAACAACCTTTCACTTTTGAACCAGAAGTGAGAGCAGCCATAGCTCGAGAGTTCTCCGCGTTGATGAAGAATTCTCTGCCAATTCTGTTGGCTGAAGCATTAAAGAAAGTTAGTGGGGAAGGCGGATCTAGTGCGGCAACTGGTGCTCAGAACAACGAGACCGACAACGCACCGCCTGCTCGCGGGTGCGACTATAAGTCATTTAAGGCATGTGACCCGCCGGTCCTGACTGGGAAGAAGGACACGGTGGCTACTTTTGATTGGGTAATACGTATGGAAGCCGCCATCCGTCTGAGCGAGTGTCGAGCTAATCAAGTAGTGAAGTTTGCTGCTAACTCTTTGAGGGAGGAAGCATCCCACTGGTGGGAAGGTGTACGTCAGGCTAAGGGGGATGAGGTTGTTGACTCAATGATGTGGGCTGACTTGAAAACTTTGGTGATCAAGAATTTCTGCCCGAGGAACGAGATTGAGAAGGTGGAGAGGGAATTTCTGGGTTTGAAGGCCGGGAGCATGACGCACCGGCAGTACACAACCCGATTCAATGAACTGGCACGTCTGGTGCCATATCTTGTTACAACGGAGGAGAGAAAAATTGTCTGCTATATTCAAGGGTTGCCGGACCAGGTCCGCACATATGTTAAGGCAAACGCCCCTACTACCTATGATTCGGCAGTAGAGTTAAGTGGCGTGGTATTTGACGATCTGGCACTGAATGTTGTTGCCGTTGAAGGGCAAAAGAAGAGACCGAGCTTCTCAAACAAGCAAACTAGGGGAAGGATGTTTGGGGCTCGTGATAAGAGAGCTCGGGTGAACGAGCCGACTGTTTGTAAGAAGTGTGAAAGAGAGCATGTAGGTGAATGCAGACTGGGATCTAACTTGTGCTTTAAGTGTGGCAAGACCGGGCACTACTCCCGTGAATGCCCACAACACTTCAAGTGCTATAATTGTGGGGATGCCGGTCATCTGAGTAGGGAATGTCCGAAACCGAGAATGGGTAAAGGCCCGGAAAGGAAAGAAGAGAGGCCCCGAGCAAAGACTCGTGCGTACGCGCTGACGCAAGACCAGGCCAGAATGGACCCCGATGTGGCGTCAGGTACGTTCGTCCTTGACAACACTCTTGTTTCTGTGTTATTTGATTCGGGTGCCAGTAAGAGTTTTATATCTGCGACTTTTTGTAAGAGAGTGAAGTACGCTGTCAGTATACTAGAAAGGGCCTTTAGCGTAGAAACCGCTAAGGGTAGAACTGCGAGAGTGACCGAGGTAGTTGACAACTCTACGATAAAAATAGAAGGTCATAGGTTCCCTGTCAGATTGTTTGTTATGGTTTTGGGAGGGTTTGATGTCGTGCTGGGTATGGATTGGTTAACTGCCAACGAAGCACAAATCATATGTAAACGAAAGATAATCCGACTCAAGGCTCCGGATGGTAGCAAAGTCGAGGTTTTTGGAGATCGTGACGTCCCGATGCCAAACGTCATCTCGATGATTAAGGCAACAAATTACTTGAGGCGCGGATGCGAGGCTTATCTGGTGTACGTAATTGACAAGTGTAAGGAAGTGAAGGAACTAGACGATGTACCCGTGGTACGCGAGTACCCGGAGGTGTTTCCAGAGGATTTGCCTGGGATACCACCCGACAGAGAGATTGAGTTCCGAATCGACTTAGTACCAGATGCCCAGCCCGTGGCCAAGGCTCCATATCGACTAGCACCAGTGTAAATGAAAGAACTTATGGTGCAACTAGACGAGTTACTTGAGAAAGGATTTATCCAACCAAGCATCTCACCTTGGGGTGCTCCGGTGTTGTTCGTAAAGAAGAAAGACGGTTCGATGAGAATGTGTATTGATTATCGCGAGTTGAACAAACGTACCGTGAAGAACAAGTACCCGTTACCAAGGATCGACGACCTGTTCGATCAATTACAAGGCGCAAGTTGGTTCTCAAAGATCGACCTTCGATCCGGGTACCATCAGTTGAAAGTGAGGGAAGAAGACATACCGAAAACGGCATTTCGCACACGTTATGGACACTTTGAGTTCCGTGTAATGTCTTTTGGATTGACAAACGCCCCTGCAGCGTTCATGGATTTGATGAATAGAGTTTGTCGACCAATGTTGGATCGGTCGGTAATCGTGTTTATCGATGATATCCTCATCTATTCCAAGAATGAAGGTGATCACGCATGTCACTTAAAGGAGGTGTTGGAAGCTCTGAAGAAAGAAAAGTTGTATGCTAAGTTCTCTAAATGCGCGTTCTGGCTTAGGGAAGTCCAATTCCTAGGTCACGTCATTAACCCAAACGGCATTATGGTTGACCCAGCAAAGATAGTAACGGTAAGGGAATGGAATGTTCCTAAGACGCCAACTGAAATTCGTAGTTTCTTGGGATTGGCGGGCTACTATCGGAGATTCATCCAGGATTTCGTGAAAATAGCTTCGCCGTTGACAAAGTTGACTCGGAAGGAGGTAAAGTACGAATGGGGTTCGACCCAGGATGAGGCGTTTAAGGAATTGAAGGAAAAGCTAACTCAAGCTCCATTCTTGGCCCTTCCCGAGGGCAATGAAGACTTAGTGGTATACTCTGACGCTTCGGGTCAGGGATTGGGATGCGTATTGATGCAACGCGGGAGAGTGATCGCGTACGCGTCACGGCAGTTGAAGATTCATGAAGCTAATTATCCGACTCACGATTTGGAGCTTGCTGCTGTCGTGTTCGCATTGAAAATCTGGAGGCACTACCTTTACGGGGTGAAGTTTACTATTTACTCTGACCACAAAAGTTTGAAGTACTTCTTCGAACAAAGAGAGCTTAATATGAGGCAGAGACGATGGTTAGAACTCCTAAAAGATTATGACTGTGAAATCATATACCATCCTGGAAAGGCAAACGTGGTGGCTGACGCCGAAAGGATGTGCCTACTCCTATTAGAGTGAAAGCTTGCCAGTTGGTGGTAACATCGGACGTGATGAGAGAAATTGAAAAGGCTCAAGATGAGGCACTTAAGGAGGAAAACATAAAGAAGGAAAGGATGGTTGGCCAACAGGACAAGTTGGAATATAACACCCTTGGGGTTAGGACACGTTTTGGACGGGTATGGATACCTATGGGTGGCGAGCTTAGAACCAAGATCTTGGATGAGGCTCATAAGTCTCGTTACTCTATCCATCCCGGTACCAATAAGATGTACCAAGATCTAAGGAAGGAATACGGGTGGCCTGGAATGACGCATGAAGTTACAAAGTATGTAAGCAAGTGCTTGACTTGCTCACAAGTAAAGGCCGAGCACCAGAAACCGTATGGAAAGATTCAACCACTTGATATACCGGAATGGAAGTGGGAACACATTACCATGGACTTCATAACTAAGCTACCTCGCACAGCTAAAGGTCATGACACCATTTGGGTAATTGTGGACCGTTTAACAAAGAGTGCTCATTTCCTACCTATTCGCGAGACGTTCTCGTCGGAAAGGTTAGCGGAAGTATTTATTAACGAAGTAGTAGCACGGCATGGGATGCCTTTGACGATTGTATCTGACCGGGACACACGATTCACATCGAGGTTCTGGAAAAGATTTCACGAGGCGATGGGCACGAGGCTTAATATCAGCACAGCATACCACCCGCAAACGGATGGTCAGTCCGAAAGGACCATTCAGACATTGGAGGATATGCTCCGTGCTTGTATTATCGACTTCGGTGGCAGTTGGGACAGCCATCTGCCGTTAGCTGAATTCTCCTACAACAATAGTCATCACACGACGATAGGCATGCCGCCTTACGAAATGTTGTATGGGAGAAGATATAGGACCCCGGTTTGTTGGGGTGAGATTGGGCCGAAGGAATTAGGAAGTCTCGAAGTCGTAAGAGAGACGTCGGAAAGGTTTGATCAGATCAAAGCGCGAATGAAGGCCGCACAAGATCGTCAGAAATCCTATGCGGATAAACGACGAAGGCCTATTGAGTTTGATATTGGTGACAGAGTAATGCTGAAAGTGTCACCATGGAAGGGAATCATACGATTCAGAAAGAGAGTAAAGTTAAGTCCGAGGTTTGTCAGACCATTCAAGATAATGGCACGGGTTGGGGAAGTCGCCTATCGGTTGGAGTTGCCTGACGAATTAAGTGGGATTCATCCTACTTTCCATGTATCACAATTGCGAAAGTGTTTGGCGGATGAATCGGCTCACGTACCACTTACTGACATCGAGGTCGACAACAGCCTTAATTACATCGAAGAACCCGTGGCCATCCTTGATCGGAAGGAGAAACGTTTACGTAATAAAGTTATCCAATTGGTTAAGGTCCAATGGAAGCATCGAAAGGGATCGGAAGCCACTTGGGAAACGGAGAAGGAAATGAGGGAGTCGTACCCTCATCTATTTGACTTATAATAAAGTTTCGAGGACGAAACCTATTGTAAGGGGGGTAGACTTGTAACATCCCAAAAATAAAACGACAGTTATAATAACGGAATAAACGAACGAGGCATGACGAGTCGGGTCGGATGGGTCAGCGGGCTATAAATAGCCTATGCCACCCCTTTTCTCTCATTTGCAACTTTTAGAGAGAGAAACCGTAGAGAGAGAAAGTTGGCGGATCGACCCGAGACTTCAGCAAAGTGTTACTCCATAACTCGTGAGAAGAACCTCCGGATCAGAAACTCGATTCAGGTAACGATCCGACCTAAATCTGAGTTTTAGTTCGTTTTTGGGTTTTTCGGGTTTTGGGTGAAAAGGTAAGGTTTGAACGGATGAAACTGAAAGATAATCATGGATTTGAGTTCCTTAATGGAAAACGAACGTTTTGAATGCAACAGGTTCGGGATCTTGACATGATCAGACCCGAATGCGAAAGTTAGGGTTTTTCGCAAAGAACAGGTCGTGCGCACTTGCTAAGTGCGCACGGAGCAGGTCCTGCGCACTTGCTAAGTGCGCAGGAGGAAGGACCTGCGCACTTGCTAAGTGCGCAGGAAGCATGGTCTGCGCACTTGCTAAGTGCGCAGGCAGCAGGGTCTGCGCACTTGGCAAGTGCGCAGACATCAGAACTGATTAAGTGAAGTCAGTATGTTAGAATGGTTAAACCGTTAGAGTCGGGATTGGTCTGATGTGTATTTAACTAATCAATTCAGATCGGAAGTGACGTTGTTGGACCTTCGTTTAGGACAACCCTTATTAGCGTATCAGGTGAGTTCTAGAGCCCTCTTTTAAATGTTTTGTTAAATGTTTTGGGCTGGTGTGCATACTTACGAAACGATGTTTTAACGAAATGATGTTTTAACGAGACGATGTTTTAACGAAATGATGTTTTAACGAAACGATGTTTACGAAAGGAAAGGTTTTGAAGTGTTTTTGCCAAAAAGGTTTACGAATGTTTATGAACGGTCTAAATGAGGAAAGGTTTAATGAAAAGGGAAAGAGGTAAAGGTTTAAAGAAGTCATTACAAATCTAATCTGTCGAATGAATGGAATTGACGAACGAAGTCTGGGAATGTGATTCCCAGCCTTGTGGTAGATTATGGACAGCGAGCCATAGTTACCATAAGAACAACAGGGCAGTGTCTTGGTGGCCTGTTTATGGTTTTGATGTTGTACAACTGGTAAGGGAGTAACGACGGTTACTCGGATGATGACGATCATCCTAAGTGAAAAGGGTAAAGGAAATCAATGACGGCGATACGTAACGGTTGATTTCCAAAGGAAAGATGCGTGTTGGGCAATGACGGCGATACGTAACGGTTGACCCCACGTAGTGAATGGTTGGGCAATGACGGCGATACGTAACGGTTGACCCACATAGTGTATGGTTGTGGCAATGACGGCGATACGTAACGATTGCCCACAACACCAAAGGTTCCTTCGGGGACCCTGTGACGCGTAAAGTAAGATACAGAATTAGATAACGATAATGTATGACTTAAATGAATGTTAAAAGTTTTAATGAACGATCCGTTTAACGGTGTTTATGATTATGATGTTGATGATGATATGGGTACGAAACCTTTTTAAAGATGTTAGATTATTACATGCTTTTGTGAAAGGTTTTACTGAATGAATGATACGTTTTTTTTTGGCAAATGTTGATGTTAAAGTTTTTTATGAAATGCTAGAACTCACCAGCGTAGCTGACTTTTTAGTATGCACATTCAGGTTAAGGCAGGTATGGACGATGGACGGTGATGCTTGGCAAGTGAGAAGAGTTACCCGGTCGATCATGAAGACTGGCATCCCGTTATGAGTTGTTTATGTTAAGATGTATGAACAAGTTTTTAGTTATGTTGAATGAAACTTTTCGCTGCGTTATTTGATATTCATATTTAAGAACTGTTTGTGAATGAGTAAATCCAACGAGTGAGGCCTCCCGGGTTTGGGGCCTTACAATATGGAGGAGATACGTGACATAAAAAAATATTTATTTATTATATAATATAGATATAGATATATGCCTTAAGCATTACACTTTTACAAGTAACCCTAAACAAGCGTTACACTTTTATAAACAACACTAAACAGTAAAAAAAACTTTGAGATAAATTTGCTATGGTTTCAGAAAACCCGAGGTCAAGATGGGGCATGAGTGGCTCAACGTTTTTAGAGACCTAAAACAAAATCTAAAATCGAGAACTCGAGGTTTAATTAATAAGTATATAACTATTAATATAAAGTGTCAAAATGCCAAATAGAGTATCAACCATTCATATACATTACGTCATATCAAATTTATTTGATATTTACTTGCGTAATATGCTAAACTAGACTGAAATTTTTTTATCTAAAAAGTAAGAAAGTATAATAGTTAACCTTTATATTATTAACTAAATTAAAGATCAACGTGTGAATAGAAGCAGTCAGCCTGCTCAAGCAGCAGTCGGCTGATTTTTTTCTTTTTATTTTTAACCCTTATAGTATATATAATATAAGCTTTTAACCCATTTTATTTTTTATTAATTTCGTTTTTCTTTAATAACTTTTGTTCGTTAGTTTTTTTCAAGATACGGAGTGCACGACTGTTTTAGTATTTTTTTTCAACGTTTCGGCATAATTTTTTTTAAAACGGAGTTTAATTCAAAATCGAGTGTTTTTATCTTTAGTGCGTTGTCATTACGAGCCGAACCTATTATGAGCAAACAACATCATTGTCGGTATTTGTATTATCGGAACCCGTATCAGGTGTTTGCTTTTATGGTTTTCTAACTAAATTAAAGACCAACGTGTGAATAGTGAAGCAGCCTGTTGAATTTTTTTTCTTCTTCATTTTTAACCCTTTTAGTAAATATAATATACGCTTTTAGCCAATTTTATTTTCTATTAATTTTGTTTTCCTTTAATAACTTTCGTTCGTTAGTTTTTTTCAAGATACGAAGTGCACGACTGTTTTAGTATATTTTTTTTCAATGTTTCGGCATAATTTTTTTTAAAACGGAGTTTAATTCAAAATTAAGTGTTTTTATTTTTAGTGCGTTGTTGTACCGTTACGAGCCGAACCTATTATGAGCAAACAACATCATTGTCGGTATTTTTATTATCGGAACCCGTATCAGGTGTTCGCTTTTATGGTTTTCAACGACCCGAACCGGTAGTTTTTTTTCTTTTTTATTAGTTAGTTTTATGTTTCTTTTTTAGATTTTTATTCTTTAGTTTTACCATTACGTCCACGTTTTTATGTACCTAAGTATATTTATTTTTTAACCGCCTCAAACGTTTAAGATCCGTTTCACACCGCGTCACGTATAAATTCGAGTTAGATTATGTTTCGACGCCGTCGCAACGCGCGACGGGTAAAACTACTCGTTAATATTAATATGTTAATATACTATAGTTAATGGGTGTATGAAAAATCTTATCAAGAACTTCTTCAAATATATAAAAAAAAGTGAAATTTGAGTAAAATATTGTGGCTTGATGTTCTCAATGTCATCGTTAGAATTATTGGAGATCTTTCATTGGTGTGGGAGCCTTATCTTCATGTGTGGGGCCATTGAGGCATACATCAACAAGATATGTAGTCTATAAACATTGGTGTTGTCATCTTTGGTAATGTCGTACATTATAAATATTGATAAAGTAACAATTTGCAAAGGAGGTGACACTCACGTAAATAACTATTCATCGAGTCACATCATTATATTTTTAATATAATTTTTAACTTTAATTCAAGTTACATTTTAATCTCTAAAAGTTATAGTTTTACACATCAAATTTAGCAATAGTTGTCATTTATATCATACTAGTCTATATACCCGTGTAACACACGGGTTGAGAAAATAATAATAAACATGCAAGCAATTTAAATAAATCATACATAAAAGATAAAAAAAACTATAATAATTATTATAAATCTCTAAATGTTTCTTTGTATACAAGATTTGATGTTGTATTTGAAAGATTATCATTACTATCTAGTTTAACAACTTTTAGGCCGTCTCGTCTTGTAACTCTTAATAATGGCACATACAATTGACCATGAGTAAAAACCGATTAGAGACCCATGTAATACACGAGTTGAAAACATAAAAAATACCTACTAAAAATAGCTATAAATATCTAATCAAATAGAATTTTGCTTCAATGAATATTAATGTACAAAAGACAAAGAAAATGGATACATATAAAGTTTTGTGTTTAAATGAAGTAAAAATTGCTAGAAAGAATGGCAAGCAATGCTCTATTAATACAATGGTTTTGTAAAAAAAAACTAAATTACAGTTATACTATTACCTATTGAATTCAATAAATATATATGGCTGGATTAACTTGGTGAGCAAACAAATTAGGATGAATTAGGTAGATATCACATGTGAAAAAATTGACGGCATGGACGTGTTGGATGTCAGTTTAATACGTTATGTCTCCATACAAAAGGTACCTGGAAAAAATGGGTTGTATTAATAACTAATCGTATGCAATATAAATGTGTAGAAAAGGTACCTAGGAAAGCCTTTACTCACGGACTCTCTCTTGATGCCCTTTCCTGAATGTGACGTAGAGAGAGACAGAGTAATGCCTGTGGGAACATATATACTATTTTAATTTCTCAGGGAAAATAACTACTGTATGGTGACTAAAACATGTCTAAATCAACTAAAATAGCCTGAAATACACAAGCACCTTGCTTGTCTCGGGTGCAAGTTGCTTAAGCGCCACCCTTTACGCCTTGAGCCTTTGACTAATATGGATGATGGATGTATATGTGTATGAAAGTATGGACTAACTTTAAGCATTTGAATATAAAAACCCGTGTGTTACATGGTGTTGCATAATAGAAAACTAAAATTTAAATAATGTGTATAATACAAAAAGAGAGTTGCTTTCAATCACAAACATATGAACTTCATAATACAATCTATAAGACGAATAAACAAATCAGCACTCCAAAATCAAACCCTTCATCTTTAATTTGATACCAAATACCTACAAAAAGGAAGGTTTGGAATACCTTCTTAGCCGCCTGCTTCAGGTTCAAATGGATCGTCACCTGCAAGACCTCCTTCACCGAGACACAAGCTGCAATTGGAAGATTTATGTAAGTGCCTTTTCTGTATCTATAATATTAATTGCAGGTGACAAGCTGGTAAGAGCAAACACTTTTTTGACAAAAAAATTATTTCTACAAATAATTAACGTGTAACTGTATTGAGTATGATTATAATAATAATCTAGGTTACTAAATAAAAACAATTTAGGTGATTTTCAATCGTTTGATATGCTCCCTTTTTAGCTATTTTCTAATTGATCCATTTGAGATGAACACCAACCCAATTTAACCAATACATAAGTAAATGGGTTGACATGTCCACCTCTAGGGTTAATAAGAACAATTTTAGAATATCTTACTCGGCTCTCATAATCATATGTTGAGGAAGCGACCCTAAAACTCTCTCAATCATGGCAAGATGTTCCAAGTTCTCATGAGTTTGAAACAAAGCCTCACCCTAATTGCAAAGACACAAAGAGGGCAAAAAAATTAAAAAGGTTTGCCATTCATCACAGCAACCCTTTGACTATGTGTACTCACTAATACAACTATGTATATGCTGCATGTGTTATATTAAAAAGCCAAAGTTTAAAAGCTAATGCCACATGTATATGTTGCCCATGACAGCCAAACTTTAACAAAAGGTTCATAAAGTATTGAAATAGTTTAAGATGTGAGACCAAGCAAAGGTACTAAAAGTAAGAAAAAAAATAGAAAAACATAGTGGCCATGGCTCCAATCAGTGTTATGAACTTATATTGCACATATAACCAATATGAAATAGGCAAACTTTACAATGTTATGAACTGGTTGAAGCTACGACCAGAAAATAGATCAATCAAACAGGGAATGAACTGGTTTTGATTTTGTATAAGTTACAATAGGCAAAAAAAAAAGGCAAAATTAGCAGTTTCATGAACTGGTTGGAGCCATGACAAAAAATAGGCAAACTATCAACAAAATCAAAATCTAAACAATCATGCTTATTAACAATTCATAGTGCACGTATAATAGCATTAGTGAGTCAATCCAACCCAACAGACACATACTAAAAATGAATTGTTTTTAATCCATACCCATTTGATTTGTTATTTAACTTGTCGAACTTGCCAACTCAAGAAACTCAATGCAGGCCCCAAAGTGTGACATTCGACATTTTCAGGTTAACTCCGTTAACGCAAACATCGTTATCTCAAACACTTATTTATACCAACTCAGTTATCTTAGTTAGTCATGCATACATTACGTTTAATTAGGGTTAATTAAATGTGTCGGTTATTGCACAAACACTCACGTAACAGTAATTCGGAGAATTACCGAGTCGCACGAGTCTGTCCCCGAACGTTGGTGATAATTAAAAATAACATTTCGAGCAATAAATAATTTATAATTGATATAAATTATGTGTTTTTACGTGTTATGTGATTTTATGCGTAAATTGTAGACTTTCGTGAAATCGCATACGTTTACGCGTATCATTGTGACTTATACTGCTTTAGTAATTTTTATAAAGAGATTTTATAAAAATATTTATTAGAAAACTATTTTATTTAGTTAGATTAATTAAATAAATTTTAAACCCATTTAAATTAGTCCAAAAGGCCTCCTAAATTAGTTTTAATCTATAATGGGGCCCATGGAGTGGGTATTTAAGGGAATTATAAACCCTAATCTCCCATTTACTCACAAATTTCGAAAATCCCAACCCCCCAAACCCCTTGGAGCCGTCGCAACCATCTCAACACCAAACGACCATCAAAATATTTTCCGTTTTGCAATTGTTCGAGTATTCAAACAATCTAAGTATGGATCTTCGTTTCTATTGGATCAAGTAAGGATTTTTCTTATGTATATTTATATAATTTTTGAAAATATGGTTTTGATAAACCCTAGTTTTCATCCAAACAAGAATCCATTCAATAAAGATGCAAACTTTGATAATTAATTGTTTATTATGATCATACATGATGTTTGCATAGATTTGTTGTTGATGAAAACCCTAACCCGTTTGTGTAAGTATCACATCTAGATAGTAACAGATCCAATTGGCTTGTTTCTTGAGTCTAGAGTTAATTTCAAGGAGTCCACTTTCAAACCCAACCGATCTCATATTTTTCTAAAAAGTTTTGATCAACCAAAAGTGGAAAATAAAACTGAAGGTCGAATCTGTTTTCGGATGGCAGATTTTCAGTCTGATTCCCGAGGGCATAACTCACCCAATTTTAAAGCTTTTGACTTCATTCTTTCTTCTAGTGAATATTTTATGTGTCTGCGAGATTTTCCAATTGGTCTTGCATGCGTAGCCTGAATAGTCGATTTTTAGCAATTTTTGACATTTGATAACTCTGAACAGTAAGATTATGTTACCTTTGATCCCAAATATTTTATTTGAAAACTTTAGAGTTACTTTAAAATTTAGGGAAAAATATATAAACACCAAGAGATGTTGAAGTTGCTGTGCAAATATTTTCAGATTTTATTTCATTCGTTTGGTTGGCAAATAGAATTCATAATCACAACCTTAAATCTGACCGTAAAAACTTAGATTCCAATAACTTGACAAATCATCAATTTTTGCAACATGTTCATCTAGAGTTGACTTGTAACTCACACGAAAGCCTTAAAACATCTTAAATAACACTAATTGGTTGTTAATTAGTGGTTATGACACTTAAAGTTTTTATCTTGACTCTAAAACATTAAGTAAGATACCACCGCTCACCAAAACGCTTTGTTATTCTAGTTGAACTAGTTCTTGTACATGATATAAATATATATATATATATATATATATATATATATATATACATATATATGGTGGCTATTGCTTAGGGTGACATATTCAACCTACATGTGAACATAAACAAATACTAATTTGATAATTGAATCACCAACGGGTCGTCGGGTCAACATGGTCAACAAAAGTCAAACTTGGACAAACTAGTCAAACATGTTAATCTTTTTAAAACTTATCAACAATTTGGATTGTTTGGATACTAAGGGTTTATATGAGCCAGCACGAACATACACTTATAGACTTATACATGTTAGGTAGCCTTTAGCGGGCCACCGGTACAACACTTGTAGTCTTGCATGCACTTTAAGGTGAGTTTCACGGCCCCTTTTCTTACGTTTTAAACTTGGGGGAGAAAACATGGGTACGAACATTTAGATTATTCATTTCTTTTATATCACTTGTGTACTAAGCGCAAACATATCGTGAAAGTCCTTACTTATCGAACCGTTAGTATATGAGTTAGCGAGGTAATCTTGAGTAGTACTACTGGGCATTGACAAGCCCCACCCGCGTTAGTCGCGCTAACACGACGGGAAGTCGAACGGGTGTAACATTGACCTAAACATTTACCATTGATTACGATAGTCATGGTAGGAGGCAATTCAAACATACAAACAGTCAGCTTCGGTGTCGAAACGCTTTAGTAACATGTACTAGGTTAGCTACCTATGATATAATTGTAAATGGTATTATCTAGTAAACTTTACAAACATTGAAACCTGTGAACTCACCAACCTAGTGTTGACACGTTTTAGCATGTTTTCTCAGGTCAATAAGGTACAAGCACCGGTTAAGGCATGCATGCATACGAAGTCTATCATTTTGCAAACTCAAGAACTGTTTATTTTATTTATTGTCGCATTGTTTATTTTTGGCGCAACTGTTTTGGCGCATGCTTTTCATTTAACTTTTCGCTTCCGCAGTCTTACATTTAAAACAGTATTTTCATTACTAGTGTTGCATCGTGACTATGAGTAATACTAGTGGTTTTTCTTAAACTCATATAGAGTCGTTCGAAGTAACTAATGACTGAGATCCTGTTATGTCACGCTCCTAACGGTAAAACTCCGTTAGTGTATTTTGGGGGTGTGACAGATTGGTATCAGAGCCATTGGTTATAGAGAACTAGGATTGCATACTAGACTATAACCGCACACATGCATTAGTTACACGGCACATACACTCATACCTGATACACATAGCACCCATATATACATTGCAGTGCTGGCATGTTAACACCAACCATATTACCCTCTGCTGATGAGGAACACATCATTTGCATTGCATCATCATTCCCAGTGGCGACACTAGGGGAATCACCAGAACAACATCCACTCCCGTCCGAGGGCAGCGAGACGGAGCCTTCGGAGGAGTCACTTACACCACCATCACCTGCCAGGTTTGGTGGGCTTTCTCAGGTTCATGTTATGGACGACACTCAGCTAGACATATCTCTTTAGAAGTTGGGATCGTCGGAGGCGAGTCCCTACTGTACCCACTAGCAACAATACGCCGAGTGAAGGCAGACCGTTGCACGCATTATTGCAAGATCCTTTGTCACGTAGATGTCATCACTTTCCCGAGCCATGGGCTCGCGTCTTTGGTCGATATTCTGTTGAAGATAGATTGACCACAAAGTTGAGAACGCATTGCTCATTGCATACTCAGACCCTACCCTGACTCAGATGGAAGGACGACTACCTTGCTGCTTCCTGTAACTTGTATTCATGAATTAATTTCATTTCTTGAAGTCGCATTTCATGTACATGTTTGTTTCATGCTCTCATCTATAATCCGCTGGATTGGACTCTTGTATTGTGTTTCAACTCGAGTGAATACTCGGATCAAACAATTCCTGCTTACTCGTCCTGATAGGAGTCCTAGCTGATCAACTTATGGTTGATGATTAAGCTTCTCAATGACTTATCATATCTGACAACACTCTGTACTCAGCAATACAAACTATAGGACATTATGACGCAGGACAGGGGAAAACTAGGATGAGCATGCAAAGCAAATTATCATTACGGGTGCACACGTAATAGTAATTTGAGGTGCATGTAAGTCGTGGTGAAACCTAGTGTGTGGATAAATGGTCCTAATCAGTGATCTAAAAACTTAAACTTCCATTGTCAGTAGAAGTTCTCGTAACCCACTCAACGACTAGTTGGTATCATTAAACCTATTCAACAGTTGATAGGCGCGACTATCAGGTTGAAAATGTTTATCTCACTCATGGAAGAGTCCTAGTGAAATTAAGACTCTCATCTAAACGTGATCACATAAACCATCTTGATTGGGACTCTAATGGAAACTCATGACAAACCTATCGACTCCAACTATGTAAGCGAAATTCTTCCCAAGCTAGCACGTGTTATTTCATCTGACCCTATTTCTTTATCTTATGGCTAATCCTCAGTCTAGTTTGACTTATACCCAGGATATCCAACTCTGTCAACATACTTCTTCTTTCACAAAATGATCCAGTGTTCTAATGACATTAGAAAACGGGGATTTAGTCTAACCAACCATCGGTTGAACGCGGCTACTTAAACAGACACCCTATCTCTTATGTTACTGAAACTTGTATCTCATTAAATTTCTTCTCCTACATGTGAACCTTTTCCCTTAGCCTTTGGATTGACCGACGCTTACCTTATAAGCACGGGTTTCACTAGAAATCTCAGCATGACTTCACAATTTTCAAGTTGGTGCAGTCGTACTCCAACTCTATTAGAAACCAAGTACACCATAGAGATAGCAGACGGTCAGATAATTAAAGCGACCCACATTCTTAGAGATGTAAACTAGGATTGGTTAGTCATAAGCTTGACATTGACCTCCTTCCAGTTACACTTGGCAGCTTTGGCATAATCATTGGCATAGATTGGTTATCTAAGAACCAAGCCGAAATCATCTGTCGTGACGAAATCGTTCGCCTTCCTCTCCCGAGTGGAGAAACCCTATCCGTTCAAGGCGGAAGAAGTGGTGCAGTCGTGGGCATCATATCTTTCATGAAGGCGCAGAAGTGTCTGCGTAAGGGTCATACCGCAATACTAGCCCTTGTCACTGACAAGTCTTCCGAGGAGAAAAAGTTAGAAGATATCCCTATCGTTCGCGAATTCCCAGAAGTATTTCCTGAAGACCTACCTGGTCTTCCACCTCAACGTCAGGTCTAATTTCAGATTGACCTAACACCCGGAGCAGCACCTATTGCCCGAGCACCATATAGACTTGCACCAAGTGAATTGCAGGAGCTGTCCACACAACTGCAAGAGTTGTTGGATAAAGGTTTCATCCGACCTAGCTCATCACCATGGGGAGCCCCAGTCCTTTTTGTCAAAAAGAAAGATGGGACTTTCCGCATGTGCATTGATTACAGAGAGTTAAACAAAGTAACAGTCAAGAACCGCTACCCACTACCCCGCATTGACGATCTATTCGACCAACTTCAAGGGTCAAGCTTCTACTCAAAAATCGACTTAAGATCTGGATATCATCAGCTGAGAGTTCTAGATGAAGATATATCCAAGACTGCATTCAGAACCCGGTACGGCCATTTCGAGTTTTTGGTCATGCCATTTGGATTAACCAACGCACCCGCGGTGTTCATGGACCTCATGAACCGTGTGTGTAAACCTTACCTTGACCAGTTCGTCATTGTTTTCATTGACGATATCCTCATATACTCTAAGAGTCAGGAAGAGCATGAGGAGCATCTGCGTTTGATCCTTGAGCTACTAAAACAGGAGCAGCTATACGCTAATTTTTCCAAATGCGATTTTTGGATTCGCGAGGTTCAATTTCTAGGACATGTGATCAACGAGAAAGGAATATATGTCGATTCAGCCAAAATAGAAGCCATCAAAAATTAGGCAGCACCAACAACTCCGACCGAAGTTCGGCAATTCCTAGGATTGGCCGGATACTACCGTCGTTTTATCGAGGGATTCTCAAAGATTGCCCAACCCCTCACCGCTCTAACCCAAAAAGATAAACCCTATAATTGGAGCGAGACTCAGGAATCAACATTCCAGCTACTGAAGCAGAAACTATGTAGCGCACCCATCCTATCTCTGCCAGAGGGAACGGATGACTTCGTGGTGTATTGCGATGCATCTATCCAAGGTCTCGGTTGCGTGCTGATGCAACGCGACAAAGTTATTGCATACGCTTCTCGACAGTTAAAAGTCCACGAAAAGAACTACACGACTCACGATTTGGAATTAGGAGCCGTGGTGTTTGCACTCAAGATATGGAGACATTACTTGTACGGTACCAAGTGCACCATCTACACCGATCACAAGAGTCTTCAGCATATCTTTGAGCAGAAAGAGTTGAACATGCGTCAACGTCGTTGGATCGAGTTATTAAACGACTATGATTGTGCAATCAAGTACCATCCGGGCAAGGCTAATGTGGTGGCCGATGCCCTAAGCAGAAAAGAAACCAAACCCCGACGAGTTAGAGCGTTACAACTCACTATTGATACAGGACTACCCGAACAAATCCGTAATGCCCAACTCGAAGCCTTAAAAGAGGAGAACTTATCATTGGAATCCACTCGTGGTATGGAGAAACAACTTGAGGTTAAAACAGATGGTATTCGTTACTTCGCGGAACGAATATGGATACCAGTATATGGAAATCTAAGAGATCTAGTCATGGATGAAGCTCACAAATCCCGATACTCTATCCATCCGGGATCCGACAAGATGTATCACGATCTCAAGGTTTTGTATTGGTGGCCGAACATGAAAGCTGACATAGCCACCTATGTGAGCAAGTGTCTGAATTTTTCAAAGGTCAAGGTGGAGTACCAAAAGCCATCCGGAAATCCCGATGTGGAAATGGGAGCAGATTTCCATGGATTTCATAACCAAATTACCCCGAACCCCTACTGGATGTGACACAATCTGGGTGATAGTGGATCGCCTAACAAAATCCGCTCATTTCCTTGCTATCAAAGAGACCGATAAAATGGAAAAGTTAACTCGTCTCTACCTTAAAGAAGTAGTATCTCGACATGGAGTGCCAATCTCCATTATTTCCGATAGAGACGCCCGATTCACCTCACATTTCTGGCAATCGTTACAGAAAGCTCTAGGCACGCGCCTGGACATGAGTACAGCGTATCATCCTCAAACAGATGGCCAGAGTGAGCATACCATTCAAACCCTAGAAGACATGTTAAGGGCTTGTGTGATTTATTTCAGTAACAGTTGGGAGACTCACTTGCCTTTAGTGGAATTCTCTTACAATAACAGCTATCATACTAGCATCAAAGCCGCACCGTTCGAGGCTTTGTACGAACGAAAGTGTGATCACCACTTTGTTGGGCTGAAGTTGGAGATAGTCAACTTACTGGTCTTGAACTCGTGCACGAAACTTCGGAGAAAATCGTGCAAATCCGAAACCGTATGGCGGCAGCACGTGACCGTCAAAAGAGTTATGCAGACAAGCGTAGAAAACCGCTAGAATTCCAAGTGGGCGACAAAGTCTTATTAAAGGTTTCACCTTGGAAAGGTGTGATTCGTTTTGGGAAACGAGGAAAGTTAAACCCGCATTACGTTGGACCATTCGAGATAGAGAAAAGGATTGGCCCAGTAGCATATCAACTTAATCTACCAGATACACTTAATGGTGTTCATAATGTCTTTCATGTCTCAAACCTAAAGAAGTGCTTATCAGACGAGACACTTGTAGTTCCACTCGAGGAGTTGGAAATTGGCGAACAACTACGTTTTATTGAGGAACCAGTTGAGATCATGGACCGAGAGGTCAAAACTCTCAAACGCAGTAAGATACCTATTGTCAGAGTTCACTGGAACTCGAAGCGTGGACCGGAGTTCACGTGGGAAATAGAAGGATCAAATGATGAAAAGGTATCCTCACCTTTTCAAGCAGTCAATGGCAAACACGAAAGGTACTAACTAAATTTCGAGACGAAGTTTATTTCAACAAGGGGATGATGTGACAAACCTAAACTTTTTGTTTCTGACGTTACCAACTTCATTTAATTTTCGGGACGAAAATTATTTCAACAAGGGGATGATGTGACATTCGACATTTTCAGGTTAACTCCGTTAACGCAAACATCGTTATCTCAAACACTTATTTATACCAACTCAGTTATCTTAGTTAGTCATGCATACATTACGTTTAATTAGGGTTAATTAAATGTGTCGGTTATTGCACAAACACTCACGTAACAGTAATTCGGAGAATTACCGAGTCGCACGAGTCTGTCCCCGAACGTTGGTGATAATTAAAAATAACATTTCGAGCAATAAATAATTTATAATTGATATAAATTATGTGTTTTTACGTGTTATGTGATTTTATGCGTAAATTGTAGACTTTCGTGAAATCGCATACGTTTACGCGTATCGTTGTGACTTATACTGCTTTAGTAATTTTTATAAAGAGATTTTATAAAAATATTTATTAGAAAACTATTTTATTTAGTTAGATTAATTAAATAAATTTTAAACCCATTTAAATTAGTCCAAAAGGCCTCCTAAATTAGTTTTAATCCATAATGGGGCCCATGGAGTGGGTATTTAAGGGAATTATAAACCCTAATCTCCCATTTACTCACAAATTTCGAAAATCCCAACCCCCCAAACCCCTTGGAGCCGTCGCAACCATCTCAACACCAAACGACCATCAAAATATTTTCCGTTTTGCAATTGTTCGAGTATTCAAACAATCTAAGTATGGATCTTCGTTTCTATTGGATCAAGTAAGGATTTTTCTTATGTATATTTATATAATTTTTGAAAATATGGTTTTGATAAACCCTAGTTTTCATCCAAACAAGAATCCATTCAATAAAGATGCAAACTTTGATAATTAATTGTTTATTATGATCATACATGATGTTTGCATAGATTTGTTGTTGATGAAAACCCTAACCCGTTTGTGTAAGTATCACATCTAGATAGTAACAGATCCAATTGGCTTGTTTCTTGAGTCTAGAGTTAATTTCAAGGAGTCCACTTTCAAACCCAACCGATCTCATATTTTTCTAAAAAGTTTTGATCAACCAAAAGTGGAAAATAAAACTGAAGGTCGAATCTGTTTTCGGATGGCAGATTTTCAGTCTGATTCCCGAGGGCATAACTCACCCAATTTTAAAGCTTTTGACTTCATTCTTTCTTCTAGTGAATATTTTATGTGTCTGCGAGATTTTCCAATTGGTCTTGCATGCGTAGCCTGAATAGTCGATTTTTAGCAATTTTTGACATTTGATAACTCTGAACAGTAAGATTATGTTACCTTTGATCCCAAATATTTTATTTGAAAACTTTAGAGTTACTTTAAAATTTAGGGAAAAATATATAAACACCAAGAGATGTTGAAGTTGCTGTGCAAATATTTTCAGATTTTATTTCATTCGTTTGGTTGGCAAATAGAATTCATAATCACAACCTTAAATCTGACCGTAAAAACTTAGATTCCAATAACTTGACAAATCATCAATTTTTGCAACATGTTCATCTAGAGTTGACTTGTAACTCACACGAAAGCCTTAAAACATCTTAAATAACACTAATTGGTTGTTAATTAGTGGTTATGACACTTAAAGCTTTTATCTTGACTCTAAAACATTAAGTAAGATACCACCGCTCACCAAAACGCTTTGTTATTCTAGTTGAACTAGTTCTTGTACATGATATAAATATATATATATATATATATATATATATATATATATATATATATATTCATATATATGGTGGCTATTGCTTAGGGTGACATATTCAACCTACATGTGAACATAAACAAATACTAATTTGATAATTGAATCACCAACGGGTCGTCGGGTCAACATGGTCAACAAAAGTCAAACTTGAACAAACTAGTCAAACATGTTAATCTTTTCAAAACTTATCAACAATTTGGATTGTTTGGATACTAAGGGTTTATATGAGCCAGCACGAACATACACTTATAGACTTATACATGTTAGGTAGCCTTTAGCGGGCCACCGGTACAACACTTGTAGTCTTGCATGCACTTTAAGGTGAGTTTCACGACCCCTTTTCTTACGTTTTAAACTTGGGGGAGAAAACATGGGTACGAACATTTAGATTATTCATTTCTTTTATATCACTTGTGTACTAAGCGCAAACATATCGTGAAAGTCCTTACTTATCGAACCGTTAGTATATGGGTTAGCGAGGTAATCTTGAGTAGTACTACTGGGCATTGACAAGCCCCACCCGCATTAGTCGCGCTAACACGACGGGAAGTCGAACGGGTGTAACATTGACCTAAACATTTACCATTGATTACGATAGTCATGGTAGGAGGCAATTCAAACATACAAACAGTCAGCTTCGGTGTCGAAACGCTTTAGTAACATGTACTAGGTTAGCTACCTATGATATAATTGTAAATGGTATTATCTAGTAAACTTTACAAACATTGAAACCTGTGAACTCACCAACCTAGTGTTGACACGTTTTAGCATGTTTTCTCAGGTCAATAAGGTACAAGCACCCGTTAAGGCATGCATGCATACGAAGTCTATCATTTTGCAAACTCAAGAACTGTTTATTTTATTTATTGTCGCATTGTTTATTTTTGGCGCAACTGTTTTGGCGCATGCTTTTCATTTAACTTTTCGCTTCCGCAGTCTTACATTTAAAACAGTATTTTCATTACTAGTGTTGCATCGTGACTATGAGTAATACTAGTGGTTTTTCTAAAACTCATATAGAGTCGTTCGAAGTAACTAATGACTGAGATCCTGTTATGTCACGCTCCTAACGGTAAAACTCCGTTAGTGGATTTTGGGGGTGTGACACAAAGATCAGCAGCAAAAAAGATGGTTCTTACCTTAGTATGAGCCATGATGCATCTCCATAGGCATCCACTCACTGGACCCACACCACATCTTTCTCTTCTATCTGTAAGCTCACTAAGCAAACCACAACCGTTTGATTATAAGAAAAGAGAAACGTTTATTTTTGGTAACCGAATAGTCAAAAAAGGGGAAATCGGTCTTTGATGGAGACTGCATATATGTTTAGAGGGTTGATTTTGTCAGTTGACATAAAAAAATGTTAAAAGTAAAAGACTGTTTTCTGAATTTTTAATGTTGATATTTTCAAGTTTTACTTTAAAAAAAGACCACCAAAAACTGATTTAGTTTTTAGGTATGCTGAATTTAACCAAAATAGATTAAACATTTGAAAGTTTTAAATAATATTATCTTTAAAAAACTTTGCAAACAGAAAATAGATTAAACAGTAAACATAAATATATAGCATAAAATTAGCATAAATCAAACAGAAAATGATGAGAATAAACAAAAATCAAGTTATAGACTAAACAGTAACCCTAAGTGTAGCATAAAATTAGCATAAATCAAACAAAAAATGACGAGAATAAGCAAAAATCAAGCATAGCAACTACCTGGATGTTCTAATCTGGAACGGTAGCAATCGATCTTCAGGTGAAGACGATGTCGAAGGACTACAGGGTGGTTGTGGCGGCATGGGCAGTCGATGGTGGTTGTGGTGGCTAGGGAGTTTAGGGTTGAAGATGAGAAGATGAAGGGGATGGCGGGTGGAGGTGCTCGGTGGGTGAGAGCATGAAGAAGGGGATGGTGGGTGGAGGAAGATGGTGAAAACGATCTCTAATGACCGGTGGTTGTGGCGGCAGCAGATGATGATGGCGGCAGCAGAAGGTGGTTGTGGAGGAAGTTTAGGGGTTGAAGATGAGAAGATGAAAGTGTCGATGTGTTGAAGGGGTTTAGGGTTGGTTAATTTGAAACCGGGTATAGAAAGGGAAATGGGTTATCCATCCACATCCGGATCAAGATATGTTTTAAAAACATGGCAAGTGTCCAAACATAGGTAAAAAGTTGCCAAGTGTCTATGTTGTTTTAAAATTTTGACAAGTGGCAGGAACCTCTTCTTCTTTATTATATATAAAGATACTTATCAATTTGTTTTCTTTGGCCATTGTTTGACGTTTTATAAATTTTTGAATATACCGTTGCGACGTGTTTATTTTTATCTACGTTTCGACATATTTTTTTACTGTTTCGTTTTTCTTTGTTGCGATGTATTTATTTTTATCGACGTTTTGATATGAATTTTTTAACAGTTTCGTTTTTTATATAAAGTTCCAAATATTTTCAACCACTTTTGAGTCCTCTATCTGAATCTCTAACACTAACAGGCGACAATCACCAACTTAATCACTGCCTTCTTGTGACACATCGATTGGGTTCCCACCCCAGCTCTGATCTAACTATTTCAGAGCTCTATCCCTTTCTTTCTCCCAACGCCGGGTCTAGTTTTCCTCTCACCCGAAAGGTGGCTAATTCCTTGGTCTTACGAGTCGCTTACGCACGGTGACACTCACAGAAACAACTATTCATCGAGTCACATCACTATATTTTTAATATAACCTTTAACTTTAACTCAAGTTACACTTTAACCCCTAAAAGTTATAGTTTTACACCCTCAAGTTTAGCAATAGTTGTCATTTATATCATATACTTATCAATTTGTTTTCTTTGCCCATTATTTGACGTTTTATAATTTTTCGAATATACCGTTGCGACGTGTTTATTTTTATCTACGTTTCGACGTGAATTTTTTTACGGTTTCGTTATTTTTCGTTGCGATGTACTTATTTTTATCGACGTTTTGGTATGAATTTTTTTAACGGTTTCATTTTTTTATATAAAGTTCCAAATATTTTCAACGTTGCCGCTGCAACACGTGAGTTTGCCACTGTTTCGTTTTTTCATATAACGTTTCGGATGTTGTTAACGTCTCTGCCGTTGCGTCCTATCATTACCAACGTTTAGACGTTAACTTTTTTAATGGTTTCGTTTTTTTATATAAGGTTTTGAATATTATCAACGCTTTCGTTAAGTTCCGACGATGTTATTTTTTTTTACAGTTTAGCGCGGCGCAGCGCGTGGATTTAATGCCTAGTTAGCTTACAAAATGATGAGTAATTGTTTGTCCATCATAAGGGTTTGTTTATAAGTTAAAATGACATGATGTAACTTGCTATAGTTCACTATTAGCATACTAGGATTCACACAAAATTCATGAATCAGGGATAAACCTAATCTTAATTATTAGCATTGGATAAGGGATGGATATACTAGACCAAATTTTTTTTTCATAGGGTCAGATATTTTTTAGGCCGGTTGACTAGCGATATATAACATAACGTGTATAAAATTTCATAAGAGGTGATCGGTATTTTAACTCGTATCTTTACACTTAAATACCATAGAACATTTTTACATATCAGCATCTGTGTACAATGTGTTTTTTAATTATGTAGTATGTTGCTATTTGCTAATTGCTATGTGGGTATTGCAATATTTTGATTATGTATTTATGTTAAATAATAATTTGATTGCTATTTGTTAGTCTATTATCATTGCTTTGTAAATTGCAATTTGATAATATATATATTTTGATTATTTGATTAGGAATATGAGTATTGAAAGTTTTTTTTAAATAAAAAATGGATCTTCTTTTTCTAAGACTCCATAATCTATTGATTTGGCCTTTTTTTTAATATGTGACCCAACCGATCCAAACCGAAAATATTAATATTTAGCGATATACAACCGACCCCTATGGAAAAAATTTCTTAGGTCCGCGTGGTCTTCAAGTGTTAAAACGTTGATTCTTTTGTTTATTTAAAAGGATTGTTCGTCCTCGGACTCATAAACAACGATGACTTTATAAAAAAAACATGGTTCTACTTCAGATACACACTTCCCTTCGTCTTAATAGTAACCCAAAATTGTTTTAATTCTTTACTCATCGAATGATACAACCTATAATATACTTGTTGTGCTTGTGATGTTAGAACAGATACGTCATTAGTCTTGTGACCAACGAGACTACTAATGTCGTAATATAACCTCTAATACTTCATTGAGCAATCCATAATAGTTATCCTTCGTCTCCATGTTTTTTTAACAATAATATTTTACACTTAAATACCACCTAACATTGTACTTGCAAATATTTAAACTCACATCAGTTTTGTGCAGGACTTTTTGATGTATTTTATTAGGAAAATAAATGGAAATTCCAATTGAAATCTTACTATTTAATACACTCGTTCCAGCTACACAACATTTATTTTAAGTCTTCTTAAAAAGAATTATCGGTTCTTTTAACACTCTTTTCATAAATGTTTATTTGTCATATATAGCCACCAAGCTATTTAGTTCTTCTATTAATACTATTGGATGACAATGTAATTAGTGATTAATATAAGGTATATTATGTAAATATAGGCATTGTATTTATCTCTCTTATGATGATAATCTTTACGATCAATACAATACAAGAAAATTACACGCACATAAAGGTGCTTAACTTGGTATAAGAGCCAAGCACCTTCTGCCGCCACTATACTGCCACTGCTAGAGTTCCGCCGACCTTCCACCGCCGCACAAATCGGCTCCTCCTTCCATTTTCTTTCTTTCTAGCCGGTCATAGACTATGTCTAGCTTTACCTTTGTCCACAATCGACCGTTTTATATATGCTAGACTCCTCTTAGCCATAGCGCATAACTAGTACGATAAAGTAGGGTGGGAAAACCAATTCAGACTGTCAAGACTAATGCTTCAAACCATGACTTGCCCGTAACCGACCCATATATGAACTAATCGGTTGATGTGGTTCCAGCGGTTAAACATTTACCAAAAGAAAATAGGTAGAAGACCAGACATAATTTAATATATATAATTAGATCAAATTTTCATGCATAACACTATAAGAAATCCCAAAGGATGTTATATAGCCTTACGTAGTAAACCATGGAACACAAAATAACCACTTCCACTAAACCCACTAACCCATTATTAATCTTAATCAACCTACAGAATATTAGGAAATTACATGCAAAATTAATTAACTAAAGTGCAAGGAACGTGGGTTAATTTGGAGACAAGCATGGAGTGTGTGTGCAGAAGTGCACATAATATCGGTCCGGTCTTCTGTTTTAGTATTTATGGATTTTCTGGTCTAATCAGCCATATTCAAAATCGAGACTTACCTTTAGGGGCGGACTTAAGTGAAGTGGGGGGTGCACAGGAACCCCCGAGTTTCGAAATTTTAGTGTAACGGTAGGTAAAAAAACTGGGGTGAACCCCCTAAATATTATAGGGTGAACCCCTTAGAAATATTTCCTGGATCCGCCACTGCTTACCTTTATCAAACCTTAAGACTTTTAGTTTCCTTAACAATTAAACGTTACCATGCACAAAGTATTCATCATTCCAAAGTTGTTCAATATCATCTCCATATCAATGGGTGTTAAGTAATTTTTTATATTTTCTTCGTTATCATATTTCTTTTTAAAAGCTTTATGATGCTTTTCTTCGTATCAGATGATTTGTTTTTTTAGAATGACAAAACACGACTATGTGACCTAGTGGCATTATGTATTTAAATCATAATGCATGTTTAAGTGTATTGGATGATCTATTAGTTTACCAAAATTACGTGTAGAAAAAAGGAAAAAAAAAACTATAATCTTATATCGCTCCAAATGAGTTAATGTAATATTAAAATAAAAAGGCAAGACAAAAAAAAGGTTATGCACCAGCCGGGAATCGAACCCGGGTCTGTACCGTGGCAGGGTACTATTCTACCACTAGACCACTGGTGCTTCATGTTAATCAACAGCCAGGAAGTTCATCAAATGTTTATTTCTTCAACCTTCTGTCTGACCTGATTCCGATACACTGGGCAGCAGCCAACATCATGTATATTAGGCAGAAGCAACCTGGCGCCTTTCATTTCAAATTAACCTTCTTCTCCATCCAAATTCCACTCGATTTCCCTTCCAATCTTCGAATCTAGGGTTGAAGAATGATTGTCAGAACACCTCCACTGAAGAAACGAAGGCCGGATGCCACCGGCAACTCAGAGAGCCCTAAATCCGATGGCCGTTTCGTCATCTTCGAGGACCTGCCGGAGCCGGAACCGGAACTGTCTCACCAACATTCCGATCAGATGCTTTGCACTTACCAATGCCGGCAGCTGGTAATTCTCTCGACAAATTAATTACTGTTCCAGCTAACCTATGGTTTCGAGATGCCACGATTCGTATTTATTGCGAGTTTATTTGATACTCCGGTTTCCGAAATAAGAGAGGTTTTAGAAGTCGGACATCACATAATACTTTACAAATTGATAGAAGATATGGATTTTATTGTTTTTTTATTTTTCCTAATGACCTAGGGCTCACTTAGTCCTCTTCCGCAGGAATTTGGATCGTTCTGCTGTAAGTATCTCCATAGTAGAATTACTTGAATACTTGTTTTAAACTGCACATCGGTTATCAATTGGTTGTGAAGACGTTCATAGAGTTCAAACGCCAAAGTTGAAATTGAATTTGTTATAGAACCTTAAAGTGAAACTGATTTACTGACAGATGAAACTATTGGTATATGTACCTGGACTTTGTATAACATAGAACGTGTAAGTGGTGATAGAAACTTGTTTATGTTTTGATGAGTATCTGATATTTACTTTATGTTTTAGTACTGCTTATATTTTTCTTGTTGTTTGCCAATTTCATGTGTTCATGTTTGAAAATAACTATCATAATAACTTGTGTGTATGCTTGATGGGATGTTATAAATGAAAATATGTTCCTTAATTGAAGAAGTTTTATCAAAATTAGCAGATAACAGTAGTTGTGAACATTTAGACATTGGATACAATAATACAGTATGCCATGTAAAGAAGCCAGGTACCTACCAGTGTCGTAGATATTTAAACGTTGAATATAGTTGTGGATCCTGAAGAAGTGGCAATAAAGTTACACAAACTTTATGTGAGGCTTAGTCATTTGCTAGTTTCTTACTTTTCTACTTTTCATCTTTTGGTGAAACACTTAACCTTCTTTCAGGTCAAAGCAGATTTTTTGGATGCTTTAAGCAGTGCAGAAAAGCAATCACAGGATTATCAAACAAAACTTGAGACAATGGACGATAACTTGCGCAAATCGGGTGGGTCAATTTTGGGGCTAATTAATTTGAAATTCCCCAGAAGACAGTATTGCTTTTGATATGTTGCATCACGGAAACATAAAAATCTGATATTTTGATGGTGTTATATACCTGCCTCTGCTCCATTAAATATGTTTAATGTAGGCACTAGGCAGCAGTCTTTGTGGTCTTATAGTGGTTGCTAGTGTTTTCTAAATACATCACTCTCAAAGCTACCATATCTATACTATATAATAAATAAAGGTTTTTTAGTGCCACATGTCGTCTCCATATTCATTCTCACCATTTTTTTCCCGTCTCTCTCTCTTATTTAATGCACTTCTATCTTTTAATAATAATATACATTTAAATAAAACACTAATTATAATAATAAAACACATTTATTTCAAATTTTCCCTTACTATAAGAAACTTTGAAATTTAATTATGTAACTTTTATTTCAATCAAATAGTAAATGAAAGTCAAATTACAATAAATAGTAATTAAAGTATTTTTCGAAACCCAATTATATATTATTTTTTACATATTTTGAGTTTGTTTTTATCCTTAGTATATGTAATATATTTTTACACCTCTAAAATATACAAATAAAGATTTAAAAATTTTATATATTGATATTTTTCACTCTGTGTGTAGACACGGGATCTAAACTAGTGTAACACTAAAACTAGAAGAGTTCAAAGTTTAAAACTCTGTAAATTATTTTTTAATTGCTCTTAGTGCCTCACATTTCTCTATACTTAAAGTTTATGTTTTTCTATTGTTCTTAGCCACCAATATACTAGAAGAGAAGCCATCAAAATTGTTATCAAACAGGTTCTCTATGCGTAATTTGTATTACAGACGTGAGTTTGTACGTATAAAAATGTATGTGTGCATAAAGTTACAAAGGCGGGCTGATGGGCTAAAGTTGGGGTGTAAGAGTAAGATATCACTATTTAACACTTCTTGAAGTTTAAATTTTAAAGAACCCCAATTTGTCACAAGGAGCTTTAGTATGTAGCTTAGCCAAAGTATATGAAACTGGAGGGGTGACGAGATAAAACTGGTTCGGTAGATGGATATCTTTCTACGAGTCGGTCACATTTTCATGTACAAGTTCTAATAATCTAATTTACCCAATATGTTTCATGCATTTGATGAATCATCTTATCTATTTCAATTGTCATGTACACAACAGGGTGTAATAGACAATTTGTATTACTGGTGAAACTACACATTCATAGAGTAAAAAGGGTAAGCTCATGGGGTGGATGTCTAGATTTAGGCAACTTAAAAACAAGGCTACTAAATAAGTGTGTTGTTTTCTTGCCATTTAGTTTTGTTTTAATGTTAGTTAAAGAGGGTTCTTATTATGTTTACATAAAAAATGATAACTCATGGCTAGTCAGTTGCTCAGATTTTTTTCACTCACCTGTAGTGGTACCTTCTTGTTGCTTTCTCTCATTAATATGCTTTTGAGAAAACATTCTATAGCTTTAAGAGTGATTTTGACTTGCTGCAGAGGCTGAAAGGATGAAATTTCGGGATCAGCTTTTATATGCAGAACAAGAACTAGCTGCTGCCAAGGGATGTGAACAGGCTTTGCAAGACCAGCTCTTGAAAGAAGTCAATGAATCACAGGAACGACTAAGAAAGCAAATTCATATCCATAGTGAACTTGAGGTTTAACATGAGCCATAGCTATTTCAATCTATTTCCTTTTCATGTAATTTAAGTTTTCTCAGATCTTTGTAGATTTTGACAATCAAACTTTAACTTTGATGTTATTTCTAATTTACAATCTTAGAAAAACGAGGCATTGTGCATGCATGTATAGGGTAAAATCTACTATTTAAAGTTAAATTTACATTACATTCATGTGGAACTAATACGTATAATATCTGGAAACTCATGAACCTACTATGAAGTTTAGTAATTGCTCGAGTCATCATTTCACTTTTCTTGAAGTCATTATACTATCTTTTCTTGCTTTATTGTTATATGCTTAGCACACTCTTTTGTGATATATTTTTTTTTGAACTGTGAACTCACACACCCACTAAACCTACTCCTAAATCTACACCATTATGGGACTTGAACCCTCAACCACTTGGGAGGGACATCATTTCAACACCTTGGTACCATTGGGCTACATGCCCTTTGGTTCACTCTTTGTTATCTACTTGTATGTTTAATAATAGTTTATTTACTTATTTAGACAAAATTTAGAAAAGAAATGGAGCTTCGCAAAAATGCAGAATCTTTGCTATCCTCGGCTAAACAAAAAGCAAGCGATTTAGAGGGGAAATTGAGCCACGTCTCTGAAAGTATAGAGAGGGAAAAAGTTCGTCTTCAGAAGGAACTTACACAGCTTAAACAGGAATCAAAATTTTCCATGTCTAGAATTAGTGCAGATGTGAGTAGTCCTAAGCAATAACATTTACTTTTTTCTTTTATATGATATGGAATTAATTGCTGCTATTCTTCTACTTAGCTTGAAAGGATGGAATGCAAAGCTAGCAATTCTGAGAAAGAAGCAGTTCTGCTAAAGGAACAATTGGAAAGCCTTCAAACAAAACTTAATGAGGTTATACTACATCTTTAGCTATGCTCTGTTCTGAGTTTGTATCATTCTTCGTCGAATGATATGGCTTTTATAGTTTGTGTGGAGACAGTATATGCATAATTTGACTTTTCTTTTTTATCAAATGATCCTTTCTTATGTTTTTTTTCTTATAATTTGTATCAAGACAGTTGTACATTTGTGAAAAACCCAAATTATTTGCTATGTTTATAGCTTAATTTAACTAATGGTATCTTGTGCTACACTCTTATTCACAGTGCTTGCATGAGAAGAATGAAGTAGAGAAAAAACTTACTACTTTAACATGCCAAGAATTTCCTTCAGATGACAATATCTTGGTGAGGCATTTGAGAGAAGAGCTCAGAAACTATGTATGTTTTTCTTCATTGCAAGTATTTTTGTTTATATTCTTTTTTTCACATACCTAACATTGACTTTAATTACTTGGTGATAAAAGGCTCAATAGGGCAGACATTGATCTTGAAAAAGAATAATACCATATTCTCTATTTATCATTAAAACAAGATTTCACTTGCGTTAAAGTTACAGTAGTCAGCTGACATGGAAGTCGCATTTTTGGTTGTTACTTTCAGATAGGACCAGAAGCTACTTTAGTCTACATGATTACGTGAACCATTTATATTTAATTGATTATAAAATTACAACAATCATCGATTACTATGTATGCGGTATTGGTAATCTCATGCTGAATGCATCCATGCAGAATTTCCAAAGTTTTTGGTAAATGATGTAAAGACAGATTGTGTGCTTTTTGTAACATACTAGTATACTACTAGTGAATGTGTATGACTTTTTTCAAAAATATTTGCATAAGTGCTTTAAGTTTGCCATCATGATTGTTCAAGTATTGCAAACTAAGTACTTAAAAAAATTTAGCATCTTTAGTTCTTTCTTCGCAGCTGATCATTGAATATTGTTTTATGTATTTTGAATCAGGAATCAGAAGTGCGTGAAGCTAGAAAATGGAAAGCTTCTCACGAGGACATTGAGTTATTGAGGGAGAAATTGTTGGAAGAAAAGGGTCGCAGGGAGAGGGCAGAGTCAGAGGTTTTGAAATTATCAGAAGCACAGATAAATGGAAAGAAGTTGGAGGATGAATTATCTTCATGGAAATTAGTGATGAAAGAAATTCCTGGTGTAACATCTGCTGTTGACATACCTCTCAAGTTTGAAGCCTTACAAAAGTTCGTACCAACTTCATTGTATAGTTTTGTATTTCTTTTTTCAACCTACTTATTCATAAATGAAATTTTTGGCTATTAAAACGGTAGTTATTTCCTCTTAACTTACTTTTGGCATATTCATTCATAACAAAATCTTGCCTCAAAGTTCAATTCAACTATCATGTCAAACTATTTTATTTCATTTAGTAATATTAACATATTAACTCCTTTCTAAATCGATGGTGTGCATTACAGGGAGGTTCTTGAAGGCATGATGAAGATGGGAGAGGTGACTGCACGCTTAAAACAAGTGGAGGTTGCTCTTGATGTTGCTGAAAACGCTAGACAAAATGTTGAAACAGAGTCTGCATTAACCAATGAGAAGATGGAACTTTTGAAATTGGAACTCAAGCGAACTGAGTTGCTGGTAAGTTGGTATGAAACTACAACATGCTTGTGTGTAATTTAACAAAGTTTGCAAATTTCTTTTAAATCACTGAATCCTGGATATATCTTTACCTTGTTTTTGTGTGCTTTGTTAGTTTGGACTTTGGTAATATAACCTATGATGGATTAATGTTGTACATGAAGTTGTTGGTACTTTGTATCTCACTTTTATTTGCTTTCTTATTTTATGTGCCTATGTTCTACAGACATCACAAACATATGTCATCGTTATTGTTTACAAGTTATATTTTTTCAGCTTTCTTCAACTACAGAGGAGAGAGATCGTTTGAAGATTATTGTTGATCAACTGAAACAGCAGAAGAATGTTGAAGCAGGGACTGCAATGACAGATGGAACAGTTAAGGTAGTAGAATAGGGATCCTGTTTTGAAGTTTATCTAGTTTGTGGGTTTGTGCTAAATTGCTAATGAAGATTTTGTTACCTCTTTTTACAAGTGCAGGAGCTTGAAGCATCTCTTGTCATGAAGGAAGATCTTATAAAGAAACTGGAGAGCTCTATACTCGAGCAAAAAGACGTGAATGCTCGTCAACATAATGAAATAAAGTTACTTAATGAGAGGCTGAGTAGTGAATCAAGAAGAATAAAGTCATTAGAGAGGGAGGATGATCGTCTCCGCTCTGAGATAGCTATTTTGGAGTCAAAGGTTTGATCTTTTAGTATTGAACATCTTCTATGTATTGGAATTTTGATAATAGATTTTTGTACCTACTTCTGATATCACATAAAAGTTCGATAACTCGAGTTTCACCTTGGTTTCACCGCTTCAGCATTAAGTACAGATATATTTCTTATTTTGACTTGGTGTAGAACTATTGAAAAACACATTGATGTCATCTAATGAAGTACCCTCTGTCTCTCTTGACATCACATAAAAGTTCGATAACTCGAAACCTTTCGTCTTCAAATTTCTGTTATGTTTTTTTTCGTGTAATTATTGTTCAGTTGTTTATATATATTCTGTCATTTACAGTTGGGTCATGGTGATTTTTCATCTTCAAGTACAAAAGTATTGCGCATGGTGAACAGCTTGGCAGTTGACAGCGAGGCAAAACAGACAATAGAGGCTTTGCAGAATGAATTACAGAAGACAAAAGACAAGTTACAAGCCATTGAGGAGTTAAAAAAGCAGTCAGGTAATCTTGCTATGTGTTCACTGGGAAATTACCAGTGTGGTGTGTGTGTTACTCCTTGGTTACTTTTTCAAAGAATGTTGATTTTCTTTTATAAGTTGAGCCATATATAAGTAGTCCTGTCCATTAGAACTCAACCAACATTATCGTATCTTCTATGTTGAAAATCTTGAATGGAAATTTTGAATACCAACGATCAACTGATGTTAGGTTTATTGTTAATTGATGGCTCTTTCATTGGCTTCTGGCAGTTCTTTGTATAAGTGGAGATTGAACAATTTTTTCTTAGTTAAAGATGCAGCATATATGCCGATTCACCTCTTTCAAAAATTATTCATACACGGATACAATACACATGAACTGTGTGTTAGCGTGCTATACGCATAAGGATGTGGATCCATTTTTTTCTGTTTTCTTGACCATTTCTCTCATTTAATTCTTACTTGGTTTCATTGTTGAAATTTTGGGTAAAAAATTTAATACGCCGGTCACAAGGGTGACAATCAAAACATGACATGGAAATAATCAGGTTGTGGGTTGTCATATTTAAGCCATTATTAAAAGGGCCGTGCTTGAGTTTACTCGTTTAATTAAACAGGTCAACCCGTCAACTCATTTAACTAAATAGGTGGACATACCAACTTGTTTAACTCATTTATTACAACCCTCCAACCCTTTTAACATGTTTACAACTTGATTATAACCCGTTTACAACCTGTCAACCTGCTTGATTTGTTTAGAAAAATGAGTTAAGCTGGTCATGTTTGGGTAAGGGTTAATGTCAACAATTTAACCCTCCCAGCCAAAACCCATCAACCCGTCAACCTGACATGATTGATACCCCTAGCTTGGTTTTAAAAAGCGCGCATGAGGCGCAGGGGTTGGGGCTTTAGGTTACATAAGGCGCTCCTCAGAACAAGAAGCGCGCGCCTCGGCGCTTTGAGGGGCTTTTTTGCGCTTAAGGGATTTTTTTTTGGGTATGTTTTGTTGCTGTTTTGGACTTTTGGAGGTGGTAATAACTAGTAATTTTAGTCATTTTCATGGTTTATTGCAATAATTTCCTTTTTTGGATGTTTTAGATGTTTAATATCAAGTAATATGTTTAACATTATTGGGAATTTAGATGTTTAACATCAGTTAATGTGTATATACATAATTTAAATGTTTTTTATAGTATGTGCACCTCGCGTACGAAAAGCCCTGCGCTTTTACGCTTTGCGTCTCGGATTTAGACCTCGTCGCCTCTGTGCGCTTCTCGCTTTTTAAAACCAAGACCCCTAGACTCCTTAAGTGTTTCTAATGTCTACAGTTTTTGTTCCAGTTATTCAGTGTACTTTATAGTTGGCAGCTTTCCTTGGAAATGTGTTGTACTTCCAATTCTAATTATCGTGTATGTCTTCTTTTCCATACTGATTGCTGTTGTTTTGTACAGGTGATGCTGGGACATTGGTAGACTCATATATTTCTGGAAAAGTAGTTCAATTAAAAGAGCAAATCGCCACCCTTGAGAAACGTGAGGAAAGGTAGGTGACATATTTATTTGGAACTGTTTTGGTTCTTTAAACATTTAAATTAAAGATGCTGCACAATAATACAGGTATAAGGCAGTTTTTGCAGATAGAATCTCAGTTTTCCGACGGGCTTGCTGTGAACTATTTGGCTACAAGGTACCCATGGAATTTGCATAGATTCTTTTTTCTGTTAATATTATTTAGATGAAATTCAATCTCCAAGATACACACTGGCTGACCTACACACACTTGGTCAATTTTTTTAATAAATAGTTCATATTTAATTATTATTACCAAAACAATATTATCACAATAATAATCTTCTGAATAAAACAATTTAGGAGGTTTTATGCATTAAAAGTTAGTGGGCGACTTTCGTATCTGTATATTAATTTTGATACATCATAAACTTATATATTGATATACAGATTGTCATGGATGATCACCAACGATCAGATGGAATCCCTGTTACACGGTTTACCCTACAGTCTATATATGCACAAAGTGACGATGAAAAACTTCAGTTCGAGTACGAATCAGGAAACACAAAAATTCTGGTAAGATGGTATCTATTTTAAAAGTCAAATAGTCAACAGTCATGCAACCCGCTTCAGATATTAAGAGAATTTGTCATCAAAATGTTCAGCCACTTACCCTTGCAACGCGTATTTGCTTCTATAATGTTTCAGGGAAATAACTACACCCAGCAGTCTGAGATATCCCACCAGGTACATTTATTTTTTGTAAAGCTGGCTATTCATTGAATTCTTCTATTAATTCTTGAATTTTTCTATATTTTTATAATTGCTTTTTTCATTAGAAAATGCCAAAATGGCCATGTGATAATGGTCTCTTTGAATCCTGGGCTCATAGTGAAATTTAAGCCTAGAAAAGATGGTATATAAGCTTGCTCAAAAAAAGGTCGCTCGAAATTAGCTCGTTTGTAAACGAGCTTAGCCGGCTCTGTTTGTAAATGAACTAAGCCAGAGCAAAGGTAAGCTTGGCTCGCTCATCTGGATCGTTTAGGTTATAGCCTATACATATATATAACATAACCCAAATATATAATATATTTTCTAAGATAAAATTTAACTATGAGGCCAGTATTCAAAGAGGCCATTATCATATGGCTATTTTGGCATTTTTAATGAAAAACCAAATATATTATCTTTATAAATACTGGATTCAATGAATAATGTAGTTTATAAATTCTGGATTGTGTGTTTGTTAATATTATCTTTTGTTTTTATATATATCAATATATGTAAAAATATCAAATTTTAAAAATAAATGAGCTGGCTCAAGCTTTTTTTGAGCCAAGCCTAGCTCAACATTTCATATCGTTAAGATAAGTGAGCCGAGCCTGAGCCTGAGCCCAACCTGGCTTGAATTGGCTCGTTTACAGTCGTAGGTTGGTTGGGTAGCCCTGAATAGTTTCTTTGAAAAGTGAAAACCAATTGCCAAAAATACCCCTTCCTATTTTATTATCTCGTCATGCTAATTTATATGCTGCTTAGAGAAATTTTATTGAATTGGCATTTAGCAATATGGTAATTTTACAAGTATTGCTTGGTTTCTCCAGGTTGAGATTTTCATCAGGAAGCTAAACTCTATTCCGGCTTTCACTGCCAATTTAACAGTCGAGTCCTTCAATAAGAGGACGCTCTCGTGAGACAAAGTAACTTGTCTTGTTGCTTTGCAGTTCTTTCAAGAACGAGCCGGCCTCAAACTCTCAATCCGGTGCAACGATATAAACTTCTTTTTACTGAATTGAGTAATATTTTGCTAGTACGGGGCAATGGTGTTGAAAACATATATTGCATTTAGTAACTTGTTGCTTGTGTTCTTGACAGATTTAAGTTTTATGTTTTTGTTCCATGTTTTGTGTGCGAGAGTTGTATCATCTCCCTAAAATATATTTGAGATGTGTTTGATTTTTCTAGGATTTATACTAAGAGAAAGGCCCCAAGGCCCAAACACAAAATAAAATTTGGGAGATTTTACAGCCAACATAAAGATTAGTGGTGAGTGATGGAGCATATTTAGTCTAGAGTAAAGTGTCATTTTCGTCTACGTGGTTTGACTATTTTAGCCATTTTCATCCAAATTTTTTTTTTAGTTTTTCCGTACATGACTTTTTAAAATTTAGTCATTTTCATCCAACTGACTAACTTCGTTAAAATTTTAACGTTAAATCAGAGACAATTTGATCATTTCAAATATTCTCAATTTTGACCCCTTTATTTCCCCCCTTTACAAAACATAATCAGGTATTGTTCAAGTGTCATAACTTCACGGTGGTGTCATAACTTGTGGTGATGTTGAGAAACGTGTATCGGAATGGATGCCTATGAATAGATAACAGCTCAGTGGGTCCACCGACCTAACCTGCCAATACTTATTTAGTACTACTGTTCACGGCTACGCAAATTGTATATCGCATAGAAAATGAAGAAGCTAAGAGCTGTTTTACCTCCAAATGTGTAGAATCATGAAATATTGTTGCATATGCAGAAAATTTAGTAGAAAAAGGCATGTTATATAAATACTTTTCCCTCAATAGGTATTTCAATTTTCCTGATACAAATGCATCTGCTTAATAATGTCTAACATTACTAACACAAAAAAAAATTTTAGTAGACAACCTTAATCCAATTTCATTTCAAACAACTGTAGCCTGTATATTACCATCTATTTTTTTCTAAACATCCAACCAATCTAAATCTGATTCCAAACAGCTGTTAATCAAACACATCATATTCAGCTCCAATAAATTGATCTATATCACAAGGGCGATTCTAACCACACACGGAATATTGCTAATTGGACCCGCCGCCGCCCTATACGCCCTCGTATAGGGCAATACGAGGGCGTATAGAATTCAGTCACTGCCAACAGAATGCCACGTGTCATTCTCTGTCTGGCGGCTGGTCCAATACGTGGCGTATTGACCTATACGCAGCGTATGAGGCACGGGTTATATTTTTGCTTTAAAAGTTGAAAGAGTTGTACGTTTATGAATCCTATACGTGGCGTATTGACCTATACGCCACGTATAGGTATTTTTTATTTAATTATAATTTTTTTATTTTATTTATATTTTGTTTATTTTTATTTTAATTTATATAATTTTGTTAATATAAGTTTGTTATCTATTTATAAATTTTATATATATATATATATTTTTAACATTTGTTATATTTTTACAGTATAAACAAGCAAAGTATTAAACATTACAAACCAAACAAAATATTAAACATTACAATCAAACAAATTAACTAAACATTATATACATTACATCAAAAAATTAAATATATATACATCAAAATGTTTTACATACATAACAACGAAAGAAACAAAATACAAATAAAATAACTAAAGCTAAGCGGGTCCGTCGTCACCCTGACCGCCTCCGCCCTCATCCTGACCCGCCACGCCCTCATCCTGAACGGGGTCGTCCGGATAATGACGTTGCGGTGGTAGTGGGCGTGGCTCGATGCCGGCGGCTCGTGACAGATCAACGATCTGTCCAACCGCCCACATCATCAGGTCCTCCATGCGATCGAGTTGACGACCCTGTCGCCGTGAGTCGGCAACAAGGCTATCAAGCAATGCCTGGGTAGCCCTCTCCAGCCTAACAGACCGACGTACGTGTCGGGGATGCTGTGGCGGATGGTCGTGGATGCCTCGACGTGCGGCGGCCCGTCCTCCATCGCCACACCATGTAGCGGCTGAGGCATAGGCGGGTCCCCCTGTCCAGGCATCTGCGGCAACGGCACCGGGACCCAAACCTGGTCCTGGACGGCCCCTACGAACTGAAGGCCCTGCGGGAATCGATGCGTGATGCGCATGCCGCTCGCCGTGCGACGGTCTAATCGGACAGGGGGAATGGCCGGTGACATCGCAGGCTCATGCACGTCAAATGGTGTAACCGAGCGCATGATCTGCGTGATGAAAGCACCGCCATACAAAAGCCCGCGCTTCTGCCGCATATAGGCAGATGCAAAATAAAGCGCAAGGCACGTCGATAGGTTGCACCTCCTGCCAGTAAGCAGACAATAGATAAAGAAGTGGTCTCTATCGGTGCACCACTCACGGCTTTTCAGACGCGGTGCGATCGACGTCGAAATAAGCCGGTGCAGATATCTATACAAAGGGTCTCTAATACCCGAGACCCTCCCCTTGGTAACCAACCAAGGACTATCTGAAATCAAGCCCCAAAAAACAAGGAGTTCCTCCTTGTCCACCTCCGTCACCGCCTCTTCAAAAAGTGGCGTGACCGTATCAGGCTCGTGGTAGAAGCCCGTCGTGACGGCCCATTGACGGAGGGTCTGATGGTAAACGATCCCAAAGATCGAAAAGGAAATATGATCCGGATCCATATCCGGCGCCTCCCCGGGAAGAGGCTCTAGCCCAGCCTCTGAGAAGATGAACGTCGAAAGAAACTTGACGACCACCTCTCGGAAGGTCTCCGTGAACGATAGATCAAAAAGACGTGACCATGGCGTGTCCTGGCCGATGATGGCCCTAGCCCGCTCGGCCTCCTGTACCTCCTCGAGTAGCGCCCAATCAACTGCAGTCCCTGGACCCAACCGCACCTCCCGGAGCTTCTGGCACCTGACATACGCCTCCGAGTCAGCCGAAAAACCCAAAAAAGGGTAGTGCGCAAGATCGTCTATCACCTCCATATGAATATCATCATCATGATCCGCCATATCTGATAATAATTAATTGTTTTTAATTTTAAATAATAAAAAATAAATAATAATAATATATTGTTTTTAATTTTAAATAATAATAATATATTGTTTTTAATTTTAAATAATAATAATATATTGTTTTTTATTTTTAATAATAAATAATAATAATAATTAAATTTTTTTTTATTTTAAACCTATACGCCACGTATAGCCTTATACGTGGCGTATAGGCTGTTACCGGGTAAACCAAGCCATACGCAGGGCAACCAAGCCATACGCAGGCCAGTTACCGGGCAAACTTAGCCATACGCTGGCAATCAGGCCATACGCGGGCCAAGTTGCCGAGAACATGAGCCATACACAACGTATAGATCTATACGTGGCGTATGGCTTCATCGTCTTCCTCAGACGAACTATACGCCACGTATGGCCCTATACGTGGCGTATAGTTCTTAAGTTTCAATCCAAAAATCTCTAATCTACCCAGTTTTACCTGCTAATATTCTATATAAACCTAACATTAATGATCGTGGGTGTAAAGACGTACCTTTTCGAAGTTTTTTTGAGACGACAATCGTTCAATACGATCACTGTATATAAACCTAATATTCAATAAAATATTAATTATAATTAACTTAAAATTAATTTAAAATAATTAAAATTTAAAATAATTAAATTGACCCTATACTTAAAATTAATAAAAAACTAATAAAGCATCATCCGTGAGTCGCGAAGTATTGTGGAAATGTAGATCCATTAGTAACCATTATTTTCTTAAATCGTTCAATACGATCACTGTATATATTTTCCCATTTTGCTGCATCATCATTTCGGTGCAAATTCCAAAGTGCATTCGGCGTGGGAATCGGAAAATCTCCGTCTAACTTGACGTGGATGAAATGAGCCCTGTTGACGTGAACTAATGATACAGTTTGATGTTGAGCGTGAACGTTTGGACCAAAACACAATGGAAAAAATGTTTGATTACCGGCGATGCTTAAAAGATGAACAATCACCCCAAATCTTTGAGCAATTAGGAGTCCTGTGTATGGCATCGACATCCAACGACTAACTGGTACGGCTTTCACATCCTGCCAATCTATTGTGTGACGTAGCATATCATACTCTTGAAAGGCGACTCTGTCAAAAACAGTTCTCCACCATTCCTCTTTATTGTCCATCTCCTGTAGAAGTTGTTGTCTGATAAAAAGCCACCGGTTTTCATTTAACCCTAAGCCCAAAGCTACCGATCGAAAACCACAGTTACCGTTGGGATTTACATCCTGTATATGTGAAATGTACGGATGAAAGACAGACGGTATCGAATCCTTAAAACAATTTATATTGTTAACCGCATCTTTCCCCATAATCAATGGAAAACCAAGATAGGCGTTATCATCTTGTGGTTGCTTTCCTTTACCCTTAGTTGGACGACGGTGTTGAATGACTGAACTCGCTTGTATCGAGTCTTGTGACGCAATGTACGAGCTGTGTCTCGCAGGGTCACATTTGCTTTGTTGGGATCCTGTGAATGAGCTGTTTCTCGCGACACCTGTTTCCTTTGTTGTTGCTTTTTCAAAGTTGGACGACCGCGAGTATCTTCTTGTACCATAGGCGCTTTCTTGTTACTTTTGCTCGGAAAGACCACCCCTGCGATTCTCAACAGCATACTTCTTTTGACCTGATCAGGTTTTGAAATAATTTTGTTTCTCACTTGACTAAGTACTTTATCCACGTCTACATTTTCATCATCGACAAAAGACGGTTTTAAATCAAGTTTCCTCCAGAAGACGTCCAACGCATCTAGCGGGATTCTGCCACCTGTATTAAAACGAAATAGTCAGAAAATTTTGAAAATTAAACATTCACAAATTCCAAAGTCAAAACAGTTTACATGTAGCTTCGATACTTGCCAGACGACAAGCACACGGCAACCCACAACTACTGAAAAGTTGGCAACCACACGTTGCATTTTGTTTCCGTATATGTGATAACTTGTACCACTCGTTTTCTAACAAATTTAGAGCTTTATGTGAAACCTTACCATGCAGGTTATCAAACAATTCAATAGCTATGTGGCTATCCATTTTTCTTATGAGACTTGTTCCAAACGCAAACTGTAATTGATAATATTGATCATTTACAATTTCATCAACAAACCCAACAAGTCTATCTAGGGAGTTGTTAGCATTTCTAAGATAACTCTTTAAAAGCGAATGCTGGCTCTCGACTCGGTTCGTTGTTTGTTGACCAAAATTGAGGTTTTTGTTGGACCAGGAGGATACAAACTTTTCTTTATACGGGTCCAACCAATTTTTAGTCACATAATGTATAACTCCTGGAAAAATATTAAATAAATATTTAAATATTTAATAATTATTCAATACTTAAAATATTAAATATTCAAAACTTACTTCCTCGTTTGGCAGCATACAGTCGTTCGTAAAGCCAGTTGAAGTTGTACTGGTATATATCTGGCGTGGGAGACTCACATAATACCGACCATGAATACTTGAAATTTGCCCAGTCTTCGTCTGTAAATGATGCCCTGCAATGTTTTGCGATATTCTCGTGTATGTGCCACCGACATAGGTTCTTCGAACAATCCGGAAATATTTTATCACATGCGTTCATAAGAGCTTTGTCCCTGTCTGTTACTACCACACGCGGCTCCATACACTTTTGCAACATTAATTTTATTTGCAGTAGCACCTAGATGAAGTTTTCCTCTCATTCTTTTGATATAAATGCATGAGCGACGCAAAACGACTGGTGTGTGGAGGTCACACCGACCACTTGGACAAATGGAAGTCTATACATGTTGGTTTTGTAAGTCGCGTCGATCATCAACACGTGCGGGAACGCACGCCACATCTCAAACGATTTCGGATGAACAAAGAATATCTCCTCCACAATATTTGTGGCAGGATCTTCCCGAGTATAGTAGACGTATTTTTTAGAAGAAAGCAGGTTTTCCAGAATCTGCATTGGAGTTTCACCGACTCTCGTTTCGTTTTTTATCTTTTGTATCGCATTATAAATGTCCTTTTTAATGCAACTACTCTCTGGGTTTTGTTCCCTTATAGTTGCCAGAATGTTTCGTGGCAACATGTTTTGCGAATACAACTCCGCCACCAAAAGTTGTTCCGACTGAGACAGTCTCCTCGCAAAGGAGTGCGCCTCAAGATGTTGACTAGGATCGTGGTTATGACTGTCATCCTTCACCGTTAATTTCCAATCACCACTATTTTCTTGGTACTCTCCTTCTAATTTAAAGGGACAACTTATTTTCTTGCTACCGGCACGTCTAACCGTGGCAGTAGACGCACGTTCGCCGTGACGGTCACACACAAGCCACACCTTGATAAACGGTTCCGTCGGATCGTCGCCTTTTCTCCTCGATCGTCGGGTGACAAGGACGTAACCATTCTCACGTCCTATCCTGACCGCCCAATCCACCAACTGTTCACGAGACTGAAAATTCTGGTCAGTTTTATACGACACGTTTTGATGGTTTTGTTCCTCGTCTTCGGACACGAAGTCGTCGGTTTGTTGTGTCGGGTATGAGACTTCACCGTATACGTAGTCGTCGGTTTGTTGTGTCGGGTATGAGACTTCACCGTATACGTAGTCGTTCGTGGGCTGTGTAAGGTAAGACGGTTCACCGTATACGAACTCGGGATTGCTCAGTGGCTCGTTCAAATCCGGAAGCCTTACCCGTTGATGAGAATAAACGTCGGACGAGACCTCCTCCCGGTTCACCTCTTGAACGCCAGAACTTTGCGGGTTGTTTTCCACCGACTCGTCAGAATATACCTGAAAACCGTAGTTACCATCCCACCACCAAGACATTTTATAGTTTTTTTTTTGGAAAGCATACGTTCGTTCGGTTCGAATGAGAATTCTGCATTGTTAAATACACAAAATTTGGGCCCTATACGCATCGTATAGCCCAATACGATGCGTATAAGGTACGATGTGATGGGTTTAGTGGCAGAAGGAATCTCGTATCCTAAATTGGATCGTATTGACCTATACGATGCGTATACGAGGTTTGAATGACAGGTTGTAAGAGAATGTCGGACACGGGAATTTGTGAAGGGCTATACGCATCGTATTGCCCTATACGATGCGTATATGACCAAGTGTGGTTAGCATTTCCCGTGTGTGGTTAGTAGTCCCCTATCACAATCATCATCTTGCATGCCCTTTTGTTCTCCATCTTACATACCCATTCTACTTGCATGATGCCTATAATTTAAACTCCTCCCCTTTGAACCTACACAATTTTCAATATCCGAATAAAAGGAAGTAAAGATATAATACATACACTATGGCAAAATACGTGAAATATACGGACTTCAGATTCTTTCATTTCTACTGAAAACCGTCGATCTTTGCCTGACGGTTATACTTACTGGTACCGGTAAATGTTCCACATCTTCACTCGGTTTTTCCTTCCCTAGCTCGCTTTTTTCTTAAAGTGAGTTCTGTTCGCAAAGGTTGGAAAATAAAAAAGAATTGAAAAATATCATAAAATGATGCATAATAGGAAAAGGCTAAGTCCAATTTTTTATTAAATTATTATTTTACCATGTAGCGAGCCTTTGATTCACTCTATCTTAAAAACAATGTATGCATTCACCGAATATATAAATAAATAAAAATATTGACCCTAAAACATAAATTTGTAACCAATTTGCAATCTAAGAATACGATTCAAATCTGTGGGACGGGTTACAATTTGAGTTGAATGATATATATATCCATGAACAGCAAATTATCCACTAAACCAAACCAAAATGGGATATGGGTGTTTGACTCAACTTGACTTATATCAGGACCTGTACAAGCTTGATTTCATGACTGCTGTCAGATTGAGCATTTATAAAACAACTTGTTTTGACCCGTACTCACCTATGTCAAAACTCGTTCTGACCCGAACCAAAATAACCCATTTTTATTATAACTCATTCCGACCCGAACCCATCCTGACCCGTTACCCCTCCCGGCCTAACCCACCCGTTTTGACAGGTCTAGTGATAATATGTTTCCTATGAGATTGAGTTGCTCAGTTTACTCACCTGAACTTCTTTTAAGAAGACTGGAAGTAGATACAAGTATCATAACGCCCAAGATCTGAACAATTAATTGTGTCCGAGAGGATGGACTTGATTCTCAGCATGAAAACATTTCTGTTAACCACTTTGAGATCTTGTCTAATCACGTAGGTTCCACATAAAATAGATGAAGAAAATTGCAAGTTCAAATTCAATCTTAGCAACTACTGCTATTAAATTAGAAAAAAAAATACAAGTAAACTGAGATGAGAAATTATAATTATCCGCACATGCATAAATCCTCTATCAATAAATCGTTTCAGCTAGAATCAAATCATAAAATATATATATATATATATATATATATAAATCAGAGGGGGTACCATAATTTTTTAATTAACATTAAGGGGGTGTTTGGGATTACTTTTTGAAGCTACTTTTGACTTTTTCAAAAGTCATTTCCAAAAGTAAGAATTTCTTACTTTTGGATTTTAACTTCTCCATCTCATATTTTTCATCTTATTTTGAATTGTCCAAACAAACTTATAACTTATTACCTTATTCCAAAAGATGATAAGTCAATAAGTTGTTTTGAAAAGTAATCCCAAACACCCCCTAAAAATAAACAACAGTTAAAAATAACAGTAAAAAGTAAAAAAATAACAGTAAAAATAAAAGGTAACTTACTATATATAGAGGAAGAATGGTATCGTAGAGTAGGAGTGTTCCTGACTGGTGAGAGACTTATGCACAGCGGATGGTTGGAAGGGTAAATACTAAAGTAAAAAAGACTTTTAGGAGCTTATGCAAGGAGAGCGGAAGAGAAAATTTAGAACTCCATATATTCTAAGAATGCTTGATTTTAATTGAAATTTTCGGGGATATCATACAACTGAAGGGAAGCCCTTAATTTATAGGGCAAAAAAGAAAAAAAAACAATAATTACATAATAGAAATACAAAAGAAAAAGAAACGACTACAAATTAAAGTAGTAAAAAGACAAGACTACATTATTCAAAGATAAATAATTTGCAGAGTGCTGTCGAAGATAATTGTTGAGGGCTGTCAGGAATCTTGAATTTTTTGATCATTACGCCATTCTCTAGAAATCTAATCTCTGTGTGTGCTGTCTATTGACTGTGAAGAACCGGGATCTGAGTCAATGAACTCAGTATCTTCTTGATTAAGAATGTGTTTGAGCTCTAGAGTATCCCCTTCCCCCATGAATGGAAGGAGCATATTCCAGTTTTTATGAGACCATATTTGTGTATAATGACCTTCAGCTAATAACTTATAATTTTCCCAACGAAGTCTAGCCGGTAGGCTTTGGGTCTGTTGATGTTTTGTAAAGAAACACTTTGCTTCTTGACTTTTAGGATCTTCTTCTTTAACAATTTTATATGTTTCATCTAACCAACAAAGGCCATGGAAATTTATCTCAGTTTTTATGCCGAGTGTCTTGAGAAAATTCTGTGTTTCTATTTTATGGCTAATAAACATCATTTTTCTAGCAGGCCTGTAAGTATGCTCATTTGCATATGGTAAAGAGGAAAACATCTGCATCCTACAGTTGGAGGAAAGATATGTGTAGCGATATTTCCTGCTACTATTGTAAACTTTTCTCCAAAATGATCTAGGAGCTGTTTTGTATCAGCATTTAGTCTAAATTCCAAATAATCAATCATACCGTTGTGGTAAAACCGAGTTATTTGTTCATTAGGTAAATCTGTAGGATAATCTATTTGAAGGAGAAGGAGACCGGTTCCGTTTCCTTCTTCATCTGTTTTTTCCACCACTTTTACCCCTTTGTGTGTTTCTTCACCAAAAGCTATTTTTACTATTCTTTGTTGCAGTTCATACAGGACTAACGGGAACTCTGTGCATATTTTCTGTGAAATAATCTGTTCAACTTCTGGGAATTGATCTATGACCGGTTTCATGCAGCGTTTCCACGATATATCTAGAAGCCTTGCTTTGAAGGAATCAAAGTCTCTGGGCATAACTGTATTTTCCTTCTTTTCAAGTTTTTGTAACAACTGTTTATTTTTTATTTCGAGAATAGCTACTCTCTGTTTTAAAAGGTTATTCTCAAGCTGGTTTTGTATATTCTATGTATTTTTTCCTTGCTGTAACAGTTGTTCCTGTAATTTAGCAATCATTTTTTCCCGAGTTTTAATTATTTGCTCAGGATTAGTTTTTGCTATTTCTGAAAAAGTTTGAACCTTTTCAGGTTCTATGAAAAAATCATTTATACCAAAATATTCCCTAGCAGTCTTTAAGGCTTCAGCGAAACTGCAGAAACCCTTGTACACCGGGCTAGGGCACTGTATATATTTTGCCACTGTTTCCCACTTATTAAAAATTCCAATTTTTGTTCCTCGAAAAATTATGTAGTGGGTGAACTTTGGTCTTTGTCTTTCTGGAGTTTTTGTGCTCTGTTCAGAAAAGTAGATACTTAGAGCATTTAGAACTTGTACTTTAAATGTAGATGCATTTGGCACTATTTGTACATGCCATAGGGTGTCTAGTAAGCATTGCTGCTTTTCTGTAAGTTTCATCCCTATTATTGGGCGAAACTTTTTGTTCATATTTGTACATTTCTGTAAAGCATAGTTCCCAAAAGTAATGACATTACTTTGGGTGTTTGAGCTCATTTTCTGTCTATAATGTATATATTTTGAGCGAGTATCAGCTCTTGACCTTTCTTGATCCTGTGAGAAAGTGTAAAACTGTGTAATTCCTTCATCATGTATCGGAGACATTTGTGTATTGTTGTATATTTTGCCTGCCTCCATCGACCGGCTCATTAGCTTTTCTGTCTGTTCATCTTCCATTGAAGAAATGCTCATTAAAGAGCTTTTCTTTTTTGGCTTTATAGGATGTATTAGTTTTTCCTTTCCTTTATTTCTCCTATCCATCTAAAAACAATAATTTGTTAATGTTTCTTGATAGCATATTTGCTATCCCGTTATTTTTTCCTTTTATATGTTCAAAATTGATTGTACAACCATTTCCATGTATAATGTTTTGTAAATTAATCCATCTGGTCCTATTCATCTTTTTACTCTGTATATTTTTAATAAATCTAACTATAGCTTCACAATCTGTTCTAACTGTAAATTCGTTGCGTAAAAATATTTTAAATTTTTCTAATGCATTTATTAAAGCTTGTATTTCAAAATCTATGCTTGTCCAATTTGTTTTTGAATGAAAATTTCCACTCGCATATGAGCATATTTTTTTTCTCGCTTTTTGCACTATACTTATTAGCTTTGCAGAGGAGTACTGCTCCTCAACTTTCTTTGCAACCGTCTGTTTCAATTATAATATAGTCTGTTACTAATGGTAGCTCTAATGGTTTAATATACTTTACCATTTGTTTAATATCTTTAACTAATTTTATATGTTCTTTATTAAAAAACCGTTATCCATTTTTCGTTGTTTTTCTATATAATGGTCCTACTAATTTAGAAAAGCCTGAAATAAATTTTCTCGCATAGTTTACGAGTCCTAAGAAGGCTTGAATTTGTTTTAAATTTTCAAATTTTTCTGGAAATTCTAATATCTTTGTAGATATATGTGGTTGCAATTCTATTTTTCCATCGCCTATTTCTAATCTTAAAAAGGAGATTTTTCTTTTAAACAATTCCATTTTTTTAAATAACTATACCATTTTCTTTGATTTATTCGAATACTTTTTGCAAATGCTTCTCATGTTCCTCCACTGTCTCACTTGCCACCAAAATATTATCAATATAAACTAAACAAAAGTCATATTTTAAGAATATATTGTCCATAAATCTGTGAAATATTGATGGCGCATTTTTTAACCCAAAGCTAAGAACTTTCCATTCAAATTGTCCTTCTAAACATGTGAATGTTGTCCATGGTTTAAAATTTTCTTCTAGTTTTAATTGATTGTATCCTGATTTTAAGTCAAATTTTGAAAAAACTTTCTTCTTTTGTATAAGTTGTATTAAGTTGTCCTTATTTGGAATATTATAATCACCATCTTCTGTATTATCATTTAATCTTTTATAATTGTATACTATTATAGTCTTTCCTCTTTTAATTGCACTATGATTTTTTATTATAAATGCCGCTGATCTATGAGGACTTTCTGACTTTCTAATTAAACCTTGTTCTATCGTTTCTGCAATTTGTTTCTAAACTCTTCTTTATCTAAAGGGCTATATTCTATGTTTGTGGTTCTTATCGTATTATCTGGATTTTTTAATTTAAATTTACAGATATATTGAACTTTTGATTTTGTAATATCTTCTCCTATTAACCCAACTTTTTCTAAATGTAAAATTTTAGGATAATTTATACTTTTTGTAACATCTTTACCTTTTTCTAATTCATGGCTTAAGAATTCTGTAAGTAATCTTAGTGTTTCATTTTCAAGATGTTTTTCTCTATTATTATTTTTTTAAGAATTCTATATTACCGTGTCCACCTTGCTTTCGAGCCACCTCTGATGTGTTATTATACCTTAATGTCGGAAAACTATAAATATGTGTACTTAAGGTTATAAATTTTTTTTTGTTATTGTTATGGCACCATTTAATCCTAAAATAAAGTTTAATCCTAAAACAAAATCTTGAGACTTTATGTACTGAGAGTTTATATTTACCTGTGGTATTTCATATTTCACACTATAGTTACCTGCAAAATCCAAAAATTGTATTCCTGTTGGTTGTAAATAGTGTGTTATGGAGATTAACCTATTTTCTACTGTCCTAGTTACTAATTTATATGTTAACGATTTATGGTATTGGGCGGGTGCTAGGCTATATGATATCAAGCTTTTTGTTGCTCCAGTGTCTACTAAGGCTGTTAAGTCTAAAAACTTATTGGTGTCAAGCCATAATCTACATTGTATATTTATCTGTAACACCCTTAATTGGAATACCAATTATTAAAATATTAAACACACGCGGAAGCTTTTATCCCAGATTTTTTTTATATATATATATTTTATTCGCATTAATGATATACAACTCTTAGGACAACCCTCAAGCGAACACCCAATAAAAATGGCCAAAAAGCCAAACCAGCGTACATCCAGCGTATGACAGTGGTTTCTGAGCGTACTGTACTCTCCGGACGTACTGTATGCTAAAACCAGCGTACAGTATGCCTAGTTCAGGTCATACACTCCAAAAATCCATTTTCAAGTTTTCTAATTTAACACTTGGGTTTTTGTTTCAAAACATTCACACATCAATCCATATAACAAAATCAACATAAATCATGTATTAAAATCATCCATGTATATGATTTTTATTTACACCCCAAACATCATAACGCATACGAGAATCCGCCAAAACGCCTTAGACTTGACTTGGACTTACATCGGAGCTTTTCCTACATAACCACATGAACATATCACCGTTAGTAGTGAAGATAAACATATCAATCAAGTAATTACAACTTGTTTTCACCCATTCACCCATTTGACTCGTTTGCACCTAATTAGTCAAAAAGGCTTCTTATCACTTGCATCACACCTACAAGTTTCATTCTTTTCATATATCATTCATGTTACACTATTCCATTTTCATTATGGCACATAGGCCATAACCTCATATCCATTATGACACTTAGGTCATAACCTCATATCCATTATGGTATTTAAACCATAACCTCATATCCATTATGATTCTTATATCATAACCTCATATCCATTATGATACTTAAATCATAACCTCATATCCATTATGATACTTAGATCATAACCTCATTTCCATTATGGTATTTAAACCATAACTTCATTTACACATATCCATTATAGTATTACAACTATAACTACATTCATTCATTTGCACATATCCATTATAGTATTATCACTATAACTACATTTATTCATTTTCACATACTGGTTCATACATATTCATACACATTCATTTCAACAACATAGTATGCACATATAACACATGTACCACCCTTTTATCATCAATGCTAAGTAAATGCAAAGGCACTTACCTTTTGGGTTAGAAGATCCTGCACCACCTTATCGGTTCATAATTTGATTACCTAAACATATACACCTAGTTTAGTAATCTAACATACATCCAAATCACATTATAATTGAGTTCACAACCCAATTTCCATTTCCAACCCAAACTGACCCGTTTGGGTTATCCCCATAACCAAACACCCTCTTTCAATCCAAACTCACCTACTTGAGTTTTCTTTCCAATTCCTTGACACTAATTTTTCATTCAATATCTTTCATTAGGTTAATTTGGTGTTCATTCAAGTGTCTAACACCCTATAAACACTTAATCATCACTAATTCAACATTTTACCATCATGATCCAAACACCCCCAATTTTCTCCACACCCTAACTTCTCATAATCAAAATCAAAGGGTTCTAGGATGTTATTCACCATTCTTTACCTTTAGTTTAGCTAGATTATCAACAATCTAACATCAATTAACCACATGCATTCATAATTTCTGGATTTATACAAAACCCACCTACTAACACATTCAAAGGTGAAATCAATGGAAGATTACACTTACTTGATGTTCGGAAGGTGTTGTGTGAGCCAAAACCTTCACAAATCCAAGCTCAAATGCATGATTTAGCTTCCAAAATCGATTTCTCCTTTTTATTTCTTGAGATGAACGACCTCAACACCACAAATGAGGCTAATTTTGACTTCTTCACGTCAATATGGCAGATTTGTCATATTTACACCTTTAGCCCCTCAACTTTCATTTCACCCATTTCATTTCAAAATTAGTTAAAAACTAATTTAACCCTATTACTAACTTGAAACCCACTTGTTTCAAATTATTTCTAACATATTATTTTCTCCATAATATTTATTAGAATATTTATTTATTTATAACGAAACCCGGATTTTGGTTCGTTACAAATCACCTCCCCTTATTTGGGTTTCGTCCCCGAAACCCGACTTCACATAAAAAGGTTCGGATAATATTTGAGCATTTATTCCTCGGTTTCCCAAGTCATTTCCTCTCCCTTTTTATGTTTCCATCTCACCAAAACTTGGCTAATCTCTTTATTGCGCATTTTCTTCACCTTTATATCCAAGATTGCCACCGGTTCTTCAACATAATTTAACTTTTCATCAAATTCAATATCATCCAATGGAACAAAAGTATATTCATATGCCAAACATTTTCGCAAATGAGACACATGAAATGTTTTATGAAGTCTACTTAGTCCCTCCGATAGCTCCAAACGGTAAGCTACCACACCCACCCTTGCTATCACTTTAAACGGTCCGATGAAACGTGGACTTAACTTCCCCCGTTTCCTAAACCGTATCACCCATTTCCAAGGAGAGACTTTCAAAAGTACAAAGTCCCCCACTTGAAATTCAATCTCCCGCTTTCTATTATCCGCATAGGACTTTTGGCGATCCTGATCCGCTTTCAAGCGTGCCCTTATTTGGTCAATACTACCAATAGTTTCATTGACCACCTCTTTGCTTCCAAGCTCCCGTTGACCAATTTCACTCCAACACACAGGTGTTAGACATTTCCTCCCATACAATGCCTCAAAAGGCGGCATACCAATACCGGAATGGTAGCTATTGTTGTAAGAAAATTTCGCCAACGGTAAATGGTCGTCCCAACTACCCCCAAAATTCAATGCACACGCTCGCAACATATCCTCGTGTGTTTGAATCGTCCTCTCGCTTTGACCATCCATTTGTGGATGATAAGCGGTGCTAAGATTCAATCTAGTCCCCATATCCTCATGGAATTTCTTGCAAAAACGAGAAGTAAATCTCGTATCACGATCCGATATAATCGACACCGGCACACCATGACGTGACACAATTTCCTTCACATACATTTCCGCCAACCTATCCGAGGAATGCGTTTCCTTTATTGGAAGGAAATGTGCACTCTTTGTCAACCGATCCACTACTACCCATATCGCATCATATCCCTTTCGAGTCTTTGGTAGTTTAGTGATCAAATCCATGGTTATGTTCTCCCATTTCCAAACCGGTGTTTCAAGCGGTTGAAGCTTTCCATACAGCTTTTAATGCTCCGCCTTTACCCTTAAGCATGTGAGACACCTCTCCATATACTTAACAATATCACGCCTCATACCCGGCCACCAAAAATGACACCTCAAATCATAAAACATCTTTGTGGCCCTCGGATAGATAGAATATTTGGATTTATGCGCCTCGTCTAAGATAGTTGTCAAAACACTTGACAACCTAGGAATCCAAATTGTATCAAAGCATGTCTTTAACCCTGAGCTATTTTCCCCAAGCTTATCAACATAAGCAACCATCTGTTCCTTCTTCAAATCACAACCAAGTGCTAACACTTGAGCCTCCCGGATTTCATCAATAAGAGATGATGAAATTGTCATTGAAATGACTTCACCTTTATAGGTGCATGACTCGTCTTCCGACTAAGGGCATCCGCCACTACATTCGATTTACCAGTATGATAAAGTATCTCACAATCATAATCCTTGACCAATTCAAGCCACCGCCTTTGCCTCATGTTGAGGTCCTTTTGGTCAAAGAAATACTTGAGACTTTTGTGATCCGTGTATGCCCCATACAAATAATGCCTCCAAATATTAAGCGCGAAAACCACGGCCGCAAGCTCTAAATAATGAGTAGGGTAATTCACCTCGTGAGTCTTCAATTGCCTAGACGCGTAGGCAATCACTTTCCCCTTTGCATCAAAACACATCCCAACCTCGAATGCGAGGCATCCGAACACACCACAAAATCTTCAGTCCCGTCCGGCAAAGATAAAATAGGCGCTTTAGTCAACTTTTCTTTCAAGAGTTAAAAGGCAGATTCTTGCTCGGAACCCCAAATAAATTTAGTCTCTTTTCGCGTTAACTTTGTCATTGGCAAGGCAATCCGAGAGATGTTCTCAATAAACTGTTGATAATAACCCGCCAACCCCAAGAAACTCCTAATTTCCGAAGGCTTCTTCGGTGATGACCAATATTTTACCGCCACTATCTTGGACGGGTCAACTGTAATCCCTTTCTCATTAATCACATGACCCAAAAACTGGATTTCGCGCAACCAAAATGCGCATTTGAAAATTTAGCATAAAGCTTATCCCTTTGCAACACTTCAAGAGTTTCACGAAGATGAAAGGCATGATCACTTTCACTCCGTGAATAGATGAGAAGATCATCTATAAACACAATAATTGAACGGACGAGAAACGGTTTACACACCCGGTTCATAAGATCCATGAAAACCGTGGGCGCGTTGGTTAAACTGAAAGGCATAACCGTAAACTTATAATGACCGTATCGAGTGCGAAAAGCTGTCTTATGAACATCATCTTCTTTCACCTTCAACTGATGGTACCCGGATCTTAAGTCAATCTTTCAAAACCATGACGCCCCTTGTAATTGGTCGAAGAGGTCGTCAATCCGAGGTAACAGGTACCTATTCTTCATTGTCAACTTGTTCAACTCCCGATAATCCATACACATCCTCATGCTTCCGTCCTTCTTTTTAACGAAGAGAACGGGTGCACCCCAAGGTGAGACACTTGGGCGTATGAAACCTTTATCAATAAGCTCTTGCAATTGCTCCATTAACTCTTTTATTTCCGGCGGTGCCAACCTATAAGGTGCTTTGGCTACCGGCTTAGCACCTGGTATCAAATCAATCCCAAACTCCACTTCCCTCTCTGGTGGAACCCCCGGTAACTCATCCGGAAACACATCCATAAACTGATTTACAACTGGAACATCGCGAATATCTTTCACCCTTTCTACCACATTCGCAACACAAGCCATGTATGCCTTGCACCCACGCACCATGTACTTTGTTGCCTTCACAAAAGAACACAATCTTACGTTGCCTTTCTTTTCACCTTCTATGTAAATGGACTCACCCGACGGGGAATCGAGTCGTATCGCCTTAGGTCCACATAGAATATTCGCTTTGTTCCTTGACAACCAATCCATTCCTACTATCACATCAAAATTCCCCATGGACATAGGAATTAAGTCTATAAGGAACGTTTCACCCCCACCCTTAGCTTGCAATTCCTATAAATATCAAATACTAGGAAACTCTTATCATTTGCCGCCTAGATTTCTAAGGGTTCATCTAACTTGCTACTTAGAAACGAATAGTGCTTAACAAATTTCAAACACACAAACGAGCGACTAGCCCTCGAATAAAAAAGAACTAGTGCAGATAAAGAGTTAATCTTGAATGTATCTGACACCACCTCCGAGTTTGTCTTCGCCTCTTCCATCGAGATGTCCATTCCACTATCACATAAAAAAGAACTAGTGCATATAAACATGTCCATACTATCTTTTTTATTTGTTTCTCACATTCTTACTACGGTTTGTTCCCAAGTTAAGATTTCGTCTATCCAAAGCTGTGGGTTTTGCTGTTCTGTTAATAACATATTACCACTGTATATATTTTCTATTGGTAATCTGCTACCTTTTCCTCTAATATTATTTTCTTGCTGATAACTCGTGGATGGTTTTGTCCATGGTTCTCTACCTATCATTTCTTCTGATGTGTCTCCTACTGTATTCCATTCCATTTTTGGTCTTTTATTTAGATTTGTCATAACCGTATCCATAAAGGATTGTTCTTGTTTAAAGAAATCTGACAGCATTGTTTTTCCTAATATAATATTTTCTACTAATGGTAAATTAAAATGTTCTTGTAACTTGTTATAACTTTCTTCGTATGTCATTCCTAAGTCTAGCATACATTCTATAATCATATCGTCTACTTCTTCTTGTATATTTAATTATGTGATTTTTCTATTAATTATTTGTTCTAATGTTTTGTTAGTTTCTTCATTTTTAAATATTGTATTTGTTTCTTCTTCTTGCTCTAGATATTCTAGCAAACTATAATTCATATCTTCTTGTTCAAATTTAATAAATTCTAAGTTTATTTCTTCATCTTCTGAATCATATATTGGGTTGTCATCTTCTTCATCTATATCTGATTCTATGTTCATAAAGTTACATTTTGTTTCATTATCGTTACTTTCTTCGTATCTGATTTCTTCTTTTTTAAAATCTGTAAACCTTAAACTTTGAATTCCATCTAATTCTTCATATATATAACTTTTTTTATGTATTAATGTAGTAGCATTCTCTTCTTTTAGGTTGCTTAATTGTCATTCTAATCCTGCTAATTCTTCAGGATCAATTTTAACTAGTTCTATCATTTGTATTGATTTTGATGCTATTGTACTAACTATTTCATCTATATTATATATATAGGGGACGTATCAAATGAAAACCCTTTCTTATTGTGAAAACTCAAAAACCCATTCTCGTCCACTCATTTATTTTATTTATTTCTGGTTTATTTTTAATGAGGGAGGGGCATTTTTGTCATTTTTACACACACTCCCTATCTTTTAACCTAACATTTCTTCTCTAAGATCCAAATCTGTTTTCTCTTTCTCTAAATTCTCTCTCTCTAAACACTTCTATCTCTCTCTAAAACCAGTCATGAACGAAAATCGAATAATCTAGATCCGGTGACCTGTGCTAGGGTTCCGGACAATCTAAGAAAAATTTCATGGCGATGAAGGTAGATCAGCGACCTGTTGAAGACGATGACATGTTGAAGCCCACTCGACGTTGTCATGTTTATTTGATAGATCCGGTGACGTGTTGAACAATTTCAAGCAAATGAAGGTAGATTTGTCTCTCTCTCTCTAAACTCATCGTTACCCTTTCATCTCCGCCTCCCTCTCACTCTCGATCTACTATTTGTCTGTGAGTTCTTGGTTGCCGACGCAGCTGCGAACCGCCACCACAAACCATCTCCGGCGTTCCGGAAACCACAGCATACACCTCCGGCCACTTGAAACCACCACAAAGATTCCATATCTGACATCTAAGATGTGAAAACAACCTGATTAACGACAAAATTATGGATTTTTGGGGACGCCAACAAACTGGCATATGAAGATTAGATCTGCTCATGTTACGGTAAGAATTCCAACTATTAATTCAAGTTGGGGAGGAGATAAAGGTTTTTATTTCAACAGATCTGTGCTATTTCACGACTCGAGATTCAATTTAGGTGTTAAGATCTGGGACGCCAAAATGAAAACTAGAAATTTAAAACCTCGTTGGTTGAAATTCAATTTAGGCATTTGGGCCTGGGGATATGAGTCAGATCATGCGCTTTTTATTTTGGAATAGATTTGGTTCTTGTCTAGAAATTAAAAATTGTTCCAGCTTCTTCGTATTTTTTTGCTTTATATAGGTGTAGCAAATTTTCCATTAATATTAAAAAAAAGGAAATGCATATTTAAGATAATGAAGCAACACCATCCCTTGAGCGTATAAATGAATTTTGTAAATATCATTGTGTATTTTGTTTTTACACTTGTGTATTTTATTTTTACACTTGTGCATTTTGTTTGTACACATATGTATTTTGATTTTATACTTGTGTTATTTTTTTACCATGAAAGATCAATTAACTAATTTCATCACTAATTATTTTGTGGTTTTATTACAGGTCGTCATCTTCACTCCTACACTCGTCGGATCTGCACTCGTCAGTGCCGATAAATCAGGTTAGTCACTGATTATTCTGTGGTTTTATAGATTTACATGTGTATATTCGATTTATACATGTGTATATTCGATTTACACATGTGTATGTTCGATTTACACAAGGTAAGTTACACATGTTTATATTCGATTTACACATATAAATAATTTTAGTACATCTTGATTCTATTTTTTGAATTTCAGGTAGAAGATCTACAATGTTTGATACTGTGTAGTTTCATTTTACAATTGATTTTTTATTTTCTACACGTATATTTTGATTTTACACATTTATACATTTTTTCTAGTTTGTAAAGATGTTTTTTGAATTTCATTTTATGGTTTGTTCTTGAATTATTGTTTTTTTTTTGTCATGATCATTATTAAAAAAGAAAAAAAATATGTATATGATTTTGAAGAGAGAGTCTAGAGAGAAAATCTGGAGGGAGAGAGTGTGTTTGTGTTTAAATGTAGAGAGAGAAAAATAAATGATCTTTTAAATTAAGATTTACTAAAAAAAATGTATAATTACCTAAATGATCTTAATTTAAAATAAAAAAGTCAGATTCAATATCATCCACATATTAAAATAAAGGAAAATGGATGTGTGGTCATAATTGAGTTTAAGGGTTTTCACAACTTAGGGTTTTCATTTGATACGTCTCATATATATATATATATATATATATATATATATATATATATATATATATATATATATATATATATATATATATATATATATATATACACATATATATATGGGGAGAATCAAATAAGAAGTATGTTTTCGCTAAGAACTCTAAGAAATGACCAAAACGCTTAGAAACGATATCAAACGAACTCCGATCGAGCTCATTTCAGCGACGTTGGAACCGTCTTGTCGAACTCTATCATCTTAGCTTTTAGGGTTTAGCTTTTAAGGTTTATAATTTACATTTGAATTTTAGGGTTTTAGCCTTATGGTTTAGCCTTAGGGTTTAGCTTGTAGGGTTTAGATTTTATGGTTTATGTTTTTTTGGAGGGTGGGGGTGGGGGGTTTAGGTTTTTGGGTGTGGGTGTGGGTGTGGGTGGGGTGGGGGGTTTAGGTTTTTGGGGGGTGGGGTGGTGGTTTTAGGAATTTTAGGGTGGGGTTGGAGTGGGGTTTAGGTTTTTGGGGGTGCGGGTAGAGTGGGGTTTAGGTTTTTGGGTCCGGATTAGAGTTCGATGAAACAGTTCCAACGCCGCTGGATTGAGCTCAATCGGAGTTCGTTTGACCCACTTCTTAGCGTTTCTTAGCGAAAATACACTTCTTAGTGGAACCCTCCCATATATATATATATATATATATATATATATATATATATATATATATATATATATATAGGATTAGGTTCAGATAAAAAGGATTCTAAATCTAAGAAGGGTGAGAAGGATTTAGAGCCATTAGATCAAATTCTAAAAAAGATTTAATGGTTGAGATTAAAGTGTAGAAGAAAAGGTTGTTGGAAAGGTATTTTAGTCTTGGCCACTTTTGTTGACTTTTTATCAAGTTCCCCCCTCATTTTTAAACGTTCATAACTTTTACATACGACATTATTTTTTTCAAAAAAATTACACCATAAAAACGAGCGTTTTTTTATCTTTAAAACGAGCGTTTTTTTATTTTTAAAACGAGTATAGTGTCGTTATAAACAAAAAAGAAAAAAAAATACGTTTTTCAGCTCATTGTGTAATACAAGTTCATTGTGTTATATGTATTTATCCTTGTGTTTTACATTTTTCAACTCATTGTGTAATATAAGTTTATCGTGTAATACAAGTTCATTGTGTAATTAGTCAGGTCATTGTGTAATACAAGTTTACTGTGTAATACAAGTTCATTGTGTAATACAAGTTCATTATGTAATACAAGTTCAATGTGTAATACAAGTTCATTGTGTTATATGTATTTATCATTGTGTTTTACGTTTTTTAGCTCATTGTGTAATTAGTCAGGTCATCGTGTAATACAAGTTCATTGTGTAATACAAGTTCATTGTGTAATACCACGTCTGGTCATTGTGTAATTAGTCAGGTCATTGTGTAATACAAGTTCATTGTGTTATATGTAGTTATCATTGTGTTTTACGTTTTTCAGCTCATTGTGTAATACAAGTTCATTGTGTCATACCACGTCTGGTCATTGTGTAATTAGTCAGGTCATTGTGTAATACAAGTTCATTGTGTTATATGTAATTATCATTGTGTTTTACGTTTTTCAGCTCATTGTGTAGTTAGTAAGGTCATTGTGTAATACAAGTTCATTGTGTAATACTACGCCTGGTCATTGTGTAATACAAGTTCATTGTGTAATTAGTCAAGTCATTGTGTAATACAAGTTCATTGTGTAATTAGTCAAGTCATTGTGTAATACAAGTTCATTGTGTAATTAGTCAGGTCATTGTGTAATACAAGTTCATTGTGTCAAATACTTTTCATCATTGTGTTATATGTTTTCTTTATTGTGTTTTACGTTTTTCAGCTCATTGTGTAATTCGCTCAAATATGTCATGTCATTGTGTAATATGCTTATTGTGTAATATCAGTTCATTGTGTAATATCAGGTCTGATCATTGTGTAATATTAGACCTTGTATTACACATTGACCTGGTATATTACACATTGACCATTATGCCCTCCCTTTAAAAACAATAAAATGACATATGACAAGCTTAGAATCCTTCTTACCATTCTTATTTTTAAAACTCTTTTTACTATAACAAAAGAGGGGGCACTCACCACTTCATGACACACGCATAAAGCCAATCAGAAGGGTGTACTGTTCACACCATCTTAAAATGTATGTTATATATGTTAATTCATTGATCATTCAGCCTAAAAAATTGAATTGATATCATATTCTCAAAAATACAAGTTCTAACAAACAAATTAATAACTTGACGACTATTTACAATAAACTGAGCTTAAAGCAATTAAAATCTAAACCAAAACCTAACTTTATAATTCATCCTTCTTCTCGGTAAATATAATTGATTGAATACTAGAGCGGAACAGATCCATGGTAGAAGAATTAGTGGAGGTCTTCGTATTAGCTGAGCCTTTCTTTGACCAACCACGACGCATCTTCAAAATATCTCTTAGAAACTAAATTTCCAAGAATTAGGGAAAATCAATGATGGCGACGAAGACGAAACGAGATCTGATAGAGACGAAGCGATGACGAGTGTTGATGAAGGAGATGAACGGAACGGAGGCGTCGGTTGATAAGTGGTGCGGATGGAGATGAACGGAACGGAGATCTGATAGAGACGAAGCTTGACGCTTTTCACATCCTCATCAGTCACAAGTCGGTTTTTTGAAATCGACTTACAAGCTAAATGTTACGATCAAAAGAAGAACAAGAATAGAGAGGGGAACATTCAATTCATTTCATCGATAAAAGATACTTACAACTGATTAACCAACTAATAACGACTAACCAACAAGCTAAATGAAAGATTAACAACAATACAATTGACACCCTTATACTTTCAACTTGACAGAATTAATCCCTATACATTGACAATTGACAAAACTAGTCCCTGAAACTATTATATCATGACAATATTCCCCCGTATATAGCAAATGTAGGATACTTCAGAATGAACGTATCAGCCAATTCCCAAGTAGCATCATGGAGAGGAAGATCCTTCCATTGCATTAAAATTTTCACCACTGGCTTGTTCACTTGGCAAGCCAATTTCCTGTCCAAAATATGCAGTGGTTACAAAACTGAAGAAGGACCAACTGGAAGAGCAATACTTTGAATAGGAGGGCCCGAAGTTTTCTTCAATAATGAAACATGAAACGTATGGTGAATCTGGGAACCCAAAGGAAGATCAAGCTTGTAAGCAGCTGGCCCAATCCGTTCCAAAATAAAAAATGGCCCATAATACTTGGGAGATAGTGTGGAGTACTTATGCAATCTGATTGAAGTTTGAACATAGGGATGTAATTTCAAATAGACCCAAGCGCCTACCTCAAAAGATCTTTCAGATCTGTGCTGATCAGCAAATTGTTTCATTCTGTTCCTTGCATTTTGCAATGACTGTTTGAGGTTGGCTAACATATTTTCTCTGAGTTGAAACAAATCCTCAACTGCAGCAACCTTAGAATCCAAAGGAATGTGAGTGTGGTGAATAGGAGGATCCAACCCAAACAAAGCCTTAAAAGGAGACATTTGAATAGCTGAATGCCATGTAGAATTATACCACCATTGAGCTAAGGGTAACCATTTAACCCATGTATGAGGATCATGCATAACCATACATCTCAAATAAGTTTCAAGGCATCTGTTAAGAACTTCTGTTTGACCATCAGACTGTGGATGATAAACAGTGGATAAGGCTTGTTTAACACCCTGCATTCTCAAGAATTCCTTCCAAAAATGACTTAAAAAAATAGCATCCCTGTCAGATACAATGGTTTGTGGACAACCATGTAATTTGAACACATTACCAAGAACCACTTGAGCTACTTTGGTGGCATTATAAGGATGTTTAAGAGGAAGGAAGTGGCCATATTTACTTGATCTGTCCACAATGACTAAGATAGTGTCATGCCCTTGGGAAATGGGTAAACCCCCAATAAAGTCCATAGAAATGTCAGTGAAAATTGAAGTAGGGACATGCAATGGGTTCAATAGACCAGGGCTAGCCACAGTTTCATACTTAGCCCTAAGGCAAACATCACACTGTTTAATAAAATCTTTAATGTCTCTTATAGATCATTTCCAATAAAACATGTTCTTAAATCTTTGTAAAGTAGCTTGTATGCCTGAATGACCACCTTGAGGAGATGAATGACTTAACAATAAAATTTCTTGCCTCAATTGAGAGTCTTTAGGAATCCACAATTTAGTCTTCCTCTTGAGTAAATTGCCATCTCATGAAAATGAGGAACTTGTATTCCTTGAGTCAAATTATGAATCAATTCCTGAGCTACTGCATCTTGCTGCCAACTGGACTTAAGTTTCTCCAGTAATAAAGGCTGATAAGAAGACACAGCCATTTGAAAAAGGGCAGAACCATGAATTCTTGAAAGAGCATCAGCTGCACTGTTTTCTACCCCTCTTTTATAAACAATATCATAGTCATATCCCATCATTTTGCTTAACCAAGTATGCTGCAATGGGGTAGTTATCTTCTATTCAAACAAGTGTTTCAAGCTTTTCTGATCAGTTCTAATAGTAAAATGCTTTAGGATCAGATATTGATGCCAATGTTTAACTGCCATAAGAATAGCCAGTAACTCTTTTTCATAGACAAATAATGCACACTGTCTCATACATAAAGCTTTGCTCACAAATGCTAGTGGATGATTATCTTGCATTAAAACAGCCTCCAAACCTTTAGAAGAAGCATCAGTCTCTACAATAAACTCTTTAGACCAATCAGGTAATGCCAAAACAGGAGCCTGAATAAGGGCTTCCTTTAAATGATCAAAAGCAGATTGAGCTTGTATAGACCATTTAAAAGCATCCTTTTGCAGCAGGCTAGTTAAGGGTTTAGAAATGGAGCCATAGGAAGAAATAAACCTCCTATAATACCCAGTCAATCCCAGAAAACCCCTTAATTCCTTAACTGTTGTAGGAGTAGGCCAATCCTTAACAACAACAATCTTAGACTGATCAGTAGCAATCTCATCCTTGGAAATTACATGACCCAAATATTCCACCTTAGAGCCTGCAAAACTGCATTTTGACTTCTTTGCTACTAACTAATGCTGCTTGAACAATTGTAGCACCTCCCTAAGGTCAATTAGGTGTTGTTGCATGTTTTTGCTGTACATCAAAATATCATCAAAGAATATTAGGACTTTCTTCCTAAGAAATTGCTGAAAAATTTAGTTCATTAGACCTTGAAAAGTAGCTGGAGCATTTGTTAATCCAAAAGGTAATACTAAAAACTCAAACAAGCCTTAGTGTGTTCTAAAGGCAGTTTTATGTATGTCATCTTCATTCATTCTGACCTGATGATAACCAGATCTGAGATCTAGTTTAGAAAAAACTTCTGCACCTCCAAGTTCATCAAGTAATTCTTCAATTAGAGGAATAGGGAATCTGTTCTGTATAGTATTGTCATTTAACTTCCTATAATCAACACACATTCTCCAAGAGCCATCCTTCTTCTTAACCAAAACAATTGGTGAAGCAAAAGAACTGATACTATCCCTGATAATGCCCATATCTTTCATTTCTTGGACCATTTTTTCAATTATATCTTTCTGTCCCATGGGATATCTATATGCTCTCTGATTGATAGCAACTGACTCGTCAATCAATCTAATTCTGTGATCACAAGGTCTTTGAGGAGGAAGGGTAGTGGGAGGCTGAAATATATCATCAAATTCAACTAAAAGACCCTCCACTTGTGTATCAATTTGCTCTTCCATTACCTTAGTCTGATGTTGGAAAGTGCCTTCCACATTAGACTGAATACTAAACAATTGAGCCTGAATTTTGGTTGTCCCACTGCCTATTAAGGACTGTAATTGTTCCATAGAACACAATGATATTCCCTTATTGGTTGTTCCTTTTAAATCAAAAACCTGACCACCCACTTTAAATTGTATGGTAAGGAACTTAAAATTCCAAATAATATCATTCAAGGTTTGCAACCATTGAATACCCAAAACCATATCATAGTTATCTAATGAAAGTAAGAGTACATCAGCTTTAAACCATACTCCTTGCATAACCCACTGGAAAACTTGACACAAAGTTGTACAGGGCAGTTTATTACCATTAGTTATAGTAACATTCATAGCAGGTACCTGTTTAGTGGGACATTGTAATTTGGTTGCCAGATTGTGATCCACAAAATTATGGGTTGAACCAGAGTCAATAAGGATTTAATTACCTTCATGGTAGAAAATGAAGGAACTCCCATTAATGCATGAATTGAAATTTGAGGATCTAACTGCATTTCTTGAACTTGTACTGGATCAGGTGTGGGACATTCATCACCCTCCTCATTAGCCCCAATTTCAAGAACATATAACTATTTGAATTTACAATTATGACTAGGAGTATACTTTTCAGTGCACCAAAAACACTCTCCTTTGGCTCTCTTTTCTTCTGCCTAGTTAAACCTTGTAATATGATTGTATTAGAATGTAATTGTGTGTTTAGGGTTTACATAAAGAGGTGTTTATATAGAACACCATATTACAAGTCTAGTCCCTATACTATATCACTTAGTCTAATATTCCCTCGCAAACTAAGCTCGGGAGAGATTTAGGTTGAAAATATAAAAACATAAAACTAAAAAGATAGTTGGTCTTCTCTTCTCCACCATGCTTTCGCCCGTCACACGTTTTTTTTTTTTTTTCTCAAAGGCCCAATCGAAACTACATTAGGAAAACCCTAATCTTCTTCCGGCCATCACCACTTCGTCGTTCGCCGGAGTTCTTCAACAACTATGGGTTTGTTCCCCCTTTTTTTTTCTACTCCCTTATTGTAGATCTCTATTTTTTTTTATGCAACCCTCGAATAAACGGAACTGAAAGCATTGTGGCTTTCGCGAGGCGCACGTCGCCGGAATAAAACGGCCACTGTTGTATAGTGGCGGCGATGGGGAGGAGCTGCGGTCGCTTACCTTGTGGTGGTGGTAGCAGTAGCTTGTTTGGAGACGCCGGAGATGGCAACGACGGCCTTATCTGTATTTTTGTGGTGGCGGCGGCCAGAGTTAGGGTTTAGGGCAGCGACAACGTCTTCGCCGGTAGCGTTCCGGCGGCTCGCCGGGGTGGTTGTCAGTTCAGCAATTGTCGGTGGCGTCTACGTTGGCGGCTTGCGATATTCAGATTTGAAAGAAGCTTTTGGGTGATGTCATAATCCACCAAGTGAGTGATGTCACATTCCACCAAGATTCTTGGTGGATAACAATGATGTCTTCAAAATTAGTCAAATGAACAGCTTTGAAACAAAATCAACTAGAGGCGGCAATTGTTTACCCAATCAACGACACCGTTGTAAACAAAATTAATATAGGCCGCTTGACCAAATTGATTCAGCGACGGCTAAGCGGAGGGAGGTAGTGGCGAAACCGAAACGGACTTTATTTGAACAGGAAAGTGAAAACAAGATAAATAAACTAAAAGCGAACGGGAAACAATGGTGTCGGATAGGGTACCGCCGCTGTGGTGGCTAGGGTTCCGCCGCTGTGTCGGCTAGGGTTCCGCCGCTGTGGCGGCTAGGGTTCCGCCATAGGTGGAGGCGACAGTGGTGGTTGACGGCGGCAGTAGTGGTTAACGGCGGCAGTAGATTAGGGTTTTTGTGGTGGCGGCTGGTCGTGTAGAGTGATGGAGATGGTTGTTGTTGACGGCAGATCTGGTTACCAAGTTAAACCTTGTAATATGATTGTATTAGAATGTGATTGTGTGTTTAGGGTTTACATAAAGAGGTGTTTATATAGAACACCATATTACAAGTCTAGTCCCTATACTATAGAACATCATATTACAAGTCTAGTCCCTATACTATATCACTTAGCCTAATATTCCCCTGCAAACTAAGCTCGGGAGAGATTTAGGTTGAAAATATAAAAACATAAAACTAAAAAGATAGTTGGTCTTCTCCTTCTCCTTCTCCACCATGCTTTCGCCCGCCACACACATTTTTTTTTTGTTTTTCTCAAAGGCCCAATCGAAACTACATTAGGAAAACCCTAATCTTCTTCCAGCCATCACCACTTCGTCGTTCGCCGGAGTTCTTCAACAACTATGGGTTTGTTCCCCTTTTTTATTTTTTATTTTACTCCCTTATTGTAGATCTCAATTTTTGTTATGCAACCCTTGAATAAACGGAACTGAAAGCATTGTGGCTTTCGCGAGGCGCACGTCGCCGGAAAAACGACCACTGTTGTATAGTGGCGGCGACGGGGAGGAGTTAGGGTTTAGGGCGGTGACGGTGGTGTTTGTGGTGGCGGATAGGGTATCGCCGCTGTGGCGGCTAGGGTTCCGCCGCTGTGGCGGCTAGGGTTCCGCCATAGGTGGAGGCGACAGTGGTGGTTGACAGCGGCAGTAGGAGTGGATAGAGAAGACTAAGCGCGGTTGTTTGGTGGTGGGGGATCTGGTTATTGAACGATAAAAAAAAAGCTTGTAAAGAAAAGAGAGGTGTGGCGGAGCGGCGGCGGCCGCCCCGCCGGAGATGTTTTCAGGTGGTTGTAACCTAGCTTTGATACCAAGTTAAACCTTGTAATATGATTGTATTAGAATGTAATTGTGTGTTTAGGGTTTACATAAAGAGGTGTTTATATAGAACACCATATTACAAGTCTAGTCCCTATACTATATCACTTAGTCTAATATGCCTCTTTACTTGAAACCCTCCTAATTGGTTTAATCATCTTACTAGCAGGTGGAGTTGGTAACAAAGATAATGTGGCTGTGGGATTAGAGCTTGTAGTGCTAGATTTATAAGAATTGGTGGTAAATTTAGATGGCAAGGTCGAGGGTTTTTTAAATTAAAAAAAAATTTACTTATCACGACCAAGTCGCTTCATCAACCCAGGTTGCAACCTAACAAACATGCTACATGTCAACAAATGAGAGGTCAATTTTTTATTTTCTTTACTAATATTTCATTTTACATATAATTTGATTTTTCTTTAATAACATGTAATGTTTAACTTTTAAAAAAATATATAAAAACATAGTTTTGTTTAGTTTTTTTTGAACATTTCGATATAAATTTTATTAAAAACGGAATGAATATGATGAATGTAGCAAAATGAAAATCATTCAGTGGGTTCCGATTCATCAAACTTGAATGAATATGATGAATAGGAAGCTAGGGTTGCTGAGCAAAATCGACAACTTGATTACCTCATTAGTGAGATATTTATAAGCATGACAAATATGATCATAGAAGATCATCCTCCTAGAGCAAGAAGGAGGTATTGTGATCGTGAACGCGAGCAGGGTGAGGCAACTTTAATGAAAGACTACTTTGTTGACAACCCAACGTATGATCAAGACACATTTCGGCGTAGATTTCGAATGTGAAAACCACTATTCCTTCGTATAGTGGCTGTTGTTTCAGCGAGTGACATCTATTTTCAACAAAGACATGACGCTACAGGAAGAAAAGGCCTTTCAACACTGCATAAATGTACCAGAGCTATGCGGGTGTTGGCGTATGGCACATCAACGAATGCACAAGATGAATATTTGCGAATGAGTGATACTGTAACAAGGGATGCTCTTATAAAGTTCGTAGAAGGTGTCATTTCATGTTTCAGTCAAGAATACCTTAGAAGGCCCAATGAAAATGATTTAAGAAGACTACTCCATGTCGGGGCAGACCGTGAATTTCTAAGTATGATTGGCAGCGTTGACTGCATGCATTGGGGATGGAAAAATTGCCCCACCACTTGGGCTGGGAAATATGCAGGTAGAAGTGGTAAACCAACAATCATTTTGGAAGTTGTTGTATCATATGACTTATGGATATGGCACGCATTCTTCGGAACACCCGGTACGTGCAATGGCATTAATGCCCTCCATCGTTTTCCTCTTTTTGATGATGTGTTGTCAGGTCGAGCACCAAATGTGAGCTACGTCTTGAATGGTCGGGAATATAATAGGTCATACTACTGATGGCATATATCCTTCATTTGTTGCCTTTGTCAAGTCAATAACTTCTCCACAGCTTCGGAAACACAAATAGTTCGCTTAACATCAAGAGGCCGCTAGAAAAGATGTTGAACGAGCATTTGGAGTTCTGCAAGCTCGTTTTGCATTTCTACGACACCCATGTCATGTGTGGGACAAGGATATGATGGGAAAGATTATGATTGCATGTATCATCATTCATAATATGATCGTTGAGGATGAACGTGACACATACCTTAACTATCAAGATTCATCCGAATTTCTAAATAACGTGCCTAGAAATCGGTGACGAAGAAGGTCTAGTGAAGATGATAAACAACCTTTTCAATACTCTACTGAACAAAACACAAACCTATCTAGTCACATGACCAACTGGGCACAACTTCGTAATAGAGAAGCTCATATCGCTCTAAAAAAACGATTTGATTGAGCATATATGACTAAAGTTTGGCGTTGATGAGTATTTATGTACTTGTATCATATAAAAATGTAATTTTATATTTCATGCTACGATTGTAATTTGGTTTATCTATTTTATTAAGTATGTTTGATGAATATAAAGTTTTTTTTAAATATTTTTAAGTTAAATAACTTTTTTAAAATAATTTGTTTTGTATTTCTAATAAATTTTAATAAACTATAAATAACTATAAATTATATTTATATAATAAAAAATAGTTTTGATTGGGTTGTTAATGAGAGTGAAAAATTAGATTTGGTTGGGTTGTATAGGTGGATGAGAGAGAAATTAGTTTTATAATAAAAGGTTGGGTTGGTTTGGGTTAGGTTGTGAATGAGTATAGTTTTATAGCATAAACATTAGAACTCATCTCAAAACACTAGTCTGATGGGTTAAGAGACTCATTTATTCTATAAATTCAAATCCAACATTTGTTGCACATACAACCAATGTAGGGCAAGTCTCATACCTTACAATGGTTTCAGTTTGTAACAAGAGAATATATGAGGAGAAATATGCACGAGATTAATTAAAATTTTAATGACTTAGAATAAGAGACATGTAAATTAATCAGATAGTTGTTTTTGCTTAAATATAATTTTATGTTATGAAAATGAATTTAATCTACAACCATATTCATCAACCATCCACCCGTACACTATGAGGTCGAAAATGATGTTAGACGGGCTAGCACAACCAGATTGGTACTTTAATTTTGTAGGAGCTTTTATGAAGGCTTTATGATAGTAACCGTTGAGTGGGTCAAGCTCTAAAGAATAATGAGAGAAGAGAGACGGAAACCTGAGACAATTTTTCTATTTTTTCATATTCTAAAACATAAATGATGTCCATATTTATAGTCTTACAATTAACTATATCTCTCAACTCCTACCATTATTAATGTGACGGTTCACATGAATGGTCAATCAATTTTTTTTTGAAAGGCAAACTTTATTAGAAAACACCCCAAAGGCCAACCAAACAGGGAAAGATTACAACATAACTATACAAAATGAAAATTGTACCAATCTAACCAAGAGATTGATAAAGGTTTAAACCGGTTGTTAAACCAAAGATAACTAAGAGCCTTGATATCTTTCATTATTTTCCTAGGGAGACTTCCTTGTTGGAGAAGAGAGATTCATGCTTTCCGTAAGCACCAAAATGCCATGAACAATATCCTTTTAGTAGTCCGCCTTAGGAACATGTTTATATATTTCAAACAAGTCCCTAACCGAGAAGGAGAAGATGGGGGCAAGCTTACACCAGCTGCTGATATGTTGCCAAATGACCGAGGCAGAGTAACAAGAGGTGAAAAGATGGTTCGCAGATTCCCTGGCATCGCCACATAGAGGACATGATAGCGGTAAGCTGTAAATTCCTTACACTTAGGGCCTCGAGGGTGGGAATCCGGTTCATTTCCGCCCTCCAACCGAAGATGTTGCATTTATTAGGAACCCAATTGCACCATTTGAACACAAACAGATCATGCGGACTATCATTCTTTGTAATCAGGAGTTTAACATATTTAACTGAGAAGATTTTCGAGTGGGCTCCCTCCCACGCCCACTTGTCTTCGACATCAGGAGCATGAACTTGGCCGAGAAGGATTTGGTAATGATGCCATTCAGCAAGCTCAATGGAAGAAAGCGGAGGGTTGATGAACGGCGAGTCCAGCGCTAATTCCAAGAGAGAGATTGGTTCTCCCAAATGTAGCAATCCCTGATCCTGCATTTTTTTCTTTTTTTCTAATCTAAACAGATTAGGAAAGATGGTTCGCAACGGGCCGTTTGTAACCCAAGGATCAAGCCAGAAACGAATCCTATCGCCCGAACTGAAGACACCTCTGATGTAGTTCGACAAAAGGGTACCGTCCAACTTTAAGTTTAGAACCAACCTGGAGAAGTTATTCCAAGCTCCCGTGAGGAACTTTTTGAGCGGCACCATGGACCAAGAACGTCTAGAATTGTCGAAGGCAGAGATCACTTTACGCCACAAACTATGTTCCTCGGTTTTAAAGTGCCAAGCCCATTTGGCAAGAAAGGCTTTGTTTACGTCTTCCAGTGGGCATAAGCCCAATCCACCAAGCTTTTTGGGTTTAGTGACTTTGTCCCAAGCAACCCAATGAATCTTTTTAGAGTCTTCGCTTCCACCCCAAAGGAACTTCTTACGGATAGATTCCAAATCATTAATAACTTTACAAGGGGCTTGGTAAAGGGAGAAATAATATGAAGGAAGGCATTCCAAAACTGATTTTAGGAGGGTCAACCTCCCTCCGATGGAGAGAGTTTTGGCTTTCCAAAGAGAGTCTTTTTTCAAAAGTTTCCAAGACCGGACCCCAGTTGCAAATTCTATTCATATTTGCTCCCACCACAATACCCAAGTAAGTAAAAGGAATAGAAGATCTTTTGCAACCAAGAGTGGCAGTCATTTGGTCAATCTCATCGGGAGCGAGTTCCACACCGTACAAATTGGACTTATTCAGATTAATCTTTAGCCCGGAGCAAAGGTGAAAGCAACGAAGAATCCTAGCAATGTTGGCCACATTGTTTTTCATTCCGTCGCCAATAATAATTGCATCATCTGCAAATAACATGTGAGAAATGACCGGACCATCGTTAGGGGTTTGAACCCCGTGCAAGAAGCCCGCTTCACCCGCCTTGATCAGCAGACAAGAGAATACTTCCATGGCTATTAAGAATAAAAAGGGGGACAGGGGGTCTTGCCGAACCCCCTTTTCACAATTAAATTCAAACGAGGGTGACCCGTTAACAAGGACCGACGAGCGGGCGGAGTGAAGAATCCCGTTGATCCAGGTGCACCATCTTTCCGAAAATCCCATAAGCCGCATCGTCAAGATCAGGAATTCCCAGTTAACACTATCGAAAGCCTTTTCAAAGTCTAACTTCAGAACAGAGTTTTGGTTTTAGTCTTTTTTTCCAAGGAGATTATCTCGTTTATAATTAGTGGCCCATCAAGGATAAAGCGGCCATTCAGGAAACCTGATTGAGACTCGGAGATAATTGAGCCCATTACCGATTTGAGACGATTTGCAAGCACTTTGGAGATGACCTTGCTTATGGCCCCGATCAAGCTAATCGGACGGTATTCATTTAGATTGGATGGGTCCTTACATTTGGGGATAAGAGCGATAAATGAGGAGCCACAACCATGATTTATGACCTCGTCCTCGTGGAATTAGTGCATGAGCCGAAAAAAGTCCACTTCGAGGATATCCCAAAAAGTCTTGAGGAATTTGAAATTAAACCCGTCCGGTCCCGGGGCACGGTCCGAGCAACAATCCCAAACGGCCCCTTTGATTTCGCCGACCGTGAAAGGCAGCACCAAAATGTCAGCTTCCTGGCCCGAAAGTGTCTTGAATTGGAGGCCATTCACCGAAGGACGAAAGGGATGGGATTCAGAGAATTTAGATCTAAAGAACGACATGGCCTCTTTTTTCAGGCGTTTCGGATCGGAACACCAGGTGTTATCTATAAGCAAACCGGGGATTGAGTTTCTCGAAGCTTTACTCTTGATGATACCATGGAAGTAGGTTGAGTTGTCGTCCCCATAAGAAGCCCATCTAATTCTGGAAAGTTGCCTTAAATCTTTAGCCTTATGGTTTTCTAGTTCATATAGCCCATTTTTACATTCCAATCTAGTCCACGCTTCTTCTTCTGTTAAGTCCCTAGCCTCCATGAGTTCGTCTAACTCAAGTAATTCCTTTTCCAAGTTGTCCTTAAGCTCATCCTCTTTTAATCGGACAAATTTCAACCAAGACTTGATTTTTTCCATGAAAAATTTTAGCTTGGCAATAATTAGTTTATCGGGGGGCCCTTCATAAATAAACTCCTCGTCAGCCTTGCGAACCACCGAATCAAAGTCTGGTCTGTCTAGCCAGGAGTTAAAAAACCGGAAAGGTTAAGGGCCAAAATTAAGGTCGCATAAAATGAGAAACAGCGGCCCGTTGTCTGATACAAAACGAGGATGGGCTAGATAGCAAGCACCGGACCATAGTTTAATGAATTCATGGCAAACCAAGATCCGATCGATCTTGCTACATTTTCCCCATTCTTTGAGACATAAGTGAATTTCCTTCCTTTCATGGCAAATTCATGAAGATTTGAGTTAAAGATAAAGTCATTAAAATTCCGAGCACAAATATGATTGAACTTGGAATTCCTTCTTTCTTCAGGAAATCTCATTGCATTGAAATCGCCCAAAAAGATCCAAACCCCGTCATAGGAGTTTTCAGAGAAGCCAAACGAGACCACAGGGAAATTTTCCCAGTGATGCCTTAAGGGGCATAGACGTTGACGATATTATATTTCACGTCGGAGCCTTTAACCAAACCTCTAAGGAATAGGAAGTTTTGATCAGAAGTAGAGTGTTGGCAAGAGAACATATCAGATGCCCAAATACATAATAACCCACCTGACATACCGATTGCATCCATGAAGTCGAATTCATAGCTGGAGGATCCCCAACATTTCTTAACGATAGAATCCGGAAGGGTGGAGAATTTTGTTTCCTGTATAGCAATGAAAGAAATCCCTTTTTTCTTTTTTTAGGTTTTTTATCCAAAAAGCCTTCAGATCGCCCCCAATCCCATTGATGTTGATGGACATGAAATTCATTGATAAATAAATTGAATACCTTCATTCAAGATTGCCTCTCTGATTTGTGGTTGATAGCCATGAATTCCACTCAAGCCCAAACCGACACCCACATTTACTGTTTCGAGGACTTCATTTTCCACATCCAAGTCTGAATTGTGCCCCAATGGAGCTATCTCAGCTTCTATCTCCGAGTTACCGATTTCCATCTGAGACGCCGATGATGAGGCCGAAGGGAGAGATCCTCCAGAGGCACAAAGGTTGAGATCCAAAGAGGGTTTCGGAGCAGGAGGGTCAGAAGAGATTAAGACCGATGGGGGAAAATGAAGTTGAACGGAGTGAGCCCGGACTCTGTCGATATGCCCAGTAACTTATTAAGTCCAAAGGGGTCGTCATCTGGCCTTAACCTTTTCTTGGGCCTGGGTATGCTTGGGCTGGAAGACTTTTTTGAACGAGAAACCTGCTTAGACCTTTTGTCGTTTTGTGACTTTTTTCCACTCGGGTTAAAGTAAAAAACCGAGTTACCAGGGGGGATGTGGACCGGCCTTGACAACATGGATAGGGTTTGTATGGGAATCGTCACCACCGCAATCATTCCCTACCCCGATGATATGCGGCTGGTCATTTGAGTCCCGAGGCGAGCTGTTCAAATTCCGCCGAGGATTGTGATGTGTGGCGGAGCAACCTTCGGATGAGGAAGAATTCCGGGGAGATGCATGAGAATTTTCAAGGTCCGACGAGGGTGAGTCGAGGTTATCTAGACAATCTGGAACCCATTCACCCGGTTCCTCATGAATACAGACCCTGAAGGATTTGTCTTGCCAGTTCATTGAGATTTCTTCCAAGATCCTTTTTCCATCCCCAACCAAAATTCCGATACAATCATACGAGAGATTTTTTTCATTCCCATCAAGTTGAGATGGTTGTATAACTTTCCCGAATAGTTCTCCGATACTGTTAACAACCTTACGATTTAGGAGATGAAGAGTTATACCATATAATTTAAGCCAAGCAATTCTCTCATAAGCTATTGATTGTCCATACCATAACTCCAAGCTGGAGAAGCAGGTAGCCCAAGCCTGCTTGTTGTCCCTGAACATCGTGGCATCTTCATTCTTCTCGAATTCCAGCAGGATAAAAAACCCACCTAAGTATTGAATACTTAGATTCTGGAAGCCCGCGTCTTTCGCGCGGATATGAAAGGTTCTCAACATCTCAAAGTTTAACGCCGTTCCAATCAGGGCCTTGCCATGCTGCAGACTGAAAGCACTCGTAGCTGGATCCACCGTAAAGGACTTACTAATATGAGGGGGGACATCATTGTTTTTAAGTGCATCTTCACATCTAATTTCCTTTACTCTAAAATAATATTTTGCTAATATCTTAATAATGTTTTCCATGAAATATAGCTTTTGTTTGTCTTTTGGATCTAAAAAGGTACAAAAATCTTGTTTTCTCATATAACTTTTTGAAAGATTAGCCATCTCAAATTAGCTTTATATCATGAAACCATATTAGAGACAAGAATAAGAAAAACTATAACACCATGAAAATAATCCAATACTTAAAACATGGTTTATATTATCATAAATTACTACAAAAATTAAACTTGTTTCACTATCCTTTGAAAGATATCTTCTACCTATTTTAAGTAATCAAACACACAAGTGAAGATTCTGTCTACAAGTATAATGAGGCTGCAAACACAATATCTCTTTTGATCTTTGAAACAGCATCTTCAAATTTGGCTTCAAGTTCAACTTCCCCAATTGATTTTGCTGCTAATATTAACTGCTGAAGGATTTCTTCCATTCTCCTGATACCTCTGATCAAACTGCCTTCAAATACCTGTGTGATTTCCATGATCTCGTAGAATTTTGACCCTTTTGCCCATGAATAAACAGCCTCCATAATATCAGGCCGAAATGAACTCACAAAACCCTCTACATCAATTTCAACCTGTCAAAACAATACATGATTTTAAAACAGTTTATTTCGAATCGTACAAACATAACAAATACAAGCACCCATAAAAGAGGCAATTTTAATCTATTAAAAAAACCATGTTATTAATTCAAGATTGTATTTTTATCGACAACAGGTCTAATGCGGTAAACGGACCAGAAGTCGCTAAAATGTATGCAAATGCGTACATAACATACAAAAGAAGCTACCATAATATATTATGGGACAATTTCATATGTACCCCTGAACTTGTAATATCATATAAATCCAACCAAAAAAAATTAATATCAAATATGCACATTCAAATAATTCAAATTTCATATTTACCCATTCCACTATATACAATTTATAATATGACCATTATACCCTTTTCTTTCTCTTTACACTCCAAACTCTCACATACTATAACAAGTTTTAAGGGAAGGGTATAAATGTCATAAATTTGCAAAGGGGTATATACGATATTATGATTTTTTGTTGGGTAAATGTGATATTATACCAAGTTTTGTGGGGATGTATGAAACTATCTCTACTTTGATAATATAATTTTTGTGATCATATTTAACAAGTCAAATATTTAAAAAAAACTCCAACCCAAACCAACCAATTTTGACTTGTTACCAAACCCACCCTCCCCACTTGTTTTGTGATGAGCAGCCTAATCAAGTCAACACTATTGACAAACCCAAGTTGATACACGTTTATTCTAGGAGGGGCAAAGGGACTAATATTAAAAGGGGCTAAAGGGCATGATGGGGAGAGTGATAGTATAAGTAGAAAGGAATAAAGTTGTTAGGGCGGTTTTTCATTTTGTTAAGTTGTTAGTGGCTCCTGCTTGTGCAGAGAGAGAGGGAACATTCCCTGGAATTCCTTTTGCGTTTTACGTCATTTTCATTTCTGTTTCATCTTTCAGTCATTCAATAAACAGTTCGTAATCGTTTCTTAGTTTGTGTGTGATTCAAATACCTATCATTGGTCCGACCTACCTTTGATCTACCGGTTTTCATGGAGACTCGTTCTTCTCGTTTAGATATTCTGGAGCAACAGATTCAGCTATTGCAGGCTGATGTAGCGGAGATGAAGACCACGTTATCGGCATTAGATGTGGATCGCGCTGAATCGGCCGAATTCCGGACGCTGGTGTTGGGATGGATGAAGCAGCAGGAGAAACGTCCGACCAATGGGTCTTCTAGATCTGGTTTTGGGGTCAAATTGGCTAAGGTGTTTTCTTCTTCCGGCACCAAAACTGCTCCGGTTGGTGATTCTTCGTCGTGTCTTCCCTGGGCAGTGAAGAAGGTCAAGCTACCTGAATTCTGTGGTTTCGATCCACAAGGATGGATTCAGAAGGCGAACATATATTTTAATATCAACGATACACCGGATGCTCTTCGCCTCCGGTTAGCGCAACTGAGTATGGAGGGAGTCGCTCAGCACTGGTTTACCGTCATTACTCAGGTTCATGATTCCCTTTCATGGGCAGAATTTCAGACTGAGTTATTGCAGCGATTTAGTGGCCTAGAAATTCAAAATCCTTATGAACAACTTGCTAATATTCAACAATCTGACTCCATTTATGATTATATTGATGATTTTGAATACTTGATGTCGTTGGCACCACGTTTACCGGAGTCTCAAGCTCTAGGTTATTTTGTGGCGGGGTTGCGCGATGATGTGAAGAAATGAGTACGCTTACATCGCCCTCAAAATCGCTTGGATGCGATGTACATCTCCAAGGATGTGGAGGAAATGCTCCGGCCGAAAGGAGGTCAGACGTCCGCCTCTCGTTTCCGGTATAGTCACCGTTATGGGCCTTCTGTGGTTTCTCCTACGGATGGGCCGTCTAATGTGGCCGTCCTGAGTCCAAGCCCAGTTTTCAATCCAAGCCTTCTGATAGGGCTTCGGGTGGACGAAGTGATCTCCATCGCACTTTTTCTTCCCCAAAATTAGGGTTCTCTTTTGTGCCTGATTCCAGTCCCATTTTCTCTCGAGATCGGGGCGTTCGTTCACTGTCACGTACTGAATGGGAGGATCGACGAAAGAAGGGTCTATGTTTTCGTTGTGGTAACCGGTATGGGCCGGCTCCCAAGTGTCCAGAAGGTAAATTACGAGTGTTATTATTGGGGGATGATGAAGAGTCTTTCGGAGGCGAATTGTTGTCTGTGGAGCCTGATTCGGGTGGAGATACGGATACACCCGCTGAAGTGGCGAATGGTACGTGTATGTCGCTGGATGTTGGCGGTATTTTTGCTAGTCAGGAAGGGGTGAATACTTTGAAGCTGAAGGGTGCTTTACATGGCCTTTCGATTTACATTTTAGTAGATAGTGGGGCTTCCCACAATTTTGTCTCTCGTCGGCTTGTGGCTGCGTTGGGGCTCCCGTGTTCTCCATTTCCAGGTATTAACATCAAATTAGGAGATGGCCATGTGGTATTAGTGTCCAAACACTGACTTGATCTTCCGGTGAATGTGGGTCCGTGCACCTTTCGAATTCGTGCTTTGGTTATGGATACAAGAGGTCTTGATTTTGTCTTAGGTATGGACTGGTTGCAGTCTCTTGGGGAGGTGGTTCATGATTGGCAAAAGGCTTGGATGCGGTTTGTTTATCAGGGATCCGCGGTTCAATTTCAGGGGGTCCTTTGGGGTCAATCTCCTCCGGCTGCATTACATCAGTGGTTAGCATTGGCTGGGAATTCGGTATTCACCACTCCGTGCTCAGTTCCAATCTCTGTCTCTGGAGTGTCTTGTCCAACTCCCGTCTCCTTATCTGAGTCTCAGCAGGCTGATTTGGCTTCTCTGTTCGCTATGTTTGCTGCTGTCTTCCATCTTCCCACCACTTTACCTCCTTCCAGACAGCACGATCATGGCATTGTTTTAACCACCACTGACCCTATTTGTGTGAGGCCTTATCGGTACCCCCATGTGCAGAAATATGAGATTGAACGACAGGTTCAAGAGCTGTTGGCGGCTAGCTTGATCCGGCCTAGTCGGAGTGCTTATTCTAGCCAGGTGATTTTGGTTCGCAAGAAAGATAACTCTTGGCGTATGTGCGTGGATTACCGCGCTTTAAATCACGCCACAATTCCGGACAAATTTCTGATTCCTGTGGTGGATGAGTTAATTGATGAATTGCACGGGGCTTGCTTCTTTTCCAAACTAGATTTAAAGTCCGGGTATAACCAGATTCGTATGCAACCGGATAGCATTGACAAGACGGCTTTCCGCACTCATGATGGGCATTACGAGTATTTGGTCATGCCTTTTGGCCTAATGAACGCTCCCGCCACATTTCAAGCGACCATGAATGACATTTTCCGCCCTTACCTGCGGCATAGCGTGGTCATTTTTTTTATGACATCCTTGTTTACAGTCCTACATGGGAGGCCCATTTGCAGGATCTGAGTGTGGTCTTAGAGGTCTTGCAACACAACCACTTCATGGTTAACCGCCAAAAGTGTTCGTTCGGTCAGCACTCTATTGAGTATTTGGGTCATATCATCGACGGTCAGGGGGTTTCAATGGATCCTCAAAAGGTCGAGGCTGTTGTCGGGTGGCCGGTTCCTAAGAGTTTGAAGGGACTTCGTGGATTTTTGGGATTAACGGGCTACTATCGGAAATTTGTTAAAAATTATGGGAGTATTGCTCGTCCCCTCACTGATTTAACCAAGAAAGATGCGTTTGTTTAGCAATCTACTGCTCAACAAGCGTTTGAAAACCTTAAACAGGCCTTAGTGTCTGCTCCGGTTCTTGCTTTTCTGAATTTCAAGGAGTCGTTCGTGGTCGAATGTGATGCTTTTGGCCGGGGTATTGGTGCTGTCTTGATGCAGCAGAATAAGCCAATTGCTTATTTTAGTAAGGCTTTAAGTGACCGAAATCTAGCTAAATCTGCATATGAACGGGAAATTATGGCTTTGGTGTTGGCAGTCCAGAATTGGCGTCCTTACTTATTGGGTACTCGCTTCACGGTGTACACAGATCAAAAAAAGTTTGAAGTTTTTACTTCAACAGCGGGTATATCCTCTCCGGACCAACAGAATTGGGTCGCTAAACTTCTGGGTTACGATTTTGATATTCATTACAAACCTGGTCGGGAGAACCGAGCCGCTGATTCTTTATCCCGACGAGCGGACACGGGGGAACTCCACTCTCTGTTATCAGCTCTGATTTGGGCACAGGGTGCGCAGTTGATCGCTGAAGCTCAAAACGATGTGGAAATTCAGCAGTTGATGCAGAAATGGCAGGACAAACCGGATAGCTGCTTCGGTTATTCGGTAAAACAGGGGGTGTTATATTACCAAAACCGGGTGGTGATTTCTCGCAATTCCAAGTTTTTACCTGCTCTTTTACATGAGTTTCACACTACAGCGACTGGAGGCCACTCAGGGTTCTACCGTACATATAGACGTTTAGCAGCCAATTTATATTGGCCGGGAATGACAACAACAATTAAGCAATTTATTCGGGAGTGTGATATCTGTCAACGTTGTAAGGCCAGCTCGGTGCTTCCCAGGAGGGTTGCTACATCCGCTTGATATTCCCGAGGCTATATCGGAAAATTTTTCAATGGATTTCATATCCGGATTACCCACGTCGCATGGGTATAATGTGATCTTGGTTGTGGTAGACAGGATGTCCAAATACTCTCATTTTCTGTTGTTAAAACATCCCTATACCGCAAAAACGGTGGCTGAAGTGTTTGTAAAGGAGGTCATCCATCATCATGGGGTGCCCAAATCCATTAAGTGACCGTGATCCCCTGTTCTTAAGCAAATTTTGGCAAGAGATCTTTCGTTCTATGGGTACCAAACTTCATATGAGTTCGGCTTACCACCCGGAGACTCATGGACAAACGGAAGTAATCAATCGTTGTGTGGAAGCTTATTTGCTGTGTTTTGCGGTGGATCAACCCAAAACATGGGCTACTTGGATTCCTTGGGCCGAATTTTGGTATAGTTCGACTTTTCATGCTTCTACAGGGAGACGGTTTATGGTCGGCGACCTCCATCGGTCCTCCAATTTCTTCCGGGAGAAGTTCGTGTAGAGTCGGTGGCTCAAGAACTCCAGGATCGGGATGCAGCTTTAAAACAGCTCAAACTGCACTTGTCAAATGCTCAAAGCTCTATGAAATTGCAGGCTGACAAGAAACGAAAGGATGTTCAATTTGTGGTGGGTGAATGGGTTTATGTGAAGCTCAAACCATATCGTCAAATGTCGGTCAAAAGTAGGATTCATCAGAAGTTGGCTGCAAAATTCTTTGGTCCTTTCCAGATTATCGACAAGTTGGGATCGGTGGCTTATAAATTGCAACTTCCGGTTACATCAAAAATTCATCCCATGTTTCATGTGTCCTTGCTAAAAAAAAGCGGTTCCTGGAACTGTGGAGTCATCTCTACCTCCTGAGTTGGCGATCTCGGATTCAGATCCTCTAGCACCTGCTGCAATATCGGCTACTCGCTTAATTCGGGACAGCTCTGATTCGGTGGAACAATGGCTGGTCCACTGGCACGGTCAATCCCCAGAAGATGCAACTTGGGAAGACTCTTCATGGTTTACCGGTCAATTCCCTGATTTTCGTCTTGAGGACAAAACTGTTTCGGCAGGAGGGAGTAGTGATGAGCAGCCTAATCAAGTCATCACTATTGACAAACCCAAGTTGATACACGTTTATTCTAGGAGGGGCAAAGGGAATAATATTAAAAGTGGCTAAAGGGCATGATGGGGAGAGTGATAGTATAAGTAGAAAGGAATAAAGTTGTTAGGGCAGATTTTCATTTTGTTAAGTTGTTAGTGGCTCCTGCTTGTGCAGAGAAAGAGGGAACATTCCGTGGAATTCCTTTTGCGTTTTACGTCATTTTCATTTCTGTTTCATCTTTCAGTCTTTCAATAAACCGTTCGTAATCGTTTCTTAGTTTGTGTGTGATTCAAATACCTATCATTTTGCCACCTCTAAATTCACCCATGTATTAGTGTGGCTGAGGAGTCAGACCATTGCACACATGAAGAGCCTTTATGTAATAAAATAATAAAATATAGACGAAATAAAATGAAAAAATGAAGAGAATGTGAACCTTGCACTCTAGTTGAACTTTAGCTACTCTTCGTGCGGTATCTTGCAATTGTGTAAAGAGCATGTCCAGTTCTTCCCTGGGCTTTTGAGCATCCTGAAGCTTTTCTTGCCAGACAAAACAAGATAAAAGAGATACCATTTCTTCTATTTTTATGTCTTTTAGAACACCATTAAACATAAGCTCTGTTAATACCAATTCATCAGCACTACTAATTTCACAAGCAACTTTCCCCTTCAATTCCACCACATCGTCTCTAGTCACATATCTGGATCAGATTACACATAACCTTATTAGTTCAAACCAGATATGCAGTTTGAAAGTTCAAACCAGGTATCTGAGATACTGTTCTTGAAAACCGAATTTTTGTTAATTATAGAAAAAAGTAACAGTTTGAAAGTTGACCCAAAGAGTGATTTTAACGCATAAAACCTTGAAAACTTTAAAATAAAAAGAAAGTCTTTTTACCCGAGTCTCCGAAGAACCCTTTTCCTTGCTTTGAGCTCATCTTTAAAGGCAAGTGCAGAAGAAGACCGCATTGACTTCTTGATTGCTTTAATTTGAGCAGTGATTTGTTTCTTTTTGTGCAACACTTTCAACTTTTGCTCAATAAGTGGAGATTTTGCAACTTCATGTTTCTCAAAAAGGTTCTCTAGGGCCTCAATCCTGCGAACCGCCTTCCTATATGACCCACTTTGGACCTATTAAATATATACAAATAAACATGAGAACATGTTGACATATGAGGATAAAAAAGCTGCAACAAAAAGAAACGAGAAAAAATGAACCTTCATGTCTTCTTCAGGGTCCAAGAGGGGCATTCCTTGTTTAGAAAATCTTGAGAGAACTTCAGACACCTTTTTTAAGGTATTTTCCCTATTTTCCAGTGGTAAAAGATCCTTTGCTATTATGAGCCGGACACTACTCAAGTTATCTATCTGTTTGTATAAAAAAAACAAATCAGATGATCTCTTAATTCATTTAAACAATGAAGTATGAGTACCATAAAGTAAAAAAATTCAATAAAGTAGAATATTAGAAGAGGTGTTTTGGAACAAAAATCAACTATTAAGGGAGTGTTTGGATTTAGTTTGGAACTGATTATCTGATTATTGTGACTTGTAAGTTGCAAATGTTAACTAAATTTGGATAATCAATTTCATACCAGCTGCAACTAAACTGATTTTCTAGGGTAGGTAAAACAGAATGACCTGTTTACCCCTTCTTTTAACCTAATCTGAAAAGACTTTACTCCCCTTTCACAAAACATTTTATGTTTTTTTTCCTAAAATATGTCTTCTTTGGTCATTTTGTCCGTTACAACGGAACTCCATAAATAATCAGAATTTGGCAAATGCTTAAACATTTGGTAATCTAATCATCACAAGGCGGGGGCACATGCGAACATTGTAACTTACATCCCATTTTATTACTTTTGATTATCTAAAACTAATTATTGAACATCACATAATCATTTTCAAAACGCACATCTAAACACCCACGCTAACACTCAGAAAGTTACAGGCACATGCATTCATTGACCGGAGCTGACTATACGAAGTTGAATTGCAGAAAGGACATGGAATACAAAGACAGTTAGAACCTTGCCTGAGAAATAGGAACAGAAACAACAGCCGGTTCCCCAGGCTCCTTTAGTGGAATAATCTTAAATGTTTTCTTAGAAAGTTCATCCTTAGACACAGCACATCTTGTAAGAACATCCCCTGTATAATTTGCATCTTCTGGGCTTTTGTCCGTATCATCTAAAGAACACAGATACATTGACACACATATATGTAAGTAATTTGCCCCCTCAATCAACTAACCTAAGTAGATGTGGCAAAATGTGCAGATTGAAGCGGGTCAGATAACAGGTCAAATTGTCAAAATATGTTCATATCAAAACAAGTATCTTTTGGCATGTATTAGAAAGGGACATGTCAGGTAGGCCCGAAACATTTTTTGCCCGAAATTGACTTTTTAATAAACAACTAGTGGTTCAAATATGATATGCAAACTGTATTATTTCAATAATAATTAACATTTTGAACAAAATGATATAAGAGGTTTTATACTTTTATGTATTAAAAATACACAAAGCCTTTAAACCTCTTCAACGTGTTTCTTTTTAGCTATTTTTTATTTTGCCTGTTTAGACATAAACATAACCCAAATCAGCCCATTCCTAAGTAAATGGTCGAAAATGTGACCCCTGTATCTAAGAGAAAATTTATCATAGAATATAGATATCCAACCTTCTGAAAGACTCTTCACTCTTTGAAAGTTGACTATAACACCCCATGTGACATGATCCTCAATTGAAAGTGGGAGGGCACTTTCATAATTACTCGTGCAACGGACGCATACAAGCCTGCCAGGCTGCAAAAATGGCAAGCAGTATCTAGGAGAAAAGATGATGTCACGCACATCCTTCTTTATGCTTTTATATTGCTCCAACAAAGAGTAATAATTTTCTAAACTATCCTCCTCTTCGATATGAATCGAGTCCCTTTCCTCCCGGAGATCCTTCATTTGTCTCTGCAAACAGAAATGCATAAGCAATTTATGTGGCAATTTCGACTCATTTACTAATGATGGGACCGTTCAAGGAATGTTTGATCTCTAACAAGTCAAACAGGCAGAATAAAAGGCCAAATGGTCGAAAGTCGCCCGTAGTATATTTTTGAAGCATAAATCCTCTAAAAACATTTTATTCAATAAAATTGAATTATTACTTAAATAATATAACTTTTGTAGTCAAGTTTAACATGCTAATTTTCTATTTAAAGGATTGTGATTTTGGAAAAGAGATGTTTATGGTCCACCCAACCCGTTATCAATAGTACCCATTAGCCAACCCTCCCATTATGTAAAGATACACAAGAAAATAGACAACCTCAAGATCAGGGATGGCCCGGTCAGCTTGAAATTGATAAAATGAATTACGAAGCAAATTTTCTGGATCGCCGTCTTCACATCTCAGTTGATTCAAAAGCATGTTGTAGCTTAAATGGAACGCACTAACAAGGTCAACAATGAAAAGTCAACTCAAGATGCAAATTATAATACCAAGAACAATGTATATGAGGATATCAATGCAATATAGCCACAAATGCCAAATTTAACAAAATATAACTTTGACTACAAAAAGGTATGCCTTTGATCATCATATTAGCAGCATTAAGATATGTATACCTGTTCAAACAGTCAGCACTCCCTTTCACCATCATTTTAGCAGTTGAAGGTTCCAATTTTTCATCAACCATAAGGATGCAGACACCACGATCATCGATTCCTCTACGACCCGCACGACCACTCATTTGAATATATTCACCACTTGATAGCCATCTGAATTTATCTCCATCAAACTTCCGAACATTTGAAAAAACAACTGTTTTTGCAGGCATATTAAGACCTATGCTAAATGTCTCTGTGGCAAACAAGCACTGATACAAAAGATCTCAATATAAAAACCTCAAAATCACATAACATATGGCAAAATCAACATAAATGAATAATAATATTCTCATACCAACCTTAATTAGACCTTCTTGGAATAGTATTTCAATGACTTCTTTCAGTATGGGGAGCAGCCCAGAATGATGCACGCCTATTCCACGCTTCAAGAGGGGAAGCATATTCGACACCTGGCAATGCCAAATATCAGAAACATTTACCCAAAAAAAGGATTAAAAAGTTAACTCCATTGCATTACTTTAGTAAATGTAGACAAAGAGGTGACAATCATACCTGGGGTAGCTTCTTATCATCATCTGATAACATGTCCATAGCACTCCAAAAGATGGTTTCAGTGTTCACTTTCTCGTCATCGTCATTTAGATCCATTTTTGCCATCTACATGATATTTAAGCTAAGACAATTAAATTTAATCAATATAATAACCACAAGTCCAAAGAAAAAAAATACGCACCTGCATTGCAAGGGATTCACATTCCCTTTTGCTAAAACTAAAGATTATGACAGGGTCATATTGGCGTTGAATAATCATCTTCACCATCTTGAATATGTCACTATCTTCACCAGCTCTACCATTGACCAAACCCTTTTGCCATTTCCCACTATCTTTTTTCTCATTAACAGGAACAAGGGCATTTAAGGCTTTTTGAAAACTATCCTCACGAAATTTTCCCTTCTCATCCACCACCAAGTATAAACCATCACCACCGGTAGGAAAAAGATAATGCTGAAGTGGTGTTGGCCGATAATCTGTATAAACAATATGACATGGTTGTTGATGAACCTGCATTATATGTTATCATATTAAACTTTTTTAACATCAAATGGGAATATCAATACTGACGACAGCATAATTGTTAAAACATGATAAATGCTAGTCTCACCTTTGCAACCCAATCAGCAAACTCCTTTGCGTTTGGTACCGTAGCAGATAAAAACACGAAACGAGCATTTTTCGGAGCCATAACAATACTTTCTTCCCAAACCACCCCTCTTTCTCTATCGCGCATATAATGCACCTCATCAAAAATAATCCACGCCACCTCCCTCGTGAGCTCTGATCCTTTGTACTGCATACTACGCCAGATTTCCGTGGTCATCACCTAAAAGAAGATTTTAAAACTTTAGATTTAAAATATTATACTAATGCATAACGATTCACGGGGAGACTAACTGCATTACCAGACAAGAAGCATTGGGCTCGATAGTAACATCCCCGGTCATCAAACCGACATCAGAAAACTCTTCTTTAAACTCTCTGTATTTTTGGTTACTTAGCGCCTTTATAGGCGAAGTGTATATCACTCTCTGCTTATTTCTCAGTGACATTGCAATAGCATATGATGCCACAACAGTTTTCCCAGCTGATGTATGTGCTGACACCTGCAAAAATCAAGATTCATACTATCATACATAAAAATTGATGTTCTAATTACCAAAAAACACCAACAGCTAACAATTAATAAAGATTCTACCATCTGAGATGAAAAGTACAGAAATTTCTAACAAGTAACTGAAAATGGTTACCATAACAGACTCTCCAGCATTCAGACAATTGATTGCCTCAGACTGAAAAGGGTCGAGAGTGAACGGAAATTCCTTGGCGGGCTTTGAATCTTCATCGGAATTTGACCGGCGAGGAACAGCGACGTAGTTCTCCGGGTATGATACGTCATGAACACACGCAACACCGGACTCTGCCTCTGTTAATCCATTGTTGTTGTTGTCTTTGGGTTGTTTGTGCGGCGGAGGCGTGTGATTGGAAGGGGCTTCGTCCACCGATTTTCGCTTCACTGATCCCATTGATGAATTGTTGGATGTTATTTCGAAATCGAGGGTTTGAAGCTCCAATTGGGGGAAAGAAGAAACCCTAGGGGAGGATGAGGTGGTAATTTATCGACCTAATGAAAACAGAAAAGGGCGGCTAAGGTTTAATGGTTTTACAGGTTTGGGTGTTTGTAGGGATGGCACCCGATTGGAAAATCATCAAACACAAACTTATTTGAAATTGAAATTATAAAATTATTAAAAAAAAAAAAAGTAAACTGTAAATATCATATTTCGTCCACATGTAACACATTTGATCCTCGACGTTTGATGTTTTAACACGTTGCGTCCCTAGTCATTAACTCCGTTAACTATTCTGTTAGTTTTGTATTAAAGTACTGATTTTGGTGAGTGATCTGATGTTTGAAGAAGAAGAAGGGGGAGGGAACTAATAGAAAAGTTAACGGAGTTAAGGATCAGTGACGTAAAGTGTTAATACAACAAATGTTGGGATCAAATGTTACAGGTGGACGAAACCTGATGTTTTGTTCAAACCTCATGAACGAAAAATGCAGTTTACTCTATTAAAAATTTAATGGTTATTTGATATTGTAATTTGATTTTTTCATGTTTTCAGAATAATAAGAACTCGAATGGTTATTTTAAGCACGTAATGTTATAAATGGGTATAAATTTGATAGGTATGAGAAATGGTTTTACAATTAGGTAAGAGTATATACAACTTCCCAAAGTTTAAATGAGTTAAATATATGTTTAACGATAAATGTGATAAATCCATATGGTGATGTTATATGCAATTGTGGGCTTATGTGTTGTTTGACTTGAATAGGAACGATGCATGTTTATTAACTTGAATTTTGTGATAACTTATTGACTGAGAAGACATGCAAAGCGAGTAAGAATGTTGTACCATGTGGTGAAAAGTGATACATTGTATGTTAGAGGAGTGGAGTCAATCACAATTGAAGTTAATAAACTTCACATAAATGATTGAAGGAGTGAAGGTTCGCGATGCGATCTAAGAATCTCACAAAGGTTGGTGTAAGCTTGACTCATGTAAATTGGGGTCAATGGACCTTATGACAATAATTGGTATAACATTAATCTTCATAGAATTGGGGTCGTTGTTTTATAAGGAATTCTCAATGCTTTAAGATTTGGAATGTATTTTGTATGACATTTAAATAAAAAGGTAGTGGTTTGAGGATGAAAATAGGACAGTTGCACTAGAAAAAATGTTGTTTAAGATGCATTTAATAGTCGTTGTATGCGTACACCTGACCTATGAGGTCTCCTGCTCTACGCCCCTCATACATCGTCATACACCCAAAAAGGCTTAAACAGACGTCATATGTTGTGATCGGTGTAGGCATATGCCGGACATAATTGGTATAACATTAATCTTCATGTAAATTGGGGTCGTTGTTTTATAAGGAATTCTCAATGTTAGCAAATGGTGTTTTGATTTAAAATCTATGTTCTCACTTAGCAATATCTAATAGCGATAAATTAAATAAATCACCACAAAGGAGAGGAAGGTAGCAAACGAGTCTCGGAATAGTTATTGGGGTCATATTTTAGTTTTTATTCAACTTGCATGTGTATATTTACTTAACGGGATATCATAAATAGAGTTGGTATGAACTTACACTCTTGTGTAAATTATAACCCTTAGTTGTAATTATCGTAAGCCCTTTTAAAAATATTTCTACACGTGTTTAAATTTTGAATTTTTGGGGTCATGTTTTGTGAAGTAAGGTGATAAATATAATGTATGTAGCACCCCAAAAACCCAAGGAACAAAAGTAAAAGGATTGGAACCATACATAAGCCACACCCTAGGGACCAAAAGTGAAAAAAGAAGAAAATGGGTCTGTAGAGGACTGCTACCTAAGCCTTCACGGTCCGCTACGTGTTCAGTAAGGATACAACCAGAGGGTGACGCGTGGCAAAGCTGACTCATTGAAGCAAGGTCGGTTGCTGACCGCTACCGACCAGTGCTACAGGTCCACATTCAACCTATAAATAGATGGTCATGGCTTGAGCCTTTACCCCCCCCCCTCTGAAGACCGTTCCAAACCCTCGTTACGTGTCCATGAGCGTGATTAACCATAAATCCATCAACAACCACGGTGAATAGTTCAAATGTATGGTTGTGTCTAATTATTTAAGATTAACCTATAGGTGTGTCAAACTCGATATGTAGAATTGTCATGTATTATATTGTGACATTAGGCCTTAGGATATATAGATTGTCTTTAATAATACGTCAACCTTTTAATAGTGAGAAACGTGTATGATTGTTCGAGGAGAAGAATATTACTCATAGGACAATGGGATTAATCATAAATGATGATATATAGGGTGGTTGAATGTATTCCTTTTAAATCTTCTATAAGTGAAGATTGAAGGGCAAATGAAAATGAGAATGATAGTGATGGTTTTAACAACAGAGTACGTGATGTTTTATATTCCAGTTATGATTTTACTATTAATTAGAATCGACAATACCTGTCATAGGAATGAAATTTGATGGTCCTACACAACTAAACGAGAGTTCTATTGGCTATGTCGTTTCAAATGGTTTCCAATTAGTGATTACAGTAAACGACCACAACAGGTTGTTGGTAAGATGTGAGAAAAAAGAAACTATAGGTGAAAAGGATGGCGTGCAAAAGAAAAAAAAGTGAGGACATATCCATTTAGGATTTAGGCCTATACGATCACATGTGAGGATTCATTCCAAATAAAATAACTAAACGAGAAGCACGCATGTTCAAGACAATTTTTTTTATTTTGGGTTCTCATGTTACATATTCTTGGAAGATATTTCAAGCAAATAATTGAAAATATTGAAATCAGTTTAAGGAAAATGCCGACGGATATTATGAGAAAATTCAAATGCAAAGTAAGTAGTGGTCAATGTAGTAGAGCAAAGAAGAAAGGTATTAGATGAGTTTGAAGATGGGTTGAAAGAGAATTATACAAAACTTTCAGATTATAAAGCTGAAATATTTAGAACAAACCCATGGAGTATTGTCAAGATGGTTGTGAGTACACTGACGAACGAACATATTTATTGTAGTAGTTACTGTATTTGTTTTAAGGGTGTCAAAGATGGTTGGATCAATGGGTGCAGGAAATTTATTTATTTGGATGGGTGTTTTCTAGAAAAATAGTGGTCGGTTACTCTCAGCTATTGAAAGAGACGGCGATAATCATATTTTTCCTCGAGCGTGGGCGGTTGTATCTATTGAGAATAAGGAAAATTAAAAATGGGTTATTGACTTGTTGAGGAATGACATTAAAATGAAAGGTGGTATTGAACTAACTTTAATTTATGATCAACACAATGTATTTTGTTATGTATTTACTCTTATGTTATTGAATTGTTGATATGTATTTGCTCTCTATGTTATGTATTTGTTCATTTGGGGATAGAAGAAGTTGTGAAGGATGTATTTCCTTATGCTGAGCACATCAATGTATAAGACACATCTATACCAACTTTAAGAATTTTTTTTGTAGGTTTCAGTTAAAATTTTTATTCTGAGCTGCTGCAAATTCAAAAACTGAGTAACAATTTGAAGAGAAAATGAAAGAGTTGAAAACCATTAATAAATGAGCATATATTCATCTTATGGAAAGAAATTCAATTAGCTGGCCAAGAACTTTTTTGAGGTTGGTAAAATATGTGATGCATTTGAGAATGACACGAGTGAAAGCTTTAATTTACGCATTAAAGTCGCACAAAGAAAACCTATCATCACTATGCGAGAAGAAATCAGAACATTTGTAATGTAAATAATTTTTTTAATGGCGTAAAAAGCAGAAAAATTAGAACATGATGCATGTCCAAGAATCATAAAGAAATTAGAAGATATTAAAGTGAAACAAAGGTAATGACTATTTTTATATATTTTTTGTTATTAATTTTTATTAACTTTTTGGTTGATTGTGTAGGCATTGGAAGGTGATTCCAAGTGATAACATCATTTTGAAGTAATGAATGAGAAAGATGCATATGCATTGAACACATGAATAAACATGTAGTTGTAGAACATGACACTTATCAGACATACAGTAGTGGCCTTAACCTTCATCAACAAGGACCCGAAAACACAGGTTAGTAATTTGCTAAAAAAGACATTTTCAAGGAAGCATACAAATGCCCTTTCAAACCATTGAGAGGAGGTATATACTGGTCTAAAACAAATGATATCAAACCTCTACCTCCAAAAGAAAGACGAATGCCTGATATATCAATAGTAAAGAGGAAAAGAGAACCATCCGAAAAGAGAAAAATAACCCGAAGGTTGGAGTTGAAAGAAAAATGACTTATAAAAATTGTCTATGAATTGGACACAATGTAGGTATTGCACGAACGAGAAAATAGACCCGCAATCAAGGGAGTGGAGGGCAAAAGGTAGACATAAAAGATTTGATGCAACAAGTGTGATCATTGATGAGAATATTGGTTAAGAATATTTCTTTTTATGTTAACGAATGTTGGTTTATTTATTTTTTTATCATGATTGATATGGTGAAAATGTTGCTTATTTATTTATTTTTTTGTTTGTGAGGATGGATATGATAAAATACTAGGTTATTTGTTTTCTGGTTTTCGTTATTTAGACATGGTGAAATTACCTATTCATATTTCTTTATTATTTGTTTATTTAGTTTAACTTTCTAGACTTATTTCTTAAACTTAAACTATACAATATGATTATTTTTTAAAGTTAAACACCTATTTTTTTAAATTAAATAAAAAATAACTATTTTCTATACATTAAATAAAAAATACTCCTTTTTAATAGAATAAATAATAAAATCATAAAGACTTAGACGTCAAAATTTCAAACTAGTCATCTAAAACATATTACCCTAATACTGAAAAGGCAACGTCGGCGACGAATCAAAATATTTTTTTTCTTCCTTTCTCATATGTACCCATCAATTTGAGACATTTTTAAATAATAACCCTCAACTTTCTAAAAGCTTAAATATACATTCACAAAGAAATTATTTTGTTTTTGTGTTTAATATTTTTTCTTTGCGTCCCGGTATAAATTTTGTTTTACTCATTTATAAGTGTTTACCTCAACTCTCCCGTAAAGTTTGCCAAATGTAAAAAATTATGTGTTTTTTCCACCGCCGCGTCATATGTCACCCATCTGGTGGTGAGTGGTGGTCCATAATTTTTTTGGGGTGTTTTTCTTTGTTTTTTTTTAAATTTTTTTTATTGGGCTAACCAAGTCGTCGTAACTTCATACAATCTTTTCTATTTACTTAATCACGTTTTTTTTTCTTAGTCACGTTAGTCACTGTCACAACTGTTTAAGGTCCGCTTTCCACCGCAGAGCGTGACGTGCTAGAGTCACCGTATTTAACGACATTATTGTCACATCGGCAACACGTATGACGAGATTCACACACACGCTGACTTAATTATGTAATTAACCACGTTAATATCACTATACGACACCGCCACAGCACGCAATAAATTCTAGTTATATATTATGAATCATAATCACACCTAAAAGAAAAGAAATCTATACTAATAAATAAAAGTTTAAAGGGGACACTTGTCACTTCCTCATGCCTCCTCACATTGGTTTTCCCGCATCTCTCTCCTAATAAATGCGCTTTTATCTTATTAAATAATAATGATATTATAAATCTTACTACTCTAATAAATGAAAATATTTTCAGGACACGTGTTACTTTCTGGTTACTCCTCACCTTTATTTTCCCGCATCTCTCTCCTATTAAATATTATATTTTCTATTTCTTTCTTCTATTAAATAATAATCTTTATATTAATAAATCTAATTACGGATAGTTATTATTTAATTATAAATAGTTATTATATCATCAATCAAATGAACTTAATATTAACTAACATTTATCAATTAAATAAAAAATTAATACTCAGCTGGAAAAAAATATTTTTAAAAACTAACTTAACAGACCTTATAACTGTCACGACAAATTACATTTTTAAAAAACATATTTTGACAAATGTGTTTGTTAACGAATTACATTATATTTTATTCAACCGATGTTATATGCTGGTTTATTCAACCTGTGTATTACACGGGTTTTTAAAAATATAAAATTTTTATTACTAAATATATAATATTTTATTTATTCAACCCGTGTAATACACGAGATTTTAACCTAGTTAACTAAACATACATTTTGAATTGGAAATGTGAGTACGTAAACAGTGCTTTAGTATGATTGGGCGGTTTGTCCACCTGCTTGTATATTATTGATTCAAATGGCGGCTACGTTCTTTCCACACCAGCCTTTTGGGTTATAGCGAACTAATTTAATATCAATAAAATAGATTTTTATTTCATATGGCTTAGTGGAACAGTAAATAAAATAAACTTGTATGGAAAAGAAAAAATCTATACTGTATAATAAATAAAGGTTTCTTTATGTCACGTGTCGCTATTATATTCATTTTTATAAATTTTTTCACGCCTCTCTCTCTTAATAAATACACTTTCATATTTTTAATAATAATATATTTTTAAATAAATTATTAATTATACTAATAAAACACATTTATTTTAAATTATCTTATATTATAAGAAACTTTGAAATGTAATTAGTAGCTTATGTTTTTAATCAAATAGAAATTTTAAGTCAAATTACATTGAATAGTATTTAATGTATTTTTGAAACTCAGTTATATATTAAATTTTACATATTTTTTGATTTTGTTTTCTATTGTTAATATATGTAATGCATTTTTTCACATATAAGATATATATAAAGATTTAAGAATTTATGTATTGAGATTTTTTCATCCTGTGTAGTACACAGGTTCTAAGCTAGTAACTGATATACATAGAATAACTCAAAATAAATGTACCACTTGCTTTTTTTATAACTATTCAATAAAATTTATTTAAATGTTATTATTATTAATAATAAATGTAATTCTTTCTTAACATTATGGTAATTCATTAATTGGTGTACGTGAAATGATTATGCAATTAAATTGGTGTACGTGAAATGATTATGCAATTACATGAAACATATCATCATAAATTTACAATTTACAAATAAACTAGATTTTTTTATTGAGATAGATATGTACTAAACCTTAATAAAAAATGATGGTGTTCAATCAATTTTTTTTTTCTTTTCCCTTCTTTCATGTTAAGTAATTGATTTTCTATTTGTGAACGCGTGATAACTAAGTTATGTTTACACCTCAAATTTTAATGTCTCAACTTTACCTGTGTAATATATATTCGTCGGCGTGGGTTCGAGTCTAGGGTTTAATAAAGCGGGTATTTTTTTCCTTTTATTTTTTTTTTATTTTCGTTTGTAAAAAATGTATTTATAGTTCTATTCTTTTTACTTTGTTACTAACTTATTTAATTAATTTGTCGTTTCAATGATAATTTATATTCGCGCCGAAATCTATCTATTTTTCGATCTCCATATTAATTACTTTTTGTTTTTTGACGTTAATGTAAGTTTTACGATTCAAATTCAACGTATGTTTTTTTTATATGTTATGGGTTATATCAAGTGATGATAACGTGATGGTACCGTAAAGAATTAGACCGACACAACCATGTCATAGTAACTTTATACGTTTCTTCTATGTTTTCAACCGTTTAAGGTCCGTCTCACGTCGCGAGACGCGTGAAACTACCGCCGCGAAGCGGGGGACAGATTTCCTAGTTATTTTAACAAAAACAAGTGTTATACCACATCTACCCTTGTTCAACACGGTGTAGACTCAAATGTCAACAGTCTCCGGTTCAAGATTGTTTTTCATTTCTTGAAATTGATTTTTGCAATTCTCATTTGTTTTGCTTGTAATTAGCCAACAGATTTCTTCCATTTTCTCCATCCCTGATCTACCTCTACTGGATTATTTATTTAAAGATACATCTCACCCTCACCGACGATCTTACGTCATCACCCACCGTTTCAAGATCTACGCCTTCCAGGTCGTTATACTATTGCCATTGACCTTTTCAACTCAGATCCATCCAACAAAATTAGATGGGGACCGGCCCTTCAACGCCGCGGTGGGGCGGAGAGGTGTCGCAGGACACGGCGGAGTTTTTAATCGGAACATTTGTTGGCGGTAAAACGTTTCCTCTCAATTCTGATTACTGGCAGAAGTTACTGGAGCTCCCGTTTGATCTCCATTGGCCGGATAATCGTGTTGAACAAGCTTGCCAGACGTTCGGTTAGTTTTAGTTTTATGATTTAGGGTTTAGAGGGATTATTGTTTATGATTGGGAGTTTATGAGCTTCAAATGCTACCTCAAAATTGGGGGAATTTGATTTAGTTTCCAAATTAGGGATAAATGAGGTTGAAAATTAATATATAAAACTTTCAATTAGGCTGTATTAGTCTGTGTGCAGTGGAATCACTAAAAAGTTATTCATGTACCGCCACGACACGGCATCAGGGCCGATCACTAAAACGAAGCACTAAGATGCGTAATTATTTCACTATCAGTTGTGTTTGTATATATATACACATAGTCTTAGGGATAATTAATAGTCTTTGGTTTATTAAGTGAAATTTATTTATTATAAGTTGATATTAGTTTAGCTTAGTGCTGAAATTTAAGCTAGACCTAGTGTCATGGCACTACTCATTTATTACACACACTAAGATATATTTATTCTTTCATTATGCAGCACATAACAATTGTTCTACAAGGCACCTTGCAAAGATCTTAATTCACTTAACACGGTGTTTGCAAGAGTCACTTTCTAACCCAGATGAGCTATCCGTGGCTTCGATGAAGGCTGTAAATGCATCTTACATTTCATCTGTTTTTTTGAAGTATTCAATTGAAAATTTGCAAAGCGATAACCTTGAAGATTTGTATTTGTCTCTAGATGAGAGTGAAACAATACCCGACAATATCCGTAAAGGTAATTAATATCACATTTTGATATAATCTTCTGATTCCTAGCGATTTTGGTGTGTGTTTAAAGTCGAGTCTCATCTTATCTTGTTGACCTCAGATGAGAGCATTATAAATATGGTTATGCACGCTGTGCTTAGCTATATTGGAAAAGTGGATGTAAGGTAGATTTCAGGCTATTACTATATTCATTTATTTGGAGTAGGTTTATGGTTTATTTTCTCATTGTGTATATATAAATACTCAGTCCCAAGACGTATCTCCTACATCATGAACTGCTGAACTTTATGCTCATTGCTATGTCTACTCAGCTTCTTTCTGGGCCAACGCCTGGACCAAATGATGTTCACCCTTTCATTGATGCAGCAATGAGTCAGGTAATAGCTGTTATGAAATTAATTATATACTGTAAATTAATGAGCTATTTTCATTTGGTAAAATCCAATGCAATGAAAAAAACATTTTTTTAAACTTCTTTTATTTGCAGGAAAGTTCTTTGGTAGGTTTGGTTGTTCATAAACTGCTGCTTAACTACATCTCACGCCCAAGATCCAAAAGTAGTGCATCTTACACTTTAATGTCTGAGGAAAATCAGCTTGGTGTACTGAAGAGAGTTGGTTCTGCTGCAGGTATATCTGACTTGGCCTCTTATATTGTACATTTTGTTATTCAAATCGAGAAGGCTGGCATTTTGTAGTTGGTGAAAAGTTGGCGTCCCAACTTCTTTAAGATTGTTCTATTATTGAATAATGTTTTTACATTGTCGGCCAAACAGGTTGGCAGTTGATAAATGGTATGCTCAAATGTTGTATTTTGCTATCACATACCCGTTGCATTATTCCTTAACTCGTTAAGAAATCAACTCTTATTTTTTAGTTGTGATTGTAATTTTCCCATATAATACAGTTTTGAGGAACACTATTTTTACCCTTTATGATGAAAGACTTTGTTATTTTTCCCAGTATTTCTGATAGTATGTTGGGTATATTAATATCATCCCATCAGGGTTCTAATTCCTTCACAACTAATGGTTTAACCTTCCAAATCGCATTTCATCTTGTCAAATATACATGTATCTTATTTCAGCAACTTTGGTTTATGTATGATATATCTAATAAAATGTTCTTTATATCTGACTTGCAGCAAATATAGTGTTATTTCCACTTAGTTACTTTGTCAATTCAAGCGTTGAAGCTTCTAGAAGTCAACTGGCTGACAGCAGTATCAATATATTACTTATTCTCATTCATTATCGTAAATGCATTCTTGTGGAATCTGTGAAAAACAGCAATGCCAATGTCAGTTCTGAGTCTCTTCTGAAAGACGAAACATATTTTGCTGAAAACCCATATTGCAAAGCCTTGGAAAATGTTAGGGATGTTGAGTGTAAGATCCTTTTATTTTTTGAATTTCTTAGATGTATTATCTTGTTTTCGTCATCTTCTGAAATTTTGCATTTTGAATTTTGTAATATGTATTCCAGTTGATCGGGTGGATATTGAGGGAAATGCACATACTGGTCCACTTGTGAGACTGTCCTTTGCTTCTCTCTTTGATACAATTGGCATGTAAGAACTCAGTTTCCTTTGATTTGATAGTAGCTATTGTATCTTGGACCATTCATATAGCGTATTCCTTACGAATGGGTTGATTTGGGTTATCTAATAGGTAAATATTAAAAACTTAGTTAAAAATGAAACAGGCCGAAGGTGACACCAAAGTGTATATAAAAAAGTTACAATCTCTTAGATCTCTTTATTAGATAAATTAGTTTGATATCTTAATAATGTAGTTATTTAATCATATTTTGATACATTAATTATGTATAAAATACAAGAAAAGGTACAAAAAATGCTGACGGGTCAACCCAAGTCGTGTTAATTACCCGTTCTGGCCTGAACCTGTTACTCAACTGGCTAGCCCCCCTTTTGAGTTTTGCCATTTCTTCTTCATCCCAATTTAAAATTTATCATGTAGATATTCATTTATGAGCTCCTTTTTTACTCAATTTTGTGGTCAATAACTTGTGTAACATATCCCCATTTTGATGACCAAAATCACTATTAATAAATGGAAATTTTCTGTGGGTTGAGTTTACCAAAGTACATGAGTTCATGATGCTTTATTATTGGTCAGATATTGTGTTGTTACCATTTGTAGTTACTTCTAGGCCATAATATCATTGACCCCTGACCATGGGCCCCCGAACCCTTAATCCAACACACTCATTTTGCCACATCTGATAAAACTGATTAACCTCTGCAGGTGCTTGTCTGATGAAACTGCAGTTCTGCTACTGTATGCGTTGGTTCACGGAAATTCAGACTTTCTGGAATATGTTCTGGTTCGAACTGATATAGATACATTGGTATGAAACAACTCTGTATATTTACTAGTTTCTGTTTTTTAATCTTTCTTTTAAATCAATTCTCATTCATTTAATTTTTCCAGAAATAAAAAATTAGCATGTCTTGTTGTTTATTCATTTCTTTATGCCATTTATCTTGCTTGAGATTCTTTCTACTATTAAATGGCCAGTTGATGCCGTTGTTGGAGACACTTTATGATGCTTCAAGGAGAACATCAAATCAAATCTATATGGTGCTGATTATTCTGCTTATACTTAGTCAAGATTCTTCTTTTAATGCTAGCATACACAAGCTGGTAACTTCATATAATCTGCCCTGGCTATATGATTTAAATTAAAGTATTTGTTACATGAGATATCCTGATGTACCAATATTTTGTTAGATTCTGCCTTCTGTTCCATGGTATCAAGAACGCCTTCTTCATCAGGCATCTCTTGGTTCTCTCATGGTCATCATTCTAATTAGGACAGTGAAGTATAACATGTCTAAGATGCGGGTAAGATAATACATTCATGTCCACAGAAAATATATTTCATATCATTATAAAATGTAATTTATATTACACGCTATACACATTTTACGTAATAGTCATACACATATATGATATATGGGTGTATATATAATCTATACAGTGTGTTTATATTAAATATGTTAACTAATTGAATTGGGTTCAAATGAAACTGGATAATTGATAGTTTGATACACATTCAAATCTGAAATACCAGGTTGACAAATATTAATCAAATCAGATATATCCATCTTTATGAATTTATATGCGTATAATATCAATCAAACACGAGTGCCAACTTAAATTTATCGAATCCAAATAATTTACTTGACCGATTTTGGAATTTTCTGGTCATCTGTTCTTGCATTTAACATTTACACGCCTAGTTTATGCTAAATAAACTATGTGACCTCAGAAGCATAAGGGATTATATCATTTTATAGATGAGGTGTACGAGGGTTTATGAAACATTTAACCAACTTTTCACATGTTTTTTTATGGAACAGGATGTTTATCTACATACCAATTGTCTTGCAACTTTGGCTAACATGGCGCCACATGTGCATCGGCTAAGTTCATATGCTTCACAACGTTTGGTTAGCCTTTTTGATATGTTGTCACGCAAGTACGCCATTTCCCTCGTCTTTTTCTTATGTCTTATATTATATGAGTCCTAATTTCTCTTCATTCCTAAGCCTCTGTTTATTCCTTTTGTAATGGGCACAATCTAATATCCAGATATGCAAAACTAGCAGAGGTAAAGAATAATAAAATGCAAATGAGTGATAGTGACCCCAAGGATGATGATAAACTTCCTGAAGATACGGTAGTAGGCTATTATTTCAACTTCTTTTTTTATTATGCAATCTACTAACTTATAATCCATTGTTACAGTCAGCAGAATTGCATATATATACGGATTTTCTGAGGATTGTATTGGAAATACTCAATGCAATCCTGACTTACGCACTACCAAGAAACCCAGAGGTACACTTTTTTGTCAATGATTTAAATTTAAAAAACATAATTGGTTATTAGACTAAGTGATATAGTATAGGGACTAGACTTGTAATATGGTGTTCTATATAAACACCTCTTTATGTAAACCCTAAACACACAATAACAATCTAATACAATCATATTACAAGGTTTAACTTGGTATCAGAGCTAGAGCTCAATCACCGGAAAACACCGCCGGAGGGGCGGCCGGCCGCCGCCGCCCTACCCACCACCATAACAAACCTCCGCCGATGTCTTCTTCTTCCACTCTTCCTACCACCGCCGTTAACCACCACCACATCAACACCACTGCCGTCAGCCTCACCACCACGCGGCGGAACCCTAGCCGCCGGAACCCTAGCCGCCACAGCGGCGGTACCCTATCTGCCACCACAAACACCACCGTCGCCACCCTAAACCCTAACTCCTCCCCGTCGCCGCCACTATACAACAGTGGTCGTTTTTCCGGCGACGTGCGCCTCGCGAAAGCCACAATGCTTTCAGTTCTGTTTATTCGAGGGTTGCATAAAAAAAAATAAATAAATAAATAAAATAAAAAAACAAATAGAGATCTACAATCGGGGAGTAGAAGCAAAAAAAAAGGGGAACAAACCCATAGTTGTTGAAGAACTCCGGCGACCGGCGAAGTGGTGACGGCCGGAAGAAGATTAGGGTTTTCCTAATCTAGTTTCGATTGGGCCTTTGAGCCCATTTACCATTGCTGTAAAAAAAAAAAATGCGTGGGACGGGCGAAAGCATGGTGGAGAAGAAGAAGACCAACTATCTTTTTAGTTTATGTTTTTATATTTTCAACCTAAATCTCTCCCGAGCTTAGTTTGCGGGGGAATATTAGACTAAGTGATATAGTATAAGGACTAGACTTGTAATATGGTGTTCTATATAAACACCTCTTTATGTAAACCCTAAATACACAATAACAATCTAATACAATCATATTACAAGGTTTAACTTTGGTCCCTTTATTGGATTACAACAATGATATCGCAGTAATTGGTTTCAATCTTTGTATAAAATAATTTGAGGTTGTAAGCAATAAAATTGGGTGGTAATTTGTACACTACCAAAATAACCATGTATAGCACCAAACATGCAATAATATGTTTGTAGTTTGTACTATGTGCAATATATGTTGTATTAAGTAGTGTGCATAGTTTCAACCCGTTCGACCTATTCCTCTTTTTAGCTAATTTTTATTCGACCCAGATTGATATAAAACATATCCTAAGTTGACACATTTATAAGTAAACAATGAAGTAATTGGTACCAGATTTTAGAAAACAGAAAGCAAAAACGTAAACAAGAATTCTTGGAAATCCTTCTCCAATTGATAGAAAACTTCCGATTACAATGAAAGGAAAAACTATCCTTATTTATAGTTGATTAACCTTGTCCACCAAGTTAATCAACTCCTACTTTCTAGGCTAACTAATCTCCTTCTAAGTTAATCCCAAATCAACCGACCTGATCCCTTTAGGAGGCCGAATACAGATTTAATAAAAACAAATAAGTAAAACAACTATGACTTAATAGCTATTTGAATCCTGAACTATTAAGTTTTGTCAAGATTGGTCCAACAATCACCCCCCCAATCTTGACCTCAAGTATTATGTTATTTTCCCGAGTCTTGAATTTCTTTTACTCCCAATAGCTCTTTCATCTCAGCAAACTTCAGTCTTGGTAACGCTTTAGTGAGGATGTCTGCCCGTTGTTCATCCCCGCTGATGTGTTCAACTCTGATTTGCTCCTTTTCAACACATTCCCGTATATAGTGAAAACGTGTGTTGATATGCTTGCTTCTTCCATGAAAGACTGGATTTTTCATCAAGGCTATTGCTGATTTGTTGTCTACTTTGATCACCACTTGTTCTTCACTTCCAGTTATCTCAGCTAACAATCCCCTTAGCCAGATTGCTTGACAGGCTGCTGAAGTTGCAGCCATGAATTCGGCCTCGCAGGATGACAGGGCGACTGTTGGCTGTTTTTGTGAAAACCAAGCAATGGGTCCATCATCAAAATAGAACACTACACCTGTAGTACCTTTTCCATCATCCAGATCAACTGAGAAGCTGCTGTCACTAAACCCAAGTAGAACATTGCTTCCATTTCTTCGATAATGAATTCCCAGATTTGTTGTTCCTTTCACATACCTGAGGATCTGTTTAACAGCTTGGAGATGAGTAGTTTTGGGTGCCTGCATGTATCTACTTGCATATCCCACAAAGTATGCAAGGTCTGGTCGTGTATGAGTCAAATACCGAAGACATCCGATCATTTTTCGGTACTCTGTTGCATCTACACAGCTGCTGCCATCATCTTTTGTCAGCTTTAGACCTGGTTCCATTGGGTATTTAGTGGGATTACACCCCCACATCCCAGCTTGTTGTAGGATCTTTCTTGCATAGCTTGATTGCTTGATTTTTATTCCATCTTTGCCTTGTATTACCTCTAGTCCAAGATAATAAGAAAGTGACCCCAAATCACTCATTTCGAACTTGTCTTCCATTTGTCTTTTGAATTGCAGAATTTTCTCCATATTATTTCCAGTTACAATCAAATCATCCACATAGATCCCTACTAGTAATGAACCTTCATGAGTTCTCTTTGTGTACACGGCTTGTTCAAGTTTGCACCTTTGGAATCCATACTCCTTTAGAACCCCATCCAACTTCGTATTCCAAGCTCGTGGAGCTTGTTTCAAGCCATAAAGTGCTTTGGTTAATTTGTACACCTTTTGCTCCTTTCCTTTCTTAATAAAACCTTCCGGCTGTGACACAAACACTTCTTCTTTAAGTTCCCCATTTAAAAATGTTGTTTTAACATCAAGGTGATGAACACTCCACCCCCTTTGTGCGGCTAATGCTAGAATAAGTCTGACCGTCTCAAGTCTAGCTACGGGCGCGAATTCCTCGTCAAAGTCTACACCATGTTGGATGTAACCTTTGGCGACTAATCGAGCCTTGTATCGTGTAATAACACCACTTGCATCCCTTTTAATTTTATAAACCCATTTTAGACCGATGGGTCGGTGTCCCGGGGGTAGGTCCATTAACTCCCAAGAGTTGTTTCTTTCAATGGAAGCTATTTCACTTTCCATAGCTTGCTCCCATTCTTTATGCCCTGTGGCTTCTTTAAAGTTTGTTGGTTCTCCTTCAGTGAGGAGGAGATCGTATACTTCATACAGATTTTTCATTCCTTGTAGTGGTGTATTATCAAAGGTCTCATCTTCTGCCACAGTTGGGTCTGATTCACCACTAATATCTGTTGGAAGTTGAGGCAACATCGGTCCACACCCGTTTACAATTGATTCAGGGCTGCTAAACTCAGAATAGGCTGAGTTTGAAGTTTCTCCCTGAGAAAGTGGACTGTTTCCTTGGAATGGGTTGCTGATATGTGGACTTATAGGGCTGCTAGGTTCAGCAGTCCCCTGCCCACTGTTTTGGGCTGCTCCCTCTCCACTGTTTTGGGCTGCTGAATCGGATTCAAATGAGTTCATGTGTATCACGAACTCAGCTTCTTTGAGCTGGTTCGATGTTTGATGATTATCCCATTCCCATTTTCGTGCTTCATCAAATATGACATCCCGGCTAATCACCAATCTCTTTCTTTCAACATCATACATCCGGTAGGCCTTCGTCCCTGGTTCGGTTCCTAAGTGTACCATAGGAACACTTCTATCATCAAGTTTCTTTACCAAGTTTGAGGGTGTTTTCACAAAACCGACACACCCAAATACCCGAAGATGATCGAGTCTTGGTTTCCTTCCCTTTAGAGCCTCATAAGGGGTTTGGTTCTTGAGAATTTTCGTCGGTAATAGGTTTATAACGTACACCGCGTGTCGTACGGCTTCAGCCCAAAAAACCTGAGGCATATCCATTGCATTTAGAATACTCCTTGTTGTGCTCATTACGGTTCGATTTCTCCTCTCGACTATGCCATTTTGCTGAGGGGTGTAAGGGGCGGTCAATTGTCTTGTGATCCCGGCTTGTTCACAAAACAAGTTGAACTCCTTGGAAGTGAATTCTCCCCCCCGATCAGTTCTAAGGACCTTTATTTTCCCTCCATATTGGTTCTCGGCTGAAGCTTTAAATGCCTTGAATCGTTCAAGTGCCTCATCCTTAGTTTTTAACATGAATGGCCACATAAACCTGCTGTGATCATCGACAAACAGCAATATATACCTGTTTCCAGCTTCAGTGGCGGGTGTTATAGGCCCACACAGGTCTGCATAGACCTGTTCCAGCGGGTTTTCAGCCCTAAAAACGGTATGATCAGGGAAACTTTGTCTCGTATGCTTCCCTGCCAAACATGCTTCGCATAGTTGTGAAGGGTGGTCAATAGCAGGTACTCCATGGACTAAATCACTCGTCCCCAAACGCTTGATGGTGTCAAAGTTGACATGCCCAAGGCGGGCATGCCACAACCAAGCTGCATCATGAATCTTGGTTAGCAAGCAGACCGGTGACCCAATTTTAAGGTTAATTTTGTATAAGCGGTTTGGGAATCTGTGGGTCTTCATTAGTAACGTCCCATCTGGTTCAAACATGGACAAAACTCCTTGTTTGATTGTGATTTTGCACCCTCCTTCAGCTTGCCCGATGCTGAAAATATTGTTTTTCAAATACGGGATGTATAGGATATCGGTTAACAACCTTTGTTCCCCATTCTTACATTCTAAAAGGATGGAGCCTTTTCCTTCGATTTCGACACTTGAATCGTATCCAAATCTGACTTTGCCCCCTATGTTTGTATCAAGTGCTGAGAACAAACCTTTGTTGCCCTTCATGTCGTTTGTTGCCCCGGTATCCAAATACCACATATATTGCCCATCATTATGTGACCCGTACTTAGCCGGAAATACCTTCTCTTCATTCACATAGATTAGTTCCTTTTTGTTTTGATCGGCCACCGCCATTAATAATGCAGGCTTGTCAGCATTAGCCTGTGATGTTCCAGCTGTGGTGGCTTGTGTTAAATTGGCCTTTTCCTCGTTCTTTCTAGTTGGGCATTCAGCTGAAAAGTGGCCAAATGCATCACACCTGAAGCACTGCAATTTGGACCGATCTTTCTTCTCAGAATTTTGATTTCTTTCTTGAGTATTATAACCACGGTTTGTTCCCCTTCCTCGACCACCTGAACGCCCACGACCACGGCCCCTACCACGGGCGTCTTGGCCATTCCCTCGGCCTCGACTAAAGCTATTTTCCTGCTTCCTTTTTGAATCCCATTCTTCATAGGATAACAGAAGTTGGTCGTGATTGCCATTGGAGGTTCTGGTATTGGTTCGTTCCTCATATGCTTTTAGCCTTCCCACAATTTCCTGAAACTTGACTGTTTTTAGATCAACCAATTGCTCGATTGTGGCCACCATATTTAGGAAGCTATCTGGTACATTGGTCAGGTGTTTCCTGACCAGTGCTGCTTCCTCAAATGGTGACCCAAGTGTGGCTGATTTTGATGCGATTCCAGAGAGTTTCCCCACGAACTCATCCACCGTGGTACCTTCCTTCATTCTGATCCGATCGAATTCAGTCTTCAATGATTGTAGTCGTGCCTCCATTACTCGTTCAGCACCTAAGTGTCGAGTCTTGATTGAATCCCAAATTTCTTTCGCATGCTCACAGCTTGCGATTTGAAGAATTAGATCTTCCGGCAGCGACTGGTACAAAAAGGCTATAGCCGAGTTGTCCTTCTGATCGACATCAGTCCCTGGTTCGATTGCCTCCCAAATCCCATGTGCTTTAAAAATCGCCTTGATTCTAAGCGACCATATTGGGTAATTCGTCGCAGTTAGAATCGGGCACTGGAATGGGAGATTAGAAGTCTTCTCGGCTTGCAGCTGATTGTTTGGAACCACAGCATCCCCCATTGATCGTGCCTTCGATCGCCGCTTGTAGTGCTTCCCTGTCTTCGAATCTGGTGACTGATCCAGTCCTTTGGATCAAGTTAATCTCCGGTCCCTCGAATTTTAACACAGCTCTGATACCAATTGAAGTAATTGGTACCAGATTTTAGAAAACAGAAAGCAAAAACGTAAACAAGAATTCTTGGAAATCCTTCTCCAATTGATAGAAAACTTCCGATTACAATGAAAAGAAAAACTATCCTTATTTATAGTTGATTAACCTTGTCCACCAAGTTAATCAACTCCTACTTTCTAGGCTAACTAATCTCCTAAGTTAATCCCAAATCAACCGACTTGATCCCTTTAGGAGGCTGAATACAGATTTAATAAAAACAAATAAGTAAAAAACTATGACTTAATAGCTATTTGACCCCTGAACTATTAAGTTTTGTCAAGATTGGTCCAACAAACAACACCTCATTTATTTTTTGATGGTGTTAGTGTTCATAAAAACGCTTACATTTATGACATGCCCATGAGACCTCTGACATTTCATGGCATCTTGACACGACTATCTAAATGTGGCAGGTGATATATGCAATTATGCACAGGCAGGAGGTTTTTCAACCTTTCCGGAATCATCCACGCTTCAATGAGTTGCTGGAGAACATATTTTCTGTACGTACCAAAAATCGAGATGTGTAATTCGTGATATAGTTATGCTGGATTTAAATTATGGTAAATTGGTAATTAGTTATGTTGTTAAGTGTGCATGATGCTGATGCTGATGCTATTATGTGGCCTTTTAGGTCTTGGACTTTTTTAATAGCCGTATGGATTCGCAGAAGGTGGATGGAGAATGGTCAGTTGAGAAAGTGCTTCAAGTAATCAACACAAATTGCAGATTTTGGCGAGGTGATGGCATGAAGGTAATTGTAGATATTTCTCCCTCATGCCAAACAATTTTATAAATTTAAGGGTGTTTGGATTCATCTCTTTGAACCTTAACCTTTTGAATCTCTTGTTTCCATTTTACATCAATTTTGGTCATTTTATATTATAATTTGTTAAATTATCAGGATTTGTCAAATATGGAAGCATTAGATTATCTTATTATCACAACAAATTTAAATGATTCTATATCATATAGATTTTCTTAACACACATCCAAACACCCTCTTAAAAGGTATGCAACCTTACACATAGAACTATACAAAGAAAAACATAATCATTTTAATTATGTAGGTTTTACCACAAAAGTGAATGGATGGCATATTTTGTAACGGGGCAATTTCATACATACCCCTCAAAACTTGTAGTATATCATATTTACCAAACCAAAAAAAAATCATCATCAAATTTATCCATTCAAAATATTTAAGATTTCATATTTACAAATATCATTAAGTACAATATATATATGACCATTATACCCTTCTATCCCCCATTTTACTGCAAATTCTCATATCCTAATGCAAGTTTAATGTCAAGGGAATAATTGTCATAAATTTGAAAATGGGTATATTTGATGTTATGATTTTTTAGTGGTTAATATGATATTATATTACAAAATTATCCTAATGTTGTAGCTCATTACGCCTTTTGAGTTTGTAGATGTTCACCCAACTTCGGTTCACCTACGAGCAAGAAAGCCACCCTGAAGAGTTCTTCATTCCATACGTGTGGCAGTTAGTAATCTCTCGCAGGTATATACGATCGTGCTTCTTTTTTTCTTTCTGTGAAACAGTCAAAATACAAAAACCATTGGTTCAACAGACTTGCATAGCAACAGTTAGTAAAAAGACATTGTTGCCCTTGCATCTTGTCTAGAAAAAAGCAAGTGTACATTTGAACTCATGTCATACTTTTCTTAAAAAGCATTGCCCCCATGAACTTTTACTAGAGGTTATAATTTTGACCCGTTTACTAAGAATGTGTTGATTTGGGCTATGTATCATCTCTAACAGATCAAAGGAGTAAAGTTAAAACAACATATAAAAAAACAAAAAAATACCTGGACAAGTGTTTCTAGTCAACCCAACCCCGCCGTTTCAACCCATAGCAAATTACTAATGTGTTTGACCTTTCAAATCCACTTCGTTGTGCAGCGGTTTCAGTTTTGATGCAAGTAGCATAAACTTATTCCCAATCGACCTGCCTATGGAGGTTCGTTTATTTCCTTTTCTCTCTCTTTTAAAAGAAAAATATAAAAAAATCATAATATTTGTTTGGTTTCAATGGTTTAACTTGTGAATGCAGGTCAGCTATGCCCCTGGGGAGACCAATACAGACCAATATATGCGGTTAAATGTGAAGGAGGCTATGGAATCATCTGTTTAATAGAACACAATCGTTTTTATGTACATATATATAGAGAAAGATACACAATTACAAATGAATAAATGTATATGCATCATGAATCTATAATACAAATTTTGGTAAAACTGTTGAGGTGTGTTTGCAACATTTTTTCTTTTCACTCATTGAAGTATTAGAACTGTAGTTTTTTTTAGAAAAATCATGAAAGTGATCATTTTCTTGGTTTCTTATAATATCACTCCTTAAATTATATTTCTATGTGATATGGGGCACTAAGTGTGTCAATTTTTCACTTGTGTATCATTATCAAACATCTTTCTTTTTAGTGGTAGCTAACAAAAAACCAAATACATGTCATTTGGTATTGCATATCAATTATTTTCTTTACATATCAAAGAGGAAATGCTATAATGATACTTTGAGATTTCTAACCTTCTTCAAGCTTAGCTTCATGATGGAAATGTGAAAATTGTTAGAAAAACAATTGATATAGAGGACAATGCAAAGAAGTCGGCACAGATTTTATTAGTAATTTAGAAGAGAAAATGATAAAGGGATACAATCCTTAAGAGAATTGAGTCTCCTATAAATAACAAAACCAAAATAGGGAAAATAGGAAAGGCTAAAAACATGCAGAAATCAAGTAAATAATATCCCAAAAATAGAAGATCTGACAGCCCATAATTCTCGTGATTGATTGATTCTAAATCACCCGGAAATCAGGAATTAATCAACATTCACCCCCTTAATTCCGTTTTTCAGATCTTCAACACCCAAAAATTCCCTCATCTCGATAAACTTAACTCTTGGTAGTGCTTTGGTTAAGATATCGGCTTTCTGTTCAGCACCGCTTACATGCTCAATTACCACGTTCCCTTTTTCAACACATTCTCGAATAAAATGATACTTTGTATCTATGTGCTTACTCCTTCCATGAAAAACGGGGTTTTTGATTAGCTGAATTGCCGATTTGTTGTCCACACGAACCGATATTGCTTCAACACTTTTCTCGGTCATTTCTTCAAGTAAACTCTTCAACCAAATCGCCTGACAAGCTGCAGCTGTTGCTGCCATAAATTCAGCTTCGCATGATGACAAAGCAACTGTGTTTTGCTTTTGACTGCACCATGCTATAGGGCCACCCCCGTAATAGAACACCATTCCAGTTGTGCTTTTCCCATCAACTCGATCAGTGGCATGTGAGCTGTCACTGTAGCCCAGCAGCTTTTCATCTCCATTTCTTCTATACCGAATGCCAAAGCTTACTGTACCTTTTATGTATCTCAGAATCTGTTTTACAGCTTGCAAGTGTGACACTCTGGGTGACTCTATAAATCTGCTAGCTACCCCGATTGCAAAATTTATATCTGGTCTGGTATGAGTCAAGTACCGAAGTCGCCCGATCAGTCTTCGGTATTCTGTTGCATCAACCGGTTCAGTCTCTTCTTCCTTTGTGAGTCGTAAGCCTGAATCCATAGGAAATTTTGTTGGATTGGCTTCCCACATCTTGGCATCCTTAAGCACTTTGATTGCATAACCTGATTGCTTTATTGAAATCCCAGCACTGTCTTGCATCACTTCAATTCCTAAGTAGTAGTTTAATAATCCCAGGTCACTCATATCAAACTGCCCTTTCATTTTTTTCTTTGAATTGAGTTATCACACCTGCATTTGAGCCAGCAATGATCAGGTCATCTACATAGACACCAATTATCAGAATTCCTTCATTTCTCTTCTGTTTGTAAACTGCATGTTCTTGTGGACACCTGGTGAAACCAAGCTGCTGAAGGGTTGCATCCAGCTTTGAATTCCACGCCCTTGGCACCTGTTTCAGGCCGTATAAGGCCTTATTCAGTTTATAAACATAATGTTCCTTCCCTGGTACTTCATATCCTTCTGGTTGGTGCACAAAAACATCTTCCTTCAAGTCACCATTCAAGAAAGCTGTCTTGATATCGAGATGATGGACTTCCCAAGCATTCTGAGCAGATAAGGCTAAGATTAATCGAACCGTTTCCATCCTTGTTACAGGGGCAAATACTTCATCGTAATCGATGCCGTGTTTTTGTACATACCCCTTTGCCACCAACCTTGCCTTGTACCGAGTGATCTCCCCCTTTGCATCTCTTTTAATTTTATAAACCCATTTTAAACCAATGGGTGCAGCTCCTTTGGGTGGTGCTATCAAGTTCCACGTTCCATTCCGTTCAATTGATTCTAGCTCTTCCTTCATGGCCTTCTTCCAATTCTTGTCGTTCTTGGCTTCTTTATAGTTTGCAGGTTCTTCTTCCATTAACAAAAGCCTTTCAAAGGGTATTTGTTGAGTTGGAATTGTATCTGTGTACACATCATCAATGGAACGAAATCCCTTTGTTGGTGTGTCATCATAGGTTGATCTTGGAATCAAACTTGGACCTGCTGATGAAGAGCTTGTGTTTTCAAACAGCTCTGGGCTGTTTTGACTGCAAGCACCTGGGCTGACAAACCCATTCTGTAATGGACTGCTAGCCTCTGCTGTTGGGCCATGTTCATTTTGAGCAACTGTAACAGATTGGCTAGCCCAATATTCGCTTTGATTGGGCGAGGGGGCAGCCAGATTAGGGTCAGGTGGACCATTTATAATTTTTTCTTCATTTTGGACAAGAAATTCAATCCAGTCCTCTTCTTCTGTTTGGAGATTGCTGGACCAATCCCATGGCTTATTCTCTTCAAATCGGACGTCACGACTAACGACAACTTTCTTGCTTTGTGGATTGTAAAGCCGATAGGCTTTACTTCTCGGTTCACTTCCAAGATATACCATAGGTTCACTTCTATCATCCAGCTTTGAGAGTTTAACCGATGGTACCTTGACATGAGCAGTACAACCAAACACCTTTAAGTGATCCAAGTTTGGCTTGTGACCTTTCCAAGCTTCATACGGGGTCTTGGTTTCCAAGGCTTTTGTTGGCGACCTGTTCAAGATGTACACGGCGTGTCGAACTCCTTCACCCCACAACCACTGAGGTAATTTCATGGCCTTTAAAATTGATCTTGTTGTTCCAAGAATGGTTTGATTTCGGCGTTCAACCACACCATTTTGCTGTGGCGTGTATGGTGCAGTTAAAAACCGATTTATCCCATCCTCATGACAAAGTTGCTCGAAGTTTGTAGAAACAAACTCACCTCCACGATCAGTTCTCAGAGACTTCACTTTGTACCCACTTTCCAATTCAGCAGCCTTCTTGAATTGATTGAACGCCTCAAAAGCTTGGTCTTTTGACTTGAGCATTTTTACCCACATAAACCTGCTAAAATCATCAACAAGGAGAAGGAAATACCGGTTTCCTGATGGTGTGCTTGGTGTAATAGGACCGCACAGGTCAGCATGTATCAGTTCGAGTGGTTGTTTCGCTCAGAACACCGTTTGACTCGGGAATGGTCTTCGGTGTTGTTTCCCAGCCAGACAAGCTTCACACAATTCTGATTTGTGGTTGATCATTGGTACTCCATGTGCCATCCTATCTCCTGTTAATCTTTTCATAGCATCAAAGTTTAGATGGCCAAGACGTGCATGCCAAAGCCATGCAGTCTCATCCATCTTGGTGAGTAAACATGTGGGTGCTGCGATTGTAAGCTTTATTTTATAAAGTCTGTTTTGAGACCTGCTTACCTTTAACAACAAGTCTCATGTTCGTTCATACAACCTCAAGAGACCATCTTTTATGATTACCTTCCAACCCACTTCATCAAACTGTCCAAGGCTGAGAATGTTATTGCACAAGTCTGGTATGAAATAGACATTCGTGATAAGCCTTTGATCACCGTTCTTGCATTGTAAAAGCACCGACCCCTTTCCTTTGATTTCTACTGCTGACCCGTCTCCAAACCGTATTCGACCCACAGTTCTTTCATTTAGTTCGCTGAAGTAATCCCGTCGTCCGGTCATGTGATTACTTGCTCCGTTGTCTAAGTACCACAGGCCTTCTTCTCTGTTGTCTTGTGAGTACAAATGGGGAAATACCTTCTCCTCATTTAGCATGACAACTTCTGGTGTACATAGTGCCATCAGCAGGGTACGTTCTTCATCTTCTTGTGCTAGATTGACTTCTGCTTCGGCTCGTCGAGGAGCTCGACAATCTGCTGCAAAATGACCGATTCTGTCACAATTAAAACACTTCGGCCCTCGCCTTTCCTGCCTAGCAGGCTCACCTTCTTGATCAAGTTTTTGATTCTGCCAACCTCCTTGTCCTCGACCATTAGACCTGCCCCGACCACGCCCACGGTGGTCATTTGATCTACGACCTCTGCCTGCATGTTTTTGGCCAGATTTCTGCCTTTCTTGCCAATCTGTCTTTATAAACAGAAGCTGGCCAGAATTGTTTTTGCTTTGTTCACGGGGCTTAACCCGTTCTTCATATGCCTTGAGTCGCCCCACGGCTTCCTCAAATGGCATTGTGTCCAGATCCGAATATTGCTCAATTGAAGCAACAATCGGTAGTAGTCTGTCAGGGGCAGAATTTAGAAGCTTTTTTACCTGCACTTCTTCTTCTATAGTTGATCCAAGTGCTCGAAACTTGGATACAATTGTGCCGATTTTACTTGCAAAGTCATCCACACTCTCATTCTCCTTCATACTCAGCAACTCGAACTCCCGATTCAGTATTTGAATCCTTGCTTTCTGAACCCGATTGGCACCGAGAAAGCGAACCTTGAGGGCATCCCAAACCTCCTTGGCTTCCTTGTGCTTTGCGACTTGCAACAAGATATCTTCCGGCAGTGCTTGGAAGATAAAGGCCCTCGCCTTTTTTCGAATCTTGATGTCCACCTCCGTCTCATCCGGTGGTTCTATGGCATCCCAAATACCTTGGGCGTCCATGAAAGATTCCATCTTGATCGCCCAAGATGTGAAATTTGTTGCAGTGAGCACAGGACACTGATATGATATCGAGCCTCCTTCTCTAACCGGAATAACAATGGCATTATTTCGGTTGTTCCCAGCATCATTGGCCATGGCAATGGACTGCTAGAATCTGGTCGACTTTGACCTGAGTTTGAGGCTGATTGGATCTGTATCTTTTGAGCAAGGCTCTGATACCAAATGTTAGAAAAACAATTGATATAGAGGACAATGCAAAGAAGTCGGCACATATTTTATTAGTAATTTAGAAGAGAAAATGATAAAGGGATACAATCCTTAAGAGAATTGAGTCTCCTATAAATAACAAAACCAAAATAGGGAAAATAGGAAAAGCTAAAAACATGCAGAAATCAAGTAAATAATATCCCAAAAATAGAAGATCTGACAGCCCATAATTCTCGTGATTGATTGATTCTAAATCACCCGGAAATCAGGAATTAATCAACAAAAATCGCATTAAATGTAAAGTATGTTTTAATTGTGATAAAGAATATACAGTCAATTTATTTGAACAAGCTTTTAAATTTAAGTCTGCTTTTAGATTTAAAATAATGTCTATCATGGGACTAGAACCCTCAATCACTTATGGCGGAATACTTTGATATCGCTAGACTACAAGCTTTTTTTAACGAGTGATTTAGATTAAGTAGAAAGTGGTTGATAAACATCAAAAATTTTGATAGACATTATATATATATATATTTCCCATGGGGATGAATAGTGATTTTTTTTTTTTTAATTTGTTTTCCCCTTTTTTATTATTTAGTTTTATGTTTCCTTTCTATTAACATTATTTTTACCGTTGTGCCTATGCTTTCGTTTAAATTTTATTAACGATGGGCCAAACAACGTTATCTATGATAACTTTCGTTCGTTATGTTTTTTTAAATAACGGAATGCGCCGTTTTCTTAACAATTTATTTTGTCAACGTTCTGGTTTAAATTTTATTGAAGACAAAGTTGTATTTTAATTTGTTTTCCACTTTTTTATTATTTAGTTTTATGTTTCCTTTCTATTAACATTATTTTTACCGTTGTGCCTATGCTTTCGTTTAAATTTTATTAACGATGGGTCCGACAACGTTATCTATGATAACTTTCGTTCGTTATGTTTTTTTAAATAACGGAATGCGCCGTTTTCTTAACAATTTCTTTTGTCAACGTTCTGGTTTAAATTTTATTGAAGACAAAGTTGTATTCAACTTCAAGTGTTTTTGGGTATCGTATGTTATAACGAGTCTGTAATTCCACGCAAACGAGCCAAACCAATAACAAACAGACTCCCGCCGCGAAGCGCGGGGGGTAAAACACATGGAGGAGAATAGTAATGTGTACAAGATGCAATGCAGCATGTACAACTCTTGCTTATGGCTTTTATGCGTGTGAGCATCCCCTTTTTACGCCCATTTCTTCTTTCCCCTTTCACACCAGACCAAATTAGGGTTTTCCTCATTCACCATCGTTTCACCATACGACCTATTACTAGCGATGAGTGAACACCACCGGCTCTTTCACCGCTAATAGTAGTTTTTTTTTTCATGGGGATGAATAGCAGTTTTTTTTTTTCTTACAAAAGTTTTTTTTTATAAACTGGCCACTAAAGTTCAAAATAAGCTTTAATTTTCTTTTCTTTTTTACTCAAAACTTTGTTTTTTTATAGATTTTCCACATAAGTTCAATAAACTTTCGTTCGTTAACTTTTTTCAAAATACAAGTGCGCCGTTTTTTTTTTTTTTTTTTTGTCAACGTTCCGATATAAATTTGTTTTAAAACGGAGTTGTATTCAAAATCGACTTTTTTTATCGTTGCCTGTATCGAGTGTCGTTACCGTTGTGGTACCATGACGAACCGAACCTATTATGGGCGAACAACATCATTATTGATATTGGTATTATCGATTCGCCTTATGGTTTTCGACGAACCGAACCGGTAATTTTTTAAATTTGTTTTCCCTTTTTTTATTATTTAGTTTTATGTTTCCTTTCTATTAACATTATTTTTACTGTTGTGCCTATGCTTTCGTTTAAATTTTATTGACGATGGGCCCGACAACGTTATCTATGATAACTTTCGTTCGTTATGTTTTTTTAAATAACGGAATGCGTCGTTTTCTTAACAATTTCTTTTGTCAACGTTCTGGTTTAAATTTTATTGAAGACAGTTGTATTCAATTTCAAGTGTTTTTGGGTATCGTACGTTATAACGAATCTGTGATTCCACGCAAACGAGCCAAACCAATAACAACCAGACTCCCGCCGCGAAGCGCGGGGGGTAAAAACTAGTTATATACATGCACACATATATAATAAAAAAACCAACCAAATGTGAAAAGTTTGAACAGTAAAAAGATGGCGTGACAACCTCTTTTTTCCTTTACTATAATTATTACAATTACCATAAGCTTTTGAATTATGTAATTTAACATTTCAAGATAGGCAATCATGTAGTCTATTATATTAGACTTTTTAACATCTATTATTCGTAGAGTAGGTTGAATTATGCCTATAGAGACAAGTTCAAACAGAGATAATGGTGGTGTTTAACGAGACCAATTAAACACCACCAGAGCCAATTTCAAAAGTCACCACAAGACTACTACTAGCTTGGCTCGACTTTCCGACGGTTTGCAGATGTCTATGTCATATAAAATCTAACGACGTTAAGATTTTTTAACGGGGTCTAATAAACAAAAATAGTTTAAAAATAGTGACCAATTTTAAAAAATATTTTTAGTTAGAATTATTGGTAAAATGTGAGAGTATTATAATCCTGTTATAAAACCAAATAAATGCTTCTCTCCATCTACAGTCCCCTAGCACATAGTTCTTGTTCATTCGTATGTTCTTCATTTCTTTGGTATAGAGATTTTCTTCATCAGGTAAATGGGTTTTCAATGGATCTTTATTAATTTAGTTTTTATGATTATGTGCCTGAAGGATTTACATAACTGTAACTAGCCCTAATTCGTATGTGAAACCCTAATTTCCCTCTTGATTTCCGTACTGTTTCGAAGCTACGATTGCTAACAATAAAAAACATCGATATCAGTCTGCATTGTTATACAATCATTTCTAAGGCTTATGTTATGTTTGTTAATGGTGGTTTCAGATTTTCAGCAGCATTGATGTGGAATTATTAAATTTCAGTTTGAGCTATATGACCTACAAGTTATTTCTTCAATTTGAGTTATTTCAATCTGTGATTTGAGTTGATACAGAACTAGTGCTGCTGTTGGTTTTCAAAGGTATTTATTTTTGCTCTTTGATATTCCGCATATGCACATCAGTTGTTCGATGAAATGCCTGCCTTTACCGTTTACAGTAACAGGAAAGCTATCGGTTTTGACATACTGAAAGTATACAAAAAAATTACTGTATATATAAATACATACCTAATTATCATGTCAAATCCCAAAACTGCTAATGCTTCTGAAAGTATACAGAACTAGTTTGAACCCATAGTTTTAAATTGGACTTACTTTGATGAGATCTACTTCAGGATTTTTCATAGTGAATATTCTTTTTATACCTTAGTATTTTGGAAAGATTAATGTTTAAGCACTGTTCCTGAAACATTAATTTGTGACCGTCTTATGTCTACAGATCAGGGTACATGAGTATTAGATGGCCGCGGGTATTAACACCAACATATCTTTCTCAGATCATTCAGAACCAAAAGAACCCATTGAAAGCTCTCGAAATCTTTAATGAAGCGAGAAACAGATATCCAAATTACCGTCACAATGGCCCTGTATATGCCACCATGATCAACATTCTTAGCACGTCAAATCGAATTGTTGATATGAAACAAGTAATTGATCAGATGAAAGAGGATTCGTGTGAGTGTCAAGATTCCGTCTTTTCAACTTCAATTAAGGCCTATGCAAAAGCTGGAATGGTGAATGAGGCTGTCTCTCTGTTTAGGAATCTTGATCAGTTTAACTGTGTGAATTGGACAGAATCTTTCAATACCATACTTAAGATAATGGTGAAAGAATCCAAATTTGAATCCGCGCATCATCTTTTTTTGGAGAATTTTGGGAAACGGGAAGTGAAATCTCGAACCCGTTCGCTAACTTGGCTGATTGATGTTCTCTGTGAAAAGAAAAGGTCTGATCTTGCGCTCCAAGTCTTCCAAGAAATGAATAATCAGTACTGTTATCCGACCCGTGACACCTATCAGGTTCTAATGAAAGGATTATGTGAAGATGGAAGAATTAACGAAGCGATTCATTTATTATACTCAATGTTCTGGAAAATTTCAAGAAGAGGTAGCGGTGAAGATGTTTTGGTATATAAAATCCTCTTGGATACTTTATGTGCATACGGGCATGTTGATGAAGCGTCTGATATTCTAAATAAGGTCTTGAGAAAAGGTCTTAAAACCCCTAAGAAGAAACGTACGCAGCTTGATTTTAACATGTGCCGAAATGGTAGAGACATAGAAAGTGCTAAAAGTTTAGTTAACAATGCTCTTATTAAAGGTGTGATTCCCAGTTATGAAAGTTACAACGCGATGGCGGTTCAACTTTATGCAGAGGGTGATTTAACTGGTGCAGAGAAAGTGGTTCAAGAAATGCATGACCAAGGGTTTAAACCACAGGTGTTAATTTATGAAGCTAAAGTGCTGGCTTTATGCAAACAAAGTATGATTAACGAGGCGGAAAAGGTTATTACTGAAGATATGGTGGAGGGAAACTGCGTTCCAACCGTTAAATTGTATAATATTTTGATTAAAGGTCTTTGTAGTGACGGGGGATCCACACGGGCTCTCGGGTTTCTGAAGAAGATGTGCAGGCAATTGGGTTGTGTTCCTAATAAGGAGACATATACTATACTGGTGGATGGGCTTTGTGATGATGGGAGTTATATTGAAGCAAGTCAACTTTTGGAGAAAATGGTGATCAACTCTTATTGGCCTGATACTGATACTTTTAGTAGGGTTGTTAGGGGTCTTTGCTTGATGGGTAGACCATATGAAGCAGTTATATGGGTGGAAGAGATGGTTAGCCAAGAAAAGATGCCCAAGCTTTATGCATGGGATTCACTGGTTGGTTCTGTTGTTTATGATACAGTTGGTGTTGAGGTTTTGTCTAAAATATTGGATTTAGAAGAGAGTTGAGTGTTTATAAAAAAGAACTCTTGATGTTCTTTTAGATGTCACAGTTACTTCATACCCATCTCTGATTATAGTTATTCTTGATGCATAGTGATACCTAACCGGAAAAAAGTAACAGATACGGGCGTCACCTCCCTGATCACCGCCTCAGCGCCACCTTAAGATATGTTTATTCGTCAAACATATCAAATTGAAAAATTATCGGTTGAAATGGGTGGATGACTGCTCTTTGATTTTGTTGTTGATATAACCACAAAATGCCCAAAATCTCAAGGAAATGCTCAAAATCTAGTTGGTCAAGAGGCTTAGGCTTAGGCTTGGGCTTGGGCTTAGTAGACAATGGGTTAACCTAAGTATGTCAAATGAAGTGGATCTCATCCGTATGGTGGTTCCTGACGAGTGTTTTCACAACTGGACCGGTTGTATGTAGTTGAACCACTTTCGTTTGAACCGGTCGGACCGGGGGTCGGACGGGATTTCAATTATTTTGTATTATTTTTTGTTTTTTTTCCTTTCAAAATCTCATTTTATGATCAATTTAGTATTCTAAGTTACATATTTTATTTGTTTAACCTTTCATATAACATAAAAATTGCAAATTAACATCAAAACAAAAACTGTTTTATATTTTGCATCCATATACATAGTTTTAATTTTTATATTTTTTATGACGTCATCCGCTTCTTAAATCCGGTTCGACCAGTGGACCTCCGGTTCGATATCCGGTCCGGTTACTCAAGATACAACTAAGGGAGATCTCAATCCACATCTAAGATGGAATACATTGTTAACAGTGCTACCACATCATCATTCATGTACCAGATCAGCAATAGGTGATTTACAGGTAGTTCTAACTTCTAATGAAGAATACACAATGAAACTAAATCTTCTCATGTGGGAACCAAGTGATTACCATCAGAAGATCTCCACAGCTGCCTCACCCACCGAAATGCTCTCATCATCTGGAACTTCAACAACTCCATTGTTGAAGAAAACGATCTTGCTTGTTCAAACACGAACCTTCGTTTACACTCGCGAACTGTTTTCCAATTGGGATCTCCAACGATATTTTTATGTTTGTTGATCAGAAACCCTACATCTTGGAACCCTAATGATTTGTCACTCAAATTTCTGGCAATTTCCTGATCGCACAATTTGGTTTCAATGATTCTAGAAGTGACAATTGTAAACGTGAATCTCCCAATCGGAATCAAGCTCAGAACAAGAACGCATTTCATCATCGTCATTATAGCGTATCCAAATTCTGCCCTCTTTTTCTTCTTGATCTTCAACCGCAGATCTGTCCGGAGCGTTGAGTTGACGCGCTGAGGTGCTGTGAGATGAGAGGTCTCGGATTCAGGAGTGGAGACGGTTGATGAATTGAAGAAAATAGGGGTTTCAGGAGGAGATGGTTTTGAAGACCTAGTTTGGGTGTATACAGGCATCCATTCAAGCGTTGCAATGATGCTGGCGATGCAGATTTTGCACATGCATTTGTCGTCTCTCCTTCAGAGGCTGTCGTATTCCATGGTGGAAGATGATCTTAGGTGTTAGCACGGTGGTTGGTGGCGTTGCACCGCCGGGAAGGAGGGTGGTGAGCAGAGAGGAAGAGTGTCGCTCACCCAGATGCTTTGAAGTTTTTTAAGTTTTAACTGTTTTATTTTAGGAGGGTAAATAAGGGAAAAATATCAAAATGAAAATTTGACTAAAAAAATTATCTGAAATGGACATACTTATTTAGCCGCTGGAATTATGGACATTCTTCACAATAGCCGGCCAAATTTAGCCTGCATAAATTTCTATACCCACATTTCTTTTTACAACATACGAACCCATGAGAGATTGACACGTGACCGGCTATAGCCGTCTAATCCAAGCCGCCGCTTTTTCTAAAATGTTGTTTGGCCGGCTAAGCATTTTGTTTTTGAACTTGTATAACTCATACAATATAATTCATAAACTACTTTTAATCTATTTGTATGTGTCAAATAAATCAGAGAATTTAGAATAAACAGTGACCATGGTGGGCCTTAATGCACTTGCTGACTTCAACCCCCATCGGAGGGAGTGAAATAGAACATGAAACCGTAAGCTCCCAAGCAGTGGGAGGAGCCCGGGGCTCTGACCGCGTGCCTGTTGAAGAATGAGCCGCTTATATACCCAGATGAGAAATAGTAACGAATTACATAAAGAAAAAATATGGCGAAGAACCGATTGAAGATGATGAAGCTGCACGTACCATTGAAGATGAATGAAGAGGAGGGTTACTCCATACCAGATAGGAGGACGTTTGTTTGTCAAAGCTGTGATCGTCAGAATATTATATATATATTTTTTTAAATTAAGTGGGCCTCTTTATTCCCTATTATCTCATTTAGCAATGTCTCACCACCGACGAAATCTACCCTTCAATTTCACTAAATGTCACAACTTACCCCTCTACATTTTAAAATATAACTTTAACCACCTCAAGTTTTTTAAGTTTTGAATTTACCCCTTTAGTATATATAATTGGATTTTTTCTCAATAAATTTTGTTCCTTAATTTAAAATAATAATAATAATAATTTGTTGATGTGTTAAAAAAAATTTCTTGGCGTCCACTATAAGTTTTGTTAAAAACGGAGTTGTATTTAAAATACAGTATTTTGTAGGTATCATGGGTTATATCGATTGACGGTAACATGCTGGTACCGTGAAACTGACCGAAGAACACAGCTACCGTTATGTAACTTTGATCTTCACAACCACGTCATTGTAACTCCATACATTTATTTTATGTATTTAACGACATATACTTTTGTGTTTACTTATGTTAACGTCACTGCTCAATCGTTTAAGACTCGTCTCCCGCAGCGGAGAGCGTGCGGCGTGCCTAATTTTCTCATTTTGTTTTAAACATAAGATGTTTTGGTTAATTAATGCGAACTTAACTGAAAACTTAATGTCTATCCGCATCTAGGTAATAGTTACCCTTTCCGTCATCATGAGATGCACGTGATATAAATATAAAAATTATATGAGTGCCATTGAGGTTCAAAAATCAAAAATCAAAATTCAAACCATATCTTCTCAGACGTTAATGACGACCACCGTGCAAACACCCAATTCCTCCGTACAATCATCTTCCCCCATGGAAGACGACAGCTTCTGCTTCACCCCCTGCCGTAGAGACGCCAACTGCACCTGCAAAATCTGCCAAGCTAGCATCAATGCAACCCTTGATTTGCTTCCAATATCCGCCCAACGAAGCTCTCTCATTAAGATCTCATATTCCAAACCATCTCCACCTGAAACCCCTATTTTCTTCAACCCTTGCACAGTCTCCACTCCTACATCTAGTCTCACCGTGTCTCCGCTGGTAAATTCAACGGTCAGGACTGATTTGCCGGTGAAGCTCCAGAGGAAGAAGACAGAATTTGGATATGGTTTGATGATGATGAAATCTGCTCTGTTACTTCTGTGTTTGAGTGTGGTAGGGAAATTAGGGTTTTCAATTGTCACTTCTGGAGGCATGAAGACCAAATTGTCACCGGAAATAGTCAGAAATTTGAGTGAGAAATCATTAGGGTTTCAAGATGTGAAAGAAAGGTTAGGGTTTTTGAATAATGAGCTACAAATTTTGCTTGGAGCTACAGAAGCTAGCTCTACAATTCCAAATTGGGAAATAGTTCAGGTAGCCTATTATTATTGTATGTTTGTATGTGTATATATGTTACATTTTAGTCACTCAAACCTTTTTGTCTGTCACATGTTCCAATCGTGCACAATTACGATGTTGCAGGTTACTCGGTGAAAATGCAATCCAAAAAGAGTAAACCAGCGTTTTCACCGTATCCATAAAATGAAATCCAAAATAATTTAATATGTTAACCTGGTAATTGCGCAAGATTGGAACAATAGGTAAACTTGAGTGACTAAAATAAAACTGATGAGAAACTTGGTTATTGTTCTGTGGAGTTTTCCCAGACATTTATGATTGACTAGTTTTGTTAATTTGTTTAGGATGGTTTGATCTTGAGATCTCGTTGTCAACTCTACAAGTCTGCAATAGAAGAAGTGAGCATTTGGGGATGGCCTTTGCAGACTTCTGGATTGCTTACAACTGATTTTGCTTCAAGATCATTCACTATCTTGTCAGGAAGAGTCACAGAGGTAAACAAGATCCTGTTTTGTTTCTTTTTTCACTCTTTTATAAGCATGTAATGTAAAGTTTTCATAATAATGGCTTGATTTTGTTAGTGGTCAAATGGGGAGTTGAGTGGTTTGATTCGAACAGCAAATACTTCATGGGAACAAGAAAAATGGAGCGCTTCTGTATGGCATTTAGATGAAAATACTTGGATCCTTGAGTATAAAAGAAGTTTTGTGTTTGACAACACAAAACCATTTGCATCAGCAATGGATTTTTTGAAATTCAAGATGATGAGATCATTTGATTGGAAGAAGCAGCTGTGGAAGTTTTCTAATGCCAATTACTTAGCTCCCACATGAAAAGATTCAAATCTGCATGTGGTTCTCTTCTGGTATCATTCCTCATTACAAGTTACAACTGTATGCTTTGTTAAAACCAACTAATGTTCTTAGTAAATCATGTTCAGTTTTTTTTCTATTTGAGAAAAAGTTTAACCAAATCATCTTCTAATTAGTGTTCTTGATTTGGATATTAGGTTAGTATTTGAATCAGGGCTACAGGACATCAACTAAAACATCATATTATTATTTTACAAGCAGAGAGTAATAAGCTGAATAAGTAACCATACAACTAAAACATAAAAAAAACAAAAAGAAAAGACTACACAGTAACAAAAGGAAGATAACCCATGATCCATCCATACATATTGAATAAAAAAGCAAATTGCTTGTTGATTCGCATGCATCATTGTTCGGTGTTTGGGGTGAGACACGGAAATGAAGGAATAGATTGCAAAATCAACTTCCTGCTGCTTCTTTGACCCATACTCGAGTGTGGTGGTGACACCCTCTTGCTGTTTGGCGAACAAGATTTTACACCACTGATCGGAGAACCGTTGTTTTCTTCAAGAATATCAGGTATCTCATTTTCTCCCACTGTTTGTAGCTGCTTGTTCATGCCAATTTTGAAATGATTCAGCTTTCCAAATCTTTGGCTAGAGGCTCCAATGGCTAGAAATGATCGTGGTGGTTTTCCCTTTAAAGAGTTGGGCAACGGAATAGATTGCCTAGTGATATAAAAAATAAACAAATAATTAGGCATGATAAAACTTCAATGATCACAATTCACAGGGACAAAATGTAGTGATTTGAACTTGTTTAACTATTAATGGGCTGCGTTTTCTCTCAAACAAGTTTTAACTACGAAGGATTCAAATGGGTCAAACATGTCAAAACTGAATTACTAATGTACATATTTTTTACCTGCCAAAATGTGAAGGAGTTGCAGGAGTAGCTGAAACTGGCTCGCTTTCATTATGCAATACCATCTGTAGGCTTCCATCACTCCCAGTCCCTTCACACTCGTTGACTTCTAGCTCTATTTCCGAACCTATAAAAGAATAAGAACCACCATACAATTACTTTCAAACTAGTAAACCGTTTAATAAAATGCAATCAACTTCATCAAAACAACACAAATGAAAACTGTTTGCTTTAAAGAAAAAGTTAATCACATCATATGTTTTCAAAAATGCACACTTACCATCCTTGCGACCAAATGTATTCTTACACCCTTCACATCTGCAGTTGATGGAACAACCAACGCCACCCTTTTTTCAAAGAAACCATATAACCAAAATTAGACGATTGTACAACAGTAGAGATGGACCCGTTTTATGTTTCATTTCTAACAAGTCAAACAGGTAAAGTAAAAAAACGTATTGAAGGAACATGTCATATGGATGGAGCAGGTCGAACAATTAAAAGATTTCCACGATTACTTCACACAAGTTATTTATAAAAAGTTATATAGATTTTATTAGTTTTTTAGTCAACCCAGACTGATCCGTCCTATTAACATTGTGTCACCGCTATAAGTACAGCAAGAGGGAAGAACCTGATAGCATTCACAGTACTTCTTGAGGCAACCAGATTTTTTGCAATTGCATCCTCTTTTATGCCGAGCAGAAGCTGGAGTGTTGCTAGATTCATCCTGTATGATGAAGAATAATCATGATATATGTATTTATAAGAAACTTTAAAATTCACTATGCATAACAGCTCTAATGTATTCTTAAGTTTGTGACCCTAACCTCTTGTGTAGAATCAGAGGTTTTAATAACTTTGGGAGCAAATGCAAGAGGATTGCGGGATTCAATTTGCTTGCGAGTTGCAAGCACCGTATCTTCATGTATCGGTTTGTTGAAACATTCGTGACACGCACATGGCTCCACACAGTACACACCAGCAGCAAAGCATTCACAATAACTGAAATTGGTAGTAATTCAAAAGTAAATATCAGAGTTACAAAACCACAAAGTGGTCATGCAAACACATACATAAAACTAGGTCGAGTCACTGGTCAAAACCGACAAGGGTTGACCAGAAATTGTTTGTCCATCAAATTTGTCAAAGAAATCTTCAGGAGATTAAAAATAACTTACAGCTTCAAGCACTTGGATTTCTTACAGTTACAACGCTTGCAAGCCTCTGCATCGCCAGCATTGTCTGCTCTACGCCTGCAAAATTTCAATCAAAACATCAAACACATAAAATCAATGATAACTAAAAAAATATGATAAAAGGAATGTTTGGATGTGTTTTTTGAAAGTGGTTATAAGTTACCCAAGTATCCAACCCGCCCATTTTGTCACCTCTATAAACATCCAAACAACACCATCATCCTCATTATGTTTTACACCACCAACTCTATAAGGGTTCAAGTAACTTGCCTCTTCTTTCTTGGGCTAGTTTGACTTTGACTTAACTCATCATTACCTACAAATCCTAGTGCTTTAGAAGCATCTTCTGCGGGCCCTATATCATTCTCGAAAGAGGGTGCATCAGACAATTTTGTTATAAATTCTTGACCAGAGCCCATGGAAGGATAAGCAGCAGATGAAGGTGCAATTATAAGTTGTCTACCAGAGCCCAAGTTTTCATGCTTAACGACTTTGTGATCCACCAAATTTGAAGCAATAGCATTTAAATGCAAACCGATTCCAGGTAATTTACATTTAGAGGAATCGTTTCCTGACCTCAATGGAAGTAAACTATTGTTACTGGGAAGACCAGTTTGACTGGATTCTGATAAATTTACAGAACTGCCATTTGAGACTTCTTCTAAGTGCTTTCTTCGAGACCCCATCATCTCAAAAACTAGACATCGTCTTCTCATGCCACGGTATAAATTTGAACCGCCCTACAGATTTACAAAAAGATTGCAATGTCAATAAATATACACTTGTTAAGTTGTTGATAATCTTTGAATTTATATAAGGCTAATTGCACTTAGAAGAATTGACTTTCATTTAGCATACTTATATAAACTAAGTTTATAAATTCTGACCTCATTGTCTGTATCCTCCACAGGCTCTCCAACCTCAAAATTGTTTAAAGAAGTGCTAGCAATCTTTACATTATTTTCAGCTGCACCCTTTAAGAATTCATTATTTTCTGAAGAATTATCATTTTCATCATTAGCTTGTGCATTTGCGTTCATAAGTGAAGTATTGAAACTTGTAGGATCTAATGTGCTTTGACCAGGGCCCTTATAGGCCACAGTATCACTCGGTGAGTCGAAATTAAGCAACTCTGAAGCATCAGATAACAAACTATCCCAATCACATGCAGATACTTCTTTACCATGATGGAGTTGATTTATCCCTTCAATTTCTGTTTCAACTCTGTTTTCAGGGCCATCGTTGTTGAATGGACCAGACGATGCTGATGGACCCACCAATTTTAATGTGTTCATTGTGACGGGGCTAACAGCTTTATGGTTCAGTTTTCTTGATTCGAGATTTGAGCACCGGTTTAATGGAACAGCAGAAGTTTCAGTAATGGAATTACTAGGATTGAAATCTGTATGCTGTTTTGATGTGTTTTGAGCAACGGTTGAACTCCCTTCACTGGTTTCGACTTTCTTTGAATCCTCAGATGTAAGTTCAGGCTTTGATGAATCAGAAAACTGGTGCCTAAAAAGTCAACATTTAACATGATAAAAACATTTAGCAAGAATAAACTAAATGATTTAGCTCAGCAATGATCTCCAAAGAGTCAGTGATAAAACTGGCGAGTCAAAACGGGTTGGGTAAAAGGTCAAAACAGGCAGGTTTCGGTACATGTCAAAATGGTCGGTTCGGGTTGACCCAAAAACTTTTCATCCAAAAAATTTATTTTTTTTATAAATGATTAGGGTGTCAAATATGATTACAAAACTATATTATCTCAATAATAATCAAACTTTTAAACAAAATAGCTTAGGAGGTTTTAAGGGTTGAAAGTATACTTCGGGTGACTTCCGACCCATTTGACAAGTTTTCTTTTAAGCTAATCGTTTCTATGTGACCAGTTTGACCAATTACAGACAAAATATAACCCAAATTAACCCATTCAAAGTAAATTATCACCTCTAATCAAAACAACTAGTCTCGTTACCTTCGAAGGAACTTCGAATCTTTGAGAGTACTGACATGAGGCGAAGTGAAAACAGACGGAAGAGAAGCAAAACTTATATTGCTGAACGTCTGCGTAAAGTGCACAGATTTAACCGGCTTGATAGGTGAAAGACTGTTGATATAATTAAACACCGGGGAGTCCTGCAAACAAACATCAAAACAGTTCAGTATAACTAGTTATTACAAATCTTGAATCCTTAACAAGTTTAAAAATCTGAAAATACCCATCGAAACACCCCCTAAACACCAATTACCCTAAAATCTACAAATAACAAAAATTGGACTTGATAATCACAACACATAAACTGCATAAATCTTCACAGATCTTGGAACCAAAACATTCAAAAAAACATCATAATTAACAATTAAGACCAAGAAATCATCCTGATTACTTCAATTTCACCCAAAAAAAAACCTAATCCTAAAAAACAAGCAGATCCTCAATCAGCCTAAAAACCCTAAAACAGAAACCCAATTAAACAACAAACATTAAACTCTTCAAACTGAATTGACCCACAAAAACCAAGAAATCAAAAATCAAACTTGATTCCAGACCCACACTGTAAAAAAAAGGCCCAAATTGAAAACCCTAGAAAATGATAGATGGGGGAAATTAAAAACCTCGAATTTAGAAAGGGGGTTGGCGATCTGGGTCCTCTCCGGAGTATCCATGACAATCCCCTTTTCTTTGTCGTCGGACATGTTGAACCTCAATTGAGTTGAGTGGTGTCGGCTGCTTTTGTGGTGGAAGAAGAAGATGGGATTAGATGAGATTCAAGAAGAAGCGGGAAGGGCGGGAAGCAAGTTTTTATTTTTTTTACTTGATGCTGATGAAAGAAACCCCACACCACAGGGACAGAGCAGGCCCACGCCAAGAAGATAAAAGAATGGTTATAAAATGAATGTAAATGCGGTAGTAAAGTAAAAGGTAACGTAAACTAATCATTATTTTCTAATTAAGAAACCTTAATCTTCCGACTTGTGTTTTTGTCTTGTTTTTTAGTTTTTTATCTATAACAAATATTTATCAAAATGGATGTGTTCTTCTTTATTTAATTTTTTTTAACTAATTTATTATTATTATTTTTTATTTAACCAACCTATTATTAATTTAGTATTTTATTCTTTTCTTCCACCAACTCATTATAGTTTTCTTTTTCTTTTTTTTTTATCTTTTGACTAACTTATTATAAAAAAAAAATTGGTAAATTGGCTTTGATAATTTAAACTACGACTCATTGACTGATAATAATTCATACTAACAGTTTTGGCTAGTGACACTTCTAGTTTTCACTTTTGTTGTTAATGGCAGTCTCAATAGCATAGTTATAATGGATTTACACTCATTTCGTTCAATAGGATGATTTTTAATGAAATGAATAAACGTACAAGTGAAATCGAGTGGGAACCAAATGTAAATTCATTATGATTATGTTATTGAGACTGTCTTTGACAACAAAAGTGAAAGTTGAGACTGACACCACCAAAACTATTAGTATTAATTATTAGTAGCCAATTGATTATAGCTTGAATTATTAAAACCCAATTTACCTTATTTTTTAATTAAACCATGTTGGATTTAATTGAACTTTATAAATGAAACAAAACAAAATAAAAATGGATATAAAAATATATATTGATAATGAACACATGTGTATGCAAGTTATGTTTATCCAAATGTTTATATGGATGTGGGTTTATGTTAAATTATTGGTTTACTCTTTTAAGTACAAAGTTATATAGATGGTTTTATTTTTTAATCTTGTTTTATGGAGGTTTTTCTTTAGGTAAAATTATCAAATAATATTTTTAGGCTTTTATTAAGGTCAAATCTATTTTATCCTTCATCGGCCTCGCTTGAGACCACTACAATCACATTGCTTGCAACCGTTGTTTCCACAACATGTGACTATCGTTCTTTACTGGTGCATGTCGCGCTTTCTTGTCAACCTGTACTAGTTGGCCCACTACCTTTCACCACTGACACATTATGTCCGCAGATAAAATCAGTATTTTTATTGTTAATTGAAATTAGAGTATCGATTGAGATTAAATAAAAGTAGAGAGCGTGGTTTGGCATTTTACTTGAGAAAAAAAACTACTCATGCAAAAATGAAAGTTAAATAAATAAACTAGTAATTTTATGAAATGTATTCAATGATAATCCACTTGTTTTCTTGTGTTATGTCTTCTAATGCATTGACTATATTACAACACACAATATTCTGAGTACTATTGTATGTTATCTTGGTTCAACTCTAGTTGTCAAGTTTAAGTAAAAATATTCTAAGTATTAATTTTAACTTATTATGTAACATTTATTTTATGATTTCTAAGTTACCTTTTTAAACATTTTTTAATAAAAACAAAGTAGTAGTTTTTAGAAATAAATGATTAATAAATTTACCAATATTCAAGAAAAAGGAAGACAGGACAACACATCTAAGATCTTCCATTCATCTCACAAAAGTGTAATATCTACTTTTCTGAGAATCTCTCAAATTAAATATTTTATATTTGACCTTTATTATTTATTATAACATAAGTAAAATTAAAATTTACGGTCTACGGTTACGAGGTGTATTTGTTTTCTTGTCACTGTCAAGTTGTTTTTAAATATTCGTCAATTGCTATTTCTTTTTTATTTCTCATACGAATATTTTACATTTGTATACACACATATACATACTATTAGTTGGTATCCAAAAATTGATTTGTACCGTCTAAGATGGTAGGATGAATCTCATGAGAATGATTCTCTACGGACTTCATACAGTTTTATACGTAAAAGTACTTTGTATTTAACACGTCCTAAATACTTTTAAAGAATAACAATTACAAATGGTTATCAGATACTTTAATTAGTAGCAGATTAGTTTCTTTAAACAATGACAGATAAAAGTATAGAAAATTGTTTTAATTTCACCAGAGTAACAATAGCGTTAGAATGAGATGTTATAAATGATATAAGATTTACTTTGGTGCCGTTCAAGATGGTAGTTGGGTGAATCTCATGAGGACGATTAGTCCCTAAGGGGGTGGTGGTGGTGAATGGTGACACCTTAAACAAATCTTATATCAGTCTCTATGCATACGTGCTTATGCGATTACTTAGAATTATTTTGTATTGGACACGACCCTAAATATTTTATAAATAAGAATTAAGTGTTTGCCAAATACTCTAACTACATAACAATTTAATAAAAAAATGAATATCTGTTAATTTACACATAAAGACTAAATTGTTGTTTAGTCTAGCCATGAATCTCACAAGTTTGTTATGTAGTTCTAATATTTAGGGTTTTGGGATTGACCAAGACCATGTTTCTAGCAAAATACAAGGTCAATAGATTGGATTAAGTCAGCCTTTTAAACATTATTTTAAAATTAAAATTAATAAATAACTTTTAGGGGGTGTTTGATATTATTATTATTAGGGTTTATGAATGAAAGAATGAGCATACAAATAATAGATAATTTTGTGATTATAGGATAAATAATTAATTTACAAATGACTAGCTAGTATTCCTCTTTTCTTTCTAGGGTCTATTAAAACATAGTAGATATTCTAATTTTGTAACAAAAATATTATTTAAATCATTAATTCATTTCGGTCTCGTTCTTTCTTTAAAACATATACATATTAAAAAGAAATTACCCATTACTTATCGAAAATGTTAAAATTAATACATTGGGAAGAAAATATAAATATAAAAGGAAGAACACATGCATCATGCATGATTTATTTTGTCATGTAACCAAATGACAGATATTAGTAGATGAAAACAAAACATAAAAGTCAATATTTGTTGAGGAAAAAGATGTTTTCCCAATATAAAAATATGTCAACTTTTAATAATATTGTAAATAATTATTTGAAAGCAACAACCAATTTAAATCCACAACCTAACGAGGTGACGTGGTGGATTATATATATTTGTTGTAAATAAAATTTAATTTAACTATAGACCAAGAAAACAATAAAAAGTAACATATTTATGTTATTATACGGGTATGAAACATTACGTTGTGTTCCTGAGTCTCATTTAAGAAGGGAAAAAAAGAAAACTCTTGTTTGAGAGTTTTTTTAAAGGGAAAAAAGAAAGGAAATAAAAACAAGAGTGTTTCATAGATTTTTTTAAAGTAAAATAGAGGAAAATGAAAGAAAAACAAGCTTTATCTCTGTCCTCCCAAATTAAAAACATATGTAAAAAAGGGGAAATAATACTTTCTTTTCTTTTCTTCTCTTTAATAAACTCGAGAACACAGTATATTGAGGGTTCATATGAGAATTACAAAAAAAAACAAATAATTAACAAGCTTGTGTATAGGATGGCAAAAAAACCCGAGCCCATGTGGATATACCCGAAACATTAAATATTTGGGACGGGTAAACCCGACTGGTATGGGATTAATTTTGAAAAATTTTCACGGATATGGGATTAGGTGATATCCAACCCGATTACCCGAAGCCACATATAGGGATAAGCATCTGGTATCGAGTATCGATACCGTACCGATAGATTTGGTACATTATTCGATACCCATTTTTCCTAAATTTCGGTATCAGTTTTTCGACACCGGTATCGTACCGTACCGATACCATCTAGAGATAAGCCTTTTGTAACGAGTACCAGTACAGTATTCGGTACCTACTTCGATCTCCAGAAATTTGATATCGGTATTTTCGGTATCGATACGGTACCGATCTCATCCCTAACCAAATATCCATTTATCTTAACCATATACCTGAGATCTTTTATTTTTATTTTCACTTACCACTTCTTTATTATTATTTAATTTTAGTAAGTTTATTATGTAGAAACTTAATTTTTCTTTTTTAATTTGATAATGTTATTTAAGTTTTGTACGTTGTAAAGTGTGTGTGTGTATATATATATATATATATATATATATATATATATATATATAAGTTATATCAAATTTATAATTATATTATATACTAAGTTAGAAACCCATGTAGTACATAGTTGAATAAATAAAAATGAAACAATTTGTAAAAAAGATTTAGGAATTTAAAAACGATATATTAAGTTTTAAGTAATTAATAATGCAATAATACTGAAAATGAAAATAAACGGAAAAAAAAAAAGATTTTAAGGAGCTAGAACTATGACACGTGACGGCATGAGTTATTTAATTAATGATTTGTACATAAAAAAAAGTCTACAAAATATGACGTCACATAATTTTAGTTTTAAGTCGTTTTATTAATAAAAACAAAATTTTAGTGACTTTTAAACCGTTAACCTTAGTTGGCATGTTTGTTTTTTAATCAAACCATTTTATTTTATTGAAAGTTTGTAAATTTTACGGATGTAAATATGGAAACTTTGCAAATAGGAAGAGATGATGGAGGAGGAAAAATGGCGGAAAAATCAGAAATTTAATTAATATGAGCACGACACGTGTTATCCAATATTTTTTATTTATTTATTATTATAATAAGGTTTTATAACGACGATAATTTGTAATAGTTTTATATAAATAATAATTATACGATAATTGTAATGGTTAAAAAAATGTTGAAAATCTCAACATATATTTTTTAACAAGTTAACAGGTATACCTGATGTTCATGGATATGCCTGATACCCGACAGGTAACTATACGACAAATACCTTACGGGTATTGGGTCGGGCATGGGACAATATTTTACAATCGGGTATGAGACTGGAATTACCAATACCCGGCCCAAATCTGGCCACTTGCCATCCTTGCGTTCTTAGTTACATGCCACTCAAGAGTAGATGTTAGGAGGGTGAGATGACAACAAACCTTAATTTTACCTTAGGAGATAGAGAGGCTGCCACCAAATAGATACTCGGCTTAAAAGTCTCGTTTTTTAAAAAAATACATGTAGCATAAAGTATTTATTAGTAGTAGAAAGATAAAAGAAGAGGAGGGCAAAAAATGATAAATGTAGTCACAAGTGTAGAACAAGCCAAGACATTAAGACTTATCTAAGACAAATCTATACGCCCCCTTAAAAGTCCATAACATTTATCCACTATTTTCAAAAACTTCTACCACCGATCATGTCCTCGATGAGACGCAGACTTAACAAATCCTGCCTAACTCATATCAGTTTGAGTCCACATGTGTCACACCCCGCCCCAGGCACCCTCTGGACGTGTGCGAGCCCGATTGATATCGTTTGGTTACTTGATTTCATAGTTTTTGTAAAACACAGCGGAAGTCTTTTTCAAAGAATCGTTTTATCATTTATCTCAACCTCAAGTGTTGTAATTGTAAATACTAAAACTATGTTGGAAAACAAAAGTCTTGTATTTACTTTATAAACATAGGGTTTCAATACCCTTCTCATTTGATTACAAAGCATAGTCATGAAATCAAATACATGATGAGACACTGGAAATAGTTTCAACACATGGTTGATCAGTTCTCTGGTTATATCTCCTTTATTAGGATTTCCCTTTACACGAGGCCTGAGAATCCTACGTGCATTCCATCCTTTTTCCTGGGTCAGATCTCACGTCTGTCCATATACCTTTCTCATAATATTTTAATCATTACCTGGAAAACATTTTGAAAATAAAACGTCAGCACGAACGCTGGTGAATATAATATCTTGACATAAAATCATTTTGGCACAAACAAGTATTAATTTCATAATCACAACTTCTTATTCAATCTACACACTCAGCAGGCCCGTCCTGTTCAATCGCACCACAATATACATTGGCAGTATGTCTTTATAACAACGGGAATTCCATGTCCCTCATTTGTTAAAAAGGGAAGCACTAACCGCAATCCAAGAATTTCACCTGAGACCCGTGTATCCCTTGCAAGTTTTACGTATACCTATGGCCTGAATGCTTGTTCGTAGAAGAACGTTGAGCATTACTTCATTAATCTTTATTTAGCTTTTTTTGCAAATAAAAATGTTTGACTTAAGTTTTGAAAGAGATAAAGTATTCACCTTGTTTGTAGGAATGATCCTCTAAAGTCAAAAGTTTAGCTTCTAGCTTCTTAACTTGATTTCTCTAGCGTCTTGACCTTTCTACGAGCGTTTCTTCTTAACCGAGCACTACGAGGAGCGGGAGTTGGACCGGAATCGTCGGAAGTGGGCTAGGGATCGCCTGGAACATATTTGGGGAGTTGGAAACGGTTTGGGATGAGGAAAATCGACTGAATTCGATCAACTATTTATAGGTTGCCATTCAGGTCCAAGTCGGACCGATATGGATGGGGATGTCGGTCCGACATCCGCCCTAGATGTCTAACTCTGATTGGACCGAACATATTTGGCGGCAATATCGGACCGATATGTGACCATGTCGGTCTGATATCCAGACCCATGTCCCATCAGTAGAACTGAGTCATTGGACACGTGTCACCATCACAAAATGCGACTGAGAGGAGGTTGTCGAACCGTTATAGATCGATGTCGGTCCGATAACCGACTTAGTAACTCATTACGGACCGATATGAGAATAGATGTCGGTCCGCTATCTGACCCTAGTTCACTTCGGACCGATATGAACTTAGATGTCGGTCCGCTATTGGACTTTCTTAAAGCTTCGGTCCAATATCATAACTTAGTTTATGTCAGACCGATATGGAATACAATGTCGGTCTGATATCAACTTACTTTCTTAAATTTCTTGTATTTTCAACCCTAGACTTTGGTGTATTTACACTTATAGTCCCTAAAGTTTTACTTTTTGTCAAATCGTGAACATTTTTGTGACAGGTATTAAAACATGTACTCTTGTTCCCCCTCCACTACCTAATAGCAAGAAAACAAATATATGTTGAAAAGTTCAAGAAATATTGTATTTATTCCTTCATTTGTGTTAAGTTAGTGAAAAACAAAAGAAACAATATCATGGCTATTTCGTCCTAACACACTCGCCACTAGATTCCTTATGTGTTTTTTTTTATTACTTTTAATATACATCATGTAAAAACCATTCACGAATTTACCATGGTTAATTCCTACAATTTTCAAGGTTAAATAAACCCCTCATTTACAACACAACAATTCACCTTAATTATTTACTGTGGTTAATCCCTAAATCTTTCTTAGGACCACATGATAATTTCTTCTGCCTCATTATGCAAGTAGAAACAAATATCGTTTCTTACACATCTTCCACTAAATCCAATATTCGTTACTCGACCCTCATTTCTATCGACATAAAAGATAAAACCAACCTTACGTCAACGGTCCTCACACGTGTTTCTTGATAACGATTTCGCATTTTATACGAGCATATCGCAAAATAACAATACCGTTAATCTTTAACCCGTTTTGATGATTATAATAAGAGTATTCTTCTTCAAGTGTATGTCATGATAAATAAAAATATGTAAATGTCAAAAAAATATTTGTGAATATAACTTTGTTAATTGGTTAGGAGAGTAAAGTACACGGATGGTCTCTATGGTTTACCAAAGTTTTAGATTTGGTCCATATATTTCCAAAAGTACATGGATGGTTCATGGGGTTTGTACTTTGTAACGCGTTTAGTCCTCAAACTTTGCCGAAAGTACATGTATGGTCCCGATAGTTTGCACTTTGTAACACATATAGTCTCTAACTTGGACCTTCTAAAACTTTTAGATTTGTTAGATGAGTACTAAATGCGTCACAAGGTGCAAACCACAGGGATCATCGATGTACTTTTAAAAAATCATGAATCAAATCCAAAACTTTGATAAACCATATAGACCATCTGTATACTTTACTCTTGATTAGGATTTGGGACCTTTTAGCATACAAATCTTCAAAATGAAAGGGTATGCATTCATTGAAGTCACGTGGGTCATGCATGAAATTATGCAAATACATTCGGTCATCAATGACACAAATTTATGACCGAATCCAATACCTACCAGAATTCATGTTTCAAGTGATAACTCTTGGCTCAGTGGCATGTGCGACATGTGTCTTCGTACGGAAAATGTAATTTTAATGATTTTTGAGGGACATAAATTTTAAAATATATTATATATATACATATATATAAAATTATATTTTATAAAAAACTATAAAGTTTAAACCCATTAAAATTCAAATTTATTTTGCCCCAAATTTAATAGGCCTTTCTTTTAAATATAAGTTCATATTCTATGAGCATTTCTATGTAGTCGCGCTGGACATTAGAAATATCGGAGACGCATCTACTCTCTTCATACTTCGTTTCAATTTACATTGTATTATAGTTTGCTTTACTATGATTAGTAGGTTAAAATCCAGTGTATTATATTGGTTAAATAAATAAAAAGTTATATATTTAGTAATAAACATTTTATATTTTTAAAAACTCGTGTAATACACGGGTTGAATAAACCAGTATATTACATCGGTTGAATAAAATATAATGTAATTTGTTAACAAACACACTCGTCAAAATATGTTTTAAAAACATGTCATTTGTCGTGATAGTTATAAGGTCTATTATGTTAGTTTTTAAAATATTTTTTTCCAACTGAGTATTAATTTTTTAATTTAATTGATAAATGTTGGTTCATATTAAGTTCATTTGATTTGTGATATAATAACTATTTATAATTAAATAATAAGTATCCGTAATTAGATTTATTAATATAAAGATTATTATTTAATAGGAGAGAGAAATAGAAAATCTAATATTTAATAGAAGAGAGAGGTGGAAAAATAAAGGTGAAGAGTAAACAGAGAGTAACGCGTGTCCCCATCGATTTTTCTTTATTATATAGTATAGATATAGATATAGATTCCCATAATTTAAAGGATAATGAAAATTTTCATAACATAAAGGACAAAAGCTTATAAAGATTTGAGGTTGAAACCACCTATAAAACATATAATGAGACAACAAACCACTTACATTCTCATGAGACAATCATAATGTACAAAGAATGAGAAACAAAGTCATTGATGGAAGGCTCGGAATGAAGAATGAATGTTGATGAGCTTAATCGCTTGCGATGGTGATCGAGTAAACCAAGATCTAGGAAAGAAATGGCTCGAGTATAAGACGTATTTGTTCTCTTTGAAGCATTATTAAACTTAGAATTTTATCTTATTATGTTTTATGGTTGTGTACGTTTTTAATTATTGTTGGTGAAACATTAAAAGTCGAGCTTAGTTGGTTATTTGGAGTCTTAACGTTGGAGTTACAATTAGGGTTAATTAGGTTGGTTAGTAGATGTAACATTGAACCCTGATATAACAGTTATAATCGCGAGAAATATAAACAAAAGTGTGAAAATAGCCCATGCAAGCTACATGGCTCGTACAGTCTCAATCTGATGTGTATAAATTGAGACGCCGATATTGAAATCCTAGACAAGTAATTAGTATTCCAAAATAGGAATAAATTTTAAGACACATGTCACTTTGTGATTAAATCTCACATTCATTTTCCCGTCTAAACCCGTTACACGTCAAAACTACGTGGTTTTAATTAAATCTCATTAAAATGTAACATTTCTATATTTATAAGAAAAATGATGTTTTTTAAAAAGCTTTAATTGTATTCGCTACAAATGGTGCGTTTATACCCATTTACATATTGTGCGTACACAGTGAGTTTATAACTTTTCATGATGGCAAATTTGAGTGAAATTATTTCATTACAAATATTCCTCCCTCATATACATGGTTGCGGCCAAAATGCTTCTTAAGTTTTTTTTAGGTCAAATGAACTTTATACGAGAACCGAGGCTTCTGCTATAGTGGTTAGGGGGTTTTCTCTAGTGGATGTCGTGGGTTCGAATTATGTCAAGGGGTCTTGACGATCAAGAATTTTGCCAGTAACTTCATAGGTATAGGTGTTAACTGTTAAAAAAATCTATGTTGAGCACTCTTTTTTTCGTACTGTATCTAAAAGTCAAGTTCTTGTTTTTTTTTTCTGTTGTATTTGAATTTAAGGGAGCTAGGGGCGTACCCGGGTGATCGGGTACCCCTTGCAGGTACTTCACTCGGGTATACCCTTGCAGGTACTTCACTCGGCTACATATACTCGTTTGTGGAATTAGTTAATCAATGCAATTCTATTTTCTCTAACTGACGTATTGAAATGTACTTAGTATACTAATCCCACCACTTAAGATATTTAGGGTTGGATTTAAATAAAAATAAGATATCACTCCCTCATTGAACAGTCAATATGTTACTTAGGGACAGGGTTGTGGCACAGTACCCTAAGACAGCCAAATGTAGGTTTCATAAACCTTAAAAAGAACCCTCATCTCCGACCCATCCAGTGTACACAACACAAGTTCAAGTTCTAAACCATCAGCCATACTGCAAAACCGCTGAAACCAAACCATATAAACTGAAAAAAAAAACTGAACCGGACGACTTGCTTTGCGATCAATTTAGCAGGTTTATGAACACCCTAGTGTTCAGTCATCCAATTTAGAATCATGATCCGATTACTACCAAAACTCGTTCATGTTACAACCCCTCGTAGTATACACAAATGACCAAGATGCGACCGCTAATAATCTTCTAAATAAATATCATATCAGATTCATAAATGACTTCACTTGGGCTCTAACACCCCGGAAAGAAATAACAAAAAACGTACAAAAAACACATTAACGACTAATACTCATACATCCAAGACTCTAGCCGAACACAAAACCGCAAGCAGGAAGACGACTACGTTTCTGTGGTATTTGAGTTTGAGAAATCAGCCAGCGTTTGGTAAAGCTGCTCTGCTGTTGGACGATCGTTTGGATCGGCCTTGGTACACTTCCGATAAATATCAATTAAAAATCTAAGAGTTTTTTCTTTTTTGTATTCTTCAGTCTCGGGTTGGGGCGTTTCAGTATCTTCTGCTGGACCCAAAGCCTCTAGTTCATCTGTCAATAGCGGTCGTTTACCTGTCTGTTTAAATCAAGTGAACAAAATAATTATCATCAATTCGTGGACCATTTCTAGTTGACAAGAAAATTTATCCAGTTCAAATATGTTGAAAGTATTGAATAGCAGAAGCAATCAAAGATATAATGAGGATGGATACTTAATTCCATTTACTTATAATAGCACAAAACCTCTTTAATTCGTCTAAAAAACAAGAAATAATATAAATTTTTTGATCATACGACCCAGTAACCATCTATAAAATAAACTTTGGACAAACTCACAAAAGCGTTCCAGGCCAAGCCGACACAACAAGTTTGACCTGTGAACACATTTTGACCCACTACCCAACCCGCCTATTTTGCCCGGACAAAAAGAGAAACAATGCAGCTAGTAAGCGTGCCCGGGCAAACTCACACGCAAATTTAACCTACTCCTAAATCTACACCATTAGTCCACAATAGGACTTGAACACTCAACCTCTTGGGAGGGACACCATTTCAACACCTTAGTACCATTGGACTACATGCCCTTTTGGTGGGCACAAATTCTTCTAGGTTTCAATTTCATGGTAAATACATAGTCACGGATGAAAACCTAACTATACATATGGAAAGATCCCTATGAAGAATATATGACCACTACAATTTGGTGAAATTTTGAAAATCAGATCATTAAATGATGTGTTAATCATCTAATCTTACCATTGCAGTTGTGTGGTCAAGCATAAAAGCATCCAAGAAACTTGTATTGTGATAAAAAAAAATATCTTTAACCTAGGAGTAATAGCTTTCCTTGTATAGAATTTCAACCAATTTACTCATGAACGAGTTAATTCAGATTATGTTTCATCTCTAACGGCCATGGTTGGAAAAATCGCTAGGCGCTAGGCGGGCGGTGGGATGGGGCCTAGGACTAGGCGGGATTAATCGGATTGGAATTTTTATATGTAATTTTCAGTTTTTTATATATATACACACATAATTATATGTAATTTTTATTAAAATGTTCATTTTTAAATATTTATACACATATTTGGCTAGAATTTGAAGGGTTTGGTTGGAAAATCCAAGGTTTGGCCGGAAAATCCAAGGTTTTCGCTGGAATTTGGCCGAAAATTTCAGGTTTTTGCCGGTATTTTCGCCGGAATCTGGCCGCCTAGGACCGATTCCGATTAATCCGCCTAGCTCAAAATTACAAGTTAAATGGCCGCCTAGGCCCGATTTTTACAACACTGCTAACGGCTCAACGGGGTATGGATTAAAAAAATAGTTGGTCAAATGGGTAGAACAGATCAAAAGTCACCCTAGATAATGCATTCATTGCATAAATCCTCAAACATTTTATTACATTTTTTTTTAAATCATATGTTATACACTAAGGGCATGTTTGGGTTTACTTTTTGAGCTCTTATTAACTTATTAACTTTTTTTAAAAGTTAATAAGTTAAAAGTTTGTTTGGGTAAACCAAAAGGAGATGAAAAAATAGAAGGAAATAAGGAGTTTTCAAGAAGTAACTCCCACTTACTTTTCAAAACTCCTTATTAACTAAAGTAATCCCAAATACCCCCTAACTATTTGTACAAAAGTTAAAACTTTTGGACAAAAAGTGCTCACATTTCCCTAGAAGAGTACACAGATTCAACACAGAGGTAATGGAGGAAATATATTCATCATTCTGATAAAGGGATGTACATACCAAAAGAAGCTCATGAATTTCAGACTCGCGCAACCCAGCGTAAGGTAATTGCAAAGTCAATAACTCCAAAAGGAGGCATCCAAAAGACCATAAATCCACTTCCTGCAGTAAACAAATAACATATTAGGGAAACACTTATAGTCACATTTAGTAAAATACAACAGAAACAAGTCAAACGAGTACAGTTTAATTACAAATCGTTCACACCAGCTTTACTAGCTATATACACACACATCATCATCATCATAGCATACAATACTTTCATAACTTATTAAAAACAATGTTACGTACAATTAACAAAAACATACCAGTCCATATAAACACCGATCGTGAATTGTCCGATAGACCTCAGGGGCCATCCAACGAGGTGTTCCAACACAGACATCAGGTGGCGGTATCCCCATATGGCCAATACAACAAGTATGCAAGGAAGAACGTAAAGGAACTGCTCTATCAAAATCACAGAGCTTAACAACAGGTTTTCCGTCAGACTTTTCATCATCCAGATCTATTAAAATATTTTCACTCTTCAAGTCACGGTGGATCACATCTTTTGAATGGAGCTCAGATAATGCCCAAGCAACATCTTTAGCAATTTGCAAAGCCAATTCCACATGAACATGCTTCTCACCAGATCTTGCAAGCTTTTCTATATAGTGCTGTTATAGACGGAAAGATTAAAATAATGTATTAAAAGATAAGAAATTATGTGATTGGAGGCGGAAAAATGGGCAGATCGGACGGATTAATTAACAGTTCGATACGAGTAACTTTTGTGCAAGCCAAAACAAATCAGGTTAGTGCGTGTCAAATATGATCGTACTATTAAAGTATTTCATTAACAAATTAGCATTTTAAATGATATGAATTAAGATGTTTTATGGATTAAAATTTTACATTGGGAGCCTTTTGATCAACCCTTTTAACCAACTCCCTTTTATGCTAGGTATTTTTTTCAACTAAGGTTGTTTGATCTGAAACAGAGAGAACATGGCCCAATTCGAGCCATTCAAAAGTAAATGGGAAGAAATTTGACACCTCTAGATGTGCTGGCCTAAGACCTAGATAAGCTGCATTAGGAGACTGATGATACTCACCTTTAATGATCCCCCTTTTACATGCTCCATAAAAATGGCTGACTGCAATATGCGTTTCTCTGATGTTCCATCTGGTGATGGTAACCATTTGGTAGATATTTGATGGCCTAAAATTTCTACAATACAAGGGTGCTTCAAAACGCTTAGAAGTCTCACCTCCCCTAAGCAGTTAAATTCAAAATTCCTAATTTCATCTGCAGAGCTCCCACTGAATTCCAAGGTGTGCACCTGCCATGTACATTTTTCACTTAGCATTTCCAAATAAGGATAGTACAACAAAAAAACCAAGTTTGTATATGCAGATATGACTCTAAAGTAGTGCTCACAAAACAGGCAGGTCAGACAAGTAGTGTATTGGGTCGAAGCAGAAAGTATTTTGTTACAGGTAGGTTATGTTGACGTCTTGGTTTTAAATTGCGCGATGCGCTCCGATGCGTTTGGTCCCAAAATCCGATGCGCGATGCGAGCGCATCACGTATGCGATGCGCTCTTTATTAAAAAGTACTAAAATATTATTTATACATAACAAGTTGTAAAAACATACTTAAACAAAAAAGAAGTCATACAATAAGAAGATAGAATTTCATTTTTTTTTGTCCAAATGACTAAATGAGGCATGCTAAAATACTTCCAAAAGCACAAAAAAGCATACTAAAGTATTTCCAAGAAAGAAAATGTTGAATAAGCCAAGGAAGAACCTACAATAAGAAGATAGAATTTTAAAAACCCAAAAAATCTGCCAAAAAACCCAAAAAATCATAGTTGCACGCATCAGAGCGCTACATGCGAACACCGCATAATGCGAGCAACGGCGCAATATCCACGCATCATGTAATCGCTACGCATCAGGTGCAGCGATGCGCCAACTCCAGCGCTACGGCGCAAAACGCATTATGCACGCAATTTAAAACCATGACGTTGACCCAAAACACTTCGTGTCCATTTTTAGATCTCTTTTAAAGAAACATAATTCGAGAGGTTTTATGCATTTAAAATAGATTTGAAGTGACATCCAACCCGTTTGACCCATTTCCTTTTAAGCTACTATTTTAATCCATCAGTTTGACTTATTGGAGATCAAATAAAAACCCCAATCAAACCACTCATAAGTAAAAAATTTACGCCCCTACTGTGAAGTGCCTATGATCTCCCATAACATACTTCTATTGCAGTGAACACCAACACTACGCCCCCCCCCCCCTCCCTCCCTCTCTCTCTCTCAACATTAGGATAGCAACGGATATTGATGAAAAACACTAAGACAAAGGAAAGAAAAAGAAAAATGAACAGTTATAGCAGTTATCAAGACCTTAGCAGCAGCTTCAACTGATCCAAGGTTGCACTGGATGATGGTCGAAGAACCTCCTTCCTTAACTTCCTCACATGCAGAAAGAGCAGGAAAAGAACAGTTTACATCAGGACTTGCATCACTATTAATCCGGCTCAGAGGGATGTACCTAAAAAAGAAACAAGCAGGGTAAATATGCAACCATATGCTGCCAAGTAGAATTGTAGATCCCCGGCTAACGGTCACCCTGTGATAGAACTATTATATACGATGGAGAAACGTTCGTAGCTAAAACCCAATGACCATCGGCATCCGCCCTAACAAGGAAAAATCTCGTCTGTTTACAGTTAATTAGTGAACTGAAAAAAATGGCACAGATTCACTTCATAAATTTGGGAAGTTTGCAGTTCACTAATTGATTACAATCTTTCTTAGCGTAATTAACACATTTTAGCTTTAAAAGAATCAGGCCCCCGGCATAAGATTTCAATAAAGACAGGAAAGTGTAAGACTGTAAGTAGGTAAATCCAACCTGAGGGTACCAGTACTGACCCTTCAATAAACTTCTGTCGCGTTACCCAACCTGCCCGGTTTGCCAGCATTGACAATTACGACATCTATTTTTCTAATACATTGAATTATTTTTATGTCCTCTTCACTTGGTTTATTTGGTTGTATTTCTACGTGTTGTCATGCATTGCTAGTTAATTTGGTACTTCCTAGTAAAGACATTCTACTAGTTAATCTGGTATGTCCTAGTAAAAGCATTCATCTTGCACATTTATATAATAAAGGTTTTTTCCTTTGCAACTTACCGAAGGTTAAATTGGAGAATTTAGATATCCACTATAATGGACATGTATTCTGCTATGTACATATATACACATTCATGCAATCTTATAATAGCATAGAAGACATACCTGTAACAATATTCTGGGTCAGTCTCTTCCCTTATATCATGAGGACGGCATGCATCCACTACCATTCGAACCTCTGAATCACCCCTCTTAACGACAATTACGTTCCAGGCATGAGGTGCAAAATCCAAATACCCCCTCACAAGTTCACATGGTACCCGAGGCTCCACTCGGTCACAAAGGTACTAAATTTCAAGCGAATGAAAAAACAAAACAAGTATTCATCAGTACAAACAAAGTAAATTAAATGAAACAAATTATAGATATAAAACCAAAGTAAATTAGACATAAGTCTAGTAGATTAAATTACCTTCATGAGCAATGCTCTATGTCTACAAACACCAAACTGTAGAGTCCCAATAGGGACAACATTAGAATTTCTCCTTGATTTTACCAACCGAATAGATTTTTCACAAAGGCGAAGAAGAACAGCATCCCCTGCAGAGTTTATACTTTGTTTTGCAGATTTTATAATGTTGGTGTGGTTGCCAGTCGGGCAAGTGCAGACAAAAGGCTTGTTATAGTTTGATCCAGATACAGACTTCCGTGCCCTATCAACCAATCCACTTTTGTCAGTCCCTCCAAAATGATTTGACACGAACAGAGCAAGCAATGAAGCTATCTGCAACTTATCAGGTTCGGTAGACCCATGGGTTTGATTTAAATGGAACAATAATTCTTTAGCACATTTTGTTACAGCATCCAACTCTTCATCCCTTTCCCTGAATAAATTGGAACATCATCAATCTTACAATGATTAGTGTTCCAGTGAGACATTTATTTCATATATAATAGATATCAAGATTAAAAAACTACCTATCCATGACAATAACTTCACGTGAACCAAGATGCAAGTTTTTATCATAATCACTTAGAGGCAAAAAAGGTCGATCCCGTCCTGCATCATAAAATCCATCTGGTAGAGAGTCCTCAATGCTACAGAAGGACATTGCACTATATTTAGAAGATATATCTAAATGTATGTCAATTGGTTTCCTTGACTTGCTGGGTTTAGGATTAAGATCCTTTTCAGAATGTCTTTTTGACAGTGTATTGCTAGAAGAATTATCCAACACCCGATTAGCCTCTGAAAGAGATCCCAGTGCATCATCCTTTTCAGTACAATTATCTTCTACCTCTTTACCCTCGATACAACTGTCATCAACCTGTTCTGAACTGTCATCATCTACAACAAGTCCTTTGTTATCTGATGAACCTTCTGGAAGGGAATCAGATGAAATAGCAGTATTGCCAGATTCACAACTTTTGGTTGCATTTTGAGTTGAAACACGGGCAGAATTGTCACCTTTCCCTTTCCTACCGCAGTTTAAAAGCTTTTGGCGAGCTCTCTGCTGCAAAAGACGACGCCCTTTTCTATGTTTTGCTGCTGGGATACTTCTACTTGATGATGATCCGGTTTTATGAATCGGTAAGGAATCAGCAGTGTCTAGTTCATAGTTGGTCATTAAAGAAGTTTCAGATCAAAATCCATCTATGGAAAAAAAATTCATTGAAAGTAGTGACAAGAAGAAAGAGAGAGACTGTGCTTACCAATTATAGAATCATCAGGAAGCTCTGTGACAGTACTTTCAAGTACATCCATCTCTGCATTGGTCATGTCTTCATCATTCCCCTCTAGATCACAGCTTACCCACTGTGGTATTTGAGAAAAATTTGGAAGCTTGTTGTACTATAACAGAGGACATAATAACAGGATAAGTCATTCTGGAATGATAAACAAATAAAAAAACATTCATTACACAACAATGATGAAGAAACAAATTAGATCATCCTTAAAAATCAAATCCTTTATCCTTGCTGATGTATTGAAACCAAAATATCAAAATACAGTACTAGAATGGCTATGGATGTCATTTCATTCCTTAGTGATAATTCATGATTTCATTCCATTCACACATCAAATCCATACAATATTCCAAACAAAGCTAGCTTAGTTCCACAGGGTTTAGACAATAAGGAGCAACTCAAAACAGCTTTGTACTAATGTGAAAGTGAGTTTTATAATAACCCTATATATTAAAGCATATCCTGGAAAACCATTAAAAAAAGTTGGAAAATGTTACTCCTAGAGACAACACTAGAGTTGTCATGATAAACACAAACAGCAAAGTATACCCCTGCAAACCTATACAAATGTAAAACACTAGAACAAAGTATCTAGCGATACAATTAGGAATATATTACATCAGTCAAGATCAATTCACATAAAGCATATATGGGTGGCATAGAAACAAGTCGTATACAAAAACAGATTGTCATTGTACTTCAGATGCAATATTTTTTCTATACATAGAAGCAATATAGCATTCATCGACTAAAAATTCACACATTCATTATTTTAATTAACTTGGAACTGGATTAAGTTGATTATATGTACCTGAAGATTTAGTATCCGAAGGTTATGCATCGAGTCAAGTTCAAGAGACCCCAAAGATGTCAGTCTGTTGTTTGAAAGGTCCAAGTGTTCCAATCTTTGAAGAGATGACAGGTTTGAAGGTACTTCGACCAACTTATTCTTAGCAACTTTTAATGTTATCAATGCACTCAAATTAGTGATTTCTGCAGGTAAATTTTTTATTTTATTGTGTGAGAGATCTAGGTGCTCCAAACAAGTAAGACATCCAATTTCAGAAGGCAAATATCTGCATATATTAAACACAATTTTCATCAGTTTCTTTGAGTTAATAAGACAGTCATCATCTTAAACAAGCAAAAAAAGCAACTGAGAATTTAATTCACGCAAGTTATCTAGAGCATCTTCAAAAGATATACAAAGGAATATTAAAATATCATTAAGAGTTGGAACATAGTCAGTATCACACCAATTATTATGAGGTACTACTGTCCTAGAATCTCAAGCCAAGTTGTAGTCTTAAGCTTAAGCTCAAAAACTATAGAATCATCCACTTTCTCATGACACCCATTGAGCAGACGCTTTATTATCAACAGTCAGTCCAACTCAAAATACAGATAGCATTTTACTTCCAATGATTTGTGTCTTAGAAAGGGAAGGCACTCCTAAGTTATTTACCTTTATCCCAACCCTCCTTTATATTACATTTTAAGCTTGGATATTTGTCTAAACTAAAAGACAGTACTGTGGGTCCTAGCCCACCATCACCTCATTATGCAATCATATAGGCATGCCTGACTGATCAAGGCAAGATGGCATTGCCTCATTCTCCTTGACAATCAGACTTATATGAAACCACAAGATAAGCAAACTAAATAACTACACGACCTTACAATTTAAATCAGGATCTCTACTCACAACATCCAGAGATAAATGTCTTCTGGTTCACATTAGAATTCAGGGCACGGTTCACAGCCAAATTTTCAGGAACAAGTCAGTAGTTAAAAACTGTCTTACCTTATGAAATCAAGTTCCCTATTAGATACAATGAAAATAATTGGATACAATCAATGTCAAGTAGAAGATCAAAGTGAACTAGGACACTAGTGGTCAAGAATAAGAACATAGTTGTAAGTTTCAGAAATACAGCTACACTCCTAGTCTTCTCCTCTAAAGGCTAAAGTCATTCTGTTATAAACAAACAAATCATTCATGTAACTCATTACTAGTCATTCTGTTATTAGCATCTTTAAACTTAAAAGTGACAGCCTCATAACAAAACTATAAGAGGAAAAGATTATATTTACCGGATAGAAAAGTGACAGACAGACAGCTTCGTCAAGCGTACAAGCCCCATGATATCGGCCAACACCGGGAACGCCGAAGGCCTGGGAGGCGCTTTACTAAGCTCCAACTCCTTCAAAGCCTTCAATTTTTGCAGAGGCAATCCAGTCAACCCCGGTAAAGATATCTTCACGTGCAATCTTTCAAGGTTAACCAAGTTCCCAAACTCCGATGGAAACAGATTAACATCATTCCCAAAGAATTTTAGGGTTTTTAACTTACCCAAACCCCCAACCGACCGAGGAATCAAATTAAACGTGTTCTTGTACAGATACAAACCCTCAATTGAAGAACTATCACCATCACCGATCCTCCTCTCATCCAAAACCTGTAGATCCAAGGTCTTTCCAGAAGCGTCTATTGCGGATTCCACATTTGAGTTCTCTTCCAACTCTTCTTCAATGTCTTCGGTCGCCGTAGTGCTGCAATCGTGGCTATTACTCGGAACAGCTACTGTTTCGTCTGAATTCAATATCTGCATCGCGAGATTTTTCTAGGGTTTGGGGTGAGAAATGAAGAATCGTGTAGAATACACACTTATGAATTGAATTGATGCATTGTGTTAATCAATTGTGAGAATTGTATGTAAATGTGAAAAATTTGCGGTGACGAACGGAGGAAGAACGAGGGTTTGATGGATTCGGCTTGGAGAGCAAGAACCCTAAAATTTACAGAAGACGAAGGTATTTGTACAGTAGAGAGGGTATTTTGGTAATTTACTAATTTTCTCTGAATAAAAGTTTGAATTGAATTGAAATATCTCTATTTTATTTACATCGACAAAACCCTAACGAAACTTCCCTCTACCGCCGCGCGACTTGTAACGATAAGGAAATTGATAAACTGTTTTTTCGTTACATTTTCTTTTATATGTCTTTTTAAAATAATTAATATATTTAATTTCAATCACGATAAAATGTTTTTTAAAACTAGACCAAATTACAAAATTACGTCATTTAACTTAAATTTCAGTATATATCATTTACCTAAAAAGATTACAGAAAACGTCATTTATGTGTGAAAAAACTTTGCACGTTACGTCATTTGGCCTAACGATCGTTAAATTTTACCGTTAAGTCTGGTCACGTGCCTTGTATGTGAGGACAAATTGGTGTTTTCACCATTCTAGGGACTATTTGTGTAATTAATTTAAAGATCTGGAGAACAAGAGGGGTGGTGAAAATATCAATTTGCCCTCATGTGCAAGACATATGATCGGACTTAACGGTAAAATTTAACGGTCGTTATGTCAAATGACGTAATGTGTAAGCTTTTTCAAACATAAATAACGTTTTATGTAATTTCCTTAGTTAAATGACGTATACTTAAATTTTGATAATATTCAAAGGACGTGATTTGTAATTTGCTCTAAAAACTGTTAATATAATTTGTTTTCTTTTTTCTTTCTTTCAAACTTATATATTAAACATTTACCAAACGTAAGATTTTTTTTAGCAACTATCATTTTCGTCTCTATGGTTTAGTCACTTTTGTTAGTGTCATCCAAAAAAAATTATTCTTGTGTATTCTCGTGGTTTGCAAACTTTTCATTTTCATACAACTAGTTAAATTCATCCATATGTTAACATTAAATGAGGTGTATTCATTCTATTCATCGTATGTTCATATAGGGGTGAGCAAACCTTAAATGTTAACCAAAATTAACAGATAATCGAAATGTCACCGAACCTAATTAACCGATAACCGAAATTAACCGACGGTTATGGTTAATGTTATTTGATTAACTGATCAAGCGGTAATGGTTATGGTTAAGGATGTCCCATAATCGAACGTTAACTGAACCGATACAACCCTATGCATAAGATATATATACAAAATATAAAAGATTTCCTCCATTCATTATGGTAATGGTTAAGAGTACACAAAATATATATATTCACAAGTGTATGTACAAATTTTTCTGTCTGTTTTCAAATATACTAACATAATCCAAGGTATTTTACTAAAAAAATGCAATTTATGGTTACGAAACGAAAGTGCTTAATTAACTGAAACTGCCCCATAACCGATATAACCGACCAAGCGGTTATTGTTATGGAAGAAACCAAAACCGACCCATAACCGACTTTGCACACCCCTGATTCATAATGATCATGAGCGGAATCACAAGATGGTCCGAATGATCCTTTAAACCCTCTAGATTACTTAGATTCGAGTATTTAGAGTTAAAAAAAGAGTAAATGTATACTCTCCGGAGCTTTGCTCCGCTAGCGATATCTTACTTATAAACCGAGAAGATGAAAAAGAAGAAAAAAGACGATGAATTGAGAAAATATAAGTATTTAAACATTACATTTTTTGGTATGGCTTAAAAACGTAGCCCCATATCCAGACCTAATATTTTATCTATACTCGAAAGTTAAAACCTAATATATTACAACTTATAATTATTTTCTCTTATGTTCATGATATGATAGTCTACTGCATCATGTTGGATAGCAAACATGCCTCCTTTACGCTAGGGATGTTCAATCGAATCATATCGGTTTATTCGAATTTTAAAATTTGAAAACTGAGTTCGAAGTCGAATAAGAATCACTTAAACCGATACGGAAAAAATATAAAAAATACAAATATTCAAAATTTTAACTACATTTCTAAAAATTTGAAGCCCAGTAACACATAAAAAAACTTATACAGAAGCCCGCATGTAGTTTGAACTTGAAACCCAAACCAAACAGCTAATTTTACATAAGGATATTATTTATTAGAAAGGTTATAAATTATATATAATACTATTCAAGACAAGGCCTACCCCGTAGGCTGGACACCTTGTTTGTTCTTTACAAGACCCGCCCGGTAGGCTCGACACTTTGTTTATATTCTTTACAAGACCCGCCCTGTAGGTTGGACACATTGTTTATATTCTTTACAAGACCCACCCCGTATGCTGGACACCTTATTTATATTGAGATCTTGAGTGTCATTGACTCAGAAACTCCTATTTTATCAAACATTTATTCACAATATGTATGTGCAATTTTATCATACACATTTATGCTTGTTCTATTCACAACCAACCTTTACCTTTGTAACATCCATGATTTTCTAGTATTATTTTATTTTATACAACAACTACAATTCCGTTTCAATCCCGTACTTGTTCAAATATTTCACATTAATTATTATTTTAAACATGTATCAATTTAACGTTTCAACTTAGCTTATACATATTACTTTCTATTAAAAATATAACATGTGCATGTATATTTATATAGATGTGTGTGTATATATATATATATATATATATATATATATATATATATATACTTTGCTATAATACTTAAATCAAAACAAAACTTATAAAGTTTTAATCATGTAAGTACATCTTTTTATATATATAAGTGTATTTATTTATGAATAAATATGTAAATATATGTATATATATTTGATTATATTAAATAATTCATTTACACAATTTGTTATTTTATAAAAATGGAATTTATTCCTTTATAAAATATTTATAATTAAATAAATAATAATTAGACTTTTATAAAATTTACAAAAACAACATTTTTATAAATAATTAAAAGGAATTTAAAACAATTGAGTTTTGAACCTCATTTATTTTACCTTTAAACCCCACCTTTATACTTGGATCTTTACATCTCAAATTTGACTCAATCAAGCCTTTGAACCCTTGGATCGTTCCCTTTGACTTTCTGAAGTCAACAGAAAAGATTTCTTGTAAATCAATCCTTAATCAATGAAATTTCCGAAGCTTATGAACAGTCTACATGTCCCGCCCCGACGTTTTCGCCGTCGGTTGGAGTGTGACAGATTGGTATCAGAGCTTTGGTTATAGGGGATTAGGTTATTAGACACCTTTGACCTAGACTATAACCTCAGGACACTCACTTGTGTCATGTTCTATGATTATATGATATGCTACATGATTAATACTTTGTGTGATTATTTTTACATGTTATTCTAAGTGTTACATCGCATTATATAATATCTGATAGCTTATGTACAACACTACTTGATAACTCTTGTGCTTATAAGCATTGCTATTTAAATGCTACCTATTTGATTTCATTAAGTGTTATCCTAAGTCTTATCACACACTTATTTACACCTAATCTTTTATACACCCTCACTCTTGCACACATGTCACCATCATCATTTGTGAACAAAAGTTTAAACTCTTAGGCCTAAAGTCTATTAAGATTCTAAAATCCCGTCAAAGTTTTAAGTTCTGAAAATTAGTAAAGAACATGTGGAATCCGAAATGGTGAATGCCTGTACTTTGGGTCTTCTGTCTAGGAGAGAATTTCATATAAATCAAAATCAATCGAATGATCTGTATGCTTTCCTGAGAATTCCTGAAGTGAGTGTTCACCTATAGGCTAAAGCATGTCTTCTTGAAAGTATAAGAATTTGAATCACTTTTATTTGTCAAAGTATCCATTTGATTATATTATCGAATGCATTTGTTTCACGAATTATGTTCCTTAATAATAAAATAGTAAGACTCTTAGAGAGGAACATAATTACCCTCAACTCTTCAATAGGTCCGTACATTCGTATGCTTAAGATCTATTTATGAGCTGGTTTAAGACATAAAAAATAAATACCTTTATTTTTATTAAAAAGGTGATTAGACATTGTTCACCGGGATGCGATGCAACAATGAGACCATGTATAAAGACGTACAGTTCTCAACATGAGTTCACCAACTCCTGGTTTCATAACAAGCTCGTATAAAGATGGACAATCTTATCAATATTAACCATGCTTTGGCTTATCAAAATATGCTTGTATAAAGATGTACAAGTTTCAAGAGAAGTTTGATTAAAAAGGTTTTACGGAATTACACTTTAAAATCAAGAAAACTCACAAGTTTAAAGACTAATTTAGATAATAATAAAAAGTTCTTCATGAATATGGTTTTAACAGCGAATAATTAAATAACATAAACATACCATTAGACTAATAAGTTGAACATTAACATACATCAAACTTCATCTTCACCCAAGTAATATAAAAAGTCTAGCCACGAATGGCCATACGAACTAGCATAATGCTGAGTTTTGTAGGCTCCCCTATTGTGAACAAAGCGGAAGAGCCTCTCTACTATCTACTTTCTACTCTAAACTAAAACAACGAACTATACGAGTGTGTATTCTTCTCTAGAATGGTGTGTTGAGTGAAGACCTCAATCCATCTATTTATAGGCTTCAAATGGTCAATGCATGACCGTGCAAAGTAGTGACAGATCCAGGATTTTTCGTTAGTGGTGGCACAAAATAGTCATGTGAAAACGGGTCGGGTCAAAAATTTTACATGCAACCAAACCACAATAATAATATTCTTACATATAGATAAGTTTGTGGGTTGTCAAAAGGTTTAACCTTATAAATTACGGTGTGACAGAAGATGCAAATTGGCACGGCTACACCAAAACCACTAGTCACATCGACTTATTAAAGAAAAAATGAAATGTTAAATAAATCAAAAGTAAATAAAACTAATGAACGATTAGAAACAAATAGAAAAAAGAAACAAAATAGTGGTCTCAAGTCAATTCTCATTTGCTTCTTGCAGATTTGTTTTAATTTAAAGGACCATGTGCCTTTTGTAAGGGGCTTTAAGGTGTCTGTATTAAAAAATGTTTGGGGGGCACAGTTTACTATCTAACAAATTTTACACTACTGGGCTAAATTTGAGTGGGTACATAGGCCCCCACTGGGCTTTAACTGGATACGCCCCTGGTGCAAAGGCACTAAGGTATAGATGGCAGGGTATGTAGCATATTTGGACACACAGCAGACAATGCACGATCGTGCATCCCCCCTTTTTTATCCACTTTTGTCTTTTGCTGAATTTTGACTTTTATTGATTATTTTTTACTTTCTTGGGGGTCAAAGCTCGGGTGATTCATCCCATCTTCCGAGAAGACTTGATTTCTTGATGATTTTTGACTCGTTTTCACTCTGTTTATTCCGGGAGGCGGTTTAACCTTCAATTAAAAAATTATTCGCGTTTTAATTATCAATTGCAAAGTTTTTATTTAATTAATACCATAATATGAGAATTATTATGCATGCAAAACATGTATAATTTAAGACAAATCAAATGGACAATAGTATTATTGTAACATATATATTTTATACACAAAATCTCGAGTCTTAACACACGAAACAAACGTAACTTTCAAAGATCTAACAAATACACCAATGCAAATACATGCCTTTGAAATTGTTGGTTTCAAAACTAGATCTCCTATCCACACGATATAAAAGTCCACCAACTTTCAAAATTGTTGAGGGTTCAAATGTTCAATCACATGTGTTCAAACGCAAGCTCTTGAACCCCAACTAAACCAGTCGAACCAGAACAAACCAAATGGGGTCTTCACTGCGGCATTTCATCAAACACTTGCAGTGCGACAAGACCCTCTTTCGTTTCCTCCCTCCTCCCATCTCCATCAGACCCCTCTCATCATCATCACCACCACCCAAACCCAGTGACCTATACGCTTCCTTTTTCTGCACACTAATCCACCTCTTCCTCTCTCGCAACCGTCTCTCTAAAGCCGCAGATGCCTTCACTGCCATGCGAAATTACAATTTTGACCCAGAAAGCTTACCGTCATGGAACCATCTCCTTCGAGAATTCAACAACCACGGGATGGTTTCTCAGGTATGGTTTGTTTATTCGGAGATGATTGCTTGTGGTGTTAACCCTAATGTAGAAACTCGTAACATAGTTCTTCATTCTTTATGTAAAGTCGGTAGAGTCGAATTAGCGTTAGGTTTACTACGCGATACAAGTGTAGGTGAATGTGATGTTATTAGTTACAATACTGTGATTTGGGGGTTTTGTAAATATGGGTTTGTTGAACAGGGATTTGGGTTGTGTTCTGAGATGGTTAAAAAGGGGTTTAGTTTTGATGATTATACTTGTAATATCTTGGTTAAGGGTTTTATTGATACGCAGTTATTAGGATATGCGGAGTGGATTATTGATCGGTTTGGGTATAAAGTTAGGGGTTATGTAGATGTAGTTGGTTTCAATACTTTGATTCATGGGTATTTTAAAGCTGGCAATGTTGATGCTGGTATTGAGATGTTGGATAGGATGACGGAAGAAGGATCTTTCCCCGATATTGTTACGTATAATACTTTGATTGATATGTTTTGTAAGATGAAGAGTTTTGATCAGGCGAAGAGTATTTTTGATGAGCTTGAGGGTAGCGTTGATAGAGATGATAATATTGTAATTTTGAAGCCGAGTGATGAGCTTGAGGTTAGCGTTGATAGAGATGATAATATTGTAATTTTGAAGCCGAATGTGGTCACGTATACTTCATTAATTAATGGGTACTTTAAGCAGAAACGGGTTGAGGAAGCGCTTAATTTGTATGATAAAATGGTAATGGATGGGTTATCGCCTGATGTGGTTACTTATAGTTCGGTTATATATGGTCTTTGCAAGCATGGGAGAATTGATGATGCTCTGACACTTTTTGAAAAAATGAAAGGGGTTGGTGTAGATCCTAACTATATAACGTACTCTGTGTTTCTAGATTTTTTATTTAAAAGTAAGAATCCGTCGGTTGCGCTTGGAGTCCAGGGTCAAATGGTAGTGCGTGGAATTCTGTTTGATGTTGTTGTATTCACCATTTTGATGGATGGGTTGTTTAAACATGGGAAGTTTAATGAAGCTGAGATGATGTTCAACGATCTTTTAGCTTCTGGTTTAGTTCCAAATTGTATCACTTATTCTGCATTGATTGATGGGCGCTTCAAATCGGGAGATTTGGATGGTGTTGAGTCAGCATTACAAGAAATGGAGTGTAAAAGTATCCCTCCAAATGTCGTTACCTACACTTCTTTGATCAACGGGTTTTTAAAGCTCAAAATGCTTGATGCAGCTCTTGGTATCTTGAAAAAGATGGTGGGTGAGAGCGTTATGCCCAACATTTTCACTTACAGTAGCCTAATTGATGGCTATTTTAAGGCCGGGAAACAAGAAATGGCTATTGGATTTTATGAAGAAATGAAGTTGAGCGGGTTGGAGGAAAACAACTTTGTACTTGATGCTTTTGTCAATAATTATAAAAGAAAAGGGAAAATGGATGAAGCGGGTTCCTTTTTTGAAAACATGATTTCCAAAGGATTGTTGCCTGACTCTGCTAATTATACATCACTAATGGATGGTTATTTTAAAGCCGGTGAGGAGTCAGCTGCTCTTAAAATGGCTGAAGAGATGACAGTTAAAAAAATACAGTTTGACGTTGTTGCTTTTAATGTTTTAGCAAACGGGTTATTAGGGACGGGAAAATATGAAGTGCAATCTGTTTATTTAAGCATAAAAGAACTTGGTTTGACACCAAATATTGAGACATTTAACACAATTATTGCTGTTTATTGCAGAGAGGGTAAAATAATAAATGCTTTAAACTTGTGGGAAGAGATAAAGAGCCTTGGGTTAAAGCCTAATGAGATTACCATCAATGTTATGATAGGTGGACTCTGTGAAGCAGGGAAGGTTGATAAAGCCATGGATTTGTTGAATGAAATGACAAGTTTAGGGTTTCATCCTAACTCCACTAATCACAGAGTCATCGTTAATGCAGCTTCAAAAAGTAAAAATGGGGATCACATTTTATTAATGCATGAACATGTTTTAGCTATGGGCCTTAAACCGAGCCAAAAAGTCTATAATGCTCTTATAACGGCGTTATGCAGACTCGGGATGACTAGAAAAGCCACATCAGCATTACAAGATATGAGAAAGAAAGGTTTTTCTGCTGACACTATAACTTACAATATCTTAATTAATGGATATTGCAAAAGTTCTCATTTAAAGAAAGCTCTTCAAACATATTCACATATGTTGGTTGAAGGAGTTTCTCCTACTATCTCAACTTATCATACACTTCTCAGGGGTCTTTCAAAGGGTGGTTTAATGCATGATGCTTTAAAATTAGTTAATGACATGTTGGAAAGAGGATTTGAAATTGATTTGGATGTGTATAACATTTTGCTTTGTGGGTATGCTAGAATTGGGAATAAGAAGGAAGCTATTAGGGTTTATTGTGAAATGATATCCAAAGGTTTTGTTCCTCAAACTAGTACTTATAATGTGCTTATTAGTGAGTTTGCCAAAGTGGGAATGATGAGTCAGGCAAGAGAACTTATGAATGAGATGCAAGTCAGAGGGGTTTCTCCTAATTCTTCAACTTATGACATAATTATAAGCGGGTGGTGCAAATTATCGATGCGAGCTGAGCTGGAGAGGGCGTTGAGAACATCATATGAATCGAAAGCAAAATTGTTGTTTAATGAGATGAATGAAAAAGGTTTTAAGCCATGTGAAACAACTGTTAAATATGTCACATTGGTCCTTAAGCGACAAAGAAAGAAGAAAAAGAGTTAACAGTCGTAAGAACCAGGTGTGAAGGGTAGGTAATATTTCAGCTCAAGAGATGCTTCCCTAGTTGGAAGGAAAACATGGTAAAGGGCATGGGGGTCTTAAGTTGTAGATGAAATCATGGGACCCAAGCTTGGAACATCAAAACATCAGGTTAGTCGCTCATGTCTGTGTTTCTCTGTGCTTCATTTTTTTTCCTTCTTTGGGGGGCGCGCGCGCACACACACACACACGTGAGCGCGCGTGCACCGGGGAGTGGGGTTGGTAATGTCTAGCTATCCATTAGAACAAGTTATGAAGAAAATAGAATGGTACACAAGTAGAGTATCTTATAGCATAAGCCACATGTAATTATATAACAAAATAAAATGTTTCTTCTATTTGTAAAAAGGTAAATTATAAGCCTTGGTTAGTCATTTGTTGACATTTCACATTATAATAACAGACTTTCCTTTTTATTTTATCTTCTGGCTTTTATCATGTTCATAGATTTACATTTGTACATGATAACCTTTTTCTAGTCGAGATAGTTGTTTAAAAACATGGATGATACTAAATATAATATCACAATTGGCCCTATTTGGTTATGATAAATCCCTCTTTGCTTGTCCAGAAAAAAAGAAGCTAATTAATTATCACATTTGATAATATCAACCAAAAGGGCATTTGGCCCATTGGTATCCAAGTGTGTTGCATGGTGATCCCCTTCCCAAGAGGCCGTCGTGGACAAGTGGTGTAGATTTAGGAGTAGATTTAGAGTGGGTGTGAGTTTGTCGTTCAATTTTTTATATTTTTTATAACATCAATATGATATGTACTGGTAACACTTTTGCATTTATTCTTTAAAGCATGTCATCAAGAAGTAGATACTAAGTTTAAGGACACATGTACATAAAATGAAGTGGTGAACGATGCGTAAATGATGGAGTGGAAATTAAAACTTTGGGAAGTTAGGTTACATGACAGATTGGTATCGAGGTTTTCACCTTTACTTGGAATACTACTTATGACGATGATGCCTGTTAACAAATCATGCAGCATCTGGTGATTGACATTAGTAGTGCTACTATTATCAGTTTTACGCGAAAGAAGATATTGTTTGTCAGTTGTATTTTATTTGCATAATCTGTATATAAATATAAATTTGATCTCTGTTCTGTTTTCAGAAATGATGAGAAGAGGCTTCAGTTTAGAGCTCACCTGGGCGACTTCATTGATGTTGTGGACAAGTTAACAAAGTTTTTTCATGTGTAAGTCACACTGACCCTTTAGACTAGCAAGATGGAACTTCCGTGTATGTCACACCGACAACATGTTGGTCGGTCAAAATGATACATTTTAAGCTGACTACGCTTCGTACAAAGTCCAAGATCAGATTGAAGTATGGAATCTGGGCATTGAAGCAAGCTGAGAATCGGGTTAAGAGTAAATGAAAGAGGTGTGTTTTGGAGATATGACAAAAGGTAGGTTTGAGAGATGTGATAGATATCTCACAAACGCATTTTAAAGCCAAAAAAAAGTCTCATGGACTGCAAATCATGATAGAATCATATACTTAATTATCTCTCAGGGTTGGTTCCAAGTTTGGGTGTGAATTTATGGCCCAACACAAACCTAAAATGAAATTCGGAGATTTGAGTTTAGTCAAAACGGGTTTGGGTCAGTTTCAGGTTGAACCTGAACACTTTAGCTAAATGGGTTGGGTTCAGGTTGACGTGGCAGGTTCGCAAACCTGCTTATTTTTTATAATCCTTTTTAAAATGTGTTTTATGTCATAACTTAAAATGGTTTAATATTTTATTAAAAATTAAAACAAATATTGGAATTAACTTTTTTATAATTTAAACATAACTAGAAAATTAGCCATGCGCTCTACGGCGAGAGCCCCCTGTGCCCCATGGCGAGAGCCAGACCTTAAACAGTTGATGCGGTGACATCAACATGACTAAACACAAAAAGAAACATGGTTAACTATATAGAAAAAACGTATGAAGCTACGGCAACAACAACCATCATAAAAAACAGCGACAATCGTGGGATCGTGGGATGATGGCTGCGGCGGAGGTAGGGCCGGTGATGGCTGCGGCGGAGATAGGGAGGAGTGAGCTTTCTTTTTTTATGATGGCTGCTTCTGAGTTTTTGATGATGGCATTGGCGGCTACAAAAAAAGATAAATAAATTTTATATTAGGGTTATAAAAAAGTTGTTGTCTTTTGACTTTTGACATTAGGGTTATAAAAAAGTTTTATTTACCCCTTAAGAAATATATATTATATCACTTCTAATCTTTCTAATATTTATTAGTTTACATATCCAGCCCTTGAGTATTAGAATACTTTAAATTAGTTTATTAACATCAATTACATATAAGAGAAATAAATTATTTATTATTTCATCTGGTTCTTAAATTCGGTCTGACCAGTGAACCGGTGATACGACTGGTTCGCTGTTCGGTTCGGTTCTGAAAACATTGTTTGCGACATACAATACAAAGAGTACTTTCGTAAATTTGAATTGCATGTGTTTACAAAATGGTGGTTAAAACAATGGTTTAGTTATTTCGAAACTTTTGGTTATCCTAAGAATAATAACTGAAACGAACCATTAGCATTTGTTATGAAAAATGCTTAAACGAACCATCTTATTTTTAATTGATTTGATCACGTTAAGAAACAAATATGTCTTAGATTATTTGGCTCCATGGAGTACACAATGTATGACGTGTTAAGTTGACGTGTCAATAGAAGAGGACTTAAGTTGACGTGTTAACACAGTGTATGACTAAGGATTAATGCATACCTTCTTCGATCATTTCATCTTGTGTGAATGCTCAAATCGATCATGCATGCTATTATGTAACAAGTCTAAGCTAGGGTTAAGGCTTTTAGGTTAATCCACTGTAAAGTGAATCAACTTGATATTAAGAGTCGACACTAACTAAATATTTATCAGATTGAACTCAGGATGACATAACTCTAATTCAGACACATGATATCACTAACTTAGGGCTATGAAAAAAAATACAACTATAGCTTATTAAGTTGTGTTATACTCCCATCGCAAGTTCGGTGGGGTGAATACATCACACAGGAGGGGTAATGTTGCTTCACCTCGTAATTTGACATTGCACAAAGTGCAACGCGGTATTCCACGCCTCTTGATAAGCGACCAAAGTTTTATGCATTAAAGGATGTAACATGTTATATTTATGTAAATTAACATGTGGAATACAAAAGTTTTGTGTAGATGTGCATGTGCAGGTGTTGGAAGCTTAATTGATGATTTTAGAAGATATTATGCGAGATATACAAGAGTTGGATGGAAGACGGAAGAAACGGGGCAAAAATGCAGGGTCCAGCGTAAGTCTACGCCACCTGGCGTAAGCCTACGCCACCAGCGTAAGCCTACGCCGCCCAGCGTAGGCCTACGCCTAACTAGTTTCTTCACAGAAGGCTTCAGGGACATGGCGTAAGCCTACGCCATACCAGCGTAAGCTTACGCTGGTTACGTTTCAGACGCGGATTTTTGGTGAAACAGCCGATTTTCATTGTTTAATTGGGGGTTTCTTCCCCAAATTCGAAATCACCATTTTTACAAACAGTTCTTGGGCGATTTTGGGAGTTCTTGGAGGCTAAGGAACACGATTCTAACATCCAATTGAAGATTGATACTCGAAGGATTGAAAGATTGAAGATGAATTCCACAACCATGAGCGGCTAATCCACCGGTAATCATTCCCGGGTGGATTGTTTGTAAGTTTTTAGGGTTTTATCATGTGCTAGCTTTGAGAAACAATTTTTGTAATCGTTTGGTTTGAAATACTTGAATCTTTGTGTTTAGTATGGTTATGAACTCACGGGAGTCGATAAATTCTTGCACCATTGACCCCGTTAGATGATAATTGCTATGAACTTTGATTTGTGTTGAATCTATTGATTAATCTAATTATATATTGCATACATTTGTCTCGATTTCATTCGTGAATATTGTCTTACACTATTTGCCGATGATGTATGAATGTTGATGTTCTTGGTTAGATTTGGTCAATTTGATTTAGATAACCATTTGATTGCTTGAACTCATATGTTGGTGTGATAATCCCTAATTACTTGTGAACTTGAAACCCGGGCATGATTCCTTTTTAATTATTATTACAATATAAATCGTTTGTTTGATACGTGATTACTATTGATCATAATTGTTACTTGATAATCCTTGTTTGTTGAGTTTGATAAGTTTCACCTAAACCATTGCTTGTGTTTGGTCAGAAAGACCCATTGCAACTTCATAAATCACTTTGTCAATTGAAGTTAAGCACCGACCACAAACTTTTCGTGGTTCGACACCCTTCTTACCCTAACTAGTTTAAGGTGATTAGGACACTCTATTTCTTTATCTTTGACCGGTCCCTTCGACACCGATCACCTCTCATGACAGTCACGTCCACTCACGAAATCATTACGGATAGTCTTAGGGTCTGTTTGGTATGGGGTAATGGAATGGACGAGGAATGTAATGAACGAGGTAATGGAATGGACAAATGAATGAAATGGATCATTCCATTCCATTGTCTTGTTTGGTTACTATGAATGAATGGAATAAATCATTACTTTATGTTGTTTGGTAGGCTAGAATAGACGAAGGAATAAAATCGGTGGTAAGTGACGGTGGGTGATGGCGGCGGTGGTGGGTGGGGGTGGTAGGAGGTGGTGATGGTTGGTGGAGGAGGAGGCGACAGTGGTGGTGGTGGGAGGTGGCGGTGGGTGGTGGTGACGGTGGCTGGAGGTGGCGGTGGCAGTGGTGGCGGCGGTGGGAGGTGGGGGTGGGTGGTGGTGGCGGCGAGAGATAGCGGTGGGTGGTGGAGGCGGCGACAACGTTGGTGGGTGGTGGAGGCAGTGGTGGTGGGTGGTGGCGGTGGTGGTGGCGGCGGTGGTGGCGGCGATGGTGGCGGTGTTGGGAGGTGGCGGTGGTGTGGTTGTCGGTGGCGGTGGTGGTGGCGCCGAGAGATGGCGGTGGGTGGTGGAGGCGGTGGTGGGAGGTGGTTGGTGCTGGTGGTGGTGGTGGGTGGTGGTTGGTCATGGTGGTAGGAGGGTGTGGTGGTGATGAAGGTGAAATAAGGGATGTAATGAAAAAAAACAAGGGAGTGAATGAAATAAATTTGAGGGATTTAGAAGGAATGACATTCCTTGTGCAATGAGTGATTCCATTCCATCGTCCAACCAAACATCATTTTTTTCATTCATTCGTAATCGTTCATTTCATTACACCTCTCATTCCTACATACCAAACGCTACCTTAGTCAGACAAATAAAAGCCACTTGTGGAGGGGCTAAGATTCTCACACACTTCACGTGTCCTTTCACGGTAGTTGAATTGAAGCTTTTACTTGCTCCATTAAAACGCTAAACTTTTGTTGATAAAGTGATAAAACAGAGGACCCCTCAACCATCGTAACCAGCACCTCCATACCCCACCTCATCCATGAACTATGTCCGATGTTCCTCTGCCGCCGGATGTACTCGCTCAAATCCTCTCATGGCTGCCGGTAACCTCCCTCCTCCGATTCAGGTCAGTTTCTAAACCCTTACGTGCCCTAATTGACAGCGACTATGTAACTAACCTCCACCTCAATCACTCCGTCCAATCCAACTCTAACACCAACCTCCTCTTCGGCGGTGATAGAAGCCTCTACTATTTTAACCTAGATTCAGATACTAACGCCGTTAACAAAATACATAACCCTCTGTACTTTGCGATTTTCGAAACTGTAATCTTAGGCTCTTGTAACGGCGTCGTTTGCTTGTGTACAATTGAACCGGATAACGAAATCGCATTCTGGAATCCGATAGTCCGTAAATTTAAGAAGACGCGATTACCGCCTGCGAAATGTTTAGAAGGTTTAGGGCGAGGGCTTTGTATCAAAGGCTTTGGTTATGATCATGTGCATGATGACCATAAGGTTGTGAGATTGGTGCAGTATTGTAGCTTGTTTAAGGAGCTTGTGCATTCGAAAATAGAGGTTTTTAGTTTGAAAACTGAGGTGTGGAAGGAGATTGGGGATTTCCCCTATCGTCTTTGTAGCAGGAAGTATTTGAATGTGTTTACTAATGGTGCTTTGCACTGGTTGGTGAGTCGGCAACCGGAGGTGAAGGTTGGATTTCTGATCGCTGCGTTTGACCTTGCGACCGAGGAGTTTACGTTGGTTCCTCAACCGGATTTTGCGAATGAAAAGGTTCAGGTTAATCTTGGTGTGCTAGGGGGGTGTTTGTCTGTGGTGTGTAATTATCCGAAGTGTAATGTTGACGTGTGGGTTATGAGAAGTTATGGGGTTAAAGATTCGTGGAGTAAGTTGATATCGACTGCGGATGTTAAGATTATCAAGGACTTGGATTTCTTGAGGCCGATTGTGTATTCTAAGAGTGGTCGTGAAGTGCTTTTGGAGAAGAACTTTGAGAGGCTTTACTGGTATCATCTTGAGAATAAGACGTCGGAAAGGTTTAAGGTTGCTGGCATTCCGAGGTTATTTGTTACTGAAATGTTTACGGGGAGCCTTGTTCAGGTGAAGATTGGTAGTGCTTCGCGAAATGTTGAAAAGAAAGAGGAAAATGAGAAGAAGAATAACAGAAAGAAAGATGACTTTTTGTCAAAGGGGTTCAGACTTGTGCTGTAAAGAAAAATGTAAGTCAAATGCGTTTATCTGCAAGCCTGCATATCTAGTAGAGTAGTATTTATCTCTAAATTGTTATATCATCTTTGGTTGTTTGATGTGTTTCTAGTGCTAACAATATGCTTCGATCTGGAAAAAAATAGCAGAGTTTGACTTATGAGTAAACATGGACAAAATATCAACTTTAAGGGGGCGTTTGGTTCGCAGAATTCATTGGATTTGGATTTGGAATTTAAAGGATTCCTTTGAAATCCAAAATGTGTTTGGTTAACATATTTGTTAATGGAATTGTAATGTAAAAGTATCTAAAAGACAAAATTACTCGTTAAAATGTTGATGGATTCTGAATTCCATTGAAATGGGGAGAGATTTTGAATTCCATTAGTTAAGGGATTTGGTTGGAATTAATTCCAATTCCAATTACTTCTCTTAGCCAATCAACATGTCATTGAATAGAATTAAAATTCCAATTTTATTAAAATCCCATGAATTCTTGCCAACCAAACATGTCCTAAGTGTATATAAATTCGTCAAACTTTCTTTGAATTATAAAACTTACTTTAGGGGGCACCAGGAAAACAGACCAGCCTTTTCAGTTGCGTCTTGCATATTGCGTTTTATATAGAAGAATTAGGAAAATCCTGCCAAAATAGATGTCATAGTTCATCTTTTGGTCAAGTTTCAATACAACTGGACCCCTTGAATGTCCTTTGTTATAAATTATTAATGCCTTCCATTTTATTCATTGAATGTTCTTTGTTTTGTCATTATTGTGATGTATTTTTATACCGTTGACTAATAGCCAATCACTTTCACAGTTCCACTATATTCTGAGGTTAGTCATCTCATATGACTCGTTTAATATGGGGGCAGATATAAGACCAGATATAGGTGTGTATGATACTACTGCTAAATGTCTGAAATATCAATATATCTTTTGAGCATGAAAAGAAAATGTATTGACTATTGACTTGAAAATAGACTTGAGTTGTTTCCTAGGCATGTGAAGAAGTAATAACCAATGCATTCATACACAATGCTTTTTTTAATGTCTTGCTTAACTAAAAACATATTTGTGCAAGTGTATCTAGGAAACCGTCTATAGTTTTATCGTCTTAATTTAAGCTTTTAAAATGCATAATCCTCTTGTTAGCTACTGCTTTACTAATTCCCATATTTTTTTTAATGTTAGTTTTAGCTTAACTTTTGATTTTGTTGGCGAGTTCATGACGACTCATAAAACTTTCCTTAAATAGTGCTGAAATACATACCTCTTTAGTAGCATCTGTTTCCCCTTTGGCTGGAGATGAGCTGAAGTGAATCGACTTTTTCGTTCATTTTTCCGTCCCATGTTACAGTTGAGATCACACCATTCATGTGTGTGTTTTTTAGCCAGTTGCAGTCGAACGATACATTATCGCTCGACTCTTGCAATGTTTTTTGTCTGAATCTTTTATCGCAGGATTAACATAGATGGGTTAGTTGTCTTCAAATACTACTAAAAGCTTTGCTGGTTAAAACATCAAATCTGACCGCGTGTTTGCATCTCAGTTGCTTGTTTTTTACATCAAAGGATCGTTAACTGAAGTATTTGCCTAGACTACATAATAATACACTTCCGGACGGTTTTTTTCAGTTGCTTTACAGATGCAGTTGTATTTTAAATGGGAGTAAGAAACAGTTATTTGATTTGCATAATTTAGCTGATTAGGGTTATGAGTTTATGACTATTTGTTGATTGTTTACTTGAAAACTAAATTAGTTATTTAATCATCCTTTTCCATATTTTGGGGGATTTATAACATACCTTTCTCATTGTTTATATAACTATTATGAAAAAAAAATATAAATTTTTAATAGAATTAATTTGTAAAAAAATAAAGAGTTGTTATAATTAGTTATGTGATTAATATATTATATTCAAGCGCATCCAATCAACCCCCTAAACTTGTAGAGAAAGTGTTCTTGTATTATTTATTTTTTAGAAGCAATTTATATCATTTTTCAATTTTGATACTAAATTTAAATCTTGGAGGAAGGGTGGAGGATTGGGTGTAATGGTAAATAGACAGGAGTTCGAGTGGTGACCTTACTCTAACCGTCTAAAAAAGGTTACGGGTTCAAGTCTTGAGTGTGACAGATTCATCCTGGATATTATCCTAGATAATTTAGGTGTTAGATGTTAAAAAAATAAAAATAAATACTTGGAGGATAGATTTACTAGAATGTTATCACCTAGGCCAAAATAGCCCTCTACCTTTTCAATATCTTTAACAAAGAAAATGAAAGATAGAGACTTTTAGTTCATGAATTGGCTTCAATTCAATAGATTTGAAATATGAAATTTTATTCATTACTCCTTTAAATTGTAATATTAAATGAAATTGAAATCTAAATTCATGAGATAACAAATTTTATTGGACAATCAAGAATCGGATTGCATTCACTCAATTTCTTCAAATAAAGAGATTCGAAATTTCTTCGAAATAATAAAAGAATTGAAATCTCTCCCTCCCTCATCGTCACAACTGCCACCACTTTCATCGCCTCCACCACCACCACATTCTACAAATTCGAATTACAAACCAAACATGACTATTTTGATGACCAAATTTGTTGTCTTCAAATTCGAATTCCTTTTTGGAACCGTTGAACCCAATGCTCCTTGTATATTTAAAAAAAAACTTGATAATAGCAAAGAGATTTTAACAAGCTACATGTATAACGATATGGACTCAAGTGTAGACTTAAACTCCTGTCAAGAAGATTGTAACCTCTGACAACATAAATTATATATGTGCATGCAAGTGTTTTTTTGCCACATAATAGAGAGCATGACATCCTAACAATTGGAAAACATTGACGAATCCCAGTCAAGGTGAAAGCGGCTACTAAATGGATAATATTTCATCAATAAGGTATGCAAGATGTCGATGTTCTTACTATTGACATCATGGTCATCTAGCCAATGAAAATCCCAAGTCAACCATAGACATTTTATCTAGAGGCATGGAATTTAATATGCATATTGATTTTAGACATGTAGTGAGAAGTATAAAAAAAGTTCATTTATTAATAATTTGTAAACAATAATCGTAACACTCCATCTTGAGAGCGACCGTGTCAAGGCCAAGCACGGTGCTGATCATTGTGTCTGCAACTGCGATTGAGAATCAAGCCACTGACTAGCCAACCTCGAAGCACGACCGGGCTTATGGAGGTGCACGTGCGTGCCTTTGACCAACGCACAACAGTTTGTGTAACACCCTGCTTTTCGGTATTCAAATGAAGGTGTATGGAGCTATTTATAATTCTAAGATATATAAATGGAAGTTTATGTGAGAGTGTATAAGGGACAATGGTTTATAATGGTCGTCAAAAGTTGAGGGGCCAAAATTATCAAAACTGAAAAGATTGTCTAGGGACTAAAACTACCATTTTTGCAAAGATGATCAATATGGTCATATTGCACCAACAGGGGTCGTATTGTCATGTGACCAATACAAGTCGTATTGACCAACATGACCATATTGATAATTGTCACACATTAAACACAAAATCAGGAAACCGACTCTAGTTTTAGCCCATGGTTTTACAATACGAGTCGTACTAATTGATGTGGCTTAAATTATACATGTTTTCATATATAATCATACCAATAATTGACTGATTTTAAGTCATATTCATAGGGAATGATACTTAATTGCTTCATACTTGAAGTTGCAATGAAATTAATCCTCCATAGCATAAAGGAAGGAAAAACCCATTAAAATGAAGACTTTAGGATACCAATAGACATGCACGATCATGCCATCCTTCAATCAAAAATGGAATAAGCCAGGAAGTCAAAGAAAGTCAACCTCCTATGAGGCACGTTTGTGCTCCATAAGGCACGCTCGTGCCTAGGTCTGACATGTACATCCAACTGTCACTGAGAAAGCGAAAGATTCGTCCGGACTACCTTTGTATTTTTGTACGAAGGCACGGGCGTGCCTCCCCCTTCTTTAAGCCTATAAATAGAGGCTCAAGCCTCATCTGTTGGTGTGCACTTCTAAGGGTAAAAATCCACCATCTCAACCTCATTCTCTGTAAATAAAAGTGTTCCAAGTAGTGTAGAAATCATAGTTCTTCATATTCAAGTATCTTGCCGCAATTTATACTCACTTCACTTTGGTTTTGGTTTGATTATTGGATCATTCCATGTTTATATCACCAAGTGTTAGTATAGTTATTTGTATGACCATTTTTGCTACTTTTGTTGTATCACTTGGTTTGATCCTTGGATCATTCCATGTTTATACTCACTTCACTTAGGGATGGCAATGGGTCGGGTTCGGGTCGAGTTCGGGCCGGGTATCGGTAATCCCAAACCCATACCCGGTTGTAAAATTGTGTTTCATACCCGGCCCATTACCCGTTGAGTATCGGGTATACCCGCGGGTAATGGGCATACCCGTTAGCATCGGGTATCGGGCATACTCGCGGGTATCGGCCACTAACCGTCGGGTATGTGTCGTGTACTTTTCTATTACTCTATTTTTTATGTTTATAAATATATATTTCAAAAGAAAAATTAAATTTTCACATAATAAATCTACTAAAATAAAGAACTAATAGGCATGGGTTAAGAGAAAATAAAATTATAAATTACAAAATTTCGGGTATATGATTCGGGTATATGGTTCGGGTAAACGAGTATGTAATTTCGGGTAATCGGGTCGGGTATCACCTAATCCCATACCCGTCCCATACACGCGAAATTTTTTAAAATTAATCCTATACCCGACCCCGTACCCGTCGAGTTTCGGGTATACCCGCCCCGAATATTTCGGGTATACCCGTCGGGCTCGGGTTATTTTGCTATCCCTAGACGACATCTTAATTTACTTGGTGGAACGTCGATGCGTTGTAAACGGAAGAATTAAACGATGAAATGAATTAAAATATAACAATATATATAGTAAGTTTTGAGATAGTTTTACGTCACGTCAAATAATTGACACAGATATAAAACAATAATACGTCCTCTCAAATAATTCAAAAATAAAATAAACAAAATTTAAAAAGTTATAAAAAGAATGTTGTAAATACTCTGATAAAATTTAATGCTACAACTGAACGCTTTAGAAATCGTCTTTCATTACATCCATACCATATGTTGTCTTGTCTGCACTCCGTACCAAACAACCCCAGACCTTCGTCCCCAATTTTCAAATCCTGAAACCGATCAATTCTCACCAAGAACACAAACATACTGTTCATATAAACTTGTAACCGTCTCACCTATGGAGGATGCAGAAGAAATACTGCTCGGTGACGATCAGAAAATTGACATTGCCAAATGGTTTCTTCTCAACTCTCCACCTGGTGAAATCCAATACGTCGCCAAAGGTCACCGTTCTTATATCAAACTCTCACATCCGTTTCTCCAATTGTTTATCATGATTCGGTACTGTTTCTGATACATTCTAGGGATTTTACAGACCTGAGATCAGTTCTGAACGACGAGGATGTGTATCGAAGGGCGGCTTCAGAAGCATTCCCTATTTACAACAAATCGCAAATCATTTGTCTCCAATTTCCTAATCGAAGCGGTGAAGTATGCATTTACAGTCGATAATCTTCTTATTTTGACCTAGAAGTTAATTGCACCTGATCTGTTGGTAGTTAGCAGCATGATTTGTTAAGTCATCTATTTCACTTGGATTGGTTATCAACATTACTGTAACTATACTGATTTTAATTGATTATGCAGACCATTGTACTGATTAAGAACCCTAAAAGGTGAAAAGTCAGTTTCATAGTCTGGTTTCTTTTCTTATTTGATTTTCCTTTGCTCCATCTGTGGTTGCATAACTGCTTACTAAAATTAATACTTTTCTGAGGCAAAATAGTCATGTGTGCAAATTTGATTTATGTTATTTTTGGGTAGGTGTAGGTAATTTAGAGCTCTCAACCATGTTTAAATCTCCCTGGGTGTTTCTGCAGGTGCTGGTATCATCATTTAGTGAGCTTAGTGAGGATGAGTATCTTGATCCTAGGACTGCACAAGTGGGAAAGGTTGACCATGTCCGGCAAGTAAGTTTAATAAGCTAGTGATCGGTGGTCTCTCTAGCCTTCTATATGTACCTATATGTGAGCAAAGTTAAACTGTATTTAATTTCTTCTACAACCAGATGCCTATGTTTGGTGTTATATTGGATACTTTGATTTGACACTTTATGTGTATTTAGGAGTTCTAAACTTCTGATATGTAAGAAAGAGTGTTTTTGGATAGAAGTTTAAATATGTGAATATGATTCTTTAACATGAAGCAATTAGTGATCTCAAGGTCAAAATCAAGTTTAGTTTTTATGCAACAATTTGATACTCATCATTATGCTGAATATACAAACCAAGTTCTGAATAATTCCTGAGAACTGTAACTGCATATTAAGGGTTAGTCTTACGCCCGTATTTAATGCAGGTTCTGGAGGAACTCTTCTTAGATTTAATACAAATGTGGCCTAGTTTTATTAGTTAAAACTAAACGTCTAAACGTATGGCCAAGCTTATTGATTCCAACTTTACTGTTTGCCAAATGAATTATATTGAAAGAAGTCTAAATATGAAGGTCTAGGTGCTTTATGAAAGTGAAGCTTTAATGTATCATGAGAAACAACACATTATGCTGCTAGAAGTTGATGAGTTATTGACATTGAATTGATTCTTTTGCTCAGAATATTCACTTAGCTCTAATGTTTGAAGACATTATTGACAAGATAAAAGTATTGACTTCAATCGTTCCCTAAATCCCTTAATATCATAAAACCCCTTAAGGCAGCATGATATGTTGTACCCAAAGCATAAGCTATAAAACTAAATATGTGTATTGCTTTGTGATTTAGTATGAGTTTTAGTTCAATCATTTTAGGATCGTGGTTTAAAAAAGCGCACCTCAGGGGTTGAGGCGCTGCTTTCCACGCTTCATGTATAATGCGCCGTTTTAGGTCTGTTTTCCAGATCTCTTTGCTTTTTTCCTCCCTCTCCTACTCTCTTTAACTTGCCGATCACGGCTCTCTAACTTGATTCTTCTGTTTTCACTTTGGAGTTGTAAGAAAGAAATTAAGAAAAGAGAAGAGGGAGAGCTTCTTTGTGCAGTGAGTTTGCGTGTACTAGTTTACATAGAGATAAATGAAAGAATTATGCCTATGCGTGGGTTGCCTTTGGGTTCAAGTGTACTTGTGACCAAACTATGTGTGTGTGTATATATAGAGATAAGACCAGTGGTATGAGTCTGGTTGTACCTTCAGTTTTTTTTATTGTACATAAAGTTGAGCTTCATTGGTTGTACACACGTACATATAGCTTCTTAGGTTGTACATATAGCCAGGTTGCTTTTAATACCACAGGAGCTGCAAAAGAGCTAGTACTTTCTCTTATAATACCCATGTCTAGCAATTCTTGAGTCATCTTCTCAATAATATCCTCCTGGGCAGCCGGATATCTATAAGGTTTTTGAGTAATAGAATTGACACCTTCCTTAAGAACAATCTGGTGATCACAAGGCCTTTGTGGAGGTAAAGACACAGGTATAGCAAAGACATCCTCATAAGAGGCTAGAAGATCATCAAGGGCAGAAGAACTACTCTTGTTTGTAACATTTGGAACATGGGAGTTTTCAGTGGAAAGGGAAGAATGTAGACTAAAAAATTGAGCATGTGAAATTGTAGTAGGTTTAGTTAACATATTGTAAGCCCCTTCACTAGAACATAGACCGACTCCACTGTCCTTAGCCCCTTTTAAATCAAAAGTGACCCCATTGACTTTAAACTTCATAGTCAAATCCTTGAAATTCCATGTAATATCATCCAAACTTTGTAACCATTGGATGCCTAAAACCATGTCATAATTGGACAGTGTTGTAAAAATCGCTAGGCGCTAGTCGGGCGGTGGGGTAGGGCCTAGGCGGGATTAATCGGGATTAAAGAAATTTGGGGATCTAAGCCCTCATTAGGTACACTAGGTGTTGAATCAGAATCTGGATAATCATCTTCCTCTTCCCAGACTTCAATTGAATACAACTGCTTGTTCTTACACTTATGCGTAGCAGTGAATTTTTCATTGCAACTAAAACATTCCCCCTTAGCCCTTTTTTCCTCAATCTCTTTAGGTGTTAATCTTCTTAATGGTTTAGCTCTAATAGGTGGAGCAGGTAACAAGGCTAGATTAGCAGCAGTAGAATTACCCTTAGGAAAAGAGTCACTAGATTTTGTAAAATTGGAATGGCTTGGCTTATAAGAATGACCCCAACCTTTATTGCATAGCAAAGCAATATTTTAATCTTGGATTCTTGCTAACATATAAGCTTCAGGTAAGTTTTTAGGTCTTAACAACCTAAGAGGATAGCCAATTTCAGGCTTAACAGCCCTCAATAAAAGGCTAACAGCATATTCATCACAAATAGCTACCTTAGTAAGAGCTAAATCGAATTCTTGACAAAGGTTTTGTAATGAACCTGTTTGTCTCAAAGCAGCAAGTGCTCCCATAGCTTCTTGGCCAATTACCACTGCAAAGCGAGTGGAGATGAAACTTTTGTAATCTGGCCAAGATAAACCTTCAATGGAACCACCTCTAGACTGAACACAGGACTGGTGCCAAAGCAAAGCAATATCCTCCAAATGCACAATTGCATATTTGACTTTAATGTTCTCGGCAGTTTCATCAATGGGAAAGAAGTGTTCCACTCTGCACAGCCAACCTTCAACATTGCTGCCATTAAACTTCGGAAATTCCATTTTGGTTAGCCGAGTATTGGTATTGGTCAACCAATTGTTCCGGAGATCACCACCGCCGCCACTACCACTGGAACTTGGTCCATTGGTATGAATCGGTCAAGAAGTACTGTAGAATTGCAAATTCCGGAAAACTTCAGTCAATTGAGCCGAGTTTTCGGTCAATTGATCCTTTAGAGCTTCGAGGTCAGACGAATTCTTTGTAGTGGTTGCTTTAATCGCCTCCAATTCCGTCAAATTCAATCCCGTAGCTGTTTCCAATCGAATCAACGTGTTGTCGTGATCTTGAATCTTTTGTTCCAATGATGCATTTCGCGTCGACATGATCTTGCCGAAGAAGAATTGCAGGTGTAACAATGGTAGATGAACGTGAATCGAGAGAGCCGAGGGTCGATGGCTCTGATACCACTTGATAGGGTAGAAACAGAATTATAGAAAAGGAAGTAACACCAAATCAAGCATACTGGCATTTACGAACCTCAACAACCATATAACAGTCAGTTGGTTACACAATTACACATAGGAGGTCCCTGAACTATTAGAAAAATACAACTGAACTATTCATTATTTACAATTAAGTCCCTAGACTTATTATTATCATAACAGGCTGGTTTTGTGTTTGGCTTTGATGCCTTTTTAAGTTGTACATATAGCTGGGTTACTTGTGCTAGATTTTGTGTTTTGTTTGAAGCTTCTTTAGGTTGTACAAATAGGTTCTTTACATATTAACACATATGTACTTTTGTATTATCTAAATATTGGGTGTTCAAGATTTAACAATGTACTAAATAGTATTTTAAAACTAATTTATAAATATTATACGAACGCATGGCGCCTCGCGCCTCTACGCTTCTTAAAACCAAGTTTAGGATATAGAACTAATCTATCTGCTTGCTTCTGTCATTGTTAATCTGGGCTCTCTATATTCACTTGTAATTTATGACATGTTGTATTGGTTCAGATTTGTACACAAATGAGACCAGCTAGGGATGAGGAGCTTCCATCCCAGTACATAGAAGAGTATCGGTAACATTTTTCTCTGGATATTCTTTTATTTTTAAACAAATATAAAGAATGTGAATTTCATAGCTGACTTACAGTTGTGATATGTACTTTACTAGCTCCAGATTTTATTTAGCTTGTAAAGATTGACAACTTTTCATCGCATGGCAAAATATGTGATGATAATATTTACACATAAAAATGATATAAATTATTGATATAAGGTGTTCTTCATTACTTAATAGTACCACGAGGAAATAGGTAGTCATTGTTAACAATTTGTATTTAAAGGATGCGTGTGGTTGCATAGTTCTTCTCTATCCTTCCTAACTTGTTACAGATGTGCTTTGGATGCTGAAATTTCCAAGTATGTCGGAGAGGCTTATCCAAAAGGCGTCTGTTCAGTTTACTGTACAAGCGGGAAAGATGCTGAAGATTGTGGGTCGGATTTTGAGCTTGTTGTGGTGATTACAGCCACTCGACATAGCCCACAAAATTTTTGGTGAGCAAACTCAGTTTAATTATTATTTTTTATTACTTTATACCTTATAATATAATATATGTTCCTTCCCTTAACTTAATCTTCTATGCTTGGTTTGTCACATTACAAAATTGTGTGTTTTGACTTTATCAGTAATGGAAGTTGGGCCTCAGTATGGAACATCGAGTTTAAGGATGAACTACAAACTGTGGAAGTCAGAGGAAAAATGCAGGCACTTGCTGAAACTCAAAAGATAATTTTTGTATTGGTTATATAAAAATATAACTTATTTTTTATCTTGAATATTCAGGTGACTGCTCACTATTTTGAAGAAGGGAATGTTCAGCTAGATGCAAAGCATGAATGCAGGGATTCAACTATCTTTCAGGTTACATACCTAACTCAACTGAATTCACATCACAGTATATCACAACTAATAATCTTGGGTAATTATGAAAAGTAGACTTCTTCAGTAGTTCAGTTAGTGGCAGTTTTATACATCTGTGGTAAATGGAAGAATGGGTGGTTTGGGCAAGTTGCAGTAACAGGTCGAAATTGGGTTCAGGTCAAACGGGTAACTGTTGGAGCACGTTGGTTCTGGCTGGTCCAACCCACAAACACTTTGTTCTCTTTTCTTTAATTGAGTTTACAAGTATTATTGTTTCAATTATGATAAGAAATACTAAATTACTATAATTTTTAGATATAACCAATTTGGCCTGTCTGTTAGGCACAAGGTATAACCCAAATTGACATGTTCGCCCTTAAATAGGTTGAAATTGCTACATCTAAATATTTAGACAATGTAGTTGTCAAGGAGCATAGGCGCACTCAAGGCGCAAAGGCCGATCCCGGAGCCTCGTCGCAAGGCGCAAAAAAAGCGAGGGCTTTTTTAAGTTAGGCGCATAGTATAAGAATACCATTTTTAGGGGTTTAAGCTTGTTTTAGGCTTGTTTAGGGCTAGTTTAGGCTTTTTTTAGGTTGATTCCAGGCCTGATTAGGGGTGATTAGGGGTTTTAGACAAGTTCCGGCGACTTTTTAGCCGGAATCTGGCCAGAAAACGCGTCTAGGCGCTCGCCTGAGCTCACCTTTGAAAGAAAAGCCCCAATCTGCGCCCACCTCTCCACCAGACACTAACGCCTCTTTGACAAGATAGCTAGACAAGGACTCAAACACCTTCAAATATTTAAAAGACTCCTAAATTATCTCTAGCTTGCATGGCCCATACTTTAACCTTAACAGAAAACTTGTGGCTTTATCCTTGAATTCCCACCAAAAGTTTCAAGGACTTTCAATCAACACAAACTCTTCTGCTTCACATGTGAACCAACAATTAAAGTTCCAACATTTTGTTTGGGAATGGGCCAGTTTGTGTTGCATTTTATTGATAAGGGTCAAATGGGTAAAATAAAAATGAAGCCGATCAGATGGTTTGATCGGTTTAAACAGATTGAAAGACGCCTAACATGTATTCAATGCTTACAATGTTAAAAATCTATTGATTTAAAAGGAATTCTTTATTATTTAGCAATCTTGTTCTTATGACCATGCTTAATACATTAACTAACTACAACTGAAAAATGGAAAAGTTTGTTTTGGCAGGTTGGCACAACCCAACCCGTTATACTTTTACCCACACATAAATTTACCCGTTTTGATGAACTCCTTTTCCTCGTTACCCAACCAATATTACCTTCCCATTTTCCCACCTCTATTGGAGCTACGTAAAACTTAGTCTGACAGAATATATATGTTCTTTTTAAATTTGTCCAATGAAATAATGTCATGTGGCTGATCTCTGTTGCATACTCCAGTCACCAGATGATTCTGCTGATTCATTGATGAACATTATTCGTCATCATGAGACAGAATACCTGACTTCCCTGCAGGTTTGGTGTTTCATTCTCGCTTTTTTAAGTGCTAAAACGTTTTGATGTATATTCATTTGCTAACATTTGCGCAATGACAGACGTCTTATTCCAATTTACCTTATTCCACGTTCAAGGTACTTTGTTTCTTCTATTCTTTTTAATTTCGTAAAAGGTCTGATTCCAGTATCGAGCTGCTAATTTCCATCCATCTACTTACAAATGAGCCAATTTGTGTTCTATTTTCTTTATGCCGTGTCAAATGCGTTCAGCCAAATTTTTTACCTAAAACCAAAACAGGTCAAAAGGGAAATTCTTCTTTAATGATTCAAAAGCATAAAATCTATTAAACTGGTTTATTATAAAAACTATTTTTTTACTGTAATAATATAGTTTTTGTGATCACATTAACGAGTTAATGATTTACAGTTTTTTTTTAAATAAATAGAAAAGTGTTTGCTGGTCGGCCCAACCTATTTGTCCGTGTTGACCTAACCTGCCATTTTACCATCCCTGATCTAGGCTAATAAAATTAAGAAACAATTTTGGGATTGATGAATCAACTAATAATTTATTTTTATCTTTTTATCCAAAAAAAGTAACCATGTATAATCAATGAGGATTGCTAGATGCTGTTTATGCAGGAGCTGAGAAGGAAGCTGCCTGTTACGCGTACATTATTCCCATGGCACAGCACCCTGCAATTTAGCCTCACAAGAGATCTCACAAAAGAACTTGGACTTGAAAAATAGGAAATGTATAGGTAATGTTCTTCAAAATCTATCATGACACACATTCTTTTGAACCTGAACCCAATAGTGTCTGGGAAAGCTGTTAGTTGGTCTAGATTGTAATGGTGGTTGTTCCCTGAAATCGTCACGCCTGTTGCAGGACGAGTCGATATGCTATATGTTGATCGTTTGCCTTTGTTCATACCGTTTTGATCCACCTGTTATGGTACCTCTAAACATTGGTATGAAATGATAATTTGTGACGTCACTTGTTGTTTAGATACCCTGGATGATTCAATGTTTTGTTACAAGACAATGTCATGTAACAATAATATACTTTGTTTGTTGGTGCATTTTGATAGTTATATCTTTTTCTTTGAATTTTTCTATGGTAACTATAAGTTTTTTAAACGGTCTAATTTGGTAAATTTTATCTTGAAGAACCCGTTGTCCAAGTTCAATCATTTTCATTCTTGTAGATATCTAACGAATAGTCTACTACTATTTTAGGATGGTAATATATTGTATATTTCTATGATAAACAAGGGCGTACCCGGTGCTTGACTTAGCTCCCGCATTTACGCATGGTCCGGGATCGCTTTGTGATACGATGTACACAGCCTTACTCTACACTTTGTGTAGGAGACTGTTTCCCACGACTTGAACCCGTGACCTCAAGGTTATAAAGCAACAACCTTACTAGTTGCTGCAAGGCCTGTCCTTTGTATATTTCAGCAATGCGATCTCTAGTCGGGTTAGACAGGTTGAACCCGTTTATACACGATTTTAATCATGTCGACTCGTTTATTACCCATATATGTTTAACTTAAACCCAAACCCGCTTGACTTCATGTTCGTGTAAACGGATTGTGTCAAAATTGTCAGCCCTATTAGAATCCAAAAGGTTAGCGCTAGAAAGTGTAAACTGTAAGGTTAAGTTATCAAATATTCTAATTTAATTTTATATATTTAATTATTTAAAAATATAAATTTATAAAATTCTATAGTTTTGATAAATTTGTTATAAAGAGGTTGTGTTAACCTTTTAACCATTTAACATGATTAGTCGAACAAGTCTAATCGTGTCATAAACGGCTTAGGCGGGTTGAACCCGTTTAGACATTATTATAATCGCGTCGACCCGTTTTATGACTCATATCTGTGTAACCCAAACCCGTTTAACTTCGTGTGTTGTAAACAAGTCGTGTCATAATTTACCCACCCTATCAAAATATGACGAAGTAGAATAAAATATCTGACTTTTATTGTCTTCTTGTTTGGCCAAACATATTTGATTCTAATCTTATTCTGCTCCTTCTTACAAGAGGTTGCGTTTCATTTAACAATCAATAGTCGTGTTTTTAGAAAATATCAATTATAAGATAAGAAAAAAAATAATTAGAGTGGATAAACAAAAAGTTTTCCTCTTTCTAAAGAATAATTTAAATTATATAATATTTGTGTTATTATTTAATTTTAACCATATAAAAGAGAGAACAATGTGAATGTAAGGTATAGAAGAGAGAGACATGGGTATAAGATTAAATTAGTATTTGATGAAAGAGTACATTTAAGATCACCCGTATAATATTTTTCATTTTTGTTTTGTATTATTATTTAAAGTATCTAATAATAAATAACACGAATATTTTAAATATTTGTTTAAAATAAAAACAATAAAATACAAATTTATTACATATAAAAAGTACAAATAATCATCCCATACGTTTCCTTCGAATATGCTCTATCAAGTGCTTGCGAAGACTTAGAAATGTTTCTCGGTTGCATATTGCGTTACGGGCTGCTTGTTTCTCTTCATAGCTTAATGGTGCAAATGCCGGTTGAGGGGTATCAACATTCAACATAGCTCTCCTTTTGTCCTCTAATATAATGTTATATAATATTATGCAAGTGTATATAATATTCCTTATTTTTCCTTTAGACCAACATGTTGCCGGATTGCTATTCATAGCCTATTTTTTCTTCAAAACTCCAAATGCCCCCTTAACATCTTTCGTGCCGATTCTTGTGATTTTGCGAAATATTCCATTTTTTGTCCAACTGGGGATGTAAATACTTTGACAATTTTGGCGTACTCTGGATATATACCATCGGCGGGATAATACTCGTACTCGCACTCTACATCATTGGCATAAAAAAAACTGGACGCAACTCCGTTTATGAGTTCGTCTATAAAATAATAATGCTTTAAATAAGTAAACTACAAGTTAAACTCAAACTTTAGAAATAATGATTTAAACAAACTGAACCATTAACTGGTGAATCACTAAGAAGTTTGAATGGTTCATCATTATTTTCAGCTGAACCATTAATAGGTGAGCTGTTAGCAAAACAAACACCCCTTACATCTGACCGAATCAGAGTTAATCTATACTATATAATAAATGAAGATCATTTATGTCACGTGTCGCGTCCACATCTCTTCTCATAATTTTTTTTTCCACCTCTCTCTCTTATTAAATGCACTTCCCTTTTTTTAATAATGATTTATATTTAAAGAAAAATATTAATTATACTAATAATACACATTTATTTTAGATTATCTCTTATTTTAAGAATTTTTAAAATTTAATTATATAACTTTTATTTTTAACTAAATAGTGATGTAAGTCAAATTATATTAAATATAAATTAATGTATTCAGACCGTGTAATATACATGTTTTTAAAATTATAAACTATTTATTACTGAGTATATAACATTACATTTTATCAACCGGTGTAACACACGGGCTTTTTAAAATAAAAAATTTTTATTACTAAAAATATAATATTACATTTTATCAATCTCGTGTAATACACGAAAATTTAACCTAGTTTCTTAATGAAATCATTAAAAAGTTACCAAACAATCCTTGCGTGGGAACGGAAATCTACTTTTCCTAATAATTTAACATGGAGCACGTGATACGCATATGCCGTAGGGTTTTAAACAGAAGGTTTTTGTTAGCTTCATCGAGCTTCCATCGACGGAGGGAGTGCCACAGCACACACCGTGACACGCAGAAACCGCCTCCGCCATGAAACACCTCTCTTCCACAACCATCTTCCTCTGCTCCTCTTCTCGCTCTCTCTTCCGCCGTACAACACCTCCACCCTTCTTCAATCACGAAGCCCAAACACTCTCCCATTTCTCAACCTCATCACCGGACTCCTCCTCCTCTTCCTATCACTCACATTCAAGACGCAATCTATATGAAGTCAGAAATGTTAGGGTTTCCGTCTGGTGGGACTTCGAGAACTGCCAAGTACCTTGTAAGTTGTAACGTCAATGTCTATAAGCTCACTCAATTCATAACGTCTGCAGTCAGAACTGTTGGTATTAAAGGACCTATTCAAATTACGGCATTTGGCGACGTTCTTCAGTTATCTAGGTCTAATCAGGAGGCGTTATCTTCCACTGGGATCAACCTTACGCATATTCCTAACGGTTATACTTTTTTTGTTAACTATTAATCTGTTTTCAAATTAGGTTTAATATTTGTGAAATTTGGGAATATTAACGAGCTAGTGATTTTGGATTGAGTTTAAAAGTATTCTTTCAATAGCTGATCATATCATGTGTATGTGTATTAGACAGTTTTAGTTATTAGTTTATATTAGAGGGTTCTATGTGTAAATATGCTTTCTATATAATCCCTTGTAATCATCATTAATAATTACAATACACAATACAATTACTAAGTTTATCTTGGTATCAGAGCAGGTTTTTTTCCTAACCCTAAAACTGCCGACACCTCTACCCCTAACCCTACCACAGCCGCCATTCAGCCACCTGTCAGCCATCCTCCTCCACCTCTTTTTTTTTTTCTTCAGCAAATCAATGGCACTCCTGGCAGCCTTCTCTACAGCAGAAAAGACTGCTCACAACTCCCACAAATTCGGTTTTACACTATCACCTACAAACTATGGGTTTTGGAAGGTTATGATCCAACCCTTTCTTCTTACAAATAATTTATTTGGATATATTGATGGAAGCATACCCTGTCCACCAGAAACTATCCCATCGGCCCCCCCCACAGGGAAGGAAACAGCCCTCGCACCACCACAGCCCAACCCAAATCATTCGACTTGGCTCTCTAATGATGCTCACGTTCGAATGCTTGTTCTTTCTACCATATCCGAGGCTTCTTTTCAGCATGTACAGGGCTGTACCTCTCGTGATCTTTGGCTCTCTCTTGAGCGTGCTTACGCACCTCATACTTCCTCCAGGGAATACACCCTCAAAACCCAATTGCTTAAGATCGAGATGAAGGGAGACGAGACGCCTTCAGCCTACCTCACTCGAGCCCAGTCCTATTCGGATGCTCTTGCTAATATCGGTGAACCAATGAAGGAAAAAGACCTAGTGATGTTGGTAGTCGCGGGTCTTCGAGAAGATTACAATGGGCTGAAGACAAATCTGTTGGCCAGGGAGTTTCCCACTGCCTTTATTGAACTTCATGGCCTATTAGCCGATCACGAATACATGATCAAGAAACCGACCAGCGATGTCTCTCCTGTTCAGGCCTTTGCTGCCTCCTCTTCTGTTTCAGCAGGTATGTCTCAACCAGCCACAATGCAGGTCCTTCAGCAACTTGTTGCTCAACTTGGGCTTCAACTTCAACCAGCCACACCAACTGGGCAGGCCCCACAGGCCTTTTACACCAACAGATTTGGCAACAATAGCCGTAACAACAGTCGTGGCCGGGGAAATTACAACACCAATCGTGGACGAGGCTCCTATAACAGCAGCCGTAATCAAGGAGGGGGAAACAGAAGCCAATTCAGTTGGGCTTCCAATCAGAACACAGTTTATGGTTCGTGTAACAGGTGTGGTATTGGACATGTTCCTTCACAATGCCCTAATCGTGACCCTGCCACTATTCGGGGAAGACAACCATCTGCTAATTATGCTGATTCACGCTCACAGGCATCCACATCATGGCTTCCAGACACCGGTTCCACCAATCATGTTGTCCCAGATCTCTCCAACTTCGATCACACCGAGCCTTACTACGGTGAGGACAATCTTCATGTCGGCAATGGTAAGGGGTTAGCTATTCTTCACATTGGTTCCTCACATTATTATTCACCGAACAAAACCTTTTCTCTTACTAATATACTCCACGTACCTGAAATAAAAAAAAATCTACTCTCCGTTCAAAAATTTTGCCATGACAATAATGTATTTTTTGAATTTCACTCTACCTTTTTTTGTGTGAAGGACAAGTTTACACGCATTACCCTCCTCACGGGTTCAAGTAATGATGGGCTCTACTCTTTTTCTCTTCCACGGGCTCAACCAGTTCACAAAGTTGCTTTTTCCACTACGCGTGCATCTTCCACCACTTGGCATCAAAGGCTTGGTCATCCACATCCACAGCTTTTACATTCTATGTTATCTAAGTACTGTTTACCAGTTTTTAATAACAGTTCAAGTTCCTTTTGTAATTCTTGTTCTATTGGAAAATCAAAGAAACTTCATTTGCTAGCATCTACTTATAAAAGCAACAAACTTTTGGACTTAGTTTTCTGTGATGTATGGGGCCCAGCCCCTGTTACTTCATTTGATGGCCACAATTACTTTCTGCTGTGTGTTGATCACTTTTCTAAGTTTATGTGGATTTTTCCTTTAAAGCTTAAATCTGATGTTTATGCCACCTTTAAACGTTTTCTAGCCATGGTTGAACGACAATTTCAAACTAAGTTAAAATCTGTCCAAACTGATTGGGGAGGGGAATTTAGAAATCTTTCTCAGTTCTTCTCTCCTCTCGGTATCATCCACCGACTATCTTGCCCACATACGAGCGAGCAAAATGGCATCGTCGAACGACGCCATCGTCATGTGGTTGAAACCGGTCTCACATTATTAGCTCAATCCACCGTCCCACAACGTTTTTGGCACTTTGCTTTCGACACAGCCGTATATCTCATAAATCGAATGCCGTCCCGAACTAACTCTAGCACTTCCCCTTTTGAACTAATCTTTAATCACAAACCCGACTTCTCATTCCTTCGGGTTTTTGGGTGTCAATGCTATCCTCATCTTCGGCCCTACAACAAACACAAAATGGATTTCCGCTCTACACCTTGTGTGTTCCTTGGTTATAGCACCTCCCATCACGGCTATAGGTGTTTCGATCCCACTACCGATCGCCTTTATGTAGCCCGTCATGTTCGTTTTAACGAACAACTTTTCCCTTTTACAAACACTCATCCCAACACTCTACAACCCACACCCTCTCCCACTCCTTATGTCTCCTCTTACCCCACCCATCATCCTGTTCCTGACCTACAAACTTCGTCTAGTCCGTCTAGTCCAGCTCCTCAATCCACCCCTGATTCAGCTCCTCACACTCCACCTTCCTCACCTATTGCCCACTCACAGTCCGTACCTCCTTCACCACCCTCTAACTCCCCGCCAGCCCAATCCCCACCTATACAAACATATAGCAGGCGCCCAAAACCACCGGCCCCTGCTTCCTCTTCTGTCCAGCAGCCCACATCTTCTGTCCAGCAGCCCTCCACCTCTCCACCAGCCCCACCTCCTGCTAGGACTCGCCCTCTTAACCTTCGGCCAAACCCAAAACAACCAGACAAATTCCAGCCCACTTCTTTTCACACCAACACCAGCTCCACTCCCATAGAACCAGCTTCCTTCTCCATTGCTAACAAAGATCCTCACTGGCGTAAGGCTATGGCTGATGAATACTCGGCTCTTTTGAGAAATGGGACATGGTCTTTGGTTCCACGGGTCTCTAATGCCAATGTGGTTGCTTGTAAGTGGGTATACAAACTCAAACGGGACCAAACTGGGGCTGTTACACGTCACAAAGCGCGGCTGGTCGCTAAGGGTTTTCATCAACAACCAGGTATAGATTATCAGGAGACGTTTAGTCCGGTTGTCAAACCCACTACCATACGGGTTGTACTCTCCCTTGCTGTCACCAAAAAGTGGCCCCTACGACAACTCGATGTGCAAAATGCCTTTTTGCACGGTGATCTCAAAGAAACAGTCTATCTGCAACAACCACCGGGTTTCCTTGATCCAAACAAACCGGATCATGTTTGCCTGTTGCATAAGTCCCTTTATGGTCTCAAGCAGGCCCCACGGGCCTGGTTCCAACGGCTTTCAACAGCTTTATTAGCTCTCGGCTTTCAGGGGTCCAAAACCGACCCTTCACTTTTTATCTACTCGGCACGAGGCACTCTTTTATACATGTTGGTGTATGTAGACGACATTATCCTGACAGGTAACAACTCTCAGGCCATTGACCAGGTTGTTCACAGCCTAAGTACCTCCTTTGCTATCCAAGATATGGGTCGACTCACTTACTTTTTGGGTATTGAAATTCTCTCCAAAGGTGATGATTTGGTACTTTCCCAAAGGAAATACATTAAGGAGCTTCTTCATCGCGCGGGGCTCTCTAATGCCAAACCCGTGCCCTCTCCTATCACTACTACGGCTAACCTATCTCTCGGTGACAGTCCCCTTTTCGACAACCCGGTTAAATACCGTCAGATAGTGGGTGCTCTTCAATATGTCACCCTTTCCCGACCTGATATTACTTTTGCAGTCAACAAGGTCTGCCAGTTTATGCATTCGCCCACTAAAAATCACTGGTCCGCGGTTAAACGGCTTCTCCGTTATCTTCAGGGTACATCTGATCACGGCCTGTTACTCAAACATAACTCTGGTTCGCTCCTGCATGCCTATACTGATGCGGCTTATAATTCCTTGAGTGCCTTTTCGGATGCAGACTGGGCTGGTTGCCCGGATGACCGTCGATCCACCGGGGGATTCGCAATCTACTTAGGTGACAATCTAATTTCATGGTCTGCTCGTAAACAAAAGACTGTCTCTCGGTCATCAACAGAATCTGAGTACAAGGCCTTGGCTGATACAGTTGCAGAACTCACCTGGCTTGAAGCACTCCTGCGCGAACTTCATGTTCCCTTGCCTTCTGTTCCCACACTATGGTGTGATAACCTAGGCGCTACCTACTTATCAACAAATCCAGTGTTCCATGCGCGTACAAAGCATGTAGAAGTCGATTTTCACTTTGTCAGAGAAAAGGTTGCTCAAGGGAAACTTTCTGTTCAGTTTATCTCTACCAACGATCAGATTGCGGATGTGTTCACCAAACCTCTACCTTCACAACGGTTTCTCACATTATGCAACTTGTTTAAGAGTTATATTTGAATTCTTTCTCAATGAGGCGTTTGTATGAAATCGTCGTAATATCATGCAAATTGAGCAGATCATGACACATAATATGTAATAGAATAATCGGTGACTGTCAATTGTTGGATGAACTGGTTACAGAAAGTACTCTTTTCTAATTTAAGACACTGCATTGTCATATTCTTATTTGAAATGCTGACAGGGAGTAACTATCTGTTTTCTATTGTTTCATACAGGGGGGAAGAACAATGCAGATAGGTCTCTTCTAGTGGACCTAATGTATTGGGTTTCTCAAAATCCACCACCGGCTCATCTTTTTCTGATTTCTGGGGACAGAGATTTTGCTAGCACCTTACACCGCTTAAGAATGAATAATTACAACGTATTGCTTGCTAGTACAGATAGTGTGCCCGCAGTTCTTTGTAGTGCTGCAAGTATCATGTGGCAGTGGACTTCATTGGTTAAAGGGGAGAATCTTAGTGGAAAGCATTTCAACCAACCTCCAGATGGTCCTTTTGCTTCATGGTATGGGCATTATAGAGTTCCACTTGAAGACCCTTTTGCAGTCTGTAACCAGATTTCTAACCAAACTTCATGTGTGCAACCAGATGAGAATTCTAATTAAAATTCAGACACTATTCGTCCGATTCCGAAAGTAGTTGTGAATGCGATACGCAATACATTGAATTCATATCCTAAAGGGATCTCAATTACAGAACTTCGATCTGAATTGGGGAAGAGTAGTGTTACAATCCATAAGGATTGGTATGGTCATAAGAAGTTCTCTGCTTTTCTCATGGCTATGCCAAATTTGTTGAGACTTCAGTCTCAGAAGGATGGTCAACATATAGTACATGGAATTAACACAAAAAGTTGTCTGGATACGATTTCTGGTCCTAGTACTACAAAAGACACAGAAGACTCAGTTCCAGTTGTTTCTTTGAAGGAAGATGTTGCTCACAAAACTTGTATGCCCAAATCAAATTATACAAATCTTTCTACAGAGTCACAAGCACTTCCAATAAAACAGGAGCAGCCACAACAAGTTCTGGAACAGCCTCCTGTTATTGAGAAGGTGGAAGAAGGTAAAGTCAGTCAATTGTATCCAACAAAGATAAATAGAGCTGCACCTGAAGTGGGAATTTTGAAGTCCATGTGGAGGAAATGGTTTAGAGGTAATGATGGTCATCAAGAGATGATTATTCGTACCGATAATGATTGTTCTACTGCCCAAAATAGCACTGACACAGTAAATGTCAATGGAACGTCTTCGGTTTCAAAAGACCAATCGCTTGATGAGGGGAAGGTATCCCCATCTTCTTTAACAACCAATGAAGTTGTTCAAGATGCAGAAATTATTGGAAAATCTGCAGAAAATGTTAATGAAGTTAGCAAGCCTCCTGGCATCTTTAGTCAGATTGTGAGTTGGTGCAAATTTTGGGGAAGTGATAAGAACTCTGATGATCTGAAGGTAGAATCTAGTAAAACTGATGAAGAGATATCAAGCTATTCGGAGATGCAAGAAATCTTTACAGAATCCTTTTGGAATGACATGTTGGCTTTCTTAGAAAACTCCAAAGGTTCAGCTTCAATTTTGCAGTATAAGACCAGGTTCATGCTTCTCTTATTTCCATAGCTGTTTCAGTATTTGTGAGCATACCATTGACACCCATTGGTTGAACATCCAAATCCAGTTCCCTGCTGGCCTTGGTTTTAAAAAGCGCGCCTCAGGCGCGAGGCGACATAAGGCATGAGGGTTGGGGCTTTAGGTTACATAAGGCGCGCCTCAGAACAAGAAGCGCGCGCCTCGTCACTTTGAGGGGCTTTTTTGCGCTTAAGGGCTTTTTTTGGTATGTTTTGTTGCTGTTTTGGACTTTTGGAGGTGGTAATAACTAGTAATTTTAGTCATTTTCATGGTTTATTGTAATAATTTCCTCTTTTGGATGTTTTAGATGTTTAATATCAAGTAATATGTTTAACATTATTGGGAATTTAGATGTTTAACATCAGTTAATGTGTATATACATAATTTAAATGTTTTTTAATAGTATATGCGCCTCGCGTACGAAAAGCCCTGCGCTTTTACGCTTTGCGCCTCGGATTTAGACCCCGTCGCCTCGGTGCGCTTCTCGCTTTTTAAAACCAAGCTACTGGCTTATATATACACACACATATGTACGTATTATAATATATACACACATATCAAGGTGATAGTTCAATACAAAACCAATTTTAAGTAGGGTACCACATGAATTGCATAAACACTTGTACGCAGTGCTTGGACAGATACAATGGGAGAGAGAAAAGGAGTAGATTATGCGGTTACATAACCGACTTTTGTATCGAACCTAAAACAATAGATACATGTGTTTATGTGGTTCTCATATTTCTCTACTTAAAATTGCTTATGTATTGAACGCTCCCCTCTACTCTTCATATGTATATACAATAAAATACCAAGATGGATGATTGACTCATTTCATTCTATAAATAATCGTAGAAAACTTTTTGATGACACGGATTCCTAGTTAGAATTACGTTCAATGAAAACTTTAAGCTATTATTTGAATCAATTTTGACTTATTTTTTTCTCTGAATTAAGTGTATTATAAAGCCTCATCGTGGTCCTATAACTTATCAAAAGAACAACTTTGTAACTTTTAGTATGAACATAATACACACACACGGATATCTATAATATATGTATACGTATATAAGGGAGGGTTCTTTACTATAGAACCACAAATATTGCGAGAACCAATCAAAATCATTCATCTATGTGTGCTTTTATCTAAGAGAGTAACATGACTAGTTAAATGCTTAAACATATCATTGTTATGTGAAATACTTGAATTGATATATGCATATTTCCGTAACTTTATGTGTATTCATACGCCATATACATTTACACATGTGTAGATTCACTATAATTCTCTAATCTACACAAGCGTACGAGACTTATTACGAGGAAAAGAGGGGAAGAAAATAGGGAAGTTAATTAATTAGATACATAAATGAATGCTTTTGATTAGTTCTCATGGGTTCTCGCATTATTTTGGTTCTATAAAGAACACTCACCTCTCTCTCTATATATATACGTGTGTGTGTACATGTATATGTATATAAGGCGTTCGGCACAAAACCATTTTGTAGTAGGGAACTACGAGAATGACATAACCAGGTAGCCATTGCTTTAAACCTTAGCTGCCACCACAAGCTACGTATAACCCATAGTTGTTGAAGGCGCTAGGCGCACTCAAGGCGCAAGACGCTTAAAAAGCGAGAGCTTTATAAGCAAGGCACATGGTATAAATTTACCATTTTTAGGGGGCTGAGACATGTTTTAGGCTAGTTTAGGTTGTTTTAGACATATTATCTCTATATACAGGCTATACTTTCAAATGTACAACTAAAGAAACTTAAAATAACAAAATATTTCAGTTTAACTATAGTTATATAAATATAAAAAAATCAAAAAATTAATTTATATAATTTTTAAATCCTGCAGCCACCCAGGCCAACAAATGGTTTAATTAGGTTCTTGTAGCCACTGAAGATAACCGATGGTTTAATTGGTATCCTGCTGCAACCCCAACCAACAAATGATATATTTCTTCTGAACATCAATTGTTTACACCTAAATACCTAACCTTGCATTGCACTTGCAAGGATTTGAACCCCCACCACTTTTGTGAGGGAAAAGCACCATACCACTAGACCACTAGGTCATGGGTAACCAATGATATAATTTGGATAAATGACACACTCAACCTCATCATCTCCCCTTCTCCCTTTTATCTTCTTTTAATCTCTTTTATTTTCTTAATGATGGTACGTTCCTTTCTTCCTCATCACTTCATCTCTCTTTTCCTTCACAACCCTACCTCAAGGCTATCTCCAGCGAAATCGAGGCTACATCACCCACCTGAGTGCAAAGTTTTGCTGGAATTCACAGGATTAGCCAGAATCTGACAGGAATCTAGCCAGAGCACCTGGATTGCCACAAGGCGTTTTTCTTGCGCCTCACTTCACATAAGCGTCTAGGCGCACGCCTAATGTGCCTTTGACAACTATGGTATCACCAACACTGATGACACGGCCTGCACTACTAAATCCTTGCTGCTGCATGCAATCTGTAGCCCATAGTAGTCAAAGGCGCACACCTTGGTGAGGCAAGGAGCAGGTACACCTCCTTGAGTGCAACATGGCGCACCGAACCGGATAAAAACCAGCCTGAACTGGTAAATTATCTGTTTGAACTGGTAACATGTCTGAAACAGCTAAAAATGGCCTAGAACAAGTCTAAACTAACCTAGGCCAGTCTAAACCAGTCTCGAGCGTGCGCAAGCGCCTTGCGCTAAGGCGATAAGCTCGCCCTTTGCGCCTTGAGTGTGCTTTGAGCCTTTAACTACTATGTTGCAGCCACAACAAATGCTGGAAAGTGGAAACCCTTTCCGTCACCACATGTGGCTCTCACTACCCCTAGCAGAAACAAAATGCTCTTCTAATCCCTAGCCGTTGTGTACAGCCGCCTATTCCAAACCCTAGCCACTTGCAACATATCTGTCTTACCAGCTGTAGTACCACCGCATGCCCTTTCTCGCATCAACACCACCATCAGGTTCATCCTTAACATGCGACCTTTTGTTGCTTTAATCACTTGAACCAACAAATCACAACGCCATAATTGTTGAAAAATATGTTCTTTTGTTAGATCATATTGGATTACGGGAGTGGGAGAGAGGGAAAGGGAGAGAAATGAGAAAAAAAGTTGACATTTTACCCCTTTTTATTTAATAAAAAGTTACTTAATTACTAACCACGGTTAAACGATCATGTGCAAGTGCTTATGTGGTTCTCAACTTTTTTGTGGTTAATATGACATATTCTATGACGATTCAAGAAAATGCTACATTTAGGTTCTGCAGATGGTTTGGTCTTAAAATCATGCAGATGTAAGAAACATTTGAACATATGAGACTCCTACATGTTCTACTGAAGCTATTAAGTTTATCCAATTGCAACCCAAAAGCCTATAATGTGACTTTGTTTTTAGAATGGGTGTCATTGATTATGCTGTGAGAACATAATGCTTTCAATCTTGATTGCTCATAATGTGCAAATATTCTCCTTAACTAGTTCGATGCCCTTTCCCTTTCTTTTATTGTTTGTGGTGTTGATGTTATTTGTTAAATACATTCTTACTTAACAGTGGACCGGGGCGTTGAATCTAGAATTGTATCACATTTTAAAATGTTATAGATACGTACACGTTATAGAAAACCTAACTGACCACTCGCGCGATGCAACTGTTTCACTTTTTGGCATGTGGATTTCAATATTGTTATCATTGTTTTTAACTCAAGTACTTTACAAGTGGGGTCTCTCTGGGTGCAGCCTCTCTGTCCCAGGGTAGAGGTAAGGTTTGTCCTCATCTCACCCTCCTCAGACCCTACTCGTTGAGTGGGAACCACTGGGTATGTTTGTTTGTTTACTTTACAAGTAATCAAGTATAAAAAATGTCTCTTATAGTAGGATTATGTTAATAGAGATTCTCAATCTATGAACTATTATAACTAAGTAATTCCCATTATTTGATCTTGTGGAGTTGCACAGTACTAATTAAACTATTTCATGTGCTTTTTGGTTTCAATTAGGCAGGAGGTGGTGCACAACTTACAGCAACTCGGACCTTCTCAACTTCAATCTCTAAGCGAAAAGCATATTTTACACCTCGTGGACTTGCTAATTTCAGAGAAAAAATGGGTGGTAGAAAACCCGTCCAGGACTTTTCCTTTCAGAATCACTGTACCTTCTAAAAGCACCTCTTCCAGCAAACCTTTAAACTCAAAAGGATCTACAAACAACAACGATTCACACGTGCAAAAACATGAAGCTGGAACAAAAACCTCTCCCAAAAACAGAAGTCAATATTAAGTGATTGCCAGAAGCTTGTGAACGAGGTTGTTAAAGAAGATCCATATGGTTTCAAAATCAGCAGCTTTAAAAAACTGTTCCTTGAGAAGTACGGTTATCATTTGGAAGTTCAACAACTTGGTTACCAGAAGCTTGCAACTCTGCTTCAGATCATGCCTGGGGTGAAGCTGGAATCCAATCATATTTTTCCATCTGGCGATCGTTTTCGTTCAAAAAATGCTAATTTATCAAGAAAGGAGGATGATAGTGATACCCAATGGGAAGAACTGGGACCTATTTCACAAATGAAAACCAAGAAAAATGATTTTGAAATCGTGTCAGATAACGATCTGTCTGATTCAGATTCAGAAAGTTCTCCAACAGGACTGCAAACCAAACCAAGTGTAGGAAAGAAGAAAGCTCATTACTGCAGATACTCGATTCATGGTATGGTAATAAAGAGGATACCACCAGCAGAATAACATCAGACGGGTCAGATACGAATATTGGTCACTTGAATGATAACAAGCTGCCTAGTTATGATGATGCTGATAAGCAGAAACCTTCAAAACATTACTCATTTGTGGCAGATAAACCTGTGGATGGCAGTGAAAACTTGATTAATGGCATACTGGGTAGCTTGAAGAAATCAGGAAATGGTTCACCAGAGTCCAAGTTTGAGGGCTGAACGGTAACTACAAACAGTAACCCTGGCTAGATTTCTCATGATTGGGCCAAAAGAGTTTTGTTGCAGGTCTTGCTACCCTCAAGCCCTAAAAGAGAATGTGCAACCTAAGATGATATTTATATTATTTATGTATTTGCCATTTGGTGCACTATGTTCACTCGTGAGAACCATAATGTCTTGTTCTCCAGGTTTCAAGTAGTGAGGTAAGTTCACGGCTATGTCTTCGGTAGTTTTGAGTTGATATTTTTGAAGACCAATGATGCGTTATGAATGAAGCTAACGATAAATCTTGTTTTTTTGTTGCATAGTTTCACAAGGCGGTGGCAGTGGGTGGTGGTGGAGAAGGTGGCAGGGGCGATGGGGTTGGTGGAGGGTGGTGTAAAGCATAAGTCGTGAAAACAATAATCGGATTTTTTTCAAGTTGCATTAGACAGAAATCTGCCCATCCACCTCTTCTTGTCGCTGTATAGGGTTGTAAATGAGTCGAGCCGAGCTCGTTTGAGTTAGAGCTTGAGCTTGGCCCATGCTCGAATTCGTTTTATGGATACTTTTTCAAGCTTGAGCTTAGCTCTTTTTATTTTAAGTAATTATTATATATATTTATATCTACAATTTTATTTAACATAATATATATTATTAGTTATTTTAATTTTAATTATATATATAATATATATTTATTATAATAATAAAAAATATTATATCTATATAATATAAATAATAGGCTTATTTTTTAAATAAGTTTTATATCAAGCTTGGTATATAAAGTTTAGTTTTGTGTTCTTTTATTGAATAAGTTTCAATTTTGGTAAAAAACTCACCTTGATTTATGTTTTTACTAAGTTGATCTCAAGTAGATTACGAATGGTTTGGTTTATTTACGCCGGGACTAACAAGAAATATGCGCACAGAAACACACGTACACACTTTGTACGACTTCAGTTGACTCTTTTTTAATAAAATAATTCAGTAATCTTTTCAAATTAGTATTCTTAAATTTCTTTACCCATCAATTAAAAAAGATAAATTTTATTGATAATTTTGATCTATCTTTTTTTTTCTTTAGTTTTGATTTTAAATGCCTTCTATTGTTTTCCATCCGTCCCTACCTCATAGAGAGAATGGAACACCTTAAATAACATCTTGATATGTTAACCAGTGGCACCTTTGATCTCTCGTGTCGGGTTAATGGGTTAATGAGTTTTGGGTTGACAGGTTGAATCGTTCAGCCCGAACATGAGCCGTATTTTTATTCGTGTAAAAAATGTGTTGACATGCAATAATCAAGTCGTAAACGTGTTACTAGGGGTGGTGAGATGTAAAAAAAGGGTTAAGTGAGTCATAAACAAGTTGGTGGGCCGACCTATTTAATTAAACGGGATAACAAAAAGTTGGTGAACACGATCCGTTTACTTAAAAGGTCAACCCGAACACGACACATTTATTAAACGGGTTAGATATGACAAAGCAATACCTGCTTATTTTTGTGTTGTGTTCGTATGGGTAGTGTCAGAAATTGGTCAAAAAAGATTTTGATTAGCAACCTACAAGTAGCGCTAGTTCCAGTGGACTAGAAGAGAGACGAGTAACCCATTATCTAGTGTTCCAGACGTGAAGGGCTGCTTAAACTACTTCGAGTTTATAGTAGGTTATATCTTTTTATTTTCAATAAAGTATAAAACAAAGATGGTAATCTTTATAAGAAGACATCATACATTTCTTAATGAGTTTTATTAAGTCTTAAAATGAATCTTAATGGCCTAGGTGTGTTAAAGTTTGACTGTATTTGACTATGATCAACTATGATTCATTAAGATGAATCATAACAGACTATCAGCGGTCAAAATTGACAATGTTTCATCATACACGTCTTAACAAGTAAAAAAACGAGTGATAAATGATGATAATATTAATAGATTATAATATGTTTTAGTGGGCACAATGGATCTTAATAGCCAAAATATGTCAATGTTTGAGTAATTGGGCATATGATTCACAAAAATTGACCATGATATAACTTATCAAGCTTGATTGATATGATTGATCATGTTTGACTTTAATTGAATCAAGATTGAATATGATTGACTAATATTGACTATGTTTGACTATAACTGACTAAACATATGATATTAAATTAAATTTTACATCATATTTGGGGTTTTGGAGATGTATGTTTACATCAAATATGAATACACATTGTACTTCACATTTACTTATATATTAAATTAAAAAATTAATAATTTATTTTTATTCTACGTGTTCTTGTAATATATAGTATTCTGCATAGACTTGTCCCTTTGTGTGTGTGTGATATTGGATATATATATATGTGTGTGTGTGTGAGAGAGAGAGAGATATAGATATTTAGGATAATTATAATAATAATAATAGCATATTATATGATTGTTATTTCCAACATAAATATGAAATATAAAATAAAAAAGTTGTCTAACCAATGATCTTGATGTAAATAAATATATATGTTTCAGATGAAGTCCAGTCATCTTGATCAATCGAAAGATATACCGAGGACAACGCAAAACTCTAGCTCTTCCAAGCTAGCGTCACAAGTATGGTTGCAGTATGGAAGTTATCCCAATTCGTAGATCCTCATACAATCATCAAACTAATATCTATCCTAGGAAAGTTATCGTTAACGCAGATCACTCGGTAGTCAATCCACGTTTTTCATCTTAGTAACCTCTTACGATCGATCGATATATGTCTATTTAATTATTTTTCTAACTTACATCAATACATAGTTTGCAGTGGCTCAAATCCAAGGATCCAGAATACATAGTTTGCAGTATGGAAGTTGCAAGTCAAGAATTATAATAAAACAGAAAGAGTCGGTCTTTTGAGATCAAATTCCATGTTTTTGGGCCTGATTTCCAACAGATCCGTTGTTTTAAGAATTTTTTCACCTCAGCAAACATTCTTGTTATGTTTTTATCTCTAGAAGCCTAGCTAAACGTATTCAGAAACCTCGACAGACTGTTATGTTTTCTCTAGGAATCGATAAAATTCTTGTTCTAGCTAGTGTAATCATCAAGTTTATTTTTATCATAATTCATTCTTCAGAAACAAATAACTGGTGGTTTAAATACAATGAGAAGCAAGTTGGGTACTGGCCTAGTGACATTTTTGAGTTGATGAAAGATGGTGCCACCATGGTCCAATGGGGAGGTGAAGTCTATAGCCCATATCTTGGAACCCCTTGGCACACACAAACTGCAATGGGCAATGAAAAGTTCTCTGACTTCATATTTAGAAACTCAGGAACAATGACAGGGATGTTAATAGAAGAAAGCTTTTCATTAGAGCCGATGAGTGGAATTGCTATGATGCATATGTTCCTGAACCTGTGTTGCTTTATGGTGGTCCGGGGGGTCGCAATAATCCAAAGTGCGAGGATTAACTTTCTGGAATACAATCATTACGGTTCGATTCAGTTAAATAATATCTTGTAGTAGATGGTGGCATTCCATTCCCTATATGTATCTCTATTCAGTTAAATAATACTTTTTTATTATTTTTTCTTTTTTTTAATGATGGCAACGAAATTTGAAAGTTTGGAATTTAAAGGCCCATTTTTTTTATAAAAATAATGGAACCCATGAAAGAAGAGTTTAAAAAACATTTTAAAGTGTTTGCCTCCCGTTATTACTTGTTCCGTTGCATTGAACTCGTACGTAAACGCGGGAGGTGTTGAAACTTTAATTGAAAAATAGGTTTTTCTTTGTAATTGCATGAAGATGAGCCTAATGAGTTTTTCTTTGTAATTGTCGAAACTTTATGTTGTAACGTTTTAAGTTTATATATGTTGTAATATTTTTTATATATAATTTATCTATGTTTTATGAGTTTATGTTTTAAACATTTATGTATTTTGTAACATTTTAAGTTTTTAATGTTATTTGACTTTTTAAGTTAGTGATTTATAAGTTTAATTAATGTATTTATATGTTTAACTAAGTTTTTTGAATAGCCGGAAATAAGTTGTTGAAATACCCGCCTTGAATTACCGGAACCGATTCTTAAACACCCGAAACCAGGTACATAGGGTCCGGTTTTTCAACCAAGAACCGGATCTGGAATAGAACCGGTAAATCGGAATCGGTTGTTAAGAATACTCGATTTGTGCACCTTTAGATTACAGTGAGTTTTAGCGGGCTATAATGAATTTTAATAGCTCAAATACGTCAATGTTTGGGTATATGATTCACAAAGATTGGCCATGATATAACTTATCAAGCTTGAAATGATTGATCAAGATTTGATCATGTTTGACTACATTGAATTTGATTGATATTGACTATATCGTGTTTGACTATATTGAATTTGATTGATATTGGTTATGTTTGACTATAATTGACTGATATTAGATTAAATTTTACATCATATTTGGGGTTTTGGAGATGTATGTTTACATCAAATATGATGTTTAATGCATACAGTGAATATAGTCTAAAGATTTATTTCATGTTTGGTAAGGAATTTAATTTTTTTTAAGCTTTTAAATTCTAAGTGATAACTTCTAGTTTTAAACAAAAAGTTTCAAGAAAAACTACATTAAAATGATAAATTTTAGTTTTAAACAAAAAGGTTTAAAATGATAAATTTATATTTTTTCTTAAAAAGTCATGACCCCTTATTTATTTTAAACTTTAGTTATTTTTAAGTCACGATCGTTTTATATCAGTTGCAAATTAGGGGCTAATTTTTTGTATTGTGCTTGTTAACAGCCATACTGTTATTGCTTCCTAGACTATTTACATATACTTCGTTCAACTTTTGTAGTTGTTGAAACAGATTCCGGACATGTTGGATTTAGGGCTAGATTTTTTTTTGAACGGCGAACATTGAATGTTGTGACGTCGCACCCCCTGTCACATGAGAGATCCTCGTCCAACTCTGGCCAATATGTTGTCTTAACCGGGCCCACTTGACGTCAGAGTTAGAGAGCATCAAAGGAAAAATCCCACCTAATACGGCCCCTTCCGGGCTTGAGGGAGAGCCGAGGCTCGAACCCTGGATCGGCGTGGGTAAAACCCTGGTGCATCAGCATAAGAACTAGGCATCATTTGCATGCCTCATAAATTAATGGTGGTGACAGATATTGAACTCGAATCCCTTGGGACTTCAGGCCTCACCTCAACCATTACACCATAACCTCTTTGACGGATTTAGGGCTAGATGCTTCAACTTTTGTAGTTGTTGAACAAATAGCAATACCAAGTAAGAAAATAACCAATTACCTCATACCAGCAAGCAAGCAAGGCAGGACTTGGAGAAGGCCCAGTCACCAAGAAGGCTTGCCGGAGGCCCAATAACCCGGTCGCTTCACCCTTCACGCTTATATAAAAAAAATGAGGGCCTAATTTTTTGGTGGCCTTAAACCCTTGCTTGGCCCAATTAATCTAATGAGCCGGCCTGATTAGAACCGGTATATATGAATTTTATATGTGATAATGTATAATTCTACACAAATATACGTGTGAAACTTAATTAGACATTTATAAATACAGTATTTATTTATTTTTAAATCAATTACATGGGTTAAAAAAAATACAAGTTGTTATAAAACAGCAGTTTCTATGAAAATTTGTATGTTGGATGTTATCAGTCATTGTATAAATAAGAAATAATAAAAATTTAAGAATTATAATTAACAAATAATAAAGATTTAAAAATTATAAAATTGTTTTTTAAAATAAGATATGATTAAAATTTTCTTATGATTTAATATTTTTTAGTAAATTATTAGAATAAATTTTAGATATTTAATAATTTAACATTATTATTTAATAGGAGATAAAGGTAGGAAACAAAAATCAAGAGTTCACCAGAAGTCGACGCGTAACAAATATAGTTATTCATTTATTATAATATAGATTAGAAACTTGGTATATTACACAAGTTGAATAAATGCAATGTTATATATATATATACTTAGTAATAATGCTTTAGATATTAAATATTACATAGTTTTTAATACAAATTCTAGAAATGTTGTATAGTTATTTTTTAAAAATATTTTAGAAAAAGAATAAAAGAAATGTTCAAATTATAAAAATCTATACTATATAATAAATAAAGGTTTCTCAATGCCACGTGTCGTCTCCATATTCATCCTTATAAAAAATTTCCCGCATCTCTCTTATAATAAATACACTTTCATATTTCAATAATAATATATTTTTAAACAAATTATTAATTATACTAATAAAACACATTTATTTTTAATTATCTCATATTATAAGAAAGTTTGAAATGTAATTACCAAGCTTATGTTTTCAATTAAATGGTAAATGAAAGTCAAATTACATTGAATAGTATTTTATGTACTTTTTAAACTCAAAAAAATATTAATTTTTACATATTTTTTTATTTTGTTTTATATTGTTAGTGTATGTAATACATTTTTTCACCTATAAGATACATATATGCAAATTTAAGAATTTTATTTACTGATATTTTTCACCTTGTATAGTACACAGGTTCTAAGTAGGTGTGTAAACGAGCCAAGCCGCTCGTGGGCTACTCGAGATTGGCTCGTTAAAAACTCGAAACGAGCCGAGCTTAAACAAGCCCGAGCCCCAGCTCGAGCCTAAAAAAAAGGTTGTTTAGTAAACGAGCTCGAGTCGGCTCGCGAGCCTAAACGAGCCTATTATTTATATATATTTTTAAATAATGTATTAAATATACATTTATAAAATAATATTAGTATATATAAAATTATGATAAAAATAACTAAATAATATATATTATGTTATATAAAGTTTATACAAAATAATTATATATAAATATATGTAAATTAATTAATAAATAATAAACGAGCCGAGCTCGAGCTTGAAAAACTACCCACGAGCCGAGCCCGAGCATTAGAAATAAAGCTCGAATCGAGCCGAGCTCGAGCTCACGGAAAGTCAAACGAGCCGAGCTCGAGCCTAGTCGAGCTTGGGCTCGGCTTGGCTCGTTTACACCCCTAGTTCTAAGCTAGTGTCTTATAAACAAACCTTTTTTTTTAATAAGAAGTGTTTTATAAAAGTCATTATTATTTAATAGGAGATAAAGAAGGGAAACAAAAATTATAAGAAAAAAATTAAAATATTTTATAATTAATAAGAGAGAGGGGTGGAAAAAAATGTTAAGGATGAACATAAGGGTGACAAGTGTCCCATTAAAATATTTATTTATTATATAGTATAGATATATATATATATATATATATATATATAGATATTGTGCTTAAAAAAAACTAAAATCAAATAAGGTGGTTGAAAAGGTCTACTACGGATCACATTATTATGGAATCTCATTCACATAATCACGAAAATCTAATTACATTGTTTGCATATAAATTAGTATCACCATTTTTATGTTCATCACATCAAATCCCTTGAAACATGGCATCCAAGCTTATAATCGTTTTTCTAAAGATTTTAATATCCATAGTCACGGCAAAGAAAATAAGCATCCCCAATCCACATGCAATAAAAACTATTCGGGTCAGGTTTTTGTACCTTTTCTTTTGTAATCTATATTTTCTGTTATCATCAGGTTATGATTATATGCTCTTACGCGTCACTCTTTTCTCTTAGACCAATATCTCGGCTATGCTTGTATCATTTGTAATATCTTGTTAACGGGTCAAAGGTGTTTATAGGTTAAAGATGGAGATATAGTCGACTGTGTTGACATTTACAAGCAACCTGCTTTCGATCACCCGGCTTTGAAAAATCATACTATTCAGGTGTGTTTCTCTGTATTTTATTCACCAAATAATTAAAAAAAAATTATCATTTATTTGAAAAAAATGCATTTAATACTCGTTAGATTTTTGACCAAATGCTAACAAGAATCGGATTTTTCTAACAAACATATTTTAATTTCTGCATTTAATTACTTCCATTGCACTTTTTCATTTAATTACTTCCATTGCACCTTTTCATTTTTTCATTTAATTAGTAGACGCCTTTAAAAAAAATTAATTAGTAGATAATTATATCCTTTAAAAAAAAGTAGATAGTTATATTATTTACTTAATAGTAATATCTTTTAATAATAATAATAATATGGTTTTTTTTCTATTAAAAGTTTCAACTTACATGAAACATTAAAAATTACATCATGATACGGCTTTTATAACTTTGTCCTAATATAAATATACGTGTTAAAACATATTTAATATGCATATACTTTCAATTCTACTTAACAATGCATCTAATACATATTGTTTAAATATGTTTATTTTAAAAAACAAACAAAGTTTATCAATTAACGTGGAATTGTAAAATAGGTATTTTTAAATAAAACTAGAGCGTTATTCAATATTATATTTATATTTATATCTATATCTATACTACTATATAATACATATTTTAAAGATATTTACTTAAAAAATTAAGACATCTAGAACAATTTTTTTTGTATAATATACAAATTTGTAATGTCTCAAATGTGTACAATTACCTTTTAACCCATGTTTATAATTAAAGACTAATAATTACCCTTTAACTTATACATTTAATTTTCTCGTAGTTTCATTTACTAACTTTTTTTTAAAGACAAATTTTTTTATTTTTATGGGAGTGAGAGACTTGAACCCATGATCTCTTCAATCCTTAGTGTTCCTAAATGATTTTCATCTACCAATGGGTAACCAACCCCAATGGCTTTTCATTTACTAACTCATACACTTAATTCTCTCATTACTCAAAAAAATTAAAACACCTAACACATTTTTTTTGCATATTATACAAATTCGCAATGCATCAATTGTTTACAATTATCTACTAACCCATATCTATAATTTAACACATTATTAAATTGACACTATATTAAATAGAGAAAATCAATTAAAGACGTTCAAATCTTCACGGCAACGCGCTAGATACCTCTTACATGTTGTCGCACCTCATATAATTATTTTATAAGCAACTTCTATGTGCGTTTGCAAATGATATATAATTTATATAAAAAATCTGTTTAATTAATAAACAAATATTTACACATAATTAATTTGCCGAGTCACTAGATCGTACGGGTTTCGTAAGTAGTGTACTAAAGCACAATGTGAAGGAACTTATTGGTTCAATACACGTAAATTCTAATCTTTCAACACCTAACATTTTTTTATTTTGTTTTCTGATTGTTTCATAAACACACATGCTGCCACTCACCAGCACACACTTCACATATTTTTTTAAATTGTTTTAATATTTTAAATAGTTTAATACTTATAATTATTTTTAAACATATCTTGTTTTTCTTTTATAACTTTTAAAATATAATATTTTTTGTATACTAAAAATATATTGTTGCTATAAGCTTATTTTGATTTGCATTTTGGTATAAATTTTATTAAAAATTGAGTCGGTCTACGTTTTAACTTAAGCTTTATAAAATTACGTATTTGTCAGTACGACGTGAATTTTTTCTTGTAAGATTAATACTATGTACATGTAGTCAAAATCGCGCATCATAAATTTTAACATCCCGTCTCAACGTACAGTTACACTTTAACTAGTGTATTTATAAAATACCAGTGTCCTTTATAATAATAAAAAAATGAAAGTTTTTTTATTCATCATAACCAAAAATAAAGTCACCCGTATTCATATTGAAACAACTTCAACAAGAGTTAATACATGGGTTAGGTTATAGTAAAAAGGGTTTTAAAAATAAGAAGGGTAAAAAGGATTTTAGGCTTGACATTTGTTCTTTTATTGTTTTTAAAGGAAGAGCATAATGGTCATTGTGTATTACACAATGAACTTGTATTACACAATGACCTGACTAATTACACAATGAACTTGTATTACACAATGACCTGACTATATACACAATGACCAGACGTGGTATTACACAATAAACTTGTATTACACAATGACCTGACTAATTACACAATGAGCTGGAAAACATAAAACACAATGATAAATACATATAACACAATGAACTTGTATTACACAATGAGCTGGAAAACGTAAAAAAAATTTCGTTTTTGTTTATAACGACATTATACTCGTTTTAAATATAAAAAAACGTTTGTTTTTTATGGTGTAATTTTTTTGAAAAAATAATGTCGTATGTAAAAGTTATGAACGTTTAAAAATGAGAGGGGAAGTTGATAAAAAATCAACAAAAGTGGCCAAGACTAAAATACCCTTTCAACAACTTTTTCTCTTACAATTTAATCTCAACCATTAAATATTTTCTACAATTTGATCTAATGCCTCTAAATCCTTCTCCCTCCTCTTATAATTAAAATCATTTTTACCTGAATCTAATCCGTTAATACATATTAATTACTATAATAATAATATTATTATTTATAATTTATATTATTTCAAGAAATGTCGAACGATTAAGGATCTACATTTTCCAAAATGCATATTTGAATGTCGTCTGGACCAAATGCTAAAATGTGTGTTTAGGTTGTTTTTGAATTTAAATGTAGGTCCTTAATCGCTCGACAACTATGAATAGATATCTATACTTCTATATCTATATATATATATATACTATATAATAAATAAATGTTTTTTATGACACGTGTCGTCTTCATATTTATTTTCATCTTTTTTTTCCGTTTCTTTCTCTTATTAAATGCACATCTATCTTTTAATAATAATATATTTTTAAAGAAAATACTAATCTTTATATTAATAAATCTCCTTATATATTTTAACGAGTGTATGTGTTAACAGATTTCATTGTATTCCACGAGTTTATTCAACCAGTGTAAAATATGAGTTTTTGAAAAATAAATTTTTTATTACTTAATATATAATATTATATTTATTCAAAACGTGTAATACACGAGATTTTAACCTAGTGTATATATATGTATGTTTCAGATGAAGTCCAATCATCTTGATCCAACGAAGGATACACAAAGGACATTGCAAAACTCCAATACTTCCAAGCTACCACAACTATGGCTGGAGTATGGAAGTTGCCCCAACGGAACCATCCCAATTCGTAGACCCACAAATAATCATCGAACTAATGTCCATCCCCGGAAGGTCATCGTAACCAAAGATCACTCGGTATTGATCCAATCGCTAGCTTAAATTTGATCTTGAGTAACCTCATACGCATTTGTCACAATCTTTTTGTAACTTACAAAACTTTTTAGATTTATAATGGGACTTAACGGGATTGAATTTGGTTTGCATGTGAATTTTGAAAGGATTTCGGCTTCTAGGTAATCTGTTGGTTAGACAAGTGAATTTAAGCAAATCTGCTTCTTGAATGAGGAGATTCTACTCACATGAATTTCTTAAATCCGCTTATCCAACCAGCGGATTGGTTGCATCCGCTTGTTCAACCAGCATGTTACCTAGAACCAAAATGCTATCAAAATTCACCTACAAACCAAAATTAATCTCCTAAGTCTCCTATAAATCTAAAAAGTTCTAACTTACATGATCTATATATAGTTTGCAGTTGTTCTGACCGAAGGATTCAGTTACTCGGGAGCTAAAGCGAACATCAAAGTATTTAACCCATACATCGATTCCATCGGTGACTACAGTAGTTCTCAAGTTATGCTTAGAAATGGCCCTTTAAGAAGCTTCGAGTCCGCGGAAGCTGGATGGACAGTAAGTATTACTCTCATTACTGCTACAACAACTATCATATGGTAATACTTGATGTCACAGGGTTATTTGATGTTTTCAGGTCAACCCGATTGTTTACAACGATTACAAAACCCGTTTATTTGCGTTCTGGACGGTATGTTCTAAAACATGGATTGTACTCTACCTCATGTACTCACTCACTACTACAAATCATATAATTTTTACACATTTTTCAGGTATATTTTCTAATAATAAATTACCATCGTTATTGAATTTAATATGAGCATAAACCGTAAAGATTCTCGAATTCGTATAGTTTCTAATGATTTTTATCCAATATTCATATTTTGTTTCCTACACATTTACAAGTGTGAAGTTTATGACTTGCACATATTACAGGTTGATGGTATGCAACGGACAGGCTGCTTCGATCTCACGTGTCCTGGATTCGTTCAAACATCCACAGAGGTCCTTCTCGGTGGAGATATCGGTTCATATTATGCATCAGAAATCACAATTCAAATCTCCAAAGTCAGTAAACATGTTTCTTTTTCGATTAGTCATGAAGTTTGTTTTCATCCAAGACTTTTATCAGTTTTCAGTATGGTTGTGTATTTCAAACACGACACAAATCTAACACAAAATTTATGGGTTTGGGTTTACTTAAACGGGTTCGGGTAAGTTTCAGGTCAAACCCGCACACACGCTTACCTAAACGGGCCGTGTTCAAATCAATCCGGTGGATTCATGGGCTGACCCTTTTAACCTGTTTCTTTTCTTATTTTATTTTTAAATTGTGTTTTAAGCCATTTTTAGGTATTTTATGCAAAATAATAATAATAATAATAATAATAATAATAATAATAATAATAATCATTGACATCAAGTTATATAATTTAAACATAATTTTTATATTTTAGTTATAAATTTATAATTTTACAGTATTCACATGAAAAATAATAATAAAAGTATGAATAAATGGTTCGTGTTTGTGTAACCCATGAATATTCATGTTGTGTTCGGGTTCGTGTTGGATTAGCCCCGTCAACCCCAACACGGCCCGTTTAACATCCTAATTACTATAACTTGTATGTTCTTGAATGTACATACAGGATCCATACACAAACAACTGGTGGTTTAAATTCAACAATAAGGAAGTTGGTTACTGGCCTGCAGACATTTTTGAGCTAATGAGACATCAAGCAGTGTTGGTCCAGTGGGGAGGTGAAGTCTACAGCCCGAGTGTGGGAACCCAACCGCACACGGGAACCGCCATGGGCAGTGGGCAGTTTTCGGATCCCATATCCGGTACCTCAGGGATGATGAAGGGGTTATTAATCGAAGAAAATTCGAACCCACTAAAGCGACCAGAAACGCTTTTCGTTAGCTCCGACGAGTGGAACTGCTACGACGCGTTTCTAATGAAAGAATACGTCCCGGAACCGGTGTTCTATTATGGAGGGCCGGGGAGTCGCCAGAATCCAAAGTGCTAAAGAAAAAATGTTATAAAAGTTAGTTACCTTGATAACAATAGTCTGTTTTTTAGTAGATGGTTGCACAATTTTTTTGTTTTGACTAACTCAGATAAATATCAATAATATTTGGTAAGATTAAACATTATTATATGGCATTAACATAAAGAATGAATTCAACATGTTAATATTTTATCAATTGAAAGATTGTTATAACTTAGATGTGTTAATAACTATTTTCCAAGATGAAATATACAATGTTGTGAATCTATGGAAATACTTGAGGCAAGAAAATACACACACATAGCCTTTTAGGGTGCACGGAATGGGTTCGAAGGGTTCGGCCAGGATCGGGAACACCGTTCCCTCCCCTTCGACCCCGACGACAAACCTACCTTCATGGGCTTCCAATGTGGAGGTTGGGTTCGAGACTTAATTGATTCAATATTCTCAGGTGGGCCAGAGTTTTACCAAAATGGGCCTTCGGGTGGTGGTTTTCCCTGGAATGGTGGGTGGGACGGGTCATCAGCGTTGTCTGCGTTCGCAGGTGTAGGTGACCTTTCGCCAATGGGTTTACCCGGGCTTATAGTATTCGTTGGCCGTAAAAAAAAAGTATTTATGCGTAAAAATTGTTGTTAAATAAACTTGCAAAACATTAATATTTTAGGGGTGAAACTGTTAATTTGCTCAAACATTATAACTATATACATTTTAAAAAGGCGTTAACAAAACAATACTTATTCTCGATTGGTTGATTTGGTCGGTTGAGCCACGTGTCAAAAAATGATTATTGTTTTTTTTTTTGAGCTTTTAGCGCGGTTTTGATGAGTTCTTTTATTCTTTTTTTTTCCACTTTACAAAACAATAGCCTTCCATTGTGTTGGTTGCCGCGCTTTAATTAAAATATTTTCCTCTGTGGGCATATTTGTTTTTTACTTTCTGTTTAGTTATTCTTTGTTAAACCATTTGTTTTGTTTTTTTAGGTTTTTTTTTTGGTATGTTTTAACGCATATGTAACACGTGTCACGCCACATAGGGTGGTTATCAAAACTAGGGGTGTGCAAATTTAAGTGAGCCCAACACGTTTTTAATTAATTGGGTCTTCTGTTAAAGCCCGAAGATAGACCCGTGAAGGCCCGAAGAAGCCTGAACCGACTCCTTAACAAACAGTTCGGTCCTCAGTTCCCATTTCACCCATTAACGGTCTTGATCTAGGTTCGAGTTGGGTCGGGCTCGGCCCGATAATATAATCAAAACTAGTTTTTCGGGTATAACTGAATAAGACCGATACCCGGCCCAAGAAAAACCACATCCGGACCGAATTGTATATAATCGGGACTATGCATCGAATAAACCCTAGAATTTCAGACGGAACGACGATCCTCAATTTCATCCTAACCAGCTGGAGACGTGATTTGATATCGCGATTAATTGTATAGATCTCAGGTTTCTCTCCGTATAATCATACTTTTTGCTCTATCTAATCTATTGAATCATCGCACGTATGTATATGATCCGTAGTAACTTGGATATTTGCGTATGTGCTAGTATGTGTTGGAAAATCAAATTTAAGTCTTAATTGATCATTCATGTTCGATTATCTTTAGGTTACCATGATCATCAAAGAAATAAGTTAGAGTTTCACGTATACTAATCTAAGCTTTTTTACTACGAATGACTTATGATTTTATGTGTTCATGTATGTTTAATTACAAGTTATGAGTCAATTTTGTTTACAAGTTTCTAAGTTCACTGAGCATATGTTGTGCCTTTGTTTAATTTGTTGTTTTCGTGCACGTTACAAGGACTATTAGGTAGGGGTGAGCAAACTTTAACCATTAACGGAAATTAACTGAAAACCAAATTAACCGACGGTTATGGTTAAGGTTCTTTGATTAACCGATAAATCGGTATGGTTATGGTTAAGTGTCCCATAACCGAACGTTAACCAAACCGATACAACCTTATGCATAAATTATATGCACAAATTAAATAGAAGTGATTTCCCCCACTCACTATCGTTTGTCGGTCTAAGTAAGTGCCTAGGGGAATGTATGACAAAAGACCTGATGCAAATGCTATCACTATTTAGGTATAATATAAGTTTGTCTGTGTGGTTTTGTTTTTTCATTTGGTTTTAGAGTATAGTCCCTCTAGCTTTGATGAAGTAGTATTTTAGGGAATGCACTATGAAGTATCAAGAATTGAAATAGAGTTAAAAAGAAAGGATATTTAGTTATTGAATGTAATGATTTAGGTTAGGTATTTACGTTAAGTTATGTAACATTTAAGCATTTATGGAATTATATTTATTATCTGATTCTGTAAAAACTATCTGATTATGCATTTATGGAAAATCTGTTTAAATCTTTTGAATCTTTTTTTTGCTATTAGGTTTTTGTCAAGATGGCAGTTTTGAAGGAAATTTTGCCACCTGCGAAATCGTCTGTTACAATGGTCTATGATCTCTCAAGTGGGTCATGGTTTAAGCAAAGATAAAGTGCCTCAACAGAAGATGAGAAGGCTGATATTATTAAAACCAATCTGGCATCGTTATATAATTCTGGCCCAAAAACACCCGTCGATGATCGTGGTAATCTAACATTTGATGCTATCTTAAAACAAAACAAAAATGCTAAAAAAATCGTTTATTCACAGCACAGAGATCTTATCCACAAGATTCTGAAAGATGAAGAAGAACATGAAGATGAGAAACAAAAAGAGATTGAGAAAACCACACAGCAAACAAAAAAAGTTGTTGTGAATGTGATGCTAAGTGCTGCACAACCAAAAAATGTTCAAACCGAATCTCAAGATTCAAAATTTATAAAGTACAAACCATCACAACAGTCGGCTGAAGAGGAAAGAATCATTAGGATGGTGGAAATGCCGGTTGACCCATTAGATCCTCCCAAGTTTAAGTACAAGCGTGTCCCAAAGCGAATGGGTCGCCATCTGTACGGGTCATGCACTCTCCGCCACGACCACTGACGATCAAAGACCAACAAGACTGGAAAATCCCGCCGTGTATAACTAACTGGAAAAATCCTAAAGGGTACACAATCCCACTTGATAAACGTTTGGCTGCAGATGGTAGGGGGGTTCAAGAAGTCCAGATTAATGATAATTTTGCACAGCTTTCAGAATCTTTATATGTAGCTGAACAACAGGCTAGTGAAGATGTTACTATGAGGTCTAAAGTTGAAAAGGAAATGATGATGAAAGAAAAAGAAAGAAAAGAGCAAGAGTTATGTGCGTTGGCTCGAAAAGCCCGATCCGAAAGAACCGGTACCGGGCCCACCGTTGGTGCTGGGTCGGGCTCGTTTGCACATGATGCAAGTATGATGGATACTGATGAGCAAATGAGACCTGAACATGAACAAAGAAATAAACGTGGGAACGATAGGGATTGGGACCCGCCCAGAGAGCGGTTCCAGAGAGAATATCCGGGAAGAAAGACGTAGAGAACGGGAGAGAGAGAGGCGGTTGGAAGCTAAAGATGCAGTCATGGGGAAAAAGAGCAAGATCGTCCGAGACCAGGATCGTGACATTAGTGAAAAAGTGGCTTTGGGTATGGCATCGGGCGGGTCAGCCCGTGAGGGTGAAGTCATGTATGACCAACGGTTATACAATCAAGAAACGGGTATGGACTCCGGTTTTGCAACCGATGATCAGTACAATGTTTATGACAAGGGTTTAGTTACTGCCCAACCAACTTTGTCCACTTTATACAGACCAAAGAAGGATGCTGACGATGAGATGTACGGTGGGGCTGATGAGCAGGTTGAGAAGATTAGGAAGACTGACTGGTTCAAACCGGATAAGGGGTTCACGGGTGCTTGTGAGCCGAGTGGTTCAAGAGAAAGACCGGTTGAGTTTGAGACGGAAATGGTTGAAGATGCTGACCCTTTTGGTCTGGACCAGTTTATAACACGGGTTAAGGGAGGGAAGAAACCGCTTGATGAAGTCGGGAGTGGCGGGACCATAAGAGCGAGTGGTGGTGGGTCGCGACATGGGTATGAAGGGTCTGGTACGACCCGTATTGGTTTTGAAAATGGGCGTTAATTCAGGTGGTTGAAGTGTTGGTTGCTGGATGTTTGTTTTGGTTTATTGGTTGAAAGTAAACCATTCAAGACTTCAATCAAACCTACATTTGACTTTAGAAGTCAAAAGATAAATTTTGAAACTCAAATTCATTACGGATACTTATGTTACCTGGAAAAGCTTTATGACCACTAGAATTATTAAACATTTCATGCTAAAAAACAAAATTTCATGAAATTTTTTAAGTAATAAGAGCTGTTATGCTGACTATCTAAAAAGTCAAAGGCTGACTCTCAATTGGGGGTTATTGGAGGGGGTGATTAGACATACATAAATGATAAATCCAGCGGTTATAAAGGTCTTTTTTAACCATTTCATTCTAAGGGGGCGTTTGGTTCGCGAAATTTGTTGGAATTGGAATTTTAAGGAATTGAATTTGGAATTGTATTTTGTTCAAAAGATTTGGAATTTTAAGGAATTAGAATCTATTAAAAGAATTTGAATTCATAATCCATTTGATTGACAAAACAATCATTAAGGATTTGGATTTGAAATTGTATTTTTATAAGGAAAAAAAAAAGATAAAGAAAAATATTAAAAAAATAATAAAACAAAAAATAACTACAAACTAAAAAAACCAAAATGTTTATTTCGTTTGTCTCGTTTAAAAAAATATAGTCGAATTTTCGTTTGCGGTCGACGGCGGTGGTCGGAGTCAGATGCGGCGGTTGGCGGAGGTGCCAAGGGCGGAGAGGGGCGGTGGGGATGGTCGGGGAGAAGGTGGTGGTCGGTGGCGGCGATGGGGTTGGTGGAAGTGGTTGCAACGGTCGGTGTCGGAGGCGGCAATTGGCGGAGGTGGCGAGGGCGGCGAGTGGCGGTTGGGATAGTCGGGGGTGGCGGCGGCGGGAGTCGGGGCAACGGTGGTGGCGGTGGGGTTGGCGGTAGTGGTCGCAAGGGTCGGTGACGATGTTGGCGACGGTGACGATGGTCGGTAGTCGGAGATTCCAGTTGTTTTAGTTGAATTCCTTCACAAGTTGGAAGAAATTTGAAATCTTTCATTTGAATGAATTAATTCTAATTGCAATTCCTTTCTCTACCAAACACGTTAAGAATGGAATTCGGATTCCAATTCAAACGAATTTTACGAACCAAACACCCAAAGGAATGAAATTCAAATTCCAATTCCGTTGAATTCCATTGAATTCTGGCATACTAAACGCCCCCTAAGAATGAAGCCTTTAGATGTTCAGTCAACAAGAGTCTTACCACAAAGCATTTTCTGTTTTTTTTCTTTTCTATTTTTAGTTTTCTTACATAGAGAACTAGCACAAATGGTTATACATATTATTCACTTACGTTTACATATACATATGTATTATGTATTATATTCGTGAACAATTTTTTAGAATGCAACTCTTAAGAAAGCAAAAGGTTATACATATTATTCACATACATTTACATATATATATATAGGGGAGGGTTTCAGAGAAAACCACAAGTTAGGCGAAAACCAAGAAAACCACTTAAAAAATCAATTTTATCCAATCATAAAATAATGTTTATTTTTTGTTTTATTTTATTTTTATTTATTTATAAGAGTATCAATGTAATATTAAACATTTTTACCAAAAAATATTTTTACACATAGTGTTACGTATACGTAAACATAAAACAAAAAAATTATGGTTACGTATACGTAAATCAATAAAATAATGTTTATTTTTTGTTCCAGAGAAAACCACAAGTTAGGCGAAAACCAAGAAAACCACTTAAAAAATCAATTTTACCCAATCATAAAATAATGTTTATTTTTTGTTTTATTTTATTTTTATTTATTTATAAGAGTATCAATGTAATATTAAACATTTTTACCAAAAAATATTTTTACACATAGTGTTACGTATACGTAAACATAAAACAAAAAAATTATGGTTACGTATACGTAAATCAATAAAATTGTTTTTGGATACGTATACGTAAATAAAAAAAATTGCCTGAAATGATGTGGTTTTCTCGGTTTTCGCCTAACTTTGTGGTTTTCTCTTGATCCCTCCCCTATATATATATATATATGTATTATATTCATGAACCATTTTTAAAATTTTAATAGAAACTAACAGTTTTGGAAAAATATACCGCCAGTCCAACTGACCCAACCAACCCGCTTGATTTTGTTTGCCATTTTTTGAAACTGTATTTGACAATTTGCCACATTATTTTAGTCAAAACTAGTTGACCCGGACTATGAACACGTTAACACACATGTATCAACACAACGGTTTTAAAACTAGTATACAACCTTCTATAGCAAAATCTATGCTCCTTAAATCCCATGAGATCAAACTGCTCTTTCCAATTGATTGGCTTGCAATTAAGCATTTCGATCCCCCATGAAATTTTTTTGAAGTTAAGAAGATTTGGCATTTAAAGCTTTAAACTCATATGCGTATTTTGAGCTTCTTTAGTGGATTTCTAGCATAATTTATGATAATTTTTTTTTAAATTTTGGTGTTTATTTGAATAATAAGATAATTGAAAAATACAAAAGAAATAAAGAAACTGATTTGCAATGTATATAATTTGAATAAAATATAAATATTTATGTAGTTAACCTAGAAAGCAAAGTATCTACCTTATTACAAAGAAAAGGAGGTTGGTTTGGTACATAATGTTGGCAAGGGATAATGGGAATCCTTTAAGCAAAAGTTATCCCTCACCACAAAAATTGATCAAATGTTAACATTTATTCTCCTATTTATTACTTTTTCTTAAATAAAAGGTAAAGATTTGGTGTGAAGGAAAATTACTAACTTGAATAGCATGAGGTACAAGCTGCTCAAATAGTTTTTGTTTTTTGTTTTTACTTCCTATAACTTGAACAGCATGATGTACAAGCTGCTCAAACAGCTTTTGCCTTTTTTTTTATTTTTTTTTTCTTATAAAATGTGAAAATGGATGAGTATTCAACTCTAAATATCTCTATCTAATACTTTAAAACAATACTTTTAATTTTAGTGTCATAAAACTAATAATTTATAAATATAAGTAAAGTTTGATATATTGAAATTAATAGTTTAAAATTGTTAAAAACTGGCTTTTTTAGTTTTTTTTGCGATAATGTAATTTAGTATACTAGATTAGACAAAATAGCATATAAAAGCTTCTAATGTAATTTAGTATACTGGATTGGATCAGACGCGCCGTGTTGGTTCAACGTCGTCGCCGCGCGGTGCTTATTTCTACCTACGTTTCGGTTTAACCGTAACCGAAACGTCACAATGCGCCACCCGCTGCAACGCGTGGGGGTTTAATTCTAGTTTTTTTTAAAGGTAAATTTCTTAATTCGTATAGAAACGGGACTTCAACCTATGACCTTCACAAATTATTTTTTAATTAAAAAAATAGCTTTGTTCATAAAACATTTTTTATAATTTGAATATTTATTTCATTCTTTATATAAAACATTTTTCAAAAATAACTATATAATGTTTCTAAAATTTATATAAAAAATTATGTAATATGTCATAACTATGTAATATTAAATAAGTATTATATATATATATATATATATATATATATATATATATAACACTGCATTTATTCACCCTGTATAATATATGATATATCGGGTTTCTAACTTATGTGTCTAACTTATAACTTATGTTCTTATTAAGCTTGCAGTTAAGATTTTTCTAACTTATGTTTTTATTAAGCTTGCAGTTAAGATTTTTCAAATTTCTTGAAATTGTGTTTCATTTGTTAGATACTTTCTATAAAATACAATTTACTGTAAAATAAATAAATGGGAATTGTGATGTTGAATATAACTTAATGACGTTAAATGCACAAGTAACCGAAAAAAAATACTAAATACATAAAAAAAAAGTGAAAATATAAAATCACGATAAAATTAAAAAAAATAACAAAATTAAAAGTGTCAAGTTGGTAATTTATGATTAAACTAGGTTAAAATCCCGTGTATTACACAGTTTAAATAAATAAAATGTTATATATTTAGTAATAAAAAATTTAAAAAAATTATTTTTAAAAACCCGTGTAATATACGAGTTAAATAAACCAATATATTACATCGGTTGAATAAAATATAATGTAATTTGTTAACAAACACATTTGTCAAAATATGTTTTTAAAAAATGTAATTTGTCGTGACAGTTATAAAGTCTGTTAAGTTAGTTTTTAAAACATTTTTTTTCAACTGAGTATTAATTTTTTAATTTAATTAATAAATGTTAGTTCATATTAAGTTCATTTGATTGATTATATAATAACTATTTGTAATTAGATTTATTAATATAAAGATTATTATTTAATAAGAGAGAGAAATATAAAATATAATATTTAATAGGAGAGAGAATCGGGAAAATAAAGATGAAGAGTAATCAGAGAGTGACACGTGTCCTGAAGAGATTTTCATTTATTAAAGTGGTATGATGCTTGAGTTAGCTCTCGTATTTGTTTAGGGTCTGAGGATCATTTCGCGATCTAATTTACGTAACCTTACTCTACACTTTGAACAAGAAATGACTTGATTATATTAGTGTTAATAGAAAACATTTTTTTATATTAAATTGATGGAATAAAACAGCAAATTCCCCAACGGCATTGCATTATTGCCACTGTCTTCACTTTACTACACTCCAAGAAGAACCCCTACCGTCTTCCACACCCTTTATGTAACATTACCTGCTTTCATACTTTCATCATCTCAACTCCAAACCCTAATTCCTACACAAATCAACTTCCAAAACTGAACAATTCGAATCACGAACATGTACGGCAGGGATCAATGGGGCGGGCCGTTGGAGATGAACACGGCAGACTCCGCCACCGACGATGATCGGAGCAGAAACTTGAACGAATTCGACCGGGCGGCATTGTCGCGGCGGTTGGACGAGACGCAGCAGAGCTGGCTGTTAGGTCCGGGAGAACAGAAGAAGAAGAAGTATGTGGATCTAGGTTGCATTGTTGTGAGCCGTAAGATCTTCGTTTGGACGGTTGGATTGATACTTGCAGCGGGATTCATTGCCGGATTTGTTGCGTTGATTGTTAAAACGGTCCCTAGGCATCACAAACATCCGCCTCCGGCGGATAATTACACGCTTGCACTTCAAAAGGCCCTCATGTTCTTCAATGCTCAAAAATGTAAGTTCGTTTCTGATTCGGTTAGATCTTTATGATTTCAGTTTGTTATATGTTTATCTCTGTAAGGCAGATTATATATTTGTATAGAGATTCAATTGTATTCTATAGTGTTTTCAAAATCGGACCGGACCGGCCACTTAACGGAACTCCTTGACCGGTCAAACCATTATTTAAGAACATAGAAAAACTAAAACTATTTATATTTATATAGATCTAATTTAAATAGAATATGAAAATACTATATATTTTTTGTGAATTTAAAATTTTAATAAATATAAAGACAAAATAAATTAATAACAAAATGACATTATGAGGAGAAAAAAGAAAATTTAAAATTTGTCCGGTTAAAACATAAATGGCTGCGGATTTGTAATTTTAGTAAATATAAAGAGTTAAATAAATAAAATATAGATCCTAGAAATATTAAATTAATCAAAAACTGAGATTTTTCAGGAGAAAAAAAAAGAAAAGGTAAAAAAAATCCGGACTGGTCAAAATGGGAACGGATGTGGATTTGTAATTTTAATGAATATAAACACTTAAATAATAAAATATGGATCCTAGAAATATTAAATTAATCAAAAACTGAGATTTTGAGGAGAAAAAAATAAATAAATCCGGTCTGGTTAAAACGGAAACGGCCTAAATAGGCATAACCGGACTGGTTCCCAGCCCGACCAGCTGGTCCGGTCTGGTTCTCAAAACACTAGTATTCCCTAAGATCTGAAATTTGCATATATGGTTGTAAAATAATTAGTTTTTGGATGAAACAAATCACATTCTTGTGGACATTTGCAAGAATGATCAACTTTTTGCACTTATCTTCCCTTAATTTACCTAAAACTATTCATTCTTTCAAACCAGATTGTTTTTTTTCTTGGTATTTTGACAAGAACACAAAATCTTAATTACCATCAGATGAAATGCAACAAGTTTGAAGCAGATAACAGTGAATAGCGATTAACAAAACAATATATTTGCAGCTGGAAAACTCCCGAGGCATAATAATGTTTCATGGAGGGGTAACTCGTGTTTGAATGATGGGAAGTCGGATAAATCAGGAGCCGTGTTGAAAGATCTAGTGGGCGGGTATTATGATGCTGGAGATACGATAAAGTTTCATTTCCCGAAAGCTTTTGCCATGACCATGTTAAGTTGGAGTGTGATCGAATACAGTGCTAAATATGAAGCTGCAGGAGAGCTTAATCATGTTAAAGAGATTATCAAATGGGGCACTGATTACTTCCTCAAGACCTTCAATTCTACCGCTGATACAATTAACAAAATCGTAGCTCAGGTAGATAAGTAAACTTGATAATATTCTTGTTTTGATACGGTCTGAATGACAGAAAATTACCGTTTTAACCCTCTGGATTTTGGTTTTGATTGGCAGGTTGGAAAAGGTGACACGTCGGGTGGGACGAGTGATCCAAATGATCATAGTTGTTGGATGAGACCCGAGGATATTGATTACCCTCGCCCAGTGACAGAATGCTCAAGTTGTTCTGATCTTGCTGCAGAAATGGCTGCTGCTTTAGCTTCTGCGTCTATTGTTTTCAAGGACAATAAGGCCTATTCGAAGAAACTGGTGCACGGGGCTGCAACTCTTTGGAAGTTTGCTAGGGATCAACGTGGTAGTTATAGTGCTGGCGGTGCAGATGCTGCAACGTTTTATAATTCTAGTATGTATTGGGATGAATTTGTTTGGGGTGGAGCGTGGATGTACTATGCAACGGGAAATCAGTCTTATCTTTACCTTGCTAGTCACCCCAAACTTGCTAAGCATGCCGGTGCTTTCTGGGGTGGACCCGATTATGGTGTTCTTAGCTGGGATAATAAGCTTACCGGAGCTCAAGTAAGTCCGTCAGTTTTCCAATTAAATCAGAGTTAAGTTTTGATATCGTTAACCTTCAAGGGGTGGTGTAGTGGACCAGTGGTAAGCTCCTGCTTCTATTGGTTTCCTGCCATAACCTCTTGAAGGCCACATGTACAGCGCAAGCTGCGATTTGCCTGATTTCGTGAGTTTTCTGGTAACAGGTTCTCATGGTTACCAAAATAAAAATGATACCACTTGTGTTATTATTAATCTTGTTATTCGCTTTTTTAGGTGCTACTTACTAGATTAAAACTGTTTTTGAGCCCTGGTTATCCATATGAAGAAACATTGAAGACATTTCACAACCAAACAAGCATAATCATGTGTTCATACCTTCCATACTTCAACAGTTTTAACAGAACAAGAGGTAAACTAGTTCTTGAATTTACAAAAAACATAAAAAAGATTAAAAAATAACTTTTTTTCAGAGAACGCGTAGTATAAATCATCTTCCATTGCAGGAGGGTTGATCCAATTAAACCATGGTAGACCCCAGCCCCTTCAGTATGTGGTGAATGCAGCCTTCTTGGCTACACTTTATAGTGACTATCTTGATGCTGCTGATACTCCAGGGTGGTATTGTGGGCCCAAATTCTACTCAACCAATGAGCTACGTAAATTTGCAGAGACCCAGGTATTATAACCTTACTATATGTGGCAATTTCGACCCGTTTACTGTGAATGGGTCGATTTGGGTTGTGCTATATCTTAAAAAAGTGTCAAAATCTCTTTGCGGGTCAGGCAAGCCCAGCCCCACAAGTTCAGCTTCTTGTAAATGTGTTTGTTTAACATGCAGATCGACTACATTCTTGGCGAGAACCCAAGAAAGATGAGTTACGTCGTGGGATATGGCAATCACTACCCGAAGCACGTGCACCATAGAGGTGCATCTATCCCCAAAAATAAGGTCAAATATAACTGTAAAGGAGGATATAAATGGAGGGACACTAAAAAACCAAACCCCCACACCATCATTGGCGCAATGGTTGCAGGACCAGACAAACACGATGGTTTCCACGATGTGCGTACAAACTACAACTACACGGAGCCCACTCTTGCAGGAAATGCCGGTTTAGTTGCGGCCCTGGTGGCCCTATCAGGTGACAGAACAACTAAGATTGATAAAAACACTATTTTTTCAGCAGTCCCGCCAATGTTTCCGACTCCACCACCGCCACCAGCACCCTGGAAACCTTGAGATGCTGCATGGGTTTTATAATTCTTTTGTGACTCATAGTTAGAAAGTGATACACAAATATTGACGGATGAAGAATCTGGACAGCTGGAATGGAAGGAAGCTGTGATTATACATGATCTACATGCATCTAATTATGTATGTGAACTAGAATATTTATGAGTGAATTCTTTTGTTTTTTTGTTCATTTTAATTGGGTTGAAGATAATCTTTGCTACGAAGCATGTATATTATTGGGATTTGACTGTATACACGAATTGTTGTTAAACATTTTGGTTGGACTATTGTTTAGATTTTTGGTTTCAATACACATAGACTATCATCTCTTCTCTATATTGTTGGTAATTTCGGCTATTAGGCATGTCACGAGTAGGTGATACGGTTGGACCGGATTGGGATTATGGGGTTGCAATTAAGGTTTAATTATACTTGGTAATATATTGGTGACCAATTTCAGGCTATTATGACCATCATTAAGTGTGTTTATAGGTTGCAATTAGGGTTTAATTATATTTGGTAATATCTTGGTGACCAAGTTAGGATTATTAGGTTTCTTGTTACAAAGTTTGTGTTAACATTATAAATAGATGTTAGCGGGTTAGGGTTTTAATTGAGATGAGAAGAGAGTTGTAATAGGGGTTTTTTGAGTTATATTTCCTCTGAATGAATAATAATAATGGGAGTTATCCAATCCTCGTCTTTGTTTATGTTCTTTTATCGTTTGAGTTATATCGATTCAATCCTTGAATTGGTATCAGAGCGGTTAAGCTATTGACATGTTTTTCATCGATTAAAGTCGTGATCGATTGGAAAAACCAACAGTTGATCAAGTGGGATCAGAAGTTCATGGATCAATTCAAACCGATCTCGAAATGTTTAATTGGAGAATACGTTTCATCGATTAAAGTTGTGATCTTGGGAACATCCAAGGTTATCGATCAAAGCAGTGATCAAGAAGGAAGACCGATCAAAGTCGTGATTGAAAGGTTGAAGAATACGTTCAAGAAACCGAAGAACACGTTCAAGTTAAACAAAGAAGCCGATCAAGACTTGTTCAAGATGCGGATCAAGAACTCAATCAAGAAACTTGTCGATCAAGCAATCGAAGATCAATAAGCCATTCAAGATTCCATGTTTCAAGAACCGAAGATTGAATCGATCAACAACATGCGGTCTATTCAGAGCCGGTTTAAGAACACCACCCAAAATCAATCTTGCCACCCAAGATTAGAGTCCAGAAGACGCTACCTTCGCAAAAGATCAAGTTCAAGGAGATACGTTAAGTGCTTGGTGATGAAGACCCGCTTAGTTTCGAGTCGAAAACAGGGGGTGAGTTCGGAGTTGAAAACCACCTAGTTTCGAGTCGGAAATTAGGGGGTGAGTGTTGGTAATTTCTGGGTCTTAGGCCCGTCACGAGTAGATGATGGGGTTGGACCATTTTGGGCCCGTGGAATTTATTTAGTGTGTTAATGGGTTTATGGGGTTGCAAACAGGGTTCATTATATTTGATAATGTCTTGGTGACCAAGTTAGGGTTATTAGATGAGATGAGAAGAGAGTTATAATAGAGATTTTTGAGTTATATTTTCTCTAAGTAATAATATTGGAAGTTATCCAATCGTCTTCATTTTTGTTCTTTTATCATTTGAGTTATATCGACTCAATCCTTGATATCTATATTCGTAACTTGACCTTAAACCACAATGACAGAGGAGTCTAATCCTAAACCACAAGCATACCTCATTGACCGTACACCACCTTCTCTCCCATCAAGCTTCTTGCCATCGCATTTTGTGTATTTTGTTTCATGCACATATGCGTGTAATTTGTTCGATGCACATTGTTGGATCTATATGCCCAAAACACAACATATATCATTGTGGCTATTAATGTATGATGATTTGAAGATCACACACTAAGCAACATTATTCAACACAGGCGTAACGTGATTAAACGGTAAACCGCGTTAGTTTTATGTATATTTTATTAAAGAAAAACCAAATTATATGTTAAATGATCTACTGAAAAAAAAGGAACAAGAATTAAAAAAATAGTGAAAGATGACCATGACATAGGGTGAAAGATGGTGATGTGTCGTTGAGGTAGCGAAAGATAGTGCATAAGACCATATGTATCACCATGTGAGCGTGAGAGGAACCAGTGCCACATCAAACCCACACTCAACGAATATTGTAGCCAAGCTACTTCAAATGCCCGTTGTTAAATTAACCTCAACGACACGATAATGAGCTAGAAGCCACGGGAGAACCGATTCCCCCGGTCCGGAGGAGTAAAGGGAAACGAGCAACATATGTTTAGTGAGTGTGAGGGAGGAAACCGCTTGTACCTATTCAGCAGCCTGAACTTAGTTGAAGGTCTCTTCTAGTTTCGTACAGGTTTCAAGTCAAATAATTCAGTTCATGCAATAGCTCATTAAGAGGCTTCAACTTTAAGTCACAAAAAAATGGGGACAAGGTTTCACATGTTAATAACATACAGAATATAGTTCCATGACAAATTACAAGAAGAAATAGCAATCCATATCATAGGTTTATAACTGGGTTCAACAGATCATGATCTTCAAAATGCTGCCAAAACATTGGCGAAAAAGTTATGCCGCTACCTAAAGCTATCGTGTAGCATCCAACGCGTATGCCAATTGTCGTTTCTATTAAATTTTATACCCAAGTACAGAAGCCGGCTAAACACATTAGCGAGGGCTAAAGCAGATCTATGAACGTGTGGGCTCTAAATAGGAACGATGGGCAAACTAGTAATCTTGCTTCTTCGGACATTCTGATGCCCTGTGCCCAGACCGTCCGCAGTGGAAGCATGCACCGTCAAAGTTTCTATTATTCCACAAAATTATCGGATATCAGTATTTAACATAGTAATTAGTTATTAAGAAAATTTTTAAAAATGGACAAAAGTTTAGTACCTGTCCCTTGTCCGAGATGAAGAGCCTGACCCTCTAGTCCCAAAGGATGGAGAGCGTGAAGATCGTCTTTCACCAATTAACCAATCACTTCCACCACCACCACCACCAGTTCTAGAGCCGCCTCTAGACCAACTACCGCCGCCACTCCTACCACCTCGCCTGAAACTATCCCCGTCATCATCTGACGAGAACCTACTGCCGCCACCCCAACCACCACGTGAACCACCCCTTCTTGGACCTGCTCCGCGTGAACTTCTCTCCCTGTTTGAAAACTTACCATAAAAGTCACCTGCTGGACCGTCATCTTGCAATGCAGGCAACTGCAAATACCACCAAATCATAATCAGTTAATCACTTAAATTAGTAATCCAATAAATCAAAAACACACGGGTCATAGTATCTAAAAAAGAACCGAGGTTACCTTTGTAATTTTTGTAATGGTATTGCCAGGTGGCAAATCCTTATTTAAAAGCTCTTTGGCAATCTCTTCTGGAAGATCAAAAACCGCTCCTTGGACCTGATAAAACAGATAAATGTCACAATATAAAGCAATAGTGAAGAAGATACATTATACATAATACATTAAGGGGGCTGCTATACAAACACCAGGTGACATCATGATACGGGTTGTCGACAGGACAAAAATGTCATACAGGACGTACGACTTTGTCAGTGGTCGCATCAGTCACTTTGTCAAATCATATGATCCGTATTAAAAAATTATGGCTCGTATGATGTACCATTCTAACACATTATACGACACGTATGTCTATTTTCTCCCTATCACACATGTATGACATGTCAATGGTGTTTGTATAGTGTGTCAGTGGTGTTCCTTTAGACGCAACCTACATTAACTAGCTAACATGGATGAATACCCACCCTTTCATCTGCAATAATATGTATCTTTCCCAATTCATCAGCAGCAGTTGCATAAACATCAGCCAAGAATCCAGTAACGGTTCTAGCTGACATGAATCCTCTTGATAAAGCAGGATCCCTAGTCAATTGCAATGTCGTCCATCCCTGCAATGCAATCAGGTGTGCAAAATTGTTAAAATAAAGATAAAGATAAAGATACCAAACAATGAAACAAGTGCGTGCAAAATTGTTAAAACAAATCACCTGCTCGTGTGTGATAAGAGAGCGGGATGATGGGGGCTTTGAGAAACCGCTCAACTGTGCAAGAGCAGCAGCAAGAGCGCTCGCACCCTGTTCTTCAATTAGTTTTTGTGCAGTTGGAGTGAAGAACTCAATAGACTCCTGATGAACACCAGAGAGTGTAGCAACAACTTGCTGAGCAGATGATTCCAATACATCTTCAACAGCTGGAGGATTTATGAAGTCAAATTTGCATCCAACATCGCGCTCAAGAGATCTGATTGTCCTCCTTTGACTGTTTGTAAACATCAAAATGGCTGTGCCTTCCTTCCCTGCACGCCCTGTTCTACCAGATCGGTGTACAAAAGTTTCTGGATCATTTGGTAGTTCATAGTGGATAACCTAAAAAAGAAAAGCAGCATGCGTCACAAATCACAATAAAATTTGGTCAAAATATATTTACCAAAAATTTGGCAGGGTAAACAGGTCAGATTCCTGTGATTAAAATTTTTGGAAGTTTGAAACTTTTCATCAAAAAAATAATGATAATGTGGATAAGTCCTTTTGAAGAGATAAAATACTATATTCCCCTAAAATAAAATGACCAACATATATTTACCACTAGCTTAGACCCCATGTAATACACACGGGGTGAAAATATCAATATATAAATTTCTTAAATTTTATTTATGTATTTTACAGGTGTAAAAATGTATTACTATGCATATATTAAGGATAAAAAACAAAATTCAATATATGTAAAAAATAATATATAATTGGGTTTCGAAAATACGTCAATTACTATATAATGTAATCTGACTTTCATTTACTATTTGATTGAAAATAAAAATTACATAATTAGGTTTCAAAGTTTTTTATAATAAAGGATAATTTAAAATAAATGTGTTTTATTAGTATAATTAATAATTTATTAAAAGATATGAGCGCATTTAATAAGAGAGAGGCGGGAAAAAAATGATAAGATTGAATATGATGGCGACACGTGGCATACAAAAACCTTTATTTATTATATAGTATAGATTTATGCAATTTTCCCTAGATAAAATGAACAAAAGTTGTCAAAAAGGAGAGATATTTTGTTAAGTGAGAGTAGAAGTATCTCAAACTAGGCTTAAAATTTTAATATTTTATGTATAGAACTTAAGATAATCAGATAATGATAAGAAGAATTTGTATATCAAAACAATACAAGAAACATTGGTCAAACTTACTAAATCAACATTAGGTATATCAAGGCCACGAGAAGCAACATCAGTAGCAACAAGCACGGTGAACTTTCCTTGTCTAAATCCATTCAATGTCCGTTCCCTTTGATGTTGCGATATGTCACCATGTAATGCCTCTGAAGTAATGCTATTAGTCAATGCGATTGACACCTCATCTGCATCCCTCTTTGTCTGAGTAAAAACAATCGTCTTCCCACCCTTTGCATATACCTATAAACAAATAATCACCATAATCAATATAAATTTATAACTGCAAGTGTCCCGTTCACTAAATAATTCAAGATTTGACCTTCACATAAAAAAATCCAATAAAATAAGCCTCATACCGTGACAAGATCGCCAAGTATCGTCCGCTTTGAAGTTGAGGTTGTTGGTATAGCATATAGCTTGATTCCTTCTGCTAGCTTTTCATCTTGATCACCAACCTTTTTAAGTTCAACAAAAAACAATTTTTTTATTAGTTTAGATAAGAAGGATGAAAATGGATTAGATTGTTTGGAAAAATGAAAAGAAAAATACCAAAAGTATTAAATACCCTTAAAATCAATCTTACAATCAGAATAAAACAGAACACAAAGACAGCACAAAAAGCTTTAAAGTAGTAACCACAATTTTTTTTAAAAGCCACTTAAATCAAGTTAAAAGAAAGAGTTATTATTTAAGTTTATATTACGGTTATTACCCTTTGATGATCAATTTTTTTAGACTAATTATTTGACAATAAACATTCCGATAAATAAACTTACCAAATCAATTGTCAAGGGATTATTCAAATATTTCCTTGATAGTTTCTTGACCCAACCAGGCATAGTTGCAGAGAAAAGCATACTTTGCCTCTGTGACGGAAGCTTTTCCAAAATATGTTCCACGTCTTCCTCAAAACCAACAGCAAGCATTTGATCAGCTTCATCAAGAACCAAGAACTGAACCTCCCCCAATTTTAAGCTATTACTTCCAATAAGATCAATAAGTCTTCCAGGTGTGCCAACCACTACATCGACCCCACGAGACAAAGCATTTTGTTGTGAAGAATATGAAACACCACCATACACACAAACCGTGCTCAAATATGGTGCAGACTCTTTGATCTCTGTTTCTACTTGCCTTGCTAATTCCCTTGTAGGTGCAAGTACTAAAACTCTAGGAAGTCGTTGACCACGCCTATATGTTAAAAAAAATATAAGAATGTCATTAGATTCAACATATTATCTGAGTTATCAAATACCAAATGTATAGAATAAAGATGAAAAAAAAAATTGGTTCACGCATACCTTGGAGAAATTCTTTCTTCATCGTCTTCAGTAAGTCTTTTAATTATAGGAATCCCAAAAGCTAATGTCTTCCCCGTTCCAGTTTTGGCACGGGCGATAATATCTCTACCTTCTAGTGCAGGGGCCAAGACGGCTCTCTACATGATTGAAACAAAAGCAAGTCAACACATATTTGACTTTTTTTTATAACCATGAGAACCCGTTACCAGAAAACTCACGCGATCCCACCAGTACCCTACTAACCAACAGGATCGTAAGGTGGCCTTCAAGAGGTTATTTCAGGGAACCATTAGAAGCCGGATTTGTACCTGGCACCTCCGCTATAGAGGAGTCAGGTGCTTACCACTGCACCACCCCTTGAAGGTTTAACACATATTTAACTTGCAAACTATAAAACAACCTTTTGGTATAAAATGTTTATATAATGTTACGCGTTATTTCTCATACTTGATACACCACCTTGTGACTTCATATTTCCGGTTGTTTATCGTATGACACTTGTTAAAAACTTAAAATACATAAAAAATCTTAACTTTACTAAAAACCAACCAAAATTTCAACCTTTTTGAGTTTTTTTTTCCTTTGAACAACAAGAAGAACTAACATTGCTTACCTCCTTTATCAAGACTTCCAACTAAAAATACTACTCATATGATAGCATACTAGATTGAAATACAAGTTAAAACATTGATATTAGCATTCAAAAAGAAGTGATAAGGTTACATATTTAAACTAACATCAACTTCAAATTCAGTATAATAACAACATACAAACATATATATAAAAAAAGAGTGAAATTGAGAAATTACTTGAATTGGGAACAAGCTAGTAATCCCTCTTTTTTCAAGAGTCTGAACAAGCCTTTGAGGCAAGCCCAATTTAGTAATTTCAAGTTCATCATCACCACCACCATCTCCATCTACTTCAATTTCAGACTCCTCATCATACTCTCTGTCACTACCATCCACCGAATCATCTTCATCGAACACACCAAAACCCTTGAAAGCTTTCTCGCTCAGAATGGAATTCGGTGTGGCAGTCGCCGACGTAACAAAGCCGGAACCACCGCCGAGGCCGGCGGTGGTGTGGTTGGGTCTAGAAGCGGATTTTATGGAAGTGAAATGGGTTTTAGGTGAGGATGAAGATGGGGGAAGGATCTTTCTGGAGAGGTGTTCTAGTGAGGGGTTTTTGTGGTAGATGGACGAGACGCCTATGATTGAAGAAGAACAGGCCATGGTTATGGCTATGGTAGAGAGGAGGTTGAGGGAGGATGAAGATGGGGGGATAAGGTGAGGTTTATGGTGTATGTGTATGGTCCTGGAGACCACCTTGTTGGCTATAACTAAAACCTCAACTATTTATATTATGTTTTTATAGGTCAAGCTTTTTTGTTTTATGAAATAAATAATAGAAATGAACTTTAAATCATAGTAACAATGAATTTTCTTTTAATATCTACTTGGAGTTTCACATAGTTTTTGTATGTATGGAGGGACTAGAGAGGGGTCGGGTTATTTCGTAATCTGATGTCCACAGTTTTATCTTATATTTTATATAGGAGGTTATTTGCACGGCTAAAACCTATAACTTCAAGGTCACAAAGCAAGTGTCGTAAGCACAATTTTGCCTTATGTTTTATCTCACTTTCATATTGGGTTTCTTATAATATTGAAAACTAAGACTTGCAATTTTTGGGCATGTTAACATGACACGTGATTAACATGTCCCGTGTTTGACTTTAATAATTTTCATGTCTTAAACAGGTCGACACATTAGTGACATTTTAATTTCGTGTCTAAACAAGTTAAAGACATGTTAATCTGTTAAGACCCGTTAGGACATGCTAACACATAACACTTAACAATTAACATCCTATTTACCTAGCTCAAGCCCAAACACTTAGCCTTGCGATTTGATCAGGCATAAGCATACCATATTTTTTACACTCCATCTTTATTACTTTGCCCTAGAATTTTTACACTCCATCAAGCCGCATACGCATATCAGACTTCAGTAATCTTCTCCATCGGCCTCGTCAGTCCTCAGTCCTCACCGGCTCGGCGGCTCACCCCTTCTCCATCGTCCTCGTCATCTTCGGTCTCCTCTCAGTCCTCAACACCTCTCCATCGCCGTATGCGGTCTCTAATGGATGTTTTGATTTGAATCGACTTTAATTGATGTTTTGATTTGACTTTTATGGGTTTTTGTTTTGATTTGAAGATAGGATAATGGATGTTATGATTCAAAAATTTTAAATTTTTATGAAGTTTTGGCATTTTTTTCTTTCATTACTCGGTCTCATACGTTGGGTTTCAGGTATACCAGTCCGGGTGTTTCGGGTATACCCGTAGGGCTCGGATTTTTTTGTCATCCCTATTTGAAACCTACCTTACTAAGGTGAGCATATAGAGTTTTTCAAAAGTTAGTATAAATTGAATTGTATGTATCAATGATAAAGCCTTTTTTTTACCACCAACACACCGGCTCTACTCTAAACCACTCTACTCCTAAAATCATCACTTTTGCACTCCGTATGATTTGAACTCACAACCATTTAGTTCGTGAGTACACCACTTTACCACCAGGATGTCTCCTTAGAACACAATAAAGGCTTTAAAATGCTCGAGTTATTCAAATTGTATATAATATGCATTTTGATTGGTTTGTTAGATTCACTTAAGCTTACGAGCTTAGTCTATTGTGTATTATGCTCTCATGGCAAATGAGACAAAGATAATTTATATCCCTTGCTCTCATGAGCTGATATCTATGAACTTCCTTTCTCCTCAACACTTGGAGAAAATTTCCGTATTTAGTGTCATGCATTTGTCATTTATACCAAGTTTCCGAGGAAGTTTGTTAGACCTCATTGTTTTGTTATGTTAAATCCAAAATATTAAAGAAAAACCAAGTATGAAGAATGTCAGTAGAGAGAGAAAAAGAAGTCAAGTTAAAGACTGTGAAGAAAAACTGAAAAAGTTTAGATGTTCTAAAGTCCTAGACGAAAAACATAATTAACGTTTTTTTATTAGATAACTGATACATTACCCGACATCAGTAGAAGAAATTACATACAAAGAATACCCTATGTTCTACTCGATGAGCTACACATGATTACATCACAACAATATCGGCATAGCCGTCTCACTCATTCCAATACTATTTAAGCCCATGTATACAATCAGTATGCGAACATTTTTTAGATAAAGTGTGTGTTAGCTAATGCATGTACTGTCTCAAACATTATTTTTCATACAGTTTTTGCATCTTATAATCTTTAAACTAATCAACCTTTTATATAAAAAAACTACTAGTTTCACTTATTTGATTGTGTTCAATCTCTCTTCTCGTATAATAAAATTGTTTTCTGATTGATTATCGTTCTCTTATTTATAACACTTCCATTTCAAAACCCGTATTCATTTTTTAAACGATCTACCTACGTCAGACAATTATACCATTGAATCCAAGTAATACTAGACAAAAATTAAATAAATACAAGTTTATGATTAATTTAATGATGATATGAGTATTTAACAACCCGATAACAAATTAACCTCTTTTTAGCTGGAAAATTAGTCGACAATTATTAGAAACCTCCAAATCGGCTGCAGAATGCAAATCGATTAAAAACCTTCACAATTTGCCATAACTGGAACCCGATATTTTCGTTCCATCTCTCGCAACTGCAGATCCCCATTCCAATACCAGATCCATCTGCCTGCATATCTTCATCGTCCCCATTCCCCCTCAATTCAATTCTCACACAGGTCAGCCGTTCATTTTCCATAACGATTCATTTTCTAATTCATCCTATTCATTTTTTTAGGATTAGGGTTTATTTACAACAAAATCTCAGCAAATAGTCACTTGAAAAAGAAGCTATCGTATGTGAATTGCAAAACACCGTGATTTAACACATCGTTGTTCTTCATCTGGTTTGGATTGCAGGGGGATAAGAGTTTGTGTATCCGGACGAGCAAAATGGGGCCGGTATACTATATATTAGTGGCGCTTCCTTGTACTGTTGGGGCAATTGGATTGGCGCTTCTTCATATTTACAGACACCTTTTGAATTATACTGAACCAACGTATCAACGATATATCGTTCGCATCATTTTTATGGTTCCTGTAAGTTTATGCTTCTGTTTTTTTTATCATATAAGATGTACATGTGGTAGGTAGGAAGTTATTTGTTTCAGTATGAATAATGGTACTATATAGGGTCTGTGACTAGTAAGATCAAAATTGGTCATCATGTTTGTAGATGAAGTGTGATAGTGTGGTTTATTGTGGAATTTGCTAGCCAACAAGTATATTGGTTTGTGTAGATAGGGAATTGTGATGTTATGTTGGTGTTGAAGGCTCTGTTTGGAGGTGATCTGTATAGATGTATCGGGTTAATTTTGCTTGGAAACTTCTGCCTTTTTCCTAGAAGTAGGGATACTTTTATAGAGGAATGTATCTGATTTTGACTGCAGTATCCTATCACTTTATGACATTTGGAGGTACTTTACGTCATCTGCTATTCCGTTTGACATCCTCAAAGACTGGAGATGGTTTGCAATTCTGAGTTCTAAATATATCGAGCTCCTTCTCCCGGATGAAACCATTACGTAAGAAGTTTTTAGGATTGCCGATTGCCTAGTTTTTCCACTGAAAGGGCGGTGCTAGTGACTAGAAGGAGCATAATCAAATTTAAGATTATAATGATACACCGATAGGAACACAGGTTTATTTAATGTTTTTTTAAAAGAATAATAGAACGGTTTTGTTGTGGTGAAGTTACCACTGGCACAAAGCTCACAGGTCACCATAGAAACACAATAGGTTATATTTACTATATGTCGCCATGAGGAAAGCAGACCACTGTATTTGAAGGAATGGTATTCCTGCAAGGATAAATTAATCCTTTCTAATTTCAATAAACACGTTTTGCTTCTTTGAATGGAATGATCCTTGCCATTCTTTTTTGGCTATTTTTTATACCAATAGGGGCTAAGTGTGATTTATAGACTTATGAATTGGCGTTTGCATGGATCAGACTCTAGTTTCCATTGTGCCATTTTACTATGAGTTCTACAAATTAGACAATTTCTCGTTTTCATCTGATGCAACACCTTCAAGCATACTTTTAACTGTAGTGTGTTCTCGAGAGAATATGGTATTTCCCAATGTTCAAGCTGCAGTAATAACGGTTGTAGTGGTAGTTTGATTCTTCTGTCTAGTTTAAGTTTGTCTACTAGACTATTCTAAAAGGGTGATTCTCTTGAAGGCAATAGAAAGGTGTTATCTATTTTACCTTTTACTTTTCTTCCAAAATTTTGCAGATGTTAACAACTGGTTTCCTGAATTCTATCTCGATTTTTTGGCATGGCATAGTGATACTACTTTTGATTCCAGCGCTGATGTTTTAATTTCTGTCTTTATTCATTAATGTTGATTTTGTGGTTTTATAATTTTATTGCATGTTGCAATTACTAGTGATTCATACTTATCCACAGGTGTATGCCTTGATGTCTTTCATGTCGCTTGTATTCAATAAGAGCTCAATCTACTTCAATTCTATCCGAGAAGTGTGAGTATGCAACATTTTTGTTACATGGATTTATATTCCGGTAATGGTAGTTGATCACTTTATTGTGTATGCATGGAACTTCTTGGGTCACTTCTTTAGTTAGTTCGATATTTAAGGATGAAAAGTAAAGGAAACGTTGGCATTATGTGGGTATCTTTGTATGGTTAAACAAGTATTAAGTAAATACAGATTTGTTAATTAGACCACCCTTCTTTCTATAAGTGTGATAGGCTTTCATGGAAGTAGATGCTAGTATATCTATTTCGTAGTGACAATCAATTTAGAAACCATAGCTAGTTGCTTTAACACCATATCCAAAAAATGGCGACGACCAAACTAATAAACAAGAGTCGCCTTCTTTTACAATGGACAAACTACAAACAAGTGTAAAAGTAAACATGATGACACAAATAGGAATGCATTTTATTTGACACGCGTGCTGTTTTAAAGCAAACCAAAATGTAAACTAAAGCCTAGATAAGTTGACAAGTGGAAAAAGTTCCTGTATCAAGATGATTTATGACAGACAGAAGAAGTAAAAAAAATGTAAAAAAGAGGTACATGCATTGCCTAAGTTGTTTTCGATGTCAGTATTTCTGATAATATTTCATTATGGTTGCTATATTCTCATTTTATTGTATATGAGTCCCTTCTACTTTGTTATAAAGATTATATTTTGGCATGATATGAGTGAACATGTAAATGCTGCTAGACATTATGAGTAAATATTTTTTTTTCGGTTGACTTTTAAGCAAATGATATGATACTAATATATGTATATATCATTTCAGCTATGAAGCCTGGGTTATATATAATTTCCTGTCACTGTGCCTGGCATGGGTTGGTGGTCCAGGTGCTGTTGTTTTAAGTCTTACTGGACGCGTTCTTAAGTCAAACTGGTGTTTGATGACATGTTGCTTCCCTCCCATTCCACTAGATGGGTAACTTCTATGAGACCATCCTTCTATTTATGTTCTAGCTAGAGGCAAATAGGCGGTTGGGCAGTGGGTTAAAACAGCCCTATTTGACTTTCCTTGTATAATTATTATTATTATTATTGTTATTATTATTATTATTATTATTATGACCATTTCAGAATTCAGATAGAAGTTCATAAAATTGTATCGTAAAAGAAACTTTAGTGATTTAATTTGTATACATTTTTACATATTGAATTCAATAAGTTATATATGAGAAACAAATGAATCACCTAACTTTTAATATATAAATACCTAACTAATATGTTTCTACCCATTTAAATGATTAACAAGATAAAATATATGATGCTATCCTTGGCGGGAGTGGTGGCAGGCTTGTCCATGTTGATACTGCTTAATTGACCGACTCATGTGTGACACTCCCTATTGACCTCGGGTTGTATATGCCTTTGTTTTAGTTACATTTTTTAAATTTCTTGTGCAGGCGATTTATAAGGAGATGCAAACAAGGGTGTTTGCAGTTTGTGATTCTCAAACCTATATTGGTGGCAGTTACTTTTGTACTTTATGCCAACGGGAAATATCATGATGGCAATTTCAGTGTGGCACAGTCATACTTATATCTGACAATTATATACACGATTTCTTACTCTATGGCTTTGTATGCTTTGGCATTGTTTTACATGGCATGCAGGGACATGCTCCAGCCATTTAATCCCGTTCCAAAGTTCATCATCATCAAAAGTGTCGTCTTTCTGACGTACTGGCAGGTATCACTTCTCACCTGTTTGTCATTTTGTATGCATGTATTAAACAATGGTCCTTGAAAAGTGCTTAGTGCTTTTAGTTAGCTAATGCAGAAATACATACTTACATAAAGGCACCATAACATAAATGTATGAGAAGTTCTAAATTAAGAAGTCTACATGAATACACTTGTGCCCTCACATATCAGTAATGTAAACAAGATTACGCCTTATTGTTAAAAACACTTTTACTTAGGCGCCTTATTGTTAAAAGCACATCTACTTAGCCGGCTGCTGTTGTTCAAAACTATTGATAAGCACGTTTATCATTTTTAAAATACGTTTTTCTTTAAATAAACATTGAATAGTGGCCAACCGACTTCTACTAATACGGAGGCAGTTTCTGGAGATTTTGGATGATAGAATTTTAGGATAGGACTTCAGAATTATTATTGTGTAAGAGTATTGTTTAGTTTTAAGAGTATCTTTTAGCTATATCAAATGCAAAAAACTTGAGAAAAGTATGTTTTTAGTCTTTAGCTACCAAAATGGAATAACTTTGTAATCGTACTTGCATTCTAATTTAATAATTCAAAAACAAGGGCATTTTGTTTTGAAGATGTTATTGTGTATAAGGATTCCTTTTTCATTTGTTGAAGTTTTCTATTGGTCTTCGTAAGAGGATGCATAAAAGAACCATGTTTTATTTTATTTTGTTTTTGTAGATTCATTTGTTAACGAGAGTTTTCTATAAAATTTTCACATTATCACATTTTGTTATATTATTTTGTATTATCTTTTTACTCTTCAACATGTACTTGACGCCCCTATTTAATAATTAATTATTCATTGTTCTTGTTTCACTTTCAGGGTGTTCTGGTTTTTCTTGCTGCAAAGTATGATTTCATAAAAAATACAGAGGAAGCAGCTGAATTCCAAAACTTCATAATCTGTGTTGAGATGCTTATTGCTGCAGTGGGTCATCTCTATGCATTTCCTTACAAAGAGTATGCTGGTGCAAATGTTGGTGCATCCAATGGGTTTACAGCTAGTCTTGCACACACTTTGAAGTTGAATGACTTCTATCATGACACCGTTCACCAGGTCTGTTCAGCTTTTTTCATAGCTTGATTGTCACTTCGTACCATTTTAGTTGACTTCTCATTTCTAACCATCTAACATACTTGCAAAAAATGTAGAAAGTATAGTTGGCTAGAAAAGGAAAAAATAAATAAATAAAGAACACTTCAAGAATTTTGTTAATTTAGAGGTGTGCTATTTTGATCAATTTTTTGGGTTATGGAATATTTTGATCAGGTCAAATTAAAAAAATTAGTTGAAAAGGAAGCTAATCAAATGGGTGGAACTTGCGCAATGTTTGTTTTTAATGCATACAACTTTGTAGTTATTCAAAAATTTAGGTTGTTATAATATAGTTTTGTAATAAAATTTAATGCTATACTGGCTACATTCCAAAATCAAAGAAAACATTTAATAATTGGTAAAAAGGTAAAACTGTCGTTTTACTAAATAACAGCTTCAATAATTACCTTTCTTAAGATCCATGTTTTTATCTAGTGCGCAATTATTTTGGGACGGAAGGGAGTAAATATATATAAAGAAATTCAAAAGGATGGACCAAAAGTTATTTACAGGTCAACCCAAACTGAAACAAAAAACTTGTGTTTCTTTTACTTGTTAGGTAACCTTTGTTTATGCATTTGCTAGCATGTTAATTGTGTAGATATTTAGGGGTTTATGATGTTTTAAAACATCAATGATTATGTATCTATAGTTCTATACCATCATGATGGTCCGGTTGTCGTTAACCGTTGTTGTTTTGGTCATTTCACATTCCTTGCAGTTTGCGCCAACATATCATGATTACGTACTTTACAACCATAGCAGTGATTCGGGTGAAGAAGGTGGTACAAAGTACAGGGCCCGCACCTTTGTCCCAATTGGTTCAGAGATGGACACGGTTAGAAGAAGCAAAGACTTTGCAGCAAACAAGTTAGACGACATACAACTATCCACCCTGTCATCATCATCATCATCTTCTGGGGAAATCATAACCGAGCATAACAATAATAGTAGTAATAATAACAATAATAATAATGCCTTGGGACGAGCCGAGGCCATGGACTCATCATTGCTAGGGGATGTCACAAACTCACCGCCCTTTGATCTTACGCTAGTAGATATCGATATGTCTAGTTACTCGGAAGAGGTACCTGCAGTGAAATCAGAGTCTAGATAATCTGGCAAAGATTTAACTTGTTAAACTAGCTCGTGTTTAGTGATTTGTGAATGTTGATTTGTTAGAGGTACCATGCGATTGAGGCTTCGGGTTATCTCTGTTTTCATAAACCTAGTTGCCCGTGTTAGGGTTTGTACATGCATCAAAAAGAGACGATTCTGTCATAGGTTTCTTTGTAGATGTGGCTTTGGTGTGATTTGTGCGTGGTGTTTGCTGGTGCCGTTGTATATGAAGTGACATTAAACGACCGTGCTTGCACAAATGATTACGTATACGTTTCTTTTTCGGTTTGTTGATTACGCTTGATATTATGTCGCATGAAACGATGTTACATTCGAAGTTTATTTGAAGACAAGTGCAGGTTTTCTTCATGTCATGCATAATAGCAGGGGTTAGAACTTAGAATCAGTGGAGAGAATTATAATTTGTAAATTGTTTTTGTTACAGTTATATGTTAATATTAGTTATTATTAACACTAGTGAAACGTTTGTTTAGAAAAGTATTAACATTTGTTAAATATATTTAATATTTAATGCTATTAAAAAACAGAATGGAGGTTCCTGCATACCAAATTACACGTGGTAGATCCTCCATTTTTATTTAACTAACCACACTTATGTCACATTTTTCAATTCATAGTTTTGTTTTTGGTTTATATATTCTTTTAAATATTTTATATTTATTTTTTAAAGTTCTTGTCAAGAACTTTTTTTTCCGTACGAAAACGATACCATGTACCGATTTTTTTTAAAAAAAAACTTTAATATATATTAACTTCTAATATTTATGTTTAAGAGGAAAAAAAAGTTCTATCCCAAAAAAAAAAAAATCTTGAAGAAAATGATTGATAATTAATTAAATGTATATGGGTTTAAGGTGACTAATGGATAGGGAGTATATTCATATAATCAATCAAATGTCCCTTAAAATCATCGAATGATCAATAATTAATTGATTGCATGTGGTGTCATTTTCAATGTTGTCGGGAGATGAATCATATCTTAATATGTTTAATAACTCTATAATTGCTCTTTAGTTTGACCTTGCTACATTTTATCTAGAAATTTTATTTTTTTTGCAAGTTTTTGATGATGGTTCATAAAGGATCATCAATATGGTTGATGATCTATCACAATAGTTGTTCACATTATGTCATTATTAGAAAGATTAACAACGAGACTTCATAACGCTTCAATATATATAAAGAAACTAGCCATCTTCATAATATAAGGTCAAACTGAAAAAGGAAATTTTATTTTTTAAAAATATTTTTGATAAACATTAAGTTCCCCTCACACTACTAGAAAACTAACTATCATCGACGGGAAAATACCACGGTTGAAATATGTCGGTATTATCAATGTATCCGTAACAGATCCCACAAAAATTAAAAAAACTATAAACATTCATCGAATCAACATGTTCCACAAAGGTAGAAAAATAAAAACTATAAATATCCGCATGTGACGGTCATTAACGGATTATTGCACATTGTCAGGAAAAAAACTGACAAATATTTACCAATGGAAAGCTCTGTGGGTAATTCCCAACGAATCTCCAATGCGGTTAATATTTTAGATGAGATTTTGGTTAATCAGTGGTGCACATACTCACAACATGACGATATGCAAACAAAGGTGGGCATGGTAAGATGCATTGTAGGATTAAGAAATGTGATTTAATACAAAAATACTTGTGTTTATTTGCAAGATCCTGAAATGTAATGTACTACATTATGTTATTAAGACCAAATGTCTTATTATGACCTAATATAAGTTTGTGTAACCTAAAACAACTCACTATCAAATGACAAAGCTCCTTAGTGTTCTTATCATCATAGGGATGTCGTTAACATCAAAATGACTTGTTGTGACCTAAAGTGACTTTGTGTAACCTAAAACTGCTATTTAACATATGAAAAGACTTATTAGTACTAATCATCATACACATGTCTTTAATAACAAAATAACTTGTTATGATGACATAATGTGATATCGTGTAACCTAAAACAACTCCTTAACACATTAAAAGACCCATTAAGGCATATTAATGTTCTAATCATCATACACATGTCTTCAACACTAAATTGTTTTTTTTTACCATGAGAATTTGTTACCTTAAAACTAATGGGACCCCACCAATACCCTGGTAGCTAACATGATCATCGGCGATATTGACATGTGAATTGCCGGTAATATATGTCCGTAAGTTGTCAGAGATAACCCTTCATCGGTGATCCCTTGGTAACCTTTGCTGGTGAACCGTAACATTCCAAATTCACTATTACTTAAAACACGAGATTTCGTTTAGGGATAAGATTGTCAAACAACAAAAGTATGACACGGTTCTGCGACCAAAGAGCACACCACCACCGCCAGTAAACCATAATCCGATCATGATCTGCAGATGTTGCTCGGAATTAAAGACATTTAAATGATGGTTTTATTAGATGTCTCTGTATCATCTTGATTAGCATTTGGTGTGCGCGGTTTGATCACACTTTTTAGCATGCTACCAAAGGATCGAAACGGGTGACTGATTCCATTTTTGAGCTTTAGAATTATAGAAACCTCTGATATTTGCCAAGCAGCTGTGAGAAGAATCATGACTGAGAGAAGACAGTGTGTTATTACATTCTGTCTTCTCACTATCTTAAGCTCTTTCACTATCCTTTCTTCTTGTTCTTCTAATCTTGACATGTTCAATTTAGTGTCACTTGGTTCACCCTCCAACTATTGTTTATGAGACAAAACACAAGTTCAAATTAGCATACTTTTGGTTTGGGATAAGTAATCTCCTTAATCTTACTAGCTATTTGGTGGAATGATTAAAAAATGGAGAAAAGTATCATTTTCGTCTATGTGGTTGGGCCATTTTAGCCACTTTCAATAAAAAACTTTTTTTAGCTTTTTCGTCCCTGACTTTTCAAAATCTAGCCATTTTTATCCAACTGATCAACTCTGTTTACTTTTTGACGTTAAATCAGGGGCAATTTGGTCTTTTCAAAACCATTCTTAGAGCATTCGCAATCGGTTTCATATCCTTATTCTTATAATTATACTAAAATCACTACCTTTTATCTCTCATTTTTTAATTAAATCATATTTTTTTATATCTTTATGATTACCTTTTATCTCTTCTTCACTCCCAACAATTTTCAAAAAATATTAAAAAAATTTATACAGGTGAAAGTGTTTTCATAAATATAAAAAAAAATTTATACATTTTATATCTCCTCCACCCACAACCACTTTAAACCGCTACTTAAAATATACCAAACCTACTCACAAACATATACCAAACCGGCTGGAATGCTCTTAGACAGATTACAACCATACCAACTGTTCTTGACCAAAATAGCATAAATTATAAACATTAAAATGTAGAAGCAGTTAGTCAGATAGATGAAAATCACCGGATTTCGAAAAGTGGGGCTAAAAAATAGCTTTTGAAAACCATACGGATGAAAATGACACTTTATTATTATGTGTTGCAAACAAGATGTTTTGTTAATCCTAATCTGATTGATTTTGTGTAGAAAAACCGCTAGTCTAAAACACCCACAAATACCGAAACCAATTAGTGGTTTTAGATTGAGATACCTGAGACATCAATTTGGAGAGGAGGAGCCGATCATCGCCCTCGTCATCGCTTCCGACCTCTTCGATCACTTGCTTTATCGCCTCTTTTATCACTTCTACCTCCATACAATAGATCCACGTGGCGTCTTCCTGTTGGACCGATTTTCAATGCGCTTTTGAGTTTTGACTCCAACAAAATCCTAATTATCAAGAAGCAAATACTTTGGAATCTTGAAGAAGGGCTTGTTTTGTTAAGACAGATGAGGAGATGAACCAAAAGCAACCCCCTTACTCATCAAAATCCTATTTTGGAAAATAAATCAATTTAATAAAAAATTAAATATATAGAGATAGAAAGAGTCTTGAATGAAAGATGAGAGAAGGTGAGAGAGAGGGGATAGATATGGAAACAGCTTCCCCATATTTGTCTGGAAGCTTGTGAGATGCATCTATCTATTTGTATTTTTAAGTAAATAAATAATAAGTTATTTACATATTTTTCCTTCTTAAGCCTCTTAATAACATATATACCTAACCATAAAAATCAATTACATATTTATCTAATTCTTATACAATTACCTATTTACCCTCTTATGTTTTAAAACCTAATAATGATATATTTAGGAAGGGATATATGTAACTATTATTTTAATTAGTTCATTAAGGGTAAAATAGTAATTCAATAAGTTATTTTAAATAAATTGGGTAAGTATGTAATATATATGTTTTAGAAAGGAAAAATATGTAATTAAAATTAGAGGTTGGGTAAATATGTAATAAATGAAGTTAGGAAGGGGATATATGTAAATGACCCATAAATAATTATCAAATATTAATTTATCTTTTTACTTATATTTTACTACCCATAAACATTAGCTAAGATTTTAATATTTTAGTTAAAGCTTTTTGTATAATTATTATCACTAGGTGGTTATACCTGTGATTCGTGGCGGGTGTCAGGTCGATCGTTAATAAAATTTAAATGAAAACGTAGGCGCAATGGTAAAAATAATGTCCTAAAAAAGAAACATAAAACTAAATAATAGAAAAGGAAAAAAATTTAAATATTACTGGTTCGTGTCATCAAAAACTATAAAACCGAATTTAGAAACGGGTTCCGATAATATCAATATCAAAAACTAATAATAGGTTCGGCTCGTCATAGTACCACAACGGTAACAATATTCGTTATAGTCTATGTTATGAATATAAACAGTTTATATTTGAAAGTAGTATTTATTCAAAGGAAACAAAAAGTATGGGAAAATATCTTAATGAGTAAATTACACGGATGGGTTTGGGCAAATTTTGGATATTCAAATACTTACAATTATCAAATCCCACACCTTTAATGCAGAGAGTACAACACCTTATTGCATTGATGAGGTCATAATGATGTCAGTATCTCCTTAACAAAATTGTACTTTTTAAAAGTTTACACTTTACACCTTGCAATTTAAACAATCTCTTTGCACCACCGTTATTAATTTTTTTTATAATTAATTATTTTGTTATTATAATTAATTTTAAAGTTATTTTGTTTTTTCCCTATAACTTTTAAAATATGACGTTTTATAAAATTTTGAATATGTCGTTACGACGTGCTTATTTTTATCTACGTTTCGGTGTAAATTTCATTCGAAATAGAGTTGGTCGTAATGATGTACAATTCATCAAATCATAAACGTTAAACGTACGAGTCATCAAATCTGTTTCAAGGTTTCAAATTTTTTATAGTTTTTATCTTATTTTTCACTTACAACTTTTAAAATATGATGTTTTATAAAATTTCGCATTTAATGTTGCAACGTGCCTACTTTTATCAGCGTTTCGACGTGAATTTTCGTAACGTAATTTTTAAACCGATCATTTGTTTTTAACGTTTTTTAAAACCGTTTGGTTTTTTAAACCATTCAATGTTCATCTCTAAATATACTGTTGCGGGATTCCTTTTTTTATTTCATCTACGTTATCCGCCGCAACGTGCTCCGTATTAACAGTAACTTGATTTTTTTCTACTTTTTATTTTTAGTTAAATACAATTTCTTTCATAAAAAGATTTAATAGTGTCCCTTGCCCAACGATTCACGTACTACAACCCCATTCGTATCTACATCACGATTTGCGTATTTTTATCACGTTTCAAACCCGTCGCAGAGCCCTGATGATAACCCACTAGTTATTCTTAAAGATTAAAAATGACGGATATAGTCTCCAATCATCTAGTTTGTTTTCATCCATGGCCTAATAAGTTAACAAGAGTTAATTTTTCTATTAAATTTATAGGAATTACCTTTTTACCCTTATTCAAATAAAAATAAAAATAATATCTTATAAATTAAAATCAATGCTTCTGATGATCTTTTAGCCATTCTATCCTCTCCAATTCAAGCAAATCTTTTGTAAATTGAATTCTTGTGTTCGCTTTGAAACACTCAAGTGGAAGAAACCCATACCACAAATTGGAAGGGTGGTGTCTAAACAATTCGAATTGGATTCAGACGAACTCCATCAAGATTGGTTGTGGCCTTAAATAATTCTAATAATTCTTTACAGAAATCGGATTGCGATAAATTTTTAGAATTTTTATTTTTTTTAAACAGGGATAAAAGAGTAAATTTATACGAGTTTAACAGAAAAACTAACCCCTGTTGATATTTGGACCATGAGTGAAATCAAACTAAGTAAGTTGGAACTATATTCGTAACTTTTAAACTTTAGAGACGATAACATAAATTTAGCCCAAACGACATCATTTGTGTAATTTACTCCGTCTTAATAGTTTAAACTTAAAAAATAAAGGCATAGCTTAGAATAAAATATAATTAGAAACAAAAAAGTAATTTTTTCTATAAAAAAACGTGTATTCCAACAAACTTGTTTATTTTACACGAAAAAGATCTTAATTAAATTACATAATTAAAATTCATGTACCTATTTAAAGTATACGCATCAATAAAAAATTTAAATACAACTTTTTGCTACTTAAACATGTCAAGATCTAAATAATTGATGTTTCAACAAGTCTTCAATGACATTTATTTTTTTTATTATATAAGATTATAGAGGATGGATCTAGGTAAAGTAAACCACATTATTATGAGAAAAAAAAACAAAAATAAATTATTAATCTTTTTAACCTTAATAAATTTAAAGACAAAAAATAGTATAAGTTTGATGGTTATTCTTCTCAGTTTTCTCTTCTAACTCTTTAGTTTGATTGTATATTTATGTGTATAACTTATATGGAACCTTATTAGTTTGATTGTTCGTTTATGTATATAACCTCCTTATGTGTAGATTATATAACCTATAAATACGTAAGTCAACAATACAAAATTAAAATATGTGTGAACAATATATTTTGATTGTTTTTAATATACATGCAATGCAAATGTGTATGTAAGAAGTATAATATTTTTTTAAATAATAACCGATTGATAAAAATTTTGAAGATACACACATGTTCTTTATTAGGTAAAGGGGAATGAGGTGTAGAGCTCATGAAGGGCGTGAAATACCACCCCCCTTTCATGTGAAATGTGCGTGAAAAGTGATACGGTGAAAATTTTCACACGAAAAGGAGAAGGTGGAGGTATCTCTCTCTCACACACACACAAACACACATACGCACACTACTCACACCACTCAGTTAATCTTATAAAAATAATTAATTTTCACACACTCATTTTTATACAGGTATACCCCTTACCATGTGAAAGTGATGTAAAAAGTACATGTGGTGAGGCGTCGCTCACGTGGCGTGCATTTTATTTTTACATGAGATGTTTTCATATAAGGTATATCCCATAACCTTTGTGTATTAGTTTACTCTTCCTTAATGATTCTCATTAAAACATGACATACATTTTTATTTAAAACGTGTATATGACATAAATGTCTAACAAAAGGTTGTATACTTTGTCTCCACATAATCTATGATTGTGCTACAAAGCTATCATTTTTCTAAAAAATCAGAAGTACGTTATTTTACAAAATTAATACATTAAAACTAAATTGAAAAATATTTCATATTTAATAAAAAACTAGTTTTAAGATCCCGCGTTGCAAGACGTAGAACTGTAAAAAAATAACGTTGAAACGTTGCGGCGAACCCGCGTGTTGTTGCGGCGAGCAAAACCGTTGAAAATATGACCATTTTAAAAGTAACGCATATCGAAACGTAGATAAACATAACGGCACAACGGTATATTCGAAACTACAAAGAAGCCACGTTGTTGTAAAAACGTTTGCGACATTTAAAAAAGTATTTAATGAACTAAAAAAACAATTGAATGAAAATATAAAACTGTATAAAACGGAAAATGATTTAGGTAAGTCAAAGAAAGAAGTTAACAAAGAAGAAAAAAAAAACGTAAAAATGTAAAAAGAAAAAAAAGTTAAAACTAACTAATAAAAATACAATTCCCTAGGTTTGAACATGCTTCAGCCGAGTCCAATGCATCTTGCCTACCATCAAACCAGTGAGACTCGTAGATTTATATATATAAATATAAAATAAAATATTATAGTTAAAAATAAAGAAAAAATTAACATGCTATCCCTTGGCAGCCTGCGATGAGTCAGGCGGAGAATGGCGATGCATAAATTCTTTCATTTTTAGTAATTGTAATTATTTGAATATGTTAATTTTTATTTTATGATATTAACCTTGTTGAAATTAGGTTTAGAATTTTCGCTATCAAATTGATTAAGAGAAAATTCCTAAAATAAACATTTTCACTTTCAAATTCATTATAACAAACAAAGAATTTTCCACTTTCAAGATAAACATCAATTTTTCTGCGGAACATTCTTCAAACTCGGTGAATTCACCTAGTTGTCTCATTTTACAATTTACATGTGTAGTTTTCGCGCAAGTTACATGTCTCATAATAGAACAAAATGCGTAATATTAAGTCGGCAACACGTCGAAATATTATGTAACGAACCAAAATCCGGGTTTCGTTTTCAAATAAATAAAGCATTTTAATAAATATTATGGTGAAAATAATATTTATGAAATAAGTTGAAATAAGTGGGTTTCAAGTTAATAATGAAGTTATGTTAGTTTTAACTAACTATGGAATGAAATGAGTGAAATGGAAGTTAAGGGGCCAAATGTGTAAATGGCAAAATCTGCCATTTTGACTAGCAAAAGTCAAAATAAACCTCATTTGTGTTTGAGGTCGTTTATGTTCAAGAGAAGAAAAAGGAGAAATCTCAATTGAAGCTCAAATCGTGCATTTAGAGTTTGATTTGTGGGGGTTTTGGCTTGCACATCACTCTCCTAACATCAAGTAAGTGATTTCTTTCCTTTGATTTCACTTTGAATGTGATATTTGGTGGGTTTTGAAGAAATCCGAAAATCGAGTATGCATGTGATGAATTAGTGTTAGATTATTGATAATCTAGCTAAACTAAAGTTAAAGAATGATGATTTACATCCTAGAACCCTTTGATTTTGATTATGAGAAGTTAGGGTTCATATGGTGAAAATTGGGGTGTTTGGATCATGAGGCTAGAATGTTGAATTAATGAAGAATAAGTGTTTTTAAGATGTTAGACACTTGAACAAACACCAAATTAACTTAATAATGATTTTTGAAAGAAGAATTAGTGTTAAGATTAAGTTAATGAAACTCAAGTAGGTGAGTTTGTGGTGAAAGAGGGTGTTTGGTTATGAGGATAACCCAAACGGGTCAATTTGGGTTGGAAATGGGAAATTGGGTGTGAACTCAGTTTTAAAGTGAATTTTTATGTATGTTTAGATTACTAAACTAGGTGTATATGTTTAGGTAATCAAATTGCTAAACTAGAAGGAAGTGCGGGATCTTCAAATCCGCAAGGTAAGTGCCTTTGCACTTACTTAGTAATGTGATATGTGATGTATGTGTTATGTTGTGCATAGTATGAATGATACATGAAAAGTATTGATTATGCATAAGTGTATGTATGAATGTGAATATGGTTATAATACTATATTGAAAATGTGGAGGTTATGATCAAAGAATCATAATGGAAAAGAGGAGGTTATGATCAAAGAATCATAATGGAAAAGAGGAGGTTATGATCAAAGAATCATAATGGAAAAGAGGAGGTTATGATCAAGAATCATAATGGAAAAAAGGGGAGGTTATGGTCAAAGAACCATAATGGAAATGGGGTAAGATCTTGGTCTATGTACCAAGATGAAGAATGGAAAGAATGTTATGACCTTTGTGTCTTAAATGAAAAGATAATGTAAAGAGTAAATGAAACTTGTAGGTGAAATACAAGTGGTATGCAAACAATCATCAATTTGAATGTAAACGGGTCAAAATGGGTGAATGAATGAAATAAGTAGAAATTACTTATTGTTATGATATATATCTCATTACTAATGGTGATATGTTTATATGGTTGTAGGAAAAGCTCCGAAGTAGTCCAAGTCAAGTCCAAGGTGATCGCGGGTTCTCGTACATGTTTTTGGTGGTTTTGAGGATTTTGGGAAATTACTTGTATATGGTGATTTGATGCTTAAATTGTGTTTTGGTGATATGTTATTTGGTCATATGTGTTTTTGGTCAAAACCCAGGTGTTGGGAGAGTTTTGGTGTTGTTGGGTTTGAAAAAAAAATGGGAAAAATGGTTAAGTAGGAAATCTGCTGAAACTGGGGAAACTCACTGGAAATCTGGTGCCTCGCGGTACGCGAAGAACCTGAGAGGTTTCTCTCGCGGTACGCGAGAGACAAGGAAATCCGGCGAGGGCTATTTTGGAACTCCCTCGCGGTACGCGAGGGAGGTGGTCGAAATACCTCGCGGTACGCGAGAGTCAAAAAAAAAAAAAAAAAAAAAAAAAAAAAAAAAAAAAAAAAAATTCTGGGAATTTAGTCTTCCGCGCGTTAAAGTTTTGTTTTTAAAAGTGGTGTGTTACAACTTGGTATCAGAGCAATGGTTTGAGGGATTTGGTGTGGGTGGCACCAAACTCAAACCGGATGCTCTTGATATGGAGGGGGGGGAATGATACGAGAATCCAAGAAGGACTTGACTAAGACTCGGAGCTTTCGGAAATGAGAGGTTAGTAATGTTATGATTAATGATGGTTACATATGGTGTATATGTATGTGCACGATTGAATGACAATGTGTTATGTGTGCCGAAACTTGTCTTGTGACTTGTTATATGAATATGATAATTACAATTGGGCATAACGTATTATTAATCATGTCTGGCCAATATGATTAATAGGACGAGATGTGCAAGGGTCTTTATAATAACCATATGACAATGAACATTTACAAGGATTAGGTGAAGGTGATTATATATGTATGTATGTATATAAGTAGATAAGTATACGTATACTAAATACATATAGGGGTGTAAGTGTGATAAGTATTTAAGGTATTGATAGTATAAGGGTGTTAAGGTGTTTGTTTCTATTTCTCAGTTAAGAGATGACGGACGAGAGAGACCACCACGAAAATGTTGATGTGAACGAAGAACCGTTGGATCCGAGGATCCAAGATATGATAAAGGAAGAAGTGGCCAAGGCGTTTGAGCAAGCCACAAATCTCTTAATGGAGGAAATGAGGGGAACTATAAAGCTCTCTCTCGAAGAGGTCATGAAAGAGAAAGATAAGGAACCTCGGGGTTGTACACTGAAGGATTTCATGGTGATCAAGCCCAAGGAATATAACGGGCAAGTGGACCCGATTCTGAGCCACAGGTGGGTGGTAGACATGGAGTCAAATTTTGAGACGACAAGGTGTAAACCCGAGGATAGAGTGATGTTTAGCGTGCCACTATTGACTGGGCGGGCTAAGGAGTGGCTGCTAAATCTCCGAAAGGAGAGGGGTGAAAGAGGGGTGACCTCCATGTCATGGGAGGAGTTTAAAGCGGCATTCCTAAAGTACCATTGCCCACAGGCCGCTATTGACAGGATGACCGAGGAGTTTCTCCTCATGAGGCAGACGACAGAGACTATTGATGAATTAGCTGGGACTTTCTTCGATCGGGCCAAGTTCTGTCGAGATGTGGTGTCGACCGAGAAAGCCAAGATTGACAGGTTTTATGCTATGCTGACGGTGGAGTTCAGGGATAGCATATCTCCATCCTCATTTACCACACTTGTAGACTTAATAAACAGGTGTCGGGAAAGAGAGGTGGAGTTGAGGAGGCAAGAAGCTAGGGGAGAAAAGAGAAAACGTGAAATAGTGGATCAAGTGGTGAATAAGATAAAGGGCGGGAGCCCTAGTAAGAAGCAGTTCATCAAGCCTTCGTCGCGGGGGTGCAAAATTTGTGGAAGGGAGCACATTGGGGAGTGCCGGAAGGGATCTCTAAACTGCTATAAATGTGGAAAGTCGGGGCATTTTGCTCACCAGTGTTCAAGCCAAGTGCATATATGCTACAATTGTTATAAACCCGGGCACAATAGGGCGGATTGTCCCGAGTTAAAGCAAGGTGGAAGTGGAAAGAAAGTGGAGACGCCAAAGCCAAAAGGAAGAGCCTTCCACATTTCGGCGGAAGAGGCAAAGAACAACTCGGAGGTGGTGTCAGGTACATTCAAGATTAACTCATTACCTGCACTAGTTCTATTTGATTCGGGGGCTAGCCGTTCTTTTGTTTCCTTGAAAATTGTTAAGCATTCCTCTTTTGTAAGTAGCAAGTTAGATGAACCCTTAGAAATCGAAGCGGCTAATGATAAGAGTTTCCTTGTCTTCGACATTTTTAGAGATTGTAAGTTGAGAGCGGGGGGCGAAACTTTCTTTATTGATTTGATTCCTATGGCTATGGGAGACTTTGATGTTATTGTGGGGATGGATTGGTTGTCAAAGAATAAGGCGAGTATTTTATGTGGACCAAAGGTGATCCAACTTGTTTCCCCGTCGGGAGAGTCCATCTACATAGAAGGTGATAAAAAGGGTAAAGTAAGGTTGTGCACTTATGTGAAGGCGACCAAGTACATGGCGCGTGGGTGCAAGGCGTTCATGGCTTGTGTCGCGGATGTGAATGAAAGAGTAAAGGAGATTCACGATGTACCGGTCGTGAACCAATTCGTAGATATATTTCCTGACGAGTTACCGGGGATTCCGCCGGATAGGGAGATAGAGTTTGGAATTGACTTGATGCCGGGTGCTAAACCGGTAGCTAAAGCGCCTTATAGATTGGCACCGCCAGAAATGAAAGAACTCATGGAGCAATTACAAGAGTTTCTTGACAAGGGTTTCATACGCCCAAGTGTTTCACCTTGGGGTGCGCCCGTTCTCTTCGTCAAAAAGAAGGATGGGAGCATGAGAATGTGTATGGATTACCGGGAGTTGAACAAGTTGACAGTGAAAAATAGGTACCCATTACCTAGGATTGACGATCTTTTCGACCAATTACAAGGGGCGTCATGGTTTTCTAAGATTGACTTGAAGTCCGGGTATCATCAATTGAAAGTGAAGGAAGAGGATGTTCATAAGACAGCTTTTCGCACTCGTTACGGTCACTATGAGTTTACGGTTATGCCTTTCGGTTTGACCAACGCACCTGCGGTTTTCATGGATCTCATGAACCGGGTGTGTAGACCGTTCCTTGATCGTTCGGTCATTGTATTTATTGACGATCTTCTCATCTATTCAAGGAGCGAGGGTGATCACGCTTGTCATTTGCGTGAGATTCTTGAAGTCTTGCAAAAGGAGAAGCTTTATGCTAAATTCTCCAAGTGCGCATTTTGGTTGCGCGAGATCCAATTCTTGGGTCATGTGATTAATGAAAGAGGAATTACCGTTGACCCATCCAAGATTATGGCGGTTAAAGAATGGTCATCACCGAAGACGCCTTCGGAAATTAGAAGTTTCTTGGGGTTAGCGGGTTATTATCGGAGGTTCATCGAAAACTTCTCTCGGATTGCTTTGCCGATGACGAAGTTGACTCGTAAGGAGACAAAGTTTGTTTGGAGTCCCGAGCAAGAATCTGCCTTTCAACTCTTGAAAGAAAAGTTGACTAAGGCGCCTGTTTTATCCTTGCCGGACGGGACCGAAGATTTTGTTGTGTATTCAGATGCCTCACATTCGGGGTTGGGGTGTGTTTTGATGCAAAGGGGGAAAGTGATTGCCTACGCGTCTAGGCAATTGAAGGTTCACGAGGTGAATTACCCTACCCATGATTTAGAGCTTGCGGCCGTGGTTTTCGCACTCAAGATTTGGAGGCATTATTTGTATGGGGCTAAGTGTACGATCTACACGGATCACAAAAGTCTCAAGTACTTCTTTGACCAAAAGGACCTCAACATGAGGCAAAGGCGGTGGCTTGAATTGGTTAAGGATTATGATTGTGAGATACTTTATCATCCGGGTAAAGCGAATGTTGTGGCGGATGCGCTTAGTAGAAAGTCAAGTCATTCACCTATCAAGGTGAAGTCATTTAAGATGACAATTTCATCATCTCTTATTGATGAAATCCGGGAGGCCCAAGTGTTAGCACTTGGTGGTGACTTGAAGAAAGAGCGGATGGTTGCTTATGTTGATAAGCTTGGTGAAAATAGCATGGGCTTGAAGACATGCTTTGATAGGATTTGGATTCCTAGGTTGTCAAGTGTATTGACAACTATTTTAGATGAGGCGCATAAATCCAAATATTCTATCCATCCGGGGGCCACGAAGATGTTTTATGATTTAAAGTGTCATTTTTGGTGGCCGGGAATGAGGCGTGATGTTGTTAAGTATGTTGAGAGGTGTCTCACGTGCTTAAGAGTGAAGGCGGAACACCAAAAGCCGTATGGAAAGCTCCAACCGCTTGAAATACCGCTTTGGAAATGGGAAAATATAACCATGGATTTGATCACTAAACTACCAAAGACTCGAAAGGGTTATGATGCGATATGGGTAGTAGTGGACCGGTTGACGAAGAGTGCACATTTCCTTCCTATAAAGGAAACGTATTCTTCGGATAGATTGGCGGAAATCTATGTGAAAGAAATTGTGTCACGCCATGGGGTGCCGGTGTCAATTATTTCGGACCGGGATACGAGATTCACTTCTCGTTTTTGGAAGAAATTCCATGAGGATATGGGGACAAGGTTGAACCTCAGCACCGCTTATCATCCACAAACGGATGGGCAAAGCGAGCGTACGATTCAAACGCTCGAGGATATGTTACGCGCGTGTGCTTTGGATTTTGGGGGTAGTTGGGACGACCATTTACCGTTGGCGGAATTTGCATACAATAATAGTTACCATTCTAGCATTGGTATGCCGCCTTTTGAGGCATTGTATGGGAGAAAGTGTCGAACACCCGTGTGTTGGGGTGAGATTGGTCAACGGGAGCTTGGTAGTGTCGAAGTGGTCAAGGAAACTAATGATAGTATTGACCAAATTAGAGCACGCTTGAAGGCGGCTCAAGATCGCCAAAAGTCTTATGCGGATAATAGGAAACGGGCGATTGAGTTTCAAGTGGGGGACTTTGTGCTTTTGAAAGTCTCTCCTTGGAAAGGGGTGATACGGTTTAGGAAACGGGGGAAGTTAAGTCCTCGTTTCGTCGGACCGTTTAAGGTGATAGCAAAGGTGGGTACGGTAGCTTATCGTTTGGAGCTACCGGAGGGACTAAGTAGACTTCATAACACATTTCATGTGTCTCATTTGCGGAAGTGTTTGGCGGATGAATCTACTTTTGTCCCTTTGGACGATATCGAATTAGATGAAAAGTTGGATTATGTGGAAGAGCCGGTGGCAATCTTGGATAGAAAAGTGAAGCGCTTGCGCAATAAAGAGATTAGGCAAGTTTTGGTGAGGTGGAAACATAGAAAGGGAGCGGAAATGACTTGGGAAACCGAGGAAGAAATGCTTAAACATTATCCGAACCTTTTTATGTGAAGTCGGGTTTCGGGGACGAAACCCAAATAAGGGGAGGTGATTTGTAACGAACCAAAATCCGGGTTTCGTTTTCAAATAAATAAAGCATTTTAATAAATATTATGGTGAAAATAATATTTATGAAATAAGTTGAAATAAGTGGGTTTCAAGTTAATAATGAAGTTATGTTAGTTTTAACTAACTATGGAATGAAATGAGTGAAATGGAAGTTAAGGGGCCAAATGTGTAAATGGCAAAATCTGCCATTTTGACTAGCAAAAGTCAAAATAAACCTCATTTGTGTTTGAGGTCGTTTATGTTCAAGAGAAGAAAAAGGAGAAATCTCAATTGAAGCTCAAATCGTGCATTTAGAGTTTGATTTGTGGGGGTTTTGGCTTGCACATCACTCTCCTAACATCAAGTAAGTGATTTCTTTCCTTTGATTTCACTTTGAATGTGATATTTGGTGGGTTTTGAAGAAATCCGAAAATCGAGTATGCATGTGATGAATTAGTGTTAGATTATTGATAATCTAGCTAAACTAAAGTTAAAGAATGATGATTTACATCCTAGAACCCTTTGATTTTGATTATGAGAAGTTAGGGTTCATATGGTGAAAATTGGGGTGTTTGGATCATGAGGCTAGAATGTTGAATTAATGAAGAATAAGTGTTTTTAAGATGTTAGACACTTGAACAAACACCAAATTAACTTAATAATGATTTTTGAAAGAAGAATTAGTGTTAAGATTAAGTTAATGAAACTCAAGTAGGTGAGTTTGTGGTGAAAGAGGGTGTTTGGTTATGAGGATAACCCAAACGGGTCAATTTGGGTTGGAAATGGGAAATTGGGTGTGAACTCAGTTTTAAAGTGAATTTTTATGTATGTTTAGATTACTAAACTAGGTGTATATGTTTAGGTAATCAAATTGCTAAACTAGAAGGAAGTGCGGGATCTTCAAATCCGCAAGGTAAGTGCCTTTGCACTTACTTAGTAATGTGATATGTGATGTATGTGTTATGTTGTGCATAGTATGAATGATACATGAAAAGTATTGATTATGCATAAGTGTATGTATGAATGTGAATATGGTTATAATACTATATTGAAAATGTGGAGGTTATGATCAAAGAATCATAATGGAAAAGAGGAGGTTATGATCAAAGAATTATAATGGAAAAGAGGAGGTTATGATCAAAGAATCATAATGGAAAAGAGGAGGTTATGATCAAGAATCATAATGGAAAAAAGGGGAGGTTATGGTCAAAGAACCATAATGGAAATGGGGTAAGATCTTGGTCTATGTACCAAGATGAAGAATGGAAAGAATGTTATGACCTTTGTGTCTTAAATGAAAAGATAATGTAAAGAGTAAATGAAACTTGTAGGTGAAATACAAGTGGTATGCAAACAATCATCAATTTGAATGTAAACGGGTCAAAATGGGTGAATGAATGAAATAAGTAGAAATTACTTATTGTTATGATATATATCTCATTACTAATGGTGATATGTTTATATGGTTGTAGGAAAAGCTCCGAAGTAGTCCAAGTCAAGTCCAAGGTGATCGCGGGTTCTCGTACATGTTTTTGGTGGTTTTGAGGATTTTGGGAAATTACTTGTATATGGTGATTTGATGCTTAAATTGTGTTTTGGTGATATGTTATTTGGTCATATGTGTTTTTGGTCAAAACCCAGGTGTTGGGAGAGTTTTGGTGTTGTTGGGTTTGAAAAAAAAATGGGAAAAATGGTTAAGTAGGAAATCTGCTGAAACTGGGGAAACTCACTGGAAATCTGGTGCCTCGCGGTACGCGAAGAACCTGAGAGGTTTCTCTCGCGGTACGCGAGAGACAAGGAAATCCGGCGAGGGCTATTTTGGAACTCCCTCGCGGTACGCGAGGGAGGTGGTCGAAATACCTCGCGGTACGCGAGAGTCAAAAAAAAAAAAAAAAAAAAAAAAAAATTTCTGGGGATTTAGTCTTCCGCGCGTTAAAGTTTTGTTTTTAAAAGTGGTGTGTTACATATTAAGTCATCAAAACGCCTGAATATCTTCCGGTGTAACCTATTCATATTCCGGCTAACCTTCAATTCCGGTGAGATGCCTTTCCAATACCCAGCGTTTTGCCGAAAGCCATTCATATTCCGGCGTAAAGCATGTTCATATTCCGGTGAAACCTATTCATATTCCAGCGTTTCACCGAGTTAGGTAAACGTTCTAGCGAAAACTACACGTGTAATTTGTAAAATGAGACACGTAACTCGACGAATTAGTCGAGTTTGAAGAATATTCCGACAAAAATTTAATCTTTATTTTGGAAAAAATAGAAAATTAAATTTTCTCATTGACTAAAGTGTAAAAGACCGAAGAGAATTATTATCGTTTCTCGAGCGCACTTCCTGTAAAGTGCCACAAGCCACCACCACCCACAAACACAAACCTCCTCCTACAATCCAATTCCCAATTAAACAAACACCCTCACATCACATGCCACCCACTTCACTTTTCTTCAACCATTATTATTATTATTCTACCTTAATTTCTTCATCCTATGAACACGACCATTGTCTTCCTCTGTTTTTAAAACACACATGTCTTGTTCCGACCACCCATCGCCGTCCACCAGAACCCTCAGTGAGGCGTCGGAAGATGAACTTATCCGGCTGACTCTAGATCTGGCGGCCGCCGCCAGACAAAACATCGGCTTCTTGAGAGACGTTGCAGACTCACACTGGCTACACCACACACATGTTCTTGTCGAAGCTGTTCGCAGGTACGATGAGTTATGGATGCCAATGATTTCTGATCTCACCGCCGGTTCCGTCAAGCCGCCGATGATCCTCCCTCCTCTTGATATCGAGTGGGTTTGGTTCTGTCACACTCTAAATCCGGTATGTTTGGTCAACGGTTTGCTTTAATAGTTTTATGGATTAATGTAGGGATGAGATCGGTACGTACATCGAAATACCTGTATCGAATTTGTGGAAAATTGGGTACCTTTATTTATCGGTACAGTATCGGTACTCGTTATCTCAAGATGGTATCGGTAACGTACCGAAAACACTGGTACCGAATTTTGTGTAAAGTGGTACTGATACCGGTACCGAATGCTCGATACCAAATGCTCATCCCTGGATTAATGGATTATGGATGATAGTCAAATCGGTTCTAATGATCAAGAAATTAAACTCTGTTTCAGGTGGCTTACCGGCACTATTGCGATTCAAGGTTCTCGAAAGTAGTCGGAAAACCGGCGATTTTTAACCGGGAAAACAAGGACTATGCGTTGGAAAGATGTAAAGAGATATGGGTTTCAAAGTACCCATCTGAATCTTTTGAAAATGAAGCGGATTCTGATGATGATGATGATGTTCGCAATGTGAATGTTGTTGAATTGGATTATCTTTTGGGAGAAATATCGAAGCAGAGATGTCTGGTTACCAAATTCTCCAAACCTTATATGCTAGAACTCGTGTACTTGATCGCTGCGCGCAATCGATACAAGGGGTTTTTGTTTATGATGCAAAGATTTGGTGATAGCTGTATGAGTTTTGTGCCCACATCGGATGTTCTACTAATGTGGATTACTCATAAGGTAATTACAAACAGAATCGTAACATCTTGGTGGTTAAGTGGTGTACAAATTATGATGTATTTACATCCATAGATTAGTCTCTTAGCCACATTTCATATTACCTGATTTCCTATAATATATATGTCGAAAAAAGGTTTTTTTTTTGGAGTTGGGGACTGCCGGACTGGGAGCAACCTATCTATCCCCTGGGATAGAGGAAATGTTTACTCTTATTCCACCATGCTAGTAGCTTTGTTATGTGTGAGATTTTACTAAGTATGTTGGTTTGTTTGTTAAAGAAAGAATTTTTTCTAAAATGGTATTTTTTTTAATATCAAAGTGGTAATTGGTATAAGTTGACTAAACACTTTGGTAAATGATAAAACCGTAGGTGCCAGTAACGGTTTCAGTGTATTTGCGCACTCCCAATCATTAGGTGTCAGACATTTAATTTTAGGTTCTTTAAACTGAAACCGTTATTGGTAATTACGGTGGTTTGAGTTACTTTTTTGCAAGTCCTACACGTCAGTCGAGACATTTAATTTTGGCAATCCACTGAAACCGTTACTGGCCCTTACGGTTTTACCATTTACCAAAATGTTCAGTCAACATATACCAATTACCACTTTGACTTTAAAAAAATACCATTTTAAGAAAAAATTCGTTAAAGAAATACAATATTTACTAATTTAGCATCTAAATGTTGTATAAGCTTGATCCCATGATTGTGGTTTGATGAATCAGAGCTACCCGACAGCGTACGCGATAGATGTGAAGGAAATGGAGGACAGGATGGGGAAGATAATCGCGTCTGGAGAATCTGTAAAGGAGGAAAATTTGGAGGAGATGAAGAAGCTTTGGGAGAGAGTGTTTGATCAGCCATATGAGAAAGCTGGTTGCCCTGCAATTGATGATGTGAAACCATTGATTCACTGGGAAGTTACAGATACTGATGTGAATGTCAAGTACAAGCCATTGCTGCCTCGGTTTTTGCTTGAGGTCAGTTGTGTTATCATTTACGTAGCATTTCAACATTTGATGTTAACAATGTTTGATGTTGGTTACATAACAGATTAACATGTTGGTGAAGCGAACGCCGATGTTGAAGACGCTTAAAATGGATGATTCGAAGGAGTTTTTACGGTTCCAGTTTGTTAGATGTCACAGGGATTTCAAAATAAACAGCCCCATATCCGCCATTGGTTCAGATTCATGGCGGAAGGTGGTGGATCTGTACTGTGAATTCGGGACGAAAGGGATGGTGGTGGAACTAAGACGGAAAGGGGGAGTTTGTATCAAAGGAAGTAAACTACTCGAATCCAAAACGTTTATGTGGAACGAGTTGCTTCGAGCACCATCGATCACGTTAGATGGAGTGGTTGGGCAAAGATTCAGGGTGTTCGTCTCGATCACACCGCCTGCACAAGCGCCTTACTTGTTGAAATCGGTGCCGGACCGAGTGACTGATGATTCAGGAGCCATGGTGTCGGAGGTGATCCTGAAAATGAACCAGTATCGACCTCAAGAAGGCCGGTGGTTGTCCCGTACGGTTCTCGATCACGCCGGGCGAGAATGTTTCGTCATTCGGATGAGGTTACATTTCTTGATTGGCTTTTCTTATAAAGACACTAATCTTAGTTTATTTGGTCACCAGACGTAATACTGGCCCGTATCGCTATTGATATTTCTTATACAGCCCGTATGATGTGTCTTTTTCCCTCGTACGGGCCTTATAAAGCTATACAGACCGTATAACTTTTCTCACTGATGCATAAGCGAGTGTTGTAACAACGTACACCTATGGTAGATTAAGATGACGTCACATGATGTATCTATAACGGGTTTGACCTCAGAATTCAAGATTGATAACATTATTTGTTCGATATTGATCGCAGAATGGCCGGAGGTGTTTGGAGAAGAGGCAGTAACAAACCCACCGTCATAAAACGGGACGATCGGTGCATCGAAATACGCGAAGGCTCGTGGTCTTACTTCGCCGGGTCCATCGGCAAAGCTCCCGGTACGTTTCTCGTTTTCCATTTTTGTTTCGTTTCGTTCAACCCAACGGTTGAAATGCTCCTTTATTCGATCCTCGTATGCGATCTAGTACAGAGAAAGTGATCGCAACCGCAATACCAAACACACCGTCCGGAGACCGGCGAGCTTCATGGACCTTTTCAACCGGACACGAACTGTCAATATCACCAGACATGATCAACTTCGACCTCAAAACCAGCACCAATGATTCACCGGTTCGCCTGCTAACCGGACGACACTTACAGTACCGAACCGAAGAACACAAAGACGACGAAGAAGGTTTCATGACAATCGTCCGGTTCTCGGAGGCAAATCCTTCCGGGAGAGCGACCGGACTTATCAACTGGAAGCTGTCGGCGGTGGAATTCTTGCCGGAGGAAGATGCGGCGTTTGTGTTGCTTCTGATCACGACGATACTGAGGAGTGTAACGGAAATGAGGAAGGAAGATGTGGGGGGTTTGTTGATTCGAAGGAGGTTGAAAGAAGCAAAACACGGGGATCGTGATTGGGGGTCGGTGGTGGTGGTTGACGGTTTGTTGGAGTCGGTTTTTATTAGGCCGTGGTATTGGAATGCTAAGGCCGTTATGGCACGTGATGGGGAGGATTATGTGAGGAAGAGCTATTCGGTTGAGGAATGTGGTGATGAGTTGTATAAGCAAGCGTTGTTTGGTTGAATGTATGTTTTGTTATTATTTTTATTTTATTTTATTTATTAAAGTTTTATTCAGGAATAATATTATTCTATGTTTCTGTTTTGCATTCGTAAAGTGTCATACGGTAAAGAAAAATTATGACTCGGCAAATTGTGCATAAGGTAATAGAAAAGGAAGTATTTAAGTAGGATAACATAAAAATGTTACGTACAATAATAATAAAATTTGGTTTATATAACGATATTTCAAATTTAATAGACTTAGAGATAGGTAGTTATCCTATACATCGATGGTATGAATGGGTGTAGGCAATCACCCATGTTTTCGGAACCGGATCAGACCGGTTGGTCGGACAGGGAATCAATCAGACACGCTCTTTTTTTTAACCGACCTATCACCGGTCGGATCGAATTCCAATTTTTTTTATTCTTTTTACTTTTTTTCTTCAAAATCTTATTTTCTTATTAATTTCTAAGTTGGATATTTTAATTGTTTAAGCAAATTCACATCAAAACAAAAAATATTTTATATTTTGTATATATATATATAATTTTTATATATTTATCGACCATTGGATCTTTAAGGTGGTCGGTTTGCTGTCTGGTCCAATTTTGTAAACATTGACAATCATATTAGATAACTAATAGTATCCTGCTACTTTTTTTCTCGGATTGATCAATATGCCTTAGTTACATTTGTACGCCTTCTCATCGAGCTTATTTGAATCTTTATGATTTAGATAAAACTAACATTTTAACTAGAAATTGTATATTTGACATAAATTTGTATAATGATCAAAATGAAGGACCCAATGTTAATAAAACTTAATCTTGAGGGGGGTAAATCTAACTAGTTACTTTGGATGATTATGTAACTAGTTAGAGGGATTAATATTAGGCAGATATGACTTTAAGAGATTCACACCATGAGAAAAAGAAAATACCTCTCGTTTGTTTAAAAATGGGATTTCAAGATTTGTTTATCATCATCATTCATGGTGCATTACTACATGTGATGTATATTTTGTGAAGTTGAGAAAAAAAGGGACTATATTTGTGAATATTATTATTATGAGTTAATTGCATAGATGACCTTTGTGGTTTGATTAAATTGCACGTTTGACCCTATGTTTTAAAAATTGTAAACTTAGCCTAAACTTTGTAACTTGGTTGTGCTTTTAGCCCTGACGTAAATACCAGTTAGTTTTTAACGAAAAATTAGCCAATGCACCATCCACTTGACATAATTGATTCTATGGTGTAGTGTTTATCAATCTAAATATCAAATCAACCATCGTGAATGGCATAGAGGCTAATTTTTCATTAAAAACTAACTGATATCAACGTTAGGGGTTAAAGACATAACCAAGTCACAAACGTTTGAGCTAACTTTGTAATTATTAAAACCTCGGGGCCAAACATGTAATTTGGTTAAACCATAGGGACCATTTGGACAATTAATTCTATTATTAATCTAGCTTTTAAATGCCCGACGTTACACCTAAATACTCCACTTTTATGCCCCCCAAAAGTGCACTTTTGTTAACATACAACTCATGTTTCCTTAGTTGAATATGTTAGTGGAAATCTTTACTATACACCAATATCTCACAAAAATAAGTAAATAACTAATACACACTTCCTCAACAACTGTTGGTGGCGCTATTATTTATGAGTGCTTGGAAATTTGCAAATCAAGTAAAAAAATCATTATAAAGAACTTAAAATGGCTTTGATCTATTCTAAAATTTGTCTTATATATGCACGTCATCTGTAACAGTCTAAACAAATCGTGTCAAGATATCCTTTTTGTACCTGATGGATTTATCCATCCAGGAACTCACGTTTTATAGATGTAAGTTTCACATCGATTGAGAGGGAGAACGAATTATTCTTTATAAGGGGTGGATATCTTGTTTACCAAGATGCGTTTTACCAATCCAGAAACTCAACCGATGTGGGACTTACATCTACAAAACCGTGAGTTTCTGGATTGGCAACCTATCGAAGGCAAATCGTATAATATCTTGGCACGATTTACTTGGGCTGTCACATCATCAATTCCCATAACTCATCCAACAATCCTGATCTACAAAAGGTATTGGGAACGTATTCTTCATAGTTACATCACTTAACTTCCTGTAATCAATGCACATCCGTTGGTTACTATGCCTATTCTTTAACAACACTATTGGTGAAGCAAAATGATTTTCGTTGTAACTAATGGCTCCTATATCACACTAGTAATATGTTCTATGATGTCCTAGTTTGATGACATCCATAGGTTTTGTTTATTGATGGCCATATCTTCATTTCTCCAAATAGTCTAGTGATCCTTTAGCGGAGGCAAGACATTTGAAACTTGAAAAAGAGTTCAGTACGTGATGTAGAAGGACATTCTATTCTATTATGCTTAAATACAAAGTTCGGTGACAAACAATTCACCCTATCAATTGTGTGAAATGGCAATTCACCCACGTAACTTTAAAACTTTGTGTGATGACAAAATTGACCCCTCAACTTTATAAAATGTCACTTTAAGCCTTTCGAGTTTTTAAAGTTTTAAGTTTACCCCTTCTAATATATATAATCTATTTTTTCATTAATAATTTTCATTTGTTTGTTTATTTTTTTTCTTGACATCCATGTATATATTTTGTTAAAAACGAAGTCATATTCAAAATAAAATATTTTCTAGGTATCGTGGGTTATATCGACTGATGGTAATGTGCTGGTACTGTGAAGAATGAGATACACACCGGCTGAAAAACATTGGTACCGTTATATAATTGTCTTTCATCTATGTTTCGATCTCCACAACACAACTGAGTCGACGTAACTTCATACGTTTCCTTTATGTACTCAACGACGTTTCGATCTTTTGATGCTTAGCCACGTTAATGTTACTGCCTCAACCGTTTAAGTTTCACTTCCCGCCGCAGCAGTGCGGGCATAACTTTCTCGTTCATCTTTAATTTCCACCGAACACAATGAAACAATATTGCTTTCTATTCCTTTTAACTCATAAACATCACCCTCTACACGGGAGGATCCACATGTATCTCAGTGGGGGAGAAGGCACCCGCTCAACTTTTGCCAGATAGTGTAAAAGAATCTACTTATTTTGATAAAAATCCAAATAAATTATATAAGGTACCTTAGTAATATTTTAGTAGGTACCTTTATGTAGAGAAGAAGAGTAGGCAAAGAAAAAAAATGAATTGAAGAAAAACAAGAAGTGATGAAGAAGAAAAAAGAGGGAGATGATGGAGTTGCAGGTGATAAAGAAGAAGAGAGGTGATTGACTTTGTTTTTAACTTTTTTGTAAGACCCCAACCCGGACATCCTATAGTTGGTTCTCATAACGGGTCATTTTCATTAAAAACGCATTTATTGCAATTCAAACTACAGCGGAAGTCTTTCAAAACTCATTTATTACCATTTAACGTTATTATGCTTACATTACGAATGCATGCACACCAATCCGAGTAACACCGCCTCCAAGCCAAGATACGTCAACTCTACGCTTACCTGCAAAACAATCTAACGTACACACAAAGTCAGCTACGCTGAGTGAGTTCTAATAGTTTAGTTTGAACGAAAACCATCACGTTACATTCATTAGCTTAATCCTCTCCGGACCCTTCGGTCCTTACAAAATAGTTTTATGATTTATTAACGAATAGTTAACCCCCTGACATCCCACATCATCCCTTAACCGTTCATCACCCGGGACTCATCCCATACTACCAATAATAATAATAATAACCTTACAGTCACATCGACATAGCCTCAACATACTATGCTAACAACTCATACCCAAGAATACGCATTAACTCGACTCTGGGTTAACACAACCTACCCTAGACATTAACACATTCGGCCTTAACCAAGGCTCCCACAATTAACTGACATGACTTTTATACATGTCACGTCACAAGTCCTGACTCAACGGACAGTATCATCAACACATTACATTAACGCTATCTCACACTCAATAATTATAACTCATTACTAGCTTGCATATTAACACATAAATAACGCATGCAAACACATACCTTATCACTGCACCCTCGTCAGGGCTATCGACACACCCCGAGCTCATCATTAACCTGTTTATAAATGTCACCGTTGGTGACTTCCCGACGAACTTCGTCCTTCACAATCCCGTTTGCCATGTCATAAAGATAAAGACGCAAACACAATGCCCGTCGTGTCACATGGACAACGACACAAGCATACAACACAATTATAACACATAAAATGTCACACAATATTCACCTGACTCATTAACCACACTTACACCTTATACATAGCGCTAAAATAATAAATATATCCCACATAAAATAATAAGCATTTAGCTTAAGTTCCGACTCTCCTCGATCAACCCTTAACACAATACACCACTATTGTAAGTACAGATGCTATGTCCTGTTACCTAAGCACGTACCCACCTTTAACCTACACATCCCATGGACAACACATAATCCCTTAGCCCAATATTTGAGTTCATCAATTCACAAACTCACCGGGTTAAACCCCAAAGTTCGTTACATATTTAATGTAATACAACACGTCTTATAAGTATGTACGATAGCCCCAAAACATTAAAACGTTTAAAAGAGAGGATTAGAAACTCACCGGTTGCGAAGCTATCCTTCCGAAGTCGCATACCCGTAAACTCGTAGTCCAACGCGAAAATGAACTACCTAGATCAATCCTATTACTGTAGTAACACTAACGCATCTATTCTGGACCAGCAGCTACAAGCTCGGTCTAATTCGTCCCAAACCGTACAACCGACACGCTCTCTCGCGCACAAAAACCCTTAATTTAACGTTACCGAAAAACATTCCCGAAAGTCATTCCCGACATTTTCCCATATCCCAAAATTTCCCCCCAATAATGAATATAAAGTCCTATGGGGCCATACCTTTACGTACAAGCCGTTCTAAGCGGTTTTGTACGAAACTGCTGAGTACCACGCGAGAGGAAAACTTTCTTTGCTCATATCTCGACCATACGAGCTCCATTTCACGCGAACCACCTATCCACGCGTTCGTCTCAACATGCCCGACCTCAGAAAATTATTGGTGTTGGCCGTCGCCGCCACCGCTGCTGCCAGAACGCGGATTCTTCTTTCAGCACGTTCGGTTTTGTGCGTCAACATTCGAGTAGCTTAAAACCGATTCAAATGAACTCCGTTTTAGGCGAATCATATGCCCACGGGTCCGTATCGCTGAACCCTTTCAGACGAACCAGTCTTCGTCGCCGGAAACCATCGCCTCCGTCGTCGGAAAACCGAACAGCAGCCGGAATACGCCCTCTTCACGCGTCTGTCTTCGCGCTGCTCGTATCCCTATCAAACGAACTCGGATTTGGACAAATAATATATCCACGCGACCGTGTCGCCAAGCCCTTTAACCTTCTACCCTCTCCGACACCTGTCGCTGCCGGATATCGTCGCCGGAATCGCGAACAGTGGCCGGAAATCTTCGCCGAATTTCCGGTTTCGATCGTCTCCTTCATTTACTTGAGCGTTCATGACCACCACCTGTCGTTTAGCCTTACGGTGCCTGATTACCACCGAAACAGTCATGGTCGGCCACCTTAAACAGCCCGCAACCATTGTCTTCGTTTTCCTCAATCACCACCTCAGTCGGCCGCCACCAAGAAACCCCAACCCTAATCGGTTTTCAAGTCTACTGTAGCAAAGGAACAGGAAAAAGAGTGGGAGCATGTATTACCTCACGTGAAATGGATGTCACATGTATTACCTCCGCCATTGTCACCTTTCTTTTCCGGCTTTCTCTCTCTCTCCCGTCCACTTTCTCTCTGCCCACGTCTCTCTCTTCGGCCGCATGCACCCACCTAGGTCGTAAGACCTAGGGTTTTCACAATAAGTGGTATTTATACCACTATAACTTACATCCGAGCCCCCTCTAATTTCAACTCGTACATTCCGATCACAATTTGTTTCCTTTTCGGTCAACTGGTCCTCTCGTTTATGCAATATCCAGTTACACATGAAAACTTTTACTAACCGATTCATTTACTAGAGATTCGGGTTACCCAATAACCCAGACCGTTTAACAAGTGGGTTTTCGGGATGTTGCAAGTCTATCCCCCTTAAAAGAGGATTCGTCCTCGAATCCTGCGTTAGTATAAATCAACTCCGCTCATCTTCCTACTACAATTGGTGCACCCAAGATCCTTTGGTGCTACCTGCCCTCTCTCGCACACCTCATCGAGGTCATTATCTTTCCACACGGCCACCATCCATGGTGTTCAAATAAGTCTTCTCCATTTCCCGCTTTCAACTTTGGGACTCGTAGATCTCATATACATATTCCCTTGTTACTCGTCCTTGAATTTTCACTTCTATGGCCCACATCAACAATTACCTGCTTACTTTTTTTGTCCTCCTGATTTGATTACGACATCCATGTCGTCACTCTTTGTATATCCCTGATGATCTCATCGTCCTGATGGACATCCCCTAGTAAGATTCTTTGTTTTTCATAATTAGGATCATTCATCGTCCCTCTTATCTCGTACTCTAGTTGCCATCCAACGATGTTTCCTTAAAACTCAGGCAACACTGCCTAGCTTACTGATGTGATATATCTCTCGTTCTCAAATGACCTCCGAGAATTTGCGCAAAGCTTTACTGATCTCTTCCAGCGCCTCCCCATTACAATACATCTTTACTACATTACCTTGCGCTCCTCGCGTCTTATAGGTTAGCATTCGTCGCTTATCATTAGTGCTTCGATCACCGTCCTCCGATGATTTAGGGATTAGAAAAATATATTGTTCTAAATTTTCCACGTCATCTCTTTTGATGCTCCGCATGAGCTTGCCTCTTCTACCCAGTCGTATGTGTACTAGCGTAGGCGATTTCATTACTAAACTTTCCCGAACCAGTCGTGGGAAAGACACAATCTTTGTTATTGTTGACAGACTTACTAAATCTGTTCATTTTCTTCCCATGAAAGAAACGTTCAGCATAGATAAGTTGGCAACCGCGACTTTTACGGTCAACACCTTTGTTCGACGAGGTCGTATAATAATAAAAGTATTATTATTATGTTGAAATATACTTTTAAACAAAAGGAACTCATTGGAAAACGATAAATAATATCAAGATTTATTTGGGTGTTATTATGTCTAAAATTTAATCAAGTTCGGGTCTATACGCGTTAACACCCAAGTCGAGCGGTTTCATAAAATATTAATTTAAATCAGAAAGTATATATATTTACGAGACTCAAGGACTTTAGGGAAAATAATAAATTATAATGAGTTATTTTTGGGTAACATAACATCGTTATTTTTATCGGGTTCGGTTCAACGGTATACCGTCATCACAACACGCGGTACAACACCACCACACTATATATAGTGGGTCACCCCACTAAATCTCTCATTTGAAACTTTTAGAGAGAGAAAGTTAGAGAGAGAGGGCAGAGAGTTCAGGTGGTGGTGGTGGTCCGGCGGTGGTCCGGTGGCGGCCGACAGCGGTCCGTGGTGGTCTGGCGGTGGTCGAAGGTGGCCGGAGATGCGGTTTTTCACCTGGAACCATTTCTCGACGCTACGAACGCAATGGTAAGCTCATATTTGTCTAAATCCTTGCTTAAATTCGTTAAAAAGGTCAAATATGAATCTGTCCAGAATGTTGTTGCATGCACAGTCTCAAAGATCGGACGATCCCCGGAAATCCAACCGTTAGCAACAGAGATATTCGTCTTGACCGTTCAGATTAGTGCATCGGATTGATAAGTGGCGCCGATGTTCGCCTAGTTTCCAGTATGGGGACCTGGATGTTGTAGCAGACTTCCATCTTCATTTTGCGGCTCTGCTAGACCGCAGTTGCTGAACTTGATTATGACAGGCTTCAATGTTAACTGGACTAGGGCGGCACTCACGATCCCATACTCGCGGCATACAAAGACCATCGCCGAAGCGCTCCCCATTTGGCCTTCTCCCACCACCGTTGCATAATCATACTTGGTCGGTAAACGCACATCTGGGATAAGTCACGTTCCAAAGTATCCGAGGGTCGACCTGCTCTGATACCACTTTGTCACAGGGTCATCTCTCGAGGCCCCGTGTGGCGCCCTGGGTTGCCTCAGGGCCAGCCAATCCGTCCCGCTTATGATAGGGTCTACTGGTTTCGTCCTGCCTTTGACTCATCAGGCGAGCGGAAACAACTCGCGACTAGTGATGCTTTCGGTGTACCAACACACCTAGGCATGTTCACGTCGTTTATCCCACTGTGGCCGTCCCTGATGAAGTCCGGACTAGCCAGTAAACACAAGCGTTCAAATACAAACATAGCATAACGATCATCAATAATTTGGTCCGTGACAATGAGGTGTTTCAACTCATGAGTTTATGGAGAATGTGGTGTTTCAACTTATTTTTCAAGTATAAATACCAAGGTGTTCCTTGGTTGAAAAATATACCAAACAACACAACCTTTCTAGTGTTTTCTCCTTCTTTCCCTCTAAAGAATTCCAACAAAATCTTTGATCAACTTCATCCATTTTCTTTAAGGTACAATTCGGGTGCTAGAGCCCTACCCGACAGTACATACTGCTTAGGCCGTTGTACCCTGAGAAACAAAACAGGGAGAGACTCGAAATTTGTTCTAAGGGCCCCGTGTTAAATACGATCCTCGGCCACAACATTCTTCTTCTACCCTATTCTTCGTTTTGTATAATTTTTCAGTGTAATTTCGTATTGTAATTTACTACTTTCTAAATAAAATTTAGTTTCATTTATTGTAATCAATATATAAAGAGTTTTTACTTCTTTTATACACGAATGGTTCCTACACTCCTTTACTACACATCACTTGTTTTGTCTGTATCTAACGATTTAAATAATGAAATAACTATTGTACGCATCCCCGTAAACCGTTGTGGAGAAATATGGCAATGAAAATTAACTCACAACAAACAAATGCATGGTACTTCAGTTTCCCCATTAAATTACAGGAGTTATTAATGTCTTCTTCATCAACCACCTCCTGTTATATATTCATTGTGTTTTGAAGCACACTAAGAGCAACTGATCATATGAAGAAACAAGAAAGTTTGTCTTTAGAGAAAGGAGACGCCGCTCAAGAGTTTGATGATGATGGACAAACTAAAAGAACAGGTACAATGCATGTACATTTTGGTTATTTTAGTATCATTTCGTCTACGTGGTTTGGCCATTTTAGTCACTTTCATTCAAAAACTTTATTTTAGCTTTTTCGTCCCTGACTTTTTAAAATATAGCCATTTTCATCCATCTAACTAACTTCGTCTATATTTTAACTTTAAATCAGGGATAATTCGGTCTTTTCAAAAATCCTTCTTGAATGCTATAGAGAGTAGAAAGCGGTTCAAAAGACCAAATTGCCTCTGATTTAACGTTAAAATGTAGACGGAGTTAGTCAGTTGGATGAAAATAACTAGATTTTCAAAATTCAGGGACGAAAAAGCTAAAAAAAAATTTTTTGAACGGAAGTGGCTAAAATGTCCCGACCACAGAGACGAAAATGACACTGTACAGTAATATATATTTGATGAATTTTGAAGGGACATGGATGAGTGCAAGTGCACATATAATAACAGCAGTGGTAGGATCAGGAGTGTTGTCACTAACATGGTGTTTAGCACAGTTGGGTTGGGCTTTGGGGACATTTTTGCTTGTGGTGTGTGCAGTGATCTCTTGGTACACATGCATCTTGCTCACCAACTGTTATAGATCTCCTCATCCTGTTACAGGAGCTCGAAACTACAACTACATGCAAGCTGTCAAGACTAATCTTGGTAAACTAGTTTATTCTCATCTTCTAGTTAATTTTGCTTTAAATATCTATACAATATAATAAATAAAGGTTTTTGCATGCCACGTGTCGCCTCCATATTCATTCTTTTCATTTTTTTCCCGCCTCTCTCTCCTATTTAATGCACTTCTATCTTTTAATAATAATATATATTTAAAAAAATACTAATTATACTAATAAAACAAATTTATTTTAAATTATCTCCTATCATAAGAAATTTTAAAATTTAATTATATAACTTTTATTTTTAATCAAATACTAAATAAAAGTCAAATTATATTAAAAAATAGTAATTAACGTATTTTCGAAACCCAATTATATATTAATTTTTACATATTTTGAATTCGTTTTCTATTCTTACTATATGTAATAAGTTTTTACACATGTAAAATATATATACATAAAGATTTAAAATTGTTATATATTGATATATTTCACCCCGTGTGTAGACACGGGATCTAAACTAGTATATATATATACACAGGGTGAATTTCATAATAAAACTAACATTTAGGGAGATAACTAGAGAACTCCTCTTTAAAGGTAAAAAAAAATAATAAAAAAATCATAACTCAAAATATAAATCAAAAACTAAAAAAGTGGTTCGGAGACCTTGTTTCCCACGTCGTGCTTGTTAAAAAAAATTGTCGGTTTAGCTTTAGGGTTTAGTTTTTTGGGTTTAGCTTAGCTTTTAGGTTAGGTTTTTGAATTGGAGGGGGGGTTAGGTTTTTTTGGGGTGGGTGGGGGGTTTAGGTTTTGGGGGGTGGGTGGGGTGGGGTTAGGTTTTTGGGTGGGGGTGGGGGTGGGGGGTTTAGGTTTTTATGGGTGGGTTAGGGTTTAAGGTTAGGTTTTTGAGGGTAGGGGGTGAGTGTGGTGGGTGTAGGTTTTTGGGTGGGGGTGGGGGTGGGTGTAGGTTTTTGGGTGGGGGTGGGGGTGGGGGGTGGATGGGTTTAGGTTTTTGGGTGGGGGTTGGTGAGGGGTTTAGGTTTTTGGGTGGGGGGGGGTTAGGTTTTTGGGGGTGAGTGTGGGGGGTTTATGTTTTTGGGTGGGGGTTTAGGTTTTTGGGGTTGTGTTAGGTTTTTGGGGTGATGCTACGCATATGCAATATTGAAAATAATATGAAAAAAAAACGACGAGTTAATTCTTATTTTTTATAACGTTATTTATACTCAAATGAAAGATAAAGAAATTCTTGATTTAATGGTGCAATTTAAAAAAAAAATAATAATAAATGTAAAAGATAGAAATGTTTAAAGATTTATATATTTTAAGTTCCAATTTTACCCTTGCTCTTTAAAATTTCAGCCCTTCTTTTTTTAGTGGTTCTCTTATTAAAATAAGTTCTTTCATGAACTCAACCCTATATATATATATAGAGAGAAAAAAAAAAGCCTGAAACTATATGTGTGTATAAACAATCAAACAAAAATGGGTTCTGTTATGAAAGTTAGAATGACGATTTTAAATGAAATTGATTTTAAAAGCCTGAAATGAAATGGGTTCTATTATGAAAGTTAGAATGACGATTTTAAATGAAATGAGTTCTATTATAAAAGTTAAAAAAATTATTGATTTTTTATAACGTTATTTATACTCGAAAGCCTGAAATTATTTTCACTCAAAATGACGATTTTAAATTAAATGGAGAAACGTATAAGCAAAATCGAGTGTGAATCGAGTGTGAATATATGATGATATATTATGCTACTAGGACTAACATTGACAACAAAAATGAAAGTTAGAATTATCATCAGACTGTTAGTTTAATTAGTTATATTTTGATTTCCTATTATATATTCTTATTTAACATAATTAGTATTTTTCTTTAATAATATATTTATAATATCATTACTATTTAATAAGATAGATGCACGTTTATTAGGAGAGAGATGCGAGAAAATTATTGTGAGGATGCATGAGGAAGTGACAAATGTCCACATCAAACCTTTATTTATTAGTATAGATTTATACCAGAACTTCACTAAAATATATTGTTTAAAGAATCTTTAATTATGTTGCTGTTCTAGGAGGGCGTCAATACATATTTTGTGCAATAGCTCAATACGAAACTCTCATCGGTGTAAGCATCGGATACACCATCACTTCATCAATCAGTATGGGGTAAGAATCCAAATCTTCATAGCACATCTATATATCACTCAATTGTCTATGTATATATCTTAATGGGTCTGCTTATTCGTCTTAATAGGGCGATTGAAAGGTCGAACTGTTTCCAAAAACATGGTCATGACAAGGGGTGTCACGCGTTGAATAGATCTTATCTATTAATCTTTGGGTGTATACAACTCGTTTTGAGCCAACTACCTAACTTCCACAAGCTATCGTTTCTTTCCATTATCGCGGCCATCATGTCTTTTGTGTATTCAACCATTGGCATGGGGCTCTCCATTGCCAAAATTGCAGGTTAAACATCATTCATACTTATCATAGTATATGATGCATGAAATATTTGTTATATTAACAAGTGCAACAATTATTTCAACTCAACAATTGCATTATTTTGTTTGATCATTGCATGTCATGATGTAATCACTATTATATGCTCTATAACTTGTGAGGATATCAAACATTGGAATGAGTTTTATTTTATGTTCTAGATTGTCTAATGACGAATTCCTATTTTCATAAGTTTTGAGTTTAAATACATTATGATACTCAAAACTTGTGAGAACTCGGATTATATATATTTGAATGGTAATTTATTAATATTTTTTTGAATGTTTGAATGATAAAGGAGGTGGCCATCCTAAAACAAGTATTGGCATGCCACCTAGAGAAGATATGTCAAGCAAGGATAAATTGTGGAACATTTTTTGTGCCATTGGAGACATTGCTTTTGCCTATGGTTTCACTTCAATTCTCTTTGAAATACAGGCATATCTCTCTTTCTTGATTCAAATGATAACTAATATTTATGTGATAACCACTCTCAAATATAGTGTTACGTATATGTAACATTATGTGATACGTATATGTAAAACTCCTCATTTCCGTATTTATGTTCAAGCTAGATATATGTTAAAAAAGTATTTAACAATTAAATGAAAAATAATTTATAAATTATGGGATTGTTGATTTACATAAAAATAAATATGTAAATTAAATTATGAATCTGAATTACAAATTATGTACACAAGTACATGTAATGTAACCATATGTGGACTCTGAATCTAAGTAAAAGGTTTCTTTAGGATACATTAAAATCAAGTCCTCCGGAACACAAAGTCATGAAAACTGCTACCACCGTTGGGATTTCAGCTTCTACATCGTTCTACATGTTGTGTGGGCTACTTGGTTACGCGGCATTTGGTAACAACGCACCGGGGAATTACTTGACTGGGTTCGGTTTCTATGACCCTTTTTGGCTCGTTGACATTGCGAATTTGTGCATTGTTATACACCTTCTTGGTGCTTACCAGGTACTTCATTAATCGTTCTACTACACTTCATTACTCGTTGAAAGTTCAAACTTGGCATTTTTTTCCAAATTTTCAAACCTATTTGCGACCGTAAAAAAACGGTCGTAAGTTTGCGACCGAAATCAAAACGCTCGCAAAATTAGCAACCACAACTGATACGTTCACAAAATTTGCGACCACTTAGATTCGGTCGCAAAACATTCGTAAAATATTACAAAGTAATTAGTTAAAAATAAATTATAAATACCGGTCTCAAAACGGTCATAGATATGAGAGAAAAGTTAAATATTCCAGTCACAAAGTTTGCGACAGGTCGCAAAACATGATTATTTAAAATTATAAATGGGCAGTCAAAAGATTTGTGACTGCAAAAGTGGTCACTAAATTGGTCGCAAAATAACCCCCGTTGCAAATTTGGTAGCAAATGGGATTACCCATCACCTATGGAAGTTTTTGTCACCCCAATTTCGGTCGCGAAAGGCTATTGGTGACCTATTTGCGACGGATATTATGGTCGCAAATATCCAGTTTTCTAGTGGTGAACTTGGTGACATTTTATAGGTAGTAGTCCAACCATTTTTCGCGTTTGTCGAGAATTGGAGTCGTAGAAAGTGGCCAGAAAGCAGATTCGTCCACAAGGAATACGCCATTGGCTACTACAAGATCAATCTATTCCGGTTAATCTGGAGATCAACATATGTTTTACTAGCAACGCTAGTAGCGATGATGTTTCCATTTTTTAACGCTTTTCTTGCTCTAATCGGCTCAACAACATTCTGGCCATTGACAGTATATTTCCCCATAGAAATGTACATTGTGCAGGCAAAGATTCGTAAGTATTCGTTTCAGTGGATTTGGTTGAGGGCACTGAGCTTGGTGTGCTTGCTTGTATCGAGTCTTGCGGCTGCTGGATCGATTAGAGGTCTTGTTGTGTCCGTACAAACCTCCAAGCTCTTTCAATCAGTGTCATAGGTCTTAGTTTATGTTTATTTGTTGTTGTTTTTGAAAAATAGTGATATGAAAACATGGTTGAACCAAAGGGTTTGGAATGATGCAGCTGGGGTCTTATTTATGCATGTTTTTTTTGTTTTCTGAGGCTTCAAAGTTTAAGAATCTGATCAAAATAGATATGCAAAGGTTATGTGTTTAAAGCCAACCTTTTCAATGAGTCTACCAAAATATTTTACAAGTTTTGAATTTGAATCTCAACTTAAGGATGTTATCAAGGTCAATGCATCATGTACGGCTATAAATATTGGGATGTGAAAAATGAAAAAAAAAACTTCTAAAAATGGAAAAATATACAAATAAGTAGAAACTAAACCCAAAACCACGTTAATCAACCGCAGGTCCGAACTTTTTGTAAATTGTAGTTTTAGAATAGTTTTAAAAGTAAGGCAAAAGTATTGTATCTAAAAAAAAATATAGAGAAAATTGTCAAAATGTTCATTTTGGTCAAGAAAATTGCCAATTTCTACATTGACTTTTTGAATTTTTAAAAGTATTCAATCCAAAATTAGTCAATGGTAATCATGGGCGGACCTTGTAAGAGGATACGGGGCAGCCGACCTCCATGAATTTTTTTTTCTTTTTTGTGTTATTAAAATCTCGATCACCTCCATAAAATTTTGAAATAGGCCCCCGATCGTCACCCATGAAAAAAAATAGGTTATATGCATGTTATATATCACTAGTCAACCGACCCCACAAATTTTCGACCCCGATAAAAAAAATTTCTGGTTTCGCCACTGAATTGATAATGCTACACGTCAGTTAAAAACAATTTGAAGGCTCAAAAACAACCGGCCACGTGTAAACACAGGGCCTGGCCACGTGTATTTTACCCGCTAAAATGAAGTCGGTAAGATTGCTAGCGGCCCAACCCTAGCCGGTAACCTAATAAACCAGTCTAATCCTAACACGTGTCAAACCTAAGCCGATTGTATAAGCCAAACTGTCGAGCCGAGCCAAGCCGTAACCTGCTGCCATATAGCCGGCTAAACTACCACTTCAACTACAACGAAACAAGTGTCCCCCCGTAGCTGGGTAACCACATTATTCCGGCTAGAATTTTTAACGGCTACAATGTAGCCCTTCTCCTACTCTATAGCCGGCTAAACTTTTAAAACGTAATTAACTATATTAATTATTTAAAACGTAATTAAAGATGTAATTAATAGCTAAATCTGTATACCATACTTACTAGCTAAAGTTGAGCCGCCTCATGTAGTATAGCCGGCTATACCTGAGCCGCCCCCTGTAGTATAGCCGGTAAAACCGTCCAAACAACAAATTGAAGCATGACACATGTCTCTAGCGGCTTCTTTTACGCCGGTTAACCTAATTGGGGGGGGGGGGGGTAATTCTTACGTGAACTCCTATAGCCGTCTAAAAAATTTTTGAGTGTTTCCCGGCTAAGGGAAGATTCCTCGAGGAATTTGTCCGTTAATCATCGAAGAATCTTTGGGTAAGTGAAGAATCTTTGGTAATTTTGCATGTAAAGATTTTATTCTATGTCGGATTCCACGTGAACAGAATCTATGGTTGAGAGTTTCTTATACTTTTACGTCATTGACTACTTTAGGGATTCGTTTGCGCTTGAAAATCGTTTACAATGTTTTTCGCGTTGGTTTTCTTGACGGTCAGGTGTTTGCGATGGTAAACTGATACACATAATTTCACAACACCAAATAGCTTCTCAAAACTTTAGATTAACTGTTTGTTTTATCTAGTTGGTGGTCAGATGATTAGATTTGGTCCATTAGAGTTTTGCTTAACGACTGGTTTCAAATTCGGTAAATTTAATTTCTGTCCGAGGTCTTCTCTGGTGTCATTTAAAAGTCGAGTATTTGGTGAATATGGAAATAAAATTAGAGTTTCTGATTTGAAACTATTTTTTAAGCAACGTTTACTCGAATTTGAAGATGAGGATGTGGTTCGTATTTGTTTGTTATTATTGGTAGAGGTCGCTTTTAAAGGCACCCAATCTCGTGCATATGTAGATGAGTTTTTAATATCACTTGTTGATGATCTTAATGATTGAAATCAATTTTGTTGGGGTGGTTATCTTTGAGAATCAACATATGTATATTTTGATAATCTTTTCAATAGGAAAAAATGTGACAATTGAGAGAAGAAGAAAGCAAAAAGAAAGGTAGAAGGCGAGTCTGAAATGAATTATTCATTAAATGAGTTTGTTTGAGCTTTTAAGGTATAAACCCTTATATTATCATTTGACTGTCTTTTAGTTGTTAAAAAATTTACTATGCTACATATGTTGATTTGTGATGTGGATTTATGAAGTTCTTCTTGAACTAAGAACATTAATCGAAGATTATTAGTTATGTATTCATGGATGTTTAAGTTGGGGTTCTACTATCAAAATAAGTTGAAAGAGAGATGTAAAAATGCATCAATTGTAAGTTTATTGAATTTGTACAACCAACTGCTTAAAGAATGACTTTTTTAGCTAATAATTATTATGATATGATTTAGGTGCTTGATTTTAAGCCAAAGCATATTATCCCCAATCACATTGAGTGTGTTGAGGTTTGGTGGCATGATAGTTATAATTATCTGACCTGAAAATTATGGGACATTGAAGAAATTAACAAGGCTGATCAAAATAGTGATCTGGTAATAAATCATCAGATTAACAGAGATTCAGATCCGGATTTAAAAAATGAGTTCGAACACGTGGAAAACATTCCAATAAGTTTGAATAACCAATTTCAAAGTGACAAGTTGGATATTATTTTTGAGAAACTAGTTAAAGTGACAAATTTTTTGAGTTATTTTTCACTTTATTCCATTAAAAAATTTAAAAAAACATAATTTTTTTTCAGACGCACTTCCAATTTCTTTCACTTCTCTATTTAAAAAAGAAGTTGGGAACGCATCGTTAGAGTTATACCCTTAGTACCCTAATAACATCTAAACTCCGAGGATAAATTTACAAACCGACTAATAACCAAGGGACTATTTATGTAACTACGTGGTGTCTATCATAATTCATCATGTTCAAACTTGAATGTCAAAGAAGGAGATAGGTACGGTCGATGCACGTTCATGGGCCCTACTGTACTGCAACCCGCATATGATCTCATCATCCACTCCTTTTCATCCAATGGTCGTCAATCACTATCATTCACACTTTTGCCAGGTGGCATATCACGTGAATGATTACGTTAAATCCGGCAATACAGCTTATCACTACCCACCGGTTTTCAGGATTTTTTTCTCTCTCCAAATTGTAAACATGATCAGATGATCGTACCCTCGCCGTACAAAATAAACCGCCGTTAGCCTCACGACGTCACCGGAGATCCCCTCCCGCCGGAGAAAATGACCGTCATTCGAAAACGGAGATTCACGGCGTCTCGTTCTCTCTCCGTTGCTCTCCATTCGAATATCCTCCTTTTCCTCTTCGTTCCGACTTAGATCATATCCCTAGGGTTTTTCAATTTGAATTTGAATTCCGATCGTATGTTAATTCCTTCGTTTCATGTAAATCTTATGTTAATTCCTTCGTTTCATGTAATGGAGTCGTGTTTAATTCTCTCGCTTCTTTCCGACGACATCCTATCACGGATTCTCGATCGGCTCTTCGATGATTCCGATCGGAAATCGTTCCGTGCGACGTGTAAATCGTTTCACCGAGTTGAATCGGTTCATCGTACTCGCTTGAATTTTTGGCGACCGGAATTCATTCCAGGTCTGCTCCGAAACTACACGCGCGCGGATACGCTTGATTTTTCCGTTTGTCCGCGGATCTACGACGGGGCGATCTCGGCGTTGCTGAATGACGTCAGCTGTTTGGGATGGGCGCAGAGATTGAAGAAAGTGGTGCTGTGTAGAACGACGTCGTTGAGGTTTTCTGGATTGGAGATGCTGGTTGGGGCGTGCCCTAGGTTGCAGGCGGTGGATGTGTCGCATTGTTATCAGTTTGGGGATAGAGAGGCGGCGGCGCTGTCCTGTGCGGCGGAGTTGAGAGAGATTAAGATGGATAAGTGTTTGAGATTGACGGATGTAGGGTTGGCTAAGATAGCTGTTAGGTGTGAGAAATTGGAGAAGGTGAGTTTGAAATGGTGTTTGGAGATTACTGATCTGGGGATTGATTTGTTGTCTAAAAAGTGTCACCGCTTGAAGCATCTATCGGTTTCATACCTCAAGGTTACCGGTTCAATTAATGATTTAATTTAATGTCATCCATTAATGTTATTAGTACAGAATATGGATTGCTTGAACTGCTTGTGTTCTTTTTTATTTTTATTTATTTATTTTGCAGATAAGTGATGAATCATTAAGGTCGATAAGTAGTTTGCAAAAGTTGGAGGTGTTACTAATGGTGGGGTGTGGATTGGTGGGCGATGAAGGTTTGCATTTTCTTGGAAATGGTTGCCCTTCACTTCAGGTAATTGGCACTTCTGATTGTTCGTCTTTTTATTGCATTTATTGTGAGCTTTTGGATGATACTTGATGTATATGAATGGCTTTATGATGTACTTTTTTTAACGACTAATTTGGATCACTGACGGACCACTGGAGTATCATCGTACCACTGGTAACACCAAGTCACCAATTCAGGAAGAAACTCAATTTTTCTGGGAAAACCCCTTTGTGAGATTCGAACCCAGGACCTTTTGATCACTGAGCCTTATCCCATCACCAAGATGTTGCTGGCTATTATGCCTTTGGTGGCTTTATGACGTACTAGTTTGTGTAAATATATGTTTATGGTGAAGGTAATCATGGTATTATGATAACTTGGTTGTCTGCCAATACAATACAAGAACTCCATTATATAGGAGGAGAAACATAAATACAAGAATACAATCAGGTGTAATAAGTGTAGAATACATAAAGGTGTAATGATGAACATTGATGGAACATAATACTCTAATATGCCCCCGCAGTTTGAGCGAGAGATGGTCGGACGTTCAAACTGGTACGAAATGACTGAAATAGTTGTCGAGGCAAGCCTTTCGTGAAGGTATCTGCATACTGAGCGGAGGAGGGAATGTGAAGAACACGAACATGACCAAGTTGGACCTTTTCCCGGACAAAGTGTATATCAATCTCTACATGTTTTGTACGTTGATGCTGAACAGGGTTCTCGGATAGGTAGACTGCAGAGATGTTGTCACAGTAAACAATGGTTGCCTTGTGTACCGGAACAGATAGTTCATGCAAAAAGTTGCGTAGCCATGTTGTTTCGGCTACAGTATTGGCTACTCCACGGTATTCTGCCTCTGTGCTAGAACGGGAAATTGTGGGATGACGTTTGGAGGACCAAGAGATCAAGTTTATCACCTAAGAAAACACAATAGCCTGATGTAGACCGTCGGGAGTCGGGGCATCCCCCCCAATCGGCATCGGAGTATGCCGTTAAGGATGTGGTGGATGGTGTTATACGAATTCCGTAGTCGATGGTACTGCTTAAGTACCTAATAATCCGTTTCATAAACTGATAATGGATATCTGTCGGGGCATGCATAAAGAGACAAACTTGCTGTACAACATATGTGATATCTGGGCGAGTGAAGGTGAGATACTGTAAAGCTCCCGCAAGTGCACGATAGAGAGAACCATCTGTAAGGGGTGTCCCGGTAGAACCGCTAAGTTTGGCCGACGTGTCAACAGGTGTAGCACAAGGCTTACAGGAGGTCATACCTGCACGGTGTAGGATGTCACGAGCATAAGCTGCCTGGGATAAAATCAACCCTTGCTGATCTCGAGTCACTGAGATGCCCAAGAAATGATGAAGAGCACCTAAGTCAGACATGGAGAACTCTCGTGAAAGGGTGTCAATAATGGTGCGTAACAGCTTTGTATCTGAAGCGGTGATTATGATATCGTCCACATATAGTAATAAGTATGTTGTTTTTCCTGCATGATAATAGGTGAACATGGATGTATCTGATGTGCTACTCCGAAACCCATGGGAGATAATGTACGAGGAAAAACGAGTGTACCATGCACGTGGTGCTTGTTTCAGGCTATAAGAGATCGTTTGAGACGACATACGCGCTTTGGTGCTCGAGGATCAACAAAGCCCGTAGGTTGATGCATATATACAGTTTCTTGGAGGTCACCGTGAAGAAACACATTTTTGACGTCTAACTGGTGAATAGGCCAGGAGCGAGATACCGCCAAGCTAAGAACTGTCCGAATAGTGGCCGGTTTGACTACCGGGCTGAATGTATCTTGACAGTCAATACCGACCGTCTGAGACTTACCGTTAACGACCAATCTTGCCTTGTACCGATCAAGGGTGCCATCTGGTTTAAATTTGTGTCGAAACAGCCACATACAACGAATAATTGGCCGATCCGACGGCCGAGGGACAAGTTCCCACGTATCGTTTTTTTCTGTAAAGCACTAAATTCATCTTCCATAGCACTAACCCAGTTGGGATCCGACCGGGCTTTACGGTAAGAAGAGGGGACAGGGGAGATAGGTGGGGTGGTAGAGGTGTGTAAATTTAGGCGAGTAACAGGTTTGTGGACACCAGTTTGTGATCGGGTAGTCATGGGGTGGGCTGATTTAGTTTGGTTAGGCCGAGGTGGGGGTGGAGGTGGAATAGTGGGAGAAGGAGATGGAATTAAGGCAGTAAGGGTGGCAACTGGTTGGGTAGGTGACGGAGGTGGAGATGGGTTGGGGCTGTTGAGAGGTGGTGCATTAGGTTGTAGTGGAGATGGGTTGGGGCTGTTAACAGTAGTAACAGGATATGGATTAGGAAAATTATACGTGAAGGGGGTCATGGGTTCATCGAGGAATGAGCAGGAGGTAGGGGGTTGTGAGTGTTGGTAAGGGAAAGATGTTTCATCGAACACGACATGGCATGAGATAATTACTTTGCCGGTGTTATGGTCATAACAACGATAGCCACGAAAGCCGATGGGATAGCTAAGAAATATACATTTGAGGGAGCGAGTGTGTAATCTGTGTGGTTGGGTGGTGGAGGTATTGGGGTAGCATGCGCACCTGAAGACACGTAAATGATCATATGTGGGATGTTGAAGGTACAAGGCAAAGTGAGGGGTAGATAGGTTAAGACGTTTAGTAGGTAGGATATTGTGAAGATATGTGGCTGTGTGTAGGGCTTCGACCCAAAAGGAAGCTGGTAAGTGAGCATGGGTGAGTAAGGTCCGAATGATGTCGTTTAACCGGTGGATCATCCGTTCGGCACGACCATTTTGTTGAGAGGTTTGCGGACAGGAGAAACGGAAGACAAACCCATTTGTGTGAGAGAAGGTTTTGAATTCATTATTGTCAAATTCTCCGCCGAGGTCACATTGAAAAGCTTTGATTTTGCGGTTAAATTGGGTTGATACGAAGGTATGAAGTTAGTGAATGTTTCTGATTTATACTTCAACGGGTAAACCCAAACAAAATGTGTAAAGTTATCGATAAGTACCATGTAATATTTATAACCGGAGTTACTAATAACTGGGGATGTCCATAAGTCACAATGTACGATATCAAAAGGTGCAAACGTAATAGAATTCGATTCATAAAACGGTAATCGTTTGTGTTTTGAAAGTTGACATGAATGACATAAAGGAGACATCATAGTTTTATTACAGTAAATGGAAAAACGAGAACGTGGTAAATCCAAAATGGACTCGCCGGGGTGGCCGAGTCGGTTATGCCATTGATCAAAAGTTGTGGAGATGAATGCTGATGGAGGTGCCAACGGTGTGAGTGGATAGAGCTCACCGGTGCTATTGTGGCGGGAAAGAGGAGTGCCACTCTTGAGGTCCTTCACAGTAAAACCATATGGGTCAAATTCAATAGATGTTTTGTTATCAATGGTAAATTTACGTACGAAGAGAAGGTTTTTAATAATGTGAGGAGTATAAAGGATATTGCTCAATTTGTAGGGTCGGTTAGGCATGGTATAGGTGGTATGTCCGGATCCCTGGACTGGTATGGAAGTGCCATTTCCAACAAATATAGGCTGGGCAGAAAAAGAAGATAAACGTGTGGAAATCATACCTGGATCAGCAGTGAGATGAGCAGATGCTCCCGTATCCATGTACCATGCCGGGTCATTGGAACCAAGATGAACCTGTTGCATTGACTGTGCTAGGGCTGTTGGGTTGTAATCCGAAAAAGTTGCAGTAGTGGAGGAATAATCTGCGGTAGGAGAGGCAACAGGTTGCTGCTGGGCTGTGGCCATATGGGCCTGTTGAAAGCCGGGAGGCGCTGGGCCAGGAGAAGAACGGTGCTGGGTCGGGGACTGTTGGGCTGGGTATGGTGAGGGTGGTGGAGTCCAGTTCGTGGGTCAGTAGTTAGGCCAAGAACCATGTTGGTTAGCGGCATGTCCACGACCTCTCCCTCTTTGGTTACGTCCACGACCACGCCCCTGGTGATGACGACCACCACGACCACGGTATCTCTGCTGATAGGGCAAGTGTTGATAAGCATTACGAGTTTCATAGTTGGGATGGCCACGGTTTCCGATAGGGTCAAAAGATGTTGCCGCCAAGGAGTTTGGTGATTGTCTCGTGTGCTGTCGTTGTTGTTCTAGCTGAAGCATGCTTCGGGCCACATCCCACATAGGATTTTGCTGATTTATGATAGCACTTACAACATCAAACTCAGATGGAAGACCCCTCACTAATTGTAAGACTAACCTGGATTCACCAACAGTGTTGCCAGTATCACCTAACTGAGTTGCGAGATCCCTAAGTTTTTGAGCATACTCATCCATGGACGACCACATACCGAGAGAGAGACTACAAAATTCCTGTTCAAGGGCAGCAGCTCTCAAACCCTTGTTACTCAGAAAGATGCTTTCAATCTTTTTCCAAGCAGCGCGAGCCGTGATGTCCGTCTCAAGGATACGAGCCATCAAATCGTCGGACACGGTGCTATAGATCCATTGTAAAACCAACGCATCAATCTCTTTCCATTGGTCATTGGTTTGTTCAGGGGGTTCGGTTTCGTCAATATGGTCTAAAACCTTATAAGCAATAGCGTGAAGCTTAAAGAGTTTTGTCCATGACGAGTACGTAACCTTTGAGCCGTCCAGCGTGCGTATTTTGTTGTTGATGTTTGCCACCGAGTATGAGGGGTGTAGAGCCGGCGTCTTGGCTTCACTGCTACTACTATCTTCCACTTTTGATTCAACCATTGCTGCAGGTGGAAGGCAGAAAGGGATAGGATAGAAGGGAAATGGACAGCGGGAATGGTATAAGTTTTATAGCTCTGATACCATGAAGGTAATCATAGTATTATGATAACTTGGTTGTCTGCCAATACAATACATGAACTCCATTATATAGGAGGAGAAACATAAATACAAGAATACAATAAGGTGTAATAAGTGTAGAATACATAAAGGTGTAATGATGAACATTGATGGAACACAATACTCTAATATATGGTTACATGTTGTCCTGAATCTTGTCTATGATACTTGCACTAATTTTGTATATACATTGTATTAACCGCAAAAAAAAAATGTTAAATCCTCTGTATTGTGTTCTTAATCATCCTCCCATTGGAGACTTGGCAAAAAAAAAGTATATGATGGAGGCTTTGGTAGATGCATCATGCATGTATAATGGATTGTTGACTAGTGTCCATTTGGAGGATTTTACATTCTTCTGCAAACAATGCAATTTAGCTAGGCAAATTGTTTTGATACAAGTGGTTAACAATTGATGAAATGTCCATAAGGCACATAGTTTGGTTTCAGTTGGTGATTAGTGAGGGTCATAAAAGTAAAGTAAATGTAAAACTTAACCAAAAGGGAAAACGTTGCATTTTTAGGACAACCAAAAATGGAAAGTATTTGCCTTCTTCTACAGGAATTATCGTTACTTTTTGCAGAGTTGGATTGTTAGTGTTCTTCTGTTATATTATATCCCTAGTTATGTACCACTTGATTATTTTATAACTAATAACTAGCCTAAAATCTATAAATTTTTCAGCTATGCTAATCACAAGAGTCAACCCAAAAAGCAGCCTATAACCTCCTTAAAATCAGAATATGATCAACTCTAGCACGCTCCTAATAAGTATAAGCTGCTTTTAATCCATTCTTGCAAATATATTTTTAGTAATTTCTTGTATTAAATACATCTCATAGCGACTTTCTCTTGGTCAATTCTTGCCTTCTAATGATGCTTTGCAAGTTCCAGTCCAAAGATAACAACCACCTCAGATAGGTTTTTGCTTTTTGTTACCAACTTAAGATTCCTCCATATATTTGCTTTTCAATAATATCTCTTAACACAAAACAAAGATCTTGCGATGTTTGTTGTTGTGATGCTTGTTGTCACTTATATCCACACCGCTTTTATCCTGTGACCAACATTTTCCTCAACCAGCTGCTGTTAACTAATGTTCAGATATGCTTGTTGGATCTTCTGTATTTTTATTTGACTTCAATTCTTTTATATACCATGGTGTTCTTAAAATCTCCCACTTTTTATTGATGAAACAGGTCTAATTTCCCTAACATGATATGATTGCCAAAAAGCTTTTAGCAGCATATATGGCTGACAACTAAAACAAAAGAATAATTACTCGAATTTTGATCACTTTGTGTATATTATGGTGTAGCACGAAATACAATTTTCTTTACATATACTTTTCAGTTATGCGCAATCATATATATTCTTAAAAATGTTGATAGTTTTTCCCAACATCCCACTACATCACTTCTTTCAGCATGTTTCTGTGTGCCTTATCTTGTTTGATAGATACAAGATTCAAATGCCAATCTTCAATGTATCTCCTTATATGTCCATTAATAGAGAAAATAACATCTTGCAGGTGATCTCCTTTCATCCTATGTATAAAAGAAAACAAACTTTACTCCCATAGTCTTATTGCGTTGCTCATAAGCTTTATCCCCTTACGATCTATTAAAGATCTCTGTGACGAGTGGAAATCATGAAAAACTTGTATCAAAATTGAGCATATAGAAGATACTCGACTTGTAGCTTAATTATAATTTCTGGTTGCAGGTGTTAGACGTATCGAGGTGTGAACACGTGAGTTCTGCTGGACTTTTTAGCGTCACTAGAGGGTGCAAAGGCCTTCAAAAACTCAATGCTGGTTACTACTTTCTTGTGAGTCTATTTAATCCATTCCTATATACAAAGCTTATATGCATGTAACAATGTTTTTCCACACTAAAAGTGATGTTATGTTGCATCAGGAGCTTTCCACCACTGTTTTTCAAAATTTTAAAGACTTGAAGCATCTGAAAACAATTAGAGTTGATGGAGCACGAGTTAACGACTCTTTCTTTCAGATCATAAGCAATAATTGCTTGTTTTTGGTTGAAGTTGGTCTGAGCAAATGTGAAGGTGTGAATGATGCAGGTGTTATGCAGCTTGCATATGGGCATCCCGAATTGAAATTACTTGATTTAACATGCTGTAATGATCTCACTGATATGGCAATATCAGCCATAGCACACTCATGTACGAAACTTGTGTGCCTCAAGTTGGAGTCTTGCTCTTTGCTCACTGAAAAAAGTTTTAGTTTTCTTGGGTCATCATGTGTGTTACTTGAGGAGCTCGATCTAACAGAATGTTGTGTAAATGACAAAGGTTAGTAATCCAAAATCCAGTTCTTTTTACCATGGAGGTGATAATTTCAACCCATTTACTGATGAATGGTTCAAGTTGGGTTACGGTGTATCCTTAATAATTTAAATGGTTCGAACAGGTTGAAAGTCGCTAAAAATGTACTTTTTTACCTACCCCTCGTGATTTTTATATTTCAGAAAATTAGATTATTGTATTTCATATTTTTTTAATCATATTTAACTGTATTAACTATTTATTACAATGGACAAAAAAGGGTTGGTGGGTCATCCTGACCGGTTTCAATCCGTGCTTAAAACAACCTGTTTTAACTAGCCATCCATCTTGCTGACCTGCCCATTTTGCCACTTCTACTGTATACCAATAATTTGTAACTCAGCTTCATAAGTCATTCATCTTTAACATATCTCATTATTCCTATCTTTCCTCAGGACTTGAATATCTGTCTAAATGTGTTGAGCTCCAGTGCTTGAGATTAGGAGTATGTACTGATATTTCGGGCAAAGGGTTGTCCTATATTGCTTCAAATTGCAAGAACCTTAAAGAACTTGATCTATACAGGTACCATTTTTTTCATTAATTACAATGGTTTTTGATCTTTATGTTGTGTTCTCCACTTTATTTAATCATATTCTTGTTTGGATGTAGGTGTTTAAATGTTGGTGATGATGGGTTAGGTTTTATAGCAAGTGGCTGCAAAAAGATCAGGAAGCTAAACTTGTGTTACTGCACTAAAATTACAGACATAGGGATGATATATTTAAGCCAGTTGGAGGAATTATCTGATTTAGAGATGCGTAGTCTTCTTAAAGTCACAAGTGCGGGTCTGACCGCTCTTGCATCGGGATGCAGGAAACTTTCAGAATTGGATATTAAACATTGTGGGAATATCGGTGATGTTGGTTTTTGGTCTCTTGCATACCACTCTTGGAATTTGCAACAGGTATAAGCGCTCAAGATACCGATTTTCAATTTTTTTTTCACTTTTAAAAGCTAGTTGTGCATTGGTTTGACAGTTTAACTATCGTTTTGGACAATGATTTCAGAACCGGACCGGACAACGAACCGACCGCTTTACCGGTCCACTGGTCGGACCGGATGATGTCATAAATAATATAAAAATTAAAACTATATATATATACAAAATATAAAAGTACTTTATGTTTTGATGTGAATTTGCAAATTTTAATGACATATGAAGACTTAAATAAATAAAATATGAAATTTGGAATACTAAATTAATTAGAAAATGATATTTTGAAAGAAAAAAAATGAAAATTCGGTCCGGTTATGAAAACACTGGTTTTGGAGCCGATTAATCTTCTTGCTGGAGTTTTTTGTCGGCAATAAACACTTTCAAAACGCTCCTCCAAACACGACCTATAACTGTCTTCAATAATAATATATTTCCGTATATATGTATAGGGTAGGATTCAAATACTAACCAACTTTTTATGTGATAACCGCTATAAAACAATCACGTAATTTATAAATTATTTTTTCTTTTAATTGTTAAAATAGTATTTAAGTATCTTGAATAAATATTTTGAACGTAAACAAGGAAATGGTGAGTCTTACGTATACGTACCAAATAATGTTACATATACTTGACACATAGTGTTTACAAAAATGTAACATTAACATAATGATAATGTTACATATACGTAACACTATGTTTAAGAGTGGTTATCATGGTTATCACATAAATATTGGTTAGCATTTGAACATCACCCTGTATGTATATTGTATACTAGGTTATATACCCATGTTTACATGGGGTTATTTAATAGAGAAATGAAAGTACAATAATGTGTAAAAAAATTTAAAATAATGTGTAAAACAAGAAATAAAATTATTTGTTTCCAATTCAAGTTTTATATTATCTTTTTTTAATAATAAAAACATTAACATAGTTAAATTTTCAAAATTTAAATTTACTTAAAATAGGGAAAATTAGAAGATTTTGGTGATAAAAAATATGGTGATATGTGGCATTATTTGGAATCATTTATTAGAATAAGGATATATACATCAAGTCACCCACAAAATAGGTTTAGCAACATAATTTGAAATCAAATTAGTACAACCAAAACCATGTTTGCTTGTAGAATGTGTAGGAGTATTGTTGCGTTTATGGTTTGATCTTTTGATAATGTTTCTCAACCGTTGATGCAGATTAATATAAGCTTATGTGGGGTATCTGATGCGGGTTTGTGTATGATAATGTCAAACTTGACACGCCTGCAAGACGTGAAGCTGGTGAACCTCACAAAAGTGTCGGCGAGAGGGTATGAACTGGCACTTAGGGCTTCTTGTCGTCGACTTAAAAAGGTTAAGGTGCTTGCTTCACTTAAACCACTTCTTTCGGTTGAGTTACTCGAGGCTCTTGGCGCAAGTGGTTGTAGAATTAGATGGGATTAGTTGCATGTTTGATAAAACTGTATGATTTAGTGTTGATCAAACCAATATTTGGATCATCAATTACTCCTAAAAAATGATATTATGAACTTTTATAAATATGCGATGTTTGATTCTAAATTGAAGTATTGAAGTGTCGAAAGTTAATATTTCTAAATTTACCAAATACTTTTATCAAGTTTTCCATTTGCTACATTGCGTAAAAGATTCAAACTAATCGAGTTAAGCTTAAAAGAGCTCAAACTAAATTGAAGCTTATTTAATAAACGAGCTCAATCCAAGATTAACATATTAAACTTGACTTGGTTCACGAGCCTATTATTTATATAAATTTATTTAAGGCAATAAATATAAATCTATATTATAAGAATTGTTACATGTAAAATGATGTTAAAAATAACTTAATAATACATTATAATATAAAAATAACTTTATTTATATAATAATTTAATATTAATAAATAAGTTAAACTACTCATAAGACAAGGCCGAACTTTGGTTAACTCGGATACTATTCGACTAGTTTACACCTCTATATATAATTATCATAAGTGAAGTCTGTTTATAAACACATATATATGTGTATTTTGTATTCGTGAAATTTATAATATACAAAATTTAATTAATTAACTAATTTACTGAAATCTAATTAATCGGTAAAATTTATTGACCGCAAATCCGCAATGGCGTAATGTATGTAGAGGTGAACAAAAAAACGGGAACCGTCCAAGGAACCGGATCCCGTTCTTCCTAAAAACGATTCTTCCGGAATTGAACCGGAATCGACCCTAGGTAGGGTCTGGATAGGTTCCAATATTTCTTGTTAAAACCGGTTCTAAAAATACCCGGAACCGGTTCTACCCAGAACATCTAAAACCGGTTCTATCCAGAACCGGTGCTTGTAGTATCATTTTGTAAGCTAACCATTTTATCTCCATATCCGCTAAACTAAGAGATAAAAACCAAGACCATGAACAATTTGCAAAAAAATAGACATGTAATTACTATTTACTAATCACAAGAAAGCTAATCATCTTGTGAATCGTATTACTATCTTTAATATATTGCAGCAACTTCACTATGCTAGTTTTAAAAAACTAATATAAAGTAATTACCGAAGATAATATGTATGGTTAAAAGCTACCCACACTTCAGTGTCACAACCTTATTTACAGTGCACGAGGTCAAATTGGCTTAAATTAAGAATTTTGAAACATGAACAGAAAAAGCAAAGTTTGTTACCGAAAATAGGTTCTTGAAATACCCGTCTTGAATTACCAGAACCGGAACCGGTAAGAACCAAAACCGGTCCTTGAATACCCGAAACCGGTACATAGGTTTCGGTTTTTCAACCAAAAACGGACGTGGAAATGGAACTGGAACTGGTAAGAAACGGAACCGATAAGAACCAAAACCGGTAAAAATCAAAACCGTTTCTTGAGAATACCCGATTTGTGCACCTCTAAATGTATGTATTGGCAAAAGAGGATAATAGTGGGCTCGTAGGCTGTTGCCATGTTGGGCGGAAGGTAGTGGTGCACAAATCGGTTTTTTAACCCAAACTGGTTCAAACCGAACCGAACCGGTTTGGTCAACGAAAAGTCAAAACCGGTTTGGCCCTAAACCGGTTCGGGTTAAACCGGTTTCGGAGGTGGAAAAGTCTAACTGGTCAAACCGGTTAGGGTTGGTTACAAACCGGTTTAAACCGGTTTTTATTAAAAAAAAAAATTCAAATAAATTTTATATTTTTAATATAAAATCAAAAAAAAAAATATAACAAATATAAAACATAAAGTTCAACGTTTATTAATATTTAGAAAGTTCGAAAATTAAAAAACATGACAAGATAAAATTATAAAATTGTAAAACATTACAAATGACAATATATATTTTTATTTTTTGGAATATTGATTGATTATTCTTGTGCGTTGTCTTCGGAACTGGAGCTTCGTAGCCTTGCATCTTCGGCTAGTTCTTCATCGGTGATTGGTTCGGATATTCCAAGATCAACCTCGTTGTTTTGTATGATTTCTTCGGCTTGAATTTCGTCTTCGAGAGAAGTTTGGTCTTGTATCCTATCCATCGCATCCAAATGGTCCTTCGAGCAAATGCACATTTCCATCGCTAGGGGGTGAGTCTAGTCCTTCGTATCGATAAGACCCTGCCACTAAAAGAAAACGCAGATTCCGAAGCTACCGTGGAAGCTTGGACGGTTAGTACATCACGGGCCATGGCGGAAAGAATCGTTCGTTTTTTTTCCACCAAGCCAAAATATCAAACTCCTCAAAAACGGTAGGAGACATAAACGCTAAAAAGTTTGTGCCAATATACCTTCCGAGTTCGCTACTCGGGTGGTACCTCGAGCCCGTTTACTAAATTCATTTAACATTTCATTATATAAATTCAAATTAACATCTCTCGAGCTACCACTTGATGATGTACCCATTGTATCATGTGGAGTCGGAGTTGTACCATATTTATGTAAATAAACATCAACTAAATCTTGGAAACATTTGTTAAAATATGTTTTTGTGACTTGTGCAAAATGGATGTTTTCACTATCCAAATTCAAAGCGTAAGTAATTCTATCAATCAAAGTTTCAACCCCGTAAACATTTATTGTAGGGTTTAACGCGGTGGCACAAGTTATAAAGGGAGACATTTCTTTAAAATATTTCACTATTTTTTCTTTCATCGGTTCTATCATTTTTGTAAAAAGAAGGCTTTTATTTTCAAGTTCATACAATTTGTTAGCCATTAAATATATTTGTTTTAGAGTTAATGGACTTGTGGGATAATAAACACCGGATAAAAAAGTGGTGGCGGTTTTGAAAACTTCAAGCAATTCGGTTACGTCTTTTAAAATGTCCCAACTCGTAGAAGAAAACTTTGGAATTTTACGACGAGGTTTTGAGGCAAGCATTTCATGAAATAGTTCTAAAGTTTCTCTTTGTCGTAAAGCGCTATAAAACATAGTATAAGTCGAGTTCCATCTTGTCTCGACGTCCCAATTCGGACTTAAGCAAAGATTATTCGTTTCACGACAAAATCTAATATAATCATGATATCTTTTTTTGTTACTAAAAATATCTTTAAGCATTAGTCGAAAAGAATACGTTAAGTTTGAAACCTCTTCAATTGCAAGCCCGACTTGCACCGCCAAGTTAATGATGTGTGCGACACATCGACTATGGAAAAAAACGTCGTTACAAACCGGTTTATATTTATTTTTTAGTTTTTGAACCGCATTTGTATTATTAGATGCATTATCAAAAGACATTGAAAAAAGTTTATTTTGTAATTTAAATTCGGTTATAACATCATCCAATATATAAAATAAATTTTCGCCGGTGTGTGGATATTCAAACAAGTCAAACGCGATTGTACGCTTCATCATTTGCCACGTATTGGGATCAACCCATTGCGCGGTAACGCAAATGTACGAATCGGGAATACCATGTGGAGCCGACCAAACATCGGTGGTTAAGTTTACACCGGTTTCCAAATTTTCAAAACCCAAAATTAATTCTTTTTTTGCTTTTTTCCACATTTTTATACAATCTCGTCTAAGGGTTGTGCGACTTACTTGATGATAACGTGGTTGGAGTGTCTCTTGAATCATCCTTGTTAAGCGCGGATTGTCAAAGTGGTTGAACGACAATCCTTCTTGAATCACTAACCTCGCCATTCGATCTCGAACAATATTTGGATCAAAGTTCCAAATTCCTCCTTCGCTTGTCATCGAGGCTTAACCTTCACTTGGAATTCCCTTCAAGGACGGGCAAGATTTTTCCATATGCGTTTTCAAACTAGTGTTTGAATCTTTCCCCAAAAACGCACCACACATCTTGCACCGAGCACGTTCCTTCCCGTTTGACAACAAACATAGATCGTAATTGCACCAAATTGTCGGATTTCTCGTTGTTGCTCGAATTTTCACAGCGGTAACTTCGTTTGAGGAATCCTCAACACCAAAACTTGTCATGCTTTTTTTTTAGAGTTTAGAGAGCGTTTTTGAGCGTTTAAAGAGCGGTTTTAGAGATTAGAGAGTGTAGAAAGAGGTGTGATCAAACCTAACCACCCCCACCTATTTATAGTGAATTAGAGGTGAAAAAAGGCCAAAAAAAGGGCTAAAATCGACCCCAACGGCTATATAGCCGTTGAATAACGGCTAGTTTTTTCAGCGACCAAATCGGTTTAAAAACCGGTTTATCGAACCGGTTCACACAAACCGGTCACATACCCGATTACATCTAGAAAGCTTCAAACCGGTTTCAAACCGGCGGTTTTAGGCTAACCCGAACCGGTTTGCTCCAAACCAGTTTGCCGGTTTGGACCGGATAAAAAAAACCCGTTTTTTTTGTGCACCTCTAGCGGAAGGGTAGAGGGGCCGGGAGGCCAGCTGGTTGGAGCAATTGGCAGCCTGGCCTGGACCACTAGATGGAGTGGGCTGGGGATCCAAACTCCAATGTAACAAAAAGCAAATGTAGGGTCATTCGGGCCGGACTCACTATCAAGAGAAAATCATTAAAAATAACAACTTTTGAATTTTAGGTGAAGAGTTTAAAATGAAGAATTGGACATGATGTGCCAATTAAAGTTAACCCAAAAGTATGTAGAAGATGTCAGATAGATAGACATGTTACAACACAACTCTAGACTTTAAAATTAACTAAAAGTGTGAGGTATGGAATCTTCTATTTGAATCAATATTTTAAATACCAGTTTAAACCGGCCGGTATTACCAGTTAAACTGGGTTTCGGTCATTGACCCGGTAAGTTTGAGCACGGTAAATTAGAAAAACGGCTTGTAAGTTGTACCACCGGTATTACCGATAATACCGGGTTATACCGTTGTACCGGTTTTAAGTTAGAACTTTAAAAAAAAATTGTTCATTTCTTTTAAAAAAAAGTAAACGACCTAGTTTTGAAAAAAAATATGTAAGCATCATCCTTCTGCTTACGGTTAAATAATTACTTGGTTACCTAAGGCCATTTTTTTTAAAAAAAAATTGCACACTTTTATTTTAAAAAAACTTTGTTGGAAATTGAGTGGTTTTGTATTATTTTTTTTTATTATAGATTAACTTTTAAATTATTTTTTATTATGGAATATGTACTTTTAGATTATTTTTTGAGTTAAAGTTGTATTTTTATGGAATTATAGGGTTAACTAGTTAACCCGGTTGAACAGCCCGGTGCAACCCGATACAACCTTTTCTAAGCCCAACCCGGTAAGGTTTAAACACCGGTTTTTAAAACATTGATTTGAATATTGGAATCCTTGTAGATTTGATTTCTTATTATTAATGGCATTCAATCATGTTTGGTTACCAATTTAGGATTGACTCATCCTTACAAAACCCGGGTTACACATCTTTAGACGAAGAAATGTCATATCCAACGTAACCCATTGCCAAAGTTTATAAAACCATTATTGATAACTTGAAATAAGGAAAGATGTGTGTTCAAATTAGACGATATAAGCTTGTTAAGAGTATAGGGACCTGTTATGTATAAAGATAAGTGTATAGGGACCTACTCATGTAAATAGTTATTTCATTTTAGTCACTGTCTCTCCTATATATAGAGAGACTTGTTTGTATTCTAAATCACTTCAGTTAATATATTACCAGTTTACATGGTATCAGAGCTACGGCTCTATATCCGATATTCCGTTTCCATCCCGATCCCGGTCACTAGTCACAAACTCTGTCTCAGTCCAGTTACATCCGGTTCTAGATCTGCCTCGGTCACCACCAAATCCGCTCCAGTTCACAGGCTTACATCCTGTTCCAGTTCACAACTCCAACCAGTTACATCCTGCTCCAGTTCGAGAATCACTTTTCCGAGACGTTATTGTGTCTCACCACCATCACTATCAGCACCGCAGTCCTCCGATTAGGAGACCCTGAAAACCCGACCCCATACCTCCGGCCCACGCGCCGCTGCGTACTTATTAGATCCCGGCCATTTTCCGGCAAGTGAGGTCTCACCTCCTGTACCACTGTACTCCCCTGCAAATTCCGAACAAACCCCTGTCATTCCCGCCACCTGCCGCCGTACGCCGTCGTCGGAAACTTACCGGCGTCACTTTTCTGTTCTGTTTTTGTTCTGTTTTCTGTCCCTGGAACACCTGAGGTACTCTTATTTGTCCCCAGAACACCTAAGCCCGTTCCATAATCAAAATAATTTTGCCAGCCCGATCCATTTGTAGCCCCGTTCTGTTTGTGAGTTTTTGTTCCGTTTTGATATTATTATCACATGAACGTTAACATTCACGTTCTGTTTCTGCTTAGTCTCATCAGAATTAGTCGCCTGCTCTGTTATTCCCTTAGTTAGATTTTTTGTGTATCTTTTGAAAATTTACATTACCGCCTGTTTCCTTGTTTCCGTCAACCACCCGAGACTTGTTTCCGTTGTCGTTACTATCTGTTTAGACCTAATGCCACCACGTACCTGTTGTTGTTTGTTTTTAGTCTTGCTCTTGTTATTGCTCCTGTGTCTTGTCTTACAAGAAACCTGTTCCTGTTGTTCCTGCTCGTGTTCCGATCCATAGTTATACCAGAATCACTGTTTCAGTCCCATATTTAACTTGTTCGATGTTACTCTTGAACTATTTTTTGACAGAAAAAGAAGACGGGCACATATCAAGGTTCTCAGATGTTGATTGGGCAGGTTGTCCTATTTCACGAAGATTTACGACTGGGTATTGTATGTTTGTTGGAGGAAATTTGGTGTCTTGGAAGAACAAGAAGCAACACACAGTATCTAGATTAAGTGTCGAATCAGAATATAGAGCAATGACAGAGGTTACATCAGAAAGGATATGGACTCGTCGTCTTCTCAGAGAATTCGGGGTTGTTTCTGATAACTTGATGAGGTTATATTGTGACAGTCAATCGGCTATACACATAGCCAAGAATCAAGTATTTCATGAGAGGACGAAACATATAGAAATCGATTGTCACCTTTATCAGGGATCGTGTGGTGGGAACTAGCACTGATCCATTCAGCCGGTTCATGTCAAGACAGAATTTCAACTTGCAGACATCTTCACGAAACCGCTCCGAAAGGCACAGACGGATTTTATATGTAGCAAGTTGGGCATGATTAATATCTATGCTCCAACTTGAGGAGGAGTGTTAAGAGTATAGAGACCTGTTATGTATAAAGATAAGTGTATAGGAACCTACTTATGTAAATAGTTATTTCATTTTAGTATCTGTCTCTCCCTATTTATAGAGAGGCTTGTTTGTATTCTAAATCACTTCAGTTAATATATTACCAGTTTACAAAGCTAAAAATATATATAATCAACAAGTATACCATAATCAATAATAGTCACTCATTCCTCGTCCTTAAATGAATTGATTTAGGTAATATTTGTTTGTGTGATAGATTTATTTGGGTTAGTGGCAGACCCATAATTTTTTTTTATGGGGGTCGGAAATTTTTAGGGTCGGTTGACAAGCGATATATAAAACTAAAAATGTTTCCTGGGGAGCGATCAAGGGGCAATTGTAAAATTTTATGGGGGGCGATGGTGATTTTAACTGTTATATGACACTAATTTTTTTTATGGAGGGCGGCTGCCCCCCATTCATCCTTACTAGGTCCGCCCCTAATTTGGGTGTACTCAAATTATACAGTTAGCAAAAATAAGTCACTCTTATGAACCTATTAAGTTTGAGCGAGTCCTAATAGGTCAACACCACCCAATTTCACTGCCTTCTGCCAGCACCTATCAGTAGGCGCCGAAACCACCACAATCACTGCCGCCACCTCCATCGACGTCGTCACCACCTCCATCGACGTCGTCACCACCTGCATTAGTTTTCTCTAACCTAACCTGTTTCACCTATTTTTCAAAGCTTCCTATTTTGATTAGAACCCAATTCAACCATGTTTCACAACTCAACCCACCTGTTTTGCTACTCATAAGAAAATACGTATTTTACATTACAAGAGGAAAACCATGTCGTATAAATTTGTATCCACCAATTCTTTTGTAATCTTTAATTTATGTCTCTCTAAACATCTATAAGAAAAACTTCGAATTTGTATAATAAAAACCACAAAAACACATACAAATATACATGTACGATGTACATGTGTATAATGTTTTGATCTACATTTAAATTGTAGTTTGATTCCTAATAAGATTTAAAAGAATGTATTGTTTTTAGCAATCTAACATCCACTCACGTGGGGTAGGTTGAGATGGAATCACAATCCCTTACTTAACTCTAAGTTGAGGGATCTCTTTGCATTTGTTGAGAAGTAAAGGGTAGCGTTGTGTAATGTTTGGTGATAGTTGAAGATGTAAATTAAAACTGTCACCATGTGGGAATCGCATGTAGAATATTCGGTTGTTCCATGGTTTTGTGCTCGTCACCAATTCGAATATGCTAAAACTACAAATGATTGCTACCACCGCAGCCGTTTGAGACACTTTTATACGTTATAATAAGAAAATAATACGATCTTCTCTAAAGCTCAAAACAAGCTCCATGTCGGGCACTAAAAACGCCTCAAAAACCGACACTAAAAACGTCTCAAAAATTGACTCTAAAAACATATTCCTTTCTCTGGCTCATTCTCTCCTACCTCACTTACATATCTTAGTTTTGAACGTCGTTGCACAAGAACATCACTCTTCCACGAACGAGCTAAACATCAGTATTATGGTGTTTTACGCTTGTGAAGTTTAAAAGAATTTATGAACTATTTTAATAATTTAAAGTATAATTAAACTACCATTTTAACTAACGCAATTTAACGTAAAATATTAATATTTTTTGCTTAAGTTTATCATAACAAACGATTTACTTTAACAAACTTGCCTAAATTATCATTAAAGAACATATTTTAAGGTATATTGTTTATTAACAAGTTGGTCACGTAAACTAGAAGTTGACATAAAGCAAATTTAATTATATTCCCTAATGTATGTATGTATATGCGTATGATTAAATGGTCGATTTAATTTTTTTCGGTGTCCAAAGCAAACTATAGAATCAGGGCCTTATTCATAAACAATATGAATGATTAACAGGAGAGATATACGAGAAACAAAAATCTAAACTTCATCATAAGTTGACACGTGACAAGTAAATTTATTCATTTATAATAACAAGGATTATATTTTGCTCTCGAGCTCGACTTGTAAGAAACTCGAGCCAAGTCGTCGTTTGACGAGCCGACTTGTTTATTTTTTCAATTTTAAAAAAGACAATATTTTGTATATACATACAAAATGAAATGCTATTTGAGTCATAACTTTTAAACACTAAATTTGTGCTTAATTTAAATGAGCCAATGAGTGAGTTTACTTTGACTCGAACTCGACTGATTTATAAACCGAGACAACTCAGGCTAGACTTATTTGTAAACAAACTTTTTTATCGAGTGAGCTTCCAACCACTAGCTTTTTAAACAATCCTATTTATTTATAAGTACTTAATAAACATTTCTATTTTTCACACGTATATATGTTTTATATTTTTCATTTTCTGTACTTTTATTAAGCAAATCATGAAATATAATATATTTTTAATTGTCTTATTTGTTAAAATTTATGTTTCTAGTATATTTAAAATGGATTCTTTAAATATCTTATGGAATTTTTTTTTCATAACCTAATATATCAAAATATTTTACAATATATATTTTTATATGACCTCTTTATATACAAAATACATTTAAACCAAATTACGTTAAATACACCATTTACTTATTAAACATATACTTTTTTAATAACAAATTAAAGGTTTTAGCTATCATAAGTTTTTTTATCCTTATTATAATAAATAAATGACTTTATATGTCATGAGTTAACTTTTAATAAAGTTTAGATTTTTGTTTTTAGTCTCTCTTTCATATTAAATAACTTTCTCTTCTATTAAATAATAATGATTTTAAATAATTAAATATCTAAAACTTATTCAATTCTAATATTTTATTAAAACTTACTAAATCATAAAAAGATTTCAATTATCTTATCTTATAATATAAATTTTATAATTCTTAAATCTTCATTATTTGTTATTTATAATTATTAAATCTTCACTATTTCTTATTTAATCAATTACTGATGACACCCAACATATAAACTTTCATAAAAACTGTTAGTTTACATCTAGTTGAATTTATTCAACCCCTTTAATTAGGGGTGAACAAACCTTAACCGTTAACCGATAACTGAATCGTCACCAAACCGAGGTAACCGATAACTGAAATTAATCGACGGTTATGGTTAAGGCTCTTTGATTAACTGTTAAATCAATTATAGTTATGGTTAAGGGTGTCCCATAACCGAACCAAACCGATACAACCATATGCGACAAACATTCTTTTTACGGATACAACAAACATATAGCAATAGTTATGTGTTATACATTATTGAATTTTTCGTTCGATGTATACTAGCTTAGAACCACGTGTACTATACACTGGGTAAAAATATCGTACATAAAATTCTTAAATTTTAATGTATATATTTTATGGATGTAAAAATGTATTACATATACTAAGGATAAAAAAAATTCAAAATATGAAAAAATTACTATATTATTTAGTTTCGAAAACACGTTAATTACTATTTAAAGTAATTTGATAATCATTTACTATTTGATTTAAAATAAAAGTTACATAATTAAATTTCAAAGTTTCTTATAATAAGAAATAATTCAAATTAAATGTGTTTTATTAGTATAATTAGTATTTTTTTTAAAATATATTATTATTATTAAAAGATAAATGTGTATTTAATAAGAGAGAGAAGCGAAAAAAAATAATGAAAATGAATATGAAGGCAACACGTGACATTGAAAAACCTTTATTTATTATATAGTATAGATTCTTTTTATTGATATGGCAAACATAACTCAATATTCAAACATTTTTTTTGAACGGCAAAACATATAATAATATAAAAAAACTATAGCAAGATGCTAGAAAAGGAACAAAAAGTTTAGAATACAAGTGAAAAATTGCACCACTCCTCTCACGAAAAAGAAAATCATATAGATCTATTCTTTACCTATAGGTTACTTAGAGCTTTTATTTCTTCCATTGCTTTATCCGTGCCCCATGTGTTGTTGTTAAAAGCTTTGTCGTTGCGCATTCTCCAAATTTGCCATAGTGTAGTAGCGATTACCATTAGAATAGTGTTCCTGTATTTGTTCGAATCCGATATCTCTGTCGCCGATGAAAGCAACTCCTTTACATTTGAATCTCTTACAAATGGGGACTTACACCATTGAAAACCCTTTTTCCAAATATCCTTTGCCACCGAGCACTCCCGTAGCGCATGCTCTACTGATTCCGCCTGCGTGTTACAAATGACACATATATCATCTCCTACATTAATATTCCTTTTTTAAAGTTCCCGTTTGATAACAATCTTTTCCCATGCAGCTCTCCAGGTCATGAAGTTTACTTTTAAGGGTATCAAATTGCCACCTATGAACATATTCTTCTATGGGGAACCGTACCGACTCGATACATTTTTTAAACATACATACTGTGAAATCACCATTTGAAGCTCCCACCCATTTCCAATCATCCGGCCCTTGTTGTAATGTTTGTCCTCCAATTACCTGTATCAGTTGTTATAATTCTTGCTCAGTCGACTCATTTAGATCGCCATGTTTCCATTTCCAATTGAAGATACCTGGTGTTCTGTGTGTTAATCTGTTTGCCACCGTGCAGTCTTTTTTTGATTCAGCTTTAAAGAGAGTAGGGAATCTTACTTTTAGTATCCCTCCCGGGCATCAGTTATCTGTCCAAAACTTCATTGTCCTTCCATCCTTAACATCGCCAATAATAAGATCCTCAATAGTGATGTTCATCGGTAACACTTGTTCCTTGACTTTGTTAATGTTGCACCACACTCCCGATACTGAGTTTTTGAGCGGGAAGATTTTCCATAGTCTCCTTCCCCCGTGGATCGCTTTTATGACTTTAACCACAGTGAAGTCGGTTCCTTTTTTAACCTCCAAAACCACTTTGTTAGCAATGCTAAATTTACGCTGTGTATGCTGCCAATTCCCAATCCACCATGTTTTTTTGGTGCTAGACATTTCTCGCATGCCATCCATCTTAGCTTACTTTGCTGGTTTGTATCTAGGCCTCCTCATTTGTCATAATTCTAGGCCTTCTCATTCTCATTTTTTCTTCTCTCTCTCCTATTAATAACCAATTCTACTATTTTAGCTAACTAAATTAATTATTTGTTTCAATTTTTATCTACACATTTTTTAATTTAAAATTGTGTTTATCATCAATTAATTTGTTCATTCATATTTTTATAGGCTGCTAGGATTCAAATAATTTTTTTTAATCATATATTTACATATTTACATTGTTCCATTTTGATGAGTGTATATGTTAATAGATTACATTATATTTCATTCAATCCGTTTAATACACGGGTTTATTCAACCCGTATATTACACAGGTTTTAAAAACATAAACTTTTTATAACTACGTATTTAATATTACATTTATTTAACCCGTGTAATACACGAGATTCTAAACGAGTATATAAATATAGAAACACAATGATAATATGTCAATTTACAAATATATGTTTATAGCCTATTTGAAAAAAACTAACATGTCGGTTGTGTGTATAAGTGTATACATTAATCTATACTTTATAATAAATAAAGGTTTTGGTTAGATAAATTTTTCCGCCTCTCTCTCATATTAGTTGCACAAATTTTCCTTAATTGTTTTTTAATAATTTTTTGTTTTTCGTCTCTCTCCTATTAAATAATAAAGATTTCTATAATTCTTTTTAGAAAATGTTTTTTAGATTTCTATAATTCTTTTTCCTTAATAGGTTTGTTCATAAAATTTTTAGATTTCTATAATTCTTTTTATATAACATTTTTGAAAAGTAACTATATGATTTGTATTAAAAAATTATGTAATATACCATAAATATGTAATACATAAATATTTATTATTAAATGTATAAAATTACATTTATTCAACCTGTGTAATATACTGGGTTTATAACCTAGTTGTTAAATAGTTAATACATATGATTTACAATAACTACATACTATGAAACTTTAATACATGAGTTTAGTAATAATAATAAATAAAAAATGGTACAAACCTTGAGATCCAAACAAAATATTCCTTCCAGTGTTCACCATTTAAGCCATTTATTTAACGAAATCTCATAACATACTTCTAAAGTTCATAAACAGCCCCTATACTATAAACATATGCCATAACTCCCCTTTCCCTGTCAGTCAGTCGGTCACAAAATCATAAATCCAGGCTTCCAAGCAAGGATTCCGTACCATTTTTAACCTTCCATTTCCAAACTTACATCACATCTTGTTGGATGCCAAATTGGGCATGCAAACCACCTTCGCCGGAGATTATCTAAATGTCGACGGAGAGGTTAATTCCGAGAGGTTCTTTGCAATCGCACCATGCCTCTTTCTGCCTCGAACAAATCCGAATCTTCGATGAACTCCCCAAGGCTACCATTTTGTCTGTTTCCCGACCCGATGCCAGTGATATCGGACCCTTGCTTCTCTCTTACACGATTCAGATAGAGTATAAACAGGTGAGCTATTGTGTTCAGTTCATTTACCATTGTGAATTAGTTTGTGTGTGTGTGTGTGGGGGGGGGGGGATACAATGGTCAAACTTTGAAGTGGTTAAGCATCTGTAATTAGTAATCAGATTAAGGAGATGATTTGTAACAGAATGATAAAATTCTCAAATAAATTTACAAGAGGTGCTGGTTTGTCAAAATTTCGAAATTATAAAATGATTGATAACTCATGAAATTAACACCATAACTAGACTCGTAAATCGTGCGAATCATTGATTTAGGTGCTTTTAGCTAAAAAGGAAATATTGAAAGTTACGAAAATTGGGGAAATTTTTTGATTGATGAGATTGGAACTTTTATTGAGGGAGCCAAACTGTAGGCATTTGCCACATGATCCGGCTCGTTGAGACCTTTCTGTCCGTTGGTTACGGCCCAGTAACTTCAATAGTAACTTCTATCGTAGCTCAAGTTATGGCCGTTTTAAGTTTGGGTATTTTCTGCCCTGTTTTACCCGGTTTAGCTGGTCTGTGTAGGAGTTCTAAGCGTGGCAAAACGGGTGGGTTGGGTGGGTAACGGGTCAGGATGGGTTGTGACCATATGAGTTTGGGTCAAAACGGGTCGTTTTAAAAAAAAAGTATCAATTTGCTTCGGATCAGAATTAGTTGTAACCAAAAAGTGGCCCGGGTTGAAATAAGATGTCTTAGAAAAGAAAAGTACAAAAATCTGGTACCCGTTTGAACCCATTCTAAATACATAGTTTTGAGGCGACCCATCTTGACCAAAATTGTTTTAAGGTGTTACTCATTTCAACCTGTTTTGTGTTATGGTGTTACCCAATTCAACCCAAAATACACATTTTTTTTACCCAAACCAACCCATTTCTTCTACTTTGGGTCAAGATTGCCAGGTCTAAGGAGTTCGCTAACTCATGTATTAGCTTCTCATCACATATATGATGGAGTTACTAGATTCATTACATGTTGCATGAATGTTAGGTCTCAGTTCCTTGGAATTTAAATCACAATTGTTAAGTTCTACAACAAAGTGTTGATTACCTTCTTTACTATATTCTCATATAACTTTGGAATTATTGTTCTTAAGGGAAAAAAATACACTTCTAAACATTATGATACCGATTCATAACCTAGTCTATACATGTTATTTTGGTTAATAAGGAACATAAAATCACTAAAGAAGTGAGGAAATATTCGGATTCATGAACGTTTTTGGCTTTTACTATTACAGATTTAAATGGTGTTCAACTCATTCAGTGATACGCCTCATGGGCTTCTTAATTTGAATAAGATATTGAGCAAAATTTTAGACACCTCATACTCATACGGTTATATTGTCGGCCAATAAGATTATGGATATATAGAGAATTTGGCAAGCACATAGTGAATTCAGTAGGAGCGCGTTGTGAATTTTTAAACCGATACATTATTTCTTTTTGTAGCATGAATGGATGTTTGAATATCTAACCGTATTTACTTCAACAGTTCAAGTGGTGCTTACTAAAGAAGGCGTCACAAGTTATCTACTTACATTTTGCATTGAAGAAACGTGCAATAGTTGAGGAAATTCATGAGAAGCAAGGACAGGTTCGTCACGTCACATTAACTTCTAAATTTGAATGGAGTTTTGTGTGCTAATTTAAAAGCCTTATCTTAAACCAAGTCTGATATCCTTATTTCGTTATTTTTGTGTATATTCTTTTCTGAACACTAAAGGTTAAAGATTGGCTTCAACACATAGGAATAGGAGATCAAACATCAGTTGTGCATGATAATGATGAACCTGATGATGGAGCTATTCCTGTGCATAATGATGATAGCATTAAAAAGAGGTAACTGTGTACATGGAAGCTTTTTTTACAATCTTTCTTCGGATACCAAAATTTCTCAAAACACATAGTTTTTTGTTATTGGTGTAACAGGTCGGGTTGGCCCGTTTAACCCATTTGACATGTTCACTTATTATTTTAAATATTGAATATTTATATTTCATATAAAATATAACTACATAGGTACATAACCGGAATTGACCCATCCATAAGTAAATGGGCTGAAATTACCATCTCAAAATCTTTATATCAAGTATATTCTTACCATATTTCGCCAATACAGATCTGTCCCAACTAGGGCTGCTCTATCAATTATAAGGCCATCAATTGGGAGGTCAACGGTTTCAGAAAAAGCAAAAGTTGCAATGCAGAATTATCTTAATCACTTCCTTGGGAACATAGATATTGTGAATTCTCGCGAGGTAACTATGAACTGTTTCTGTTAGGATCCTTAATATGGTGGTGTGTTGCAATCTTATACACTTAAACTGTGGGCCCACTGATCCCCATATGTCAAATACTTAAAACTGCAATTTCCATTTTTATTCATGGTTTTAATCTCGACATTTTTGTCTTTCAACATTTGTGGTACTGTTATAACTTGAGTCAGGTCTGCCAATTTCTGGAGGTGTCTAAGTTGTCATTTTCTCCAGAGTATGGTCCGAAGTTGAAAGAGGACTATGTTTTGGTTCAACATTTAAATCATATCCGAAGAGATGACGCAGATGTAGGATGCCTTATGTGTTGTTGCAGAAATAATTGGCAGAAGGTTAGCTTTTAGATAATAAATTCTATCTTCGGTGTTTCTCAATTTATAAATTATGTTTAAATTATTTTATGCAGGTTTGGGCAGTATTAAAGCCTGGATTTATGGCTTTTTTAGCAGATCCTTTTGGTGCCAAGCTCTTAGATATCATTGTTTTTGATGTGCTACCACCTTCAGATGGAGATAAAAAGGATCAAGTGCTTTTGGCGGAGGAAGTAAAGGAAAGGAACCCCCTGCGTTATGCATTCAAGGTCTTCCACAGTCATCTTATAATTTCTTTTAATCTTTTTCAAAATGGATCAAGTGCTTTTGTATTGATGTTTGAAAACCTTGATTCTTGATAGGTTACCTGTGGGAACCGAAGTACAAAGATAAGAACTACAAGCAGTGCAAAAATCAGAGATTGGATATCTGCCATTTATAATGCAAGTCAAAAACCAATTGAAGGTTGGTGCAATTCTCATTGTTTTGGTTCTTTTGCTCCTCAAAGGGGGTTGACTGATGACGGAAGTCAAGCTCAGTGGTTCGTGGATGGACAAGTGGCATTTGAAGCAATTGCGTTGTCAATAGCAAATGCAAAATCAGAGGTACACTTCGTTTTTGCTCCCTAAACTCAAGACTCCTTTATATAAGGGGGTGCTTGGATGTGCATTTATTGGAAGTGATATTTGGATATTAAATAACCAGAATTAGATACTCAGTTGTGATAAAAGGGTTGTCGAAAATAGCGTTTGAATGTGCTTTTGTTGTTTAAAGTTGTAGTAATCAGATGTTTCAAGGTTTGGAAAATTCTGATTATTTAAGAATTTAATAAATAAAGTAATAAAACTTGCAATTTTGTGAGAAAATTGGAGTCTATTGGTGAAATGGATATTAAAGTCTTTCAAATTATGTTAAGAAAGAGATAAATAGGTAATTTATCCAAATAGTCTGATAATTAGAAGCAAAATCTATTTATCAAAACATCAAAACTTGATTATTGATAGAGCCTTTCATGTAGATCTATGTTACCGGATGGTGGCTCTGCCCAGAACTATATTTAAAACGTCCATTTCATGCAAATGGTGCTTCTCGTCTTGATGCACTGTTTGAAGCTAAAGCCAAGGAAGGTGTAAAGGTACAATGGTTAATATATATGTGTTTGTGTGTATGCGCGCACACGCGTATTTAATGGTAATCACTATGTGAAACCAAGTTATGTGATTGGCTGATTGGAATTGTTTTGAACAACTTCCTTGTAGATATACATTCTTCTCTATAAGGAGGTCGCAATTGCTTTAAAAATAAATAGTTTATACAGTCAGAAAAGGCTTCTTCAGATTCATGAGAATGTGAAAGTGTTGCGCTATCCTGACCACTTTGCTGCTGGCATCTACTTGTGGTATTCATTTTACTAATTTTATGTTTCTTATCCAATATCAATATTAATGTCATATTATAGATACATGTATTACATTACATTGATTCATGTATCTTGTTTTGGTCATAATTTCTCAAAATGCAGGTCACACCATGAAAAAATTGTAGTTGTTGATCACCAAATTTGCTTTCTAGGGGGATTAGATCTATGCTTTGGTCGGTACGACACTATTGAACATAAAGTCAGTGATCAACCTCCTTTCATATGGCCTGGAAAGGACTATTATAACCCCAGGTAATTTCTCATTTCTTTCTGTAATCCAGAATGGTTATGAAGTTGATCATATGATATTGTGAAGCTATATAAAATAAAAAATAGTGAACGAAAAGAAAAGATAATTACGAGGAAACACCATGATTTGATGGCTTCTTAATGCATAAAAAAACTATAGCAATTTAGGGAGTTTTTCGATTTGGATTTTGAAATTGAGTATATGATTATTGTGATTGGAAGTCACAATAATTAGTTTTTACTTTATTGATAAACAAACTATGTTTGGATTATAGATTATTTAGGGGTATAATTGACTTTTCATAGTTAGCGACTCGTTTATTATATATTAAGTATATAATTATTTTTTACGTATTAATTTAATTATTTTTTGTATATATTTATAATTATATATAACACAATCTATGCTATTTAGTTTTTAATATAATTATATAAGATAAACTTGGTAATCAGTATTGTATTATTGTATTTAATAATGATGATTACATGATGTATATATAAGAAACATAATTACACTCTAATCCCTCTAATATTAACTAATACAAATATTGTCTAATATTCCCCCGCAAGCTAAGGCCGGGGAGCGACCTGTAGCTTGGACCGTAAGAAGAGAAACCGTTGTGAGGGTAATGGCTTTGTGAAGACATCGGCAATCTGATCATTTGTGGAAATAAACTGAACAGAGAGTTGTCCTTGAGCAACCTTCTCTCTGACGAAGTGAAAATCCACTTCCACGTGTTTTGTACGTGCATGAAAGACCGGATTTGTTGATAAGTACGTAGCACCTAGGTTATCACACCATAATGTAGGTACCGACTTAACAGGAACCCGAAGTTCACGCAAAAGTGTTTGAAGCCATGTGAGTTCAGCAACTGTGTCAGCCAAGGCCTTGTATTCCGACTCCGTGGAGGACCGAGAGACAGTTCTTTGTTTTCGAGCAGACCAAGACACAAGATTAGATCCAAGATATATAGCATATCCCCCGGTGGATCGTCGGTCATCCGGGCAGCCAGCCCAGTCAGCATCAGAGAATGCACTGATAGAGTTAAAAGCCGAGTCGGTATAAGCATGTAGGAGGGTACCGGAGTCATGTTTTATGAGAAGACCATGAGCAGCTGTGCCTTGCAAGTATCGTAGGATCCTCTTAACCGCCGACCAGTGATTATCAGTTGGAGAATGCATAAACTGGCAGACCTTGTTGACTGCAAAAGTAATGTCTGGGCGGGACAATGTAACATACTGTAGGGCACCCACTATCTGACGGTATTTAACCGGATCAGCAAGAGGTGAACTGTTACCAAGATGAAGATTAGCCGTAGTAGTAATCGGTGAAGGCACCGCTTTAGCATTGGAAAGGCCAGCCCGTTCAATAAATTCACGGATATACTTTTGCTGTGAAAGAATCATGTCAAGACCTTGAGTGGTTATTTCAATACCCAAAAAATAGGACAAAGGGCCCATATCCTGCACCGCAAAAGAGCGGCTAAGACGGTTGACCATTCGATCGATCTCCTGTGAGTTATTCCCTGTCAAAATAATATCATCAACATAGACAAGCATGTATAGGAGGGTTCCTGAGACGAATAAATAAAAAGTGAGGGATCGGTCTTGGAACCCTGGAAGCCAAGTGTATGAAGAACCGTGGATAGGCGTTGAAACCACGCCCGCGGTGCCTGTTTTAATCCATACAAGGATTTGTGAAGAAGACATACGTGATCCGGTTTGTTCGGATCCACAAAGCCCTGAGGTTGTTGCAAGTAAACTGTCTCAGTTAAATTTCCATGAAGAAAGGCATTCTGCACGTCTAGTTGTCTTAAGGGCCATTTTTGTGCAACGGCTAAAGAGAGAACAACACGTATAGTGGTGGATTTGACCACCGGACTAAACGTCTCTTGATAATCAATGCCCGGTTGTTGTCGAAACCCCTTAGCGACCAGGCGTGCTTTATAACGTGTGATGGCCCCTGTTTGATCCCTTTTTAATTTATATACCCACTTGCAATCAACAACGTTGGAATTCGGAACACGTGGAACTAAGGACCATGTACCATTTCTCATAAGCGCCGAATACTCTTCAGCCATGGCGGTACGCCACTGATCGTGTTTGTTAGCAACAGTAAAGGTGGCAGGTTCAGTTTCAAGAGGAGTATAAGTATGAAAGGAGGTGGCATTGTGGATTTTAGTTTGTTTGGGAGTGGGACGAAGGTTCGCTGGTCTAGAACGGGGTGGTGGTTGGGCTGAGGTGGTGGTGGAGCGACGGTGGTATGTATGAAGGAGAGGTGGATTGTCAGGCAGGTGTTGTGGTTGGGCCGAGGGTTGGGATGTGGAATGTGGTTGTGGTGAGGCAGGTTGGGGAGAGGTAGGTGTTAGCGTAGGTGTGTGAGCCGAGGCTGGTGTGGTGGGGATGGGTGGTGGGGAAGGTGGTGGTGGAGGTGGCAGGTTGTTTGTTAGTGATGGGTTTTGTAAAGGAGAGGGGGGTGAAGTAGGTGGAGGAGGGATGGGATAGGATGAGAAATAAGGGTTGGGAGATGGTGTGGGAGAGGGGTTGGTAAGTGGTTGATGAAAAAGAAAGGATTGTTCATCAAAACGAACGTGTCGAGCGATATAAATACGTTCAGAAACAGGGTCAAAACACCGGTAGCCGTGGTGGGAGGTGCTATACCCAAGGAATACACATGGGACTGACCGAAAGTCCATTTTATGCTTGTTATATGGACGAATGTGAGGGTAACAACGGCAACCGAAGACACGAAGAAAGGAGAAATCAGGGTGGTGTCCAAAGACTTGTTCAAGAGGTGAGATGTTGGAGTTTGTTCGAGTGGGCATCCGGTTTATGAGGTAAACTGCTGTGTCAAAGGCAAAGTGCCAAAACCGTTGTGGAACGTGAGATTGGGCTAGCAGGGTAAGACCGGTTTCTACAACGTGACGGTGTCGACGCTCAACAAAGCCGTTTTGTTCACTCGTATGTGGGCACGAGAGACGGTGAATGATGCCACGAGAGGAGAGGAACGGAGAGAGACTCCGAAATTCACCTCCCCAATCAGTTTGAACAGATTTTAAGTTAGTTTTAAATTGACGTTCAACCATTAAAAGAAATTGTTTAAAAATATCACAAACATCAGATTTCAATTTCAAGGGGAAAATCCACATAAATCTGGAATAATGGTCAACACACAAAAGAAAATAACGATGGCCATCAAAAGAAGTAATAGGGGCGGGGCCCCATACATCACAGAAAACTAAATCCAAAACATTCAAACTTTTATATGGAGATGGCAATAAATGAAGTTTTGTAGATTTTCCAATAGAACAAGAATCACAGAACGTAGTAGTACAACTGTTAAGCAAAGGTAAATGATATTTAGATAACATAGACTTCAAAAGCTGTGGATGTGGATGTCCAAGTCTTTGATGCCATGTTGTGGAGGAGGCACGAGTGGCGGAGAAAACGACTTTAGAAACTGGTTGTATCCTCGGGAGCTGGAAGGAGTAGAGACCATCAGTACTTGGACCCGTGAGGAGGATACTGCGTGTAGGCTTGTCCTTCACACAAAAGAAAGTAGAGTGAAATTCAAAAAAGACATTATTGTCATGGCAAAATTTTTGGACAGAAAGAAGATTACGTTTGATTTCAGGAACATGAAGTATATTTTGAAGAGAAAAGGTTTTGTTTGGGGAATAAAATGTGGAGGATCCAATGTGGAGAATGGGTAAACCCTTACCGTTGCCAACGTGGAGAGTATCCTCACCATAGTAGGCCTCAGAGTTGTCAAGGCTAGAGAGATCAGGAGCAACATGCTGATTAGCTCCAGTGTCCGGAAGCCAAGAGGTTGATGCTTGTGAGCGGTAATCAGTAAAGTTTGCGGATGGCTGTGATCTCGTCCTTAATGTATTAGGATCACGGTTGGGACATTGAGAGGGAACATGACCAATACCGCACCTGTTGCATGAACCAAAAACAGTATTCTGATTAGAAGCCCAACTAAATTGATTACGATTACCTCCTCCTTGATTGCGGTTGTTGTAGTTCCCTCGTCCACGAGTACTCCCAGACCGAAGGTTTGAGCCACGAGAACGATTATTTCCATACCGGTTTGTGTAGTAGGCTTGTGCTGGTGGGGAACTAACCGGTTGAAGTTGTAAACCAAGTTGAGTGGCAAGTTGTTGAATAGCTTGAAGAGCTTCCGGTTGAGACAGAGACTGACCGGGTACAACACGGTTGGTAGTAGCAGCCGTGTAAGCCTGTGTTGTGGTTCCCTCTGTGGAGGGTTTGTTGATCAGGAAGTCATGATCAGCCAAGAGACCATGAAGTTCGACAAAAGCTGTTGGGAATTGGCGAGCAAGTATAGTAGACTTCAGGCTGTTGTATTCTGCCCGTAGGCCAGAGAGTGTTAATATAAGAAGATCTTTTTCTTTGACCGGTTCTCCTATGTTGGCAAGTGCATCAGAGTATTCCTGAGCCCGAGTTAGGTAAGCAGAAGCAGACTCGTCACCTTTCATTGCAATCTTCAAAAGCTGAGTACGAAGAATGTATTCCCGTGAGGAGGTATGAGGAGCATAGGCACGCTCGAGGGATAGCCAAAGATCTCTGGATGTAGTGCCCTGGACATGCTGAAACGATGCTTCAGAAACAGTGGACATGATTAACATGCGAACGTGAGCATCATTAGAAACCCAGATGGCATGATTAGGGTTTGGGATAGAGGAGACGGCTGATCCTTCTTTTTCTTTACCAGAGACCGCGTCAATGGTTGTTGGAGGACACGGAATCGTGCCATCAACATAGCCAAATAAACTGTTTGTAACAAGAAACGGCTGGAGCATAACCTTCCAATAACCATAATTGGTTGGAGACAAGGTGAATCCAAACTTGTGGGAATTGTGTGCTGTCTTTTCAACTTGAGAGAAAGCTGTTAGGAGAGCCATTGTATGTTGCGATCGGAAAAAAAAAAGAGAGAGGCTGTGGCCTGCTGTAAGGGTTAGCGATCGGAAAAAAAAAAAAGGAGAGAGGCTGTGGCCTGCTGCTGTGATCAGAGAAAAAAAGGAGAAGGCTGCTGTTTGTGGCGGCTGTTGTGGGAATTAGGGTTTGGCTCTGATACCAAGATAAACTTGGTAATCAGTATTGTATTATTGTATTTAATAATGATGATTACATGATGTATATATAAGAAACATAATTACACTCTAATCCCTCTAATATTAACTAATACAAATATTGTCTAATAATATATAATAATATTTATTATATAATTATATATTATGTTACTGTTTGCTAAATGAGCTCTATCTTTGGCTCGAGCTTGTTTAAGTTCAACTTGATTCGATCTTTTAACAAGCTAATCTCGAGTAGCTCATGAGCGCCTCGGATCATTACTATCTCAACAGTCAACCCATCTTTATTAGTATTATTACAGCTTATCTGATTCTAGTTATTTAATATCATATAAGAAACAACCATTATACTTGTCATTCATATTTGTTCAGGGAATCTGAACCGAATTCTTGGGTAGACACAATGACTGATGAATTAGACCGCATAAAGTATCCCCGAATGCCATGGCATGATGTTCACTGTGCCCTTTGGGGACCTCCTTGTCGAGATGTAGCAAGACACTTTGTCCAACGCTGGAATCATGCTAAGGTCCAACTTATATACATACTTATTTATGGTCTATTTGATAAATTTAGTAAAAAATGATTCAACGTCTCTATCTGAATGAAAAATATGATTGTTTTGATAAGTGTTGAGAATGAACAGTAAGAATGACAGAAAACTACATTTTTTATTTTATTTTTTAGTTTTTTATTTTCATAAAGATGAGTTTCTTTCCCTAATATGTTAACAATTTTATACAGAGAAATAAAGCACCAAATGAACAAACAATACCGTTACTAATGCCACAACAACACATGGTTCTCCCACACTACATGGGAAGAAGCCAGGAGTTAGACATTGAAAGTAAGCCTACTGATGGAATCCAGATAGGCATAACACAGGATTCATTTTCCTATGAGTCATCATCATCGCAAGATATACAGTTTCTTTTACCTCAAGAAGCTGATGACATGTATTCTAAAAATGTCAATAACAAGTTGAATGGGCTGCATCTGGGAAACCATCTTGATCAATCACATGATGAACATTTAAGCAATGCTATGAAAACAGCAGCTTCTGCAGATGATTTTGATTTCTTGGATCATGAGCGTGAAAATAACACGGCGACAACTATTTCTGGATCTGATGTGTCAGATGAGGGGTGTGAAAGTCAAGAAGTTTCTAAAAGTGACATTTCGCAAGTTGGTCCTCGTACTTCTTGCTCTTGTCAGGTTAGCAGTCATATTAAAGTTCATGTATATATAATGAAAATCAATTGCAAAATCTTGATTCATAATATCACAAGTGAAGCTAACTATTAGGTTGACTTGTTTTTTTTTGTCTTGTTTTTTCTTTATCTCCAATGGCTCAAATCGGTGAAGTTTAAATAAAAACTTGGCTATGAAGAAAACTGGTCAAACGGGTCAAAAGTTGCTTAAAGTGTAATCAGATGCTTATTAAACCAATTAGATTATTAAAAAAAATGGACAAACGAGGTGTCAATGGCCATGGCCCAACTCAGCTCAAACCACTTGGACCCACCCCACTCATTTCCCTTTTCTAATTATTATTTAATTCCAGAGAAACTGAAAAAGTAAATAGTTCTTGCTGGTAGGTGAAAGCTGTCTATTGTCATCCTTAAGTAATCCTTAGGCCTGGATACACTTATAGTTACACGATTCAGTTATTGCTGCAACCAAACACTTAACACATCACTTATCTTGATCCTTCTTGCAATTTATGAATCATGGCTGTTTAGAAATTACAAAGTAGCAGTTACAGCAAAAGAGTTACATACAATACCTTGCATTCATGTTTATGATGTATGGTTTTCAGGTTATCAGAAGTGTTTCCCCATGGTCTGGTGGAACGAGTCAAACTGAAGACAGCATTCATAAAGCTTATTGTTCTCTTATTGAAAATGCAGAAAAGTTCATATACATTGAGGTAACCCTTGGGAAATATTATTTGTAGTTATAAGGTTGTTATCTATTTTAAGGAACATACTTTCAAAATTAACATTTAAGGGCATATGTTATAAGTTCATAATCAAACAAGGGACCAGTTACTTGTCAAGGGTCAATAAGATATCAACCATAATGGTCAATCACAGCAAGATGTCTACATCTGATTTCTTTTTCTTTCCTTTGAAGTGCATATTATGAGCTACATCTCTAAAGCCAAAACTATTTGTGTCTGGTTATTTTCTTTTTCAGAATCAGTTTTTCATTTCTGGCCTCTCGGATGATGATGTCATACAAAATCGTGTATCGGAAGCTTTATACAGACGTATCCTGCGTGCACATAAAGAGGAAAAGTGCTTTAGAGTTATCATTGTCATACCACTCTTACCAGGTTTCCAGGTATATCTTGCTCTTGACATGATCTCTTGGTGGCGGCAAGTTTGACCCTTTTATTTCTGGCGGGTCAAACGGGTTAAGGTAAAAGCCTTAACTAAAAGAAAAACAAGTCAATGGGTCAAACAAATGGAAATCTTTCCAAAGTCACAAAACCTCATTCCCTGTTATTAATAAAAAGTTATATTATTCTTATAAGAACTTAAAACAATCTAATAATTTATAAAATAAAAAAATTGGATTTAGAATACTGTTTGTGGTTGCCCTATAAGACTCGACCCGTTTTGAACTTTAGCCTAAAGCAGTAACGAATAAACAGGGGCGTCTAGATGACGGTGGGGCTGCAACAGTGAGAGCTATAATGCATTGGCAGTACCGAACCATTTCCAGAGGACACAACTCGATACTACACAACCTCAATGCACTTCTTGGTTCTAAAACAAACGATTACATATCATTTTATGGACTCAGGACATACGGCAGACTCGGTGATGATGGTCCCCTTGTTACAAGTCAGGTAATGCAATGTTTGTGTTTTGTTTAATAGTTTGTTCATGCAGTGACAATGAAATAACAATATCTTCCATTTTTTTATTTTTCATGCAGGTGTATGTGCATAGTAAAGTGATGATAGTTGATGACCGTATCACCTTAATAGGATCATCCAACATAAATGACAGGAGTTTGCTTGGACATAGGGATTCCGAGGTTCAAATCTACATTCTTTTCTACATGATTTTCTTTAGTTAGGATATAGTGCTTAAAATGATACATAAAAGTTATAAAACCATATTTTAGAAGTTTGTGATTAATACCGAAAGTTTATATTTTCATCTCTATAATCTTTTAAATTTACATTTTGTGACAAATTATAAATTTTTTTTACAATAATAATTAGAATTAATTACAAGGATGGCCCCTGTGGTTTACCCAGATTTCACTTTTGGCCCCTAGGAATCAGAAATTACAGGTTTGGACCAATAGTTTGCACGATTATAACACTCATGGCCCCTGGGTTAGATGTCAGTTATCTTTTGGGGTTAAATTTTTTAAAATGACCTATATACCCCTTTATAAATTAAAAACTAAAAAACAATATAAATACCCACCCCACCCATCTTCTCTCTAACCCCACCCTACCCCACGATTCTTCTTCCTCAACCAACATTGCATCCAGATTTGATTTTCTGCAAAAATTCAAGTCGCATATTTAGCTCGTTGTTGACGAAAGCAAAATCAACCGTAAGCAACACCATCTTTCTCATCCCCTTCACCGTCTCTAGTGCGATCTCCACAGCCTCGTCAATGTTCCCGTTTCTCCGGCGAGATGGGGTGGATCTGAAAACTAAAGCCGGAAAAACGAGATGGGGTGGTTCCTGTTTCTCCGTCTTCCTCGTCGTAAGTTGTGTTCCCGTTTCAGGATGTACAACAGCCTTAATCGGTTCAATGAAATTGCATATTTATTCATAGGTTCCCTAAGCGGATGTGGCCGGAATTCGAGACTCGGCGGCCGATCAGGATGTACATCAGCAATAATCGGTAATCTAAACATCCCACGCCCTCCAAAACCAACGCCGCATAAATCACCACATCGCCGTCAACTCTCTCCGCCCTGATCGCCGACACATCGAAGCTCAACGGACTCTGTTGCAGCGCCGTACCGTAGCCGGTAACCGATGACGTGTAACCTTGAAACGACCTGTTTGAGTTGATTAAAGCAACAAGCACTTGAGCCCCAACCATACCCCTCCCGTCAACGTTCAGAGCCCAAGCCACCTACTGAGATGTTGAAACTCCGGTGTGCCGGTAAGCCACATCGACGGTTTCGTTGGCGGGATGGTAGTTCCAGTGGAGATGAGAGTTTTGAACCGGTAAGCTGACACACGTGGCGTAAATTGCGTTGTTTGTGAAGGAATATGAACTGCAATCTTGAGCGGAAGATAAGATCAAATTGGATATTGATATGTAAAAAAGAAGGGTTAAGATTTTTCCCATTTTGAAGATCTTGATGGGGTTTGAAGATCTTGATGGGGTTTGGTGGGTTAAATAAATATAATATTATATATTGAGTGATAAAAAAATTTATTTTTTAAAAACTCGTGTTTTACACGGGTTGAATAAACCCGTGGAATACAATATAATCAGTTAACACATATACTCGTCAAAATATGTCAGGAGATTTATTAATATAAAGATTATTATTTTATTTAAAAATATATTATTATTAAAATATAAAGGTGTATTTAATAAGAGAGAGAGGCGGGAAAAAAATGATGAGATTGAATATGGAGGTGACACGTGGCATCTGAAAACCTTTATTTATTATATAGTATAGATTTATAAACCAAAAAAGAAATAACACATCAACCAAACACAACCCCACCCACCGACCCATGACCCATTTGATCGGGTCTCAAAATTTCTGGAATTAACCCGACTCCAGTTTGACCTGTGACTCAACCTGCCCGTTTTTCCACCTTTATTTGTTACCGAAATGCATACCATGGTCAAAAATCATGGATCCACCATTGTTTGCGTACCCTGATGAAAGTTAGTTATTTAAAATAGTAATTGAAGAGGAAATAAGTAAATTAGGATCCAAACTTACCGAAAACGGTCATGGTGCATTTTTTTAACATTCAAAATAAAAAGTGTTACTTTTTCTGCATCAGATTGGGGTTCTCATTGAAGATAGAGAGTTTACTGAATCAACAATGAATGGAGAATCTTGGAGTGCCGGGAAATTCGCTAATAGTCTCCGGCTTTCTCTGTGGTCTGAACATCTTGGTCTTCATGGTGAAGAGGTTAGTACTATTTTACCAACTTAAAACAGTAATAAACATCAATTTTTTCATCATTAAATCTCTTCTTTTTGTTTCAGATAAGTTGGATTAGAGACCCCATAGCTGATAGTACATACAAAGATTTGTGGTTAGCAACTGCAACGGTAAAAAAATATGGAATAAAAATCCATAATAATTTCTTCATATATATATTTTTTTTCATTTAACCTTCAAGTGATATTGTTAATGTTTGACAGGAAAACTCCCAAATTTATCAGGATGTGTTTTCTTGCATCCCAAATGATTCTATACACTCTAGGTATAAATATATATATATATTCTCTTGTGACTTTTCTTTACTAAAAACATTATTCTACCTAGAGGTGCCATTTTCTAAGGGTCAAACAGATAAAAAAAAAAAGATAAACAGAAACTGTGTCAAAATTTAGGTTGTTAATGGGACCCACATGGTTCCTTGCTAAATTCACCGGTTTGAACCATGGAACACATCAAACGGATCCCCAAAACTGTATTTTCAAAGAATAAAACCTCCTAAATCATTCTTGAAAAACAATTATAGTATTATACTATTATTAAAATAATCTAATTTTTGTAATTATATTCAATACACTAATTGTTGATGAATAGTTTAAAGTTTGAGCAAAAGGTGTTTCTGGTCGACCTATGTATAACAAGATTGTCCATTAACCCATTTTGAACCGTTTTATGCAGATATGCTTTCAGACAAAGTATGAACTACTGGAAAGAGAAATTTGGACATACAACAATTGATTTAGGTGTAGCTCCTGAGAAACTTGAATCACCGACAGACGGAAATATTCCTCCATCGGAGAGGTTGGAAAGAGTAAGAGGGTTTCTTGTTTCATTCCCGTTACAGTTCATGTGCCATGAAGATTTAAGACCAATGTTTAGTGAGACCGAGTTCTATGCGTCTCCTCAGGTTTTCTATTAGATGGTCATGGTCATGCCATTAGACTTGGAAGAAATGTACACAGATTATAGTCTTTAAAAGTCATAGCGATTGTCATTTATATGTTTATATTTTTCTTTTAAGGGTATTTAGTGTAGATCATTGATTTTGGGTCGAAATAACTGTAAATTGTAAAACTCATTGGTTGGCAGTTTATGAATAAAAACAGTTGGTGTATGTGTTGATCTTGATGTCCAATATCTTTTTTGCTCTGGTGTTACCACCGCAGCGACCTGCTGACCTGTCTATTGGATGGATGATCTAATTCATGAACCCATGATAACCCATTCTTTACCCAACGTGCAGCTTCATCAACCACACATTTCCACAAGATTCGGTCAACTCCTATGTCCTACACACTCTTCCTTATTCAATGCAGAAACAAAGACCTATCTAAATAACCCATTTGACCCGTATGCAACTGGACCCGTGACCCGCGGACTAACCCGCGAACAACCGATTAACCCAACAGTTTATATTTCCAAGTTTCATTCTTAGCTAGTTATTTGGAGACCGCCAATCTCGAATTTGGCTGTATCATGATGTCTCATTGTGCTCGTCCGTTCTAATCCTTCCACTTTAATCCATAGACAATGTAAATGACATAAAACATTTTACTTTTCATCATAAGACGTGTGACATACATTCTGTTGCCCAAATGGATCTTGATTCTTGATTATGCAATTGATAAACACCAAAGATAAAGGAACGATCTTCAATTGATTATTCGTATGAATGAATACGTAGAATTATGTTCGTTCCTAATTGTAAGTAAGGACTCTAGCAAGCATCTGAATCTGTCAAGTCAGAGTCGTATATATCAAAATGGTGCCTCAAAACGTCAAGCCTAATCCTCATCAAAATCATCTTAATCATAATATGACTATGGGTCAACCGGAGGGTTTTCCAATGCGACAACCGGAGGGATTTTCTATACGTCAACCAGAGGGTTTATCGATACGTCTACCGGAGGGTTTTCTAGAGTGTCAACCGAAGGGTTTTCCAATGCGACAACCGGAGGGATTTCTTGTACGTCAACAAGAGGATTTATCGATACGTCTACCAGAAGGTTTTCTGATGCGTCAACTTGTAACAACCCCAATTTTAGGGCTATATTTTTTTATTATTTATTTACTTGTTTATTCTAGAAGACATAAGTGACACAGATAGACGGGAACCAGTATGAAAATTTGTGACACAATTAGTGGTTACAAACGAGGCCCAATGGGCTTGGCCCATCTATGATTTATTAGGCTTAGTCCATACATTAGTCATTGGGCTTGGCCCAATCGTCCACAAACCTATTAAATATAAACTTTAAAACCCGAACGGTTATACGGTTCTAATCATACCCGACCGGATTCCAGTACGGAATCCGGGGTCATACCATATGTAATATATTACAATAAGAGTTACCTACATAAATACTATCTACATGAATTATGAACTTATAATTATAATATTACACATACCTATTACGCGCACTCGCGTATTTACAAACACCGAACACTAGTATAAGATGTCTCGTCTATAAAAATAAGAACAATAATTAATAATAACTAAGTATGTACTTATATAAAAGTGAATATTAATGTCTCGCATTTATTAGTAATAAAGATAATACCTAGTGCTACAATTTAAAAAAATTTACATGGTTTATATAAAATCCATGTTTTATAAAACTTACCACCTAATATGTTTAAGAATCCTTACATATGACTATATTAATCAATTACACAAGATGTATGTACCTAATTCTTTTATTTAATAAAACCCCTTAAATAAATCAACTTTTATAAAAAGCCAAGACTTTAAAAATATATATATATATATATATATATATATATAAATTTCTACAAAATAGCAATTTAGTCCTTATTCCTCTTCTTGCTACTGCCGTCCCAACACAAAACCTATCCCAAAAATTCAAATATTTTTTTTTCCAAGATTATCTCTTGATATCTTTCATATCTACTAATTCCAAGACATATCTCTTACAAATCCTACCATATCTATCTACAAGGTCAACCTCTACACCTTAAACCCTACTAGATTTACCAAATCAAAAAGTTACGGTTCCTAGAAAAATCATCCAGGGAATCACGCAACATTCTCCCCAATCGCATACTAGCAGAGTTTTTCTCATAACCAAGATCCATTGCATGCCTTCCTCCATTAAGCTCTTATACAACCATGTCTTTCATCTTAATGTCTCACAAAGCATTCTAGCATTCTCCAGCAGCCCCTGAGTTCGAAACAGCCTTCATACCCTCCTGGAATTCGGATTTTTGGTGAAGAACAAGCAAGGATTCAAGCCAAGTTCATCCCATCTTGGAAGAAACACCCCAAGAATCGTCCCAAACAAAGCTCACGTAAACAAGTAAGTACACTCGATGTTCCAACCAAATCATCGGGTTTTCCTTTCAAATTCGTCATATAATCAGCCATGGATAGCCATATTCATGGGTGATGATATAACCACTATTGACATGATCAAGACTTAGCATACACGTAGCTTTTGAAATCTTACAACCGAAAAGTTGAATTGCAAAACCCTAAAATAGGATTTTAATCTATATAATCAAAAGCTAAATTTTTAACTCCATCATAACCTTACTAAAAACCATTATTTGAATCTAAGATAACCCATTTGGAATTCCAAACCATGCACACACCTTCACCCGAAACGGTTTGTGCATGAGAAGCCTTAATCACTCGTATTATCATCTTAAAACGGTGAAATTATCGTTCCGTCCATATTCTCACTTAGCCCTTTGAAATATGATTTATTCCAGAAGTTATACCCTCTTGTTGGAGTCCCCAATCTTGCTAAACACCCAGCCCTTGTTAATGTACGCAAGCCTACCCGAAAACCTTACGATTATAAGCATTAGTTTCGCTATTTTACACCGTTATAGGCACGTATGACCCCCTTATATGTCCAAACCACTAAAAATACTAAATTTACAGATTACTAAGTTCCTAAAGCTGACTCATAACAGTCTATGGCTCTAAACATGAAAGGATGTCAAAAACTATCGAAAAACCGTTGTGAAACCGTCAAAAACGGATTCCACAATCTTATTTATTCAAAAACAACCTTTTCACCAACAAACTTGTAAAATCAGAATTTTTACAGAGGAAATATGTCCCAAATAAAGAGTTTTCCAAAAAGAATCACTCGAAACGTTTACAAAACGACCGTACGATTTTGAAACGAGTTTTAGAGCCGTAAATTGGGAAAAATAGTTAGACACCTCAGAAAATTATGAAATTTTACAGGAAACTTTATAAAACTAATATAAACCCAGGAAAAATGTTGAATTAGGTGCAGGTCTTCAATTAGTATGATTCTTGTTTAAAGTAGGTAAAATAAACCGATAACAACATGAATTTTTAATAAATAGTGTTTCTGACCAAAAACCAATTTTTATAACTTTTAGGACTTAAAAATACTGTAATAAGGCTGTATAAAATGTAAAGTCGAAATTCTAAGTTAATTTAACAATATTTAGTAATTTAGGTAATTTCTAGACAATTAAATGTACTAAAAATAGAAAAATACAGAAAATAATTATATACAAATTATTTTTATGATTTATGAGTCCTAACCTACTGTATAAAAATATAACTTAGAAATATTGAGGTAATTTTAATTATTTAAGAAAATATATCATTTAAACGCGTTAAAACGATAGCTAATTAAGTAAAAGTAACAAAAACAATAAAATAGTTATAAACCTTATTTTTTCAGAATTTTTATCTTGTATAACTTAAGTATGACTCCCACTTGAATTATATAGATAACCTTAAACTATATATTAGTTAATCACTTCAAAAGCGTGAGTCTTAGCAAAACCGACATGTTAGAATAAAGCAATGTTACAATATTATTGGTTTACCTTATTTTGTAGATGTAGATAACTTATAGAATAACTAAGAACTATAATAACCTAAGTTTTAATATGTACACTTAACCAAAACTTTCAGTGACAAATAATATATTAACTAAACTAATAACAACGAGTTCTTTTGGACATAGTGCATAACATCACCTTAGGACACCGACACGTATGGACTAGTCTATGATATTTGATTTATTAGTAACACATTGTTCTAAACATAGGGGCCCTAGTTTGTACCAACCGACGACTTATCTTTCAAGCTACCACAAGGTGAGTTCATGTGATCCCCGTTTTATAAATTATTTCTATACACATTTTAGGGACATGAGATACATACTCATAAACTATTTTATACTTGATGTGATACATAAATAAGGCCATTTTAGTTGCCATAATGAATCCCTGAACTTTTGTACACAATCATTAACTCCTTTGGAGCCAGCGAATAGACGAGTAGTACTATCAGGTGAAACCCTCGCACACCATGGGCCCGACGTAACCGGGACAACCTACCATTGAATGATAATCATATAATGATGATAAATATCTTGTGATATATATTCGTTTAACAGTTGTAAACTTATGTTGGCAGACATGAGCAATTAAACCCATAACACTAAGGGGTATGAGTTAGGGAAAAATTATTATTTCTAGATGTCCACGGGTTGTGGGCACATGATTGATTGTGAACTTATTTATTATGCACCAAACTTATTTATTTGTGTCTGTTGTCTAACACGCATGAATTCACCAACATTTTGTTAACGTATTTTGAGTATGTATTTCAGGTACTAACCAAGAGAAGGAGACTTAGGCACAACACTTAAAGTACAACCATGAAAAAACTAGAGGAATAAATTGTTTAGACAATAGTACTTTGATTGGTTGTAACTTTGTTTTATTTACTTTCAAGACATGTATCTTTTTTTAGTTTGGACGTTTAGTCCAACTAAGTAATGTAATTTGTATTTTCGCTGCGTTTGGTTGATATCAGTCGTCACTCCTAGCTCCCTGGTCGGGTTGTGACACAACTGAAGGGTTAATTGGTACCGGTGCTTCAAGTGGATGTATGTCTACCAGAGCGTCAACTGGAGGCGGTTTTGGGACTGAAAAAATGTTGTCGTGTCGATATGCCATTTATGGTTTGTATTTGAAATTTGAAGATGATTAATAAGATGAATACATTGCGGTATTTATAGGGTATTTTCAAATATAGTTGTTAGAAACCAATCGTTAAAAAAGATTTTCTAATTAAAAGAAAATTTAATTTAAAACAATCTAATTAAAACCATTTTTAATTTAATTTAAACTATCTAAACAAGATTTTCAATACAAATAAAATTAATTAAATGAAATTGAAAAATGTTTTAATTTAATTAAATAAATTTTATACCGGTGGGCCCACCACCTTTTTTTTTCTCATGTTTGAAACTCCGGATGCAACCGGACGAACATTCATCCGATCGAGCTCTCCATCGCCACCTCAACCATTCGCGTGATGGAGTTGCTCTTATAGTATATGCATGGAAAAAAAAGTCAAAGACAAAGGAAAAGGTAAAAGCAAAGAAGGCGAAGTTGGACAAAATGCAAGAGCTTGACGAGATGTTGAAAAAATTAACAAAAAAAAAATATAACTTATAGTTAATTTTAGGTTACTTAACTTCTAATTTTTAGGTCATGTAATTTTTAATTTTTAGTTTAAATAATTTTAATTTATATTTTATGTAATTTTTAATTTCTAAGTTATGTAATTTTTAATTATTAGTTTATTTTTATTTTTTGGTATATTATATCATTTTAAATAATACGAAATATAAAAAATAATATTATTAATAAATAATTTGTTATAGAAAATAAATGTAAAAGTATGTGATGATGTGGAAATATAAGAATGTTTGAAAGTGGATGTAGTGTTGAAGTAAAAATAATGAGTTTTTGAAAGATGAATGGTAATATAATTTAGCAGCTGACGTGGCGTGTTTTGTTGTGTTTGTGACCATCAGAGGTGCTCTTATAGTATAAACATAAAACTGAGCCGGTACAATGTATAGGGACACTAAAGTGCTGTCATCACTCATCAACATTTTCAAACAATAATGCAGTTCCTTGTAGTTTATGTATTCAAATTTATGGTCTTTGTGGGGAATCTTTGATAACTTGTGGTTAAAACACATACCACAGTAAATCTCGGGCCCAACAAAAAATAGAGTTGACTTGGTTACTTCATTCCACAATAATATCTTCTACTTCCAACATTCTCCCCTCTTCTTAGAGTTTTTCTATAAGGCCAAGTGTTATGGGCGTACGGTAGTGTAATCCGAAGGGACATTAGCTCCATTTCATCCATGACTACTAGTCATCCTTGTTTCAGTTATGATGTTTTCTTAAGTTTTCGAGGTGAAGATACCCGTAAAACATTCACTGATCACCTCTACGCAGCCCTAAAGCAAGCAGGAATCCGCACTTTTAGGGACGATGATGCAATGGACCGAGGAAAACTGATAGGGCTTGAGCTGAAAAAAGCCATCCGTGATTCGGCAATTTCGATCATCGTCTTCTCAAGAAACTATGCATCTTCTAAGTGGTGTCTTGATGAGGTCTTAACGATCATCGAAGAACAGGAGAGACTTTCCTCTAAGCATGAAGTTGTTCCTTTGTTCTACGACGTGGAGCCATCTGATGTCCGGAATCAAACGGGAAGCTTTGAAGAAGCATTTGGTTGGTATGATAACATGATTGAGGCGGAATCAGATCATCAGAAGAAGATTGCGTGGATGGAGAATGTGAAGGCGTGGAGGGATTCTCTTAAAAAAGCTGGAAGCTTGACAGGAATGATATTAGCTAATGGGTATGCTTGCTTCCTCTTATCACCTATAAAATATCCCAAACTGTAGGATCTTTAGAACTTTGGATCTATCATTAATTATAGTTAAACACAATACTTGCAATCAGTTTTTACCTGAATTTTAATAAAAAGGTAAATCCAATCATTTTTTACCTGAATTGATTTACCCAAGTTAACCCAAATCAACACAAACTATATTAATACACAAAGACAGATTTAATAAGAAACTAACTCTTAGAACTTGTTCTTTGCAGACACGAGACAAAATTCATAACAAAGATTGTCAAAGTTATAAGAAAGAAACTAAACTACAATCTCTTGTACATTGATGACAACCTTATGGGAATAAAGAACAATGTTGCTGAGATTGAATCATGGTTACAAGATCCTTCACCTAAAGCAAATATCCTTTTTATCCACGGGATGGGAGGCATTGGAAAAACAACCATATCCAAATGCATCTATAACTCAAAATACCATGAGTATGATGGCAGTTGTTTTCTCGCAGACATTCACGAGACATCAAACCAACACAATGGATTGTTGCGTTTGCAAAGTCAGCTTCTCTCCACAATATTAAGGAGTAACAAGGAAGAAGTTATATGGAATGTTGATGAGGGAACCGTTAAGGTTTCAAATGCCTTATGCAATAAAAAGGTACTTCTCGTCCTAGATGATATCTCAACAAGGCAACAACTAATAGCACTACTAGGGCCACAACAGTTTTATCCTGGAAGTAAAGTGATCATTACAACTAGACACAAATGGCTGTTAAATGTTTTCAAAATACATCCAAAGGTCTATACTATTGAAAAACTAGGTCCGATTGACTCAAATAAGCTCTTTAGTTTGTATGCCTTTCACGCAGATCACCCTATTGAACCCTACATTTTCCAATCCGAACATATAGTTCATCATTGTAGAGGTCTTCCTTTGGCTCTTAAAGTATTAGGTTCTTTTCTAAATGGAAAGACCATCGATGTGTGGGAAGATGCAATTCACAAACTAGAAGCAGTACCTAATCCCGAGATTCAAAAAATCCTACAACTGAGCTATGAAACTCTAGAAGATACCAAAGATAAAGAACTATTCCTACATGTTGCTTGCTTTTTTGTAGGTGAGGATAAAGAATTCATTGTGAAATTGCTAGCCGAATGCGATCTGTACCCTATTGTTGGGATCAAGAATCTAATGGATAGATGTCTACTCTACATTGAAAATGGGAGAGTGATGATGCATCCACTAATCAAGGAGATGGGCCAAGAAGTTGTTCGCCAAGAATCACCGAAGGATCCTGGGAAACGAAGTAGATTGTGGCACCATCAAGATGCGTTGAATGTATTGAAAGAAAATGATGTAACCATTGAATATCCAATTTCAATATATCTACATAGTTAACTGTGCATGTTAAACCATAACTTACCTTTCTGAAACTTTTAACTAGGGTACAAGTAAAGTAGAGGGACTTATTCTTGATATGCAAAGGATCAAGGGAATTAGTCCAACTTCAATGGTACGAATGAACAATGGAATAAAACGTAGTTATGATGATTTTAGTGGTCGTACCATATGTGCAAATAAAGAAAACTTCAAAGTTGGAGCAATAGAAAAGATGAAGAATCTAATGCTACTTCAAGTGGACTATGCAACTTTTTCTGGGAACTACAAGAAGTTGCCCAAAAAGTTGCGCTTGCTACGTTGGCATGGATTTAATTTAAAGTCCATACCAAGTGATGTTCCATTACAGAAGTTGGTAGTTCTTGACTTGCGTTATAGCAAATTAAAAAAAGTTTGGGATGGGTTCAAGGTACATATTTTTACAACATTTTTAGTTCCCCATTTACTAATTGTGAATGTTATTTTTGTCACCTCGTACATATAAAAGTTAATTATATTTGTACTCTCGTTTTTCAACACAGGTAGTTGGATCCCTAAAAATCCTTAATCTCAGTCATTCTGTGGACCTTATCAAAACTCCTGATTTTGGTGGACTCCCTAACTTGGAGAGTTTGCTCCTTTCAGGATGCTTAAGTTTGACTCAGGTTTGTGAATCCATAGGGTACCTTAATAGATTGGGCTTGCTAGATATAAGTGATTGCATAAGTCTGAAAGATATTCCAGGCTTACCAAGGTCCCTCAAATCACTAAAAATGTATGGTTGCCCAAACATTGGAGGCCTTGGACAACTTCAATGCTTGGATTCATGTTCATTATCTTCTCTTTTGGTAAATATTGACGTCTCAGGATGCAGTCTCTTTAATAATTCTTTCCCGGAGGATTGGAGTAACCTTTCCTCATTGATCTTCTTAGATATAAGCAACAATCATATTACTTCATTACCAGGTTGTGTAAAAAGCTTGCCTAGTCTTGAAAAACTCTATGCTCGCAGGTGTTCACATCTTCGATCAGTTCTGGATGTCCCAAACACCGTAACATATTTAAATACCACTATGAATTTGTCGTTGGAAAAAGTCCAACCAACTCCAAATACAACTTTCTTGTCATTTTATGGATGCGAAAAACTGTGTGCAGTGGAGGATTGTTTTAAGCTTGAATCAATAAAACAAATTGATAGGAGAATTTTAAGACATCTTGGTTTAGAACTGATTTCAGAAAAAGGAACGGGTTTCAGACTTGATGATAAACTATATACAGAAGAGTTCTCCATCAAGGTTCCACTCTCTTAATTGTTTGTATTTTCTTCGATCTACCGGTTAATGTTAACAAAACTAAACTAATAAATGGTTTGCTCTACAGATATCATATGAGTTAGGTATATTCAGTACCTATGTTTTAGGGAAAACACTTCCACATTTTAGGTATAAAGAAACTGGATCAAAAATATCATTTAGAGTTCCTTCACACCCTAGTGGTTCAAGAACAAGTGGTCTGAATGTGTGTTTCATGTCAACGTATTCTGGAGAGTCATTAATTTGGGACGTCGAAGTAAATAATAAGACCAAGGTCGTGGTATGGAAATACACTCCTACAGTACGTGTAACTTGTAAGAAAATGAGTAAGTTTAACTATTTGTGGTTAAGCCTTTGGCGAACTGGCAATCTACTGGATGTTGGGGATGAAATTGTTGTAAGTATCAGTCTATCGGGAAACGATATAGTAGAGGAGTGTTGCGTGAACCTTGTAGAGGATAACCAAGAAGAAATGGATGAGGAAAAAAAGGATGCCCATTGCATGTTCAATCAAATTTCATGGACTAATAGACTGCAAGTAGAGATATCAGACTATATTCATAATGGGAAAACATATTGCTTTAAGATTGGTGGTGCAACTGATGTTCCTAATATTGATGGTATTTCTGGTAAGCTACTAATTGTTTTTATCTTTTTTTTAACCACCCAATGCTAGTTTAACCCTGTTTATCTTCTATGAAAATGTTTGTTGTTATCATTAGATTTAATTGTGGATTGGTGGGGCCTAAGGGAGAACTGGAGGTGCAAACACATTGATGCAGGGTATGTTTTGTTACAATTTCCTTGCCTAAATCGTAGTTTATGCATTGATGTTTGTTTACCTTATTTTGTTGTGCAAATGCAGCGTTCCAGGTGCAATTTGATGAAATATAACATTGACGAGGAAAAACTAAGTATGAAAAAAAAGTATAGAATATCCTTTGTCCTCACGTGGTATAGTGGAGCTACTCGATGAGCTACACATGGTTGAATCGTGAGGACGACCTCCTCCCTCATTTTTTTACTATTTAAGATAGTGTCTAGAACTAGTAGGAGAGCTTGTTGTATAAAGTGTGTTAGCTAGTGTGGGTGTCTGAAACCCCTCTTTCAACATTTTTCTTCATATTTATCTTTATGTTTTTGCATCTTGAAATCTGTTTGATTGTGACTTCCATTTATTTGATTGTGTCTGACCTCTCTTTCCGCACACAATAAGGGTCTGTTTGGTATGAGTTAATAGAAATGGACGAGTGAATGGAATGAACGGCTGAAAGAAATGTATCAAAGACAAATTAAATAATATGCTAAGTGCTAGAACTTATTCTTTTCAGTTACGAGGCGAAATTCATAAGTAAGATTGTTTGTTATAAGAAAGAAAGTCAATTACAAGCTCTTGTACGTTGAGGATAAACTAGTGGGAATAGAGAACAATGTTGCTGCGACTGAATCATGGTTACAAGATCCATCACCTATGCAATTTTCCTTTTCATCCATAGGATGGGGGTGGGGGGGGGGGGGGGTGGGGGGGATTGGAAAAACAACCATTTCCAAATGCATCTATAACTCAAACTACCCTGAGTATGATGGCAGTTGTTTTCTCGCAGACATTGATCACAAGACATCAAACCAACACACTGGATTGCTGCGTTTGCAAACTTAGCTTCTCTCCACAATATTAAGGAGTAACAAGAAAGAAGTTATATGGAATGTTGATGAGGGAAACGTTAAGGTTTCAAACGCCTTATGCAATAAAAAAGTATTTCTCGTCCTAGATGATATCTCAACAAGGCAACAACTAATAGCACTACTAGGGCCACAACAGTTTTACTTGGAAGTAAAATGATCATTACAACTAGGCACAAATGGCTGTTAAATGTTTTCAAAATATATCCAAAGGTCTATACTATTGAAGAATTAGGTCCCAATGACACAACGAAGCTCTTTAGTTTGTATGCCTTTCATAGAGATTGATGAGTCACCTAATCAAGTCATCACTAATGAGCAACCTAATCAGGTCATCACTAAGGACAAGCCCAAAGTGATGCACGTCTATTCTAGAAGGGGCAAGGGAAGTAATATTAAAAGTGGCTAAGGGGTATGATGGGGAGAGGGATAGTATAAGTAGAATGGAATAAAGTTGTTAGGGTAGTTTTCATTTTGTTAAGTTTGTTATCGGCTCCTGCTTGTGCAGAGAGAGAGGGAGCATTCCCTGGGATTTCTTTTGAATTTTCCACCATTTCTCTTCTTGGTTAATCTTTCAGTTATCAATAAACAAGTTCTTTAGTCATTTCTTAAATTGTGTGTGATTTGAATACTTATCATTGGTCCGACCTGTCTTTGATCTACCGGTTTCCATGGAGACTCGCTCGGTTCGATTGGATGCTCAGGAGCTACAGATTAAACAATTGCAATCTGATGTTTCGGAGATGAAAACCAGGTTGTCGGCGTTGGATGTCGATCGCGCGGAATCCGCTGAATTCCGGACGTTGGTTCTGAGTTGGATGAAGCAGCAGGAGAAACGGCCTGCTGATGGGTCTTCCGGTTCTGATTCGGGGTTCAAGTGGGGTGAGGTGTTTTCTTCTTCGGGCGTCAAGTCTGCTCCGGTTGGGGATTCTTCGTCCGGGCTGTCGTGGGCGGTGAAGAAGGTTAAGTTACCTGAATTCAATGGGTTCGATCCACAAGGGTGGATTCAGAAGGCGACTTTGTATTTTGAGATCAACAACACACCGGATGATCTTCGCCTTCGTCTCGCTCAACTAAGTATGTAGGGGGTCGCGTTGCACTGGTTCACCATCATTACACAGGTTCATGATTCTCTTTCATGGGTTGATTTTCAGACTGAATTGTTACAACGATTCAATGGATTAGAAATTCAGAATCCTAATGAACAACTCACTAATATTCAACAATCCGATTCGATTTTTGACTATATTGATGATTTTGAGTATTTGTTGTCACTGGCACCGCGTTTACCGGAATCTCAAGCCCTCGGTTATTTTGTGGCGGGGTTGCGGGATGACGTTAAAAAATGGGTCCGTCTGCATCGTCCTCAAACTCGCTTAGTTGCAATGTACATCTCAAAGGATGTTGAGGAGATGATCCGGCCGAAAGGGGGTCAGATTTCCTCTTCCCGTTTCCGGTATAACCATCATTATGGGCCTTCTGTTGATGGGTCCAATAATGTGGGCCGTACTGAGTCCAAATCTAATTAGCTGTCCAGGTCTTCTGATAGGGTTTCCAGTGGACGAGCTGACTTTAATCGTTCCCTTTCATTTCCTAAATCAGGGTTTTCTCCTAGTTTCGATTCCAGTCCCATTTTTTCTCTTGACAGGGGCGTTCGCTCGCCATACCGCACTGAGTGGGAGGATCGACGAAAGAAGGGTCTCTGTTTCCGTTGTGGTAACCAGTATGGTCCGGCTCATAAGTGTCCAGAAGGTAAGTTGCGAGTGTTATTATTAGGTGATGACGAATATGAGTCTGTCGATGGCGATTTTTTATCTGTCGAGCCGAACTCGGGTGGTGATGAGGCTACGCAACCTAAGGTGGTAACCGGTACTTGTATGTTATTAGATTTTGAGGGAATTTTTGCTAGTCAGGGTGGGGTAAACACGTTGAAATTGGAGGGTGCCTTACATGGCCTCTCGATTTACATCTTGGTGGATAATGGAGCTTCTCACAACTTTGTTTCCCGTCGATTAGTGACTGTGTTGGGCCTTCCTTGTTCTCCATTTTCGGGAATTAAAATCAAACTTGGAGATGGAAATACGGTGCTAGTTTCGGAACATTGTCTGGATCTCCCTGTGAATATGGGTCCCTGCACCTTTCGTATTCGGGCTTTGGTGATGGATACAGGTGGGCTTGATTTTGTTATGGGTATGGCGTGGTTGCAGTCTCTCGAGGAAGTGGTTCATGATTGGCAAAAGGCTTGGATGCGGTTTGTTTATCAGGGGTCTGAAGTTCATTTGCAAGGGGTCCTTTTGGGTCAAACTCCGCCTGCAGCGCTACATCAGTGGTTAGCTTTGGCTGGGGATTCTTTAGTTACCACTTGTGCTTCACACCCATTTCCTTTGGCTGGTATGTCTTGTCCTACTTCCACGCCGTTATCCGATAGACAACAGACGGCTCTGACCTCCCTTTTCTCTGAATTTGCTGCTGTTTTTCAAAATCCTACCACCTTACCTCCTTCCCGACAGCACGATCATGGCATTATTCTAACCACCACTAATCCTATTTGTGTCCGTCCTTACCGGTATCCCCATGTGCAGAAATCTGAGATTGAACGACAGGTTCAAGAATTGTTGGCTGCTGGCATGATTCGGCCTAGTCGAAGTGCATACTCTAGTCCGGTGATTTTTGTTCGCAAAAAAGATAACTCGTGGCGTATGTGTGTGGATTACCAGGCCTTAAATCACGCCACAGTACCGAACAAATTTCCTATTCCGGTTGTGGATGAGTTGATTGATGAATTGCACGGGGCATGTTTCTTTTCGAAATTGGATTTGAAGTCCGGGTATAATCAAATCCGTATGCAACCGGAGAGCATTGACAAGACGGCTTTCCGAACCCATGATGGGCATTATGAATATTTGGTCATGCCTTTTGGCTTAATGAACGCTCCCGCCACTTTTCAAGCCACTATGAATGACATTTTCCGCCCTCACTTGCGGCATAATGTGGTCATCTTTTTTGACGATATCCTTGTCTACAGCCCCACATGGGAGGCTCACTTGCAGGATTTAAGAAAGGTTTTACAAGTTTTACACCGCAATCATTTTATGGTTAACCAACAAAAATGTTCTTTTGGGCAGCAATCTATTGAGTATTTGGGCCATATCATCAATGGCTAGGGGGTCTCTATGGATCCTCAAAAGGTGGAAGCTGTTGTAGGGTGGCCGACTCCTAAGAATTTGAAGGGCCTTCGAGGATTTTTGGGGTTAATAGGCTACTATCGGAAGTTCGTTAAAAATTATGGGAGTATTGCTCGTCCTCTCACGGAGTTAACCAAGAAAGATGCCTTTCTTTGGAAACCCACTGCTCAACAAGCATTTGAAGATCTTAAACAGGCTCTGGTTTCTGCTCCTGTTCTTTCTTTCCCTAATTTTGATGAACCCTTTGTAATCGAATGTGATGCTTCAGGACGCGGTATCGGCGCGGTGTTGATGCAACAACAGAAACCAATTGCTTATTTTAGCAAAGCTTTAAGTGACTGAAATCTGGCCAAGTCTGCATATGAAAGGGAAATTATGGCTTTGGTATTAGCGGTCCAGCATTGGCGGCCGTATTTGTTGGGGACTCGTTTCACGGTGTATACGGATCAAAAGAGTTTGAAGTTTTTACTCCAACAACGAGTTTCTTCTCCGGATCAACAGAATTGGGTGGCTAAACTTTTGGGTTATGATTTTGATATCAACTACAAACCTGGACGGGAGAATCGTGCCGCTGATGCGTTATCCCGCTGGGCTGATGTAGGCAAATTCCAGTCTCTCGTCTCAGCTCCAGTGTGGGCACAGGGAGCACAACTGCTCGACGAGGCCAAAAATGATGTGGAGATTCAGCAGTTGGTTCGGAGGTGGCAGGACAATCCGGATAAGTGTCCCGGTTATTCGGTAAAGCAAGTGGTGTTATATTACCAGAATCGTGTGGTCATTTCTCGCATGTCCAAGTTCTTACCGGTCCTTTTACATGAGTTTCATACTACTGCTACAGGAGGCCACTCCGGTTTTTATCGGACATATCGACGTTTAGCAGCAAATTTATATTGGCCGGGCATGACGACTACAATTAAGCAGTTTATTCGGGAATGCGATATTTGTCAAAGGTGTAAGGCTAGTTCTGTGCTTCCAGGTGGGTTATTACAACCTCTCAACATTCCAGAGGCTATCTGGGAAAACTTATCTATGGATTTTATAACTGGATTACCCACGTCTCAGGGATATAATGTGATCTTGGTTGTGGTGGACCGATTGTCCAAATACTCTCATTTCCTTCTTCTAAAACATCCTTATACTGCAAAAACAATGGCTGCGCTGTTTGTAAAAGAAGTCATACGTCACCACGGAATACCCAAATCAATTGTCAGTGATCGGGATCCCTTGTTCTTAAGCAAATTTTGGCAAGAAATATTCCGTTCCATGGGGACAAAACTCCTTATGAGTTCCGCTTATCACCCCGAGACTGATGGACAAACAGAGGTAATTAATCGCTGTGTGGAAGCTTACTTGCGATGTTTTGCGGTGGATCATCCTAAGACGTGGGCCATGTGGATTCCGTGGGCTGAGTTCTGGTACAATTCGCCATTTCATGCCTCTACAGGAACCACCCCGTTTGAAACAGTTTATGGTTTCTGCCCCCCTTCGGTCCTTCAATTTCTCCCTAGAGAAGTTCGGGTGGAGTCGGTTGCTCAAGAAGTTCAGGACCGGGATGAGGCCTTAAAATAGCTCAAACTGCATTTAGCTAATGCTCAAAGTTCTATGAAAGTGCAAGCTGACAAGAAACGCAGGGATGTTCAGTTTATGGTGGGTGAGTGGGTTTATGTGAAGCTCAAACCGTATCGACAAATGTCGGTTACGAATAGGATTCACCAAAAGTTGGCTGCAAAGTTCTTTGGGCCCTTTCAGATTCTCGACAAAATGGGACCGGCGGCTTACAAATTGCAACTTCCGGTCACATCGAAAGTTCATCCCGTGTTTTAGGTGTCCTTGCTCAAAAAAGCGGTCTTAGGAACTGCTGAATCTTCTCTGCCTCCCGAGTTGGAGATGTCTGATTATGATCCTTTGACACCTGTTGCAGTGCTGGCCACCCGCCTGATTCGAGAAGGTTCAGATTCGGTGGAACACTGGTTGGTGCATTGGCACGGTCAACCTCCAGAAGACGCAACTTGGGAAGATTTCTCTTGGATCACTGGTCAATTCCCTGATTTTCTTCTTGAGGACAAGACTGTTTTGGCAGGAGGGAGTAGTGATGAGTCACCTAATCACGTCATCACTAATGAGCAACCTAATTAGGTCATCACTAAGGACAAGCCCAAAGTGATGCACGTCTATACTATAAGGGGCAAGGGGAGTAATATTAAAAGTGGCTAAGGGGTATAATGGGGAGAGGGATAGTATAAGTAGAATGGAATAAAGTTGTTAGGGTAGTTTTCATTTTGTTAAGTTTGTTATTGGCTCCTGCTTGTGCAGAGAGAGAGGGAGCATTCCCTGGGATTTCTTTTGAGTTTTCCACCATTTCTCTTCTTGGTTCATCTTTCAGTTATCAATAAACAAGTTCTTTAATCATTTCTTAAATTGTGTGTGATTCGTATACTTATTAGAGATCACCCTATTGAACCCTACATCGTCCAATCAGAACTTGTAGTTCAACCTTGTAGTGGTCATCCTTTGGCTCTTAAAGTATTGGGTTCTTTTCTAAATGGAAAGACCGTTGATGTGTGGGAAGATGCAATGCGCACACTAGAAGCAATCCCGAATCCTCATATTCAAGAAGTTCTACAACTGGGTCATGGCAATCTAGAAGATACCAACGATAAATATTTATTCCTATACATTGTGAATTTTTAGCGGAATGCGATATGTACCCTACTGTTGGGATTCAAAATCTAATGGATGGATGTCTACCCTACATTGAAGATGGGAGAGTGATGATGCATCAATTAATCAAGGAGATGGGTTTAAATTTGAGAGTTTTCTTAGAGAGTTTGCTCCTTGAAGGATGCTAATATTTGACTAAGGTTTTTGAATATCCATAAGGTACTTTAAAAAACTGGTCTCGTTGGATATAAGTGGTTGCATGAGTTGCCTACCAAGATCTTTGGTATCTTTTTAAAATGTATGGTTGCTCAAACCTTGGAGGTCTCAGAGAAGTTCAATGCTTGGATTCATGTTCACTATCTTCTCTTTTAGTATATATTGACGTATCAAAATGTAGTCTTTTCGATAATTCTTTCTCTGAGGATTGGAGTAATCTTTTTACCCATTGAAGAACTTAAGTATAAGCAGCAATTATATAACTTCATTACCAGGTTGTGTGAAAAGTTTACCAAGCCTTGAAGGACTCTATGCTAACCACGTTTTCTCATCTTAAATTAGTTCTAGATGTCCCAAAATCCGTAACAGAGTTACATACCTATGCGAATACATCCTTGGAAATAGTGAAACTACCACCAAATCCCTTAACCTTCTTATTAGTTGATGGATGTGACAAATTGTGTGCAATGGAGGGTTGTTTGAAGCGTGAATCAATCAAAAACGTTGACAGGAAATTTATAAGATATCTTGGCTTAGAATTGATTTTAGAAAATGGAACGAGGAGGTCTGGATTTGAGAAACAAACTGCAAATACAGAAGAGGACTCCATCAAGGTCCTTTGTCTCCATTTCTTTCACAAAGATTTATCTTTCGTGTTTTTCCTTTACCTGTTAATGTTAAGAAAACTAAACTAACAAATGGTTTGTTATATAGGTATCATATGAGTTTGGTATATTCAGTACCTGCGTTTCAGGGAAAACATTCCATGTTTTAGGTATAAAGAAATTAGATCAACGATGTCATTTAGAGTTCCTTCATATCCTAATGGTTCAAGAATAAGTGGTATGAATGTGTGTTTCATATCGTCTACTTCAAAATTTCGAGCAACAACAATTTAGGAAGTTGAAGTCAATAATAAGACCAAAGTCTTGGTATGGAAATACACTCCTACAATACATATAAGAAGTAAAAAAATGGGTAAGTTTAATTATGTTTGGTTAAGCCTTTGGCGGACGGGGAATCTATTGGATGATGGGGACGAAGTTGTTGTAAGCATCAAGATGTATGGAAGCGAAATAGTAGAGTGTTGTGTAAACTTCGTGTAGGATGATGATGAAGTTGGAGAGGATAAACAAGAAGAAATTAATGAAGATGAAATGGACAATCGTAGCATGTTCACTCACATTTCATGGAATGACAGACTATGAGTAGAGGTATCAGATTATGTTCATAGTGGGAAAACATATCGCTTTACGATTGATGCACTTAATCTTGATGGTACTTCTGGTAAGCTCATAAATTGTTTAGTCTTTTTAACAGGGTTTTGTCGAGATAACCCTACTTAATTATCCTGTGTATATGAAATGTTGTTATAACTAGCATTTGATGCCCACGTGGGCTGAAACCAAAATATAAGCGACGACACGTCTAAAATCAAATAAAAGAACCTAGGAAAAAAACTAAACAAAAATTTGTAACTTTAAAATGAGATAAAAATAAAATGTACTAGTTATTCCTATATTCTAAACCCTAAACAAATAAAAAAACAAAAATAAAGAAAAAGAAAGAAATTAGAAAAAAGAAAACCGGACAAAAAAAACTGAAAAAGAAACAAAACTAAATAATCTGGAAAAAAAAAGAATAAGGTTGCATGGTTTGAACAAGGATTAGCAGGGGATGCAATACCGCTTACTAGTGGTACTTTTGATTTGTATGCTGCTCAATACTTTTAAAATACTCAAAAGAAATCGTTCAAAGAAAAAAAAGGAAAAAAAAAAAGTTGGTCAATCATTAAATGCCACGTGACATTGTCACAAAAACCAACCAGTAAAAGAAAAGAACTATTCATGTCCTTGCTAAAATGTATATAGTGTTTAATTTAATTAGATTTACTAATTGGTGGGTAGGGCTGTTCAAAAAGCCCGTGGCTCGTGGCTCGCTCGAAAGTTCGCTCGAAAAAAGCTCGGAAAAAGCTCGGCTCGAGAAAAGCTCGGTTTTAAACGAGCCGAGCCGAGCCGAGCTGGCTCGAATTCTAAACGAGCCGAGCTTGAGCTAGGGTTGGCTCGGCTCGGGCTCGGCTCGTGGCTCGGCTCGTGGGCTCGGCTCGTGGCTTGGCTCGTCTAAATAACTAATATATATATATATATATATGTTATATATGTGTTATATTTGAAATATGATGTTTTGATTTTTTAAGTTAATTTGTTTTTAAGAACTCTGAGTTTTGGACTAAAATTTTACTTTATCTACAATTGTATTTACTCTCTACTTTGTAAGTTTTGGGTTATCTATGTTTTTTTTTGCATTTTATATACTGTCCCTTCCATCTATTTAGTTTTTTGAAGACAATCAACTTCAAACCGAGAATAAAATATTTTTTTTGTTGTTTATATATATATATTAATATGTAAAAAAAAAAAAAAAAAACGAGCTAGCTCGACGAGCCACGAGCTGGCTCGAGCTTTTTACGAGCCGAGCTCGAGCTCAACTTTTCAGCTCGGAAAAAAAATCGAGCCGAGCCGAGCTGGCTCGTTTAATTTCGAGCTCGAGCTCGAGCCAAGCCTGGCTTGGCTCGGCTCGGCTCGTTTACAGCCCTATTGGTGGGGGCTATGGACGGACTTGTGAGGCCTATCAGTGAACTGGTGTGGCACATACATTAATGCAAGGTATGTTGTTTATGCATTGATGGTTGTTTTGTTGTGCAAATGCAGGGGTCAATGTGTAATTTGAAGAAATGAAACATTAACCCTGGCATCTAATTATAGACCTGGATAGCCATGTCACTACGTTCAAGTACCCATCGCAGTGATATCTGTCTCAAGACAAACATTCACATGTGTAATTAAGTGTCACTTTGAATAAACAAAATAGTCATTTTTATGCTTATTGATATTTTTTTGTGTGCATCTTTTGTTTTTGATTTTTTTCACCATGATGCGATATAAGTCATTAAGATAATAGAGAAACGGGTTTTTTTAAATCTTACTTACGTGTTGATACGCGATCACTCAAAAACTTAATGATTCCCTAAGCCTCTTAATGATTCCATTAAGAGACTTACCTCTGAATCGGTGAGAGGTAAGTGTGTTTGTTTCGCTGAAAACCCACCTCTTAGTGATTCTGCAAGCCTCTTAATGGTTCAACTATAAACCATGTTGAACCATTCAGAGCTCTTAATGGTTAAGATTTTGCCAAACACACTTAAATGTCCAAACTAAATTTGATTACCCAAAATTTTGTATGATTATAAGGTCAATCGTAATGGGGGCGTGGTCCACCTAGCCTTTTTATGGGCGTGGAACACCGCCGCAAGGGGTGAAAGGGGGGTTGGGGCTTTGGGCGTGAGGGCATTCATGGAGAAGGGGCAAAACTCACTCAATCAAATCGTGCCGGCTAATAAATTCTTTTTCTTAGTTAATTATTAGTTAATATTAAAAATTAAATGCGGGGTGTGAAAATACTGTGATTTTTGGCAATGATTGCCCCTGCGCTGCCGCTGACGTGACAGGGCGTAAAAGAGGGGGGGCTTGAAACCATTACGGATGATCTAATAATTAATGTTTGAGTTATTTGATGATTATAATTAAAATGAATAAGAGGTCTTTTTTTGATATGATTTATAGGAAAACAGAATAAAGTTAAATAAATTGAAAAAATAAAATAACTTCGTGTCAGTTTATTAAGATAATATAATTAGTTAAAAGACTAAAGATCTTTTGAATTTATTCAAGGAGCATTTACATATTTGTTAAGATCCTTTATTACATATTTTTCTAAGTTAAAAAGTCAATTACATATTTTTCCTTTGTAAAACACAAGTCAAAAAGTCAATTACATATTTTCCTTTCCTAAAACATATACAAAAGGGGAAATATGTAATTGATTTTAAGGGTTGGGTAATTATATAATTAATAGTATTAGTAAGGGGATATATGTAAAAATCTCTATTCAATGTCGAACTGATTCTTTTGGGGGATAATTTCTTATATACCCATTACCCCTATAAACCTTGGGAAATATCATATATACCCGACAAAAACTTGAATCATTATATATACACCATTTTTAAAACAGATCGGCGTGTTATCATGTATATGTGGCTTTTTCGCCACAAGTTCAAGTTAGATGGCACATTGGAACGCTATAAAGTGAGACTAGTGGTTAATGGAAAGTCTCAAACCGTTGGAATCAGTGGCGGAACGAGATTTTTTTTCATAAGGGTTGAAAATTTTTGAAGTCGGTTGACTAGCAATATAAAACACAAAAAAAAAATCACGTGCAATCAGGGGCTAGTTTAAAATTTTACGGGGGACGATCGAGTTTTTAACATGTATATAACATTAAAAAAAAATTAATGGAGGGCGGCTGCCCCCCATTCTCATTATGTAGGTACGCCCATGGTTGGAATGGATTGCGAGGACACCTTTAGTCACATTCTAAACCATAAACACTTTTAGACAAGTGGTATCGGAGCCATGTTCTTGAGTCGATCAATTTAGCCATTTATCTTGACTCGAACCCTTGTATCTTAATTCCGCAACAAAGACGTTAAAATACCCATGAAGATGAAGTTCGAAGCTGATATATAAAGATAAAGTGCTCAAGGTTTATGGCTGGCTAAAGTGTTCAAAAGAGTTTGAATATCTGAGGAAGTTGAAAATTAGGGCCAGTTCGAAATCTACCAAAGCTTGAAGAGCAAGTTACTAACTGAAAACCAGAGGAAGAGAAGACACCAAGAGTAAGTTCATTCATTTGATTACATATTCATCTTTGTTTTCTTTGACGGACGAAAGAAAGAATTTTTTCTCTTTGATTTTTTTTAAAACGACATGTCGGTTAGGATTTCGTTAACCCCTCCTAGCCAGGAGTTCAAGTCCTGTCATATAGAGTGTTCCTGAATTTATGAAGTGCATCTTATGAGAATTGAACCTGATACCTCAACAGAAGGAAAGCATTATGACAAAACCCCCTGATCACCGGACCAAAGACCTGATGGCTTCTCTTTGATTATAGGAGAAAACTCATCCATTATATAAATATTTTGCATGGACAATTTTGTTGCCTACATTCACGTATTTGTCATCATGGGGACAAAACATGATGTCATGGGCTTTCGGTGGAAGACAATAATATCCTGTGAATTACTTTCCAAGATCGGGCTTCAATTCGTCGTCTGAACACTTAGATTTAAATTTGACAATATCATATCTTAGTCTCCATGATGACACTTTTTTCTTTTTTCTCTCAAGAAATTTGACAATATATATCTTAGTCCCCATTGATGACACTTTTTTCTTTTTTCTCTAAAGCAATTTGACAATATCATATCTTAGTCCCCATAATGACACTTCTTTATTTTTTCTCTCAAGAAATTTGACAATATCATATCTTAGCCCCTTTCCTTTCATTTCCATCACATTTCCCTTCCTTCTAACTTCATTTCTATAGAACCTTTTAGTTCCCCTTCAACTCAAACATTCTTTTCCAGATAAAAACTATGGTACTCTTATCCCAAGAGACGGTAGCTTCTTCTGATCCATGTTCATCCATGACTTCTAGTTTCAGTTATGATGTTTTCTTAAGTTTTCGAGGTGAAGATACCCGCAAAACATTCACTGATCACCTCTATGCAGCACTAAAGCAAGAAGGAATCCGCACTTTTAGGGACGATGATGCAATGGACCGAGGAAAACTGCTAGAGCCAGAGCTGAAAAAGGCTATCCGTGAGTCTGCAATTTCGATCATCGTCTTCTCAAGAAACTATGCATCTTCCAAGTGGTGTCTTGATGAGGCCTTGACGATCATCGAAGAACACGAGAGTCTTTCTTCTAAGCATGAAGTTGTTCCCGTGTTCTACGGCGTGGAGCCATCTGATGTACGGAATCAAACAGGAAGCTTTGAAGAAGCATTTGGTGAGTATGATAATATGATAGAGGCAGAAACAGATCATGAGAAGAAGATTGAATGGTTGGAGAAGGTTAAGGCGTGGAGGGTTTCTCTTAAAAAAGCTGGAAGCTTGACAGGAATGGTATTAAGTAACGGGTATGCTTGCTTCCTCTTGTCATCTTTGTTGGTTCAGCTCCCCAAATTTCATACTACCAAAGAAACTCTCGTACAAACAAAAAGGAGAAACAAAGAATAAATATACAGCTTTGATTCTCATACACACTTATAGACGCCATTTTTGTTTTGTTAGTTTTCGTCCATAAGGTTTGATGGTCTTAATAGCTTAGTGCACCCCTAACACTCTGAGTCTCTGACGTTATATTTCTTAACGCTTTTACTCCAATTCACTAACCTAGTTAAGTTTTTTCAGTTAATTATTGTTAAATGACCAAAATACCCCTCTTCTTTCTTACTCCACCACCAGCCGCCGACACCACCACCGGCGAGAAAACTAGGGTTCCGGCAACCCTGTTTTTCTGGCAGGGACTCCGGTGAAGGTGGTCCTTTGGGTAATCAGAAAGCTAAAGGAGTTATGGCAAGGAATCTGGCAAGGACTCCACCCAGTGAAGGATCCAGGAAATTTACTCAGTGGGGGCAAAAAAAACTCTATTAAAATTGTGAACGAAGAAAAACTTCATTAAATATAATAAAACAAAGTACATATTATAATTCTCCTCTACGTGATTTCATCTTTTAGTAACAGTCAATTATAGTTTCATTCGTAACACTTTCAAGTACTTTTTCTTACACGGTACATATTACAGAAGCATACAAAAAAATATCCAGCAATTCGATTGCCCAAATTTCTCTTTATTATATTTACTGTCGAAAAACATCTCTCAACTGTTGTAGTTGCAACGGGCAAACAATAATTTGCAATATTGTTGATTGTCAACAAAGTACATAAACCACTTAACCAACAATAATTTTTGTTACTATATTTTGTTTTTCAAGAATTAGTATTTGAACAATGAAACTTGAACCTGCAATTTTGAACCAAATCAAAAGCATAATCCAACAACGATTTTGAACCCGCTACTTGCGATTTTGGTTTAGGAAGTTAGAACCTGCTATCGATTATCAAACCTGCAACTTTGATTTTTGAGCGGATTTTGATTTTGATCTGCGATTTGATTTTAGCAAATGACATGGAATTTGGATGGTCGATAGTTCTTATCATGAAGTATTAATATTGGGCTTGGAATTTTTTTTGGAGCTGGGGCTGTAACAAATTTGAAAGGGAGCCTTTACAAAAATTGAAATAGGGCATTTTGGTTTTTAACCTATTTTTGAAAGACAAATACAAGCCCGTTAAGAAGTTGAGTGGGGGCCTAACCCCCACAGGGTTCCACTTGGGTCCGTCCCTGACTCCACCACCGTTTTTCTGGCTATACCGATTATCCCCTTTGGGCTTGCGCATGACCCTAAGGCCGGTCAATTTGGGGTTCTGGCGAAGTCCCTATCCCCCCTACTAGAGAATTAAACAGAACATGAGTTTGGTGGGACGAAATCGGGGGGGGGGGGGCAGGTGGGTGGTAGGTGGGGGTGGTGGCAGGTGGTCGGCCGGTGGTGGAGTGGGGAAGAAGAGGGGTATTTTAGTCATTTAACAAGAAATTAACTAAAAAAACTAAACGGAGTTAGTGAATTGGACTAAAAGCGTTAAGAAATATAATTTCAAGGACTCAGAGTGTTAGGAGTGCACTGATTCTGTTAAGACCATCAAAACTCAGGAACAAAAACTATAGTTTACTATTTTATTTTTTACAATGTTTACTTAGGATACAAGTATTTACAAGATTAGACTAAGACCACTTGAAATTCTTGAATATTAAACACTCATACAATTTCCATAACTAATTCCAGTTAAAACTTATAAAAAAAATAGAATGATAAGAAAGTCCATAATAAAATGACAATTACTTGTTTTGTACATATGTTGATCAACGCATGGTTACATAGGTGGACATTCTTGTGATATATGATGTATTTCACTCACCATTAGATTATGTACCATTTAAAAAAAACATAATTGGTGCCACTAAATTAGTGCAACATATCATCTTTGTACAGCACCATTAAGAGAGCAAGATAGCGTTGGGTGAATGTTGTTTTAATGCTTGAAATCTTACTAGTAATATAAAAGAAAAGATATATACTGATTCTGCAGAAAAGAATAGAAAACTGATGTTTTTATTCCATACCAAACATAACCTTAAAGAACCGTGACACTCAAAAACATAAAGGTACTACCTATTATCGATGCAATAGGAGTCTTCCTAAAGAACTGTGACACTCAAAGACAAACTAAAACTCAGTCCATGCAACCGAACAAAACCCATGACCCGACTTGACACTTGACTCTAGACCCGCACCCGTTGACCCATCCAACTTGACACATCCGATATCAAAATTGTTGGAAAATATTTTGTGAAAATAAAATTATATAAACTTGTATTATTTGTTATTCAAGTTTCTTTAGTTGAAACATCAACTATAACTAATTCAAATTCATTCAACATGTCTTTAAATGTTAGATGTTTTTGTCAAAAATTATAAAGGTTTTAAGATGTTTCAACTCATGAGTTTATGGAGCATAATGTATTTCAACTCATGAGTTTATGGAGAATGGAGTGTTTCAACATCTTTTTCAAGTATAAATACCAAGGTGTTCTTTGGTTGAAAATGCACCAAACAACACAATCTATCATGTTTTCTCCTTCTTTCTCCCTAAAGAATTCCAACAATTCTTTGATCAACTTCATCCATTTATTCAGGTGCTAGAGCCCTCCCGATAGTACATACTGCTTTGTACCCTGGGAAACAAAACGGGGAGAGACCCATAATTTGTTTTAAGGGCCCCGTGTCAAACACTATCCTCAGTCAAAATCGGAATTTCATTCTTGTATTTTGTGATTTTCCAGTTGTATTCGTATTTGTAATATACTTGCTTTCCTAGATAGGTTTGATTCTTTGTATTGTAATCGTAATATTAAAAGTGTTTTATTTTTATATACGCAAACGGATTCCCACAAAAATTACCCAACAATCGTTAAAAAAATCATTGGTCTCATCAAGAACAAGAGATTTTTTGCAAACTATTCTTTTGATCCAAGAAAATGTCAACAATAAAGCATATAACTTCTAATGGATTTTTCTTTGGATGAAGTAACAAGAGTTATAATAAATACCACAAATATTAAGCATTTTCGAAACTATATTAATACACATACAAATTTAATATGACACTAACTGTTAGAAGTTATTGATATTTCCAGACACGAGGCCAACTTCATAAGCAAGATTGTCAATGCCATAAGAAAGAAACTCAATTACAAGCTCTTGTACATTGAAGAAAAACTAATTGGAGTAAGTAACAATGTTGCTGAGATCGAATCATGGTTACAAGATCCATCACCTAATGCAGCTATCCTTTGTATTAACGGGATGGGGGGCATTGGAAAAACAACCTTATCCAAATGCATCTATAACTCCAATTACCAAGAGTATGATGGCAGTTGCTTTCTTGCGAACATTCACGAGACATCAAACCAATACAATGGATTGTTGCGTTTGCAAACTCAGCTTCTCTCCACAATATTAAGGAGTAAAAGGGAAGAAGTTATATGGAATCTTGATGAGGGAATCATTAAGGTTACTAACGCCTTATGCAATAAAAAAGTACTTCTCGTTCTAGATGGTATCACAACAAGGCAACAATTAATAGCACTACTAGGGCCACAACAGTTTTATCCGGGAAGTAAAGTGATCATTACAACTAGGCACAAATGGTTGTTAACTGTTTACAAAGTACCTCCAATGGTCCATACTATTGGAGAATTAGGTTTCAATGACTCAAATAAGCTCTTTAGTTTGTATGCCTTTCATAGGGATCACCCTATAGAACCCTACGTTGTTCAATCCCATCGTGCAGCACATCATTGTAGAGGTCTTCCTTTGGCTCTTAAAGTATTGGGTTCTTTTCTAAATGGAAAGACCATCGATGTGTGGGAAGATGCAATGCGCAAACTAGAAGCGGTTCCTAATCCTGAGATTCAAAAACTTCTACAACTAAGCTATGACACTCTAGAAGATACCAAAGATAAAGATTTGTTCCTACATATTGCTTGTTTTTTTGTGGGTGAGTACAAAGAATTCATAGTGAAACTGTTAGCCGAATGTGATCTATACCCTGTAGTTGGTATCCAGAATCTAATGGATAGATGTCTAGTCTACATTGAAAATGGGAGAGTGATGATGCACCAATTAATCAAAGAGATGGGTCAAGAAGTTGTTCGCCAAGAATCACCAAAGGATCCCGGAAAAAGAAGTAGATTATGGCACCATCAAGATTCATTTAATATATTGAAAGAAAATGGAGTAAGCAATGCATATCCATTTTCAATATCTCTATTTATTTTGTTGTATATGTTAAGCCACATCTTACCTTTTTAAATTTCTTAATTAGGGTACAAGGAAGGTAGAGGGACTTGCTCTTGATATGCGAAGGATCAATGGAATTAATTCAACTTCAATCATGAAGATGGACAATGGAAGAAAACGTAGCTATGGAGATTTTAGTGGTCGTACCATCCATGTAAATAAAGATAGCTTCAAAGTAAGAGCAATAGAAAAGATGAAGAACGTAATGCTACTTCAACTTGACTATGCAACTTTTTCTGGAAGCTACAAGAAATTGCCTAAAAAGTTAAGATTGCTTCGTTGGCATGGGTTTCCTTTAACATCCATACCAAGTGATGTACCTTTACAGAAGTTAGTAGTTCTTGACTTGCGTTATAGCAAATTAAAAGAAGTTTGGGATGGGTTCAAGGTATATATATATTTAGTGACATCTTCTAATTTCCCAATTGTTTACTAGTTATGAATGTTATTTTGTTACATGGGTTCATATAAATGTTATTTATATATCTAGTTCTTTATGTCACAGGTGGTTGAATCTCTAAAAATCATTTATCTCAGTTATTCATTGGATCTTATAAAAACCCCTGATTTTGGTGGACTCCCTAGCTTGGAGAGTTTGGTCCTTGAAGGATGCATAAGTTTGACTCACATTTGTGAATCCATAGGGTACCTTGAAAGACTGGTCTTGTTAGATATAAGTGGTTGCACGAGTTTGAAAGATATTCCATTCTTACCAAGATCTTTGGTATCACTTAAAATGTGTGGCTGCTCAAACCTTGGAGGTGTTGTACAAGTTCCCATGGATTCATTTTCACAATCTTCTGTTTTAGTAGATATTGACGTCTCAAAATGCAACCTCTTTGATAATTCCTTCCCAAAGGATTGGAGTAACCTCTTCTCATTGAAGTTCTTAAATATAAGCAAGAATCATATAACTTCATTACCAGGTTGTGTCAAAACTTTACCAAGTCTTGAAGTACTCAATGCTAGCTTTTGTCCACATCTTCAATCAGTTCTAGATGTCCCAATGTCCTTGACAGACCTACGTACCTATAAGAATATGTCCTTAGAAATAGTGCAACTACCACCAAATCCCTTAACATTCTTAGGCGTTTATTTATGCGAAAAACTGTGTGCTGTGGAGGGTTGTTTTAAGCTTGAATCAATTAAAAATGTTGACAGGAAAGTTACTAGATACCTTGGCCTAGAATCGATTTCAGAAAATGGAATGGAGTTCGGATTTGATAAACAACATGCATATATAGAAGAGGACTCCATCAAGGTCCTCTTTCTCAATCTCTTGCTCTTTATTGTCTGTAATTTCGATCCTTTTACCTATATTAAGAAAACTATACTAACAAATGGTTTGTCGTACAGGTGTCATATGAGTTTGGTATATTCAGTACTTACATTTTAGGGAAAACACTTCCATGTTTTAGGTATAAGGAAATTGGGTCGACAATATCATTTAGAGTTCCTTCACATCCAAGTGGTTCAAGAATAAGTGGTTTGAGTGTGTGTTTCATGGCTACTTCTAATTTTGAAGGATCAAAAATCTGGAAAGTTGTAGTCAATAATAAGACCAAGGTCTTGGTATGGGAATACACTCCTACAATACAAGTAACATGTAGAAAAAAAGGTGAATTTAACTATGTTTGGTTAAGCCTTTGGCGGACCAGCAATCTACTGGATGATGGGGACGAAATTGTTGTAAGCAACGTAGTGACTAGAAATGCAATAGTAGAGGAGTGTTGTCTAAACTTGGTGTATGATGATGATGAAGTTGGGGAGGATAACCAAGAAAAAATGGAAGAAGATAAAAAAAAGGACACCCATTTCATGTTCAATCACATTTCATGGACTGACAGACTACGGGTAGAAGTATCAAATTATGTTCATAGTGGGAAAACATATCGTTTTATGATTGATGCACCTAATCTTGATGGTACTTCTGGTAAGCTCATTTCTTTATCTTTTAACAGGGTTGCCGAGATAACCCTAGTTACCCGCTCTAAACAAAAATGTTGTTATAATCAGATTTGCTTGTGGATTGGTGGGGCCTAAAGGCGGACTGGTGCAGATATATCGATGCAGGGTATTTTTTTACAAGGGAAAACACCGTAAAATAGTAAACAAGTTTCAAAAGTGTTCCAATTATGTCACTCACCATAGTATATATACCCGAGGTTGTACACCGTGTAAAATGTGTATTGATTGATCTAATTGGAACATTTTTAAAACTTGGTTAGTATTATACAAATTTACCCCTTTTTTTACAATTTCCTTACATAAGTCTTGGTTTATGCATTTTTGTTTTTTTAACCTTTTTTGTTGTGAAAATGCAGCGATGTATGGGTGATTTAAAGAAATAAAACATCAACTACTGCCATCATATTAACCTCAATAACCATCTGATTCACCTTCAATTACCCATCACAATGTTAGCTTTGTCTCAATAAGTACTTTCATATATGTAGTTGACGTATCATTTTGAATAAACAAAACAATCATTTTTATGCTTATTGATATTTAATATTGTGTACATAGTTTTTGTCTCAAATGTTCATACAGGTCAAGCACTTTTTAACTATATTACAGAGGGTGATGAGCTTTTCATGACCACCCATGACCCCTAGTGGCGGACCCATTTTCACAGAGTGACTAGATTTTATGTTCAGATGTCTAAAATTATTTTTACCGTGTCGGGTCAACGAAATTAACCATAATTTCAATAATAATATACACTTTTGGATAAAAGGCTTTTCATACTTTGGTTTCATAGATCAACCGACATTGGGTTTTAGTTTTCATCAATAAGTGAAGCTTTCTCCTTTTCATACTTTGGTTTCATAGATCAACCAACGTGTATATAGTAAGTTCCTTTGTATAAAGGTTTACCCCTCTCTCTATGTGGGATGAGCCTAAAAAATTAATTTAACTTTTTCTACACAATATGTAATGTCCAAATTTTTTTTTTAAGATAATACATACAAAAACAAACTTTAAGACAATACATACTATAAACATTGTTAAGTTCTTCCTAGCCGTAATGATATTTTATTATTGAGATCATTTTCAAAATGAACATTTTGACCAAGAAAATTGGTAAAATAAATATTGACTTTTTCGGTTTATCAAAATGAACATACTTAAATGGAGCAATTAGAAGACGCAACGTACCACCTTTTTGTTTGACTCGGCAAGCACCTAGCCGCCAACCCGCCTAGTCGGCAAGCACATAGCCGCCAACCTCCTTAGCCGGAAAACACCTAGCCGGCAACCCACCTGTCCGGCACCTGTCTAGCCGCCAAACTTCTTCCGGCACCCAACTAGCCGCCAATCACCTTAGCCGGAAACAGCCTAGCCGGCCAGCCACCTAGCCGGCGGCACCCATCTAGTCGCCAAACATCATCCTGACACCCACCTAGCCGGCAAAGTACACGTGGGCAGACCCATGTGTTGACACATTGCCGGCTATTTTTGCGCCTCCAAACTATTTTTAACTTGTGTGTCACATTATCATTGGTTTGTTTTGGATTTGGATAGTTTTTTAGTTTCAAAAAGTCAATGTTCATTTTAACAATTTTTGTAGTTAAAATGTTTATTTTGACTATTTTCTCTGTATTATTTATATGTGAGTTACTGGTTAAACATCACATACAATATTTTCAAGTGCCAATGTTGGCTAAGTGAGTTCGTGGTAGCTTTGACCTAAAATGACCAAAATTGAGGATTTTAGATTAAAGAAGATATTCTTACTTACAATTGGGAAGAGATTGTTAAATGCATCTAACAAGATGAGATGAAGTGTTTTGGGTGCAGTGTATGGAAATCATTTAATGTAAAGTTTTAACTAACCCTTATTGGATAGGTCAAACGGGTCGAAGAAGATGTTTGAAACACGCCCGTGCATGACTTAAGCACATTGCACAGCCGTGCATGTCAAGCACATTTGTGCCTCATTTTAGCACAGGCGTGCGTCCAAGCACAACCATGCTTTATTGAGCACATCCATGGTTGACACAAGCATAGTCATGCGTGCATTTGTTCGGGAATTTTAGTCTCTTACCTAGCGTTTAGACAAGTGTATGAATAATTATTAGTCTCGGGTCGACAAACTAGAAAATTATATTATTATTTTAGCCCCGTCAAGGTATATAATTGATAACGAATATACATGTAATGAGTTAAATGACCTTATATTATAGGAGGTGAGGTTCAAATACTAACTAATATTTATGTGATAACACTGAAAACCACTCTCAAACATAGTGTTACATATATGTAACAATTATTATTTTATTAGTATTACATATACGTAAACACTATGTGTCACTTATATATGTAACACTATGTGTCACTTATATTTTGTACGTATATGTAAGACTTATCGTTTCCGTATTTATGTTCAAAATATATATTCACGATAGTTAAATACTCTTTTAAAATTAAAAGAAAAAATAATTTATAAATTATGTGATTGTTTGATAGTGGTTAGCACGGTTATCACATAAAATGTTGGTTAACATTTGAACATCATGGTTTTGTTTATTATAGGGTGAATCTTTTATGAAAACAAGAAACGATGATAAGTGATGACATTAGGATTATGTCGGTGGTCGTCAACGATGTGAGTTTATAAGAATTTACCCTTTTTAAATTGTTTTGGGCTAGCATACACATAACATTTTATATAAGTTCATGTTAACATTTCAAAGAAAAGATACATGCTTATATGTAAACATTTAAAGATACGAAATTATGAATCATGTATTGCATATGCTTTATGATATCCTTTACGATACCGGCCAAGTAACCGCATTCAACTCATATATCCGTATAAGGGTACTGGTTATATTTTAGATAAACAGTCATGAGAAACGATAGTTCCACCTTATATGTGGTGAATATATGATGTAAACATATACCAAATTAACCAAAGAAACCTAGGGAGAATGCACAAGAAACCTGTATATGCAATAAGCTCATACATGATAAAGATATATGTTTTGTTTTCAAATGAAACCGTACTATGTAAAGGAAGCATGTTATGTAACAATGGAAATATTAACTTTCAAAGAAAAGATGCTTATGATAAACTTAGAACTCACAAACATAAGATGACTTGATTTAGCGTGTATTTCAGACAGATCAAGAGCAATGGGTTATGTGCTAGATTTCGTATGGCTATTTGGCAAGACCAATAATAGACATGAAGAAAAACATAGCCATAGATAACTTTATTGTACTTAAGGACCTTATGTCTTCTGCAATATTGAATGTAAAACGAGGCGTTTATAGAAGAAAATATATTAAAAAGTTATACAAATAGCCGTTGACATTAATGAAGCCGGCTAGAATTTAACCGACTAAGACCCATGTGGCATCTGTTGATATGAGCCGGTTGGGATTGTGTTGGATGATTTCTAGCTGTAGGTCAGACGTGGCAGCATCTGGATGGTTAGAAAGAAGGGTTATTGCTTAACCTTAGCCGTGTAGTTGAGGTTGCCGACAAGGACATGTGGCACCATTCCATTCGTCTTTGGAGTTGTCGGCTAGGTTTTAACCGTGCGGGGATGAGCTGTGTTTTCTAACCTGTGTGAACACCTGAAATAATCTATTGGTTGTTCTTGTGGATCCCGTTGTACTTTTTAATGATATGTGTGGTAGCTAAAGTGTAGCCGGGATGCTGAGTAGGGCCGGTGCCCTTAGTACCTTCTCGGGCATTAAAATCCCTAACAAAGGGCCCACTATTTCTCACCTCCTCTATCACTACTAGAAAACTGGGCATTTGCGACCGCATTTTCAGTCGCAAAACGGTCGCAATTGCCCTGTTGCTACCGTTTTGTGATAGAAAAAGCGGTGGCAAAAATGCACGTCGCAATTTCCTGTTGCCAACGAATTGCGACCGGTAATACATGTTACGACCGAATTTGCAACGATGAAAACCGCGGCAAATTTTGCGACCGCCTTCTTTTGCCACCGCTTTACGACCACTTCAGTTGCCGCCAATTTGCGACCGCTTCAGTTTGCTACCGATTTGCCACCGCTTCAGCCTTCTTTTGCGACCAAATTGCGACCGTTTTGGTTGCTACCGATTCGCCACCGCTTCAGTTTGAACCGATTTGCCACCGCCTTCTTTTGCGACTATTTTTCGGTCACAATTCATTCGCAAAAACCGATATATAATTAAATATATATATATATATATTTAAAAATTCTTTACAAATCTATTAAAATTCTCAATAATATTCATATATAAATCAAATCAAATGCACCAAAAATCTCGTAAAATAAATACATATTCAAAATACTATACAAATTCATATTTTTTAAACAAAATATACAATAATCAAACAAAGAGATCTCTAAAACATTTATCCTATAGCATAGGCTCTCAATACGCCGAGTGTCCTTAGCAATACTCAGCTGCTTCTTCCTATATCTAGAACAACAAAACGCCCGACAAAAAAAAGAAAGAAAACATACATTAAACTCAAAAAGAGAAAAACATATAACAAATAATTTGAAAACTATAGGAATCCCGATAGCACTCATATGTTCAATTGATAAATATAAATAACTAATATGTTAATTATGATTAGAAAAACAAAATTACAATAGCAACAATCGTAAAAATAGGTCTTATGCATTTAAAAAAAAAATTTGTGCAACTTTCAACGTCTTTGACGACCCATTGACCCGTTCCCGACAGCTCGTGTCAATTGCCATACAAGTATTACACTGAGAGGGCCCCTGGAAGAAAAAAAATAACTAGTTGGTGGCCTCAACATTTTTGTTTAAGCATCACATTTGATGATATTCGCATCATTTAGTAAAAGTTGTTAACGGTTCATCTTTTTTAACACGATCTTTTGTATCCGTGAATTAAGTCTGACTTGGCCACCTAATGATTCAATGCCATCTAAAAATGCCATCTTAGAACCATGTTTTTCCTGTTGATTTAAAAAAAATCGAAACTGTTGTCCAAAAAAAACTGTACAAAATTTGTTTGGGCTTTCATAGTAAATCAAATTTTCTAACTAATTTAACAAGTGACGAAACATCATTGAGATTCCTTGTTGTATGAAAGTGATGAAGCAGCAAGCAAGTCAAACTAGAACTTAAAATTGAGTACTCTAAAATGAGGATAGGAAAGCCATTATGAGTGCCCTCAGATGTTCATAAAATTATAAATGTATATATTTAACTAATTTAACAAGTTCTAAAAAAGTTAAAATAGAAAATTAATAACTTTAAGAAAAATACAAAGTATGTTCTTTATAGTAGTAATCTATTTAATGTTACAGATGAAAGATGATAAAAGGATAATAGAATTTTTTGCTCAGGTGGACCAAAATGTCAAAGCTAACATAAAACATAACAAAATTTAACATCCACCAGAAATAGTTGTAAAAGTAAAACCAAGAATGAAAAACAAGAATTCTGACCTCACTCACAGCTTGTCTTCAAACTCAGAAAGTGGTGTCATCTGCTCCTTCCAACCTTTCATCTTCCTGATCTGGGCTACAATGCTCGCCTGTGACCTGGATTCCAACAGGTCAGATGACATCATGTCCCAGTGATCAAACACACATTGAGAGAAAGCTTAACCAGATGTAGACGCCCTCAATGCACCTGAAAACCCAAAAGATTCAACCACATGTAGAAATAGTTGTAAAAGTAAAACCAAGAATGAAAAACAAGAATTCTGACCTCACTCATAGCTTGTCTTCAAACTCATAAAGCGGTGTCATCTGCTCCTTCGAACCCTTCCTCTTCCTGATCTGGGCTACAAGCGTGCTCGCCTGTGACCCGGCTTCCAACGGGTCAGATGACATCATGTCCAAGTGATCAAACACACATTGAGCGAAAGCTTGACCAGATGTAGACGCCCTGAAAACCCAAAAGATTCAACCACGGGTAGAAATAGTTGTAAAAGTAAAACGGGCCGATAGGATTGTGTTGACCCAAGATATTAAAATAAATAAATATAAAAAATGCTCTATGTACAACCAAAGAACCTTCATGTACAACCAAAAAAAGCCTCTATCGCCACACGGCTCGAACACACTTTTTAAAACTGTGATTGAAAACAATGAGTAATTCAGATACGATTGCAGAAACTATTTTTTTACTATCGTAAATCGATAATATGAGTTGTAATGATTTACGAGGTTTTATATGCATTTGAAGTACACTTCGGGGACGTGTTTCCTTTTTTCGTAACTTTTTTTATTCCAGACGCTTGACCAATTACAAATAAAGCATAACATGAACAATGTGGCCACATTCTCTCATGACATTTAAATATTTCCCTGTAGAACTTACTCTTTGTCAAAAACACACACTAAAGCATTTATAACTTTTTTTAGTAGTGGGAAAAATCCTACTTTTTGAAGAGATTTGTTCTTAGCAATGAAGAACTCATCATGAAGATCATCAATAACTCCATACACCCACCTGCATATGTTATAATTTACTACTAAGAGAATTTAGTTGTTCAAATTGATAATTCGCGTATCACTTTATGCGTTTATATGGAAAATTACATAGAAAAGAAAAAGGGTATGAAAAATGTATTGGGGGTTATCACCTTTCTAGTATATCAAGATAAGCAGAATTTGCAGTCTCTGTCATCAGCCAGAATTTGAAGAGACTTGTAGTAAAGAAATAAACTGAACAGGTAGAAAAAGGTTAAAAGTGAGAAATTTACAAGGTTAAGAACTGCTGAATCATCACCTTAATTTTCATGTCATTCATCTCATCAGGCAACTTTTCAGCAGCAACTGTATTTCTATTAGGTTCTCTTGCTGCTGATGCAGATACCACACTTACGAAGCCATCAGTGTGGTAATTAAAGTTTTAGCAAATGTTGAGGTAGAAAAGTCAATCTCAATGAACTAATAAAATACAAAATGCAAATCTGAAACAAAAAACCAAGTAATTCAAGAGTATGTTTACATCTTAGTGGGCATAAAAGTTTTGATTAAAACAAAATTGCCTTAAACATCTCAAAAGGAAAAACATGGCACAAATTTATCAATTTGGTAATCTACAACATTAATTATTGAAAGTGAAAAGGACAACAGCCAATGAACTTGTAGGCAAAAATAGTTTAAAGGTCAACATAAACAAATCTCAAATAAAATTACAGAATATATCATCAATAAAACTGGAATTTGACTTTTCAAACCAGTATAATCAAAATCCTGAAAAAATATAGGGATCTGGAAGGATAAGCAGAATGATTCAGCGATTAAACCCTAGGTATGCTAGCAACTGAGATTAGTGGATGGACAATCGATAGTATGTGAAGATTAACATGTAAAAGGTAAATTAAAGTAAAGAGGATGAGCGTTAAGAAGGTACCGCTGATTATTGAAGATCCTCGTGACGAATTCAGAGCAATTTTTTTGTAGATGATGATGGATTAACGAAGTCGTCGCCGGTGGTGGTGACTGATGTAGCGATAAACGAAGACGATGCTCCAAATATTGAACGGATTTGGCGGTGGATGGACGGAGTTGATCGTCGGAGATAAGACATGACGGTGGCGATTTTTGGAGAACATGAGAGTCGTCACGGGTGATTAGATAATGTAAACCCTAGAAATCACAAATCAAATCCCTCTTGTTAACAGTCCCCGCAAGTTTAGCCTAAATGAAAAATTCCCCCTCAAGTTTAATTTGACATAAAAAAATATAAAAAAAACAAAAATAAAAAGTCCCCTCAAGTTTTGTTACCGGTGCACCGGTGGCAAATGCTAATTTTACATATCGGCAGCAAATCAGTAAATAATTTTACGACCGTCGTTAACGGTGGCAAAAATCCGGTCGCAAATGCCCACTTTTCTAGTAGTGTATGCCGATGATGCTATCATCTTGGGAGACTGGTCAAAGACTAATGCAAAAAATATCGCCAGAATTCTAAGATGCTTCCATTTATGCTTGGTCCTCAAAATGAATTTGCACAAATCCAGAATTTTCGATGTTGGGGTGGAGTCTTCGGAGGTTCTCCGGATGTCTCTTGCTTTGGGTTGTAAGGTGGACAATCTTTCGTTCACTTATCTAGGCCTTTTGATAGGTGCCAACATGAACAGGGTTTGTAATCGGAGGCCGGTATTAGTCGTTTGAAGCAAGATTATCTTTATGGAAAGACAAAACTATCTCTATCGTGGGTAGGCTTACCCTTTTGAAATCGGTGCTAGAGAGTTTACCCACTTATTATTTATCGATATACAAAGCCCCTAGCAAAGAATCGAGGGGCTAGAGGCTATCAGGAAAAAAAATGTATGGGGAGGGGGAGAAGATAAGAAAAAGATACATTAGGTGGCGTGGGATAGGATCACCCTCCCTAAGGCAGAAGGTGGTTTAGGGCTTTGCTCGCTGAAATATATAAATGACGCTCTTCTATCAAAATGGGTGTGGAGATTCAAAACGGAAAGGCACAGCTTACGGGTGGAAGTGATCGCGGCTCTTCATTACGCTAGGAACTCGTGGTCCTCAATCCCGGTTAAGAAATCTTTATCGGGGTTTTGGAATAATATTGACAGGTTCGAATCTAATTTTGTTATTGCAGGTACAAAATTTCAGAGACTAATAAAAGGTGTTTTGGGCAACGGTGAGACAATTAAATTCTGGCTCGATCCATGGTTGTTGGATGAGCCGTTAAAATATAATTTTCCCTCTGTATTCTCCTTGGTTAACAATAAAAACTGCTATCTTGCTAACTGTTTCGCTGTGGTTGATAACTTTTTCATTTGGAAGCTAAGGTGGAATCATGAACCTCTTTCTTCTGTAGAGTGTAATGAATGGTCCCATTGTCGTAATTTATTTCAACAGGTGCAGATCTTGGGAGGCTTGGATAAGTGGGTTTGGATGGGTGATAGCTCAAAGCAATTCTCAATAAAATTATTTAAGGAGTTTTAGCCAAAGGGTAAGAGTCGGGTGATCTCTTTTGAATGAAATGGTACAAATGGATTCCGTCAAAGTGTAATATATTCGGGTGGAGGGCTGAAATGGATCGCATTCCAACCTTTGTGGCCTTAAATAGAAGAAATATTCTGATTGCTTCCCAATTGTGTCCTCTCTGCAAAGATGCCCCAAAAACTTCAGATCATCTATTCACCTCTTGTTTGGCTTCAACGGTGGTTTGTCGACATGTTTCTTGATGGTGTAGGTCTTCTCAGGTTTTTGCCTTTTCGATAAAAGATCTTCTTGAACTACACAAGACGGTTCAAATCGACATGCTCTCTAAAGATGTTTTTCACGACATTATCTTAATCTCGCTTTGATGCCTTTGGAAGGCTAGGAATGATGCTCATTTCTCAAATATATTGTAACATCCGGCCCCTCATACCAACAATATTGTCCGCTTTGCCCACTAAGAGCTCACGGATTTGTTTTTGGTTGCCCGGGTGAAAACTTCCCAGGGGGTCACCCATCCCTGGATTACTCCCACCCGAGCACGCTTAACTGTGGAGTTCTCCTCTCATCCACTACATTAAGCCCCAAAACGCGTTGTTGATTTAAGAGGCAGGACATTCCTTATGAACCAAGGATCTCTCCTGTCCACGGCCGATGTGGGATTTGCCTAAGGTGTTACAATCACCCCCCCTTTGGACTCATCGTCCTCGATGAGGTTTGCCCCACCATCCCAATCAGAGATGTGGGATTTGCCTAAGGTGTCCCTCTGAACACCCCCGGGGACTCACCATACTCGATGAGGTTTGCCCCACCATCCCGAACGGCACAGGAGTGTCTCTGATACCATTTGTAACATCCGGCCCCTCATACCAACAATATTGTCCGCTTTGCCCACTAAGAGCTCACGGATTTGTTTTTGGTTGCCCGGGTGAAAACTTCCCAGGGGGTCACCCATCCCTGGATTACTCCCACCCGAGCACGCTTAACTGTGGAGTTCTCCTCTCATCCACTACATTAAGCCCCAAAACGCGTTGTTGATTTAAGAGGCAGGACATTCCTTATGAACCAAGGATCTCTCCTGTCCACGGCCGATGTGGGATTTGCCTAAGGTGTTACATATATCCATCAATGTGGAGAGAATTATCAAAGGCATAAAGTCTTTTGGTTTCCTTTGGCTCATAAATAGGACAAATCATAAGAACCTACAATGGAAGGATTGGATTGGCTTCAACTTCTATCCTCTTTGAACTTTCTCTTGTAATATATATTTTGTATATTTGTATTTGGGTTTGCCCTTTTCCTTGTTTGTGGGCTTGTATCTGGCTGTTGTTGGTTGGGGGATTGGCCCGGGTGTTTTTATGAAGTTCTCTTTCGAAAAAAAAATAATAATGTGGCAATATATGATTAATTCTTTTTATATATGATTAATTCTTTTTATATATGTTTAACTAGGTTAGAATCCCGTGTAATACACGATTGAATAAATATAATGTTATAGACTTAGTAATAAAAATTTATGTCTTTAAAAACCCGTGTAATATAAAATATTACGTGACAGTTATAAATTCTCTTAAGTTAATTTTTAAAACATTTTTTTAGCTGAGTATTAATTTTTTTATGTAACTGATAAATGTTAATTAATATTAAACTTTAAAAATCCGGTGTGTTACACATGTTGAAAAAATGCAATGTTATATATACTTAGTAATAAAGATTTACATATTACATATTTATGAAAAATGTTTTATAAAAAGAATTATAGAAGCCATTATTATTTAATAGGAGAGAGAAGCGGGATAACAAAAATTATAAAAACAATTAAAGAAAAATTGTATAATTAATATGAGAGAGAGGCGGGAAAAAAAAGTTGTGGATGCATGAGAGAGTGACAAGTGTCCCATCAAAACCTTTATTTATTATATAGTATAGATTTTTAGAAGATAAAAAGTTAGAGTAAACTTCTTTTTTCCTCCTTGTGGTTGACCATTTTAACCATTTTGCTCCAATAGTTTAAAAATGGTCAAAACACTCCTTGAGGTTACCATTTTGTTGCCATTATGCTCCCTGACACTAACTCTGTTAAATATTTTACTTAAAACTAAGTGCATTTTGGTAATTTCATGATGTAAGATTATATATATATATATACACACACACACATATTAAGCTAATTATGTAATCCAAATTAAAATCATCTTCCCTTCCTACTTCCAACCCCATTTTAAGACCTGTGTCCCGCCGACATATTAAGTTGATTACTCCAAAATTATTTCGACACCATCTTGTTAAATCAGATGTTAAAGTAATGCAAATCTTCGTAAATCCTAAGCTACATATAAACTATTGTATTATAATCAAGGAAATCAAAGAGAAGTATAAGCAGCAAATTTTCAAAGCTTGATAATTACGAGCAAATCGGAGACTGAGACACTTCTACAAATCGGAGCCTGATGTAGGGTTAAATATCTCGTGTATAAGTGTCGGTTTTTGTACATGTTAATATGGTGTTTATCGAGTCAGTTTTACATGGTATTTGTAGTTTGATGTGTTACAGGGTAATGGTGCTAAAGAGCGGAAATTTACGAGTCATATATATGAAGGCACGAAGCCCGAGAAGTCAAGAAAGTCAAAGTCAAAGATGAAAAGTCAAAAATCCTAAAAATTGTCGTGACACGCGAGAAGTGAAAAAGGGCCCGCGACTAATTTGGCCTTCGCGCCACGTGAAGACTTGGCAAGGGATGTCCGCGACACGCGAAGAAAGGGAATACGACAAAATTAAACCTAATTCTAATTATAAAGGCATTATGATCCTATTCTCGAATTACCTTCTTACTTGTCGTCTCAGAGCTTCCCTATGGCGATTCCAGAGCTTGTTTGGTCAATTGTTCTTTGTTTTGAATTCTTGTAAGTTTAAAGTTTAGATCTTTAATGTTTTCGACAATCATGAGCGGCTAAACGCTTTCGTGATCCCTCCGGGTGAACGATTTATGCTTGTACTCGTATGATTTCAGTAGATTATCAGTATTAGATTGAAGTTTTGTGAACCTCTTAAGTTCTTTGAATTCAATTATGTGTTTGATTTATGAACAATTGCATGTTTTCAATTTATCGCATCTATCGTCGTTTCTTGGTTTTCTTGAATCGGGAATAATCCGATTTAGTGATTGAATTGATTATTGTGTGATTGGGTTAAACAGTTAAACAAGGTTATGTCTATGTAATCTCTGATTTGATTTAAAACTGAAATTGTGCGTGTGCTTTGCTGAATCTAAATCCCAGAGTGGTCATTCTTTCTCCAATTCTTTTTACAACTTAAAGTTAATCGCTTTTTATAATTTCAAGTCTTCTAATTAATAAAGTTTAGAACTTTAGTAGTCATTGAATCGTTTTAATTAAATAGCATTCTCCACTGTTCCCTGTGGATTCAAAAACCCTATTTCCCTGTCTATAGTTTAAGGTAGCTAATCAGTGAATTTTATAAATATTTTTTATTGACCTTGACACCGTGATCAAAATGGCGCCGTTGCCAGGGAACTTGTGCGCATATTGCTATTTTTTATTTATTTTGTTCAGTGCTACTAATTTTGGGCTTACGTGTGCAGGGACAGTTTTTATGCATACTGGGCGCTCAGGAAGAACTTCACCGTTGCTTTTTGATTCAGAAATAGAAATAGCAGCAAGAGCTAACAGAAAACTTACAGGAACAGTCCAAACAATACTTGAAAAGCTCGATAGTCCTTCGGTAAGGATGTCACAGAATCAACCCGCTAATCAAGATCCAAATCAAGGTGGAGAACAAAACCCACCTATTTCACCTCTACCAGATCTTCTATTTCCCAACCAACCACAAAATTACCCAAACCTACCTCAAAACCAACAACCACCTATTCCACCAAATCAAAACCAACCGCCTCCTCCACAAAACCAGAACCAACCACCACCACCCAGATTCCAACAACCATTACCTCAACCCGTATTTTGAAATCAACCATACCAACTTCATGATAGCTACCCGAGCTACTCTGACTATGAAGATGAAGATAGCTACCATCCACAGCACGGTTCTCAACATGATAATTGGAACGAAGAGGAAGAGTGGTATAATTTAAACCATCAGGAGGCATTCCCTCTACAAAATTAGAGGCAGGACATTGATGGATGGGTTCAACCACCACCGAGAGCAGATTATGGGTTTCCATCGAGGAACAACCAGCAAGGGTATTTGGGTAATTTGGAACGAGAAAACAAGTATAGACAGCCCAGAAACATACAACCACAGAGACATGATCAAGGGGTGAACTATCACTTCCGCCCCGCTTTGGCTTTAAATGCTTCTCCCGTCATCCCACCAGTTCGTAGGGGGAATACATTCGAGATCAGAACAGGTTGTCTTGGGATCCTCCCACACTTCTATAGGAGAGCTACTGAAGAGCCTTACACACACTTGTTTGAATATGAGGATACTTGTGGGACCATAGGTGGTCAAGGGTTCACAACTGATGAGGTGAAACTGGTACTCTTCCAGTTTTCACTAAAAGACCGGGCAAATCAGTGGTTCCTATCTCTACCTGCTGCAAGCATTGCCACCTGGGCAGAATTACAACAACAGTTCCTAGACGAATACTTCCCACCTCACAAAACCAATGAGGCCCGAGCTGCTATACGGGATTTCAAGCAACAATCAGGGGGGCCTTTCTATGAGGCATTTAAAAGATTCAAAGAGTTGCTGAGAAACTGCCCATACCATGGGATACATAAGTGGGAGCTAATTCAAGCCTTCTATGATGGGTTGCTACCTGAAGATGTCAGAGATGTTAATGCCACCAGTGCAGGTTCATTCTTCGAGAATCATGTGGATGTTGACTGGGAGATTTTGGAGAAGATGGCAGTAATGTCAAAGAGGGAAGCCAATGTCAGTAGAAGGGCAAAGACTGGAGGAACTGCGAAAGCAGTAGATTATGAGACTCAAAAGCGTCTGGACGCCATGTAAATTCAAATGGCAAGGCTTGGTAGGCCTAGTGGAAGAGAGGTATCCAATTTCTCGCAGGGATACCCGGTGTGTGATGGTTGTGGTGATCTAGGCCATACTGTGGAGAGCTGTCCAAGAGAACAGGGCAAGCCGGAAGAAGTAAACCAGATTGTGGGTGATAGGAAGCAGGACATGAATGCAACTCAATACCATCCGGGTCTTCGGAATCATCCTAATTTCAGGTATGGTAGTACAACTAATCAAATTAATCCTAACTTTCAGGTTCCTGATGTGCAGGTTGGAAATCAGCAGCAGTACCAAAACCGCCAACAAAGCTACATTCAAGGCGGGTACCAAAGGAACTCGGGTAATTAGGGATACCAACATGGGGGATATCAACATAGAAACTACCAACAAAATCAGCAAAACAAACCTGCATCTGGCGGTGACCCACAGCTTACAGCCATATTGGAATCTCTGAAAAGAGTTGAACAAGACAAAGAGATCCAAATCAAAACAAATGAGTCATTTGAACGACAATTGGGTAAACTGGCTGAGAAATTATCAGAAGTAGTGGGGCGAGCTCCGGGGCAACTCCTAAGTGATACTAAACTAAACCCACAACATCAAGGAGCAAGCTACTCTGGGAAAAAGAATGCATATGTTAGTGCAGTGAGCACCCAAGAAGTCAGTAAAAAGAGTGAGTTGGAGGATGCGGATGAGCAGGGATAACCCATTATCCCCATTGAAGTAGGAGGGTTGCAGGTTGAGATGGCTCTGTTAGTTTATGGGTCGAGTGTCAGCATCCTACCAGGAAAATTATATGATCAGTGTGTCCTTGGCCCATTAGAACAAGTTGACACTACGATGGTTCTAGCTGATTTGATAAGGAAACAAGCTCGGGGAATGATTAGAGGTGTTGCTATGAAAGTAGGGGAATTCTATTACCCTAAAGATTTTCTGGTGGTTGAGTATGAACAGACAGTGAAGGAGAAACAACATAGTGAAGGAGAAACAACATAGGGTAATCCTGGGCAGACCATTCTTAGCAACTGCCAATGCTTTGATCAATTGCATAGACAACACGGTTAGCATGTCATTCGGTAACAGGGAGTTTAACTTAGACATTGGTTCTCTTACTTTTACATATTTTTACAAAGTTAAACGTCCTAAAGCAGGTGTTACTAACATATTTCCGCCTCAGTCCAAAGTGGATGAGGGTGAGATAAATAAAAGTGTTGTGATATAGAGGTCAGAGTTGCAGGATGTGCGGATTGAGGATGTAAAGGAAGCAAACCCCAAGTGTGGGGAAGTTGGAATACAAGTGCGAAAACCACCTTGGAAGCCTCAGGTGGAAAGCACAAATGATCATAACAGATCAAGCACAGGACCATCAAGGTCACTAAGGGGGTCAAAGAAACCTCCTAAATTCGTCACGAGTTCATATGAAACCAGTGATCCTTGGGTGCCGAAGGATGAAGAAGAAATCACTGATATAGAACACATGCAGAATCTGAACCTGAATGGTGATCACTACCAAATGTCATGTGAAAAAGCATTTGGAAAGGAGTTCGTGTTCCAACCATCTTAACCATAATGAGGTACACTGCGTCTGGCTGAAGACGTTAAACTTAGCGCTACTAGGAGGCAACCTAAGTTCGTGTTCCAACCATCTTAACCCTCACGAGACTAAACTCGTCCACTCGGGCTACCGAGGGGTTTAAAAGGCTTGTTGCATATCCTAAATGCCTCCGTGATTCCTACGAAAGTGAGTTAGGTTGTCATTTCTTTTTTCTAGTTAATTGTATGCAATTGGCTAAGTGTGGGGACGTCTCTAGGGAGATTATGGTTGGATAGAGTGTGATTGAGAGCAATACACAAACCCATGGGGGGGTAGGATGCCGTTGTAGCGTCTATACAAAATTTTCAGTTTTTCGATCTTTTCGGTATAGTTTTACGTTTTTCTAAGTTTTTGCAGGGTTTCGTGGCAATTTGGGTCATAAAAACCATCAGGAAAGACATTCTAGGTATGTGGGCATCTAATCTAAGTGTTGGAATGAGTTTTGAAAAGTTTGAAAATTTTGTCCTTCGCGACACATGATGAACAAACCAAGGGGCAGGACATTTTTTTGTCCTTCGCGCCACGCGAAGGTTTTCTCCCTGGTTTTCGCGACACGTTTAGATGCAAGAAACCCTATTTTTTAATTTTTTATTTTTTTATTATTTGAGTCGTTCAAGTCCGTCAGGTCTTTTATTTTTATTTGAGTCATTATACTAAGTCGATATGATGCTTGTGGGTTTGTTTCGAGCTTATTTTGCAGGTTGGATTTAAATTTTCCGTACTCAATATCCATTCGGGGGACAATGGTCTGACTTTTGCTTGATTCTTTTATACAAAGCAACCCGCTTGTATCCGTGGGGCACGATCGCGAATGAAATGCTATATGATCGTCTTTCCAGCTAAGTTTTCATTTTTGTGTTTTATTTTAGTTTTGAGTCACTCTTTCTACATTGAGGACAATACAGAGTTCAAGTGTGGGGAGGGGAGACCTTGTCCATGTCTAGTTTGAGTGAGTTTTGAGTCGTAAAAACTCATAAAAATTTAAATTTTTTTGAAAAATGTCTTTGGATTAGAGTTTTGCAACTAAATGGAAAATGATAGTACAATCGGGAAATTGCGTGTGTAATGTAATTGAATAATAGAGATGATCAAACACGTATAATTTGTAATGTTTTGGTAGGCCCAACCGATTTAAGAGCTTAAATATCATGATAGTGAATCTAGCTTAAAATGAATAATTAATTCAGGATATCTTGTGGGTTCTCATCTTAAGGGTGTCGGTAAGGTCGAAACTGTCAACATAGGGTGATAGGTACCTTTATAAACAAAAATTTATAAGTTTTTTTAAAAATTTTGACACACCGCTATCTTTTTATGAAAATAAATCTGAAAGTCGGTGGCGCCCGCAATCCATAAATCCATCATTTGAATGAGATTAATTAAATAAAATTGAGAGTTTAAGTTCAGCCTACGTGTTTCCCTTCGGGATGGTGACTTGGAGGATACACCCATGGGCGGGAATTAAGTAATCATTATTGAATGACTAAGTTAGGATTATATGTTTCCCTTCGGGATGGTGACTTGAAGGATACACCCATGTTCCGAAGCTTATGTACTTCATTGCTAAAAAACTGCAGCCTACGTGTCATATATCGTGTTCCAGCGTGATTGAAACACCACTGGGTTAGGTTTATTCATAAGTATTAATAAAAGCTAAAACATTCAACCATCGATCCACAATTAATCTAATTTTCAAAAACATATAAATTCGTGTTTATAATAGTGGGAAATCTATAAGGTTTAACCCGTGCCTAAACATGACCTTGAGATGGGATTAGGCTGAGTCGTAGCTTTCTGAGTGTGAGACCCATAGATTGACTACTTGCTTGGTAATGTATAATATATAGATCACATAATTGGGGGCTCAAGAGTCGGTGGCTGGGTTTAATCGGACAGAAATACCGATTGTTACGGTTAATGTGTTATGAAAGTCTGTGTAGTGAAAAATGAAAGTAAAATTGCAAGTTTCCTGAATATGATTCCATTGCATTATTCTTTTTCGGAAAGAAAAAGGTCAAGTGTGGGGATGTGATGTAGGGTTAATATCTCGTGTATAAGTGTCAGTTTTTGTACGTGTTAATAGTTTAATGCTGTTTATCGAGTCAGTTTTACGTGGAATTTGTAGTTTGATGTGTTACAGGGTAATGGTGCTAAAGAGCGGAAATTTACGAGCCATATATATGAAGGCACGGAGCCCGAGAAGTCAAGAAAGTCAAAGTCAAAGATGAAAAGTCAAAAATCCTGAAAATTGGATCTTCGCGCCCGGGTGAAGATGTTCGCGACACGCGAAGAAGTGAAAAAAGGGCTCGTGACTAATTTGGCCTTCACGCCACGCGAAGACTTGGCCAGAGATGTTCGCGACACGCGAAGAAAGGGAATACGACAAAATTAAACCTAATTCTAATTATAAAGCCATTATGATCCTATTCTCGAATTACCTTATTCCTTGCCGTCCCAAAGCTTCCCTAAGGCGATTCCAGAGCTTGTTTGGTCAATTGTTCTTTGTTTTGAATTCTTGTAAGTTTAAAGTGTAGATCTTTAATGTTTTCGACAATCATGAGCGGCTAAACGCTTTCGTGATCCCTCCGGGTGAACGATTTATGCTTGTACTCGTATGATTTCAGTAGATTATCAGTATTAGATTGAAGTTTTGTGAACCTCTTAAGTTCTTTGAATTCAATTGTGTGTTTAATTTATGAACAATTGCATGTTTTCAATTTATCGCATCTATCGTCGTTTCTTGGTTTTCTTGCATCGGGAATAATCCGATTTTGTGATTGAATTGATTATTGTGTGATTGGGTTAAACAGTTAAACAAGGTTATGTCTATGTAATCTCTCATTTGATTTGAAACTAAAATTATGCGTGTGCTTTGCTAAATCTGAATCCCGAAGTGGTCATTCTTCTCCAATAGTTTTGTTAAATCAAAGTTTGTTGCTTTTTGTTAATTACATTACTTTAAGTAATAAAGTTTTAAACTTTAGTAGTAATTGAATTGGTTCTGTCTAAATAGCATTCTCCACTGTTCCATGTGGATTTGATAACCCTACTTCGCTGTCTACAGTCTAAGTAGCTAAGAAGTGGTTTTTATAAATATTTTTTATTAGCCTTGACACCGCGATTAGAGCCTGAGAAAGTTCTGATGGAGATACCTGTATCTGCAAATCGGAGACTGAGAAACCAGGGGCGGTGATGCTTACGGCAAAGAATGAGAGTCTGTTTGAGACGACAATTTAGGGTTTGCTCGTGTGTGAGAAAATCCTGTTGTGGCGGAGGGGGAATGGTTGCAGTGGACGGCGGTGGTTGCGGTGGCCGGATGCCGGAGATGATGACCTAAAGTGGAAAAACGGGTTCCACCGGATCTTCCTGTCACCATCACGACCACTTAATCAATCCAAAAAAACTGGGCTTGAAGCCCTAACACCACCGCCGTCCTCCCCCTCTCTATATGAATGCCGTCGTCCACAGACCCGTCACCACCGCCGGTGTATCTCTCCTCACACTCTCTCTAGATAGGGTTTGGGTTTTTGAAGTAAGGAAATGAAGTGAAGGAGAAGCATGGATGGTGAAGGTGATGGGGGTAGTTATTGAGCCACCGTGACGCCGGATGGGGTGCTGAATGGGCCGCTAGAGATGGTAGTCGGCACCCTTCTCCTTTGCTCTCTTTTTTGAACTCTCTTTTGACACATACGTATGTGGTGGCTGTTATCGTCAGACCAGACCAGGGTGTTCGCGGGAGATGGTGACCGGCTCCTCTTCCTCTCTCTCGTGGGCTCTCTCTGATTTAGTGTATATTTATATGTGTGTGTGTGTATATATATATATATATAATTTTACATCATGAATTACCAAAATGCCCCTAGTTTTAACTAAAATATTTAACAGAGTTAGTGTCAGGGAGCAAAATTGTAACAAAATGGCAATCTCAAGGAGTGTTTTAGTCATTTTCAATCTATTGGAGCAAAATGTTTAAAATGGTTAAACCACATTGAGCAAAAACGAAATTTACTCAAAAAGTTAATTTACATTGAAAATTGAGTCAACATTTATAATTTAGTGATTTTCTTGCTGAACATTGGACCGATCAAATATATATATATATATATATATATATAGGGAGAGCTTCAAATAAAAAGTAGTTTTTCGGTAAGAAAACTAAGAAATGATCAAAACGCTAAGAAAACGATATCAAACGAACCCCGATTGAGCTCATTTCAGCGACGTTGGAACCGTATCGTCGAACTCTACCATCTTAGATTTTAGGGTTTAGCGTTTAAGGTTTAGATTTTACCTTTGAATTTTAGGTTTTTAGCCTTGGGGTTTAGCTTTTAGATTTTAAGGTTTAGGTTTTTATGGGGGGGGTGGTGGGGGGGTTTAGGTTTTTGCGGGTGGGTGGGGGTGGGTTTAGGTTTTTGGGGGGTGGGGTGGGGGTTTTAGGTTTTTGGGGGTGGGGGGTGATGGTTTTAGGCTTTTTAGGGGTGGGGTTGGAGGGGTGGTTTAGGTTTTTGGGGGTACGGGTGGCAGGGGGTTTAGGTTTTTGGGTCCGGATTAGGGTTCGATGAGACGGTTCCAACGCCGTTGGAATGAGCTCAATCGTAGTTTGTTTGACCCACTTCTTAGCGTTTCTTAGCGAAAAATCACTTCTTAGTGGAACCTTCCCCTATATATATATATATATAGTATAGGGTTCCGCTAAAAAGTGTTAAAAGTGTAGCAAGTGTAAAAAGTGCTTTAAAACGTTCTTAATCGGCTCATACGAACTCCAATTTTATTCATTTCAGCGACGTTGGAACCGTCTCGTCGAACTCTACGATCTTAGCTTGTAGTGTTTAGTTTTTAGGGTTTAGATTTCAGGGTTTAGTTTTTGCCTTAGGGTTTAGCCTTAGGGTTTAGCCTTAGGGTTTAGCTTTTAGTATTTAGGCTTTTGGAGGGTAGGGGTGGGGGTTTTAGGTTTTTGGGGGTGGGGTGGGGGTTAGGTTTTTGGGGGGGTTGGGTTGGAGGTTTAGGCTTTTGGGGGGTGGTAGTGGTGTTTTTAGACGACTTTTTTGGCTTTTTAGGGTTTTTTTTTGTTAGGATTTAGGTTTTTGGGGGTGGGGTGGGGGTTAGGTTTTGTGGGGGTTGATGGTGGGGTTTTTAATAGACTTTTTACACTTTTTAGCCTTCTTATAATATCCTTCCCATATATATATATATATATATATATATATATATATATATATATATATATATATATATATATATATATATATATATATATATATATATATATATATATATGGGAAGGATTTTAAGAAAACTCAATATTCATGAGAAACCCAAAAAACTACTTATTTAAGGTAAAAAAAATCATAACTCAAAAATTAAAAAACTGTTTCGGAGACCTTGTTTCCCACGTCGTCCTTGTTCAAAAAAAAACTCGAAAAGTAGTGGGTTTAGCTTTTGGGTTTATTTTAGCTTTAAGATTAGGTTTTTGGAGGGGAGGGGTGGGGTGGAGTGGGGGGTTTAGTTTTTAGGGGGGGTGTGGGGGATTTAGGTTTTTGGGGGGTGGGTGAGGGGGTAGGTGGGGTGGGGTTAGGTTTTTGGGTGGGGGTGGGGTGGGGGTTTTAGGTTTTTGGGGATGGGTTAGACTTTTTGGTTTAGTTTAGGTTTTTGGAGGGGTGAGGATTTAGGTTTTTGGGGGGTGAGTGGGGGATTTAGGTTTTTGAGGGGTGGGTGGGGTGGGTTTAGGTTTTTGGGTGGGGGTGGGGTGGGTTTAGGTTTTTGGGTGGGGGTGAGGTTTTTTGGTGTACTACACATGTGCAGTAGGAGTTTTTTGGTTTTCTCATTAAAATGAGTTTTCTAGTGAACTCACCCTTATATATATATAGGACAGGGATCAAGAGAAAACCACAAAGTTAGGCGAAAACCGAGAAAAGCACATCATTTCAAGCAACTTTTTTATTTACGTATACGTATTCAAAAACAATTTTTTTGATTTACGTATACGTAACCGTAATTTTTTTGTTTTATGTTTACGTATACGTAACGGTATGTGTAAAAATGTTTAATATTACATTGATACTCTTATAAATAAATAAAAAATATATATTATTATATGATCGGGTAAAATTGGTTTTTTAATGGTTTTCTCGATTTTCGCCTAACTTGTGGTTTTCTCTGGAACCCTCCCCTATATATATGCATATTGATTTTTTTAAACTGTTTTTAACTTGAAATCATTTCAACTAATCCTTTTGGGTCATTTTAGTTTCTCACAATATCTATAATTTTACTTTTTTATTTTATTAAATTATTTAAAAATGTTATAATTAAGTTTCTTATTTATTTAACATCATCAAAAATTTATTAATATGATTTAACATTATATTTATATTTCAAAACTTTTGATATTTAACTACAAGTTATTTAGCAACAGAATAAAACTTTTAATACCTTATTTTATTTATCGTACTAGCTTAGAACCCGTGTATTATACATAGGATGAAAAATATCAATAAATAAAATTATTAAATCTTTATGTATATATTTTACATGTGTAAAAATGTATTACATATACTAAACATAAAAAAATAAAATTCAAAATATGTAAAAAATAATATGTAACTAAGTTTCGAACTGAGTTTCGAAAATACTTTAATTACTATAATTTGACTTTCATTTACTATTTGACTGAAAATAAAAGTTACATAATTAGATTTCAAAGTTTATTATAATAAGTGTTAATTTAAAACAAATGTGTTTTATTAATATAATTAGTATTTTATTTAAAAATTAGTTATTTTTAAAAGATAGAGGTGTATATATTTATTTAATAAGAGAGAAAGACGAGAAAAATGATGAAAATAAATATGGAGGCGACACGTGGCATGAAAAACCCTAATTTATTATATAGTATAGATATAGATATAGATTAGTTATTACCATTTATTATAATAGTTATTATTATTTTAATTTTTAAACTTGAATTATTACAAACAATAATGCAGTCCCTGGTACCTAAAAAAGCTTGAATTCTTGTACTCAAAACACATATCGTAAATTGAGTGGACTTGGTTACTTCTTTCCACAAAAATATCTTATCCTTCAAACCTTCAACACATAGAACCTTTGTATTCCCCTTTTAGCTCCAATAACTCTTCTTAATAATAATAGCTAGCAATGGTGTTGTTATCCCAAGAGACAATAGCTTCTTCTGATCCATGTTCATCCAGTGATCAGCATTGTTTCACTTATGATGTTTTCTTAAGTTTTCGGGGTGAAGATACCCGCAAGACTTTTACTGATCACCTCTACGCAGCCCTGAAGCAAGCAGGAATACGCACTTTCAGGGATGACGATGCAATGGACCGAGGAAAACTGTTAGGTCCTGAGCTGAAGAAGGCTATCCGTGAGTCCGCAATTTCGATCATCGTCTTTTCAAGAAACTATGCAACTTCCAAGTGGTGTCTTGATGAGGTCTTGACGATCATCGAAGAACAAGAAAGGCTTTCCTCTAAGCATGAAGTTGTTCCTGTGTTCTACGACGTGGAGCCATCTGATGTACGGAATCAAACAGGAAGCTTTGAAGAAGCATTTGGTGAGTATGATAATATGATTGAGGCAGAAACAGATCATCAGAAAAAGAATGAATGGCGGGAAAAGGTGAAGGCGTGGAGGGTTTCTCTTCGAAAAGCTGGAAGCTTGACAGGAATGGTATTAGCTAATGGGTATGTTTGCTTGCTTCCTCATCATCTGTAAAAAAATAACCATATCCAAAGAAGATTTAATCCCAGTTGCGATTGCAAAAGTGTTTTAAGAAATACTTTTATTGTGTACAGAAAACCACTTCCCTAGTTTAATTTTCTACAATTAACTAATTAATGCCGATCAGTGACGTAACCAGGAAATTTTTTCATGGGGGTCGGAAATTTTTAGGGTCGGTTAACTACGGTATATAACGCGTATATAATACCAGTGTTGTAAAACTAGGCCTAGGCGGCCTTGTACTCGGTGAGTACTCGCTCCTCGGTAGGGTGCCGAGGCGCTTTTCTTCAACTCGGTCAACATTACTTGGAATCGGTCCAACTCGGTCCAACTAGCCCACTTGGTGTAGTTTGGAAGTAACATTTGCCGCTAAAAAACTAATTCATTTTATTTTCATTATTATCGAACAAACAAGAATAAGATATATATTTTTTGCAAACTTCTATTTTAATCTATGAAAGAGATTAAACTTACAATAAAGCATATAAACTAAACCTTTTCCAGATTTGTTCAAAACATCGAAGTCGTCTTATATTCTTTGGACAACTAATACAATCAATATTAAGCATTTCCCAAACTATATTAATCACAAAGACATATTTAATAAGATGCTAACTGCTAGAACTTGATCTTTCCAGATACGAGGCCAAATTCATAAGTGAAATTGTCAATGTCATAAGAAAGAAACTTAACTACAAGCTCTTCTACATTGAGGACACACTAGTAGGAGTAGAGAACCATGTTGCTGCGATTGAATCATGGTTACAAGATCCATCACCTGATGCAGTTTTCCTTCTCATTCACGGGATGGGAGGCATTGGAAAAACAACCATATCAAAATGCATCTATAATTCGAATTACCATGAGTATGATGGTAGTTGCTTTCTTGCAGACATTCACGAGACATCAAACCAACACAATGGATTGTTACGTTTGCAAACTCAGCTTCTCTCCACAATATTAAGGAGTAAAAAGGAAGAAGTTATATGGAATCTTGATGAGGGAATCTTTAAAGTTGCAAACGCCTTATGCAATAAAAAAGTACTTCTCATCCTAGATGATATCACTACAAGGCAACAACTAAAAGCACTATTAGGGCCACAACAATTTTATCCTGGAAGTAAAGTCATCATTACAACTAGGCACAAATGGTTGTTAACAGTTTTCAAAGTACATCCAATGGTTCATACTATTGAAGAATTAGGTCCCAACGACTCCAAAAAGCTCTTTAGTTTGTATGCCTTTCATAGAGATCACCCTATTGAACCCTATATTGTCCAATTAGAACCTGTAGTTCGTCACTGTAGAGGTCTTCCTTTGGCTCTTAAAGTACTTGGTTCATTTTTAAATGGAAAGACCATCGATGTGTGGGAAGATGCAATGCGCAAACTAGAAGCATTTCCTGATCCTCACATCCAAAAAGTTCTACAACTTAGTTATGATACTCTAGAAGATACCAACGATAAAGATTTATTCCTACATGTTGCTTGTTTTTTTGTGGGTGAGGATAAAGAATTCATTGTGAAACTATTAGCCGAATGTGATATGTACCCTATAGTGGGGATCCAGAACCTAATGGATAGATGTCTACTCTACATCGAAGATGGGAGAGTGAAGATGCATCAATTAATCCAGGAGATGGGTCAAGAAGTTGTTCGCCAAGAATCACCAAAGGATCCTGGGAAACGAAGCAGATTATGGCACCATCAGGATTCTTTTAATGTATTGAAAGAAAACGGAGTAAGTGTTGCATATCCAATTTCGATATCTCTACTTGATTTATTGTATATGCTAAGACATATATTCCCTTTTTAAATTTCTTAATTAGGGTACAAGGAAGGTAGAGGGACTTGCTCTTGATATGCAAAGGATCAAGGGAATTAATTCAACTTCAATCGTAAATACTGACAACGGAAAAAAACGTAGTTATGAAGATTTTAATGGTCGCACCATCCACACGAATAAAGAAAATTTCAAGGTTGGAGCAATAGAAAAAATGAAGAACCTAATGCTACTTCAGCTCGACTATGCAACTTTTGCTGGAAGCTACAAGAAATTGCCTAAAAAATTGAGATTGCTCCGTTGGCATGGATTTTCTTTAAAATCCATACCATGTGTTGTACCTTTACAGAAGTTGGTAGTTCTTGATTTGCGTTATAGCAAATTAAAAGAAGTATGGGATGGGTTCAAGGTATATATTTGTATGGTCAACTTTCCATTTCGCAATTGATTACTGATTGTGAATGTTAGTTTATCACATGGGTCCCTATAAAAGTTATTTATATATCTTGTTTTTCATGTCACAGGTGGTTGGATCCCTAAAAATTCTTAATCTCAGTTATTCTTTGGAGCTTATTAAAACCCCTGATTTTCGTGGACTCCCTTCCTTGGAGAGTTTGCTCCTTGAAGGATGCTTAAGTTTAACTCGGGTTTGTGAATCCATAGGGTCCCTTGAAAGACTGGTCTCTTTAGATATAAGTGGTTGCATGAGTTTGAAAGATATTTCATGCTTACCAAAATCTTTGGTATCATTTAAAATTCATGGTTGCTCAAACCTAGGAGGTGTTCGACAAATTCAATGCTTGCATTCATTCTCACAATCTTCTCTTTTAGTAGATATTGACATATCAAAATGCAGTATCTTTGATAATTCTTTCCCAGAGGATTGGAGTAACCTCTTCGCACTGAAGATCTTAAATATAAGTGGAAATAATATAACTTCATTACCAACTTGTGTCAAAAGTTTACCAAGTCTTGAAGAACTCTATTCTAACTATTGTTCTTATCTTAAGTCGGTTCTAGATGTTCCAAAATCTATAACGGAGTTACAGAGCTATGCGAATATGTCCTTGGAAATAGTGCAACCACCACCAAATCCTTTAACCTTCTTGTTGGTTGATCGATGCGAAAAACTATGTGTAGTGGAGGGTTGTTTGAAGCGTGAATCAATCAAAAAAGTTGACAGAAAAGTTATAAGATATCTTGGCTTATCATCGATTTCAGAAAATGGAATGGGGTTCGGATTTGATAAACAAAATGCATATACAGAAGAGGTCTCCACCAAGGTCCTCTTTCTAAATATGTTACTCATTATTATATACGTTTTCTTTTACCTCTTAATGTTAAGAAAACTAAACCAACAAATGGTTTGTGCTACAGGTATCATATGAGTTTGGAATCTTCAGTACCTGCATTTCAGGGGAAACGCTTCCACGTTTTAGGTATAAAGAAATTGGATCAACGGTATCATTTAGAGTTCCTTCACATCCTAATGGTTCAAGAATAAGTGGTTTGAATGTGTGTTTCATATCGTCTACTTTTAAATCTCGAGCAACAGGAATTTGGGAAGTTAAAGTCAATAATAAGACCAAAGCCTTGGTATGGATATACACTCCTACAATAGGCATACAAAGTAAAACGGGTAAGTTAAATTATGTTTGGTTTAGCCTTTGGCGGACTGGGAATCTATTGGATGGCGGGGACGAAGTTGTTGTAAGCATCAGGATGTATGGAAGTGAAATGGTAGAAGAGTGTTGTGTAAACTTTGTGTATGATGATGATGATGATGAAGATGGGGAGGATAACCAAAAAGAAATGAATGAAGATGAAAAAGACATCCATTGCATGTTCAATCACATTTCATGGACTGACAGATTAAGAGTAGAGGTATCAGATTATGTTCATAGTGGGAAGACATATCGCTTTACGACCGATGGACCTAATCCCGACGCACCTGATCTCTATGGTGATTCAGGTAAGCTCATAAGTGTTTTTAACAAAGTTGCCAAGATAACTCTACTTATCCTTTCTATATGAAAATGTGGTTGTATGTAGATCTACTTGTGGGTTGGTGGGGCCCATGGGCGGACTCGTGTGGCACATACATTAATGCAGGGTATGTTAATTTGTTATGATTTCCTTGCATATATATCTTGGTTTATGCATTGATTTTTGTTTTCCTTTTTTTTGTTGTGCAAATTCAGCGGTCTATGTGTGATTTAAAGAAATTAAACAATAACCACCGGCATCTTAAAAAGGCGCAGGATAGGTCAAATTTCTTGTACTGCATGGAATTCAGTTCAAGTACCCATCACAGTGATATGTTTGTCTCAAGATGTACATTCATATATGTAATTAAGGTGTCACTTTGAATAAACAAAATAGTCATTTTTGTACTTATTGATATCTTTTTGTTTACAACATTTTTTGTTAATTTTATTGCCATGATCGATGGGATATAACTCATTACGTATTCACCAGCAACAAAATCCTGTAAATTTCAAGCTACGATTTGAGGAATCGGCTGCCCTCGTTATGTAACATACGAACCCCATACTTGACATCATGGAGCCTTTCCAATGATCCCGAAACCTACTAAAGCATCACCAACATTCGAAGTGAAATTCCCAGAACGTATCTTTACCAAACGTTTGAGTCCCTTAGGCCCAGTGTTTTTCGATCTACTTTGAAGACTTCCGACAACCACCACCTCGCTCCGGCATGCCCTCACAAGCCCAAATCTCAAACTGAAAGCGCCAGAGAAACTAAACAATATATAAAAGATGATAAGTGGAAGTAATATATATATATAGAGAATCTACAAAGAAATGAAAGGACATGAAATAACTAACTAGTATTTGTTAAATTATATTTCTATTATTCACTAACACATCCCCTTTTGTTAATAGATCGGTATAATAACTAACTAGTATTTGTTAGGTCACATAATTAATTTTTTTTAAGGACAACACCTAGATACTCTAGGATAACTGGGTTTCTCCGGGGTAACACCTAGAACATCTAGGGCAGCCCACCACAGGAGGAACCCTCCCCCCCCCCCTAACTGGGTAAACCCCATGACCTGACCTGACCACAGACCCCTTTTTTGCTGTTGTCAGGATTCGAACTCAAGACTTCCACTATGTGAAGTCTAGGGGTTACCATTGAACACAAGACCTCCATTAATAATTAGGTCACATAATTAATAATTCAGTTTCTTACACAAGCTTTAATGTTTAATAAAATTTAAATTCAAGTTTAAAATCAAACTAAATGGTCTAAATAAGTACATAATTTGAGATTGGGCCGAAATATACGTATTGTAGACTTTTAATAAATAAATATTCAACCGGGAGAGTTGACTATTTAATTAAAGACTTTTGCCATTAACAGAGAGTTGACAATTTTAATTTGAGTTAAATAAATAATTTTATTTGTGAGGAGTGTTTTAGGTACACATATAATAAAAATAAGGGCTAACTTTTTACACAATAGTAGTTAAGTTTTTCAAATGTTATATTTAATACCTTAAAGGTTTATTCTCCCGTATGTTACGGTTTTCTCTCTCTCTGATCATTTCACATATAAGAAAACTAAAACTTAGTTTTCTTAAAAGCAAAAAAATAGTTGTCAAACATCATTGTTAGTAAATTTCAAGAACAAACTTTGTATACATTTTTAGATTAATGTTTTTTAATAGATTGTTTAAAATTTAAATAGGAATTAAGAAATTAGCTTTTAAAAAAAATAAAAAAATTCAGAAAGTCTAGAAGTAGCATGTGTATTTTTGTTAAGATATCTAACCCTACAATTTGATCAAAACAATATGTTTTTATAAGTAACTAGGTATTACAGTATTTTGATGAAATGACACAATGTTCATGAATAAGTGCACCATATTAACATGTAATTCGGTTAGCATGAACCATGCATCAGTTGAATTTGACGGGTAATTTGGTAGTCACTCAAATCAATCGTTTTAGGGCGCTGCCCAAAACCCCACTAAGGGCACCCTTAGGGGCGGATCTATTAATATTAAGGAGGGAGGGGCATCTAGCGAAGTGAAATTTTTTTTTACGTTTTATATATTACGTTACCTCTGAAAATATATTTGATTACTCCTCAATATTTTTTTTTAATGTCAAAACTAATTATTGATTAAAACTTAAAGCCCAAATTAATTTAAATCTAAAGTCCAACCCTAAAATAAACTCATCTAACAATTAACAAAAAAAAAATTGGGACTTTAAATTCACTCCACAACACACGAACAACCCCACCTACTCACCCGGTGCTCCCGCCTCCCACCCACCCACCCAGCTCCTGCCGGAGTCGCCGGTCGACGCCGCTCATATTTTAAAGAACTTGAATTTGTGTTTTATATACACTTGATGTAACATTTGATAAAGTAACAGAAGACGATGTAATGACTCGATTTCAAGTTTTCAAATGCCGGAGATAAGATATCTATTAGTTACATGTTTTACTGTGTTTGTTATCATTTTTTTAATGTACGGTAAAAAAAATTGTGTTACCCCTAAAATTATGTTCTAGATCCGCCACTGGGCACCGCCCCTTGAACTGTACATGGGAGGGGGTACTGCTGAAGTCGGGTATCACATTAGTCCAAAATGAGTGTGCAGTCCGCACCTTCTAGCTCATCACGAAGCTTATTCGAATTTCTCTTGGGTCTCAAGTAAATCCTAATTACTTAAAATAATCCAATGTCACCAAAATTACCGACATTCCATCATCATTTTAATGTTTTAATGCAATCCTTGATTTCCTGCAATAAAATCATAAGAGAAACCAAACTCACGCATAAATGAAAAAAAGGTCTGGATGATTGAATTTTTATGTTAGTATATTACTCATTTCAAATATTCAATATTAGTGTGTCCCTAGGATTGAATCCTTCAGTTAATTTTAGTACATGACTATAAAATACACATAAGTTATATAATATTCAAATGTTCACACTTAGACACTATCAATACATGAGCATATATATGACAAGTCCAAGCTTCTTCAAGCAGCAAAATTTCATTCTCGTGTAGGTTGTTCTTATGAAGATACGCCACATGTGTTTCGATATCTCAATGTGAGCTTTTCACATTGATTTCAACTCTAAGCGTTTTATTAGAAGGAATTGTGGATCTTATCATAAGAGATTTTAGATGAACTCCAACTTCATCACGATAGCCAACTTGTACACTATGTACTTAGCTAACCTTTTTGATAAGTGGTTGGCTAGATTATGTTGAGAACAAAGAAATTCAATAGAGATCACTTCATTCATGATTAAATCATGATGTTATATCTAAAACCTAAGTGTCTTGACTTGCCGTTGTATATTTGGCTATAAGACTTTGCCAAAGTAGCGACATTATCACAATGAATAGAAATGGTGATATCGGTCTTGGCCACTAGCCTACAATGAAATCTTGTAAATTGCAAGTTTTTTGGCCATTCGGCCTCTTACGGCTATGGATAATGCCACAAACTCCTATTTCAAAGTCGAATTAGTCATGCAAGTTTGCTTCTTTAAAGCCCATGAGATGGCTTCTCCCGCCAAGGAGAATAATCATCCATATGTTGAAGAATCGTCTTCTACATTGGTAATCGAACTTGTAAGTTCTTTGTAGAAGGAAATCCATAAAATATATGACTACTATATGTTATTCTAATAGAATATCTAAGTACAAAATAGACTAGAACTTTGTTTATATGAGCAACGAACCAATACCTCATTTTCATGAAACAAAACAATGTTTAATGAATGGGTACACTAGTTTAATAGGTAATTAGGTTGGTGCAAGTCGATGCATCGGTTTAAATTGTGGGTAACTCTAGCAGCCACTCAAATTGGTTTTCCCCAAGATTCCTTTGCCCTTAGACCCGCCAGGGGAAGGGGTGGTGCCACGTTGAACCCCCACCCCTTAACGGGGTGCGGCCCTTTGACCCGTGTTGTTCCTCGAAGCCAGAAATCATATTAATCTTGAATGAGCATTCACTCCAGGACTCCTAACCCGTAATGAGACTTTTTTCAAACATCCCTTTAAGTCTTAAGTAGAACCTAATTACTTATAATTAGTTTATGGCACTAAAATCATCTATAATTAACATTGATCCTTTTGAATTTATATGCCACATGACATGCCAATTTTTGGAGACTATATACTCATAGGTTCATTTTATTTGGTATTTCATGTGATAACCTACTAGTCTTTGTTTAATAACGTTCTTTGAGATGAAATGTTTATTTGTGTTGGTGTATGCTAACTTTTTTTCCCCTAACGCCCAACCCATTAATTAGTACATTCACATTAGCCAATGATAGGAGAGATGTGTTTCTAAATATCATCAACGCGTTTTAGGCATAATGTCTATAGATTAGAGGAGAACTTCACAATTAAGCATGTTTGAGTGAGAGTAATACTAAGATAGGTGACCTCCTGAGAGTTCTTCACCCAACAACGAAAAACAAATATGTCAGCCCCTCTTGCACAAAGCAGACAATATTTGTTGTATAAGAGTAGATGTTACAAATAGTATGAGAGCCACTTCTGTATCATTCGGTATGGGGGGGCAAACCTTATCAATGACGATTAGTTCCGACGGTATTTAGAGAGACACCTTAGAAAACCTCATCGAGGACGATGAGTTCATAAAGAGGGTGATTGTACCACTATAGGCAAATTCCACATCGTTCGTGGATAGGAGAGATGCTGAGTTCATAAGAAATGTCCCGCCTTAAATATTGTCAATGAATTTGGACACGGTGGTTGTGAACGAGAGAAGAATTCCACAGTTAAGTGTGTTAGAATGTGAGTAATATGAGGATGGATGACCTTTTAGAAAGTCTTCACACGGTAACCAAAAACAAATCTGTGTTCTTATTTATAAAGAGAACAATATTTATGATATATGAAGTTGGATGTTAGAGTGCAGCAATGGAGTATATTGGCATATTATTATGACAGTACTAATGGCATTACATATGTAATGGTGTGATCAATTATAGTAAGAGCTTTAAAGATTTTTAAAGAGGTATTCAATATTTTCTTATGAACAAATAATTTAATTGAAATGGTAAATATTTTCACAAAAATGTTAGTATGATTAAAAAATGGCTGAAGTTTAATTAATCAATTGCATACACATATAGGGTTGGTTATTTTAAAACGAATAAAGTCTTTAAGAAAAGTGTGAAGCAATGAGGACGAAGTTTAAATAATCAATCGTATACACATATAGGGTTTGTGAGTGATTTCTGTATATTTTAATGAGTGGTTTAAATTGGTTGTGAGTGGAGTAGAGAGAAAAACTATAAATTTTCTGTATATATTTGTAAAAACACTATTCACATACAAATAAAATTTTTAAAGTGGTTATGAGTGAATGAGAAAGAAAATGTAATGATAAAGATATAAAAAAAATTTATTTAATTGAAAATAAGAGAGAAAACTTAGTGATTTTTAATGTAACAGATGGTGATAGAGAAGCTACTGTGAATGCTCTAACACGTGTACTTAATAAGGAGGGGTAAATGTGTTCATCTACTCACGCAGTTTGAGAGACTTGGCCCTTAGTAGCTTCTCAGACCCATTACATATAGTTTCAGAGACGTGGATTACTAGACGCACTATTGAAAAAGGGTTGTACACAGTGGTAGAGCCACATAGGGGATAACGATGTCGTCCCTAGTTAATTTCGCGTCTCATATATAACGTGTAATACGAAATTTTCGAGTGACATCATTGTTTTTTTACGATTGACACAAATGGTTTTATAAGTAAAATATCCAAACATTTTACATTATAAAAAAATTTATAGTTTAAAAATTAAGCTCGATTACTTTATTTTTAATAGTAGACTTTTGATCATTAAAAGGTCATGTTTAATTTATAATCTTTTAACCCATATAACCATTATAAGTCAATGTCTAATTAATTTATATCATTTTTTTAACCTAAATAAAAAAAGAAGTCGGTTAAATGAAAACACGTAGAGAGCTACTATAATAATGTATTTTTTTATATATTTAAAACGGTTTTGCATTTTTATTATGTTTTCTTTTCAATGACATTGTACTTTTATTATAATATTGACTTTTATTATGTGATTTGACCTGATTCGATCAAAAATTTTGACTCCGGATTATCATAAAACCGAACATCGAAAAAAATGACACCATAGAAAAAAATTCTTGAGCCACTGGTTGTACATATCACCGTTGTACATACCAATGAATCAAACCTTAAAGAAACGTACATAGTAGTATGCTCGAATTAAAGACAAAATCAAATTCTTGATTTTGTAGTATCATTTTTTAAATAATAAAGTGTAATTTGCATCCCTGTGTTTTATGCTCGTTGACACTTTGCAACCATGTTTTAAAAGAAATGCAATTTGCCACCCCATGGTATACTTTCTATTTCATTTTGCACCCCTCCGTTAAAATTCCATCCACTCTTCCGTCCAGTTATGTGTGAAATGTCTCTTTTACCCCTCAGTCTAACTCCAGTCTCATCATCTTCTTCTTTTTCTCGAAAGAAACCCAAATTCATCTATGACAGTAGCAAAAAACCACTGATCGGAAATCATCCCCAACCACCATCGACGATTGTTCATTGGCTTGCTCTTCGTATCAACGCATCCCAACCCCATTCCTATGCTCCGGAGATCTCGTTCCGGCGAGGACGTTCTCAAGCAGCGACGCCGAATTCACTCGAACATCAATCGACGAATGCGATAGGAGAGAAATTACGTAGGAAATCCGATCCGGATCTGATGATACCAACAGGCACTCCACATTCAACTCCGATGAGTTAGGGTTTGTTTCCGAGAACGGTATTCCGAGCAGGACCTCACGTGCGTTATGCGTGGAGATCACCAAACGGTTTTTATCCGAGCCACGTTTTCTGTTCAACCCAATTGACGCGGTAATGATTAAATCCTTACTGAGATGGAATTCAAGTTTTCTGGGTGTTTTTACCGGATTTCTTTTATCAAAATAACAAGAAAATCACTAAGTGCATATTCAAAATCTTGAAATTTGACTGTTGTTATCCATGGTCTGTCTATTAACCCTGTACGGAGAGCTACAACTTTTGACCTAGAATCCAAAGGATGAATTAAGAGAATACGTCAAAGAACATCATCTAGTAAATTATTTATATACAGTGGCGGAACCAAAACATTTTACTTGAAGGGTCGTAATATAATTTTTTTACGAACACTAGCGTATAAATAGATTATACTTTATCACTCTACTGTCAACTAGTTTTAATCTTCGAGGTCATGTTTTACATTGCAATGGTTTAAAGATGGTTTGGTTTGTGTTTTATAAAAATATTTTTATAAACACATTGATTTTAGAAATATTATTGATATATATATATATATATATATATATATATATATATATTAAACACATTAAGAATATGAAAATAAATTATATATTATAAACCTTAGGTAAAATAAATGATTTTAAATAATAAAGTAACATAATAATATAAAAGTATGAATATAAAAATCAAACCTGGAAGCTAAAAAGAAAATTAGTGTTTTCAATGAAACTAATGCTTGATAAAAAGAAATTAAAAATCCATGAAAAGAAAATTATCGTTTTGTCTTTCGAAAAAAAATTATTATTTTTAATGAAAATTAATGCATATTAAAAAAAATTAAAATCTCTGGTTTTCTGAACATTGATTTGACTGAAAATCAACAAATCTTTTACTTTTACCCCCTATCCATAGTCTATATTAACCCTTTAAAATATATATATTTAAAATTTCATCATCTTCTTCCTTCTATTCTATCCAAACAAGACAGAAAGTAACTTTTGCAGTCCGGCGACCGGAAAAAAGGAAAACGCAGTGCGGTGATGGTGCTGTCGTCTTCATAGTCTTCACTCTTCTCTCTTCACTAGAAGATTTGGAGGGTCAAACTACCCAAAATGTTTCTCTTTTGGATAACCCTATTAACATACAACATGATCGTCCGGGGGGTCCCCCGGACCCTCCTGTAGTTCCGCCTCCGGTTCTACGACGTGGAACCATATGATGTACGGAATCAAACAGGAAGCTTTGAAGAAGCATTTGGTGAGTATGATAATATGATTGAAGCAGAAATAGATCATCAGAAGAAGAATGAATGGCTGGAGAAGGTGAAGGCGTGGAGGGTTCTCTTAGAAAAGCTGGAAGCTTGACAGGAATGGTATTAGCTGATGGGTATGTTTGCTTCCTCATCATCTACAAACAGGATTCACTACAAGAAATCTTAGCAGTTTCGTCGAGGTAATCTCGACGACATGTGTCGTCGAGATAGGACACCCAAATACGGCGACATGTCGTCGGCGTTGGTCCCAGTCAAATTTTTTGACTATTTTCACCTTTTCTCGACGACATGTCGTCGGCGATGGTCCAGCGGGAAAAAGTGAAAAGTTTTGGCGCTCATCGGCGACATCTTAGGGCAGTCTCGACGACATAAAAGGGCAGTCTCGACGACATGTCGTCGCAATTGCCCATTTTAATTTTTTTTCTTTTTTTTTGTCAGGTAGAATTTTAATTGTTTTTTTTATTTAAAGGGAAATACTTAGTCTCGACGACATGTCGTCGAGATATGTGTGTATTAAAAAATCATTTTTATTTAATAATTAAATTAAATAAAATAATAAAAAAAAAGACCCAATCTCGACGACATGTCGTCGAAACTGGTCTTAGCTGGTCTTATCTTCGCAGGAAACCATATTTCCTCCTCATTTCACCCCTTTTTTCTCTCTACTATTTCTCTCGGCTTTCACCATCAAATCCGACCATTTTACTTGAAAATCCACCATGCTCCACCTTCACCACCACCATTACTCATCTTCTTAAAGTGGTAAGACTCTATTTTGACTTTTTTTTTAGTAATTTTCCATTATAATTGAATTTTTTTAATATAAATCTTGTGTAGGTGAGGGTTTTGGTTAAGTTAACAGATTGGAAGCTAAATTGAGGCTTATAGGTATATTTTTGTTAAATTTAGTTTTGCATAGTTGTTTTAATTGTTATTTATTTAAATAATATAGATAAAAATATAAATGTATGTATTATTTGTGAAATTGATGTATTATATTTGTGTAATACTTTGCTAATAGTTATATATTTGTGAAATTTAGTTTTGTATAATTGTTTTAATTGTTATTTATTTGAATAATATAGATGAATATATAAATGTATGTATTATTTGTGAAATTGATGGTTAATTTGTATAGATGCATGTATTATTTGTGAAATTGTAGGTTTGTATAGATGTATAAATATATAGATGTATGCATTATTTGTGAAATTGGGGAAATGTAGGTTTGTGTAGATGTATTATTGGTGGTGTTATGTATGTATTATTTGTATTATATGTTGCTATTTATTTTTTGTGATGTATGGTTTGTATGAATATAGTTGAATGTATGCATGTATATATGTTAGTAATTTAAACACGCACCGTTTCACTTGTTTTGACCCGAGTATTTGTATGTATTATTTATTTGGGTATTTGTATGAATGTAGGTGAATATATTGTTGTTATTTATTTTTTGTGAAATGTATAATTTGTATGAATATAGATGAATGTATGTATGTATATATGTAGATAAATATATTGTTGTTATTTATTTTTTCTATTATAATTTAAATGTTTTAATATAAATCATGTGTAGGTGAGGTTTTTGGTTAATTGAACGGATTGGAAGCTAAATTGAGGCTTTCCCGGCGGCATCTCGTTTACAAATTCGGAGGTATTATGTATATATTTGTGTGAAAATTAGTGTATTTGGGTATGTAGTTTTGTATGGATATATAAATATATTTGTTTAATACTTTGCTAGTAGGTATATATGTGTGAAATTTAGCTTTGTATAGTTGTTTTAATTGTTATATATTTGAATAATATAAATGTATGTATTTTATTGTGAAATTGATTGTTAATTTGTATAGATGTATAAATATATTTGTGTAATATTTTGCTAATAGGTATATTTTTGTTAAATTTAGTTTGTATAGTTGTTTTAATTGTTATTTATTTGAATAATATAGATGAATATAAAAATGTATGTATTATTTGTGAAATTAGTGGTTAATTGAAACTTTTTAATATAAATCTTGTGTAGGTGAGGTTTTTGATTAAGTGAACGGATTGTAAGCTAGATTGAGGCTTTCCCGACGACTCTCGTCGTTTCAAGAACGAATTCGGAGGTAATATGTATATATTTGTGTGAAAATTAGTGTATTTGGGTATGTAGTTTTGTATAGATGTATAAATATATTTGTGTAATACTTTGCTAATAGGTATATATATTTGTGAAATTTAGTTTTGTATAGTTGTTCTAATTGTTATTTATTTGAATAATATAGATGAATATATAAATGTATGTATTATTTATGAAATTGATGGTTAATTTGTATAGATGTATGTATTATTTGTGAAATTGTAGGTTTTTACAGATGTATGCATTATTTATGAAATTGATGAATTGTAGGTTTGTATAGATGTATTATTGGTGGTGTTATGTATGTATTATTTGTATGAATTGTATGTTGTTATTTATTTTGTGATGTATGGTTTGTATGAATATAGATGAATGTATGCATGTATATATGTTAGTAATTCGAACACGAACTGTTTCACTTATTTTGACCCGAATATTTGTATGTATTTTTTATGATTGACGATTATGATTGAGTTCAAATTTATGTAGGTATATATGGCGATCTACGCTAGTTCACACGGTTATGACGGTGGGGGTCGAGATCCGCACGACAATTCTAGGAGGCCCCCTACAGATTGCGAGTCTTGTAAGTTACTTGTTTTAGTTAAATACTTGTTTTGCTAAATCTTCAAATTCTTGTAAGTTATGATTGACTTTAATTTGCTAATTCTTCAAATTCATGTAACCTGATTGATGGTTGGAGACGTATACACACTTCTCATGGCACATGGGTCAATGATCGGGCACAAAACGATTGGGTAAGTATATATATTTTGTTATTATGTTGCGAATCAAAGTATAAATGAGTCAAAATGACACGTACCCATTCTAAATGGGTCAAAATTACTCGTTTAACCCAACTCCACTAATACATGTATACTATTGTGTTTTGATACCTTTATTGTAGGGTTATTGTAGTTTGAGAAATTATTTGCATATTAAGTTTGTATATTGTATTTGTAGTTTGGGAAATCCACTAGAATATTAATCATATTGGTTATTGTTAGTGTTATTATAGGTTTTTATTGAGTTTTGTTGAGTTATTATGTTTATTGAGTATTGTTAAACTGGTTGGTTATCAATTTACAGTAGTTATGCTGCCGGATTTTTAAAAGTTTTTTTATATATGTTTATTTTTTGTTTATTACAGATGCAAGGGGACCGTAGCCGATCCGGCAACCAAGATGACGACGATAAAAATGATTAAACTTGGTTGTAATATTTTATTTGAACGATTTGTAATAACTTACACATTATATATTTTTTTTTAATGTTTTATGTAATATGTTTTAATGTATATAACAGGTTCTGAAAATCTGAAAATTTATAAAATTTAAAAAAAAAAAAATTAAAAACTTTTCCCGACAACCCTTTCTCGACGACATGTCGTCGAGATTGAGGGATTTTAATTTTTTTTTATCTTTATTTTTAAACGGTAAAAAACTTTTGCCGACAACCGTTTCTCGACGACATGTCGTCGAGAAAAGGCGTACTTGTCTCGACGACTAATTCTCGACGACATTTTAAGCAGTCTCGACGAAGCTTTGCCGACGGAAGCAATATCGACGACATGTCGTCGAGAAATGTCGTTGAAACTGCCTAAAATTCTTGTAGTGATTAAGATTTTTTATTTTATTTATTTACTTTTTAGTTTTTGCAAACTTCTATAGATTTGTTTAAAACATCAAAGGGGTCTAAATTCTAGGATAACTTAACAAGAATTATAACCCTTTTTATCTCAGTGTCATTTGATGACCCAAACGAACTAAAAATTTGAGGTCCTCTTTCCAAAAGTCATGTTATAAACCCTTATTTTTTATCTGGGCTTGAGAGCGGTAATAAATCATATAACATTTTAAAAAACTTAATCCATCTCTCTTTGGATGAAGTGACAAGAATTATAAATAATACCATAAATATTAAACATATATATCCCAAACACTAATTCTTAGAACTTGATCTTTCTAGGCACGAGGCCAAATTCATAAGTAAGATTGTCAATGTTATAAGAAAGAAACTCAACTACAAGCTCTTATACCTTGAGGACAGACTAGTTGGAATAAAGAAGAATGTTGCTTAGATCGAATCATGGTTACAAGATCCATCACCTAATGCAGTTATCCTTTTTATTCAGGGGATGGGAGGCATTGGAAAAACAACCTTATCCAAATGCATCTACAACTCGAATTACCATGAGTATGATGGCAGTTGCTTTCTTGCAGACCTTCAAGAGACATCAAACCAACAGAATGGATTGTTGCGTTTGCAAACTCAGCTTGTCTCCACAATATTAAGGAGTAACAAGGAAGAAGTTATATGGAATCTTGATGAGGGAACCGTTAAGGTTACAAAGGTCTTATGCAATAAAAAAGTTCTTCTCATCCTAGATGATGTCACTACGAGGCAACATATAATAGCACTACTAGGGCCACAACAGTTTTATCCTGGAAGTAAATTGATCATTACTACTAGACACAAATGGTTGTTAAATGTTTTCAAAATACCTCCAAAGGTCCATACTGTTGAATAATTAGGTCTTGATGACTCAAATATGCTCTTTAGTTTGTATGCCTTTCATAGTGATTAGGGAAAATTACCAAAATGGACATTTGACTAATCAAAGTTATAAAAATGGACAAGGTTTTTCAGCCTTCTTGAACATGGTCATTTAGGCTATTAGCATGTTGAAGAAGGCTAGTTCAGCCGACTTTGATTTCCGCGCCAAGTCAGTTTTTTTCAGAATTTCAACCAACCAGGAATTGACACGTGGAGGTGCATATTCCCAAGACGGCTAAAGCCCACTTCCAAGCAGGCTTAGCCGGCGAACTTTTTTTTTTACATGGCTCAGCCGGCTTGGTTCGATATGGCTTCCGTCTTGGCTTGTTTAATTAGGCTAGGCTTGGCTTAGCCGGCTCCAAAGGTGTTATTACACTTGATAGCGGGCTGAAGTAGTCTTACTAGCCTACTTCGAGTTTTATAAATATAAATCTTCTCATTTCAACCTTCATTTTCACTTTCAAATTTCAAATTTTGCTTTAAGTACTTAGATCATGTGTATTTTTAGCTGCAAGTAAAAAAATAAATTGGAAACATTAGCATTATATATTAGCCTGCTATATCTGATAACTTAGCCTACAATATGTTATTACTTAGCCTGCTATAAAAAAATTAGAAACATTAGCATTATATATTAGTCTGCTATATCTGATAACTTAGCATACAATATGTTATTACTTAGTCTGCTATACAAAAATTAGAAACATTAGCATTATATATTAGCCTGCTATATCTGATAACTTAGCCTACAATATGTTATTACTTAGCCTGCTATAATATAAACTTATTTACTTGCTTGTTGTCGCCTGTTGAAATACCATTGTTGGACCGGCTCACGAAATAATTTGATTAGTTTGGTAATAGGCATCCGTCGAGCATAACGTTATAACGCATTAATAGAATCAGTACTATTTGATGTCATAATGCCATAACATTGACCAACAAAATGTGTCTGTGCCCATTTATGTAAACCAACACCTAGTTACGTATCGCGAACAGTAGGAACAACTTCACAAAGTGCATTGAAATTTTCTTCGAAGTTGTAATAGACTAGAAACTAGTCCACTTCAGCCAAAAGAACTAGAATTGTTAGAGAAATTAAGAAAAATGAAGAAAATTGGAAAACTAACTTAAAAAAGTGAGAGAAAAACTCGAAGCAGGCTAACTAGTCCACTTTAGCCGGCTAAGTAGTGTGATAACACCTTCGGCGCCGGCTAAGCCAAGCAGGGGAAGCTATCTCGAACCAAGTCGGCTAAGCCATGTAAAAAAAAAGTTCGTCGGCTAAGCCTGCATGGAAGTGGGCTTTAGCCGTCTTGGGAATATGCATCTCCACGTGTCAATTCCTGGTTGGTTAAAATTCTAAAAAAAGCTGACTTGGCACGAAAATCCAAGCCGGCTGAACTAGCCTTCTTCAGCCTGCTAATAGCCTAAATGACCATGGCCAAGAAGGCAGAAAAATCTTGCCCATTTTTGCAACTTTGAGTAGTCAAATATCCATTTTGGTAATTTTCCCTAGTGATTACCCTATTGAACCCTACATTGTCCAATCATAACTTGTAGTTCATCACTATAGAGTTCATCCTTTGGCTCTTAAAGTATTGGGTTCTTTTTTGTAATTGGAAAAACTATTGATGTGTGGAAAGATGCAATGCGCAAACTAAAAGCAGTTCCAAATCATGATATTCAAAAAGTTTTACAACTAAGCTTTGACTATCTAGAAGACACCAACGATAAAGATTTATTCCTACATATTGCTTGTTTTTTTGTGCATGAGAAGAAAGAATTCATTGTAAAATTGTTAGCTGAATGCGATCTGTACCCTCTAGTTGGGATCCAGAATCTAATGGATAGATGTCTACTCTACATTGAAGATGGAAAAGTGATGATGCATCAACTAATCAAGAAGTTGTTCGCCAAGAATCACCAAAGGAACTCGGGAAACGAAGTAGATTGTGGAACCATCAAGATTCTTTTAATGTATTGAAAGAAAACGAAGTAAGCATTGAATATACATTTACAATTTATCTACTTAATTTATCACGCCTATTATACCATAACTTACTTTTTTAGTACTTTTAATTAGGTATGAAAAGGATATGAAAAGGATCAACGGAATTAATTCAACTTCAATAGTAAGTATTGACAATGGAAGGAGTTGGTTGTTCTTGACTTGCGTTATAGCAAATTAAAAGAAGTATGGGATGGATTAAAGGTATATATTTTTAGTGTCATCTTTTAATTTCCCAATTGATTACTAATTATGAATGTTATTTTGTCACATTGGTCCATATAAAAGTTATTTATATATTTTGTGTTTCATATCACAGCTGGTTGGATGCCTAAAAATCCTTAATCTTAGTTATTCTGTGGAGCTTATTAGAACACCTAATTTTGGTGGACTCCAAAGCTTGGAGAGTTTGTTCCTTGAAGGATGCTTAAGTTTGACTCAGGTTTGTGAATCCATAGGGAACCTTGAAAGGTTGGTCTTGTTAGATATAAGTGGTTGTAGAAGTTTAAAAGATATTCCATTCTTACCAAGATCTCTGGTATCACTTAAAATGTATGGTTGTTCAAACTTTGGAGGTCTTGGACAAGTTCAATGCTTGAATGCATGTTCACTATCTTCTATTTTAGTAGATATTGATGTCTCAGATTGTTGTCTCTTTAATAGTTCTTTCCCAGAAGATTGGAGTAACCTCTTCTTGTTGAAGATCTTAAATATAAGCAACAATCATATAACTTCATTACCAGGTTGTATAAAAAGTTTACCAAGTCTTGAAGTACTCAATGCTAACTTTTGTCCAAATCTTCAGTCAGTTCTAGATGTCCCAAAATCTGTAACAACAGTACTTACCTTTCAGAACACATCATTGGAAATAGTTCAACTACCACCAAATCCCTTAACCTTCTTCTTAGCTTTTAGTAATGAAAAACTGCATACAGTGGAGGGTTGTTGTAAGCTTGAATCAATCAAAAAAGTTGACAGGAAAGTTATAAGATATATTGGCTTAGAATCGATTTCCGAAAATGGAAAGGGGTCCGGATATGATAAACAAAATGCACATACCCGAGAGGACTCCGTCAAGGTCATAGTTCTTAGTCTCTTACCCTTTATTGTTTGTGTTTCTCTTTTACTGTTAATGTTACGAAAACTAAACTAACAAATGGTTTGTGTTATAGGTATCATATGAGTTTGGTATATTCAGTACCTTCGTTTTAGGGAAAACACTTCCATGCTTTAGGTATAAAGAAATTGGATCAACAATATCATTTTTATGCTATATGGTATTTATTATTGTGTACATATTTCGTTTGATAATTTTACTCTCATAATGGTTTCTAACGCATTAAGATATTAATATTTAAATTTTTTTTCATCATGGACCCATGCTTGCCTGTTCTCCTAGTTAGATGTTTTCCAAGGCAGCCTTCAAACCAGATTTTGAAACCGTTTGTAAAATCTAATTAATGTTGTAAATTACGCCCAAGAATACGAACACAAAATTTAATCTCAACAAGATCGACTTTTTCTGTTTTTTTTTTATTTCTTGACTCACACATTACATAAACCCTATTCATCTATTTATAATAAATAAGTCTTATTAATCCTACTCGAATAGTGAATTGTAATCCTAAACTAACTCCAACAAACTAATAGATACATAAAAAATAACTTTATCTAAACATTCAAACTATTAATTAATTAACTATTTCCGAATCACCCCTTCATCTTATACTGTAAACTAGACATTATCCATTCTAAATTATACCGTAAACTATACTGTAATCCAAAACTAACTCCAACAAATTAATCATGTTCCTTGTTTCCATAAACCTTCTGCTACTTCTTTGTAAATTCAATCCCAAACTAGCAAAGCCAACCGTGATCCCATCATGGCATCCTTGTGTCCAATCACCCTTTGATTCACAATTGTCGGGATCATCTGATCCGCTATCATAATAGGTGTGGTTTGAAACTAAAGATCTGTGTGATTCTAACGTGTAAACAAACCCAAGATTCAAATCTGCTAGACCCCACGTGATTCCTTTCTGTCCAAACGTTGGATCAGAATCATCACCTACACAACGACGTGCTAGTCCAAACACAGACCTGTACTCCGATCATTTACTGAAGACATCAAGAATCACAAAAAAAACGAATAAACTGGATTCAAAATATAACATGGAAGAACGAATTGAAAAGCTTGTGATTGAATATTTCAAATTACATTGTACACTCGTATGTTTCTAAATGAAAAAGAAAAATCAAGGCAACAAAAACTTATGTTGTTTTTTTATTCATAACACAGAATCACAACCGGGATGAAACCTTCTTCAACAATTTCTCGATTCCAATCAGCTTGATTTCTTCAATTTCGTTTTTGCCAAATACACTTAATCGTTTTCGTTTCTGAAATCAATTTGATTGACTGTGGCTTACAATTTAGGGTTTGTCTACCCTCTTTGTTTACAAGATTCGCTTCATGTATAAAGACAAAGAGGGAAACGACTTGATGCTTCTAAACGTCACATCCCTTAACCTAATACTGTTACAACTGTATAAAAGGACCCCTTGACTTATAGCTAATACATACTTGACTCTAATACTTTAACTTATGAATGATTACAAATTTAACCCGTTAATTTTCATCCAAACTTGTATCACACAATTAGGGCCAACATAGATGGGTCGGAACAATAACCGGCCCGTGACCGATTAACACAAAACACATAGGAGCTGTGACCCATATATAACTACTATATAGTTGATTCTCATGGGTTGTAACGGTTCAGTTTTTAGGTTCTCACGATTTTAAACTATAACTTCCACACCCCTAGATACTACTTTAAATTATGCACATATTGAACCTTTAAATTATGCACATATATTGTCACACCCCAGTTCCAAGAGACCCTCGGCGTGCGACCGATTGGCACATCCAATATTTTTTATTTCCTTCAGTTTATTAGAGTTCTTGGCAGCGGAAATATTTTGGTCGATCCTTTCATAAAAGCTCAGCCCGAAGGTAGATATTGAAAGTATTCAAATCTTTGTTAGAATAAACCTTTCATAAATAGGGTTTAAATACCATTTTTTTATTACAAACATTTTTTTGGAAATCTTTTACAACATACCCTGCATCCCATAACGTTTTTATAGCCACATGGTAGTTTTCTGTGCATAGAGAGTTTATCCTTTTAATACTATGTCAATCAACATGATATCTTGGGAGTTTATCCTTTGGGCATCTAGCCTTGTGTATTATCAGGGAGTTTTCCGTGCATAGGTAGTCGGCATCCTTCAGCACCTCCTCTTAATTTATTTCTTGCAGAGTTGTCTCCTGTACCCAGAGGTGGCTCGGTGGCATGTAATTTTGATAGTTTTCGAGGGGCATAAAGTTTTTAAAATTATATTTTATAAAAAAACTTTAAGTTTATATATATATATATATATATATATATATATATATATAATATTTTTATGGTTTTCGAGGGGCCTTTCTCTGTAGTTGTGCTGGGCTTTTGAAATCTCGAAGACGTCTCTGCCTGTGCCTAGAGAGCCGAAATCCTTTCAGCACATAACCCTGTCAAAAACATTTATATAATTGTCCTTGAGACTATCTCCTTGAGACTATCTCTTAGACATAGGGAGTCTTTCGGCTAGTCTCGACAAACAAATTAAAACCATTTACAGATTTCCTGAAATCATTTTGAACGTAAACATTAAACATTTTGAAACAATTACTGCTTTCCCGTAGACAACATTGGGCATTAACAATTGCTTTGACATTTTCGTAAACTTAAACATTTTGCAAGTTTTGAAAACAACAAATGTATTCATCTTAAAAGAGTATGAGAAATGCTTGGAAGGATAGCGCTAGTACTTAGGAAGGAAATTCCTCAAAATCCTAGCGTCTTGGCTTAAATGTAGGAGCGTTTAAGCACGAATCCAATTTTTAAGCAAGTATCGGGGTATTTGGTGATAGTGCAGCTCTTTAAAATCTTATTGAATTCGAGTTCCACGAAACTTGGAAAGTGGGATTGTGTTGGATGTTTGGAAATGGCCAGAGAATGGCATCTATTTATAGGCCAAATCCTAGACCCGCAGTGGACCGTTAGGTTGAGGGGTAGTGTCCGCTACCGACTCAAGACTGTCAAGTTAGTCAAGCCACGTGGTAGCCTCTCCAGTTACGGCTGGGATTGCGGCGTAGCGGATAGCTAAGCAGGAGGGTAGCGGTCCGTTACCCATCTACTTTGAGCCCTTAGCGGAACTCTATGAAATTGCGGCTTAGCAGGCCGCTAAGAATTGGGTAGCGGTGCACTATATATACACGTCAGAAATTTTACCCGCTAGTCAGTAGCCACATGTCACTTTCCGATTGAATGCTTAGGGGGTACGTAGCGGACCGCCAAGCAGGCGGTAGCGGTCCGTTATCGATGACTTTTCACAATTTTTCACTTTTAACTGTCAAAACTTAGGTTATTTGCATAATCAACCCGTGGTGTTTTATTTCTTGTATAATTTGGACCATTTTTTGACCGGTGATACAGACAATTTCTTGATGTTTATCTTTTTTTCTAGAATTCTTGTCCCTTGATCAGAAGTATCGCCAACATGGGTCTTTGTAGGAAATTGTATTTTATAATCCCATTCATATAACCTTAAACATAAGTGTCAGTTAGGGGTGTTCAAAGTCGGATATCCGAAATTTTCGGATAGTGGATTTCACTATCCGAATCCGAAATTTTGGATATCCGAAATTTCGGATACGGATTCGGATAGTGAAACAGATATCCGAAAATATAAAATATATATATATATAAATATAATATTTTTAATTTATAAAAACAATTAAAAACCTTCAAAAATATACATATAAAAATATATAAATATAATATATCGGGTTTTAATTTAATTTTTCTTATTTTTAAATAATAAATACAATTAAAAAATATACATAAATATAATATTTTTAAATTATAAAAAAATTTGAGTTGGTGATCTCTCATTGGCCACTGACCTTGTGTAACATTTGACGTGGTATTAATAATTTTTTTCATGTTTATCAAATATTATAATATTAAAAAAACATATTTAAACATTAGTATATGGTTGAGTTGGTGAGCTCTCATTAGTCATTGACCTTGTGTTTTTAAGGGCTACTAAAATAGGAAAGAGAAATTTTATAAACAAATTTAAGAGAAAAGTAAAAGAAATTTGGGGGTATAGTAGAGACTTTTGTTTAAGAGTAAATTTGTAACTTTAAATATTTGAGATATATATTTAAAAATGTAGAAACTGGAGAGTCTTATTTGAAAATAATTTTACTTAGAGGGCTGTTTTGTGATTTTTTGGTCTTGAAGGGGTGTTTTATGATTTTTTGGTAGGTATTCGCGTCGGATAGGACGCCGGCACTCTAAATTAAGGAGTAGTAAATTAAATATTGATGCTTAATATTTTTTTTGGAGTCGTCAGGTTTATGTTATTTTGTGGGATGAATATCTAGAGCAGATGTTTGTCTATATTTCAAATAATCGTTATCATTCTTCATTTTGTCAAACTCAAGTTTTTTCACGGTACAATAACTATGTTCTAGTTATATTACGGGTTATTTCCTATTTTCTGTTTTTTTGTCTTTTATACAATATGTATAATTTATAATTTGTTACTTTCTAATTTTTTTTTTCACGTTGTCCATATGTTTTCAACTCTTACAATGTTGCTAGACTTTCATCAATGATACATTGCTAGACTTTAAGAAAATGTTCATTAACTATCAATTTTCTTTCATATTATTTGTTAGCTTGAATTTTTTATTTTTTTATGTTTTTATTTTTAAGACATGGGTAAGTTGCACCCGACCCGTATTAGGGACAACGTGTTTCGGCATGTCTTACTCATATTGCATTGACGGCTTTGTATGTTTGTCAATTTAATTGAAATGACTGATTTATGAATGCATTACAACTTATTGTAATGTATCGACACTTGTTTTGTATAAATTTAATTTTTACAACCGTTAATACACGGGTCCATAACCTAGTAAAAAAATATATAAATATAATATTTTTAAATTATAAAAACAATTAAAAACCTTAAAAATCATTAAAAAATACATATAAAAATATATAAATATAATATATCGTGTTTAATTCAAATTTTCTTATTTTTAAATAATAAATACAATTAAAAAATATATATAAATATAATATTTCGGATATCCGAATTATCCGAAAATCACTATAAGAATCTGAATCCGAAAATTCGGATTTTCGGATAATTCGGGTTCGAATTCGGATTCGAATTTTTTTGAACACCCCTAGTGTCGGTGGCTAATGGGGTGTGGCTACCTACACATCTATTTTAATGTTATATAACTATTTGTCTCAATTACAAACGGTATCTGGTGTTGGTTAAAAAGAATAATGAAAAGAAAAAAAACAAAAGAATAAAGAAAAAAAAACACAAAAGAAAAATGTTTGGTGGCCGCAGGGTTCGAACACTCGACCTAAACCACTTCAAGGGAGTTAAGTAAAATGCGGATACCACTACACCAACACCGGATACCATTTTTAATTGGGAGAAATAATTATATAACATTAAAATAGATGTGTGTCGGTGGCCAACGGGGTGTGGCTACCTACACATCTATTTTAATGTTATATAATTATTTGTCCCAATTACAAACGGTATCTAGAGTTGGTTAAAAAAGAATAATAAAAAGAAAAAAAACACAAGAGAAAAATATTTGGTGGCCGGAGGGTTCGAACACGCAACCTGGACCACTTCAAGGGAGTTAAGGAAAATGTGGATACTACTACACCATCGGAATCCGTCTGTAATTGGGACAAATAATTATACAACATTAAAATAGATGTGTAGGTAGTCACATCCTATTGGCTACCGACACTTCTATTTAAGGTTATATGAACTAGGTTTTTTTTTCTTTTTGTTATTCTTTTTTAACTATTTGGTGCAATGTAAGAGGCGTAATACATTTTTATATCTATAGTTCAATCTTCAAATCTGATCTGCATCAAATTCGTACGTTACTTTTATGTACTTAAATACATTGGTGTCAATGCTAAAAAAAAATTTCTTTAGTTTTTTATCAATCATAATATTATATGTTTTTTTATGTACCTAACTATTTTTCTTTTGTAACCGTCTTAACCGTTTAAGGTTCGCTTCATGCCGCAGAGTGAGAGAATTTGAGTTAGACTACGTTTTGACTCCACTGAAACGCGCGGCGGGTAAAGATACTAGTTTTCACACATTACACATTTTACCTATCTTGTACTTTGATTTAGCTTAGATTTTCGTTCATACAAAGTTTTCACATTAAAGTGTTTGTCATCAATGTTTTCAAGCAATAATGCAGTCTCTGGTCGCATAAGTATTCGAATCTACCATCTTTGTGAATAATGTGATTGTACAAAAAAAAAATGAGTGGACATGGTAACCTCTATCCACAAAAATATCTTCTCCTACAGAACTTCAACATCCCATCCCCCCCCCCCCCCACCACTTTTTAGAGTTTTCCTATAGAACCATTTTATTCTCCTTTTAGCTCCAATATAACTTTGCATAATAGCTTCTTGTGATCCATGTTCATCCATGACTACTAGCAATCCATGTTTCAGTTATGACGTTTTCTTAAGTTTTCGAGGTGAAGATACCCGCAAGACTTTTACTGATCACCTCTATGCAGCCCTAAAGCAAGCAGGAATCCGCACTTTCAGGGACGATGATGCAATGGACCGAGGAAAACTGTTAGGGCCTGAGCTGAAAAAAGCTATCCGTGAGTCCGCAATTTCGATCATTGTCTTTTCAAGAGATTATGCATCTTCCAAGTGGTGTCTTGATGAGGTCTTAACGATCATCGAAGAACAAGAGAGGCTTTCCTCTAAGCATGAAGTTGTTCCCGTGTTCTACGACGTGGAGCCATCTGATGCACGGAATCAAACAGGAAGCTTTGAAAAAGCATTTGCTGAGTATGATAATATGATAGAGGCAGAAACAGATCATCAGAAGAAGATTGAATGGTTGGAGAAGGTGAAGGCATGGAGAATTTCTCTTAAAAAAGCTGGAAGCTTGACAGGAATGGTATTAGCTAACGGGTATGCTTTCTTCCTCGATCATCATTTGTGAAAAAATAATCATTGGTCATCGAACAAACAAGATGTATATTTTTTTTGCCGTATCAAAGTAGTCTTAATTCAGTGGATAAATTAACAAGAGTTATGCATTTCCCAAACTATATTATTGCACAAAGACAAATTTAAGAAGATGCTAACTGCTAGAACTCAATCTTTTCAGATACGAGGCGAAATTCATAAGTAAGATTGTTAATGTTATAAGAAAGAAACTCAACTACAAGATCTTGTACATTGAGGACAAACTAGTGGGAATAGAGAACAATGTTGCGGATATTGAGTCATGGTTACAAGATCCATCACCTAATGCAGTTTTCCTTTTCATTCACGGGATGGGAGGCATTGGAAAAACAACCATATCAAAATGCATCTACAACTCAAATTACCATGAATATGATGGCAGTTGCTTTCTTGCAGACATTCACGAGACATCAAACCAACACAATGGACTATTGCGTTTGCAAAGTCAGATTCTCTCCACAATATTAAGGAGTAACAAGGAAGAAGTTATATGGAATCCTGATGAGGGGATCGTTAAGGTTGCAAACGCCTTGTGCAATAAAAAGGTACTTCTTGTCCTGGATGATGTCACAACAAGGCAACAATTAAGAGCACTACTAGGGCCACAACAGTTTTATCCTGGAAGTAAAGTGATCATTACAACTAGGCACAAGTGGTTGTTAACTGATTTCAAAATACCTCCAAAGGTCCAAACTATTAAAGAATTAGATCCATGGAACTCCTATAAGCTTTTTAATTTGTATGCCTTTCATAGCGATCCCTCTATTGAGCGCTACATTGTCCGATCAGAACTTGTAGTTCATCACTGTGGTTGTCATCCTTTAGCTCTTAAAGTATTGGGTACTTTTCTAAATGGAAAGACCATCGACGTGTGGGAAGACGCAATGCGTAAACTAGAAGCAATTCCTAATCCTGATATTCAAAAAGTTCTACAACTGAGCTTTGACTCTCTAGAAGATACCAACGATAAAGATTTATTCTTACATCTTGCTTGTTTTTTTGTTGGTGAGAAGAAAGAATTCATTGTGAAATTGTTAGCAGAATGCGATCTATACCCTATAGTTGGCATCCAGAATCTAATGGATAGATGTCTAGTCTACATTGAAAATGGGAGAGTGATGATGCATCAATTAATCAAGGAGATGGGTCACGAAGTTGTTCGCCAAGAATCACCAAAAGATCCCGGGAAACGGAGTAGATTGTGGCACCATCAAGATTCGTTTAATGTATTGAAAGAAACTGGAGTAAGCGATGCATATCCTATTTCGATATCTCTACTTGAGTTATTCTATGTATTAAGCCATTGCTTACATTTTTCAATTTCTTAATTAGGGTACAAGGAAGGTAGAGGGACTTGCTCTTGATATGCAAAGGATCAAGGGAATTAATTCAACTTCAATCGTAAAGATGGACAATGGAAGAAAGCGCAGTTATGAAGATTTTAGTGGTCGTACCATCCACACAACTAAAGACACTTTCAAGATTGGGGCAATAGAAAAGATGAAGAACCTAATGCTACTTCAACTTGACTATGCGACTTTTTCTGGAAGCTACAAGAAATTGCCGAAAAAGTTACGATTGTTTCGTTGGCATGGGTTTCCTTTAAAATTCATACCAAGTGATGTACCTTTACAGAAGTTGGTAGTTCTTGACTTGCGTTATAGCAAATTAAAAGAAGTCTGGGATGGGTTCAAGGTATATATTTTTATTGCCATCTTTCTAAATTCCCAACTAATTACTAAATCTGAATGTTATTTTGTTACATGGGTCCACATAAAAGTTATTTATATGTCTTGTATTTCATGTTATAGGAGGTTGTATCCCTAAAAATCCTTAATCTTAGTTATTCTGTGGAGCTTATCAAAACCCCTAATTTTGGTGGGCTCCCTAGCTTGGAGAGCTTGCTCCTTGAAGGATGCATAAGTTTGACTCAAGTTTGTGAATCCATAGGGTACCTTGAAAGACTGGTCTTATTAGATATAAGTGGTTGCAAAAGTTTGAAGGATATTCCATGCTTACCAAGTTCTTTGGTATCACTTAAATTGTATGGCTGCTCAAACCTTGGAGGCCCTGGACAAGTTCAATGCTTGGATTCATGTTCACTATCTTCTCTTTTAGTAGATATTGACGTCTCTGAATGCAATCTCTTCAATAATTCATTCCCAGATGATTGGAGTAACCTCTCCTCATTGAGGTATCTAAATATAAGCAACAATCATATAACTTCATTACCAGGTTGTGTCAAAAGCTTACCCAGCCTTGAAGTTCTCAATGCTAGCAAGTGTTCACATCTTCAGTCAGTTATAGATGTCCCAAAATCCGTAACAGACCTAAGTACATATGAGAATATGTCTTTGGAAGTAGTGCAACCACCAAATCCCTTAACCTTCTTGTCCACTGGTAGATGCGAAAAACTGTGTGCAGTGGAGGGTTGTTTTAAGCTTGAATCAATCAAAAAAGTTGACAAGAAGATTATAAGATATCTTGGCTTAGAATCGATTTCACAAACTGGAATGGGGTTGGGATTTGACAAACAAAATGCATATACGGATGAGGCCTCCATCAAGGTCCCCTTTATTTTCTGTGTTTTTCTTTTACATGTTAATATAAAAAAAAAACTAAACTAACAAATGTTTTGTGTTGTAGGTATCATTTGAGTTTGGTATATTCAGTACCTATGTTTCAGGGAAAACACTTCCATCTTTTAGGTATAAAGAAATTGGATCAACAATATTATTTAGAGTTCCTTCACATCCTAATGGGTCAAGAATAAGTGGTCTGAATATCTGTTTCATATCTACATCAAATTTTGGAGGATCAACAATTTGGGAAGTTGAAGTCAATAATAAGACCAAGGTCTTGGTATGGAAATACACTCCTACAATACATTTAACATGTAAAGAAACAGGTAAGTTCAATTATGTTTGGTTAAGCCATTGGCGCACCGGCAATCTACTAGATTTTGGGGACGAAATTGTTGTGAGCATCAGTCTACATGGAAGTGACATAGTAGAGGAGTGTTGTGTAAACTTCGTTTACAATGATGATGAAGTTGGGGAGGATAACCAAGAAGAAATGGATGAAGAAGAAAAGGACACCAATTGCATGTTAAATCAAATTTCATGGACAGACAGACTGCATGTAGAGATATCAGATTATGTTCATAGTGGGAAAACATATTGGTTTAAGATTGGTGGTGCAACAGATGTTCCTAATATCGATGGTATTTCTGGTAAGCTCCTAAACTTTGTCTTTTTTGACCCTACTTGTCCTCTATGTATTAAAATATTTGTTGTTATAATTAGATTTAGTTGTGGATTGGTGGGGCCTAAGGGCAAACTGGAGGTGCAGAAGCATTGAAGCAGGGTATGTTTTGATTATGTTCCCTTGCATGAATATGCGTTGATGTTTGTTTAACTTGTTTTGTTGTGCAAATGCAGCGTTCCCAGCGTGATTTGAAGAAATAAAACTTAAAGCACTGGCATCTTATCAACCTCGATAACCATCTCATTCACCTTCAATTACCCATCACAAATAGCTTTCTATCTACACGTACATTCATATATGTATCATTTTGCATAAACAAAAATCATCTTTTTATGCTTATTGTACACTTTTTTTTTAATTTTATTACCATAATGGGATATAACTCATACGATAATGTTTCCTAACGCTAATATAATTTGGAATCGAGAAAACTGGTGAATTAAATCTCACTCGTATTCCGCTCAAAGCCTCATATGTCCATACGAGAACTCAAAGCAAAAGGAGACATTTATTATTTCAATTTTTGTGAGGTTGATTTAAAATTAGATGAATTGTATATATGGAGGGTGGATTAGGATTAATCTTTATTGCTTGTTTTCCAAGACAGCCTTCAAACCAACTCTTAAGACCGATTGTAAAGTTTCATACATGTCAAGCACTTTCCAGTTATTGTTACAGAGGAGCTCCTTCATGAACTCAGTGGCTCACCGATATTTTTTCATTGCGGCCACTACGTTTCGTTATTGAAATTACTAAAAATTAAACAAAATTTCAATAATAATAATATACTTTGGATTGAAAGTTTTCTTCTATGTGTACAAACTAGAGGTGCACAAAAAAAACCGGTTTGGAAATCCAAACCGGTTCCGAACCGGAACCCGAACCGCCCCATAACCGGTTTTGTGTGAACCGGTTTCAAACCGATACGAACCGCCAGTTTACAACCGGTTTAACCTATTTGTGCGACGAGCGGTTTAAAACCGGTTTTTTGTGAACCGGTTTGAGAAACCGGTTTGGTAAACCGGTTTGAACCGGTTTAACGGTAAAAAAAAAAAATAGCCGTTGGAAACGGCTATATAGCCGTTGGGACCAATTTTTGACCGTTTTTTGACCGTTTTTTGACCCATTTTAACCCCCAAACACATTATAAATAGGTAGTGGGTGTTTTGGTTAAATCACACTTCTCAAACGCTCAAAAAACGCTCAAAAAATTTCAAAAAACGCAATGGCAGGTTCTTCAAGTTATGGTGTTTCCTCTAACGAAGTTAGCGTTGTGAAAATAATACCAACAACGAGGAACCCCGCAATTTGGTCAAACTACGATCTATGTGAGTTGTCTAACGGGTTGGAACGTGCTCGTTGCAAAAAATGTGGTGGTTTTTTTAAAAAGGAATCAAATTCTACTCTAAAAACTCATCTGGAAAAATCGTGTCAGAGTTTGAAGAATATTCCAGGTGAGGGTCAAGCATCTATGACAAGCGAGGGTGGAATTTGGAACTTCGATCCAAATATTGTTCGAGATAGAATGGCGAAATTAGTTATTCAAAGAGGTTTGCCGTTCAACCATTTCGACAACCCGCTCACGACGAGGATGATTCAAGAAGCCCTTCAACCACGTTATCATCAAGTAAGTCGTAGTACTCTTAGACGTGATTGTCTAAAAATGTGGAAAAAAGCAAAAAAAGAATTAATTTTAGGTTTTGAAAAATTGGAAACCGGTGTGAACTTAACCACCGACGTTTGGTCGGCTCCACATGGTATTCCCGACTCATATATTTGCGTTACCGCTCATTGGGTTGATCCCAATACGTGGCAAATGATGAAACGTACAATCGCGTTTGATATGTTTGAATATCCGCACACGGGTCAAAATTTATTTCACATTTTAGATGATGTGATAACCGATTTTAAATTACAAAATAAATTATTTTCAATATCTTTTGATAATGCCTCAAACAATACAAATGCGGTTCAAAAATTAATATTAAAATATAATCCGATTTGCAACGGCGCTTTTTTCCATAATCGATGTATTGCACACATCATCAACTTAGCCGTGCAAGACGGGCTTGGGGTTGAACCCGTTATTGAAATAAGTAATGCATTTCGAGTCATGCTTAAAGACGTTTTTAGTAGTAGTAAAAAAAGATACCATGAATATATTAGATTATGTAACGATACGGGTTTGATTTGCTTAGGTCCCAATTGGGACCTCCCAACAAGATGGAATTCAACTTATAAAATGTTTCATAGTGCTATACGTCAAAAAGATACTTTATCAATTTTTCATGATATGCTTTCCTCAAAACCGCGTCGTAAAATTCAAAGTTTTCCGTCTACGAGTTGGGACATTCTTGAAAATTTAACCGAATTGCTCGAAGTTTTCAAAACCGCCACTACTTTTTTATCCGGGGTTTATTACCCCACAAGTCCCTTGGCTCTTAAACAAATATTTCTAATGTGTAACAAATTAGCCGAACTTGAAAATAAAAATACTCTTTTTACGACAATGATAAAACCGATGAAAGAAAAATTTGTTAAATATTTTAAAGAAATGCCTCCGGTTATAACTTGTGCCGCCGCATTAAACCCTACAATTAATGTTTACGGTGTTGAAACCTTGATTGATAAAATAACTTACGATTTGGATTTGAATTCCGAAGATATTCATTTTTCAACCGTAACAAAAACTTATTTTAACAAATGTTTGCAAGATTTGTTTGATATTTATTTACATAAATATGGTACAACACAAACCCCACATGATACGATGGGCGCGGGCGCATCAAGTAGCAGCTCGAGGAATGTGAACTTAAATTTGTATAACGAAATGAGAAATGAATTTACTAAACGGGCTAGAGGGTCCATCCCGAGTAGCGAACTCGGAAGGTATACGGGAACAAACTTTTTATCATTTATGAGTCCGGATGTTTTTGAGGACTTTGATATTTTGGCTTGGTGGAAAGGAAACGAATCTACTTTTCCGGTCCTTTCCGCCATGGCCCGTGATTTACTAACCGTCCAAGCTTCCACGGTAGCTTCGGAATCCGTTTTTTCTCTTAGTGGCAGGGTTTTATCTATTCGAAGAACTAGACTCACTCCCGCGGCAATGGAAATGTGCATTTGCTTGAAAGACCATTTGGATGCGGTTGATAGGAGACAAGATAGGGCTTCGCTTGAAGAAGAAATTGAAGTTGAAGAACTCATACACGAATCTGAGGTTAACCAAGGATTGGCGAGCCCACTTACAAATGAAGAACTCGCCGAAGATGATAGACTACGAGGATCCACTAGTAACTCCGAGAATGACGGCTAATATTAAACAAAAAAACTCCAAAAAATAAAAATATATATATTTTTTTCTCGTATTGTAATGTTTAATATTGTAATGTTTTGTGATTTCCGAACCCCTACAATATGAATAAACGTTGAACTATATGTTTTTCTTTTTCTCGTATTGTAATGTTGTAATATTTTTTAATTTATTTTAAAAAAAAATTTTTATAAAAAAAACCGGTTTAAACCGGTTCACCAACCCGAACCGGTCCAGAACCGACCTGAACCGGTTCAATAGGTTCGACATTTTATACTTGCAAAACCGGTTTAACCCGAACCGGTTTGGGTCAAAACCGGTTTAGTGTTTGCGTTGACCAAACCGGTTCGGGCCGGTTCGAAACCGGTTCGGTTCAAAAACCGCCTTTTGTGCACCTCTAGTACAAACACAATGTAGGATATGTAGAAAAACATTTAGTTTACAATAAGTGAAGCTTTTTCCTTATGAAGCCCCTTTAATAAGGGATTACTCCTCTTTTGCTCTATACATGAAGAAGGTCGGGCCTTGGCTGGTGCAGCCTGTGCAGTTGCACAAGGCCCAAGCCCAAGTAGGGCCCATATTTCTAACTGTTGTTTAATTGTATATGTGGATTATGGACTACAGGCCTAGATTGGAGTATTTATAAATTCACGATTTATGAATATGATGAAATACTTTAATCCGGTTGCTATATCAACTTTTCTTTTTCATAAGCTTACGTGGCCCGTTTAAAAATGCAAATATATATTATATAAGAATTAACCAAATAGATAAACTATCATCATACTTTATATGTAATAGATAGATTATTTTTTAAAATCTTATGTGTTCATAGGGTTTTATCACTACAAATTAATTGTTTAAATTTAGTAAACTTAACTAACATAATAATAAATTAACAAAATATTAGAGAAATACAATTTAGGGAAAAAAAAATAGTATCTTTATGTACACTCAAAATCATAAAATCTATATATTCATATATTTTTTAATGTTTATTTGTTTACCTACATTACAATAAACATTACCTTTCTATCACTTTCTTTTATACAGAAAAGAAGATTTTCAATGTTAGATAAGAACAAGATTTTAAATGTATTTTTGATTAGCCTTCGACACGCGATCACCATCCCTACGGCATAGGCTATATCTGATCGAGTATGGGAGTGGTATATTAATTTTGCCCCCATTCATTAATACCTTTCTTATCTGCTAGCTTTGCTCCTTACTCTATCTGTAGCCCATGGGTAACCACCATCGGATTGTCTGCATGTTTACATTCAACCATACATGTTTCAGCTAACAAGTCAAGGATACATTTTTTTTCTAAATTATAAATATTCTTTGTTTAGACCTCAAAACTTCAATTCGAAAGAAGTATTTTAGTCTTCCCAGATCTTTCATTACAAATTTCGTGAATAAGTTCCCCTTTAACGTTGCCATTTCTTCTTCATCATTTCCTGTGATTATCATGTCATCGACATAGATAAATAGACAGGTCAAGAGGTCGCCCCTTTGTTTCATGAACAGAGTATGGTCGGAGTTGCTTTGTTTAATGTCATATTTCTTCATACCCAGAGTAAATCTCCCAAACCACACCCAGGTGTAACAAACCAATTTTCAGGTTTATAATCTAATATGTTAAACATATTATAAGGATGTAATTGAATAAAATTAAAGTTGAAGGTTTGTTGAAATAGTGGAGTTTTAACTAGTTTGGGTGAAAGGGGTCATTTCTAGAAGTTCAGGGAATGTTTGTGTAAAATATGAAATCCCTAAATATAGGGGAGGAGGTCACAAAAACTACACACTTTGTGTGTGGGTTTGGGTCTTGCAAAGGTGGAGAGAAAGAGGTTGAGAGCTAGGATCAAAGAGGTGGGAGTTTGCATGCTTGGATTGAAGGTTTTGGTGTAACCATCTTCTTCCAATCATCAAGTAAGTGATCTTTCTCCTCTTGATTCCTCCATTAGAGGTGTTCTAGGGAGGAATACGAATTTGGGGCTGATTTGAGTGGTCTATATGGTTAATAACTTGTTAAAAGTTATCATCTAGCTTGATTAGAAGTTGTGGGAGGTAAATAACATCATCTAAACAACCAATTTAATGATTCAAGAATTAGGGTTCTTGAGGGTGATTTGGGGGTGTAGTTCCCGGGAGCCTCGTTGCACAGCGGAAATACACGAATATGTTCAGTGATTTGTGTGGGAACAAAGAAACGAGACAGAGAAAAAGCAAATACAAAAGACAAGAGAATCAAACGATACGTAATCCATAACATAGAAATCATCCCGTATTATAGACCACATACCGAAGGAGTACACATCTCTCATCTACGCTCACGATCCAAGGGCGGGAGAGCTCGTCCCGCCCGGACACCTCTCAACCTAGTTCCAGAAGTTTCATCTACAAATGAAGACAAGTCTTCTATTTCTAGGGGATGAAACACTTTCTACGTAACCCTCCTGCGAACTAGCCACGTACACCAATACATAGAATTTTATCTATAGTTACTAAAACATGCTTCTATAGACTCCCTCTTAAATATAACATCAAATTCTATCTATCACTAACACTGATAAACATCAGTTTACGAAGAATGTCCTAACAGACTCCCTCTAAACTAAAGACATCAAGCGTCTTCTGGCGAGACTTGATCTTCTGGCATTCCACTTGAGATCTTCAAATCTTCAAACTTCAGTCTTCAGTTGCTGAGTGATTTCACAAACCCGACTCCCTCTTAACTGTAGCTATCATTGTAGACCAAACCAAGTGCTTTAATAAGAACCAATTAACCCAACACACTTCATTGTAGTTCATCCTTTCAACAGTAGCTTGCTCCAATCTGACATAGGAATCTGAGTCTGACAATGTCTTCCTAGACAGGTAGCAATAGTAGACTAAGACATCTCCAAATCAGCTAGCATATGATAGAGAGTTTGAATTTCCAATAACCCGCATCAAACTAATCAGCTCCCATAGGAATTTCAGTACGATAAACTTAAGTCTTCAGACCGGATGTGTCCAACTGTATCTTGTATCTTCACAAGTCAACTAAATTCCCGAAGATGCTCATTTCCAATTTCCCCTTTCAATTTAAGCTCCATTTTACTAGACCAGAAACAAGGGAACGTTTCCTATCCCATCGACAAATGATAAAAGGTTCCATTTTCAACTAATAATCCCATGAATATCCAGCTTCATCTTGAAAACACTTGATAGAATCTAACACAAAATCATGCTCAGCAGTGATCATCATGTATCCAAATTCCAACATTTTTCAATTAGATCTTCATTCCTGGTTCACACCTCCTAATCTGTATACGTTCACCGCGGTGCGTTCACCGCGGTGAAGTTCCATAACTAGGTTGTCTACCTGGATTCCGCCCAGATCCCAAATAAGAAATCCAATCATAATTCAATCATATCAAATCTTGAACATAGGCTTGACCAATAAGCACGAAAGTTATAGTTTACACGAGAAATCATAGTTGAGATCCATGTTACATTAAAGAGGTTTATATATAGGAAGTACCAACGGCTTATCCACCACCTTTTTAATGTCTCCTGAATACTTTGTAGATTTTATCCCTCTCATTTCTCACCAATTTCATTACCACCCCACTTGAATCCTAAAAAACCAAAACTAGTCAACTCTAGGATTTTATTCTTTTATTCCTTTGCAAAGATACAAAACAGCAAATCATTGTGTTCAAGTTGTTTCGGTATGCATCCCCTATTTAAAAAAGTATCACGGATACTCGTAGGCTACATATTCAGGTTTGAATACCTAAACAATATGATTCTTTTTACAAAGACCCAAAGCAGCAACATATTCACAAATAAAACGAGACCTTTAGCCGATGACGACTTAATTGCTCAAATTAATTCGAAATTCATTCCTTATTAAAGAAGTATCTCGGATACTCCTTGCCTACATTTTCAGGCTTGAACACTTCACCAATGTATGACAATTGGTATCATCCAACAAAAATCCCGTCCTTATTACGCCAAACCACATCAAATATCGGTCCCGAAAAACCAAAATCATTATCTTCTCAAAAATAACCCGAAACAACTGTACAGATGATCCATAAAAAATTTGGCTAACAAAAGTTTTCTCGCCAAAAAGCTTGGCCAAGACAGGCCGATTTTTTTTATCCCAGATGATAGTTCATGCGTACTTAGTAAATACGCACATATATGCGTATTTATTAAGTTTGCAGAGCCAAGTACCCATGCGTACTTGTTAAGTACGCAGAGAAATACCCTCGCATACTTAGTAAGTACGCATGTTATCTCTTCATGCGTACTTAGTAAGTACGCAGAAAAGCTGAATTTGCGTACTTATTCAGTATAATAGCGTTCTTGACGGATATTGAGGAAAACGCTCGAAAAGTGTTAGATCTGAAAAATTGATGCTTCTAAAAACTTAGAAATCATCTTCTAACAAACCCTTAGCCTTCCAAACACCATATGAAGCCATAACAAACTCAAATTTAAGGATTTTTTGTAAGAAAAAGTAGCGAACTTTTATAACTTTAATCTGCTCAAAACCCCAAAACTCGAAACTAGAACACAAATCAACGAACAACGAGGCTCTGATACCAATTGTAGGTCCCGGGAGCCTCGTTGCACAGCGGAAATACATGGATCTGTTCCGTGATTTGTGTGGGAACAAAGAAACGAGACAGAGAAAAAGCAAATACAAAAGACAACAGAATCAAACGATACGTAACCCATAACATAGAAATCATCCCGTATTACAGACCACATACCGAAAGAGTACACATCTCTCATATACGCTCACGATCTAAGGGCGGGAGAGCTCGTCCCGCCCGTACACCTCTCAACCTAATTCCAGAAGTTCCTTCTACAAATAAAGACAAGTCTTCTATTTCTAGGGGATGGAACACTTCCTGCGTACTTAGTAAGTACGCAGGTGATTGGTCATACGTACTTGACAAGTACGCAGGGCAAAAGCCTGCTTACTTACTAAGTACATGGGACCAATCTGGTGTATATGCTAAGTACTCAGGAATACCCTCCTGCATACTAGCCACGTACAACGATACATAGAATTTTATCTATAGTTACTAAAACATGCTTCTACAGGGGGATTCTAATTTAATGATGTTTAAATGATAAATTTATGTTGGATAAGTGTCTATGGTGTTGATAGACACATTTTTATGTAAGAAACCTCATACAATTTCATGATTTAAATGTTAGGGTTCTTGATCACTAAAATTGGGGGTTTTGATTTGGGGATGTTTGAATGTTGAATTGAGGTTGGTTTAAGTGTCTAGGGAGTTAATAGTCACACAATTAACCATAAAGACTCAATTTTAACGGTGATTTGTAAATGGGAGTTTTGGTGGAACTTGGGTGATTCCTTAATGGGTCAAAATGGGTTGAAAGGTTGAATTGGGTGTTGGAGGTTTGGTTAAGGTTGTGATAACCAAACTAAGTTAAGGAGTTGATCTTAGAGCATAGGTGTGTCTTGAATTCCAATTTAGTGGATGAATTGAGATCATAAGATTTCTAAATGCAAGTTGATTGCTAGGTGATCAAGGCGTTAAAGAAATTAGCTTGAAGACCAAGTGGAATCGTCTATAGCTAAAGGTAAGTGTTTTGCACTTACTTAGTAATGATAGGTGGTAGTAAATGCACATACTTGATATACATGTTGATTTTGTATGTTGATTTAGTGAAATTGCATATGTGCAAATGTGTGTATGTTGATTTGGTGAAATTGCATATGGTGTATATATGCAAAGGGTGGGTACTTAAGGAGCTTGAGGTCTATGAACCTCAAAATGTTGTATGGTAATTGTAGTCATTGAATTACTTATGAGTTTAATGGTGCTAATTGTATGTCTATGTTGATTGTAAGTGTTTGTGGTGATTTATGTCTAATTGAAGTCTTGAACTTCACAAATATAAATGGTGGAATTGGGATATTTGAATCCCACATGTCGATAAATAACGGATGGGTTATAAAAAAAATGGTTTAGTATTGTGTGTGAACATTTGTTTGTATGTTTAAGATTGGTAATTGAAGTCTAAAGAACCTCACACGTGGTAATTGAGGTCTTGAACTTAATTTGTGTTGTTGTTGCTTGAAGTCATGAACTTCACTATGGTCGTGGTGATTTAAGGTCTTTAAACCTCACATGGGAGTTAATATGATATCATATAGAGGAGTTTGAAGTCTAAGAACCTCACAAGGAAGTTATTTGAGGTCATGAACTTCACAAGTCATTTTATGGTAATTGAATTCTAAGAACCTCACACAGAATTTAATTGAGGTTATGAACTCCACATAGTCGTTTGTGGTGCCTTTAGGTCTTTAGAACCTCACAAAAAAGTATGGTAGGGATTTAAGGTGTTTAAAACATTCACAAAATGTTGTTGGTGGTTTAAAACGACTACAGGTCGAGTCTGGAGGGTCAAAAATGCCAAAACTACAAAATAGGTTAGCTGGTGCAGGTCTAGGACGTTGGTCTAGGCTGTCCGATGCCGGGCAGACGCCAGTTGGCTGAATTTTTGAGTTTTCTTCCTAAGACACATGAAAATTCTTGAGACTTGATGTATCATTACTAATGGTTATTTTGTGGTGTTTCCTTGTAGGTAAAGCTCCGGTATGATGTCTCGGGTCAAGCTTCACGTTGGTTGGATTCTCAACTTTTCGGATGGTTGTATATGTTTGGAGTTATGACTCACTGTCAGGAGTCACCTAACTTGTTTTGAATTATCTCTTGGATGTTAAAACTTCTTGTTATTTTGAGATGTCGGTCGCTTGTTTTTAAAGCAAACCATGTCGTTGTCGTTTTGTCACATGTGTCATTTGTCAAGGGCGTTTTATGTGACCTAAATTCCGCGTATTTTAGAGCATTCACAACCCGTTTGGTATAATTATGTGAGTGAGTTTTGTATATTTTAAGGAGTGGTTTAAAGTGGTTGTGAGTGGAGGAGAGAGAAAAGATATAAGGTTTTGTAAATATAAAGATAAAAGTAGTGGTTTTTAGTATAATTATAAGGATAAGGAGAGTGAAAAGTAGAGATAAAAGGTAGAAAAGGTAGTGTTTTAGTGTAATTATAAGGATAAGGATACAGAATACAAAGAACGGGCTGGGAATGCTCTTAGAAGTTAAATTTGGTTGAAAATTTTGGTTGTTACATCGGGGAGATTGTTTGATCGGGGAGATTGTTTGAGCATGTAGAGAGATCTTCTTAATCTACAGACTTCTCATGTCCTAAAATTACCATTGAACCATAGTCGAGGTTCCATATAAACTTCTTCTTTTAATTCTCCATGTAGGAAGGCATTTTTTTACGCCAAACTGGTGAAAGGGCCACCCTTTATTAGCTGCAATTGAAAAGAGGACCCTAATTGTGTTAAGCTTGGCTACTGGAGAGAACATTTCTGAGTAGTCAATCCCGAATGTCTGATTATACCCTTTAGCAACCAACCGTGCTTTGTACCTTTCAATAGCACCATCGGGTTTGTGTTTAATAGAAAACACCCAACGACACCCTACCGGTTTCTTTCTGGTTAGCAGTCTCCATTGCATCTTTCCACTTCTTTGATTCTAAAGCTTGTCCCATATTGGTCGGAATTCTTCACCGACTTCTTTTGATAGATTTTCTTTGGCTATGTTTGCCATAGGGTATCTCGAGCCATGAGTCTCTTTTCCTGATGAATACCGATTAGGAGGCACTCCTCTATTTGCACGTGGCGGTAGCACATATCATTCATTTGTTTCTTCTTGTATTGGTTGTTCTTCGTTTCCTGTTATTTTCTCTTAGGGTTCAGATGTATTATGATTATAATGATAAGGGAGTGTCGTTTCGACCAAAATATATATTTATTATTAGACGGGAAAGCTTATTCGTAAACATATTGTCGGGTAAACTAGAATATTGAAGTAGGTTAACGAATGATATGTATTATTATTATTAAATATTATTGTTTGGACGTGTTAACGGTTTTGTTATATTAATAATATAAAATGGTTTATATAAAATAAATGTGGGTGTAATGCGTTTAGCGATAAGTAAATTATTCAAAACAAAGTAAATTATTCTGCAAAACAGCAATCTATACTCCACAAGCCTATGGATATTATTAAAAGAAAAAGAAAATTAGAAAAAGTACTACATATAACAAAGAATATAAACTGTACAAAAAATATCAAAATAAATATGTTAGAAAAGCTCATACTAGAACATGCAAATGTTTTATATGTGGAGACACAGAACATTTAGCTAATAAATGTCCAGATAGAAACAAAAATATGGAAAGAAGCAATTTAGTTGAACAAATTAATGACTATAAGATAGAAGCATTAGATACAGACCACACAGATAATGAGTCAATATACAGTATATATAGTGAAGAAGAAAAACCTGTAACAAAAATGTCATACACATACACTAATCCAAAAGAATGCGAGCACGACGGGAAACACAGAAAAGGAAACAATTACATTAAATGTTACATTTGTGAATACTACTCAAGTATAGACAAAAGATCTCAATGCAATATATGCTTTAAAGAAATCTGTCATATTTGCATTAAAAACATTCATAACATAGAACCACCAAACACTAGTCAAAGCACAAGTAAAAATACAAACGAATATGAAGAAAAGTTTAAAAAAATAGAACTAGCTATAGAAGTAAATAAATTAAAAATAGAGATTATGAATAACAAGATCACTAGACTTGAAGATCTAATAGAAAAGAAAAAAACTATATATATATATATATGGGAGGGTTCTAGAGAAAACCACAAGTTAGGTGAAAACCGAGAAAACCACTAGAAAAACCAATTTTAACCAATTTTATAATAATATTTATTTTTTATTTTATTTTATTTATAAGAGTATCAATATAATATTAAACATTTTTACCAACAAACATTTTTACACAGTGTTACGTACACGTAAACAAAAAACAAAAAAAATTACAGTTACGTATACGTAAATCAAAAAAATTTCTTTTGGATACGTATACGTAAATAAAAAATTGCCTGAAATGATGTGGTTTTTGCCTGAAATGATGTGGTTTTCGCGCTAACTTTGTGGTTTTCTCTTGATCCTTCCCCTATATATATATAGGGTGGAGTTCATAAGAAAACTAACATTTAGGGAGAGAACTCATCTTTAAAGGTAAAAAAAATAATAAAAAAATCATAACTCAAAATATAAATCAAAAACAAAAAAAATTGTTCGGAGACCTTGTTTCCCACGTCGTCCTCGTTCCTAAAAAAAACTTGAAAAAATAGTCGGTTTAGCTTTAGGGTTTAGTTAGCTTTTAGATTAGGTTTTTGGAAGAGTGGGGGTTAGGTTTCTGGGGGTGGGTGTGGGGTTTACGTTTTTGGGGGGTGGGTGGGGTTAGGTTTTTGGGTGGGGGTGGGGTGAGGGGTTTAGGTTTTTGGGGTGGGGTGAGGGGTTTAGGTTTTTGGGGTGGTACTACATAAATGCAGTATTACGTTTAGGGTTAGGTTTTTGAGGGTAAGGGGTGGGTGTGGTGGGTTTAGGTTTTTGGGTGGGGTGGATGGGTTTAGGTTTTTGGGTGGGGTGGGTTTAGGTTTTTGGGTGGGGGTAGGTGGGTTTAGGTTTTTGGGTGGGGGTGGGTGGGGGTTTAGGTTTTTAGGGGTGGGTGTGGGGGGTTTAGGTTTTTGGGGGTGTGTTAGGTTTTTGAGGTGATACTACACATATGCAGTATTGAAAATAAGAAGAAAAAAAAGACTAGTTAATTCTTATTTTTTATAACGTTATTTATACTCAAACGAAAGATAAAGAAATTCTTGATTTAATGATGCTGTTTTTAAAAAAAAAAAATAACATATGCAAAAGATAGAAATGTTTAAAGATTTATATATTTTAAGTTCCAATTTTACCATTTCTCTTTAAAATCTCACCCCTTCTCTTTTTAGCGGTTCTCTAGTTCTCTCATTAAAATGAGTTTTCTCATAAACTTAACCCTATATATATATATATATATATATATATATATATATATATATATATATATATATATATATATACATATACATATAGGGGTGAATTCACTAGAAAACTCATTTTCATGAGAAAACCAAAAAACTCCTACTGCATATGTGTAGTACACCCAAAAACCCAACCCACCCCCAAAAACCTATACCCCCCCCCACCCCACCCCCACCCAAAAACCTAAAATCACCCCACCCACCCCCTCACCCACCCTCCAAAAACCTAAACCCCCACCCCTCCAAAAACCTAAACTAAACCCAAAAACTAACCCAAAAAGCTTAACCCACCCCCAAAAACCTAATCCCCCCACCCAAAAACCTAACCCCACCCCACCTACCCCCTCACCCACCCCTCAAAAACCTAAACCCCCCCACCCACCCCTCCAAAAACCTAACCTAAAAGCTAAACTAAACCCAAAAAAACTAAACCCAAATGCTAAACCCACTATTTTTCGAGTTTTTTTTTTGAACGAGGACAACGTGGAAAACAAGGTCTCCGAAGTATTTTTTTTATTTTTTATTTATTTTTTGAGTTATGATTTTTTTATTATTTTTTTACCTTAAATAATTAGTTTTTTTGTTTTCTCATGAACATTGAGTTTTCTCATAATCCTTCCCCTATACATATATGCTCATATATATATATATATATATATATATATATATATATATATACATATACATATACATACACATATACATATACATACACATACATATACATAAAAGTTCACTGATTATGTAAAACCCCAATGATATTATGTAATACAAGGGTTAGATTTAGATATAAAATGTGTGTGTGTGTATAGATCTATCATTAAAGGCTTTCAGAATATGATAGGAACTTGGATATATAATTCGTCACACATATATATGTAATTATATGATTGTATAATTATAACTACTTACATGTTTCATAATCCAATGAATATTATATAACACATGTTTAGCTGCGAATACAAAGCGAATACAAAGAAATGTATATACATGTATAATACTATTTTTGACAAATGGATATATGTGTACTATACATAGCTCTAATGTTTATTTGCAAGATACCATCCTATACAAATGTATCTTAAGGTTTAAAATATATACATATGTATATATATATATATACATAGTTACAAGCGTTCGTTTGAATATATTATAAAATCTCGATATAGTTTTATCAAAACAGTGAGTTACACACAGTATGTTAAGAGTTGCGAACAAGGATTACTATTACTAATTCTGAGTATTTATGATTATACGCGAATACGTACGTGACAAGCTAAATTTTTGAACATGACTAGCGAAACGTATTTGAGTTGGGACTTTCGACTCCATCTATGTGACTGTTATTACCGATCCTTAAACAAACATCATATACTAATCACTAATACCGTTAAGAATCAACAGAGCTCAACCGCACACGTGATAACCCAACACGAGTTTAGGCTTACTTCATAATATTAGGATTAGTCCATAAAACTCTTTCAATACCTACAGGGATTGTATGACTCGAGTAGGACATAGACCCACCACCATCATATTACGTGGACTTTAGTTCCCGTTGTTACATGAAGGATGTCACAGTTTTTAACATATTACCAGGTGATTTTCACAACCCCTTTTCTTTTTACTAATTTACAAACTTGGGGGAGAAACATACTTCAAGTGATTTGAAAACTTACATGAACTTATTTATTCAACATGCCTGAATTTATTTGAGACGATAATTGGAAAACAAGACCTCGGATTTGTATGTGAGCATGAGTGAACGCAACCCTCGAGTGGTCTTGGACCATACATATACTATAACCATTAGTTATGGACTTAGCCGATAAATATGTTAATAGTACTATTGGGACTGACCTTCCACCCAGGGTTAGTCGCGCTAACCGCACGATCCGCATGTTAGTTTGGATGCAACATAATCTAACACATTACTGTGATGGCACAGGGTTGGGACGACATTTTTTAATATAGTTTTGAGAAGTAGTGATTGACTACAAACTTCAACAGAAATTTAAGAATGAAAAGCACCACTTGCCCCACGGTGGGCGTCAAATTGTTTTGATAAAAAATTAACAAGGATAATTCTGTGATCAAATTAGTAAGTGAGGTAGTGTGCTTGAATGATTCGTGTAACAAGTGCAATAAGTAAAGCAATGAAATGACACGAGTGTTTACGAGGAAAGCCCTTGATCCTTGGGGATCTCCGGTATAAAACCTCAGGAGGTGACAAAGTTCACCCTGCCTCTTTTTCTTCTAATGATAACAAAAATTACAAGGTTGGAGCAGTAGATGATAGAACTAAGTGTTACAAAGAGTATTTCAGAATGTGTTGTGTGTGTTTCTACATATAACAAAAGGAAAAAGCAACTAATTTTTTATTATCCTGGGGAGTACCCTGTCTTCGTTTACGACCGTTGGCGGCCTCTTCCACACGTTTTCTTTAACTGAATTTGTTGTTCTTTAGCATTGACTAGGTTAGTGTGAATTGCTTGCGAAGATAAATCAAATCCAAAAAGATAATAATAAAAGTAAATTACACATATTATTCTTTAATTATACTATAAATTAAACTCTGTGTCCTTTGACTTTAATAAGTACACCACATGTCATTTTTCTTACATATTTTTTTACACCCTATGTCCTTTACACTAACTGGTGTTAAGTTTTTCTGTTAAGTCTAAACATGTGCAAAGCACATGAGGGGCAAAAATGTCATTTCAATGCATATTTTCTCTTTTATTTCGCTAAAAGCTAGTCTCCCTATAATATAGCTTAATCCATTAATTTCATGTAGAATACAACTTCAACCAAGTGGTTCTACCTGTAAAACAAGGCCTTGGATCCACTGTACCTCAAATACTTGGATTATTTCATCATTGGCAGATTCAAAATATCAAAGTTTCAAAAGTTGAAAACTGAATTCTAATAATCAAAAGCTCAGATCAAATAACATCTCTATCAATCATTAAATTTTTGAAGCAGAATTAGCTTAAAAGCTTGTAGTCAATAATCATTACAAACTTATTACCATAATCATAAACCCTAAATCATCAGGAAAAAAAGCATAAATTAGTTAATTGAACTGCAACGATTTAAACTAAATAGATCTGAGAAACGCAGGCTGCTACAAGCGGTTGTGATTCAGTTTAATCTGAGAGGATCGACGGTGGTGACACAGAGTTGGGGGACGAATTCTAGGGTTAATTACGGAAGAAGATGAAGTGGACCAGTCTCTTATAAAGAACCAGTTGCATATTTGAACCAAAAAGGGGTTGTTCATCGCCGGTTCCATAACGCCGACGTCGATATAACTTCGCCGCCGCCGCTGCTGACCGGCTAAAATTATGGCTTTCCTCCGACCCATTAACAATTCTGCAAATTTATGATTCATTTAATGAACGACATTGTGAGAAGAAAAATATCTTGGTATGGAATTAGAATTACCGTAGTGTGAGAAGAAACCCCATTGATGTGAGCTTGAAGTTTAGATAAATGTACATAAATAGTTGAAGTGATAATGGGGTTAGGGTTTTATGAAGAAGATGGAGTGATAAATTGCACAAATGGTCCTTTAGAGGGTAAAAAGACGATTATACCCTCATGTGCAATGCACATGTTTAGACTTAACAGAAAAAACTTAACACCATTTAGTATAAAGGACAAAAAGTGTATAAAAGTATAAAAGAAAAGGACTTATGGTGTACTTATTAAAGTGAAAGGACGCAAAGTGTAATTTCTAGTAAAATTAAAGGACAATTTGTGTAATTTACTCTAACAATAATAATAATAATTGATTAATAAAGTTAGCATTTAGGATACTGAACATACTCGAGATACTGAACATACTCGAGATACCGAACTTATTCAAGATCCAGGATACCGAACTTATTCAGGATCCAGGATACCGGATCATAAAATTGACCCCTAAGAATGTTCATCCATGACTATTATATATTTTACTGACCCAGGATGTTGTAACAAACTTTTAGGAAGATCTTGGCTCTTCAAAGTCTTTAATTTTTAATCTCAGTCATTTAAAGTCACTCAAAAGCTTCTGGAAGCGACAGTTCCACACTTTCTCTCTCTTACTTATGGTTTCTCCCTTGCTTTGCATTTACACAAAGCCTTCGATCAAATCTCCAATTCCTTTCATTTTCCTGTTATTCATACACCGATGTCCAAGCAAACATACACATTATGCTTCTGTTTCAATCGACGTTTTGGAATGAGCTATTTTCATGAAACAATATGGAAGGATGTCCATAAATTCTTACGTCGTGTTGTGAAAACTAAGTCAATTTCGTCTTCTTCATCCTCTTATCACCGCTAAACAACAGTGGCTAATCTTGAGTCAAGGTAACAATCTCAACTTTAAATTCGATCATGATACATGCCCACAGATTGGGTCATAGGGTCAACCCATCTGGTCCAATAGTTCTAGGTTCAATTAGCTTGACCCAGTCAATCAAGAGCAAAGGTCTAGGACTGAATTTGTGGAGGGCGGATTGTTAGGGGAGTCAAAGTCAAGAGAAAAGTCAGGGGGCTGAATATTATGAGGGAAACTGTCCAATTTATGTTTAAATATCTCACTCCCTGTTCTAGTTTAGTTAGTCTGGTTATTTTTTATTATCTAAATTATAAGTTCATCTTGTAATTGGAGAGCAACCCTTCTGAAATTGGGTAATCTATCCATGTTTTTTCTACTAATAAAGCAACCTACTTTTGAGGTTCTATCAAACCATTATATCAAACCATTATAATGGTTAATTGATTTCTGAAATTTGGGTTTATGTTTAAGGGTTTTAATTTTTTTCAATTCATGCTAATTTGATGGTATTACGTCTGCTAATTTTTTTTCCCCTAATTTTGATCTCCTGCTTGAATGTACTAAATTTGACTGCCCTGATTTTGCTAATTTAGTGTCCAATTTATGAATTTTGTGTTATTTAGGTTAAAAAAATGGATGATGGAAAGAACGAGAGCCATCTGGTTATGGAATATCAGTATCCTATTAATTTGTTTTGTTATGTAAGTGGAAGCTCTAAAGAAAAAGATCAAAGAAACCAACATACCAGTTTTTGAGTCGGTGTATGGGGAAATGTTACCTGAATATGTTCTCACAAGGTATGCTTGACATAAGATAACTCAACAAAAGAGTGATGTCAGCTTTTATAGTGCTAGGTTTCATTTATTTCAGGTATGGCCATAGAACATGACATGTTTTTGTGATTTTTTCTGTGATATGTTTCCATTTTTTGATGGTAATAGCTTAGAACAATTGCATTTTAAGTAATATACATAAATGTATAATATTATTTTATAATCTTTCAAAATCATCCTGTAGATTTTTGACAAATACGTATCTTCTAGAAGAAACCCCAGTTAGTCGTATAGCATTGTGTAAAGTCTGCAGTGGTGAGCTTTTGCATAGTTGCAATGATTTAAATAGTTAGCAGATATAAATGAAATTCTTTACTTCATTGTATTATTGCGCTAAAAGATCATTCCAGTTTATCCGACAGTGACCCAGACCAAGTGATTGATTTCAGGGGTACTGAGTTTCATGAGCCTGGCTTATTTGCAACAGGTTCGTAGATTTTATTTAAAAGTTCAAATACTTATATTTATAGGGATGCATTTATACTTTCTGCAAATAAACCATTTGTAAACAGGTTAATTTGTGTTATATTTTATCTCAAACAAACATGTGAAATGGCCGAAATTAGAAAAAAAATTGCTTAAAGGAAACGGGTCTAAAGTCGCCAAATATGTATTTTAGTGCATACAACCACCTACATCGACTAAATATTTTAAAAATCATGTTCATACTCTTAAGACTATAGTTTTTGTGAAATTTAATACATTAATTTTCTTATTAAAAGTGTTTTAGATCAATCCAACCTAATAAGATCGTTTCAACCCACACAAGAATTACCAAGTACGACCCGTTAACCCAATCCCTCTAACCCGTCCATTTTGTCACCTCTAGCATGTAGTGTATGTGTTCATGTGTCCGTTTCTTTTATGTCATTATTTATAGTTTCCCTGGTAGCACACCACTTCATTTGACTGCAAGTGCGGGTTCAATCGAATGCATTAGAGAATTATTGGTGTGGGGTGCATATCAGCTTCACAGAGATGCATCTGGGTACATGTGTAGCTTTACTAAATTCATCATCCGCAGCATTAGCGGACCAGCTTAAGCTAGTTGGGTCGGCCGACCCCGATGAAAAAAATATATATTTGTCATATTGCGGTATAATATCGACCGACCCCCAAAAAATTTTGATACCGACCCCCAAAAAATTTTGACATGCCCCAAGAAAAATTAATTTTTAACACTAACTCACATTTAAATTAATAACTTAATTGGACATTTTGACTAAACTGAACTAAAAACTTAACCAATTAAACAATTATACCGCACCCCACATTTAATTAACTCATAACTCATTTAAACAATTAAAACCACATTTAGTTAACCCATTACTCATTTAAATTTTTAAACAATCTAACCTAATAAAAAAACTAAGTAGCGGCAATCTTGGTTCCTATCCATCGACAACTTGGTTCACTGTCCACAACCTTGCGTCCCTGCCTCATCATGATTTCAGGTAACTTTTTTAAAAAAATTTCTCTAAATTTGCTTATCATAATTTTTTTACTATAATGTTATGGCTTATGTGTTAATTGTTAATTGTAATTAGTGACAATATGTGTACTATGTGACCCGACCCGACCTGAACCTAACTAAAAAAAATTAATATTTAGCTATAGACAACCGACCCCAAAAATTCCGACCCCCATGAAAACCATTCTTGTGTCCGCCACTGATATGTAGAACAAGGTATATCCTCATTTGTCAAGTGTGGGGAAGTCTGGATCGTAGCAAGCTAAATGGTTTATTCATCATCATAGGCTGAATATATGTTAAAACTGTATGCATTATAAAAAGTTGCAAGTTAATTACACAAATAGATCCTTTTGTGGTGCATATCGCCACTAAATGCAATATGAAAATATCAGAGGAACCATCTGTGTAATTTACGGTGTATATATGTTAAAACTGTATGCATATGCATATTCGTTTCTTCTTCTTCTTTTTAAAAACACTTCTTAAGTTGTGTAATTTACGGTGTATATATGTTAAAACTGTATGCATATGCATATTCGTTTCTTCTTCTTTTTAAAAACACTTCTTAACTTGTGTAATTTACTGTGTATATATGTTAAAACTGTATGCATATGTTTATTCGTTTCTTCTTCTTCTTTTTAAAAACACTTCTTAAGTTGTGTAATTTACTGTGTATATATGTTAAAACTGTATGCATATGCATATTCGTTTCTTCTTCTTTTTAAAAACACTTCTTAAGTTGTTTAATTTACTGTGTATATATATTAAAACTGTATGCATATGCATATTCGTTTCTTCTTCTTCTTTTTAAAAACACTTCTTAAGTTGAAATTATTTCAACTTAATTCTTTCCGTCTTTTTTAGTTTCTCAAGGTATCGGAAATTTTATAATTTTTTAATCTTTATTATACTATTTAAAACATTATATATAGATTAAAAAGAAACCTCTAGGAATAGTAAAGTTTTGGTTCTTTTCATTTTGGCCACCAAACTTTTGTAGTTTTTTTTTTTATTTTTTCAACATTTTCATTTTCAATCCTTATACTACATAAAATACACTTTTAGCCCATTTCATTTCATATTAACATTTTCATTTTCAACTCTTATACTATATAATATACGTGTTTAGCCCGTTTCATTTTTTATTAATTTCGTTTTCCTTTAAAAATTTTCGTTCGTTAACTTTTTTTAAAATACGGAGGGCGCGATTTTTTTATTATTAACTAATAATTCTCCATGGGGAATAGGAGACTTTACCTCCTTTTTATTTTGACACAAAAGTTTGTGTATTTATAGTTTTGACGCAAACTTCTTTTTACTCAAAGTTTTTTTTCTTTTTACAGATTTGCCACAAAACTTTAATAGATTAAAGGTTTTTTTTATAAAATTGCAAAAAAGTTCACTGGGTATTAGTAATAGTTTCATTTTTCTGTAATAACTTTCGTTCGTTAACTTTTTCTTAAACGGGATGCACGGGTTTGTTTAATTTTTTTTAGCGATTCGAGTAATTCTTTTTGTATCTTATGTTATAGCGACTATGTGTTAAAATGTAAGTTTTTTGCCCGTGGACAAGCCGAATCGATAATTACCAAACTCCCGCCGCGTAGCGCGGAGGAAAAAACTAGTTTAGAATTAAATTTCTTATTTATTTAACCTCATCAAAAATTTATTAATATGATTTAGCATAAATTTATATTTCAAAACTTTACATATTTAACTACAAAGTTATTTATCAACCGAATAAAATTTTAATGCCTTAATTTATTTATCATTATTACCTCATTTTGGGCCCACCTGAACTACTCCTTACAATTTACACCAACCCGTCTATGACGAGGCTCGAACCTTTAACCTTAAGGAACACTTCACCAATTTAACTATAAATGACTTTGTCATTAGACCCAACCCTAACCTATCTTTATTGTATTAGTTTTTTTTTAACGGCAATTTGGATCACTGACGGGCCACTGACCCACCCGATCATCTCCACCCCTCTTAGGAGGAAACTTAGCATAGGTGAGAAAACCCCCTAGCCCAACCTGGACCCTCTTTTTTTGTCACAAGTGGGACTTGAACCCAAAACCTCCTCATTTTAATAAAGTCTTGGATATACACATTTACCACTAGACTAAGCTAGTGGTTGTTATTATATTAGTTAATAGTTATGTCCACTCAATTTTTTGTTGGACCCCGATTTACGGTATATTGACTACAAGACTTCAAGCTTTTTTAGGTACCACCGACTGCATTATTGTTTGTAATAATTCAAGTTTTTAAAAATTAAAATAATAATAACTATTATAATAGATGATAGTTATTACCATCTATTATAATAGTTATTATTATTTTAATTTTTAAACTTGAATTATTACAAACAATAATGCAGTCGGTGGTAGAGGTGCACAAAAGAACCGGAACCGGAACCGATCCGATGGATTATCCGAAACCGGATCCGGTGAGAACCGGTTTTTTTTAGAACCGGTCCGGATATTATGAGAACCGCCGGTTCCGGGACCGGTTCTGGGTTTTTTGACGGACCGGTTAAAAATCGGATAAAACTCGGATTTTTTGGAACCGGTTTTTTTCGGACATTTTGGAACCGGTTCGGAACCGGTTCTAGCCGTTGGGGTTAAAAAAAAAACGGCTATATAGCCGTTTTATGGCCGTTTTTTTGTTTTTTTTTTTGTTTTTAAGTATTGAAATTTAGTATAAATAGGTATTGGGTGTTTGTGTTAGTTCACCACAACATTCTAGCTCTCAAAACTCAAAAACGCTCTCAAAACGCAAAAAAACGCTCACGTTAAGCAAAAAAAAAAACGCTCTCATGGCTTCCGCTTCCGCAAGCACTCAAAATTCGGTTGGTGGTTCTACTAGCGATGTTACGGTTGTGTCAATACTTCCTTGCTCCCGAAACCAAGAAATATGGGCTTATTTCGATTTATGCGAAATGTCGTACGGCTCGCAAAAGGCTCGTTGCAAACGTTGTGGTAAACTTTTAGCTGCGGCGGGAAATAGCAGTTTAAGGAAACATATTGCTAGTCACGCAAGACACACTCAAGAAGGTGAAAATCAAACTCAAATTGGTAGGGATGGAGGAGTTTGGCAATACAATGTCGAAAGTGTTCGTGAGAGAATGGCACATTTCGTCATTCAAGAAGGCTTGCCTTTTGATCATTTTGATAATCCGCGCTTGACGAGGATGATACAAGAGACGCTTCAACCGAATTACACAAATGTAAGTCGTTCTACTTTGAGAAGAGATTGTTTAAAAATGTGGAAAAGAGCCAAAAAAGAATTAATTTTAGGTTTTGAAAAATTAAATACCGGCATTAACTTAACAACGGACGTTTGGTCCGCTCCACATGGTTTACCCGAATCGTACCTTTGCGTTACCGCACATTGGGTTCAACCGGAGTCGTGGCAAATGATGAAGCGTACGATTGCGTTTGATTATTTTGGATATCCACATACCGGTGAAAACTTATTTTATATTTTAGACTCGGTAATTCAAACTTATAAAATTCAACCGAAAATATTTTCAATATCTTTTGATAACGCTTCAAATAACACAAACGCGGTCGAAAAATTAAAAATAAAATATGAACCGCCTTGTAACGGTGTTTTTTTTCATAGTCGATGTGTTGCACATATCATTAACTTGGTTGTGCAAGACGGTCTAAACGTCCAAGAAATAAGAGACGTAAAAGAAAATTTTAAAGTGATGTTACGTGAAGTTTTTAGCACAAGCAAAAAAAGATATATAAACTATAGAAACTTGTGCCAACAAACGGATTCCATCTTTTTAGGTCCGAATTGGGACGTACCTACTAGATGGAACTCGACTTGGAAAATGTTTGAATCGGCCTTAAGGCAAAGAATTACTTTAAAACATTTCCATGATGAACTTGTGCAAAAGAAACGTTGTTTACAAAAATTTGATAATATAAGTTGGGATATGATCGAGAAACTAACTAATTTGCTTGAGGTTTTTAAAAATGCAACTACATGTTTATCGGGAGTTTATTATCCCACGTCTTCGCTAATACTTCAACAATTATACTTAATATGTAATAAATTAAAAGAGTTTGAATATCACGGCACTATTTTTGAAAAAATGGTAAAACCTATGAAAGCTAAATTTAAAAAATATTTTTCAGAAATGCCGGCCGTTGTTACATGTTCGGCCGCCTTAAACCCAACGATTAATGTAACCGGTGTTGAAACATTAATTGGATCAATATCGGATGATTTAAATATGTTCGAGGAAGACCCAAATTTTGAATCAAATGCAATAAGGGATTTCAATTCGGCTTTTAATAATATGTTTGATTATTATTTACGCAAATATGGTGGAAGTGGTGATCCATCAAACATACGTGAATCAATGGGTTCGGGTTCAACTTCTAGTAGTTCAAGGAACCCGATGCTAAATTTATTTAACACTTTAAGAAACGAAAATACTAAACGAGCTCGTGGAACCACACCAAGTAGCGAGCTTGGGAGATATCAAGCAACCGACTTTATTTCTACTCTAAGATCCGAAGAGTTTGAAAACTTTGATATCTTGAGTTGGTGGCAAGGAAGGGAATCCCAATATCCCGTTCTAGCCGCAATGGCCCGTGACCTACTAACCGTCCAAGCTTCCACGGTAGCTTCGGAATCCGCTTTTTCTCTTAGTGGCAGGGTTTTATCTATTCGAAGAACGAGGCTTACACCGGAATCTATGGAGATGTGTATTTGCTTGAAGGACCATTTGGATGCCGCCGAACGTGTACAACATGTTGCAAAATTAGAAGGCGAGCTTGACGTTGAACAAGAAATACATGAATTCGAAGTAGAACATGGGGCGGCGACTCCACTTTCGGACGAAGAACAAGCTTACGATGAAGCCCAACGTATCTCAAGCGAAGAAGAATGAAAACCGATGTTACAAAGACTACGACGAAGAATATTGAAAACATAATAAATAATTAATGCTTTGTGATTCAATTATGTTTTTTGTATTTTTTTTGTACGAACTATTGTTAAATAACTTAAAAAAATCTACAAAATAAATAAAACATGTATTTTATAGTGTATCTTTGTTAATTTTTAATTTTTTTTTTTCGGAACCGGTGGAACCGGTTTTTTTTAACCGGTCCGGTTCTAAATGTCCGAACCGGTCCCAATAGGTTCCAAGTCTCCACACCCGGAACCGGATCCGAACCGGAACCGGTTCTAATGGATCCGGTTATTGACCAACTTTGACGGAACCGGTCCGGATCCGAACCGGATCCGGTTCCAAAAAAAACCCGATTTGTGCACCTCTAGTCGGTGGTACCAAAAAAGCTTGAAGTCTTGTAGTCAATATACCGTAAATCGAGGTCCAATAAAAAATTGAGTGGACATGGTTACTTCTTTCCACAAAAATATCTTCTCCTACACACCTTCAACATCCTCCCCAGTTTGTAGAGTTTTCCCATAGAAAAACCTTTGTATTCCCCTTTTAGATCCAACAGCTATGGTGCGGTTATCCCAAGAGACAGTAGCTTCTTCTGATCCATGTTCATCCAGTGATCATCATTGTTTCACTTATGATGTTTTCTTAAGTTTTCGGGGTGAAGATACCCGCAAGACTTTTACTGATCACCTCTATGCAGCCCTCAAGCAAGCAGGAATCCGCACTTTCAGGGATGACGATGCAATGGACCGAGGAAAACTGTTGGGGCCTGAGCTGAAAAAAGCTATCCGTGAGTCCGCAATTTCGATCATTGTCTTTTCGAGAGATTATGCATCTTCCAAGTGGTGTCTTGATGAGGTCTTGACGATCATCCAAGAACAAGAGAGGCTTTCCTCTAAGCATGAAGTTGTTCCCGTGTTCTACGACGTGGAGCCATCTGATGTGCGGAATCAAACAGGAAGCTTTGAAGAAGCATTTGGTGAGTATGATAATATGATTGAAGCAGAAATAGAACATCAGAAGAAGAATGAATGGCTGGAGAAGGTGAAGGCGTGGAGGGTTTCTCTTAAAAAAGCTGAAAGCTTGACAGGAATGGTATTAGCTAATGGGTATGCTTTCTTCCTCGATCATCATTTGTAAAAAAATAATCATTGATCATCGAACAAACAAGAATAAGATTCTTTATTGTATTTATTTTTTGCAAACTTCAACAGCTTTAATTAAAACATCAAAGAGATCTTAATTCTGTGGACTAACATGAATTATAGCTAATACCATACATATACTAATACACACAGACAAAATTTAATAAGATGCTAATGTTGGACTTACACCCAAAAACACAAACCAAATCAAACTTAATATTCTCACCATACTAAATAAACATACCAAACAAAATAACAACTATAGTTAAACTACATCTTCTAAAGATTTGCGGTTGCCATATTACTTCCAGATCGATCAGCCAAGATTTCGGCCCCAAATATTCTTGTTTACTTTTCACATGTGAATCAAATCCTAGGATTAACTCCCTCGGCTAATTGCTAGAACTTGATCTTTACAGATACGAGGCCAAATTCATAAGCGAAATTGTCAATGTCATAAGAAAGAAACTCAACTACAAGCTCTTGTACATTGAGGACAAACTAGTGGGAATAGAGAATAATGTTGCTGCGATTGAATCATGGTTACAAGATCCATCACCTAATGCAGTTATCCTTTGCATTCACGGGATGGGAGGAATTGGAAAAACAACCATATCGAAATGCATCTACAACTCAAATTACCCTGAATATGATGGCAGTTGCTTTCTTGCAGACATTGACGACACATCAAACCAACACAATGGATTATTGCGTTTGCAAAGTCAGATTCTCTCCACAATATTAAGGAGTAACAACGAAGAAGTTATATGGAATGTTGATGAGGGGATCGTTAAGGTTGCAAACGCCTTGTGCAATAAAAAAGTACTTCTCATCCTAGATGATGTCACAACAAGGCAACAAATAAGAGCACTACTTGGGCCACAACAGTTTCATCATGGAAGTAAAGTGATCATTACAACTAGGCACAAATGGTTGTTAACTGATTTCAAAATACCTCCAAAGGTCCATACTATTAAAGAATTAGGTCCATGGAACTCATATAAGCTCTTTAGTTTGTATGCCTTTCATAGCGGTCCCCCTATTGAACCCTACATTGTCCGATCAGAACTTGTAGTTCATCACTGTGGTGGTCATCCTTTGGCTCTTAAAGTATTGGGTTCCTTTCTAAATGGTTGGGTTCCTTTCTAAATGGAAAGACCGTCGACGTGTGGGAAGACGCATTGCGCAAACTAGAAGCAGTTCCTAATCCTGATATTCAAAAAGTTCTACAGTTGAGCTTTGACTCTCTAGAAGATACCAACGATAAAGATTTATTCCTACATCTTGCTTGTTTTTTTGTGGGTGAAAAGAAAGAATTCATTGTGAAATTGTTAGCCGAATGCGATATGTACCCTGTAGTTGGGATCCAGAATCTAATGGATAGATGTCTACTCTACATTGAAGATGAGAAAGTGATGATGCATCAATTAATCAAGGAGATGGGTCAAGAGGTTGTTCGCCAAGAATCACCAAAGGATCTCGGGAAACGAAGTAGATTGTGGAACCATCAAGATTCTTTTAATGTATTGAAAGAAAACGAAGTAAGCATTGAATATCCATTTTCAATATACCTACTTAATTTATCATGCCTATTAAACCATATAGCTTACCTTTTTAAAACTTTTAATTAGGGTACAAGTAAAGTACAGGGACTTATTCTTGATATGCGAAGGGTCAAGGGAATTAATTCAACTTCAATCGTAAATATAGACAATGGAAGAAAACGTAGTCATGAAGATTTTAGCGGTCGTACCATCCATTCAAATAAAGAAAGCTTCAAGGTTCGAGCAATAGAAAAGATGAAGAAACTAATGCTACTTCAACTCGACTATGCAACTTTTTCTGGAAGCTACAAGAAATTGCCCAAAAAATTACGATTGCTCCGTTGGCATGGATTTCCTTTAAAATCCATACCAAGTGATGCACCTATAGAGAAGTTGGTAGTTCTTGACTTGCGTTATAGCAAATTGAAAGAAGTCTGGGACGTGTTCAAGGTATATATTTGTATTGTCATCTTCTAGTTTTCTAATTCTTAACCCTATACTAAATGAAATTGGGTTCTACAGTGGTTCTAAGCATTTTCTTTAATATTATATTTGTACTATCCAGTTTTAACACATAATTTTCTTCTCTTTTTTTATATTTTAATATTTTTATTTTCAACCCTTATACTATATATATTATACAATTTTAGTCCGTTTTATTTTCTATTAATTTCGCTTTCCTTTAATAACTTTCGTTCGTTAAATTTTCAGAATACGGAGTGCGCGGTTGTTTTTATTATTTTTTTTGTCAACGTTGTGATATAGTTTTTTTTTTAAAACGGAGTTATATTCATTTTTAACTTTTTTTGTATCATTTCCTATTGCCGTTACCATTGTGGTAACGTTACGAGCCGAACATATTTTTAGCGAACAGTATAACTATCGGTATTGGTATTATCGGAACCCGTTTCGGTATTCGCTTTTATGGTTTTCGATGACCGTAATTTTTTTCCTTCTTTTTTATTATTTAGTTTTATATTTATTTTTTATTAACATTATTTTTACCGCTACGCCTACGTTTTCATTTTAATTTTATTAACAATGGGCCGACACCCGCCGCGGAGCGCGGATATAACCACTAGTTGATTACTAATTATGAATGTTATTTTGAAACATGGGCCATATAAAATTTATCTATACATCTTGTATTTCATGTCACAGGTGGTTGGATCTCTAAAAATTCTTAATCTCAGTTATTCTGTGGAGCTTACTAAAACCCCTGATTTTGGTGGACTCCCTAACTTAGAGAGTTTGCACCTTGAAGGATGCTTAAGGTTGACTCATGTTTGTGAATCCATAGGGTACCTTGAGAAATTGCTCTTGCTAGATATAAGTGATTGTGCAAGTTTGAAAGATATTCCACGCTTACCAAGATCTTTGGTATCACTTAATATGTATGGTTGCTCAAACCTTGGAGGTGTTGGACGACTTCAATGGTTGAATTCATTTTCACTATCATCTCTTTTGGTAAATATTAACGTCTCAGAATGCAATCTATTTAATAATTCATTCCCAGAGGATTGGAGTAACCTCTTCTCATTGAAGATCTTAAATATAAGCAACAATCATATAACTTCATTACCAAGTTGTGTCAAAAGTTTACCAAGTCTCGAAGTACTCAATGCTAACTTTTGTCCACATCTTCAGTCAGTTCTGGATGTCCCAAAATCTGTAACAATGCTACGTACCTTTCAGAATAAGTCTTTGGAAATAGTGCAACCCCCACCAAATCCCTTAACCTTCTTCTTTGCTCTTGGAAGCGAAAAACTGTGTGCTGTGGAGGATTGTTGTAAGCTTGAATCATTTGAAAAAGTTGACAGGAAAGTAATAAGATATCTTGGCTTAGAATCGATTTTAGAAAATGGATTGGGGCTCGGATTTAATAATCAAAATGCATATACGAATGAGGACTCCATCAAGGTCCTCTTTCTCAGTCTCCTACTCTTTATTGTCTGCTTTTCTATTAATGTTAAGAAAATAAACTAACAAATGGTATGTGCTACAGGTATCATATGAGTTTGGTATATTCAGTGCCTTCGTTTCAGGTAAAACACTTCCATGCTTTAGGTATAAAGAAATTGGATCAATAATATCATTTAGAGTTCCTTCACATCCTAATGGTTCAAGAATAAGTGGTCTGAATGTCAGTTTCATGTCTACTCTAAATTTGGGAAGATCAAAAAATCGGGAAGTTGAAGTTAATAATAAGACCAAGGTCTTGGTATGGAAATACAGTCCTACGATACATGTAACATGTAATAAAACTGATGAGTTTTATTATGTTTGGTTAAGCCTTTGGCGGATTGGCAATCTGCTAGATGATGGGGATGAAATTGTTGTAAGCATAAATGACAATGGAGGTAATGTAGTAGAGGAGTGTTGTGTAAACTTTGTGTATGAGGATTATGATGATGATCATGAAGAAGTTGGAGAGGAAAACCAAAAAGAAATGGATGAAGAAAAAAAGGAAATCCATTGCGTGTTCAATCACATTTCGTGGACCGATAGAATGCGAGTAGAGATATCAGATTATGTTCATAGTGGGAAAACATATTCCTTTAATAATGTTCATGGTACTTCTGGTAAGCTCCTAAATTCTTTAAATCTTTTTCGGATTGCCTAGATAACCCTACTTATCCTAGATCCATATATGAAGATGTTTGATTTTGGAATTAGATTTAATTGTGGATTGGTGGGGCGTAAGGGAGAACTGGTGGTGCAGACAGATTAGTGCAGGGTATGTTTTTGTTGCAGTTCCCTTGCATAGAACATGGTTTTTGTGTTGCTGTTTGTTTACCTTGTTTTATTGTGCAAATGCAGCGTTCCGGTTCTGATTTGAAGAAACATCGCAATAACTACATTCATATATGTAATTAAAGGTATCACTTTAAATAAGCAAAACACTCATTTTTATGCTTATTGGTATTTGTTATTGAGTACACATTTTTATGCTTATTGGTATATAACTCATTTAGATAATGTTTCCGAAAAGCTTACACAATTTGGGGTTGAGAAAACGGTCATTTAAATCTCACATGTGTTATATACACGAATGCTCAAAGACTTAAATGTCCATACGATAAAGTCAACGCAAAACCACGAGATCTTATTATTTCAATTTTTGTTCATCATGTACCCATGCTAGCTTGTTCTGCGAGTTACATGTTTTCTAATCGGCAACCTTCAAACTAGCTTTTATAACCGGATGTAAAATGTCATACGTTCAAGCACTTTCTAATTAATGCTACAAAGGGGTTCCCATTAAGGATCTTACTAGTGGCTCCTTCCTGACCTAGCCGGGCGGACCCAAAAACTTCTTTTTCATATTGAATTATAATTCCTGAATTCATATGGGTCAAAAGTTAATGGGTCAGTTATGTAAATAGGTTAAAGTTATGTTTAGTGTTTATTATGTAAATGTAAGGATCCTAGTGTGTTAGAAACCAAGCCTAGTAACCGCCATATGAAGTGAAGTTATGTATGTTTGGCAATACCTTTATATGGGCTTTCGTGACTGACAACTGTTGTACAACTGGGGGTGACGACGGTCATCAAAGGGATTAATGTGATTCTTGAAGTTTGGTACGTGCTACTATTCGGAGTACCGTGTTTGAAGTTTGGTACGTGCTACTCTTCGGAGTACCGTGCTTGAAGTTTGGTACGTGTTACTCCTCGGAGTACCGTGCTTGAAGTTGGAATTGACGGTTACGAGACGACACAGATTCGATATATATGTTGACTTATGTTATTAAATGCTTACATATATTTTTTTTATTATAGAATTTTAACTATTATGTTTTGGCAAAATATTTGAAGTTAATATTTTACATAAAACTATAACTCACTCAGCGAAGCTGACTTTTAGTATACGCATTCAGTTTAAGTGTAGGATGAGAAGATGTACGGATGCTTAGCTAGCGATGAAGAGTTACCTGATCATTGGCATCCCGTTATATTTTAATTTATGAGCTATGTTTAAGATGGTGTTTCTATTTAACAATGAACAATTAATTTGCGAAGTGATGAATGATTTTTCCGCTACATTAATGATTTCGAGGTTTAAGAACTATATGTTAATTAGTAAATCCAAAGTGTGAGGCCTTCCGGGTTTCGGTTCTTACAGGGAGGATCCCAAGAATACGAAATTCAGGGTTAGATTGAACTCAGCGATTGTTCGAGAGAAATCTCAAATACGGTTGTGGCTCGTTTATAGAGATTAAGTTATTTAGTTTTTGACTTGTTTCTGATTGTTTGGGCTAGATCCTAGGTAAGTTTGGTTATGTTCGTGACTTTGAATATATATTTTGTTGGTAAGAACGTCTTAATCGTATACTAGCCCATTGAACCTAGACGCTAACTCTATAGTCGGTTGTCTGAGTTCTTGGTCCATTTCTTGTGAACAATTTGAATTATGTGTTGATGTCAACAGGATGTCCTTCATTTTCATATTACAAAGGGCATATAGTTCCAACAAAACTTATGTTTTATTTGTTGCATATATTTGCCTAGACTTTAGCCTTATGTTACTTTCAATAAATAGATATGGTTTCCATATGCATGAAGGCTTATGATTGATTAGATAATTGGATAATGTTAATAAATCAAATAAATAAACATGCCCAGCAAAATCCTACTCAAAGATTAGGAAATGGGGAGGGCGTGATGATAACAAACCTTACATCTAGTACGCTTGTCTGATATTGTTTTGTTCGCATGGAAGGTTTAAGTCTTAACCGCGGGAATAGAAACGCCGTTTAACAATTGCAATTTGCAACTGCCACAACAACTGTTGCGACGTTTCAATCATAGTAATCGGCTATTTAAGAATGATGTTGTGTGTTTCTAAACGTTGTCAATTTGTAATTCTTGTTTTGAATACAAGTCAATTTCTGTTTTCTTATTTACAATTATATCTTCAGTTTTTCTGTACAATGGTTTCTTCAAAGAATATTCAAATAGATAGGGGTGTGCATGAGTCGGTTTGGGTCGGTTTTACAGTAAAACCAAACCAAAACCAAAAGTTCAGTTTTTGGTTTTTTTAAAAACCGTTCGGTTTCGGTTTTTGGTTTTTTGGTTTTATAGTGGGTTCGGTTTCGGTTTTTTCGGTTTTAAAACCAATTGGGATTGAATTTTTTTGGGTAAAAGAAAATTGACACAAAATAATGAACATAGGTTTGAAATTTTGGGCCTAAATTTTTTTTTTATTAACTAATGATCATCATATATTTTGGTCTAAATATTTTGAGGCTACAAAAATTATTAGTTTTCTTAAAAAATACTCGACATAAAAAATAAACTTTATCATTTATAAATTCAATAAATATATATAATAACTTACTATTAATGCAAATACATATAACACAAATATGTATACACTTTTAATATACCAGCAGACAATACAATATAATATATATTATGAAACGTGCATGCACAAAATATAAAATTAAAGTATATGCATACGTTCGGTTCGGTTTTTTTGGTTTTCAAAAAATACAAAACCGAAGCCGAACCGTAATTTTCGGTTTTCAAAAAATACAAAACCAAAACCGTCGGTTTTTTCGGTTTTTTCCTCACCCCTACGAATGGGATCCGGGAGTGGAAAAAGTGGCATCAGAGCCATAAATCGGAGAAATCGGGGATTCGTCGAAGGAACTTCTAGGGATGATAAGGGTGAGTGCTCCACTCACCCAAATGGCAGAAGGACTGATTTCATACGGGAATCATCAGGCCAGAAAAGGGGACACAGATTCAAAAGAGATCGTGATGTTGTTACCCAAAAAATGGTGAGGGTTGGACTTTCCAACCTACGACTGGATTCCGGCAACAGAGAAAGTGAAAGACTACACCTGAAACAGAATTGGAAGATTAGGGCTGCTAATAAAGTAATCATAAGTGCAAGAAGCAAGAAGAAACATGGGTGGCCAAAAGATGAACAGGGAACAAGTGCGATGTTTTTCATGCCACCAAATTGGTCACTTTTCCATAAAACTGTCCTTGTAAGTTTTAAAAAAATGAATTCCCTATATAGCAGATAAAATGGAATACATATTCCGGAGACTGGATAGTATATGGACGGTACAAAAGGTCTTTAACCAACATATATAAATAAATACATCTTTTATAAAATGTTAAGGGAAAAGGAAATGGTTATAATTAATTGTTGGGTTTTAATTTAATAGATGAGGTTAAATGGTTAATTGAATGTTGGGCTTTAATTGTAGAGATGGCTTAGAGCATTCACATTGGTTTATGTGCATTTGTGTGAGTGTGTTTTGCATATTTTAAAGAGTAGTTTAAAATAGTTGTGAATGGAGGAGAGAGAAAATGTATAATTTTTTTATATATTTGAGGAAAACATTTTTCACCCTCGTAATTTTTTTAATAATTTTTAAAGTGGTTGTGAGTGGATGAGAGAGAAAAGGTAATGATAAAGGTATAAAAAAATATTATTTAATTAAAAATGAGAGAGAAAATATATTGATTTTTGTGTAATTATAGAGATGCGGATAAGAAAACTGATGGGAATGCTCTTACATGGTAATTGAATGTTAGGCTTTAATTATAGAGATGTGTAAAATGGTAATTCAACACATTTTATGCATTGATAAAATATACCCTATACATAATAATTTGTTTTAGGTGTCTTAAAAATTTAGGTAAATTACAATGATATTCTTTTAATACATCCTTATTCTAATGAATGATTTCAAAGAATGTCATGTGTCATCATCATATTTTTTCTCATTAAAATCTTCTAATTTTTCTTATTTTAAGTAGGTTGAATTTTAAAATTTAATTATCTTAATGCTTTTATTTTTAAAAAAATAATATAAAATTTGAATTCTAGTTATTACTTATTAGGAAACAAAGAATTTTATTTTTTTATTTTACATACTATTTTAATTTTTTGTTAAACATTATTTTTCTATTAAACAACCATGTAATACATGAGTATACAACGTTATGTATTATATAGGAGTAAAGATATAGATAAAGAAATATTTATTTATTTTGTTTTTCCCATGAGTGTGAAACTCGGATGATATGTGTTGTCCTTTCTCATTGAAAAAATTTAGAGAGATGGTCACAAACCAAATTTTCGTGATAATTCCGCCATATATTCTTCATCGATCGTGATCTTAATTGGTAGCCAGATTTAAGAATGATTTGTTGCATGTGATGAACGACTAATTGTTATTTTGTCTTCAATGGCGACAAGGAATAGAACATTTGTGTTTAGGAGATACAGGGATGCGTTGAAGAGCGTTAGGGTTCCGTCAGGTCGTTCTCATGTGGTATCCTCTAGCTCCGGCGGTGGTCCGGCGATCGAAATGACTGTGCTTAAGAAAAATCGGTCTTATGTTCCTCTTAATACAGATGATCCTGGAACCTCTAAGTATGTCCATCACCCTTCTTTTTAATTTCTGATAGTTTATGACCTAAAATATCCAAGCTAGGGCTTGTATTTTGAGCTCTGGATTTCAAAGCATTATGGTGCCATTTGTGTTTGTGTGTTAGCATATGAGATGTATGCATTTCTACTATCATCCTATTAATCATGAGTGTTGAATAGTGTTGTTAATTGTAATGAGCTTTTGATTTTATCTCATAAAACATTAAATAGTTAATAATTAGAGTCTATGGTTTATTATAGAGGTAACTTTGTAGAATAGTAACCAAGTTTCAAAAATATTTCAATTAGGTCACTCAATACGCATTTTACACGGTATACACCCTCGGGTACCTAATTGGAACATTTTTTAAACTTGGTTACTATTATGTGGTATTTTCCCTTTATTACATTCATGCAAGGACAATGCACAATATACGAATATAGCTATGTAGGTAAGTAAAGGCGACATGATATATGTTGTAGATATGGCATATGAGTGTTGTCATATAGGGTGTCTAGTCTCAAGAAGTACAATGCCTTTTTTATGCGAATTCTCCCTTTTTTTAGAGAGATCGCCAATGGGAGTGGCGATTTCTCCCCTGACTGTACTCCCTTTTGACTAGGCTAGTTTAAAGTTAAGAGGTGGGCCATACCAAGGGCGACAACCCCCTTGTGAAACATAGTCAAGAATCTATACCCTTGTGTTGTGATGCATGCATGTAATTGGTACCCACTTATAAAAAACTTCCTGATACAAGTGTAAAGATGATCAAATAACCTGAATATTTTGTTTTAGTGTATGAAAATCACTTTTCAAAAGTAGTATTTCAATTTTCAACCTTTGGGTTCCACGTAGACCTGGCAATCTTGACCCAAAGTATGAGAAATAGGTTGGTTTGGGTAAATATTTTTTTTGTATTTTGGGTTGAATTGGGCAATATCATAATAGGGAACGGGTTGAAATGGGTAACACCTTAACACATGTTGGGTCAATATGGGTCGCCTAAAAAGTATGTAAATTTAGAACGGGTAACAACGGGTCAATGGCATGTTTGACGAGAAAATCACTTAAGATTAACACCGACACCACCACCCACCGCCTCTTGCACCATCACGACGCCACCTTCACCGACAGCCATCGCCGCAACGCCACCACTAGCCGCCAAATAAATATAGCAGATTTTGGTAATTTTCTTTTCTAAGACAACTCATTTCAACCCGAGCCATTTTTTGTTACAACCCGTTATAATCCGAAGCAAATTGATAGTTTTTTAAAAACGACCTGTTTTGACCCGAACTCATTTTGGTCATAATCCGTCCTGACCCGAACCCATCCTGACCCAACCCGTTCTGACCCATTACCCAACCCAGCCTGCCCATTTTGCTAGGCTTAATTCCACGAAATCAACAATGATATATGTGGGGAACTAAGTTCTAACACTTAAGTATAATGCAATAACTTAAGTAAAATTAAAGAGAGAGATTGTAAGCTAGTTATATTCTTGCAATAGAAAACATGACAACTTTTCACTTTCGGTTGGAAAAGTAGTTATAACTCCCAACACTACTAATATGAAGGTTATATTTCTATTATAACAGTTTTATTGATGTTATATCAGATCTGAACATTCATGCGAAAGTCAATGTAAGGATTACCTGTTTATAAGGTTCTTGTAAACGAATTTGAAAATCTCAGACCTTATAATTTGGCTTGATGACTTAATCTGTCTACTGAAGTTTTGTTCTTCTTTTGCAGTGTGGGGGCACCAACCGTGGGTCTGCCTCCTGCTTGGGTCGACGTATCTGAAGAATTAGCTGCAAACATCCAACGTGCACGCTCTAAAATGGCAGACCTGGCAAAAGCTCATGCCAAGGCTTTGATGCCCTCATTTGGTGATGGTAAAGAAGATCAACACAGAATTGAGGCTCTTACATATGAAGTAACTGATCTTTTAAAAAAATCAGAGAAGAGGTTAAGAAAATTATCTGCTGGTGGGCCTTTTGAGGATTCAACGATCAGAAAAAATGTGCAGGTATTATAAGTTTTCGACAAACCAGGAGACAGGACTTCTACTAAATTTATAGTTTTTTTTCCTCAATGTTGCCGTTACAACATGCTTATTTTTATGACAGCGCTCTCTAGCCAGTGATCTTCAAAGTCTTTCAGTGGAACTCCGGAGGAAACAATCAAATTATCTCAAGTGCCTTAAGCAGCAGAAAGAGGTATGCCTTGATTATTTTTAAATATGTTGTGTACAATGTATCCCAATCAATTTGTATATTTACTTGTACCAAGAATCAAAACCAAACTAACAGGAAAAATAAAGCAAACCAAACCCGGATAGTTATTATATATTTTTTAAAACAATTAGTTTGTCAAGTATGATTAGTGAAGTTGTATTTATCTGATAAGGGCGCATTCAATGCAGAACAAATTTTAAGTAAAAAACTATAAGAATTGTGAGGACACTTGTGCGTAATGCTAACTAGATATAGTTAAAACAACAGGTACACATGTTTATGCGGTTCTCGTAGATCTTTACTTCAAATTGGTTATGTATTCAACGACACTCTTATATAATATAAGTTTTCGAATAAGTTGATTTAGGAGGTGTAATGCATCAAATTACATACTGGGTGACGTTTAACTCGTTCCACCCATTTGACATGTTTCCTTTATAGCTACATTTTTTACGAAAAACATAAACCAAATCCACTCATTCATAAGTAAAGGCTCGTAATAGACGCCTCTCTAGAATACTGTTGGTATTGTGTTTCCTCATAGCTAACTCATCTACATCTATAGTCAGGGGCGGATCTAGCATGGCGGCAGGGGTACCTGCCGCTACCCCTCAACTTTCAACATGCAGTGTAATTTTTATTTTTTTTAATTGTCTTATGTTTCCCGATACCCCTGAACGAAATTTTAGATACCCCTAAAATTTTCTTACAAACAAATCCAAACACTAACCTTTAAATTTTCTTTTCCGTCACCATCATCAACACATCCCGGTGAAACGAAGCAACGGTTCACAACCTTTCTCCGGCGACGTTTGCAGAACTCACAACCCGACTGGATTGTAATGTGTAGTTTTACTATGGAAGGTTGAAGAATATTTGATATAAAATGAAGAAGATGACTGCGTTTGCCTTTTAAAATTGCATATTAACCAAAACGTAGAGTTTTTTATTTTTATTGTGTTATTTGAAAAGATGGAGCATTTGGAAGTGTGCAAAAACCATGAAACGACAAGCCAAATTCCGGTAAAAGCAATTCTCGCTGGCAAAAAGTCAATTTTGTTCAAAATCAAGCATTAAATACTTTTTACCATTCATTTCTTTATTTTTTATTTTAATATAAAAAGACTTCACCGTTTCTTTATTTTTTTTTACTTTATTGTTTCCTCCTATTTAATTTATGGTTTATTATTTTTTTTAACACTTTTTTCTGGTTTAAATATATAAATACAGTTATACAAAGATATATTTTTCTAAATCTATACTATATAATAAATAAAGGTTTTTTAGTGTCACGTGTCGCCTCCAAATTCATTCTTATCATTTTTTGTAAGCACGTATGGGTTAGTTGTTTGCTATAAAGTTAGTTCCGGTGGTAACGCGCCGTGGCACAAATACTAGTTTTGTTTATAGAAGATGAACCACCTATTGCTAATTATCACCCTAATCAAGTAGATGAAATACGGGGAAAAAAATTTGTTTCATTTACTTCAATACCAAAAAAAAATTGCTTCATTACTTGAATGTACGGGGATTTTATTTTTTTTGTTTCATTTACTTGAATGCACGGAAAAAAAAATTTTGCCCGATACCCCTGAATTTTTTTCCTAGATCCGCCACTGTCTATAGTTAACTTGAAAATAGTATATTCAGAAATCAGAACACCATTTCTATGTTATCCTTTCTTGTAGGGTTCGGATGGGGTCGATTTGGAAATGAATTTAAATGGAAAGCATTCCATCAGGGAGGATGATGGCTTTGATGGCATGGTATGTTACATATTTTACTTTTTGCACCTATTTATATTACAATGTTATACTATGGTTACGAGGCCATATGAAATGTTCCTCGTACCTCATGTCTCAGGGCTCAGGCGTGCAACCAAGATCCTTTTATCTGTGTGTAATTTAGAAGCTCTAACTGGGAATTTTTTTACTTGATTTGTTATTATTTACAGAGTTTTAACAAACATCAAATGGCCAAATTGAAGAAAAGTGAGGCTTTGACTGTTGAAAGGGAGAAAGAGATTCAACAGGTTGGTCCAAGAACAGTTATCTTCATCTTTTTTTGTTTTTACTCCAAAGTTTTGCAACCTCCATACTACTGATTAACCTCCAAAGGTTGCAGAATCAGTCAATGAGCTGGCACAAATCATGAAGGATCTATCGGTCCTTGTAATCGACCAGGTCAGCAAGCGATATACGTTTTATATAAATCGCTCATTACTTTTCTGTCCCAAGTTAACTGAAAACAATTTCACAATCAGGGAACCATCATTGACAGAATAGACTACAATATACAAAATGTTGCAGTGACTGTGGATGAAGGCCTTAAACAGCTACAAAAGGTAAGATTGTTAATTTTAATAATTTTATCATTTTATAATGTATTAATTATCATAAAATCAAAATTTGTTAGACAAAAGGTGTTGACGGGTCAACCCAACACGTTCTGACCCGGGTCCATTTTGCAGGCAGAAAGAAATCAGAAACAAGGGGAAATGGTAATGTGTGCTACAGTACTCGTCATCATGTGCTTTGTAATGCTGGTTCTCTTAATCCTCAAGGAGATTGTCTTCTAATGTTGTTTTTTCTGTCAAGACTATTTAACATCATCAACGTGCCAGATGCTTAGAAGAACGGGCCGTGCATACATGGAGTATAAGAATTCAAATTTCATCCTCATATTTTTTTCAATGAGGGTTATATTGTTCATCAACCGCGGGAGGGGAGAATGTGTATGATTTATTTGAGTTGATCTCTCATAAATAAAAATTTAACTGCAAATATGTAACAATCAGATTAGTTCATAGCTTTTGTATAGATACAACTGAAACTAGGCCAGGCATAGTGGTGTAGACGAGTCGAGCTGCTCAGGAGCTATTCGGGATCACATCGGTAAAAGCTCAAAACAAACCCGAGGTTTGTACATACTGTACATACCCTAGGCGGCTAGGTTTTTATCATTGCAGTCCACGTAACCACGATCTTTTTTATGGCATATTGTCGAAAATGGACCTTGCTTGATTAATCTTTCGGTTTTTGATGTACCCGTTTACTAAGGTGGTCCAAGAAATGATATTGACAACAGACAATGGAAGACATGCTCAAGCGTTGTGTGATTGACTATGGTGGCAGTTAGGATAGTCACCTACCCTAAATCGAGTTTGCCTACAATAATAGTTACCACACTAGCATTAAGGTAGCTCCATTTGAGGCTTTATACAGAAGGAATTGTAGAAGACCCGTCTGTTGGACAGAAGTAGGGGAAGTCCGTTATCCGGGAATTCATGAAACAACCAAGAAGATTGTACAAATCAAAGAGAGGATGAAAGCTCCAAGGGTTCGGCAAAAAAGCTGCGCGGATCAAAGGAGAAAACCTTTAGAATTCTAAGTTGGGGACAAGGTTATGTTAAAGGTATCTCCTTGAAAAGGAACAATTCGATTCGGAAAGAAAAGGAAAACTAAATCCGATACATCGGACCTTTTAAGATGACTACCCGAGTTGGTACAGTAGTTTACTGATGTCGCCCAGCCGGTCTATAAAACTATAATAAAAACCTACTCTAGACACTTAAGTAAAACTTTGAAAAAACTATAAACTAGACCGCACTGACAGGCAAGAGTACCTATCGAATGTAGCTAAGCTTAACGGTAAACCGGATATTGAACCCTAGAGACACTATTATAACTAAACTGGACTCTGACTAGAACTGAATTCAATTGGTTTGGGGGATTTTCTATAACTAAGATTAAACTAATGAAAAGAATACAAGGAACTCACGAACGACAGCTAACTATCAGACAAAAGACTCGGGTTATATCAGGGATGAGAAAAGCACTACCTAGGTCGGAATCCTACTTGCAAAACTTAGACTTTCTATCGGTTATGGACACTATGATGGAACTGGGATTCTAAGGATAACAACTCTAGACAACCTAGTGGATCCCTAATCAATCTCAGGGTTTCACCAAAAGTAAACTCTAAAGAAGTAAAACGCTCACCAGATGTTTTTAGTCTCTCCAACGACAATAAAGTACCCTACATACATATCACCTCTGAGTTTCACTGTCACTGTACAATCAAGGAATGCACATGGTAATCTCAAAACAAAACAATATGACATGGACTAGCAACGAATACTAAGAACCTAGTGGAAACCTCCTTTCAGAGCGTTTACAACTAGACACCTAATACGAAAGACTAGCCGACTACCTCTCACCTTTCAGCTATCGAGATAGGAAGAACACTCTATCTAATAGAACATCAACTAACAATCCTATGGATTACTCCGTCTAGCAATACCACCACAGTCACAAACATAAAGCAAGTAACCTAAACATGCGTATATAACAGGAAGACATTCAATAAGAACACATGCGGAGCAATAATCAATACAAAATCATATTCAAGCATGCAAATACATCACATCTATTGAACTAAAATCATTACAATATTATCAATCCATCAAACAAAACCATAAACCGAATAAAAATCCAAACTTTAACAAGTATTCATCTCTAACCTAGGCAGTATCAAAGATCTAGCCAACAACCATAATCAAAAACATCCAAACAGAAGTAATAGTCATGATCATGGTATCAATTCAACAAATCAAAGACAAAAGAATGAAGATCGAAAACCGAATAAGCTATATTTAACCAACCCGGATCCAAAAGCTCCAAACTTTAGCTCCAATTCCTTCTCTAACTCCTAAAATCGCCCAAAGACTCCTCTCAGACGGCTGGTAGTCGAACCCCCTTGAATAATGACATTACAATTCTATCTATAATCGAATTAGGGCTTTTTGCGGATTTATAAGGTCCTCGCGTACCGCGAAGGACAAACTAGTCGAGGCCGGATTTGGAGTTCCTTGCGTACCCTGAGATTTGCCCTCTCCCTCGTCGCGTACTACGAAGCCATAAATTTCCAACTTTTTAAATTCTTTTCTTGGGACTTCTTTTCGTGCTCGATTCCTTTATGATATATCTTCTTATTTCACACGAGCACCTGAACACATAGACTCAAATACAAACTAAAACGACTAAAAACGAATAAAAAAACTACCTGAAACGCACAAATACATTGGGATAAAAGATATGTGTTTTGCAACACATCACTTAACGCTTAAAGCTACCATGTGAGTTAAAATCAAATTCACGACAGCTTCCATGTATCCTGCTTAAGACCAAACTTGTAAGAAATGATACTTAAGAACTAAAGTTGAAAAATGGTCTTACCATAGGGATCATCCGCGTCATTAACTATATACAATAACTTATATAAATCTGAACACATTATTGCTATGTGGTTATTTTTATTTTTATGTATTTTGATATAATTTTTATCAAAAAGTGAATTGCATCTAATAAAATGTGTTATATTGAATATGTTATAGCCTGTAATAAAAAAAATCAAAAAAATGTAGATAAAATAAACATATTCAATTTATATAAAATGTCATGTATTAAAAGTTATAGAAGAAAATTAATATTAAGAAATATAAAAATAAATTTTCACGTCATGACGAGAGTGTACCGGGTAAAAACACATTCAAAATTGACTTCCAAATTTTAGAAAGTTGACTTGGGATCGATGCTTTTTGGTTTGTCGAAAACACATGCAAAATTTTAGGTTATCATAGTGGAGACTCGCATAAGTGTGTGAGAGGGTTTTGAAATGACTAAAAACATTACAACATAATGATAATTGATAGTTCAAGAATGGGATGCAAAAGATTGTGTTGCTAGTTGTATTGGCTTTCTAATGATGAAGATTAACACACACCATACATCTATAAATGCATCATTGTTCCTAATAGAACTTGAATTATGACACTAAATATTCGACACCTAATTAACTAATCGCTCGTAGATTATAGTCATTCGTACTAACAAAGGCGCAACAATGTCATGAGTGGTGTAGGCCTAAATCCTAATGAGGATTGAGTTTTGAAAATGTATAACATCATAAAAATTACATGTTTATGATAAAACTTTAGGGTAATACTGGTGATTTGTTTTAACTATTATTTATACTATACTAGGTTAGAATCTCGTGTATTACACGGGTTGAATAAATGTAATGTTATATATTTAGTAATAAAAAGTTTATTTCTTTAAAAACCCGTGTGTTACACGGGTTGATAAAATTTTATGTGACAGTTATAAATTTTGTTAAGTTAATATTTAAAATATTTTTTTAGCTAAGTATTAATTTTTTTTATGTAACTGATAAATATTAATTCACTTTAAACTTTAGAAGTAAACGGGTTAAATAAAGTTAATGTTATATATACTTAGTAATAAAAATTTACATATTACATACTAGGTTAAAATCATGTGTATTACACGGGTTGTTAAAATATAATATTATATAATTAGTAATAAAAATTTTGTATTTTAAAAAACCCGTGTATTACACGGATTGATAAAATATAACGCTATATACTTAGTAATAAAACGTTTATATATTTAAAAACCCGTATATTACACGGTTTGAATACATTAGTTTCTATTTAATTTAATTTGACTTACATAACTATTTACTTGAAAACAAAAGTTTCATAATTAAATTTTAAAGTTTCTTAAAATAAGAGATAATTTAAAATAAATGTGTTTTATTAGTATAACTAGCTTAGACCCCGTGTAATACACATGGGTGAAAAATATCAATACATAAATTTCTCAAATTTTATTTATGTATTTTACAGGTGTAAAAATGTATTACTGTATACTAAGGATATAAAACAAAATTCAAAATATGTAAAAAATAATATATAATTGGGTTTCGGAAATACGTCAATTACTATTTAATTTAATTTGACTTTCATTTACTATTTGATTGAAAATAAAAATTATATGATTAGATTTCAAAGTTTTTTTTATAATAAATGATAATTTAAAATAAATGTGTTTTATTAGTATAATTAGTAGTTTATTAAAAGATATAGGTGCATTTAATAAGAGATAGAGACGGGAAAAAAATGATGAGATTGAATATGGTGACGACACGTGGCATACAAAAACCTTTATTTATTATATAGTATAGATTAATATTTTTTTTAAATATAAATCATTATTAAAAAAAGAGAGGTGTATTTAATAAAAGAGAGGTGGAAAAAAATTATGAGATTGAATGTGAGAATGACAAGTGGCAAAAAAGTTTAGTTTTTTATTAAAATAGAGATTTATGAAAAACGTTTTATAAAAACAATTATAGAAATAATTATCATTTAATAGGACAAAAAGAGGCGGAAAACAAAAGATTATAAAAACAATTAAAAATTTTGTATAATTAATAGGAGAAAGAGGCAGGAAAAAAGTTAAAGATGCATAAGAGAGTGACAAGTGTCACTTTAAAACTTTTATTTATTATATAGTATAGATTAGAATTAATTACACGGATGGCCCTTGTGGTTTGATCAAATTATGGTTTTGGCCCCTAGGAATGGGAAACTACAACTTTGGCCCAATAGTTTGCATGATTGTAACAGAGATGACCCCTGAGTTGGATGTCAGTTAAGTTTTCTGTTAAACTTTTAAAAAATACCCAAAATACCCTCAGGTAAAAAAAAGAAATATATAATTAATATATTAACTCTAGTGGGCCCCACAACTTCATTAAATCTCACCCCTTCCCCCTCACCAACTCACTCAACACCAACACCGTCATACCAGCGTCACCCTCCTCTCCTACTTCGGCCTCTCAAATCCACCCTCAACAAGTTTAACATTCCAAAAATTGACAGAATCAAATCTAAATTTCAATCACTTGAAGGCAATTTTGACATTTAGTGGTGATAGAGCCCTATTCAAATATGAACAATGGAGGTGGTTGCTCAGCTCTGTCAAAAATCGACACCGATGTACTAACCCTAAAAATGAACTAAATCTGGTGCAGGGTTGGCGATGGAGGTGATGGCAGGCGGAGGTTCATTTGGTCAGATCTGTACAAAAAAACAAGAGAGATGGGTCGGTGAAAGACGGAGGGTTTGGTCAGATCTGGACGATGGAAGCTGAAGGCTGTGATGATGGGTGAGTAGAAGGTGAGGAGCGGTGAAAGACGACGAGTCTGGTGGTGGTTCTTGATGGTGTTGCGTCAATACGACGAGTCTGGCGATAGAGGGGACGGTTGAATCTGGCCGGCAGTGTAGTTAGTTGTGGGTGTCGCCGCCGCCGGAGTCATTGTTTTTTGTGTTTCCCAACACGACGAGTCTGGCAATGGAGGGGACGGTTGAATCTTTACAGGGAGGAAATGAGCAAGATGAGTTTCAAAGGTCTAAGCTCCTACTGCAAGTTGGGTGCTTCCGGTGAAGTTCTGGTGGTGTAAACGACAGGAGGGAGGGAGGAAGAAGGGGGAGGGGTGGTTATGGTTGTGAGGGAGGCGGTTGGTGCTATCAATTTAATAGGTTTTAAACTTTTTTTATTGAGGGGTAATTTAGTCATTTTACACTCACTTAACAGAGAAATTTAACTGACATCCAACTCAGGGGCCAAGCGTGTTACAATCGTGCAAACTATTGGGTTAAAATTGTAGTTTCCCATTCCTAGGGGCCAAAACCATAATTTGACCAAACCACAGGGGCCATCCGTGTAATTAATTCTATAGATTATAATATATGTTGGAAGAATAGAAATGTATTTTTACCATATTTTAAGAGTTTTACTTAATATCACCTTTAAAACATATTGTTGATTTTTAAACCAACTACTCTCACGATTTTTAAATGGTCACAACTTTTTCATACGTTAGTATTTATAAAAAAAAACATATCATAAAAAACAAGCATTTTATTCTCTTTAATTTGAGTATGATATTGCTATAGTTTTTTTTTAATTTAAAAAAAATTAACATGTTACATGATTACCAACGTCTGTGTTTTCCTCCGTATCGTGCGGACACCATTCTAGTAGTAAAAAATATATGTGAACCTACTAAACTAGTAAGATATTTTTTGAATATTGAATAATTTGGCTGCTTATGTATTACTAAACAACCATACTAGTCCATTTTTAAAAGAGAGAATAGTTACCAAACTTGTTAATTTTAAAAAGTGGAATTAACAAACCAACTCATTTTGTAACTACGTGACTTATTATTTTATATTTTTCACTTGTTCCCTTACCAAACCATCCCATTTTAAAATATATAATTATTGGGTCAGAATATAGTTAAATAAATTATTTGCCAAAGGCTATAGCAACTTGACATATTATATCATTAGCAATAAAATTTTCATAGTTGATTTGTTCAATTAGGTCTTATATGATTCAAAAAGTTTCTAATCAATTTAAATCTCTTTCTTGTAATATTGTTTGACCTTGGGTTTTGAATACTTTAGGGTTTTTTTCTCACACTGACAACATGAAGATACCAAAGTAGAAATTGAAGAAGCCTACATGTAACATATAATTGTTTCTCGTAAACAATTAGTAAACCTTAAATTACAATGTCGGTGGCTAATTAAAGGCCACCAACAAAACAAACATTTATATATTTTATAACTAGGTTAGAAACCCCGTGAATAAATATAATAAATGGAATGTTATATATTTAATAATAAATATTTACATATTACATATTTAAGACATATTACATAGTTTTAATACAAATTTTAGAAACGTCATATAGTTACTTTTTTAAAATATATTATAAAAAGAATGAAATAAATGTTTAATTTCTAAAAATGTTTTATGAACAAAACTATATTTTTTAAATAAAAAATGTTTATTAAAAGAATTATAAAAATCATTATCATTTAATAGGAGAAAAAGACGAAAAATAAAAATTTATTAAAAAAAATTAAAGAAATCTTGTGCAATTAATATAAGAGAGAAACGAAAAAATTTGTTTCATCAAAACCTTTATTTATTATATAGTTTAGATTGCTTTTTCATTTAATAGAGAAAGCTTGACTTTGGTGGAATGATTATAATTTTCTTTCTTAAATCCTCCTTGTTTGAAGGTTACAAGTTTAAATCTTGTAACTAACATTTTTTTTTCTTTCTTTCTTTCTTTTTTTCATTTTTAGATTTATTATTTGTTTTAGTTTTCATTACTTTGTTTTCTATATATGGTTTAATCTCCAAAACCAATCCGTCTTTAATTTTTACGTTAAGTTCGTAAATGCGCCCTTACCCATGTTAATGTATCGTACGGCTTCACCGCAACACGAAGGTCTTAATGTTTGAACGTTGGTTTTTTGTCACGATTTTGCGCCTCCGCTACAATGCGCGGGCATAAAGCTTTGTTTTTAACGTGTGAGTTTACGTAATGCTTTTGATTTTCTTTACACAATGTTATTGATTTCTTGGTTTAACAAGCCAAAACGTGTAAATGTTTTTTTTTACAATAATCATGAATTTGGCAAATGCCTACGTAACATGAACGCGCGATAAATGGGTCTTGTTAACGTCGCAACGCGTGGGGAATCAACATGCTTATTTTTAGTAATGTTTTAACGAAATTTTTTTATTCAACATCACCGCCACAACACGCGGGTCTTCACACTAGTTATAATACAAACCGCAACCAAACCATATCAACAACATACTAATTGTTATTCAATACATATTTAGCAACACAAAAGGCTAGAATATAAGAATTAAATAAATTCAAGCTTTTATAGCTATTCAAAAACACCTTAGAGGAATATTTAAGCAACGATAAATAAAGAAACAATCATAAGTTCACAAAGTTTCAATGTTGGTTAGTTGACTAGTGTGATCAACCTACATTTGTATTCAACTGTTTGCAAGTGTTACATCATAAAACAATCAAACCCTATCTACAAATATTTATAAACATAAAATATATAAAATCTTAAATTACAAACGGTCCATATCAGGGGACCCCATATCCACTGCACATAAGAACTTTGGGCCTAACAGCCCTTTATCGTACTTCATATACAAACACTTGTCCCTTTTAAATTCCAACTAGTTTTTTTCCCTCTTAAAAACGAGAGTTTGGTCGTTTTTTACTCGCGTAATACAGATCGTCAAAAACCGTAGAAGCGCACACAGATACTCATTCCGAAAATACCATCGTGACACCCGACAAATTCCTATTAACCCCGTCAACCTAAACTCCGTTATCTCACAAACTACAAGGACTAGTCCTGTCAAAACCCCAAACACAAACACATGAAACTACAAGGACTAGTTCTGTATTTTACCAAAACTCAGTGTGGCACGGTCGCGCCATGCAGCCTCCTTCTTGATGTCAAAGCGCCTAAGCACGGTCGCGCCAAATGCAGGCACGGTCACGCCTTATGTTCAGTTTAAACGCAAACGCAGTCTTTAATCGCAAACATGTTCGAATTCGGAGTTATAACGCTTATCATTAATAGTTCCGACCATCATTGTGCCGTTTTAACCGTTTGTTGTTGTTATCATTGCGAATTAATCCCAATTATAATCTTGAAATCGAAACCGTCAACTCCTTCAACTAAATCATCGAATTCGATCAAATGGAGTTAACATTTCATAATCAATGTTGCGCACCTAAGTCGAATCTCACAGAAGCTTTTGCACACACACATTTGCCCGGAGTAGGGACCAGGATCGCCGGAGACCGAACCCGTCGAAGTCGAACACCATCGATCTGAACTCCATTCCAGTAATTAAACACACTTTTAATCTCATATTGATCTGTAGACTGAAAGCCCTAACCTAATTGGGGTTTGCATCATTGAATTAAACTCAACCCGAATCTAGGGTTCATCGCAATATCGGATTTAATCAAACACTAGTCTAGACTCGATCCCAATGAAACTAGATTATATGGTTAGATTGCAATCCACTGTTTAACAAAAGCCTTATGATTTCAACAAGTAATCTTATCTAAATTGATCGATTTGATTTCATGTTCTTAAACTAGGGTTTCGGCCTTTCAAACAGAAACTAAACAATTCAAAACTTAATGTTTTTTGCAATTAAATCCACCCACACATTCGCATGACACAGACGAACAAAACCCCCATATCCTCGTGATCAATCGCGATCGAAATCAGGAGGATTTTGGACTAATTTGGTTCGGATCGCAAATGGGGGAAGAACACTAAGGCTGTGAACCAGGAGACACGGTCGTGTCAATCCCTGGCACGTTCGTGCCTCGTGCTCAAACCTGGTTGTGCCTTCTGGCTAGGCATGGTAGTGCCTCGGACCTAGACACGGTCGCGCCCTTGACCAAGGCACGGTCGCGCCCTCTGACCTAGACACGGTCATGTGTAAAGAGAATCTTGAACAAAATGGTTAATTTTATATTATATTTTTAATCCCTATATTGTTATAATAATATATTAGTACATTTTAACCAAGAAAACACCCGTAGACTCGGGATTGAATTTATAACTCTTTTTAGTATTATTCCCACATTAAAATAATTTAATCATTTATATTATTACCTAAAGTTATTATTTAATTCGTACAAACACACAAACGATTATTTTATATAAATATTCTGTTTTGGTGACATTTTGAACGTACCACATTTATAATAAGTATTAAGCAAGGGAATCTCAAATCCCGATGACAAACGCCTATCCATTATTCCTAAGTATGTTCTAGGACATCCGACCTATTCCGTATCGTCTTCAAAAACTCTTACGTGTCATAACAATTGTAAATCATATTCTAGGACATTTGTAGATTGTCCGCTAGCAAACTATTTGTGGTCCTTGTTGTATCCTTGTGTGGTGCTATTTACCAACGCTTTACTCAAACTTAAGTGAGTTTCACGGCCCATTTACTGTTTTTAAATTGGGGAGAAAACATGACGCAAACCCATGATTATTGTAATTCATATATTATCACTTGTTAATACTAAGCGTAACACTCTATCACGAAAGTCCTTACACATCGAACCGTTTTTATGAACATAGCGAGGTAATCTTGAGTAGTACTACTGGGTTTGACAAACCCCACCCGCGTTCGTCGCGCTCACTCGATTGGAGGTCGAACGTGTGTAATATTGACCTAAACACGACACCATTGTTGATAGACATGGTGGGAGGCATTCAAACACAAACAAAACAGTCAGCTTCGGTTGCGAGCGCTTTAGTAAACATGAACATAGGCTAGCTACCTATTGATATATATATATATATATATATATATATATTGAATGTACATAATCTGGCAAACGCTATTACAGTTAAAACAATTTATATGCTTTTTACTAAACTTAACTTGGGCGCGTTTGGTTTGCGTATTTATTACTTGACATTAATCGCTTTCGCATTTAACTCTGAATATTTAATAGTTTTCAACAAACGTTAATAGTGTCGTTTGACGTAACTAATGACTGAGGTCCTGGTTTATCACACGCCTCACGGTAAAACTCCGTTAGTGAAAATTGGGGGTGTGACAACCATAACCATTAAAGTTGTTATTTTCGGCTTGTCGAAAGCATAAAATCGAATACCAATACCGGCTCCGATAATATCAATATCGGAAACGATGTTATTCGCTCATAATCTGTTTGATTCCTCACGGTACCTCAATGGTAATGACGTCCACTATAACCTAGGATACAAAATAAAAATTATATTTTAAATACAACTCCATTTTCAAAAAAAAATTATATCGGAACGTTGACAAAAAAATCTAAAGACAACCGCACAATCCGTTTAAAAAAACAAATAATAAGCGGAAGTTATATATAGTATGAGGGGTGCAAAATAAAAATTTTTAAAAATCAAAGTCACTATTTATTTGATTCTTTTTAAAATTTTAAATTAAATATAGATATAATTCGGGTTATGATCTCTCATACCATTTAGTTTGTCATATAATACATATAAAGGGAAGATCAAATAAGAAGAAGATTTTTCCTGAGTAGCCTAAAAAGTAATTTTGGCTTTTCATTTTTGTAATCAATGGTTGAGATCAAAGTTTAGAAAAAAAGAGGGAAATGAGGTTATTTTGGAGATAGTCACTTTTATTGACTTTTTTCAAATTCTCACGCTATTTTAAAACGTCCATAACTTTTTCATACGAAATTATTTTTTTAAAGAAGTTGTATCATAAAATTGATAATTTTTTTATCTTTAATTTGAGTACCATATTGATATATAAAAAATTTCAACTAAAAAATTAAAAAAGTGGTTTTTTTTTTCTATTTTGTACTAACATTTTTGTATCAGATTTTTTGTGCTATATTTTATGAGCTGGACTTTTTGTATTAATTTTTTTGTGTTGAAAGTTTTGTACTATATTTTTTATGTTGAAGTTTTTTTATTAAAATTTTTATGCTGAATTTTTTGAACTAGATTTTTAGTGCTGTATTTTTTTGTACTAGATTTTGTGTGCTGTAATTTGAGAAAACAAGTGGGTGAAAGTTTGAGTTATAGGACCTAAATGCCATTTAATGAGGAGTGACAAATGCCATCTCCAAAATCCTTTTTAGACTACTTAGGCAAAATCCTCTTCTTAAGAGATCCTCTCTTTAATACATATTTACACTTTTACCATTAGTTGTTGTCTAAAATCAATTTCATATGAGAAAAGTATGATTCTTGAAGCCATTATAATAGTTTAGTGGACTACTCTTCTATTTTCAATTTGATTTAAACCCATATTATTTTATGGTAATAAACTTAATGAGATTTGAATTAGAAAAAAAAAATTCCTTGCCTTCTTGGTTTGTTGTATTGATGTAACAATATAGAGCTTCATCATGGACCATGTAAAGTTGGTCATCATTTTATTAACTTGCTCCCGTTTTGGATGTTAACTGGGATCATGTGTCTCTTATGTAAGGGCAAAATCGTATTTTTTTCATTAATAAAATAAACAAATTATACTTTTCGTCTTTTATGTTTATAACAAATTTCAGATTTCGTCCTTAAGCTAATGTAATACCAAAATTTGTCTTTTATGTTTAAACTTATTTGCACATTTCATCCTTTACACTAACGTCCATCTATTTTTGGTGTTAAGTGAAGCCACGTTCCCCTCACCAAAGATGAGGAATTGCTGGCTAGCATCCATCTTTGCCGTCTTCGGTCAGATAAAAAGGGGGTTCTAATTTGCTTCTATTGGATAAAGCTAAAATGAAGGTTTTGATTGAACATTTAAGGAAACCATCATGGCAGATTTACCCCTAGGTAACAAACGGTTTACTTAAATGTTCAATTGAAACCTCATTTTTATATATTTCCAACCGTTGGAGCAAACCGAAACTCCCTTTCATCTGACCAGAGACGACGAGAAGGGATGCTGGCCAACAATTCCTCGTATTTGGTGAGAGGTATGTTGGTTCATTTAACGCCAAAAATAGATAAGCATTAATATAAAGAACGAAATGTGCAAACAAGTTTAAACATAAAGGACAATTAATGGTATTACGTTAGTTTAAAGATGAAATCTGAAATTTGGTATAAACATAAAGGGCGAAAAATATAATTTGTTCTTTTGTTAACGATAAAAAAAAACTATTTTGCCATATCATGAGCGACACGTGACCATACTTAATATTTAAAATTGATGGCCGTTAGTATAAATGATGAAACATGCAAACCTTTCTAAAATAAATAATAAAATCTATAATTTTCTTAGTTAAAAGATATAAAATAAAATTTGTTAAATACCTAAATAATGTAAAACATAATTTTACTTTAAAAAAAACGAAACACTAGAAGTGAAGACTAAAGTGAGGGTTAACAAACACTTTAACATTTGAATTTTGAAAAGATTGTATTTTTTAACATTCTCCATTTCAATTTTCATCCATCAAAGGCAAAAGCTACTCAACGTAAAAAAAAACCCTAAAACCCTATTTGAGAAAGTTTTTGGCCCGCCCATCTCTCTTCCCCAAACCTTCCCTCCTATATAGACCTCCTTCATCTGCAATCGATCAACACTGGGGCACCGTCACTCACTATAGACCCCAATTTCTAGGTTTTTTTTCTTAGCAGCCATGTCGTTGAGGCCTAGCGAGAGGACGGAGGTCCGCCGGAACCGCTACAAGGTGGCGGTCGACGCCGATGAGGGGCGGCGGAGGAGAGAAGACAACATGGTTGAGATCCGTAAGAATCGGAGAGAAGAGAGTTTACAGAAGAAGCGACGTGAAGGACTCGCTGCGAGCCAGTTCCCTCTGCCGGCTCAATCTGCTTCCGTTGCCGAAAAGAAGGTAGCGAAATATTACAGTATGATGTTATTGTATGCGATTAGGTTTTCATGTGCTGTTTTATGTCTGATTAGTTAGGGTTTCTGGTTAATTAGGTTTAATTGTAAGTTGATCGTAAATTTGAATTTTGAAATGTGTATATATTGTAAATTAACCATGTCTGGTATACTGATAATATTTATAAAATGAGCTTTTGTTTATTGATTTACAAATTAAGACATAGGTCCATCATGTGTGATTTTTAGGTTTTTGTGAGGCGTTCATCATTGATATCTGTTGTGGTTATGGAAGAATCGTTATAATTTAAACTTTGATTAATTCATTGTTGAAACGAGTAACATTAGTTATTGATTTTTGGTACGCGTTTAGATGGTGTATTACTTTGGATTGTGAATGGATATTCAATGATGCATTCTATTGTTAGAATATGTGTTTTTGAAGTAGATATGATTTTTTATAGGAAAAATGTTTTTTTACTCTGATGCTGCTGATTGCAGTTAGAAAATCTACCTGCAATGGTTGCGGGGGTTTGGTCAGATGATAACAATATGCAGCTTGAAGCTACTACCCAGTTTCGTAAACTGTTATCAATAGGTATGCCATGGTTTTTTTTAGTTTTTGAACTCTTGTTTTGTTTTATCTCAATGTAATGATCTTTTGCTTGATTTACTGTTGTATTAGATGTCTAATTTGAGATTTGTTTGCTAATTAGAACGCAGCCCTCCCATTGAAGAAGTTATTCAAGCTGGTGTTGTACCTCGCTTTGTTGAGTTTCTTGTGAGGGAGGATTTCCCCCAACTAGAGGTGAGATGAAACATTATGTAATCGTTTCTTCTTGGCTTCATTTGATGTCTAGAAGATATAATTTCATGTATTATGTTGTATAGTAATATATATTTCCTGTATTCTGTAGTTTGAAGCAGCCTGGGCTTTGACTAATATTGCTTCAGGGACATCTGAACACACAAAAGTGGTGATTGATCATGGTGCTGTTCCTATATTTGTGAAACTTCTTGCATCTCCTAGTGATGATGTTCGGGAGCAGGTATGTTCTTTTGAAGTTTTTTTTTACTTTTGGTATTAATGTGTTCATTTTAATAGTTTGAAACAAGTTTAATATCACTTTTGTCTATATGTGTGTAGGCTGTATGGGCTCTAGGTAATGTTGCTGGTGATTCCCCTAGATGCCGTGACCTTGTACTTGGACAAGGTGCTTTGATGCCTTTGCTGGCCCAGTTAAATGAACATGCTAAGTTGTCGATGTTGCGAAATGCCACATGGACACTCTCAAATTTCTGTAGAGGCAAGCCACAGCCTGCTTTTGATCAGGTTGGTCTCCAAAAACTGTCCTTTGCTTCTTTTTTATGTATTGGTGACGACCAGTGACATAATATATGTGATAGAAGGGCCATTCACTAATTTTAATTGTTCATTGTACTTTTTATTTGTTGACAGACAAGACCTGCGCTTCCAGCTCTTCAACAGCTTATTCATTCAAACGATGAAGAAGTTTTGACTGATGCTTGTTGGGCGCTTTCATATCTTTCAGATGGTACAAATGATAAAATCCAAGCTGTAATAGAAGCAAATGTGTGTCCTAGATTGGTTGAGTTACTAAAGTGAGTATTCTAATAAGTTATATTGAGCTATGATATCTTTAAGCTTGTTTTGTTTCTGATGTTCTGCAATTTGGATTGTTTGGTTGTCCCAGTCATCCATCGCCTTCAGTACTCATCCCTGCTCTCCGTACTGTTGGCAACATTGTTACTGGTGATGATATGCAAACTCAGGTACCTGCCTGATATTTCTGTTATATAGTTTGTTTTTTCTATCTATGAACAATCTATTGCTTTAAACGCATCATATAAGCTCTTTTCTCTGATAATGTAAATTTATACAGGGAGTGTTTAATTTTTTTAACAAGTTGAGTAAACTAATGATAAGAATAGTTTTTTTCGCTGTAAATGGTCTGTCTTCTAGAGTAGGATGTTGTTTCGGCTTACACCTCAAAAGTGAAGCAGGGCAACTATAGGAAAAATCTGGGAGTATATTTTTTTATAGGAGAATAAAAGAGGAAATGCTTGTTTCTTTTTAATCGTCCAACATCGTTTGATCATAACACAATGCTTTTTACTTCCAAATATCAATATTTACTATGGTACGTGGAAGTAGTTTTTTTACAACTTTTTACATTTTTAAATCTAGCTGAAAGATATAATATGAAGCTTCTTATATTAGCTTTTCTGAATTAATTAAGTCATCCGATGATTAATCTGATTGGTGTTTTATATGTAATTTTTCAATATTATATATATACACACGCAATTTATATGTAATTTTTATAAAAATGTTTAGTTTTAAGTATTTGTACAAACATTTGGTTGGAATTTGAAGGGTTTGGCCGGCAGTTCCAAGGTTTCGCCGGAAATTTCAGGGTTTGGCTGGAAAACTATCCAGAATCTGGCCGGAAACTCGTCGGAATCACCGTTTTTTGGCTGGTTAGCCACGATTTTGCCCGCCTAGGCCCGACTTGGACCGATCAAGGATTAATTGGCCGATTAGCCCAAAATTAATCGGTGATGTGGAGACTAGCGATTAATCGGCGCCTAGGCGGGGATTAATCTGGATTTTTACAACCATATCGTCATGGGGACATTTTAAAATGTAGGTGTCTATTAGAGCATTTTATTTACAGGCTTGTTTGTTGAAACTTTTATAATTTATTAACATAACATGGCCTTTCCAATATGTGCTGAAAAGCAGTTTTATTTTAAAGAAGTGTGTGAGCCCATAGTAGAACAAGAAACTGTTTTCTTTCTCACGTATGATATAATTTTCTTTTCTATGTTCTGCACATAATTAGATATGTAAGAGCTGGTTCCTTTATGCATTGCTCAGAAGAAAGAACATATCTGTTGGTTAATTGTAGTAATTCTTATTGTTCATACACAATTCGTCTTATGCTAGGAGAAACTGAAAATGAAGTTATGATAATGTGTTTGCTTTGGTTAACCATTATGCTTGTGTTTGAATGTGTTTTAGTATATCATCAATCATCAAGCACTGCCCTGTCTTCTGAATCTGTTGACCAATAATCACAAAAAGAGCATCAAGAAGGAAGCTTGCTGGACTATATCAAACATAACTGCTGGAAACAAGGAGCAAATTCAGGTAAGATACCCGGGATCATTTTAAAATTATTTTCTGTCCCATCAACGGGACAAGATTCAGGTGTCAACCTTGTCTGCTAATTCTATTTGTTGATGATTCTACAGATAGTGATTGAAGCAAATATCATCGGGCCCCTTGTTCTTTTACTTCAGAATGCAGAATTTGACATCAAGAAGGAGGCTGCATGGGCCCTCTCAAATGCCACTTCTGGTGGAAGCCATGACCAAATTAAGTAAGACCGATTGTTTTGCCTAGGAGTGTTTACGAGACGAGACAAGCCCAATCTCACCTAAGCTCGGGCCTGGCTCGTTTTATATTATTTAATAATTATCTAATTATTTTTTAACATATTATCTATATATATGTATATTATTTATTTATTTTTTTCTTAGTTTAATAAGCTATCTAGGGTAGCTCATGAGCGGCTCAGCTCGGTTACACCCCTATTTTTGCTTTTGTTCTTATCTTATTTCAAAAGTATTGATGGTTACAAATGTGATAAAATAATTGCAGGTATCTTGTTAGTCAAGGATGTATCAAGCCTCTGTGTGACCTACTTGTGTGTCCTGACCCTAGAATCGTGACGGTTTGTCTAGAGGGGCTTGAGAACATACTTAAAGTGGGTGAAGCAGAGAAGAATTTGGGAAGATCCGGTGATGTGAATCTTTATGGGCAAATGATTGATGATGCTGAAGGAACTGAGAAAATTGAGAACCTACAAAGCCATGATAACACTGAGATCTATGAGAAAGCAGTTAAGCTTCTTGAAACGTATTGGTTAGAGGAAGAGGAGGAGGATGTAATGCCACCTGGCGAAACGGCTCAGCGTGATTTCCCTTTTGGTGGTGGTGATGTTTCTGTTCCAAATGGTGGCTTCAACTTCAACTGATTCAAGGTATTTACATATTTTAAAAAGAATCTAGTTTTTTAATTGAGTTGATTTAGTAGGTATTATGAAATAATAAAAACATTTTTTGTGACTTTTGACCCTTCTTGTTTCAATTAAAAAAAAACATGTTGAAACTTTAGTTTTTACCAAAACTATAATTATTTGCTGTGAGCTGGGTATGAACTTTGATGCTATGATTGAAAATTACGCGTTAAAATTTTTATATTTTTCAGGTCTGTCCTGTTGAAGGCGGGGCGGTTTATGTTGAGGAAGTAGTGTTGCAGTCATCTATCTGTTTTCATGAGGTTCATTTATGTAGTGTGGTTGAAGTTTATGGAGTGATTGAGGTTTTTTACAACGAATATCACTAAAATGTTGATGAATTGTGTAAAAGTAATATTATGTTATTTCTCTTTTGGGACCATTTAAATTGGGATTTATAGAATTTCCCTTCTTTTGCATCTGTCCTGTTTTCTGTTATCTGATTGGGAGTTTCAATTTCTATAGATATGCTTTTATTATGTTGTTTAAAATTAGAATAATTCATGCTTTTGTTATTTGCCAATTTAAATATATATGTTAGCCATCTTTGTTGTTATAACTAGAAAGTAATAACCACGTTGTTTTGTTGCAGGGCTGTATGGTGACTTAACATGATTAAAGACATAATTAAGCCCGTGTTATGTTATGTAGCCGCGGTAGCGTGTTTGCTATCCATTTTCACTAGCACCAACTTTAGTAATTACATTTGTAAAATCATACGTAAACAGTTGAACACTACAAAAAGCGTAGAAAAGAAGAAAAAAAAAGTTTTTGCTGACCAATTAGATTACGTCAAGTGGCATAACCCCCCGAACTTTCAAATTAAGATACAGTTAATTACAGGGGTAAAATTTACAAGGGGTAGAGCTGAAACCGCAAGGGTAAAGTTGAAACTTTGGAAATTGGAACTTTAGAAGAATGGAGTTGAAAGTTATAACTTTATAACTTGAGGGGTGAATTTGAAAGTTTGTAAAGTTAAGGGTGAATATGAGACATTTGTTGTTGGCTTTTGACTGGCCGCCGAAGCTGCAGAATAAGGTTAAGGGGATGTTTGACAAGTGCTGAACCATTAAGAGCTCTGAATGGTTTAGCATGATTTTTTAGCTGAACCATTAAGAGGTAAAATAAACCATTAAGATGTGGACTTTTAGCGAAACAAACACCTTTACCTCTGAACAATTCAAAAGTATATGTTTTGTTAATTTATTTGACTATTGCAAGTTTGTAAAAAAACTATATATATCTTAAGATACTTTAGTTTTAAAACAGGAAGGCTAAAAGGTATCTCAATAACTCCTGTAACATGCCTTTTAGGCTTGCTAATGTAACTAACAAATAAAGGATGCTAATTAATACTATAAATAAAAGATGCTGACAAATAAAAGATGTTGATTAATACTACAAATAAAAGATGTTGACTAATACTTAGTCAACATTTCTTTTTCATATCTACTATACATTTCAATTCACATATACACTTTAAACATTTCTTTTTCACATCCACTATATGTTACAATTCATAGATACACTTTAAACATCAAAACCAAACATAGGGCCACCAATCAGCCACAAACTATAACTCTCAATAGGAGAAACTTACCCCTAGATCTCAGTGAAGACTTTTCACCTCATAAAACAAAACAAATTAACTAAACCACTCAAACAAAGCAAGCAAGTATAAATAGTTATAGCAAATTGGATTTTAATAATCCAAACTGACCTATTGGCCGATAATGATCCATACTATCAACTTGGCAGGTACAATCATAACTTACACTTTTATTGTCAATAGCAGTCTTAGTAACATGATTATCATAAATTTATGCTAAATTTAAACTTGTTGGCTCAAAATTATGATTTACGATGATTATGTTACTGGGACTGCTATTTAGAATAAAAATGAAAGTTGGGACTATCACTGGCCAAACTGATAGTATGAATTATTATTGGTCAGTAGATCATAGTTTGGATGATTAAAACCCAATCTGTCAATAGCCGAATACCACCAACTTTAAGCCATGTAATTAGAGAACGGGTCAAATTCCGCCATTCTTTTGGCAGTTACATCTTTCCAAACTGAAACCCACATCATGGCAGCCCGAACCTTGCACCACCTTCCTCTGGGAGATCCAGATCCAGATCCATTCCTTGAGAAACAGATGTCAAAATCAGAGGAAACAAAATCCATACTTTGATTGTTTGGTTCATTTGCTTGCCATGATGACATCCCATCATGATCAAAAGCATCATTCCCCACAACAACTCCCAGTTTGCTCATATCATTCAATCCACTGTTATATGGATGTGAAATCTGCATTTGCAATTCATCTGTAAAAAATTAAGCCTTTATAAGCAACAAGAGATGCCATTACTACAGCAGAAATTCAAAATTTGTGACAACATGAATTGGCAATAAGAACAAAATCTAATTTCCCAAACCCTTTTATATTTAAAAGATTCCCCCCAATTTTCTACCTCTCTTAAAGTGTAATTGTATGTTTCTCATTGCTGGTGACATCAATGGAAGTTGAATAACAATCAGATTGTGAAACAGAAGCAGTAATATAAAGTAATATTGTTAATCAACTTATTAATATTGTGAAAATGGGATATTGACATCTTGCATGCCTAAACTATCAATTCTAAGAAGATCACCATGAAGATTGGCTGTTAGCACCGGGGTTGCAACCGTTGACAGATCATCAATTGGTATCATTCCATCCAATTCTTTGAAAACTTGAAGCTTTAACCCTTCCAACATAGTCTGAAAAACATATTGAAAATTCAGTTAAATGCTAATAATGGATTTTAAAAAAATTTCATCAGGTATGAAATAAATTTACCTTTTGAAAATCATTAAGTTGATTCATGGATAGATGATTTTCACCATCAAAGGTTGCACCCACAACTTCAAAAATGGAATTGAACAAAAGCCCGATCCCAACTGCAACACAGCTGTACATGTACACCTTGTCGTCTAAAATACAAGCTTTCGCATGTTTGATTATCGCCTTCCATATGTTGTTATTGGGCCCGCCAAGTAGCTACATTATCCACATCAAAATTATAGTGATTCATCCACGAAAAGATTATAAAAAAATAGAAACAATTAAATAAAGAATGTCTTACTGTGCATAATGAGGACTCATTAGTATTATACATTTGCAGAAAGTCTTTCAAGGTATATATTCTGCGTGATCCCAATCGCTTATACAAAACCCCATCTTTTGCTATCTTTTCCAAGCGCCATACGTCATCACCCAAGGATGGAGGATGGTGTTTTTTGTATGCTAAATAAAAGTATTAAAAAAATATATTAGTGATGATATTGTTTCATACCAGTTGCAACAAAACTGATTATCTAAGGGTAAATAAGAATTAACCAGATGCCCTTTCTTTTAACCTAATTTGAAAAACTTATAACTCCCGTTTCACAAGATATCTCTCATTTTTTTCCATAAAAATTGTCCTTTTGGTCATTTTATCTATTAATTCATTAAAAACCCGGATTTGCCTCAAAATCACTTTCAAACATCTTATTATTACAATATCAAATTACATCCGGTTTTATTACAACTAAAACAAACACACAAACATACCCAGTAAATCTCATTCATAGCGGAGCTATTGGTAGGGGTCCGGGGAGGGTGAGATAAGGGCAAACCTTTCCTCTATCCTAGGGGCTAGAGAGGCTGCTCCCACTGAAACCCCCAGCTCCAAAAACTTTTATTTTTTATTTTTTGCAATATACAGTATAGTAATCCAGATAACATAAAATGTGGCTAATAGAATCAGAGCAACAACCATACAAAAGTACTAACAATGATAGTAGTAAACTACCGCTAGCATAAGACAATATAAGAGACAGATGAAAATAGAAAGGGGAACTTACACTCTCCTCTCTGATCTTTGACCACAAAAGCTTCACTTCTTGCTTCTCTAACTCTCACTCCAGTTGCATTTTGGGCTTTTGCCCCTAACCTAAATTTCCTACTTCTCCTCCAGCTTGAATTATCAGTAAAACTTACATCATCTAAATCTGCAAAACCTTCTTTCAGAGTTATTACCAAATTCCCTGTTAGCAATGGCCTTTTGCCTTCTCTTGCAGGAATAACTTTAGCATCAAAATCACTCTGAGACCAGTCTTCATGATCATCAGCAGTGAAATCACCATCAAGCGGCACAATCATTACCTTCAGTGAAGATAAAGGTCCAGAAGATACAATCTGATTACAATTAGCATCAAATAAAACTAGTTTGATAGCACTAGTATCCTCAGATTCTATCCTACTGCCAGTGAAATATGTAGGAAGAAGCGTAGTCAGAAAACGAAGCTGCAAGGACGCTGTACTAGTCGATTGAAGTGCATCAGAAGGAGATCTATAAAAAAAGGGAATAAAAAATACATAAATAAACAAATATGATAAAGTTTATGCTACATGAAAATGAGATGGAGATGCCAAGATACAACCTTGGTGATTTTCCAAAGAACTTTTCAAGAGCGCGCTCCATCTCATCGCGCACCTAACAGAAAACATGTAAGCATTTACTGAATACAAGGATCAAGCATATTACAAAAGAAATAAAAAAGGTAAAAGCAAGCACAAGTTAACACATTCTAACATAAGAAAATACATCAAGTTATCAACCGAAATCACTGAATCAAAATATTAAGACATGATAGTACCGTTCCACGAATTAGTGGTTCCAATAATTCTTCAAATGAATACCCTTGCATCACATTTCCGGCATTGCTGAAGAGGAAACAATACCAACACCAATAATATTCACAAAATAATTCCAATTTCCAAAAAAAAAAAAAAAAAAACCATAAATTTACTCGCAGTAACAAAATCTGATTCACTCACCTTGAAGATCCATTTCCCTCTGGTTCGCGATTTGAAGGTCCAGAACCATCTCCTTCCTCCTCCTCACTAAACCGTCGTTTCAGTCCCATAAAACACCAATAAGTAATAACCAAAATTAGAAATGAAAGCATTGTAACTGTAAACTGCCACAAATATGGTCTTATTTATAGGAAGAAAACTGTTTGGAAGCTTATTTGAAACTTCCAAGTAATTTTTGTACCTAAAATGTGAGCTTCCATTCTCCAGGTGTGGTTTTGTCAAATAACATTAAAAATGCTGTCCCTACCATCATATCTTTTTCTTGTTTCCTTTTTAGAACAAAATCCATGTCTTTTGCACACATCACTTGTCATCAACATTCCTGAAATTTACACTAATTGTAGTCCAATTAGGCTCACATTCACGCCCGCCACGTCACCGCCACATCAACATGGGGCGATCAGTAAACCAAATCACTGAAGTGTGTGGTGGTTTCACTATCCACACATATATATACATAACACACACACCCCAAGCCCCCAACGCCCGTGATTTCCCTCACGCCAAGCCCCCCGCGCCCCCATTCACGCCCAAGAGGGCGGTGTTCCGCGTCCCACGCCCCATCCACGTAGGATCATGTCCGGTTTCACGCCTCCCATATGGATGGCCTTAGGGTGGGGGAGTCCATCCTTCCCACCTGACACTCTCTCTTCCACGTCAACGTCTAATCAGATTTTTCTTATTTCCGTATCCATCCTAAAGTGGGGAGTCCATCTTTCATCATCCCTAACCATTTTTTAATTAAACTAAATAAATTAAATAAAACTTAATTAAAAATATAATATTGATCAAAAAAATAAATACCAATATAAAACATCATTTCATTAAACTAAAAGAAAAATATATAAGATTAAAAAAAAACATAAAAAAGACAACTACCAGTCAATTAGAATTCTCTTACACAATTTCATACAAAATTATTAGCCTTTATAGATTTAATAATTTCATTTCATTTCATTTTAATCTCAGGTGAGCCAAATCATTTAATGCCAGTTATTAATCAATTACAGTGATTCATGTATGCTAATTGCTAACTCGATTAGGGTTTAAAAATCAGAATCTCGAGCCCTAATTGGCTCCACCATAAAACAAGAGTGTGTAGGAGAGAGAGAGAGAGCATAAACAAACGCGTACCTGCTCCATAGATCAATGGTGTTAGGGTTTTACGTGGAAGATTAGGGGAAGTTACAGAGACGCGTGGAAATGAAGCGTTGACTTTCAATAATTTCATATTTTGTCTGTTTTGTTAGTTACCGCGTCTTTACTGAATATAAAAGGTCCGTATTAATTTATAGGGTCCATTAGTTCAAAAACAACATGGGGGTTCAATGATATTTACATGTTACGAGTATGAAAGTAACAAGCGACAATCAAATTGAACGCGTGGGAATCAAATTAGGTCTTTTCGTATCTTTACAGACGACTCTCTCTCTCCCCTCCACATCAACGTCTGTTGTTTTTTGTTCGGGCGTCCCGGGTTTTCTCGACGTCTCTGTTTATATGAAATCTGCCTTTCAAAAAAAGGGGTTAAAACAATTAAACTTTTAGTGAGAATTTATGATACTCTTACTAAATTCTAACTATACTCTTGTTACTAGATTTTTTATAAATAATTAATAATACTATTAGATTTTTATTTATTATATGTCATCATTGCTACTAATATTAACACAATATGATTAGAAAAGATGGGTTTATGAAAGATTACTTTTTAGTATTCGTTAAATGTTTGTACTAATGATTTCTTTACTATGAAATTCATCTCAAACCATTGTATATTTATTTTAGAGTTAAATACACGGATATTTCTTGTGATATTTTAATTTTAAATTTGGATTATAAGATTGAAAAATTACATCATCAGTCTTCAAATTATGCATAAACGTAATAAGTTTATGCATAAAAGTGAATGAAGGTTAAATTTTCTATTAACTGTTTTAAAAATGACCAAAATATACTTAGATTAAAAAACAAAAAAGTTTAAAAGATAACTTAAAAAAAGTGGTGGTGTCGCCTAAGGACGCCCAGGGATATAAATATATGTTTTTTTAATGATTTTTTTTTAATTTAGATGTATTTTGGTCATTTTCAAAATATTTAGCAGAAAAGTTAACTGTCAACCACTTCATGGACCAAACATGTTACGTTTATACATAACTATTTTAAAATCTCGTGTGTTACACGAGTTGAATAAATATACTTATCTATACTATATAATAAATAAAGGTTTTTAGTGCCACGTGTCGCCTCCATATTCATTCTCACCATTTTTTTCCGCATACCTCTCTTATTTAATACACTTCTATATTTAATTAAAGAAATTACTAATTATACTAATAAAACACATTTATTTTAAATTATCCCTTATTATAAGAAACTTTAAAATTTAATTATTTAACTTTTATTTCAATCAAATGAAAAACAAATTAAATCAAATAGTAATTAACGTATTTTCAAAACCCAATTATATATTAATTTTTGCATATTTTAAGTTTGTTTATATCCTTAGTATATGTAATATATTTTTACACCTGTAAAATATATACATAAATATTTAAAAAAATTTATATATTGATATTTTTCACCTCGTGTGTAGACACAAGATCTAAACTAGTAATATTATATATTAAGTAAAAAAAGTTATTTTTTTTTAAAACTCGTGTTTTATACGGGTTGAATAAACCCGTGAAATAAAATATAATTTGTTAACACATACACTCGTCAAAATATGTCAGGAGATTTTTAATACAAACATTAGCACTTTCTTTAAAAAAAATTATTAACAAAATATGTAGGTGTATTTAATAAAATATAGAGGTGTATTTAATAAAAGAGAGAAAGACAGGAAAAAAATGATGAGATTGATTTAAGACACCCCTGGAGGATGAAAAAATTTCTTAAGTTTGTTGGCTGTTACCAACAAAGCATGAGAAGTTTTCAGAATTTAGACATCGTTGATAGTGATTTAGTAAGTAAACAAGGGATAACACTCCAGTTTACTAAAACAGGAGTGGTTTCATACGCAAGATTCATCTCCTCCCAATAGAAAGCAACCGACTACATCGCATAATAAGACGCATCACGATAAAGTATCGATTATGTGCTAAGACAAGAGGACAATGACCTTGCGGTTGTGCTTCGTCAAGTCATAATAGATGAAGAGAACAACACTACCCCTACTTTAAAATTTTTGGCTCCATAGCCTTGTAGACTTAAGATTTAGAGACATTGTTGAATGTCTCATTATCACCGACCACGAGGGTCTCCGAGATAGCTCCGAGTAGGAAATACTCATTTCAAGTCAGAATGGAAAAGGAAAATCATTTTGTGAATATGAATGGGAAATTCATTATCATCTAAAATGAAATCGATGAAGTACCTAACGCATTAAGCAGTAGGGAAATAGTCAAAACACCATCAAAAGACATACGTTAGAGGTATTAGCCCTAAAAGATGAATGCATCGAAGGGACAACAAAGGATACTAAGAATGGATTCTTGGTGGAGAAGAATCAAAACGGGAACTGAAGTTCTCTAATCCAAAATCAGAATATGGATTCATGACACAAGCATTTTAGAAAAATCAAGTTTGGTTATAGCTCGAGTTTAAGTACTCAGAACCTGTAGGAACTGACGAAATGTCCAAGGACTTTAAGGAATTCTATTAAGTATAAAGAAAGGAATTACTTTATACATCGAGGTTTACATAATTAGTGTTGAAGGCACATCAGAACATCAAAAACCATATGGGTTATCATGAATCGATTAACCGAAAATCGGTATACTATCATCTTACATGGAAGATTTCAAAACTAGAAGAGTCGACTACACTGTAGGTCAAAGTATTAGCTAGACCGAAAGTACATTATCATTATCCCTGATAATGATAGACATCTTATTTCCAAGTGATGGAAGAAAGTCATAAGAACACGCTTGTGAGTGAGCATCTCCAAATATTCTTTGATATGTGGTTAAAGAGGAAGAACGATTCAAACCATTAGGCATACACATAGAATGTATGAGGTTGATTTTAACAGGAGTTAGAATACTCAGCTACCACGAAAATGAATATCATGCAATAGCGAGTTGCACATTATGCAAAGTTATATTGACGAAAACGCCAATCCCCGCATAATGGACTAAATTAGAACTAACCAATTTAACGGTTCAGAAAACATTTAAGGGTTGATCAATGAAATTCCTAGAGTAGGAGACTTGGTCAAAATTAGTCAATGATAGTATACTGACTATCATAAGGAAACCTCAATAAACTTAAATTAGATGACAAGGTTCTGTCATAAGATACCATCAAAAGAGTACATTTCTTTTTAGGAAGAACAAGAAACTCACTCTAGAATACGTTGGAACCATTAAGATTCTGGATAGCATTGGTTCCATGGCTCATAAACCCAAGTTGCCTCAGGAAACTCGACAACTTGCATGACACAAATTATGCTTAATGCAAGGAACGATTGTCTAAAGACTCGTTACCTATACTACCATAGGAAATTCACTTCGAAGACCAGCTTCACATTGACAATGAAGTCAATAGTAGCTCTTAAGGCATTAAGGGAATTAATGTGAATTTCAAAAGTAAGAACACAAACATTAGGAATTCCAAGTTGAAGACAACATAATATTAAAAGTCTTGCCTTGGAAAAGGATCGTTAGATTTGCGAAACTCCATCCTCGATACATCAGACAGGTCCTGTGGCTTACCAACCTAAGCCACCCCAACAACTCAGTGGTGTACACGACATTTTCCATGTGAAGTGCTTATTCTTGTCATTTCACTTGAGGAGATTCAGATCAACGATAAACTCCACTTTGTGGAACAACTAGTAGAAATCATAGGTCGGGAAATTTAGAAACTGAAACAAGGTCTCATCCTCGTAGTAAAAGTCTGATGGAACTCTGAACGAGGACCATAATTCACCTGGGAACAGAAGGACCAGATGAGACTTGGGTATCCCCAGTTGTTCAACGAGATATCAACTACATATGACATCGACTTAATTTCGGGACGAAATTATTCTAACTAGGGGAGGATGTGACAATTGGTAAATTACCACATAATTATTTAAACATAATTGTGCATATTAGACTAATTTTTAATTAATTAAGCCTAACCCGGTCCAGTAGAGTCCAACCCACACACAATTACTCGGGAAATATTAGATATTTCCAAGTCACATATCGCGTTAGTGATAGACTAAAAAATAATATTTAGACGACTCGAAAACATTCTCTTTATATATATTTCCGTTAGACATTATTTATATATTAGAGAATACCACTCGAATGAGACTATAAAATTAATATATGTCGAACATATATTATGCCAACTACTAAATTATTATTATTTCGGATACCCGACTCATTCCCGACACATAGTAACAAACGGAAACAACGACACACGGATATTTTACCGAACAAGTATCAAGCAAGTATCACTCCACACCTCAACCTATTATCCCACATGTCTATTTATTAATATATATATGAAAAAAAAAGTGTGCGTACTTAAATTAAGAGATTTGGATAAGATTTGAGAAATCTTATCAAATCCCAAACACTCCTATAAATACATGTATGCATGAATACTCCTACACCACCATAGTAGCATCACCCAAGCACCCTTCACCTTCATCACACACCTCCCTCTCGGCTCCCTCACCACCACCATCGATCCACCCCCTTCACCCGACTCCCACTCTCACGGCTTGCAACAAGGAAAACATACCACCACCACACCCCTCACCCTTCTCCTTGGTGGTCCACGAACAGCATACAACACCATCCCTCCATCCCCTTGGTCGCTAACCTCCGCCACCTACACCTTCAACCCCACCACCATCGACCCCTAACATCACCACCTTCATCTCCAAACTACCACCCCTACTTTCCTTCCCTCTCGGCAACTCCCACAAAATACAAGCCACCAACCGACCACCATCCCAACACCCTCTCCACCACCCGTTCCAGCCCTCCTCAGCCCCGTCCCAGCCCCCAACAGCCTCGACTCAGTCCCCGCAACCACCGTAGCGCACCACCCGACCCGTCACAGCCCCCGCCACCTTTGCGGGATTCTTTCGGAACGAAAACCGGTTCTTTCGGCACACCGTTACTCGCCTACGATCACCACATTACGTTCACATGAAGCCTACGATTCATTTCGGGAACTCACAGAGTCATTCGGGACGTTTCGGAAAGAAACAGGACCTCGCATATTCGTCGTCACCTTCTCCCAACGGTTTACGTGAGATTCCGACTCGTTTATTTTGAACGTTATTAAAATTGGTGATACATTAAGTTATAACCGAATTAAAATTTAAATAACGAGTTTTAAACGTATCGGAGACGGATCGTGGTTCCAATATATAAAAGACGTGTTTTTAAAATAAATAACGGTTATAAAAATATAGATTAAAAACCCTATTGTCATCATCATAAAATAAAGGATTAATTTATTTTATAAAAACACATTTTATTTTAGTGGTAGTATTAACTATAAATAATTTTGTATAAAAAAAAAGATTTTTATAAAATTATATTTATAAAAATGCCTCATTATTGGCTAATATATAACAATCTTAGTTATATATATTAATACATGTGGGTAAATTAACTGGTTTGAAAAGAAATATAAAATAATATAATTATTTTGAGACATATTAACCTATTTTTTATAAATATATATATATATATATATGGACAAAAAAGAGGTTAAAATAATAAAATAATATGAATATTATTTTATGACAACATATTAATTGAGAGTGATCTTAAAAAATATATATTACATATATTATGTTTATCCTAATAATCAATTTAAACAAAGTTTTTGGATAAACAAATACTGAGTCACAATATTTGTTAAAGAATTTAATAAATATAATAAACTTGAACAACAAGTCGTATCACCAACGGCGATCGGGTTGGACCCTTGTAAGTTATTACGAGACAAGGGTCGAGACCTCAGGGTATTGGTCAGATGACCAAACCACACTTAAACAATCTCATAGGACCTAAGGTGTCTTAAATAATTTAGGGCACGGATAGGTCGGACATTTGTTGGACTTACTACACATCTCATCACGTCGAAAGATAAGGTGAGTCTCACGACCCCACTTTTACTTGTTTTAAATTTATTTTTATACAAACGGGGGAGAATACATAGCTCATATTTGGATACGAGTACACAAAACGATTGTTACATAAGTACGCAACTGTCATACTAAGTCCCCGGGAATACTATAGCCTTTAGCTGGTTCAGACGTGGAACACATAAATAGATCTATTTGGGTTGACACCCCCACCTGTGGTTAGTTGTGCTAACCTTAACTGGAGGTCAAAGCGGGTGCATACTGTCCATACACAAACACATACAATGTTTCATGACAGAACATTGGGCGGGGCTCACATCAATAACTCAGTCAAGTGACGGGTTAACTCACAAACGTCAAGTGTCGGTGATGGTAGCTTATGGTAACATTGCACATACATAAGTATTGTTTGATCGACAATGCTTTACACACTGGGAAATCTCGTAGTTCAAATGAAACATATTTTACTGTTTACTTAAATCTGTGAACTCACCAACTTTATGTTGTCATTTTAGCATGTATTTATCAGGTAACTAGAAACATGGTACGTGGACGTGCACGCATGTAGAACATCCTTTTGAAGTCAACTCGGTATAACCTAGGGACATCTAGGTCTTAGCCGACAAACTTGTTGTATGAAAAATCGTACTATTTGGATATAAGTACGGTACCTTTTGCATGTAATATCTTGGAAACAAATTGTGTTTCCTTGTAACAACTTAGAATCTTTGATTATGAATGTTATTAGAAGTCGTTCAATGTAATCAAAAGCTATGAACACCGTGGATCATCAAACCTTGTGTTTCCGCCCTAGGCGGGGTGTGATATAAATGCAGTATTATATATACTTAGCAATAAAAATCTAATATTACATATTTTTGACATATTACATAATTTTTAATACAAATTTTAGAAACGTTATATAGTTATTTTTTAAAAATATTTTATAAAAAGAATGAAAAAATGTTCAAACTATAAAATGTTTTATGAATAAAACTATTTGTTTTAATTAAAAATTGTTTTACAAAAATAGTTATAAAAATCATTACTATTTAATAGGAGAGAGAGGCGGGAAACACAAATTATATTTTTCTTATAGAAAGTTGTATCATTAAATAGGGGAGAGGGGCGAGAAAAAAATGTTGAGAATGAATATGGGAATGACATGTGGCACCCCAAAACCTTTATTTCAGTATGTATAGATTTAACTCCCCATATTTTAGGCAACTAATTTAATTATTTTTTCAATTTTTATATACAGATTTTTGAATTTGAATTTTTGTTTATCATCAATTAAATTGTTCAATCATATTTTTTATGAAGTCTATAAAATTATAGTCAGGTAAGATCTAAATAAAAAAAATGTTTAATCATATAATTACACGAGATTGTATATTAAAAAGAATAAAACTTATAAATTTGTAAATACGTCATAATTTGTCAGACTATTATGATCGTTTCGAGATATATCAAGTAGAAATGTGTGTGTATATAATAAATTAATATTTTTCTTTAATTAGTTATATTTTGATTTCTATTATATATTTTGATTTAATATAATTAGTACTTCTTTAATAATATATTTATAATATCATTAATTTTAGTTAATAAGATAGATGCGCATTTATTAGGAGAGAGAGGCGGAAAAACTAATGTAAGGAGGCACAGGAAAGTGACAAGTGTCTAACATAAACCTTTATTTATTAGTATAGACTAGTTTAGAATCCCGTGTAATACACGGGTAATATGAATATAATGCTATATACTTAAAATATTTTTTTTAAACGCGTTGAATAAAATGTAATATGTTACCACATACACTCGTCAAAATATGTTTTTAAAAATTGTGCTTTGACGTGACAATTATAAATTAAATTAAGTTAATTTTTAAAACATTTTTTCAACTGGATATTAATCTTTTTTATGTAATTGATAAATGTTAATTTGTATTAAATGTATTTGGTTAATAAGTTTCCATAAATATATTGATAGAAAATACTTAAAATAATATCATTTTAATATCATTATTAAATATGAGAGAGAGGCGGAAAAAATATGTTAAGGATGCACCAAAAAGTGACACGTGTCACACCAAAACCTTTATTTATTATATAGTATAGATTAAGTTTTAGAACAAATGTTTTTAAAATATAATTAATTTTTTGTCCTAATTCAGTTAAAGATGACACATATTTTATACAACAACCGTTCTCCTTGTTTAAAATTTATAATTTACAATTTAAAATCATAACATATATGAAAACGTATAAATTTTAATGAATCAATTTAGGATTTTTAAAAAATAAAATAAAATAGACAATCGAAAAGAAATCAAAATTTTTATTCTTATTTTTTAGCAATCCCAACATATGAAGCTATATAAGGCGCTAATTCAAGTTTTATCTCTAATAATTGACAATTTTTGTTATAAGTAGAAAAAAAATTTATACGACTGCTTAATTAATAAAAATCCACTTTTTAATTTAATTTTTTATACTGAAGTTAACAATATCTGAAATCTGCATTGAATTAAAAAGGGTTGGAAATGACTTGCTAAGTTTTAATTACTATGTTGATGAATATATACACCTTAGTGACACTTTATGCTTTCATTGGGTGAGTTTATATTATGACTTATTTTAGCTCTTTGCATATGTTTATATATGTTTTGTAGATGTGATAATTTCGACCTATTTTCTTATGAACGTGGGGATTTGGGTTATGTTTTGCCATTTTAGTAACGTGGGGGGAGAAGTATCAAATTAAAATTTTACAAAGGTAGGGGGTTAGTTTTGCCATTTTACCAAAGTCGGGGAAAAAAGTGGTGTAAAATTAACAATTACAAAGTTGTGGATGACTTTTATAATTTAACTAAAGTTAGGGGAAGAAGTGATCAGTGTTAAAAAGAAGAAAAATAAAAGGTTTGTTGGAGGAATCGAACTTGCAACTTCTTAGGACATAAAAGTTTTACCAGCTTATTTCAAACCAACCTACCGAGCCCAACTTTTGATAATAATCCAGAATATGAATTATATAACATAGAATGGAAGTTGGTGGCCTCCTTTTATTGAGCATCGACCTTAGTTTTTAAGGTTATTAGAATAAGTAGAGTGGCCAAAGTTTTATTACTAAAACTTTTAAATTTACCTAGTAAAACTCCGAGGCTATGGAGTCATTTATGAAAAATGTTTAGTGATGGTCAAAATTCCTTTTGCTGAATCTCTTCTTGAAAAAGCCTCTCAAAAATAAGATTAACACAGCTTGGCACATGGCAAGCTGTGATAGGCTAGCATGCTTTGTGTTGGCTCACTAAAAAGAAACCATGCATGCGGTTACTATTTACAGAAGTTTGCTTTTAATCTATAGTAAATCTATAGTATATAACTACATGGTAGGTCTCTATGGTTTGCCTATAAGTTTGTATTTTGTCCCTAGGTTTGAAAACTTAAGATTTCGTCCATACCGTTTAGCAAAACGTAAAACATTTGGATCATATTGTCAAATTTTCGTTAGTTTTTCTGTTAAGTTTATAAGAAATGATCAAAATACTTCTTTGAAGTATTGACAAGAAAGAAAATAAAATCTAAATATTGTAGGCACTCACCTACCCTCACCATTTCTTCTTTACATTCCTTAAATTTTCAATCATCTTCACCACTTTGGTCACCTATCACAATCCCATAGTCTAACTGAGAATCAAAAGCAAAATCAAGACTCAAAACTTAATTTAATATTCAAAATCTTAGTTACAAATATTAGAACCAAAACCCAAATTAAAATTTAGTTACAATTGAATCACAATAACAAGAATTAGAATCGAGGTACAATTGAATCACAAGAACAATAATCAAAATCAATCAGAACCTGAAATCACATTACAATTACAACTAGAACCCGAAATTCGCGACAATTATGGGTTCAAAATCACTTCGATAATAACAGAAGATACGTTGCTAGTTCATGGTTTTAGACCACTGCACACCCTTCAAATTAGAACTAATATTGATGTGATTCTTCTTCTTGACCGTACACCCTTTAAAATTAGAACCACTCATGTCATGATTCTTTTTCTTAGGCTTAACTTTGATGAAACTCGCACTAGTTATGATTGGCAAACAAGATGTTCGTCTTCCTCATCATCGACAACTCCTATGGCCGACTTCATAATTGGATCGGTTCATCTTTGTGGCCGGTAGATGGTTTTTAATTGTTTTATTTTTTATTTATTATTTAATTTAAAGAACAAAATGTAATTTCACGTTCACTTAACATAAATTTTTAATAGACATTCACGTCAAAGAAGAGAAACATAACAGTCGTTCAAAGAAATCTTTAGAGACATTCACGTCAAAGAAGAGAAGCTTAACGGTATGTAGGGATAAAATCTTTAATTTTTTAAATTTACCATACTCTATTTAATATTATGATTGTTTTATTGAAAAAGTATAATATCATGTGAAAAATATATGTAAATTATTAAAAAAAAAATATGTGATAGTTAACGGGAACGGTGAGTCGGAGGGGCATGGTGTCGTGTTGCCATTTCTGGTAAACGATATCAAGTGGGCCATACACATCCATTCCATTGCTCGCATTTTAGGGTTTCATTCTGTGATCGTCAATTCTCAAATCATACCTATAAAATTTCATTTCGCAATGGGTTGAGCTGATTGTTTGTTTCTTCTTTGCTCGCTTCTCGCTAATTTTCTGACAAAAATCACACAGTTGTCGCGAAGAAATTCAAGTAAGTTTGTTACTCTACCAATGCCCTTAGATTACCAAAATTGATTAGTTTTTTGATGTTTAGAATGTTATGTAATTGATTCATTATGTTCTTTTGTATGATTTTAGCCGATTTATTGAGAAAATTGAAGAATGGATTCATGTACTGTTTAAACCTTTGGATTAATGTGTGTGATTCGAATGTTTGTTTTCCTGAAAAAGTTTTTTCATTTTATATTTCGTAAACAACTGTTAATTTTGTCATTAGTTACCATTGTAATGATAGAATATATGTTGAATTTAGTATATTAGGTTCATTAAAACTTGATGAACTTTTACATTGAAATAGAAGGCAAACGGCCAACGAGCTGCGCCGCTAGCCCTTTTTGGATAGAATATATTGATGGTGTTGAATTGGTTATTGTTAAACTATCCATTCAAGAAACATAAATGTTATTGGAAACTAAGAATGATTTATTGAAAGTTGACCTAGAGATGTAAGATGGGGTGTTGTTTTACAATTTACCTGAATTGGAGCATATTTTTGTGTGATATGTTTGTTGGAGTCTACTCTGATATATGCACCTTAAGTTTTGTAGTTTAACTCATGGGCGTTGAGGGCAAAACTCTCAAGTTATCTGGTGGTAGCATGAATATGACTCGCCAAGAATGGTCCGTGTCCCTGCACGCCTATTCTGATCTTACCAATGTTTCTCCGCTGGTGTTTTTATATCTTCTGAAAGAATGTTACGTTTATGGTAAAGTTGTTTACTCCATCTTTTAAGTTTGTTAGTATCCTATCTTTGCATGGTAATTGATTATTAGCTTGATTTGTTAATGAACTATTGTTGGAATTTGGTATATTGCTTGTTCGGCTGGTTTTGACAAAAATTCTGGGCTGAACCGCTGACCATGGTTGCGCGAAACTACAAACCAAACCAGCCGACCGGCCGGTGTTGGTGGTTTGGATGTTTAACGATTCGAACCAATTTATTTATTTTTTTCCAAATCATTAATTTGTATTAAAATATTTTAAAATGATAAAGATGTTTTTATTTATTTATTATAATAGATATTTTAAAATTACATACTTCAAACGTGAAAAAAAATATATAAATACTAAAGGTTAAACAGCCAGTTCGGTTTACATGGCCATTATAAAGTTTCAATCCGAACCGAAAACCGGATCGTGAATCGAACCTTTTGGATCTCAAACCGTTCAAATCGGCTGACTTGCTTTGCTTTGGGCAGTTTGGTTAGTTTTAACGGTTTTTGAACACCTTTACTTTGCGATGTGTAAGGTCTAATACATCTGCAGACCGTGTAAGGCGGTATAGTTAATGTAGCAGAGCTTTAAAACATGAATAAGTCATGAAAAAGTGGTTGTAAATAGAAAATAAGTAATCCATGTTACTATACTGTTTATATGTATTTTTTATTATTACTCCTTTCGTTTAGAAAATGCAACACTTAATATTTTATGTTGTAAAGGAATGCAACATTTTGTTTCTGCATATTGTTCTTTGCAATCATCTATCTGCTTATTAGCAATCACTACAAAGTATTTTTGAGATCAATTTTTTACACAATCTTTCTTAGCTTTGTCTTAGTAAGGGGTATTTCAGTTATTTGATCATCAGTCAAATAATTTTATTAGACTACTTACCAAGTCAGACATGCCGTTTGTTTGTAAAAGTGATATAGCTCTCTATTTTGGTTTCTTTTATCACTAAATAACAGTCATGAAGGAAAATTATCACAACCTCCTTTTTTTTGTTTTATCTTATCTCTCAGTTTCTTGTAAATTACTAAGATTTTACAAAAAAACAGGCACATGCAAGGCAACTGCAAAGTTTTTTGCCCTCCAACATCAAGCCCATCAAGCTTTACATAATAAACCAAGACCCGGGGTCGCTGTATTCGTGGCTCATTGTCTCTCTTTATTGCCTATATTTGAATCACATTGTGAAGATTTTAGTCATTTACTGATCACCGCTCTTCGTCGTTTTTTAAAAACGGGGACCACTACTCAGGAAGATTTACAGGAAGCAAAGTTTCTTGCTTCAAATTTATTTGTAATTGCTGTTCGTGGTACTAAAATTCATGATGACAGAATCCTTGTGAAAATGCTTGAACTTTTTGGCATTAGACTTACAGATATCAATGAGGTTTTGTTTCACTCAGATATAAAGAATGATAGCTTTGAAGATATAGCAAAAGTCTTCATTGACCAATTTATCTCGAAGCTTCTAGAATCTCAATCGTATATGACAGCTGTCACTCTTCTAGAACATCTCTCGATCCGTCACTCTGAAGAGTCTTTTCTTCATGAAATGTTGGAAAAACAAGAATATAGAGCAGCAGAAAAATGGGCAGCATATATGGGGAAGGCAATGCTGTGTGCACTAGTTCGGGGTTATGTTGACAGGAAGCTGCTAAAACAAGCTTATGAGGTTATAAAGAAAAATAATTTGCGTGAAGAATTTCCTGAAGTATATCAAATGGGTAAAGAAAGGTAGTAATGTTGTCTATAGCTCAAGATTTTATTGTCTAAATCATTTTTGTTAATTAATTAATTAATTTTTTTGATTTTTCACGTAATCAATGTATTCAGTCATATTTGCAGCTCACTTAAGAAGCTAGCAGAAAAAGGATGCTGGGACATAGCAGAGATGAGGGCAAAATCTGATAGGCAACTTCTTGAATATGTGGTAGGTGAATTTCTGACACGACACAGACCTAACATGAAATTCGTGGGTTCAGTTTTAGTTTAAACGGGTTCAGGTCAGTGTCAGGTTGAACCTGCGAACACATTTAGCTAAATGGGTCGTGTTCATGTCAACCTGACGGGTCCGAAGGTTGACCTGTTTAACATATTTATTTTTAATGTGTTTATCTAACAACATAAACTATTTGGGTATTTCTTGGCCAATATTTAAAGTATTAATATGCAAAAGAAATTAAATAATTCTTTTTTCGGGTTAAATGGGTCGTGTTCGTGTCAACCGGAGAATACACTTGTCGGGTTTGGGTTTATGTGTCTTACACGATTTTCGTGTTCGTGTTCAAGTACTTGTAAAATTTTCGGGTTCGACCCACCAACCTGCGAGCACGAACCCGTTTAGCAGCCCTATTAAGGTGATTTCAAGTATTTGACATCTATCTGATAAATTAGCTTGGAATGCATGCAATAAATGTTATATTATAAAGGTGAAAGTTGTGTATTTTTGGTGAATTCTAGGATTCTCAAGAATTATGTATTATGTACATACACTTTTAGTGAAAAAAATTGTTTGTATAATGATCTTTTTCAGGTCTATTTGGCAATGGAAGCTGGTTACTCTGAGAAAGTTGATGAACTGTGTGATAGATACTCGCTCATAGGTTTCATAAAAGCAAAAGGTATGCTGGCTTTTATATATGCAGTAATCAACTTTGGGACAAACTGTTTTTTTATCATTATTTTCTGATGTAGTGCAGAAACTGAAGCAAGCCTTCCACATATTCGGTATCTGCATCTTGATGAGTTAGCAATAGATGACATCATTTGGGTTGATGAGCCCGCAGGTCTGCAAGAAGCAACATGTCATATTGAGGGATGCAAAGTCATTGGTCTTGATTGTGAATGGAAGCCTAATTATGAGAAGGGCAGTAGGAACAACAAGGTATGTATGTTTCACCTAAAATAATCCTGATTTTTTCCTCTGTATCACAGAAAACCATATAGTAAGGTAATGTGTAATTATTGGTTTTGCATTTTTGTATCTACTTTCTTAATTCAAGGAAGTTTTTCAATTAAGTTCATATACATTGATGATTTTTATAAATTATATTCACTTAATTATGGTATTAACCATTGGTTAATAATATGTTAAGACTTAAGATACATGAAGTATATAATTAGACTAGGAATATGAGATGGTGTATTTTTGAGATGTTTATACATCGACTACTGCAAGTCGTATAGGAATTTTATTTTATTTGTTACATTGTTTGTCCATGTTACAGGTTTCCATCATGCAGATTGCTACTGAGAAGATGGTTTTCATCATCGACTTGATAAAGTTGTCCCATGAAGCTCCTGCTGTTCTAGACAGCTGCCTAATCCGTATCTTTCATTCGCCTCGAATTTTGAAACTTGGTATGAGACACATTATGCATTCATGGTAATCACTAGAGGGGGCAAGATGGGTGGGTTGGGCATAGGTTGAAACGGGTTCTAGCAGATTGGATTGACTTGCAAACACTTAGAATGTTCATTTTATAACTTATTAATGCGTTAGTTATGATTACGTTTTTTCTTTAATAATAATTTAAATATTGAACAAATTATTAGAAGGTTGTATGTATTAAATCTAGACTTTGGGCGACTTTCAACCCATTTGGCCCATCCCCTTTTAGCTATTTTTTTTATTTGATCCGTTGTAGATAAAACACAATCCAAGTCGACCCATTTCAAAGATTCTTGTGTTACAGGTTATAATTTTCAATGTGATATGAAACAACTGGCTCAATCTTATCAAGATCTTGATTGCTTTAAGCACTTTGAAATGCTATTGGATATTCAGAACGTATTCAAAGAGCCTCGGGGTGGCCTCTCAGGTCTGACAAAGGTATACAAAAACATAAAACCACGCGTATTGGTATCTTTCATTATGAAACGAATATTGAAACGCGCTTCTTTCACTTGTTTCTGATTTAAAAACTTAAAAAGGAAGTACTGGGCGTTGGTTTAAACAAGACTAGAAGAAACAGTAATTGGGAGGAACGGCCATTAACCCGCAATCAGGTTTTTCTCTTTCGTTTTCTAATTCATGTCCATATTCTTCCTCCCATTTCTATATATGAAAGTAAAACTAACACGTTCTGCGTGGAATTTGAATATGTGTGCAGCTAGAATATGCTGCTCTTGACGCTGCAATACTTATCCACATATTCTGGCATGTCCGCAGCCAATCACAATCTACAGGTGTTTCAAATGAGAGTACCCAAATGGAATGGAAATCCCACATTGTAAGTAAATGAGCTATCAAAATTCAAAATTGACAACTTTTTGTCTAAAATTTTAATATAAAAGTTTAAATGTCAAATATGAAGACAAGTTACAGTATTTCAATAATAATCGAATGTTTTGAATAAAATGGTCTAGGAGGTTTTATGTATTACCGTTTGACCCGTTAGAAATAAACATAAACCTGAATCGACCCGTTTATAAGTATAATGGATGGTGTTTTGTGAAAATGCAGATTTCTCATGGAGGTGACCCGACAAAGATCAAGAAGAAAGCGAAGAACGTGAAAGGTTGTAATGCGGGAATCAGAGAATCTCATAAACCAAGTCAGAGTTAGGGTAAAAGGGTAACTGTTTTAGAAGTGCATGACCAAAAACAGAGTAGTAGAAGTCTAGAAATGGTATGGGATTTAAATTTGTACATAATGGGATGATTTGAATGATGCCAGAGGTTGATTATGGTTAGTTTTAATGAAGTTTATCTTGCTTTTCACTAAATTGCTTAGAGATCAAATTGGCTTATAGAACTTGGATTGGAATATTAAGATTAGTACTTCTGCCATTTTATTTCAGATTCTTTTAGTGGACTTGTATTTGGAAAGTTAAATTCACTAGTTAAAGAACTGTAGGAATGTTGAACAAAATAAAGAAATAAATACAACTAGTTTTTTTTCCCGCGCTATGCGGCGGGAGTTTGTAAGTTTTCGATTCGGCTCGTCCACGAACGTAGGTGCAACGATAAAAATAATGTTAATAAAAAAACATAAAACTAAATGATAAAAAAGGAAAAAAAAATACTAGCTCAAGTCGTCGAAAACCATAAAAGCGAATACCGATACGGGTTCCGATAATACCAATACTGACAATGATGTTGTTCGCACATAATAAGTTCGGCTCGTCACGGTACCACAACGGTAACGACATTCACTAAGTGCAAAAATAAAAGAAAATTAAAACGTAAGTGCAACGATAAAATAATATTAATCAAAGAGAAACATAAAACTAAATAATAAAAAAGGAAATAAACAAAATAAAAAAAATTAATGGTTCGGATCGTCGAAAACTATAAAAGCGAATACTGATACGGTTTCCGATAATATCAATACCGAAAATGATGTTGTTCGCTCATAACAGGTTCGGGTACGACAACGGTAACGGCTCTCTCTATAGGTAACGATAAAAAAAAACTTAGATTTTGAATACAACTCCGTCTAAAAAAAATTATATCGGAAAAAAAACTAAAAACAGTCGCGCCCTCTGTGTTTTCAAAAAAAGTTAACAAGCGAAATTTATTAAAGGAAAATGAAATCAATAGAAAATGAAACGGGCTAAAAAGCGTATATTATATAGTATAAGGGTTAAAAATTAAAATGTTGAAAAAAAAAACTATAGAACTTTGGTGGCAAAAGTTGAAAGAAGTAAAACATTACTATTCTCCAAAATTTTCTTTTAATCTTATTTGATAATTAGAATATCATAAAAAGAAAAGATAAAAAAATATCAATATGTTTGACACTTTGACGGAAGGGTTGGTAGCCCATTTAAATGTTATGAGCCAAGCAGCAGTGTTCCTCATGCCTATTTGCTGCAAGTTCACCCACCTGTAATTGGTAGTTCGTGATCTGCAATTTCGGATTAGTTTATCACATACGGGACGCATTTATTTCAGAGCCATGCAGGGCCGTCCCTCAGATTTGGAACGGCCCTGTGCGACTAGCAAAAATAGGCCCTAAAATATAAACTTATATGTGTAAATTTTTTTATTGTTACAGCGATAAATATCTAAAGAATAAAGGAGGCTAAATTAAACAAATAAAACAATAGAATGTCAAAAAAGAACTCACCAACATTTTTTGAACTAACATTTTTGTGTGATGCTTACTAAATGTATAAAACCTTTTCCAGCAATTAGTTAATTAACAAACTAAGCAATTGGTTCATTAACAAACTAAATGAAAACTCATATGTACTGATGCTATCTAACTCTAAGTAGAACCAAATAAAAATGGTGGATACAACTATACAAGAAACTGTCTCTGTGTCAGTCAAAAAGCCCATTCCAATTAGTATTAGGCTAAAATTTGCATTGAGCTTACAATTTAATTTTAGGCTTGGAAAAAAATTGGGCCACCTTGAAGCAGGGCCCTGCAACATAAAGACCGGGCCTGGAGCCATGAATATGTGGACAACGATAGAAAGTGCATAATCCACTTGTATATAGTGCATGAAAGATAATTAGTAGTGGAAAAAATAGAGACTGTTACACAAGGGTAAGCGGAGTGCCTTCAAGAAGATGTGCGGGGTGCCACGGGACCGGCTGGAACACTGACCCGCCACCTTCGGTGTTGCCAATTTTAGTCCCTGCTCAGCGTGTGCTTCCTGAACTCATACCACATCTCTCTCTCTCTCATTTATTTAATTTAGAAAATGGTTAGGGATGAGAAAGATGGATGATACCGTCGGTTTAGGGAATGAGTAGAAAGGCTGATGTGACACCTTTATCCATTCCATCCCTTCCCACTCATCCCAATACCCATAGTATTCATCTTTTTCATCCAAAACCATTTTTTAAAATGAACCATGATTAATACATTCTAGTATTAACTTATTAAGCATTTAACACCATTTGATGTGATTTATTTGTTTTTACCCATGATAATAAATCATAATCAATTTAATGAATCATGGTTAAAAAGGCATGGTGCATTTAGAACCCCTTTAATAACTAATTCATTAATTACTACCATTTAAAACCCCTCTAAATTTTCTTTAACTTATACTTTTTTTTAAGACTCTTTAACTTCTACTTATTCATTACTGTCTATTATTTATTAATGTTACGATTATATATATATATATATATATAATTAAAATTAATACATATAACTACTTTTTTATGTTCTTAAATGATTGTTAATAAATTATTTTCTAAAAATTAATTTTGTTATAAAAGTATAACGTTTATTATATGTTGTTACTTTCAATTTTGCATTTGTATTATTAAAAAAATTCAATTTGGCAATTGTATTATAAATATTTTGCAATTGTAATTGTATTGTTAAAAACAATTTATTAAAACTTATGTTGTCCGATTTGAAAACAACAAGTTTCTTTAAAAAAAGGTTAAAAAATTTTGTGTTGTTAATTTTAATCTTTGTACTTTTATTTATGTTTTTTTTAAATTAACAATATAAAAAACATAAATAAAAGAAAAAAGATTAAAAATTAACAATATAAAATTTTTTAACATTTTTTAACGAAACTTGTTGTATTCAAATCGGACAACATAAGTTTTAATAAATTGTTTTTAACAATACAATTACAATTGCAAAATATTTATAATACAATTGCCAAATTGAATTTTTTTAATAATACAAATGCAAAATTGAAAGTAACAACATATAATAAACGTTATACTTTTATAATAAAATTAATCTTTATAAAATAACCAAATATAAAAGTTTATTTATTAACAATCATTTAAGAACATAAAAAAGTAGTTATATGTATTAATTTTAATTACATATATATACATATATATATATATAATCGTAACATTAATAAATAATAGAAAGTAATGAAAAAGTAAGAGTTAAAGAGTCTTTAAAAAAAGTAAAAGTTAAATAAAACTTAGAGGGATTTTAAATGGTAGAAATTAATGAATTAATTATTAGAGGGGTTCTAATTGTACCATGTCTTTTTAAACCTGATTCGTTAAATTGGTTATGATTGATTATCAAGGATAAAAATAAATAAGTTACATCAAATGGTGTTAAATAATTAATTAAGATAAATAAAAACTAATACAAATTAGTTAAATTAATAAAAGAATATTAATTAAACAAATAATATTTATAAAATTGTAGGTTTAACCATGAAGGTAACCTAACTAAAAAGGACAAATGTGTACATTAGTTAAAGATGTAAAACATAAATATACCAAATTAAAGGTGTATTTTCCTACTAGTTAGGGAGTGAATGATTTTCTTTTATGAAAATAATAAAAAAAAATTAGAAAAATTTGTTGTACATCATGTGTTGAGTGTTGGTTCCTATTGACGAGGACATGGGCTGATTCCCAGTGATCATAATATTAGTGTTACTATTGATGGCGAAAGTAGTTCAATCAACATGTATGTTTCTACTAATCGATCGTTTTGGTAGTTATACAACACACATATTTCTACTAATAGGTTGTTATGGTAGTTAGAGAAGTTAGTTAACTAGACAAGTAGTTAATAACCAACAACTGTATTGTTTAGCTATAAATAGAAGATCATAAAAACGTTCAGATTTATAATAAACGATTTACTATTTTACTTTCATTTTCTTCTCTTCTCTTATAGCATCTTAGCACGTATTGATTAGCAATCCTCAAGAATTATTTCATTTTATTTTTAGTTTTTCAAGATGCTTAATTAGAAGATTAGCCACCGTCAAAAGGTTGTGATGTAGTGATTGAGGTAAGGTTTGAAGTCCTAAGGGAACCGGGTTCAATCCCTACCACCACCATTAATTTCTGCGGCATCGCAAATGAGGCATTTTAGGCTGATGCATCAGGGTTTTACCTACGCCGATCCAGGGTTTGAGCCTCGGCTCTCCCTCAAGCCCGGAAGGGGCCGTATTAGGTGGGGTTTTTCCTTGAAAGCTCTCCAACTCTGACGCCAAGTGGGCCCGGTTAAGACAACATATTGACCGGAGTTGGACGAGACTCTCCCATGTGACGGGGGTGTGCGACGTCACACATTCAATGTTCGCCTTTCAAAAAAAAAAAAAAGATTAGCCACTGATTCTTAGTCTCAAACACAAATTCTATCACTACTATGAATTGAACGAACACACTTTAAAGTATATAACCTCAATAAATTTAATAAATTAATAACATTATCAAATGAATAATTTTCTGATCTCAAATTATTGTTATTATTATGATTATTTATAAATAAAATAGCCCATGAAACTATAAATGGATTTTGATCCATTAACATATTTTTATTATTTTATTTTATATAAAATATTTTATTCAAAGAGAAGCAAAAGAAAAAAAAAATCCTGCTCAAGAACACAAAATCATAATACTAAGATGATCAAGAACAGAAAATAATAATGAGATATAATTATATACGTAGGTTGATTACAATTGAAGTGCAACATAAATTCAAATCCACCATCAATACAAATGCAACAGAAATCGATCCCTTTGTTACCTGGATGAAACCGGATTCAAAGCTCTTGCAAATCCATTCATGGCTCCATAGCTCTTCGAACTAAACCCTAAACAACCTAACAACCCTTGCCGGTACGGCAGGTACGTCTTCTTCCTCATCTCCTCCGCCTGCGCTCGATTTCGAGTGTAATGCACTTCGTGTGCTGATGCTGAACGTCCTACTCTCCGTTTCCGATTCATACCTACTCCGTTCACCGCCTTCTTTCCGGTGGTTTTCGGAGCTCCGGCTCCCTCCGCCGCCGTGCCGCTTTCATCCGATGCAATCGTCGTCTTCGAGGCCGATGAATCTAACGATTTCTTGCCGGAAGGGGAAAATGATAATGTGGACCAAAACCTAGGGTTTCTGTTGCTATTGGTGCTATTTCGTCCTTCGCTTTTGCTTCTGTACAGTAATTCCTTTAAAAACACCCATCGTTTCGAGCTCCGGCCGACGGAGGACGACCGCGACGATGCACCAGACGCCGTCGTTTCGTTTTCGTTTTCGGTTTCATTTTCCTCATCTGCTGTCTGTATATCTTCGGCTTTCAATTTCTCCTTGATTTCTATTGATTCGCTTCCGTCATTGAATTCTTCCAGCCATTGAAACGCGGTGTTGCTCCTCAACGGCGACATAGATCTAGCTTTCCTCCTTCTATCACGAGACTGAAAAACCCTACCTCTACCATTACGATCTTCATCACCGTCGTTTTCTACAGTATCAACTAACGGAGCTAGATCCTGAGGACGTCGAAGGTGAGAAGAGAGCTTCATCGGCCGGATCTGGCCGTTCAAGAACAGTTCGTCGGCGGAGCTCATGGATTCCGACGGAGCTGGTTCGCCGGCTAACTCGAACTCAAAGGAGCCGCCGGCGTCTTCTAGATGAGTAGAAGAAACGGAGGATAACGTGTGGTGCATAGGACTTGCCGGAGCGCTGTAGAAGAATCCTCCTCCGTACGGATGCGGCGGTCCATCTCCGGGACTGGACGGAGCACTGACGTAAGGAGTAGAAACGATATTATCGTTGTCGTCGGAGAATGTGAGAGGTTTGTCGGAAGTTTGTATGTTAGGTTTTATGCTTCCATTTTTGCTGCAGGTTTCTATGTCTTCCATTCTCCTGACTGTGAGAGATAGAGAGACGCAGATCGGTGGTAGGACGGCGGCGGTGGTGGTGGTGGTGACGGTGGAAGGTGTTAAAAGATATGAAGCGCCACTAGTCTTCCATTGTCTCTATTCTCTGCAACTGAACTGAATTGGTATTAATTAATGGAGTTAGAAACCCCAGAAAAGATGCAACAGGTGAAGGTTAAATGACAAACGGATCCTATGTTGTAGATCTGAATCTGAACTAGTGAAGTGTGTTAACCACTGGCTTTGGTCCAGTGGTTAACGGCGATGAAGATTCAACCTGCCCACGCAGGTTCGAATCCGAGCCAAACCGGGTTTTAGTCCGGAGTGCGTTACGCTAGCGGGGTTTGACCCGTGTAGCGGCGCAACTGCTGTCAAGTGGCAGCAGGCTCCATGGTTTCCCGGTGAAAGCCTAAGCCTCTCGTTCTGAACCCGCGGGCCCGGTTCAGACAACGTAGTGGTCAGGTTGAGAGGTATCGGGTCTCCGATTCGGAGATGCGACTGCCACTTAAAAATGAAAGTCGTATTTCAAAAAAAATACATATATAATTTTAAATTCAAAGTCCCATTAAAAAATGAATTTTGTGCGAAGCTTAAAGCTTGTATTGATTTGCTTTGTTTTTAAGTACCACACTTCAAGCATTAGGCTAAGTATAGGCTAAGTAGAGTGGGTTAATGTTCAATTACACATCGCTTTTTAAGGGCGTTAAACATCATTACACGGACGTAAAAGGCGTGGGCGTCGTGAGTTTAACAGGCGTGAAGAGGTTGGGGTGTGTGGTCAACTCACAATCAACTAATCAAACCATTTACTCACATTTTTGTATTAAAAAATTAAAATATAATTTGATTTTTGTTAAACCATGACACAGTTTTAAGAGTTTAGTTAGTGAGAGTCTCACTGGCCACGTGACGTTGATGTGACCTTCACTTTTTCTTAGTTAAACCACTACAAATAGTTTTATATTTGTTATTTTTGTTCTACGAACCAAATGAAGATATTGTAAAGTTTATGAAATCCTTTGAAGAAAAACACAATAAACTATGCTTTTTATTAAAATCATCTTACACATATAAGCTAGAATCAATAGAGAAAGCATAAAATGAGGTTATACTGGTCATTGATGTAGTGTAAAACACACATCTTTATTCCTAGGTTTTTAATGTGTTTTACTTAGTTTTATCTTTATTTTGAGTCGTTTTTGTTACATATTGAGTCTTTGTTATGTTTACGGGTGCTCGAAGTGATTATAAGTGAAAACCGGAAGAAAATGAGCACGAGATTGAAGCCCGAGGATCAAAAGTAAAAAATGGTGAAACACGTGTCCCTCGCGGTACGCGAGGACTTCCAAATTCCGCCGCGACTATTTTGTTCCTCGCAGTATGCGAGGAACCAAGCCTCGTCTCTCGCGGTACGCGAGAGACCCGTAATCCGAGAAAAAACCCTAAATTGATTTTAAATAGATATTGATACCCATTATCATATAGCTCGACCAGTTGCCGTCCCGACAAGAAGTTTAGGCGATTTTTGGGAGTTTGGAGGTCAGATTAAGGCTAAAGTTGAAGACTTTTAATTCCGGGTTCGTTGTATTAGCGATTTCGGTTTTCAAGTTTAAATCTTTATCGTCTGATTTCTGTGATTGAACCATGTTTGATTCTCATTACCTCTGTTTTGATGTTTTAAGTATGATACTTGGCTAGATCTTTAATACTATCTATGTCTAATGATGAATACTTCGTAAAGTTCGTATTTTTGTCGGTTATTGGATTGAATGATGGTTTTATGATTTTGTAAACAATCCTAGTTAATTATTATGATGTATATGCATGCTTTAATTCTGATTGTGTGATTGATTATAATTCCATGCGTTGATTGTGGTTGTCTGCCAGTTCAATTAGCGTATCTAGGTTATAGATTCTAGGATTTGTGATTGCGTGTGGTTTGCTAGACATAGTAGCCATAGGAACTGTGATTGACTGCTGATTAGAATTGAGTGTTCTTCCTAGTTCAATACCCGAGAGGTGAGAATTAGTCGTTTAGTCTTCGTCATTAGGAATCCGAGTGTCAACTGTCTGAGAGGAAGTTGGTTTAGGTGTCTAGTGATTGTTGCTATTCTGAATCATAGTAGTTATCCTGAGATTACCCCATGCATTCCTTGAATGTATCGTGGATAGTGAGACTAAGAGGTAATCTGTTTATTCGGGTACTTGGTCATAGTTGGAAATACCCGAGGGGTGATCCAACAATCTGGTGAGTAACATCTGTAGGTTCCTTAGTTGGTGACACCCTGAGAGTGATTAGGGATCCACTAGGTAGTTTGTAGTTGTCATCCTTAGAAACCCAGATCCATCATAGTTTCCAGAACCGGCAGAAGTTGTGCTTTGCAAGTAGGATTCTGACCTAGGTAGTGTTCTTCCTATTCCTAATACTTTCCTTAGCTTTTCTATTGATAGTCGTCCTTGTTTATTTCATTCTTAGTAATAATCAGTAGTGTAGTAAACCCCCCAAATCAATCATCTTAAGTCCGAGTCAGAGTGTGTCTTGTTATTCGTAGTGTATCTAGGGTTCGATATTCCGATTTACCATTAAGTTGTTGTCACACCCCCAAATTTATTTACTTAATGAATAAATAAATAAATTAAGGTTGCAACGATTGGTAACATTACACAACAGCGGAAGCTAAATTAAAGAATTCTGAATATTGAACACCATTACAACAACTATAATAAACTTGTACATTGTCCTAGAACTATGTATAGGTGAAAGCCATCTTGAGGTTTGACGATCATACTCCTTCGGCTTCTAGGGTTTAATCCAAAAGGTTAACCTATTCCAACCGTGCCATGGCTATGAATTACCTGAAAAACATACTTAAAAATGTCAACACAAAGGTTGGTGAGTTCACAGGTTTGATTGTTGCAATGTAAAGTAATTTTCCTTGAAAAAATTGATATTGTGTACATGGTCATGATACGAAACTGTTTTCCTTGAAAACATTGAAAATATGTACACGGGTTTAGTGTAAGGTTGTTTCCTCGAAAACATGTGATGACTTCATAGTCATAAAACGAGTAGTTTTCCCAATGAAAACATGTGATAACGTCATAGTCATAAAATAAGTCGTTTTTCCTGAAAAACATTGATACTGTGTACATGGCCATAATATGAAACTGTTTTCCTTGAAAACATTGATAAAGACATTTCCACGTAAACGAATGGCAAAACCATTGGTGTATAAGTGATTGGCAGATCCATCTGCACGAAAACGTTTCAATGAATATGATAAACAAAACAAGTAATGTTGACCCATTTGTAGACTAGCTAGGAATACAAATAATATGTACATACATGAGGCATAACCAAACCATGACACAGGTGTTTTGCCCCTCGCTCATACCTCACGAGCAATGTTTGAACACTATGCGGTCATTTGGCCAGAGGGACCCATGGTTAGCCCGACTAACCATGACCGGGGGTGTCAATCCCAATAGTACTATCCATAGAATCTCAGGCTAACCTATAGCTAAAGGTTATAAATATGATGGTCAGGGGACTTCCAGCGCTCTATATGTGTTAATTCATGCAAACATAAAGGTCGGGTCTTGTTTTCTTGCTACCATATGAAAATGTTTGTAAGTACGTTTTATGTTTTCCCGAATGTATCAGGCAATGATGTTCCCAACTGTAGTAAACGATGATGTCTCATGTTTTCAAACTTGTAAGCAAGTATGTTTTCCCCCCGGTGTTTCTAAAACGTTTAAAAGTTAAAAGGGGGCTGTGAAACTCACCTGATAAGCTTTCAACGTGTAAATGCTAGCAAGGCCGATGTGTATGCAAGACTGTCCTAACCGTGACTTAACAGTTATGGTTGTCTTAAGACCTTATAATATGATGTCAACATACAAGTTGAACGTGTATAAGATCCACCCAAAATGTTATAATTGGCGATACATGTGTTACGTTTTGAAAGTGTGACCCGACGAACCGTTGGTGACTTGTCATTGAATTTCATGATGCTTGTTCGTATTTATTCACACGTATATACATTATTTATGTTATACAAACAAATGCTTATCCATAGGTTGTCGTATATACATTATGTTAGGGTTTTGGTAGTTATTCACTTCAAGCTACAATATTAAGGTAACCCTAGTCTATAGATATTTTCCTGAATTTTAAGTTGTCCGTGTGTCGCCATTTTGATTAACCAAATGAACTCGTTTAGTCATGAAAATTTATACCAAGATACCTACATGTCTTAGGGTTACAGGGATGTATTAATCAACAACTTATGACATGTTTAACTATTTTTAAATATTTATTCGGACAAGAGAGGGCAGCAGCATTCGGTTCTGGAGTGTCTTGGGGATTCCTTTTAATTGACTGACCTGGACCCATTTTCATGACCTAAGACCCTACAAATTTTACTATGTACATAAAATAATAACTTTAGAAAGTGGAATCAACTTGTTTGGACTTGTTATGGCCATGTTATGACCCTCAAAAGTGACACAAAAATTCTGCCAAAAAAGACAGCCTTGATACCTTTTCTCGTATGACCATTTTGGGGCATCAAAACTCAACGAAATTTTATGAAACCACTTGGGTTGGACTCTTGACTCCTTGTAATTGATTTTAGACCTAAGACTCGTCCTTTTTGGTTGAGATATGGCCCTCCAAAGTCGGACCTAAGAATCTGCCAGCTTACTGTTTTGGTTCTAAGTTACTCAACATCATCAACTATTCAAATTTTGTACTTGTTTGACTCTTGTTTACCAACTAGTTGATTTTTATGATATGTGTGACATGTTCTAAAAGTCCCAAGTCAGATTTGTCCAAGGATTTACTTTATTCCATATGTGTTATGTCCATACATCCATATATGTCCAAGATTAAATTTTTAGGGTTTCTTTACTTGTAGATCTAGCTTTTTCACACATTTATGAGTCGATTTCTCTTCATTTCAAGTTCATTTACATGTGTGACTTATATATTATACATATATATACACACAATAGTTGTTCATAATAATTATAATGTCTATACACATGTTTTTATATCCCAAAAATCTAATATCTTTACATATCGATAGGAAAGTCACCAACAAACTTTCTTTTTGACCAACTTCTCTTATAAAAACAAGTATGTACAAGATGTTTAGGTTTTTTTTAGAGATTTTAGTATGTTTATAAGATATGTACATGTATTTTTAAAGAACACTCATGTTTAAAAGATGAAACCATGTTTTTACTAGTTTTTAAGTAGTTTTCTTTTGGGTGGTGGTTTTATATAACAAAAATACTTGTAATATTAGTATAAATGAAAGAGATGAAGATGTGTAGACACTCACTTTAAACAAGCAAGGAGAAGGAAACTTAAAAGGTAGTTCCCAAAGCTTGAACTCTTGCAACAATCACCTTCAAACACTTGAATCTCTTGATTTCTTGTATGAAAGATTGAATGGAGGAAGAAGATGTGTGTGTGTGGTGTGTTGGTCTAGACCCGAGAGAGAAGAGAAGGTGAGACAGAGATTGAAATCTTGATTTGTGGTAGTTTATTTTCTTATGTAGTTGGAGATTGGGTGTGGTTTTGACTAAATAATCATCATAATTATGATGATTGTGATAGAGGAGTGGAGTGTTGGACAAGGTTTAATGATGGTGATGGTGTTGTCATGAGGGAGTGGGTAAGGTGAGGGTGAGGTGATGGTGAGGTGATGGCGGAGGTTAGTAGGCGATGATGATTCAAAGGTGGTGTAATACCCGTAAATAATACCCGTTAAATTCTCAGTTTAATAAATAAATTCAAGACCATGATAATATAAATAAAAATGTGTCGGGTATAATATATTCATATATATTTATATGTATAGGTATATTCGTTCATGGTTTAGATGCGTTAAACGTGTAATGCACGTATTAGTATTAAAATACGCGTTAACTAACTCGTATGAAAAATCAGATATATATATTTGTGTTATTACACATATAATCACATAAAATGACGAGGACCTAATATTTTCCTAGCATTTGATATTTTCACCAACGTTCATATTGTGTGGGACGTTTGTGTATATATATATATATATATATATATATATATATATATATATATATATAGTCATTAAATGAGACGGAGGTTGGGTGTATATTTGTATAAAGTCAAAATTATGGAGATTTGACCTCTTGAGTGGAGTGTGAGTCAAGCAAAGTGATGACACGTTGGTGTTGATGGTGATGTGATTGAAATAAACACGATATACGACCCGAAATTAGTACCCGCTTTAATAGATAAAAAAATTCGGAGTTGTGATTATATTATATATATACACACACCCATATATACACACTCTTATATATGAATATCTTTAGTTTAGGCGCGTTAACGAACTTGAACGAAAGCGTTCCAGTTTTCGTATATTTTTAGTTGTAAATGCATTCACTCACATTTATACGCATTCTAAGAGAATGATTTAGAACGATAACTCTAGAAATGTTTTTACGAGAATCTTTCATATATATCGTAGAATATATATTCAACACTTAATCGTTAGAACATGACCGTTTATTCAGAATACAATTCTAAATATTTTTCCGTTATAATAGTTGATTGCTATCGTTTGCGTTATACAAATTTTTACATCTGCATGAACCGTTAATTCTGATTATTACTACGGTACAAACAATCGATGCATTATGTTTGCTAGAATTTTATCGATCGAGTGTACGATTTTGAGTGATTCAGGAAACATATTAATGTAAACACGTTTAAGTTGTGTACGAACGATGTTTTGGAAATGTCGGGTGTCACAGCTGTGCTACACTCGATAGGTACACTTGCCTGTCAGTGCGGTTTAGTTCATAGGTTTTCCATCTTATTACTTAGGAGTCTAGGTTAGGTTTTGTTAGTTTTATGTTGACCGTCTGGACGACATCAGTCATCACAGATTATGCTAGCTTCATGGTGTGAAGGCTTTGTTGAAGGCGACTGCAACCAACTGGTTGTAGCGATGAAGACATCAACGGATAGCAGTAGCAGTGCAATATGCGTGAAGAGAAGAAGAGTTGGAAGCGGCGATGGTGTCTTAACCCTAAGTTGATGGAGGCCTTAAATACACGAGCCCACATAAGTGTAACACCCACGTACAACCCTTGTAATTCCCAAAAGGTTACAAAACAGTCCCTCCATTTAATGGCCAGCTCATACATGCCAAAAAAGAGAAACAAAGCATTTATTAGGAACAATTTACTAAGAATAAAATAAATAAAGACACAAACCATTGAAGATGAATAACATGCCCCCTCAATTCAATGGTGCAAAAATGTCTAACAGCTGTAGTGTTTCACATAGCAACTTGTGTTGAGGGATTCCGAGACCTTTTGTAATAATGTCAGTCGGTTGTTCTGTTGTATGAATTTTTTTTACTTTTGTAAGATTCTTTTCTCTAATGAAGTGAAGGTCTATCTCAAAATGTTTGGTCCGGTCATGAAAAACCGGGTTAGCAGATATGAGGACAACTTTATTGTCACAAAAGAGGGACATGGGAAGATTACATTTAATATGCAGATCTTCTAACAATTTGATCAACCATGTTACCTCACAACCCACCACAGCCATGACCCTGTATTCTGCTTCTGCAGATGAGCGAGAAACAGTGGGTTGTTTCTTGATTTTCCATGAAACGAGAGAGTTACCTAAGTAAACACAGTACCCAGAGATGCACCTTCGAGTGGCCAGACATTTGCCCCAATCAGAGTTAGCATGGTCTGTGAGATTAAGACTATCACTTTTGCTAAACAAGTAGCCTTTTTCCAGGTGACCCATTTAGATACCTTAGTAACCTCATGGCAATTTTAAGATGTGAATCTAAGGGCTTATGCATGAATTGGCTTAAGCACCCAACAATGTATGAAATGTCAGGTCTGGTCAGGGTAAGGTAGATTAGTTTTCCAATGAGTTTTTGATAGTTAGTAACATTAGATAACTCAAAATCTTCTTTAAAAGAGTTTTGTTTGTCTGTTACGACTAAATTTTGCTCAATTGGGTTGCCTACATGTTTTGAAGCAAGCATTCCAAACTCACTTAAGAGATCCGGGCAGTATTTTCTTTGAGATAATATCATACCTTTATCAGTTTTTAAGACTTCTATTCCTAGAAAATACTTAAGTTCACCAAGATATTTGATCATAAATTTTGACATAAGACATGACTTAACATTTTCAAGGTCAGAAGCATTATTACCAGTTAGGATTATATCATCGATATAGACAAGCAAAGCACATATCGAATCCTTTTCAGTTTTCACAAATAGAGAATAGTCATTTTTGCTTTGTTTGAAACCTATTTTAATTAGAGTAGTGGTGAGTTTTTCATTCCATTGACGCGGAGCCTGTTTCAGACCATACAAGGATTTTATGAGTTTGCAAACTTTAGCTTCAGAATACCTTTCGGGAAGGGACATGTAAACATCTTCAGTTAGGTTTCCATACATAAAATCGTTGTTAACATCAACTTGACACAAGTGCCAATTATTTTGGACGACTAAACTTATGACACACCTTATAGTGATCATTTTGACCACATGGGAGAAAGTTTCTCCGAAATCCACTCTTTCCCTTTGATTATAGCCTTTGGCAACAAGGCGAGCCTTATGCATTTCTATTTGGTCGTCGGCTCTATATTTTATCTTATAGATCCATTTGCAGCCAACCGGTTTTATTCCGGCAGGAAGGTTAGTTAGGGTCCAAGTATTATTTCGAAGTAAGGCATCCATTTCATCATTCATGGCGGTAACCCAGTTGGGGTCCATGGATGCTTCTTTGTAGGACCTAGGCTCGATAGATTTATTAAGAGCAGATATGAAGCAAACAGATTCAGGGGGTAAATTGGAGTAATTGACAACTTTTTCGATGCCATACTCAACCTTTCCCTCTACGACAAAGTCATTTAACTTCTTAGGAGGAATTGTGTTTCTAGTAGATCTCCTTAGTTGAACTGTTTCTGGTTGTTCATTATTACCCTCAGGATCAGTACAATAGTCGAGGTTGTCCTCACTGTTGTTATCCTCTCCAGTAGCTTCAAAAGTGGTGTTTGGATCAGTGTTACAATCAGAACTGATTGTACATTTCCTAGGTCTATTCTTATCATCAGTCGAGTTAGTGTTAGACTGATCTGAAACACTACTTGAGCAACTAGATGGACTACAACTATTAGGATCAGGGTTGTCTGCTTTTTTCTCATCATCGGGTATTGGCTGCTTTCTTTCAAAGTTTAAGAAAAAATTAAAGAAATCAAGTTTTTCTGTTTCATCTAGTTTAAAATAATCTTTTTGTTTTTCTTTAAACGAGTAAATTGTTTCATAGAATCTAACATCCCTTGAAAAAAGAGTTATTTTTTCTTCAAGATCCCAAAGTTTATAACCCTTTTTGTAAAAATAATATCCAATAAAGACACGTTTTTTTGCCTGACTATCAAATTTATATTCAGGATTTAAGTTTGTGTAGAAAGCAAGACATCCAAAGTTTCGCAAATGCATAAGAGGAGGTATAGAGCCATATAACCGTTCATAAGGAGACATACCATTTAACACAGAGGATGGGGTGCGATTTATAAGATACGCAGCGGTTAACACAGATTCATTCCACATGGATAATGGTGAATTGTTTGGATGTTCTTATGTAGGGAAAACTCCGGTCTAG